>CM040125.1:221705779-224105779 GCA_022559845.1 Amorphophallus konjac | reverse complement strand
CCCCAACTCTACCATTTCCTAGGCCCCCACTACTTCTCCTCCCCATCCTAGCACAAGTCCCCCTTTACCCACCACCCGAGGTGCACCATGTGTCGCCCATCATCACCCTACCTATAAAGGACCTTCTCACCTCCTTGGTAGAGGAACTCATGATCCCCACACCTGACCCTATAGTGGTAAACACCCCGGATCCACTCCCCACCTTGGAAGAAACCCATGCCCAAACAGAGGAAGAAACCTCACCTTTTACGCCATCCCCTCTAATTGGGAATGAACTTATCATAAGTGGGCCCTTGGTTAGATGGCTAGAGGAGAACCCGGCTCACCCTATCCTGCCCCATGCCTACCCTCCTATGGAGCAACACCTCCCCATAGTGCCCTTCAACTCCACCTATCGCACCACCATCCAATCATACTACCAAGTGGAGACTTTGGAGGATCCCATTAAGGGCTTAGCTTGGCAAATAAAGTTGGCCGGCATGTTGACCACATTGGCCAACCAACCTAGGAGCCTTGACCTCCTACACCTATGTGTGGGGACTATCACCACAGTTTACACTATGGGTTGCTACACTAGCGACCTCCTGTTATTCCTCCCCACACCCGATGAGCCCGACCATATCCTCAAATTAGAGTTCCTTATATCGGGTAGAAAGCCAAACCATCCCCTCATGACCAACCCTCCAACCAAAGACTCCGGCCCAATTGTTTCATGGGAGAAGAATGACCCACCCCTTTTTGAGGACCTAGAAGACATGGAGTCCCCCTCTCTAGGTGACCCCTTTCATGATCCCTTTGACCCCTTCCTTTGGGAGCTCGGGTACCCATGTGACCCACCCGCATCACCCACCACCCACCCTTTCCTACCCACACCCACCATGTTGGGTCAAGCCCACCTCAACCATGACCCAGGTTACACCATAGGAACCATGACCTTAGGCAACACCCGCCTAGAGATCGAGGAAGTGCCCCACCACATATCCACCTTCTTAGATCCCTTTGACCCTTTCACATGGAAGTTCAAAGGTCGTCCCACACCTATGCACATGGAAGTCACCTTTGGGATAAGCATGCATATGTCGCTTACCACATCACTTGGCATGAACACTATGTTGAGTCCATTCATTCACATCACCCACATGTCAAGTAGGAAACGTGAGTGGTCCATATTTGGGTGCAATGGTCCTCCATCATTTGTCATTACTTTTATACATGTTAGGGGCATGCACGGATGTCCGGATCCCCCGGAATTTGCTACCACCATCAATGATAGATTCTGTCACGCCCCGAGCCTTTTTTACAGCGGAAGACTAACTCGGGCAGCGCGGATAGCCGGCATGGTAAGCCTCTTGCAAGCAAGAATGATCAGAGCGCAAGACAATCACACACATAAATGTAATTGCACAATATTTACTCAAACTCCAACTTTATTTCATAATAATCAAGTATTCAAATACAACCACTAATTCAACTTATTCCAATCTATCAGACTCAAGACATAGGAAAATTATATAGACTTAATCTAAACAATATAGACCTTCCTAAGTCTTCACTCTCATCTTGACAATACTTTCATTCGCTCTCGGACCCGCTACTTGTATAAATCGAATCCGAATTCGAATCACTTCCATCTCCTGAAAAGATTGGAAATAGATAATGAGCACACTTGCCCAGTAGGTATCTTCGCATCAACATGAAGGCACTATTAAAGTAATTGACAATTTAGCTCTAAAGAATAAGGTAAAAATCATGTGAATGCGATCAATCACGCGATTAAACCAAAGTAACAAGATGATCAAGTAAGTTAGAATGAGAGCAAGTACGAACTAACAAGAATGTAACAAGAACATGATATTGGCCTTTCATGAATAAGAATGTATCGAGAATGTATTAGCAAGCCACATAATCATCACTCTATTATCTTTTGCTGATGAGCAAGTACTTTGTGAATTTTTGTGGAATATCAAGCAAGAAAGTCATGTACAAGAATGTCATGTCATGCCGTATTGTGGATTTTCACTTATTTATAGAGAAAGTAGTCACAGCGTAGCATCATACCCCATGGTTTATAATAGTATGTTTCCGACAATCAACTGAGGGGACTAGCATAGAGCCCTTGAACATAATCAGTGCTCGATCGCATCTTCAAGTATAAATCAAGCTTTTTCCACGCATGTAATAATAAAGTATGGCCAAGAATGTAATAAGTTCAATAAGCTCATGATAACAATAATTCAATGAATGAATGCTTTAATAAGAATCATGAGAAATCAAGAATGGCTTAAGCAAGGTTATACTTATGGAAATAAATCGACAGCATAACGATACATTCTTTATTTTCCATTCATTATTTTAGGTTTCTTGATCAATATGATAAGTTCTAGATCATCAATAGTCCATCTAGAAACCTTGGAATATCAACCCTTGGTCCACCTTAGGTTAAAATACTCAAGCAGTGTGACGGTTGTGTACTGGGCCGTTACATGATGTGACGCTCCAGTATTGGGCCGTTACATTAGTCTGAATCTAGAACCAAGAAATCAGACTCAATTGAATGTGACGGTCGTATATTGGGCCGTTACTTGTGCCTGACGGTCCAACATAGAGCCGTTACATTACTGACAACCAAAAACATCGATAGTGTAATATAATTAATGGGCTTTAATGGTACAACCAACTCGGCGTCCTAGTGGGAATCCCAGGCTCGCGGAGAATTACGGAGGCCTTGAAACGAGATTTCCTAGTCCATTGGAAGGAATATCCAATAGAGAGGTCCTCATGTGCAAGAATAATGTTCCTATAGTGCAATGTGAACTAATGGACAACATACCGGAATATGCACCATATACTTAAAGAAATGACTCTATTGATAAAGAGAACGTGTAACGATGTGAAACCATGAGAAAACTCCGTCAATACAACATTTGGAAAATCATGATTTAAATACAAAACTATAGAATTTTGGCACATGAAATTAACATAACTTAAAATAACCTAAGACACATTAATCATACAATTTGATTATGAATCAGTAACTAAACTTGAAGTCATGATAACAGGTCCAACTTAGCTATCTAAGCTTATTTATAAGTAAACATAATTGGTTATTATTCTGCCTTGGGCTGGCAGAACACAGGGGTCTGACGGTTTATCGAGGGGCCGTTACAGTGATGTAACGCTCCTGCTAGGGTGCGTCAGAGACAATAGAACAATAAAACACAACAGGGTGTGACGGTCTATCGTAAGGTCGTTACATTCATGTGACGGTCTTACATTGGTGCGTCAGAGAATCTGCTAGCAGTAAACTAAGTAAAGGTTTATGAAAATATAACATGCCTGGAAATCAAAATACTACCACTATCCTAGTCATGATAGCGAAGTATAGGCCAACTATATGCATGGGTTTAGTGAATAGACATGATAATATCTTTTAATTTCTATTTAGGGCTAAGAGATGCATGAATATATAGAACTATTAGATCATGAAATTCTTAGTCTAGAATGCATGAAATCAAGCACAACAAGAGGACTTTTATTCCTAACAAGTTGTTTTTGCCAATCATGAGATAACCTACCTCTTTAAAAACCTTTAAACTTCGAATTTGATGCTAGGTGCTACCCTTAGTTCCTTGTACTTCTTGTGATAAATCAGCAACTTCAACCTACTCTATTTTCTCAGCCTCTTGACCTAAGGATGTGAAATTTTGAGGGTAAGAAGATGAAACTATTTCCTCAGCCTCTTGACCTAAGGAACTTACTTGAAATTATGACTCCTTACCTTGATTCTTTACGAGCCAAAAGTAAGGGTCGCTCAGTTCAGAACTAGGTCCTATTTATAGGGTTTTGAAGATTAGATCGATTATAGAGTCCTTAATTTGCCAGAACCTAATCCCTAAGAGTCCTTAGTAATGTTAGAAGCTCTCCCAAGTCGATCTCTTGTAGATAAGATTCCAAAGTTCTAATCTTTTTACTCGTTCTTCCTTTCACGGAACTAACAGAGTGTAACGCATCCAACCTGGTGCGTTACAGGGCTGTGGCGGTCGCCCGATAGACCGTTACATTCAACGTGTATAGAGTTTCAATTTTATAAAACTCTTTTATTCGTTTATCCACATAATTATCTTATATAAATAGTATTTATCCTTAAAATACGTGAATAAGCTAATTACCCTTCTAGAATATGGGCCAAACTTGATGGGCTTGGTCCATTAACCTTTTGGATTATCTTTAAATAGGCTAGGTTAATTATTTAGCCTAATTGGGCCTTATAATGACTTATTGATCTAATATTCTATTTATTAATTTATTTAGGCCTTTATAAATTCCAGAAAATAACTAAATATTCCTAAAATAATTTATAAAAATTCTGGGGTCTTACAGATTCACCTACGAATGCCCCAGTCCTCCAACCTTTGCTATAAAGTCCATGCATGATAGGGCCACCTTTGGCTACCCCGGCCCACCTAGGCCCATCATAGTCTTCATAGCATCAAAGCATAATTGGTCTACAGATGGTTGTCCTAGTCTACCTTTACATCCCACACATTTGACCCCCACACTACATCGTAGTGCATGGCATGAGCGTCTAAGCAAGGACCAAGCAACGGTGGTGAGATTTACAAAAGGCGGGCAAAAGCTCGTGAGCGCCACTTGGTCCTCCAAGATGGCAAAATTGGTGATGATGATATTGGAGTGGCTCTACCTTTGGGTCACATCCAAATCGAGGGCACAAGGACTTGGACCTTCCCAAGTTCCGAGAGGCTTTGGCAACCCGGCTTACGGGTTGGACTTACCGAGGGGTTTTGGGATTCATCCCACTTCCCACGTGGCGGATCTGACACCCTATATGGGCACCGCGGTGAAACCTAGTGAGTGCCTTGAGCTTATGTCTTCCTTGAGAGGGACACCCCCGGAGAGCCACCACAAATCATCCTGAGAGCCCGACGTGTGCACACGGAGGCAATACTAGGCAAGCAGGGTACCATCGCCGGCAACAGGGTGTGCCTGAGCTCCCTTGAGAGGCTGAAGACCCGTTCCCCGACTAGAGATGCAGAGTTGAGTTTGGAGATCGTGGTTCGCCTGGAGCTGCTTGGGTGTACCACTTCCCCGGTGGACCCATACTCGGCGGGGTCGAGTTCTCCCCACCCCGGGAGTATAATGGGGGCATCCCTTGCCCCTACACATTTTCGAGGCTCGGATTGTTCGTCGGCATACGCCATTGTGTTTGTCATCTTTTTTTGAGTCTAGTCATGTAATTTTTATATTTTATTTGAGTCATAAACTATGTAATTTTCCCTTTATTTGAGTCATGTACCTAGGTTAGTGAGTCATTTACCTAAGTTCTCTGTTATATGGTTGATTAGGTTTGCTATTGGGCCCAATTCAATGGGCTAGGCCCAGGGGTGCCCCTCCCTGTTCTATCTGGTCATTGTGTCAATTATCCAAGGTCAGTATGGTCATTTACCTAAGTTCTCAAAGGGGGGTGCCCCCATTCTCTCTCCTCCCCCTCCCACCTACTTTCTAACTCCCCTCCCCTCATTCAAGAGCCTTCCCAACTCCCCACAACCCCTCTTCACTCCTTCCCAACCCCAAGGTAGCCTCCACCTATCCCCACTCCACCCTCCAACCACCAACCACCCACTCCCCTTCTGATGTGACACAACCTTGGGGTGATAGTCACAATACCGATGCACCTTGGACCTTAACAAGTAAGCACAATTTGCAAGAGAAACGGACCGATATCGGCGGCCACTCACCCGACACTCACCCAAAACCTGGGGTAACTCGGCGATGCCGAGTCGAGGTTGTGAGGGTTGGACCCTTACTGGTAGAGGGCCAGCAAGGCCAAGATTCTTCCCAAGGGTATGGAGGCCCAATTCATTGGGGCCGACGGGATGCCGAGGGCACGGGTCACACTCTCTCCACACAGCGGTCACTCAAAAGCAATGATACTCACCGGATCGGGCGCTCACTCTTCCTAATCAGCGGAGTTATGAGCTAATATTGGACAAACAAGCACTAAAGGGATGCAAGGAGTAGAGCAATTACTCGACCGGTTTGAAGAAATCGGTCCCGTTCGGAGACGTGGGCGAGCGGGGAAGCGTGGGTTCCCTACACGCTGCGTCGGTGAAGCTTCAACCTGATTAAGAGATTACACCACTACTCCCCATGCAAGGGGGTTGAACAAGTGGAGGGGAAGCCAAAGTTACATTCAAACATTATCTCCCACAAGGAGGGGCTGTAATCCGGCCAGGCGGGGAGGGGAAAGCTAACTAGAAACCGATTGCAAGGAGGCCGTCGGTTCTGTCCACTTTCTAGAACAACAGATAGACAGTGGGTGTTGACGCCGCTGCGGACTGCCCCGAACTCCGTTTGCAACGAAACTAGTGGCAAAACCTTCTGGGTTGGCCCGGGAGGACGTCCAAATTTTTAGGGATTTTTTAATTGACGACGGTGGTCGGGGCAGAGACGTGAACAGGGTTGCAAGCTTATGGTTCTGGTAGCTTCTGGGTCACTGCAGCAGGAAGGTGAGGCCACGACGGATGCTCCCGAGCTCATATTCAGGCGAGGCCAGAGTCGTTGGATTCATGGTCGAACCCTCTTCGAACGGAGACCTGTAGGGATGCCGGATGAGGTCAGAGCAGATGGCGAGGACCCGAACAGTGCCAGGGTGTCAGATCAGTTCCAGAGGGGACTGATCAATGCACCTAAGGGAGAAAATTAGGAACTCACTAGTCTAGGGTCCAAACAGAGAGCCGCTTCTTGGTACTGGAAGGAGACGTGTAGTATAAGTTCTCAGCCAAGCCCCACTTCAACAACTTCAGGTGGATGGTCGTCGGAGCCTCTGCAATGTGCCTCTGGATGACTACCCGGGAGATGATGCGCAGTCCAGAGGTAAGGGCTCCTCCGGGCAGCCACGAAATCAAACGGAGGCGAGACCACCACTGTTGCGAAGAGGACTGGGAGACGCTTCCAACAATGCCTCTTGTGCATCCTGGAGTGCCGGGATGAAGTCATGGCCGGCTCTGAAAGTTGCTGCTTCTCTGCAAGGTCCTCAGCCGTGAGCAGGTCCGCCGGTGCAGCTCCAAGTGGACCTAAGATAGGGTGGGGGTGGTGTTGAAAGGTGAAGGGAGATGGTGGAATGGTATGAGGGGACGAGGGGGAGGTGTGGTGGAGCTTAGAGTGGGGATAGAGGTGTTGAGAAGGGGAGGGACGCAAGGGGAGGAGGTTACTCTCTACACAAGGTGGATGTGGAGGGAAGGTGGTGGATGGGCTCGGGTGATGGAGAGGGAAGAATGAATGGGGCGGCCAGACCAAGGGGCTCCCTTTGGGGGGCGACCTAGGGTATGAGGGAGGTGAGAGAGGAGGGAAAAAAATTCAAATCTCCCTTGGGAGTTGGTGGGTTGTATGGGGAAGGGGGGAGAGTGGTGTTGGGAAGGCCAAGATTCTCCTAGGGAGGGGAAGAGATTTGGTGGGAATTGGTGGGAGGGAATGAATGCACCTAGGGAAGTGAAAGGGTGGTTGAGGTGGCAGCTTAGGTGGCAAAGCTAGGGCTGATGTGGAGCTGACATGGGCATGTGGGGGGGGGAGAGAATGGGGCGGCCAAAGGAGAAGGAGAGAGAGGGGGTCGGCCCCCCTAGAGAGAGGGAAAGATAGAAGGAGTGGGGGCGGGATTCTCTCCCTGGGTTTCTCACCCTCACTAAAGGATTCACTCCATTAGAAATTTGAAATCTGAAATCAAAATAGGCTACTTTCATTAGCTTCTGAAGGAGGGGGTTGGGTCCTATTTATAGGAGCCCAACTTTTTACAAGACCAGAATGCCCTTGGCTTTACAACAAATGACCAGAAATGTCATGGAAAGCAAACCATGGGCAAATGACTCTAACTTAGGGAAATAACTTTAGGACCTAGGGATATGACTCAAATAAATGAAAAATTACAATGACATGACTCAAATAAAAATTACATATGACTCAAAAAAAACAACTAGACCATGTCGGATGCATCCGGGGCGAGGAGACGGGCCCTGAGTGCGGGATCGGGGTGATGGCCCCATCATACTCCCGGGGTGCGGAGAACTCGACTCCGTCGAGTAAGAGTCCTTCCCTCCACGGAGGGTGTAGAAGTGGTGCCACCCACAAGTCTTTCGATGGGGGCCGATCCTCTCCACCTGCCGAGATAGCACTCATACACCTTGCTCTTGGTGGCGGTGACATGTTCATCCAATATTTGCTCAATTCGCTCATGCTGGGCTCTCCTGACTAGTGGACTCTTCTCACGGGTGGGTGCTCTCTCAATAGAGGGGATGGGCTCAATATCCTCACTAGGTATCACCATGGGACCCTTATATGGCACCAGGTCTACCACATTGAATGTGAGGCTCACTCCGTACTCCTCGGGAAGATCTTTCTCATAGGCACTAGTGCCAATGTGCCTCAGAACCTGGAAGGGAACAGCCTCACGAGATCTCAGTTCTCACCATCACAAAATCACCCATGCGGAATTCTTGGTAGCGTCGCTGAGAGTTAGCCTGCCTGTTGAAAATCTTATTTTTCTTGCTGATGTGCTTGCGAAGGTTTTCATGCAATTTTGTGAATGCTAACCTCCTAGGGGTGATGGGTGGACCTAGGCAACCAAAAGTAGACCGAGCATGTCTAGACTCCCTATCAAGGGTTTTAAAAATTGGGGGGCCAAGGCATCCAAATACGAACCTATCATGTGTGTGTTTCCTATCAACTTCCATAGGTGGATATGGACACTCAAATGCGGATATACCATGCAACTTTATCCGGACGTTTAGGCGAACCTTCCCAAGTGTGGGTGTTGGCAAGGCGGGGCTTGGCCCAACTTTGGCGTATTGGACTTGGCAAGGGGCAAGGCATGAGAGTTCTTTGGGGAAATGGAACAAGGATGATGGTCTTGGGGATTCCCATGCGGAGGGATTGAAGGGGTCAAGCATGGTTAGACCCTCGATGAAGGGGGTGTTGTCAATCCCACGGATTGAGAAAGTCCAATTCCTAGATTCCCCAATGTAGGTTGGGACCTTGTCAACGGGGAGGGTGAAGGATGTGATTGGTCCATTGGCTTTGTTTGTGTTTAGGGGTGTGTGTGGCTTGTTCCAAGGGATCGGTTTGGGACCTACTAGGCATGTGGTGGTGGTGAAGCAATGGGTAAGGATTGGATTGAGCCACTTGGATTGGTCTTTATGAAAGGAAGGGTAGTAGGCAATGGTGAGGAAAGGAACATGGATATGTTGGTGTTGGAGTTCCCAAGGGAATGGATCAAAAGGATCATGGAACCTTGGGACTTTGGGAATGTGTATCTCACCTAAATCCTCAGATTGGTTTGGCCTAGTCATAAGATCCCTAATGTGAGTTAGATCCTCTCTAAGTGTAAAGGTTGGTGGAACATAGACCTTAGTGGGATGGATCGGCTTCCTACCCGAGATAACAAGTTCTAGCTTGTGAATAAGGTCAGGTTCCTCGGGTGTAGGGAGAAGTAAAAGGAGGTCGCTAGTGTAGCAACCCTTAGTGTAGACTGAAATGATGGACCCGACACATAGGTGAGTGAGGTCGAGCCCCTTAGGTCGGTCGATTCCCAAATCCAACATGCTAGTCAGGTCAAGTTGCCATTCTAGACCTTTGATAAGATCATCCAAAGTCTCCACCTCATAGGAGGATTGGAATGTGGTGTGGAAGGAGTTAATGGGCACTATTTGGGAGTGGTGCTCCGGAAGCGAGCAAAGTGGGCTGGGGCTTCCTAAGTTTGGACATCTCCTTAACCAATCAATTAGGGACCCCTCTAGGATAACAACTTTCATGAAGGGGTGGGTAGGGATCCTAGTTTGATCATCTTGGCAAGCTTGAAGGAGGAGGCACTTAGATAGGTTCATAGGAGCGTCAACGGGGAGAATTGGGTTCTCTTGTCCCTACTCTTGGATGTCCTCATATTCTTCCTCCCAATCAAGGGAAGCTTCATGGACCTCAATCACACTCTCAACCCTTTGGGGTGGGGAGGTTTCACTCACTATGGTAGGTTGCTTCTTAGGGGGGGTTTACGCAGACCAGCCCAGGCCCCTTGCGATGTGCCCCATTTTGTGGCTAGCGTCATCCAAGGTGGCTCCACTCATGTGTATCCCTATGGGGCTCTTTCCTTTCTGAGAAAGGTTAAGTCTTGGGAGGGTAATTGCCAGAGTGGGAGGGGGTGGGGCGTGGGCCCGAGTTGGTCTAGGTGAAGATCCTTTCATGGGAGGGGCTGTGTTGGATTGTGGGGCTAAGACTTCCGGGTCATATGGCCGAGGGGAAGTAAGTCTAGGGATCCTCTCAAGATCTCGAGCTATTTGGTATACACAAGGGTAGGGTCGGGGTTCATAGACCGTTCTAAGCTCGGTCTTCATGCCTTCCCATGTGCGAATGGGATCTTGCCGCCGAACTCTCCTTAGACCCTCAAGGTTTCTCCATTCTCTCTTTCCGAGGGGACCGAGGGTCTCCTTGGTGACACGCACCTTCCTTTCCTCGGTCATGTGATAATGGTGGAGGTATATGTCCATGGAGGTATCCCATTCCTTATATTTGTGAGGCTTGTGGGACCCATCAAAACGAGGTAACTCTAGTCCGACAAAGAGGTAGTCATCGGGGTGCCCGGTGAGATACATGGTTTGGATACACGGATGACTCGAAATGTGCATGCACCCTAGGACAAGACTTAGTAGAGACAAGTCTAGAACTTGCTCTGATACCAATTGATGTGACACCACCTTGGGGTGATAGTCATAAGACCGATGCACCTTGGACCTTAACAAGCAAGCATAATTTAGAAGAGAAACGGACCAATATCGGTGGCCACTCACCCGACACTCACCCAAAACCCGGAGTAACTCGGCGATGCCGAGTCGAGGTTGTGAGGGCAGGACCTTTGCTGGTAGACGGCCAGCAAGGCCAAGGTTCCTCCGAAGGGTATGGAGGCCTAATTCAATGGGGCCGACGGGATGCCGCGGGCACGGGTCACACTCTCTCCCCACAGCGGTCACTCTTGCTGACCAGCGGAGTTATGAGCTAATATTGGACAAACACGCACTAAGGGGATGCAAGGGGTAGAGCACTTACTCGATCGGTTTGAAGAAACCGGTCCCGTTCGGAGACGTGGGCGAGCGGGGAAGCGTGGGTTCCCCACACGCTGCACCCGTGAAGCTTCAACCTAATTAAGAGATTACACCACTACTCCCCATGCAAGGGGGTTGAACAAGGGGAGGGGAAGCCAAAGTTACATTCAAACACTACCTCCCACAGGGAGGGGGTGTAAGCCGGCCAGGCGGGGAGGGAAAAGCTAACTAGAAACCAATTGCAAGGAGGCCGTCGGTTCTGTCCACTTTCTGGAACAGCGGATAGACAGTGGGTGTTGACGTCGCTGCAGACTGCCTCGAACTCTGCTTGCAACAAAACCAGCGGCAAAACCTCCTGGGCTAGCCCAGGAGGACGCCCAAATTTTTAGAGATTTTCTGATTGACGGTGGTGGTCGAGGTAGAGACGTGAACAGGGTTGCAAGCTTCTAGTTCTGATAGCTTCTGGGTCACTGCAGCAGGAAGACAAGGCCACCACGGATGATCCCGTGCTCAGATTCAGGCGAGGCTAGAGCCGTTGGATTCATGGTCGAACCCTCTTCAAATTCTGGATGAGAGGCCCACATGTTGTTGAATCTGAATGGGAGCTTGGTCTTCATAGTTTCTTTATCTGTATTGATAAACATGGGTGTATGATCAGAGAAATGTTCATTCCCGTATTCAGCCCAGCTTCAGGGTAAGAAGTAGTCCAAAGAGAGTTGATGAGACATCTATCTAATCGTGCCATGATTTTGTGTTGAGCTTCTCCCCTATTAGTCAAGGAGAACTTATTGCCACATCAAATAATGTCCTCAAGTTCTGAGTGTTGAATGCACATGTTAAACTCCTCCAACATGGTTTCAGTTGTCATGCGCCCACCTTTTTCCTCATGAGGATATCTAATTGTGTTAAAATCTCCCGCTACCATCCAAGGAGAATTTGTGATGTTGGAAAGACAGATAATATCAGTCCATAAGCTTCTCCTTTCCTTGGCATTGTTGGATGCATAAATACCAATAATTTAGAATTCTAGAAGATTTAGCTTGTGCCTGCATCGTAAATGGAGGAATTGACTGCTGCCCGCTGCCAACTGGGCATCAATGATATTGTGATTCCATAGGATCCAGACTCTCCCTTTGCCACCGTATTGGTCATTAGTAACAACTTCAGCTTCAGGCCAAATTAAGTTTTTAAAAAGCATCATATGTCGAGGGTTTATCTTAGTTTCGACTAAGATAACCAAGTCACAGGCTTTACTTCTGATCATGGTATTTAACTCTCTACATTTCTCCCTCTTGTTGAGGCCTCTGACATTCCCGGCAATAATCTTCATATATAAATCCTGAAGGAAAGGGGATGTAAAGTTAGATTCGTTTGGGGTTTGCAGGCCGACCATCAGCATCTCTACTCTTAGTTCTTGATTTTTTCTTGTCCATCTCATCCACAGCCTGCAGGCTCCTAAAGGAGGAGAAAAGTGGCTTAGCTTGGTTGGTAGAGGAACAATGTGGAGCCGGATGAGCTTGCAAATTTAAATTGTCTGCATGTGGTCCCGAATGGTTGTCTTCTGTAATTGTGATTGGTGATGGTGCGACCTGGGATTCTTTCTCTTGATGTTTGGCGAGGGGCACTAAGCACGCTGCAGGAGTCACACTAACAGCAGACTTCCACTAGGTAATTCTGATGAATCATCTCCCAAGACTCCTCTAGCATGAGCACTTGTATAATGCATGACCGATGGGCCTACATCGTCTTGGCTCTTGCGATCATGGCTGCTACCATTCACATGCGCTAAGTAATGTTCTTTGTTGATGGAAAAAGAAGTGGCAACATCTTGGGTTCTACGTGAAGGCCGGATGCAACAAGGGACATTACCAACATGTGAGTGCGCTGAGTGCATAGGACAAACACCACCACCATGTTTTGTGGCCCCTCCAATAGCAGGTGGGGGGTCTAAAGGCCCATCGCAATGTGCTATCACATGCGTATGTTGTTGTGGTTGGAGAGAATCTTGGCTGATGGCAGCCCCAAGGTCTTCACGTGAAGGAGGCAAGGGCTTGTGAAGGATGGCGGTCCCCCCATGAGTAGTGGAGTTAAAAGCTCCACAATGATGCGCTGCCCCATGTGATGCCTTTGATAGATCCAAATAGGAACGACAAAAGGTGGCGGACCCTCCATGAGGAAATGAAGTTGATGAAGCTCCACCTTCGTGAGCTAGAAGAGCTTGATCTGCAATGGAGTGGTCCTCATGGGAATGGAATCCGCTTGGCCGGTGGGCATCATGATTGCTTTGCTTCAAATGAAGGACAACTAGTGGGTCTACAAGTGGTGGACCACTATCAAACATGTTGGCGGCATCCACATCCTTAGAAAAAGATGGTGCAGGATCGCTAGCAGATGGTGTGTTAGCCATAACCACATGGTTAAGAACCTTTGATTTAGAGAGATGCGATTCCCTTGGACTGTTGCTGCCATTCCGAATCTGTGTGGGTGTGATAGTCTGTCGGGCCTCCGGGTGTCCCCCGAGCTCGGTACTCTGGGTCCTCTGATCCGCAAGGGTTTTGGGAGGCTCAGAGTGCCGAGTTGCAGGGACACCAAGACCCTCTAGAGCACCGAAGTCCTGAGACTGTAGATTGCCAAGGGAATTATGAGAGTGAACACGTACCTCGGCCGGAGTACAGTGTGCCTTTGGTTGGAAAACCTGAACATGAGGTTGTTTATTGCTGAGGACCGGTTTACATGCTCCATCTGCGTGCCCAAAGGAACAGCACGTAGAACAGCTTCTTGGCCTCCATTGGTAGGTTACCTTAATTCTCCTGACACAACCATCAAGATCTTTATAATGGACGAAGTCAGGCAGCTCTTCTCCTGATGAAATCATTATACAGGCCCTAGCATAAGTTAATCTCTTGCGCTTAGCCGTTAGCTTGTCCAGATACAACGGATCACCCAAGATGGAAGATATCTTAGCAATAAAATCCCGAGTCCAAAGATGAGCAGGAGTACGTGAAAGGCCACCCATAAGGGAATACTCGTAAGACTATCTAATTCCATTCTTAGATCAGGACTCCATCTACGAAGAATTATGGGATGACCTTTATTGGTCCAAAACCCCTCTACAGCCCGGCGTAGATGCTCTTCAGAATCAAATTTGCACACAAAAAAACCGTTTTGTAAAAGATGTAGTTCAAAATCATGTGTTCCCCTTTGATGAAAGAGTGGAGAGGGCTGAAAGATAATCGAAGGCCCACTGCGTACCCTACCAAGGCGATAGACCATGTCCCCAAGCACCTCTCTCTTCTCCCAAGGGAGAATTCCCCACTCTCCAAGCACCCCTTCCCTTCCCCAACACAACCCTTCCCATCCCTAAGACCCCCATTAACAACCCCATTAAGCCACATTCCAACCTTGAGAGAGATCTCTCCTTCCCTCTCTCCTTCCCAACCCAAATTCGCAGCTCTCCCTCCCTCCACCTGCTAGACCCCCTTCCAGCCCCCATTCTCCCCCTCCCTCACCTTGGTTTCCCCTCCCAGACCCCCTCACAACTAGGGGTTGCCCCCACACCCATCCACCCCATTTCCCATCCCATCTACCCCATTTCCCATCACCTATCACCACCCTCTTCATCCCAGTTCGCAGGCAGCAGTTAAGCGTCGAGTTACAGAGGCTACCACGTCTTCACCGTGCATCTTCAGGTGGTGTACCTTATACTTCTGAATAGCTTGGCGAGGCTACTTGGTAGGCAAGGTGGTCTCGTCATCGTTCGACTTCGGAGCTGCTCAGAAGAGTCATCTTCGTCAATCTATGCATTTCCTCCCAGGCAGACAGCCAGCAGCGACTTTCAGAGGCTCCCACGACCAGCACCCTGGCCTTCATGAGGCGCCATTTGGCTGAGGGCTTCTCCTTCAAGTCTTTTGTCATATCCAAGAAGCAGAGCTAATTTTGGATCTCGGAGTCAAGAGTTCCATATTTTCTTCCCATAGTGCGCATAGTCAGTTTCCCTAAGCCTGAACTGATACCCCCCCACTGTTCTGCTCTTCCCAATCAGCTCCGACATTTTCTGATAGCCCCGTTGGTCCCGACTTGAAGAATACTCGATCACGATCTCAATGGCTCTGGTCTCGCTTTCAACGGAGCATGGTACTGTTCGTGGCGCCCCCGTCTTCCAGCAATAACACTCTGGGAGCAACCAGAGCCAGAGCGGTCCAGCCCTGTTCCAGACCCTGCCCGAGCCAGCGACAACGTCAGGAAATTCCATGAAAATTCAGGCGTCATCCTGGGTCAAGTCAGAAAGTTTCGGCATAGGTCTCGACCTCTTCTGAGCTCGGCAGAGCCCATGGCGGCGCCATCATCGACTGTCTGTCAAGCTGTTCCTGAAGCTGGCAATTTGGTTTCTAACTTAGTTCCCCCACCCCGCCTGGCCGGCTTACAGCCCCTCCCTGCATGGAGGTAGTGTTTGGTTGTAATTGCGCTTCCCCACCCCTATTCCAACCCCTCTACGAGGGAGTAGTGCATGTACTAGCAGGTCTTCGGCCGAAGTGTCATCGGTGCGGCGTGCGGGTAGCCCACGCTTCCCCGCTCGCCCTCATCGTCGGTCGACTAAACACTTCTCTTTGCTGGTTTCCTTTGCTTAATTAGTATTGCATCTTAGTGCCGACGACGATGAGAGAGTGCCCGGTCCCAAATTGTCATCAAATTGAGCGACCACCGCGGAGCGAGTTGTGAGAGAGACCCTACAACCCACACTCCCTTGGCGTGCTTGCCGCCCGTGAAATTACGCATCCCGGGCCCTTAAGGGTTCAGCCTCAAGCTAGCCTAATCCTCCGGAGCGTCAAGGTCCAACCTCGGACCATTCCCACCATCACCGATTTGCCTATGAGCAACCGTGATCGCTATGCGAGTCGATCTGCTAGAGTGAGTCCGCTTCTCAAGGTTGATTGCTTGTAAGTCTAGGTCCAAGGTGCATCGGTCTAGTGGCTATCACCCCCAAGGTGGTGTCACATCAACTTTATTATGTTGCCCGCCATACGGCTATTGCTATTCACTTCTTGAATGGGATTCTCAGGAGCCATGCTATGCGGGAGCAAGCTATTGGGGGCCTAGAGTGATCAAAAAATAATTCGAAGAAAACGCAATACTGCCGGTGAGATAAGCTTGATGCATTCAGAACCTCTATGTGGGAAGCATGGGGCTAAAAAAGGGATTCATGCAAACAACAACGTAACATGCATATGCATCCATTTTAATGTCAGCTGCTGATTACTGTGGTTCACCTCTTCTTGATTTAATGACCTGAAACTGTCCATGACCATCCATGTGCTTTTGCTAATAGTCTCATCGACTATATCTCTAAAATATTTTATCTTCGGTCCTTATACATCCACTCCAATAACTTTAATCTGTCAAAAGGGGAGAGTGTCTCTGTTTTCAAAAGGGGAGAATTGTCTACACCGAGTACATCACTCTTCGGTCTATCTTTTTGATGAAGTCAAAGAGGGAGAATATGACCATGTGTATGAGTAAGATTTAAGTCAGCATGTTGTTTGTTGTTTTATAACTCACTTTTATGACTCATAATGTTCATAATGTTCATAGTGTGTGTATGAGTAAGATTTGATTCAGCATGTTGTTTGTTATTTTATAACTCAGTTTTATGACTCATAATGTTCATAGTGTTCATAGTGTTGCCATCATCAAAAAGGGGGATATTGTTGTATCCCTGTGATTTTGATGATGTCAAACACTATGACTCACCATGAGTCTGTGTGTGAATGTGGTTTTGATGAAGTCATAGATGAAGTCACATGTGTTGATGTTGCATTGGTTTTGATGCATTTGTTGAAGTCATCATGAACTCATCATATATAGAAGTATGTGTGTTGAACTCTGTAAGAACAGGTGCTGAAGACTGTTGACACCCATTTTATGACCGATAAGTCGGGTCATCTCCTTGTTCATTCTATGTGATGCTCCAAGTTATTCATTCCTTTGTTGAGTCTCCTTCATCAGTCTGAAGCTTATTTCATGGGTCTTAGCTCCTTGGTTGAGTATGGTTCCACGATTTCTCATTTGATGAAGCTTAGCAAGTTTTGTTATCATTTGGATCCTCATTGTTTCTAACGGTCTGCACCTGGGGCGTTACGTTCATCTAACGCATTGTCCCTGGACCGTTACATCTTGAAGAGTCCTACAACTTAAGGCTTTGTTTCAATCCTTATCTTTTGCCTATCCATTAAGTATTACGGTCTGTCGTGCAGCCGTTACTTTCATAGAGAATGGCCCTCAGTTCGTCTCTCCTTATTGTCGGTTACATCAAGCATCATCACCGACAACGGACCTCAGTTCGTCTCTCAAGAGCTCAAGGACCTCTGTAAGAAGTTCAATATTGCATTGCATCATTCATCTCCATATTATCCTCAAGGCAACGGTCAAGCCGAGGCCACTAATAAAACCCTTCTTAAAATCATCAAGAAAACATGTGAATCTCATAAGTTTTTCGATTGGCCGGGAAGATTAGTAGAAGCTCTGTGGGCTTACCGCACCTCCGTTTGTACCCTTACGGGACAAACTCCCTATGCTCTTACCTACGGGATGGAGGCGATGCTCCCATATGAGATCTTGATCCCTTCCCTTAGAGTGCAGCTCGATAAGGAACTTAATCTCGATGAACGTCGAGAGACGTTGCTCGTCCAGTTGGAACTCTTAGATGAGAAGAGGATGAACGCAGCCGATCATGTATCCGTTTATCAAAAGAGAGTTTTGTGTTATTTTCAAAAGAAGGTAATCGAACGGAAATTTCAAAAAGGTGATATGGTTTTGAAACATAAATTCATTCGGTCTGCAGGTCCTAGGTCTAAATTACAACCTAACTAGGAAGGGCCGTTTGTTGTAAAAGAGGCTTATCCAGGGAATGCTTATCGCTTAGTGAACGCAGAAGGTGAGGAGCTCGCTCACACTTGGAATGGGCTGTATCTTAAGCGTTTCTTTCCTTAGAGTCTAAATCTGTGCCACCCCGGCAGCAAGATGTTCTCCCTTTCGCTATAAAAAGGATCCCGAGTACGGCAATCACACACTACACGACGTCCCTGGTCAAGTTTTTTGCTTTAAAAGATACCGTTTCTCCTTGGCCATGCTTTGGGGGAAAGTCGAAGTCCCTGTTCATTTCTTCCTTCGGCTGAATCCAGGGGCAAGAGGTGAATAAGAAGGCGATAACCAATCCAGGCACCGTAACGAGAGGAGGTCTCAAATAGGGGCAGTCCGTTATGACCTGACGCCACAAGAGAGAGAGAAAGAAAAGAAAGCAAAGGAGTAATCTCCATGACAAAATCGAAAGCATTATCTCAAAAGTCTATTAATTATGATTCCAAAGCTCCAAAAGGCAAGAAAAAGAATCTAGGCATGACAAGAGTGGCAGTACAGTTCCCCGCGGGACGAATGAGCCCGGTCGCATGCATGCCTAGAGTGGACTAAGGTTCGATGACGGACACAAAGCCCGGGCGCAACAGACCAAATTTCTAATGGGTTGTCTGGAGAGGAACCCAAGTCCTAAAAGCTTCTAGATCTGGCCTAAGCTTACCCCCGCATTCTAGTTTCCTTTTCAGGATTGAGACTAGTACCCCGGGTATGGCCCTGATAGAAACACCGTCATGAAAATCTGGGCCTTGGTCAGGGTTTGTCACCTCATTGCACGCCAACCTCGGGACTCTCAATACGATACGGAGGGCTCACGTTGCTAGGGGAAAGCACTGATTTTCAAAAATCCAAAAACAACATATATTTCAAAAATCTAAAAATAATAAATTTTCAAAATCCAAAAACAACATATATTTTCAAAATCCAAAAACAACATATATTTCAAAATCCAAAAACATCATATATTTCAAAATCCAAAAACAACACATATTTAAAACACCAAAAACATCAAAAGTCCAAAATCAAACAAAAAAATCATATATTTCAAAACCCAAAAACATCAACTATTTTCCAAAATCTCACAAAAATTCAAATATATTTTCTAAAATCCAAAAATACCATCATATGCATCGCATGCATCGCATTATTTCTATTATGTTTCCCGCCTATTTAATAAGGCTCCACCCCTTGACCAAATATCAAGAAACGGTCGTTATCTAACTTGCTTTAAGGCAAGGGGTTGAGTCTAAGAACAGATCTAACTTGTTCCATGTTTAAGTGTGTGCAGAATGCAGGATCAATACCAAAGCTCAAATCTCACAATTATGCAGGTTCTAGTCTGGAACGCGCCATCATTGGACCGCCACATTCGTATAACGGTCTTTATTCAACCGTTACTTCCCTTCAAGACGTTGGCTTTGATTCCCTCAGCAGCTCTCTCTCTAACTGTTTGGGTCACGACCGTTGCTTAGTTCTAACGATCTGTCGATTGACCGTTACACTCTCCAGAGGACTTAGTTCTTAGAGCATACACTTTGACGGCCTATCTCCCCACCGTTATATCCTTCTAACGGCCCTACTCAGATCCGTTACATTCTCCAGGGGCTATATTCTTTAGATCATTTTAGCTAAATCAAGCCACAACTCATGTCCATTCGGTTAAGGCAATCCCATCTTATTCAAATGAACTTAATGCAACATAAGATTGATAAAATTCCAACTCTGATTGTCAATTACATCTTTCATAAAAGTAAAATCAAATTACATTCAGTTTCTTGTCCGTAAAAGGGAGGATCTTCCTCAACTCTTTCACGTAGCCACGGCGTGCTTCGTCGTTCTCTTCCACTTCTTCTTGCCACGGGCGCACCTTGCTGATCTCCCACATGGTCAGCGCGTTCCGGATTGCTCTCTCATCTTCCTCGGTCTCCATCTTCCTAGCTAGAAGGGGAGGGTAGTGTGATAGTGTAGGAACTTCAGTCCGAGGTAGTCCGATCTGAAGATGGCACCGGTGCGGGTTGTAGATGGCCATCATAGTATTTCCCACTAGCTGGAGGTCCAGGCCTTGACGCCGCGGTGTTCTAAGAAGAGTGTTCCGAAGGATTCTTGGTCGCATGATGAATTTCTCCATTGGTAAAGTATTGAAGAAGAGGCGCCATTCATCCTGAGTTTTCTTATCCGCCGTCTTGCATTCAACCTGTGAAGAAAATCCAGATGCCCCTCCAATGAAGAAGAGAGGGTGGCTCCTGAAGATCCGGCTAGCAGAAGTAATATCCTCTTTTGGTTGGAATTTGATTCTCACTCCCATCCAACACTCGAGTAGTATCATGGAGCCAAACAAAGATCTCTAGGCAAGCGGAGCTTAGTCCTTCATAGAGATATGAGAGGATTGCCTGAGAGATGGACATTCCCCGCCACAACCCACTAATGATGCTGAGATTTTGGATATCTAAGAGGTGGTCGGTAGTGGTGAAAAGGAAGACTCCGCATAAGCAAACCGCCACCGCCTTGGCTATGGCTTCATATCTCTCCCACTTGTTTTTGCAATGAGACACTATCCATTGTGCCAAGTGTATCAAATGAATGTGGTGTGGACTGATCATGGTCCTCACATCCTTTGGATTATGGATGAAATCACTCAAGATCAAGGACGGGTCGATAGGCTCAACGGTATAGCAAACTAGGTCTTCATCCCCCACCTTAGTCTTTGGAAGGGCTAGGTAGGTTTCTACCTCCTCTAATAAGACTGTTACTTCGAAGGAAGGGAAGATGAAGGTATGTGTTTGTGGATGCCACAATTCTATAAGGGCTGAAATACTAGGCCAATCTAATGTCACTTTCTGGAAATGTTTGCCTAAAACTAAAAGAGGTTGAAGGTGCCACGCTTTAAGGATTGATGTAACCTCTAAAGGGTGCCTTTACCATGGGAGCCACCCACTTCAGATTAGAATAGCATCTTGGACCAGGAAGGGGCTAAGAAGAAGAAGTAGATCATGAGAAGGAATTGAAGTGCAGAAATTTCTGAACTTGGTTAAGTCATAGAGCTTACCACTCTTTGAGCATTAGAGCTTAGATGCTTGGGAATTGAGGTCAGCCTTTGCAGCTCTCCATACTCCTTTCTTGCAACTTTGGGTCCGGTGTAGACTTTCTCCTCCATAGCCATCACCTCGAAGCTTCTCTTCATCATGTTCCTACCCTTAGGAAAGGTTTTTCAGCCCTTCTAGCAGAGAATTCAGGAAGATACAATTTTGGCTAAGTTTCTAAGTTTTAAAGGCTTGATTTTGGCTTTAAAGAGATAACGTTTGGATTGGAAGGATTTATCTTAAGTCTGGGGGAAGTCTAGAGTGGATTAAGGGTTTCTTATCTCGGATTTCACCTCTCGCGGCACAATCCATCTCGGAGTACGTTTCAGACTCTAACGGTCTATCGTAGGGCCGTCACTTGCCTCTGACGCGCCAGCTCTGGGCCGTCACATTTCCTGTGTGTTTAATTTAACCCAATCTCGTTGTGCCAATCTTGACGGTCTAGCATCAGGCCGTTATCATTTGTGACGCATGGCCTCTAAACTGTTACATTCTCTGCCGCTCAGTTTTGGCTTCTTCTTGGTCAATCATTCTCAATGGTCTTGCTCATGACCGTTATCTATCGCTGACGCAGTACGCTTGGACCGTCACATTTCCTGTACATCCCATGCATACCCAAGTCTGTACATCATTTGAAGTCTATACATCCCATGCATACCCAAGTCTGTACGTCATTTTAAGTCTATACATCCCACGCATACCCAAAGTCTATACATTCCATGTGTACCCAAGTCTGTATATTACCAGGAGTCCAGTCTTCATCCAAGTCTATACCTTCCTCGTCCAAAGTTCATACAGATCCAAGTCCATGCATTGCCCAAGTGTGCACAACCCCAAGTCGGTACATTCCTCCTCCAAAGTCCATACATTCTTCAAGTCTGAGCGTCCTTTGCTAAAAACGAAGTCTATACATCGTTTGATCGTCTGCACTCCAAGTCTATACATCACTATGGTAAGGTCTGTACACTCATGAGTATAGTCAGTGCATTCATAGTTCAATCCCGCTCTGTCATCTTTAACGGTCTAGCATTTGGCCGTTACTTATCTCTGACATCCCGACTATGGACCGTCACTCTTCCTGTTGCTCAGTTCTGAAAATTTGGGCTCTGTCCTCTCTGACGGCCTCCATCTGATGCGTTACTTGATCCTGACGGTCCGGACCTGGACCGTTACATCGTCTGCTACTGAGATTGTGCTATTCCTTTCTACCTCTGTTCAGACCTGGCGGTCTCACACACTTTCCATTCCATTCCTCCTGTCCATCATTTCATCCACACATCATCTCATCCACACTTTTTTCATACACACGTGTCCACATGCATTTCCTACATTTATAATCACATTCTCACATGCATTTTTTTGGCATTTTCCATTTCATTTCTGCATTTACCACATACACACATCCATTCATTCACACACTCACAAGAACAAACAAAAGACCAAGAAGAAAAATTTTCATTCCATTTACATCACAAGTCATGTACAAGTAAAAGTGATAACCAAAGAAAAATCAAAATGCATCACTCGGCTGGCTTATCCGCCGGGCCGCCATCATCATCTCCACCCTCTAGCTTCCTAGCCAGTGGTGCTATGGAGGCACTCTCCTCCTGCTGGCCCCTCTCTGCCCTCTCATTCCTCCGTTGGCCGGAGGAGCTGACAAGGTAGTCTGCCACTGATCCGGCACGAGCAGCACTCCTCGGCGCCCCGCTCTGAGAGACGCTCCGCTCCGGTCCTTGGCCCATCATCCGTATAGTCCTCTCCAAGGTCCGGACCTCGACCTTCATGTCGTGGGCCTCGAGTCACGCAGCTCGTGCCTCGGACCGGTATCTCTCAAAGTCTGCCGTCTGCGTGGCCGTCCGCGCAAGCTCTCCTCTCAATCGGGCCACCTCTACTCGTAAGACCTCTGCCTCAGTCCGAGCTAGTTTCGCCTCGGCCGCTGCTATGGCTAGCTCTCTCGCCTGTAGTTTGCATTTCATATGGTTAGTCACATAAGCATTTAAAAAGCATTTAAGTCAAAGCATTAGCATCTTACCCGCTCTGCGAGGGTGGCCTCCGCCTCCTCGGCCCGAGTAACTACTCGGACGAACTCGGCGTCACGCTCGGCCCTGCCTCCCGCTGACTATGAGGAAGACGATGGGGCATCCGGTCTGGCTCTTTGGGCTCCCTTGGCCCGCTGCATTTAGAAGTCATAGTCAGTCATCTCATCATAATCATTTTAAACATTTAAAGTCTTACCAGAAGCTCCAAGGCGGCCCGGTACTCGTCCCGCTGCTGGACGGTGGAGTGGAGTAGCCCTTCGAGCTCGACTATCCTTCCTTCAGGGTCTAGCTGCATTTAGGAAGCATATAAGTCACTGCATCTAGCATTTTGCATTTTTCATATAGAAAGAGTTTAGGGTTTAGAAGTTGCATACCGATTGTCGGGTACCTCGGTACACCCGGTCCCCGTACAATCGAGCAAAGGCTTTCAAGTACGCCTCATCGCTCTCATCCCGCTCCTTCACTGCTCTGCTCCGCTTGTTCCAGTCGTGGACGTACTTCACCTTTCGGGCGCACCAATCCACGTCGCCGCTAATACCCTTTGTTGACTTGCCCGGGCGTTCGTCGCCACGGCGTGGAAAGGTCACCTCAGGCTGGTGTAGTCCCCGAGTCCTCAGAATCAGTCGGTAGTGGAGTGGCTCGATGACATGGATGCAGTACAACCATATGTCTCGTCCCCGGTACGAGAGGGATGCCTCCACCCATGGCTGTCCCTCGTAGCTCTCGCCTCGGTACAGGGTCCATATCACCTAAAGCATGTTGTTCCATTGGTCAGCATATAGAACATTCATAAGCATTTAAGGCATTTAGAAAGCATTTTCGGGCTTACCGCTGTATGCGGGAAGGAATCCAAGTCATCCTGGATCGCCCGGGTCAATCTGATGATCGACCCCGGGTCCCTCGCGACCACCCATCGCCTCGCGATCGGGATGCGGCCGACGTGGAGTAGCGTGCCTCTCCCGATGCCCGGGAGGTACATGTAACTCCAGATCTACATTTTAGAAGTCAAGTCAGTCAATTTGCATAATCATATAGAAAGCATTTAAATCGCATTTACCTGTAGAAAAGGCGAGAAGCCACCCAGCATCGTCTGTCCGTCATGCTGAGGGACTCGAACAAGAAGGCTAGCACCGCCGCTCCCTATGCGTATTTTCCAACTCTGCCCAAATCCTGGATCATCGGCTGCAGCCTGCAGCTGATGACATCTGCCCGAGTCGCGAATAGGAGCTTCCCGAACAGTAGCATGAGGAACCGCCTCAGGACTCGATCTCCCTCCGGTCCCGCCTCTGCCGCCACGTGAAGGCGCACCTGATCTATCACTCTGCCGAGATGCTCCTCTGGTACCTCACCCACAGCTATGGCTGCTCCTCTCAATCCTAAGCTCTCTTGCAGTCGTGATCGTGAGAGCTGGGATGATGTCTATCCTGGCCTGATCAAATCTAGTCCCAACAACTCTTGGGCCATCTCTCGGTAATCTCTGTATGTCTAGCCCGTCACTGCGGCTCTGTGCACCCGCAGTCCGGCAATTGTCGCCATGTCTTCCAGCGTGGGGATCATGTGACCCCACGGGAAGATGAACGCCCTGCTGACTAGATCCCACCTCTCGTGCAAAGCGTATAGCAGTGGCGTGTCCATCCGGATCACCTCGATGCTCAACACCTCGGCGAACCCCATGCCGGCCAATCTCCCTCTCTTGTAATCGGGCAGTGCCTGGTACACCGCCCGGATCTGAAGCCAGGAGATCCTCGTCCGTCTCTTTCCCTGCATTCATTTAGAGCATAAGTTAGTCAATTGCATCATAAAATCATCGCATAAGCATTTAAAATGAAAAACAAAACAAAAAACTGAATAATTGAAAAACATAAAATTAGTTCTGGCCTCTGGTGACTGTAACGGCCCTGGGATGGGGCGTTACTTGTCTCTAACTCACCAAGGGTGGCGCGTCAGAGTTGTGACGGTCCCTGGAAGGACCGTCACATTCTCTGCTAGAGGGCATTATCCCCTTTGCATTCCGTTGGCTTCTCACCTTGGCCAAAAGGCCTACATATGATCCTAATGGGTTCGTAGACCCATTTTCTACCCCCCAATCAAACATGCATCCACATAAAAACTATAAAATTTGAAAATTAGGGCGAAGGCCTACCTCTCGGTCTTGGCCCCTCCTCCTCTTCTTCTCTGGTTCCTTGGGTTCTTCTTCGTCCAGGGGTGCTTCCCCTTGGTCTTCTTCAGCCATGGAGGCCTCCTCCTCCTCTGTTTGCTTCTTCCTCGCCGTTTCTTTCTCCACGGGCGGCGGGATGGTCTCTCGCTCTATCTGACGGTGAAGGCGGCGAATCGCCTTCTTCTTCATCCCTCTCTCCCTCTTCTTCAGTGGCTATGGGGCCTCGTCGCCGGCCATCTCTTGGGTGGACGACGGTGGTCGCCGGTGGTCTTGGTTGAAGGTTTTTGGGAGCGTTTGGGTTGTTTGAAGTGTTGAATGAGGTTTGAGACTGTTCGATTTGTTTTGAACGCTCAGGAAATGTGACAGTCTATCGTCCGACCGTTACACTCTCTGACGCGTACTTCTTGGACCGTTACATGGATTTGAATTGCTTTATTGAAGAATGTGAACCGCCTAGTCTCTAATGGCCCAGGCCTAGTCCGTTACGTGTTATGACGCCCTCTCAATAGACCGTTAAAGCTTGCAAGTTTCTTGATGAATGAAATGGTCTATTTGATGATTGAATGGCTGCATTTTCTTCCATGATGTTCATTATTAATGCTTTTAAGACGTATGGATGGTTATGCCTTATTTCATGCTCATATTTATTGTTGGCTAACCTCTTTGAAGTTATGAACAACATCATGCTTTGCCATTCGCCAGGAAGGTAAGATAGGTATTGTATCTCGTTCCCCTGTCCCTTTAATGCATTACTATATGGTATCTATGATATATTATCTCGAGAACCGGCTGGTCATTCATGTGTTCTGGGATCTGATGTTCCCCTTAAACAAAAATGATGATGATCTAAGTACACATGTTTAATCGTTGGATAGGCCGTTAGGTTGGAAAAATTTGGGGACGATGGTTCTGCCTTGCACGCCGTGGTTGCAGATGGTGTCCTGACCCTGATTTCTCCGGTCTAGCAATATTATTCTCGAGTATCTTATTATTTTATCTTTCTTTGCATTTATTTTAATGATTTCTTTTATTTTGGCCCAGCATGCATCATACGCATATTTGAGCATTCATGATCCTTCATCTGTTCGAGGTGTCTCAAAGATGGTGAATAGCTGTGTTCTTGATATCGAATAAGGAGAGACATTCCACTCTGAATTTGAAGGTTTCCTTCAATCTGTCGCTTGATCTGGTTAGCTGAAGATTCCTGTCTGGAGTTTAGTCAGTTCTCTTTCCTTTTCGTTGCCTTCGGCGGCTAGCCGTGTTTCCTTTCCTTAGTTGTTAGTTCCTCCAGACTTGCATCCTTTGGTTGGCTATTTCCTTGTGGTTAGTTCAAAGTTTTCCAGAAAATTCCTATCGCTTGTTGATAAAGAACGGGTGTCGTTTACCTTACGCCCGCTTTTTGGTCCACTCCGCTTTATTTCCGCTTCATCTCCATGTTCCATTTCGTTTTTGCTTCACCTCCGCTCACTCCCCTGCAAAGAGGACGTTAAGGAGGGGCATCTGTTGACACCCGTTTTATGACCGATAAGTCGGGTCATCTCCTTGTTCATTCTATGTGATGCTCCAAGTTATTCATTCCTTTGTTGAGTCTCCTTCATCAGTCTGAAGCTTATTTCATGGGTCTTAGCTCCTTGGTTGAGTATGGTTCCATGATTTCTCGTTTGATGAAGCTTAGCAAGTTTTGTTATCATTTGGATCCTCATTGTTTCTAACGGTCTGCACCTGGGGCGTTACGTTCATCTAACGCATTGTCCCTGGACCGTTACATCTTGAAGAGTCCTACAACTTAAGGCTTTGTTTCAATCCTTATCTTTTGCCTATCCATTATGTATAACGATCTGTCGTGCAGCCGTTACTTTCATCCAACGCGTCCAGCCATGACCGTTACTTTCATTCAAGAGTCCTATTATTTGAGCTTTCCTCCGTTGATGTTATCTCTTTTGAGATAAGGTTGAATGTGACGGTATCCCTCTAACGCGTTATTTGCCTGTGACGGTCTGTCGAGCATCCGTTACATCCAAACAGAGAGTCCTGGCAGTTCAGGCCTTTTCTCTACTACTCTGTGGTCGAGATAAGAGTTTGATCTTGTGATTTCTCTTCCAAATGTGATCCTCAGAACCTTCTGTTTGTTTCTATGGACTCTTTGTGATATTATCTTCGGGAGTTTGCTAAGAGTTATCCTCTTTTCTTGCTGGATTATCCTCTGCTCGACCAGAGATTTTGAGGGCCTATAAATAGCACCCTTAACTTCATGGCCCGAAAGGGGAAGATCTGGAGTTTATGTCGAAGTGCTGCCGCATCCTAGAGCCACATCCAACCAAGGAGAACTGTTCCTCAAGTCCATCTGCTTCACGGTGAAGGGAGTATTCGTTTCATTGTGTTTGAGTTTCCATCATTGTCACACTTGTGTTCTTTCTTCCTCCTTCTCAAAGCATTGTCCCTTTTCTTTCTTCCACATTCTGCATCTATTCTCATCATCTAAACATCTTCCTATCTTTTAAAATGCCCAGAGGGGTTAAAAAACCAAAACTTCTCCGGTACTTCACTTTCCTTTTGAATGGTCTTAATTTCTTTAAGAATTGATACTACACTTGTCTAAAGGGCTAATCTGGGATTGTTTTCTTGTGTTTCACATTCTTTGGCAGGTTTACAGGTTCATTAAACGAGGCCCAAGTCTTCTAGCCGGCTGGAAGATTTGGAGTTCAAAGAGTTCACAAGTTGCTTCTGCAGGTGCTCTGACGGTCTTGAGAAGACGCGTCAGGTTCATAAAACGGTTCATCGGGCGACCGTCACACTCCTGTGACGCACAGGGTCTGGACCGTTACATTCAAGGCTGATCTGTAGATTTCACTGGTTTCTCTCTCCCGTGGGCGGGTGCTTCATCCACCTATTTCCAAGGTATTTTCAAGCCTTTGACTTGTGTTTACTTTGGTGGCGATCACGTTCTTTTTTAGTATTAGGCATTAGCTTTCTCTTTCCCACTTCATATTCCTTTGCTTGTTCCACCCACGCGGTGTGTTTTATTTGCTTTTGCTCCACGCCCCGGCATGTGTTTTTCTTTATTTCTTTAGATTAGTTTGGTTGAGATAGCATGCCCATGCTAGAGCTTGTTCGGATTGCCTAGGTTCATGGTTCACATGTCCTTGGGTTGATTGAGATCATTGATTTTTGCTTATCATCTTTATCATACATCACAAACCCACAAAAAAAAGGAAGCAAATAAATCAAAAAAGTTAGGGAAGTCAATTGAAGCTTTAACAGAACAAGTCAGAAAGAGAAGCTAGGTCACAGCTGGAAGAAAAGTAGTCAGGTCGATGTAGCTGAAGAGTTTCATGCTGATCAAGTCGATGCAGCGGCCACAGTTAAAGCAATCAGGTCGATGCACATTGGTCGTTCAAGCAAGACATGTCGATGCAGTTATGCTTTCAGAAGCATTCTTCAGAGTTAAGCATCGATGCAACAAAGAACTGCACCGACACACTTAGTTCAAATTCTCTATGATGAATTCAACAAGGTCGAAGCAGCTGACATGAGCAGTTATTAAGGACCAAGATAAGGTCAGAGCATCCAAGCAAGATCACAGTAAACAGGTCGATGCGACAAGTTCATCAAGAAGAAGATAGATCGATGCATGGGCACGATTAAAGGATATCAGATCGATGCACCTCAACATTGCTAGATCGACAAGTCGATGCATCAAGACACTCAAGTGCTACATCTGTGAGGAGGTCGGTGTACTCAAGAGGCAGGTCGATACAGTAGTTGGGAACTGGATGTTGCAGATCAACTAAGGTCTGAGCATTCTAAAGATAGGTTGATGCATATTGCACAAGGTCGATGCAGCAGAAGAAATTGATTGACCCCAGTGAAATTCAATCATTCTACAACCATCAAGAGAAACTCAAGGGCTCCAATAGCCAAGTACATAATAGTTCAACAAAGCAACCGCAGCAAAAGAAGGACGAAGCAGCAGAAGAGCACACCGTAGCACTGCGTTAAGCCAGAAGGTCAGAGCATAAGATTAGTGCCTGGATGCACTAAGCTAAAGATCGATGCAGCTGTATTAATTGTTGGCAGTGAGGTCAATGCTTCAGACAATCCAACTCTGAATCCATTAACTTAAATCCAGATTCGATAAGGGAACTCAAACCTGCTATTAGTAAATTACTGGCACGTGATCTCGGGAAGGGAAAATGAGTGGCACGTGAACCTAGGAAGTAATGATTGGCACATGATTTGAGGCATTCTACCAGAAGAACTTTCCCGCATCTTTCCACGTTGACCAATGGGAAAAGTTGGATCAAATCGGTCTATCCAAAAGGATTTTCGGCACCCTTGTTCTATAAATAGGGGATGTCTTCTTCCGAAAGAAGTGAGATATCGAGAGAGGAATTGAAAAAGAGCTGTAGTAGTGAAATAGGAGAAGTGTGGTTGTCTAAGTAGAAGAAGAGACTATCAGAGAAGAAAAAGGAGAGCCAGTGAGCGAGCATAAAAAAAGAATTGAGAAAAAGAAGAGAGAGTTCAGAGAAGGAGATCGTGAGAGTAAGAAGGAAAAGTGTGAAGCATTAGAGCAGTGAAAGAGTGTGCAGCCAGAGTTTCAGAGAATATCTGATCATGATTGGTCTTGGATCAGATCCAAGCCAATTTGCTCGTTGTTGAGCTATACCATCTTTCTTGGTTTTCATTTTCATTTCTTCCTATTTTATTTTCATTGTTTTATGTTTAGACAGCAAGTTGTGAGGCTCAACTGTAAGAGGATCTGTTCCTCTAGTTAGCAAAGCTGTAAGGCTCAGCGGATAGCAAGCTGTGTTGCTTAGTAGTGTAAGCAAGCTGTGATGCTCAGTGGTTCAAGCTGTTAGTCAGCAGAAGCCTCACTCTGGTAGAGTGAGAGGTGGATGTTGGTTTGCTTTGTGCAAACCGGGCCTCCTAAAAACTGGCTGTGACCTATGGTTTGATTATGGTGCGTTTGCATTGAGATGTGACTGCGTTAGTTCTACTTTCAGAGCAAACATGGCTATTCAAATTTGAGATTAGTACTGGCACATTGTTAAGTGCTTGTGGTTTTGTTTATGCGATTTACTTTCTATGTTGTCTGCTTAGGAATGCTACAATCATTCTAGTTCTGCATAGCAACTCTTGTTTTCTGCCGAGTGTTTGTTCTTGTATAGCATCAGCTCATTTGAGTTGTCATAAGTTTTTTTTAACGCACGGATTTTAATTGTGAGATCTATTCACCCCCCTCTAGATCTCGCTCATGCACCCTAACATAGCAAACAACCAACAATGAACAACAAAAATCAACATAAACAAAAATGATGAACAAAATAACAAGAGAATGAATGATGAACCATGAATAACAATATAAAAAAAGGGGGAGGTAACACAATAATAAAGAAAATGAACTTAAGGAATTAATGGCGTTTGATCCGAAAGTCCTCACCTCCTTGAGCCCAGCGTGAAGGAGATACTAAAGATGCCCCGCTAGCTGTGCTTGGCCCTCGGATAACACCCAATCATGGCCATGGACGGACCTTGCTTCGGGCCGATATCTCACCAAGCTTGACTCATTCCTCAATGACTCAAATATCAAATTTGTCATATCTCGGCGTACATTTGTCCCGGTATTACATGTATACTTGGGACAATTTCAACCTAGACATCCGTCCGAATATGAAATGGTCAATATGTGGCTGATATGATTTTAAATACCATCTTGCACCCTAATGTAGGAGATTTTTAAAGCTCTTCGATATATTTTTAGCTCATTTCGTGAAATTCAATTTTTAGGCCATGAGGCCCCTTATCCTGGTGACTAATCAGAGGTTTTCCCCTCTGATAGGGGATGTAATTAACGCTGTGACCTTTATGGCTCGGCGGGTTCCAGTCCCGACCCGATACTCACTATCGTCTGATTAGTCAGACGATGCGCACCACTGGCTCCGGACCACTCTAGTCTCGAAGCCTGAACATATTGTCACCTAGGTGACTGGCACACCCTCGCACTTAATAAACCGATAAAAGATAAAATGATATTTGAGATATATATATATAAAGTGCGTCCACAAGTCTCGCACGCCCGTGGGACTCGAACCTCCGCTCATCATTTCGTTAGGATTAGGGGCCCGACTGCCTTTTCCCAAGATTCTAACTTTCGCAATTTAAAATGTAGGAGGAACTTCGAAGAACTCAATGGCGGTCATGTTCGGACCTCTTGTCGTTGTGAGCCATGCGGAGCAAGGCTACTTGCCGGTACCCACCCAGTTCGGTGATTTCCCCCGGGTTGTTGGGTTCCCCAACTTTCTCGGGGTCATGTTTGTGAACCTCCTGGAGATCTAGGACATCGAGCCCATCGCCGCTACGGAGGTGGCACCCGAAGAAGCGAAGGTGGTGGGCTGCTACGTCCACCATGTCGACACCAGAAGGGAGCACACTCCAGCTGCTAGGCGGGCAGCCAAGAAAAATGTCGGTATGCTGCAAGGCCAGCTATCCACCTCGGGCAAGTCCGTTATGATCGGAGGTGTCTGAGTGTACCTGAATGTCTGCCTGGCCACGATTCCACCCGATAGGGTGATATCAACTGTGCCGGTGCATAATCAATTCCATGCACTGGCCTGGGATCGAGCGGACCACACTAGGTCCAAAGTGAAGGGAGGGTCGACCCCGAAGCCGAACAAATTCAAGCAAGTGTGGGTGCCCAAGCGGCGGGCCCAGCCCCAATCAACCAGAGCCCGTCAGGATTGGCAGGCTCGAGAAAGAAAAGAAGATGAAAGTAGAGAAGACCGAGGCAGCTTGGCGGTCTCAAAGATCAGCCTTCCGAGCCTACTGTCGGCATGCAAAAATTTATTCAAAAGATGGAAAATACGGCGGGATGTCCAAACGGAGGCACCACGCCTACAAACCACCGGCACAAGCTAGGGTGCCATCACCAATGGTCCACCCCACCAATGGGCAAGATGATATTACTCAGGCCATAAGAGGATACTTCCGTGGCCTCGCAAAATACCCTGTTCGGGGCACATCGGCTCCTAGAAGTCGAAAATGATGCGGAAAGAAGCCGGGGGCAACAAGTCAACATGGGAAACATCAAAGATGCAGAGTTAGGATGATACGGGCCACCCCTCCATGAACATGCCACACCGAGGGTCTCGGTGTTTGACTGATTGACTTTCCCTGGACAACCATCAAGGAAAGTAGTTCGAATAAACAAGAAGCTATAGATTTACACCTGTAACATGGCCAGAGTGGCCAGCCAGCACGGGGCCCTCCTCGAAGACCATGAAGAAGTGACCAGGCTCGCTGAAAGGCCGGGTCCCGTCATCAGGAGAGGAAGAGCCGCAGCCGAAGTAATACAAGCCCTCGCGGGTGAAAAAAGCTCAGATGCCATGGCGGCAAACATAATTACCACTTAAGATGAAGGAGAAAGGCCAGCTCATTCTCCAGATATTCCGTTGGAAGGGGGAGGACAAGTTCCTAGCCCATCCACCCCTGATCCGGCGATGATGATGCTACTTCAAGCATATCGGCAAGAGATCGAAGCTTTGAAAAGCCAAGTGAGCGAATTGACCGTGCATGCTTCTGCCTCAAAGCAGGTCAAAGCCCCTCCGAAAACATCCCTGTGAGGTACTGATGAATTCAAGGGCTTACCTTAAATGACGGCTTCACAGTTAGTACCCAACTACACTGGGGGCATGGCCCCAATACCGCATCCGGCTCCTCAACACCAAGGCATCACCACAGTACCTCAGGCAATGGTGTTGGCAATGCCACAAAGCCAGCCGGCTCATTTCTACCTAGAGACGGTGGGCTCGGCAATGGCAAACAAGCTGATGTTTGAACAAATGATGAGATGAGGCTGGCCAATCGAAGCACCGAGGAATATACCTCTTTTAATGTGTACAAGGTGCCCTACCCTATCCATCATGCGGCCAAAAGATTGCCTCTCGACGTCAACAAGTCATCGAAGTTTGACAAGTTCAATGGGCAAGGTTCCCCAAAAGAACATATAGCCTATTACATCAACGTGATGGGTGATTTTGCGACCGATGAATCGTACATGTTTAAGTTCTTCGGGTTCGCTTATGGGGCTAGCCTTTGAATGATACTCGAACTTGTCAACAGGGTCCATCGTTGACTGGCCGGATATGCAGTGAATGTTTCAGGAGCGCTTTCACATCACTGAAAGGGAGGTCACCGTGGCCGAACTATATGCAACCAGGCAGAAGAATGATGAAACTACTCGGGAATATATCAAGAGATGGCAGAACCTTAGGATGAGGTGCAGGCGCCTGCCACACCAAGAAGATGCAGTCCAAATCTGTAAACAAAATCCTGAAACGTGAAGTCCTTGAACGGATGATCAGCATGGAGACCAGCTCTTTTGACCGATTGAACAATGTGGTGGCGAAAATCGTGGCTTTCCTCTCCAGATACTCTTCCACCCTGGCTGCCTCAAGCAAAAAGGAAAAGTCGGCTGATAAGCGGCCCGCACCCAAAGAAGTCAACACAGTCGACATTAAGGACTTCAAGCAGCAGAATAACAAGGATAAAGGAGTTGCCAACACTCCTCTTGCCAAGCTGGCTGAACAACAAGAATGCTCCTCCTTGCAAACCAGAATGAAGAAACTTTATTCCTTTCCAAAGGAGAAGACTCGGGTCCTCTTTGAATGGGCCACCAGATACAACAAAATCACTCTCCCGGAGCCGAAGAGACCCAGCGATGCCAAGAGGAAAGATGATCCTTGATACTGCCCATATCATAAGATGCTCGAGCACACCATCGAAGATTGCTATGTGTTTAAAGACAGCATTCAAGGCATAATCAAGAAGGGAGAGCTCCAAATGGGAGAACACAAGGTGGACCCACCATGCCCTCACGAGATGTCTGTGATGGGGGCCATAGCCAATATGATATCTTTTTATCAACAATTGCCCAAGGAGGTGGCAGAAGCTTGTACGAATCACACCAATGAGGCATTCGTCCTGGCCCCTACAGAGGACTAGGGAAATTGGCAGATGGTGCCAAAGAAGACAAGAAGAAAGCCGACATCCCACCCTACCCAGGGAGTTTGAATTCATGGTGTCACACCCCAGCTACCACCACCGGTTGTAACCCCGATCTTATACAAAGCCACTCCTCAACTGGTCCTCCGAAGGTCAACCGATAATAAGAAGAAGCAACTCCCGCCGTGGATGCACAAATAAGCCAGCCTGACAGTTAAATGACTACATGTGATCATCGATGGGTTGGAGGAATATGAACAACCCAAGATCCAGCCGATGCAGCTGAAGGAATATGTCGCTTGGGAGCATTTTGAATCCCTAGGGTTGGCCGAAGAAGCCGAAGTTGAAGCGAAGGAACCAGGAATATGGGATGAACCTCCCCAAGAATAGCCACCAGCTATGAAGGAGAAGAGAAAGAAGAAGAAGTCAAAGAATAAAAGAAAATGCAGTGTCATATCCTGCAATACTTTGTCAGCTTTGTTCAACATAGCCCATGTTGGGTGGTACGAGAGGATCTAGAGGGGGGTGAATAGATCCGCCACCTACTTTTCAACCACTAGAACAGACTATGTAAGAATCAGCAATACAGTGATGACAAACCAGTGCAAGGCAGAATAACGTAGGGGATGTTAGCAACGAAGAGATATGAAAGCACTTATCCAATAAAAACACATGTGAAGGAGGGAGATAGAGGAGATGTATATTGCAAACCACAACACATAGTTTTTAAGGTGGTTCGGCTGCTACACAGCAAGCCTACGTCCACCCCTCACCAACTTGGTGAGGCTTCCACTCTTTGGCCAAAAGAGAGACACACACACACGCTGGAAACCCAGCAAAACACGGGGACAAGCCCCCACCCACCCACCCCCCCCCCCCACACACACACACGAGGAGTAAACTCCTCACACTACAACACGTAGCACACGGGGATGACTCCCCAAGAGAAAAATAGAAAAACAAAGAACCAAAAGCGCATGTTGCACCACACATGTAATGCCCCAGATTTTTCAGATATTTGTCAGATCAGGATCAGTGTGTTTCGGATCACTTTTGTGGGTCCCAGATTGAGTTTTACGATTTACGCGTGTTTTTACATGTTGGACCTCAGAACCCCGTGTAGGGTGAACCGTTGCGTTCTTCGACTCCAGGACGTTACCAACGCATTACGCATTTTCCAAAGATTGTGAGGAGTATTTTTCCCTTTTTTTTTATTTTTTAGAAATTCCAGATTTTCTACAAAACCAACCCCTTTTTTCTCTCCCCATCTCTCATTTCTGACCCTCTCCCTCTCTCTTCTCTCACACTCTCTCTTCTCTCCCTCTCTTCTCCAGCAGCCGACGGAGGCAGACGAGGACGGAGCGGCGATGCTCGTGGGGTGTGAAGCGACGGGCACGGGATGAGGATCGCGATGGTGGAGGCGGTTCGTGGGATCGCGAACCGGCGAGGGTTCAAACTATGTTTTCTTGGCGGATCGGCGTCCTCGGCCCGCAGAATCTTCTATGAAGGTAGGGGGATAGTTCCCTGGCCTGAGTAATTTATTTTTCACGAGTTTGATAGCCTGAGGCGACCCGAGTGGGTTTATTTCTCCATCGGGGTATAAATGCATGATTTTGGGATGTGAGCTAGATCTTGCATTTTGATCACATTTTTTGGGTTTAAATGGGTCCTCTCGGTGCTAGAGAGGTTGGAGACTAGTTTCCCCTTGTTTCCCAATTCACATGGGTGTGAACGAGGCGTGGAATGGGGTTTTCTACCATCGTCACCGTTTTCGCGCTCGGCACGACCTAGCGGTCCTTCCAGGGACAGCCAAGTGACCTGGCGGTCATATGGAGACCGCCAGGGGTCCCCCTATGTCGGTTCGAGCTTTGTGGTCTCGCGATGGATTTCCACTGAGCTTAGCGGTCTCGAGGAGACAACCAAGCGTGGTTTAGCGGTCTGGGTATGACCGTTTTCACGCCCCTAGTTGTTCGATTGTTTCTGGGCTGTTGCGGTCCTGGTTGGACCACTAGCCGAGGTTTTGCGGTCCATTGTGGACCGCCAGTCAGCTTTACAGTCTGGGAGATGACCGCCTAGGTCCTAAGTGTCTTTGGGGCGTAGCGGTCTAGCCAGGACTGCTACGCCAGGTTTGGCGGCCCTGGGGTAGACCACTTCCTTTGGGTGACGGTCAGGGTGATGACTGTCACTTGGGTTCCGTGGTTTTTGTGTTCGGTTCGCGTTGTGTTGGCCTCCGGTCGACTCGATTGTGACCCAGTGGTCGACCCTCGGCCTCGTGGATGTCCCGGAGACCGTGGGTTCCATGTCCGTATTTTTGGGTGTCCAGAAGTACTGTTTATCTCGATTAGCATGCCCATAGGTTTGGTGGGTCCGGATGACCCCATGTGTTCCGGGCCTTCGTGTTCTCGCTAGAACGAGTCGCCGTGTATCGGCATGTCTACGGTGGGTTATTCTCGCACGTCATTGGCTTCTCGGTAAGTGTTTTCCGAGTGGGCCGTGGGTTTGACCCTTGGACTGTGAGTCCAGTCACCTACCTGGGGCTGAAGGTTTCTCACTTTTCCCTTGGATAGGGGATCGACTCGACGACTTATGAGCTATCTTGAGAATCGTGCTACCGTGGTTTTTGACCTAGGGATAGGCCAGATTAACGGCATGGAGCCGTCCTGGTACAATGGTCTTATCTCGAGTCGTATGACTCAAGGACCGTTGGGTTAGTAGGTTTAGAAGGTTGTCCTGAGTTTTGCCGCCTGGGCCACCTGTTACTCCGCGTTACTCGCAATGGATGCGTGTGTGGCTTTCTGTGTTTACGTTTAGTGACCTCCCACTGGTCGTAGTCTTCTTACCGCACGTGTGTGCTGACCCACCTGGGAGTGGTGGAGCGGCTTACCCGAGAGAGATGGTTTTTTAGGCTGGTTGCCGTAGGGCCCCTTCGTCCTGAGTCCGGCCTTTGGGGAAGAACTAGTAAGAGGATCTGACCTGGGACGCATGGTCTGTGTATGCACACGTGGTTGGGGGCGTCGGACCCACACTGACGAGTGCGACCCCAGCTAGTCCTTGTTCGTGATACTTGTTACTGTTGTGTCTCTGTCTCCGCCTGGGGCGTCGTAGAGAGACACCTGAGGCTGTAGACTAAGTCGTCAGTGGACGCATCCGGCCTTGCTTCTAGTGGGTAGTGCTCCCGTCACGTGACGTGAGTTTCTTGTGACTTGAGTTTCCATTTCCCATCTGCGAGACGTGATTTTACATGTAGTTTTTGGGTGTTCTTCCTGAGGTAAAGGTCTAGGGTTCCGATGAGCGTCACTGAGGGTTTTTCCTAGTTGGTGCAGAGTTCACGACGGCGAAGTCGTGATTGTGTCTATCCAGACTGCGTGATCTTGGATTGGGCCTTTGTCTGTGAGACAAGCCTCCACGATAGTGTTGTCGTGGTGTGTTTTCTGGTAGTGTAGCCATGGATATTTCCATTAGACAGGTGTTTCCCCCGACTGTGAGCTCGGGCCGTGTGTTCCGGTACAGTAGGAGTAGCTGTAGTGCCGAGTTTTTACCAGCCACCGATTGGCTGTTCCTGCTATTGTTGCTGCTTTCCGCTATCACCATTCTTTACGGTTGGGTTTCCGCGGGATCCCTGCTGAGCCAATGATAGGAGGCTCACCCCTACTTTTCAGGTGTGGCGGTTCTTCCTCGAGGTTCGACGGTGCTGCGCGGAGGAGGTTCTTAGTTGCCAGCTCACCAGGCCGAGTGTTCACTCGGTGTTGGGTACGTTTTTCTATCCTAAACTGTACTTTTGTTGGACTGAACTCTATTGTAGTTGTTTATTTATTTCTGTTAATTGTTGAATTGTCCTACTCTATTTCCTATTTCCTTGTACCTCCACACTCCTTTTAGCCCTTTCGAGCCCTCCGGGCGGGCCAGGATTCGAATGGTATCGGATTATTCTCGGTATCCAGATCTTGGGTTGCTACAACGCAGCTCACACAGGGATGACTCCCACAGACAAGGACGTTCAGAGAGTAGAAAAAACAAAACAGAAGAAACAAGAAAAGAGCTTCAGCAGAAAAAAGAAAATCCAGCAAGGATGTGAAGATCAAGACTGAAAACCAACAAGGCTGACTGGAATTCTGGCTGCACGCTTTCTCCTCCTCCCTTTCTCTCAAACGTTTCTGAAGAGTCTGGATGGGCATTCTCTCTGATTCTCACGTCCAGGCTCTCTCCAGGCTTCACCAGCAGCAATGGCAACATCGGCCCTTCATACAGGGTGCTTCTGTTTTATAGGCACAAGCAGCAGAAATTTGCCTCCAAGGCTTTGCAATTTGTTTGGTTGGAATAAATAAATAAAGTTTGACCAAGAGTCCCTGCAGCATCTCAATGTTCATTGGCTAGCATGCAGGAAGGACATCCTTCTATCCTAGAAGATTTTCCAGACCCATCTTTGATTAGTTGGAAGCAAAAAGAAGGTTGACTTGAAAGGTGACCTTTCCCACATTTGTAAACTGACAAATCTTCTATCCAAAAAGTTATTTTGGCAATCAAATGATGACAAGGATAGTTGTCTATCCTAGGAACCTTTACCACACCTCAAAATTTGTTTTGTTGGAGGTTTACGGTTGCTATTTGGGGTTCCTGGATAGTTTTTGAAAAGAACAGTTCTGATGGACTATCAAAGGAACCTTAAGTGCATCAATGCAGCATCACCCATGCGTCGACACATCTGTTGAGAATGGGCTTTAAAATAGCTTCTGGAGGGCCCCTTGCGTTGATGCCCTGAGCGGGGTGCGTAGACACATCTACTTGGAGATGCGTTTACAATGCTCTCTGGGAGAGCCTTGCGTCGACGCCCTCAGTTGGTGGGGTCGACGCACCCTGGCGTGACAGAACACCAGTTGAAAAGGGGTTGACCTTATAGGTTGACTCCTTTAATTCCCACGCTCGCCTGCTTGCTGGAGATGCGTCCGGAGTTGACGCATTGAGGCCATGAGGTCGACGCGGCCTTGATCATGCTTGAGCCTTTTTCTCTTTTTGAGAATAGTGGGGTCAACGCTGTGATGAGATGGGTACGACGCAGCGTACACCTGTTTGGATTATTTCTTCCTCTTGTGCTTAAATGAGTTGACGCATCCAATAGTGGGGTCGATGCAGTCTTTAGGTTTGGTTAATCTCCTTCATACCTAGCCAATCAAAGGATGTTTCATGAGTTTCTAAATTAATTGGCAAATGACTTACAGTGAGACATCATCAAAACATCATTTACACAACATTCTCCCCCTTTTGATGATAACAACTATGAGTCATTGTGCTCAAAATTTTGAGAGCAAATCTTGGCGTGCAGCACATCAAGAATTTAAGTACTTGAAGGACTCAACATGACATGCAGTGAACACATGCAGACGATAGGCAATGAAAGCTGACTCCCCCTTGGACATACAAATGATGACTCATCAACAACTCTCTCCCCCTGGAGAGAGGTAAATTAGCGGCCCAACAAATGTACGATTGAGAGCGGCCCAACCACGTCTAACCCGACCCAAACAAGCAGGAATCACCAAGCGACTGCCCCACTTATGGGCCCATTTAGCTTGAAGCGTAAAGACACTCGGACTAATACTTCCTAGGCGGCCCTTGGCCTGGAAGCCCGAGCAACCGTCGAACAGGGAAAGCCCAAGCAGTGCCTGATCGTAATGGAATGAGGGAAGATCGGGTGTCAATGAAAGGGGTGACCAAGCGACTAAGCCAAAAACGGCCGAGTAACGCCCCCTATACTCTCCGCCTCCTCCGAGCACCTTACAGAGAAGAACACTATATAAACCAAGGGAAACCCTCCAAAAGAAAGGTATATCCTGAGCGCCTAACACCACACCCACTGGTGGAGAGCGATCTCATGCTACTCACTCCTTCTCCTACTCTCCTTCCACCTACGCTCTATAACTTTGCTGACTTTGGCATCGGAGGGTTTTCCCCGGGGTTTCAACCCTGGGATCCTCTGACTCGTTTCCTACTTTGCAGATTCTCGATCGTGGTACCAGCATCCTAAGCTTGCCCAGCATCATGCGGCTCAGGACTTAGTGCGAGATCACGCCTCTTCATCTGGTGGGAAATAAACGAAGAGCCAACATGGAGTGAAGAAGCTCTAGTAGGAAAAATACATACGAAAATGGGAAGGCACTGATGGTTGAAGAAAGGGAGACTAAGCCCTTGCAATCCCCGTTCTCCGACCAAATCATAAAGGCTGAGGTCTCCCCGAGAGTCTCGCTCCTGGCCTTCAAACCTTACGACGGCCAGGGAAACCTAGCCGACCACAACGACAGCTTCGACGCCCTCAGGACCTTGCTCGGGGCGTCCGACGAGGTCAAATACCGAGCGCTCGTAGTCCAAGGCGCACAAGCATGGTTTCGAGCACTCGACCTCGGGAGCGTCACCAACTTCCGACAATTCGGGTGACTATTCACGGAGAGCTTCACCGGCAGCAGCCCTCCAAGGTTGATAGTGGGATTACTGGCCCTCAAGCAGCCGTAGGGGGAAAAGCTGTGAGCTTACATTAAACGCTTCAAGGCGGAAGCTCTGCGCATCCCCCGCCTGGATCTGGCCTCCGCCATCACCGTACTGACCGGAGGCATCCGTGACGAAAATCTCCGGCGGGGATTGGTGCTCCACCCTCCCTCCTCCCTCGCTGACCTTGTGACCTTAGCTCTACGTCATGTGGAATGCGAGGAGGTCCTCAACGCCTGCCGAGATCCCATAAGCTCAGGGTGAGAGGGGGAGAAAAAGAGGTCATCCGACCAATCTTCGGGGCGGGGGAAGAGGAGGAAGCAAGAGGGCGACTGAAAGGAACCCCCACGCAAGTTCGAGCGCTACACTCCTCTATCTGCCCCCGTCTACTAAATTTATCAAGAAATAAAGGACTCAGGACTACTCCACCATCCCGAGCCGATGAAGGCCGACCCAAAGCGTTGGAGTCACCGGAAACACTGCCAGTTCCATGGCGATCATGGCCACCACATAAGAGATTGCCACCAGCTCAAGGACGAGATCGAAAGTCTCATCCACTAGGGCCACCTCTCCAAGTACGTGACCGAGCAGAGGGAGGACCGTGGAATTCCCACTGAAGAAATTGACAACCCCCCCGAGGAGTCCACATAAACGTCATTTCAGGTGGATCGGCCTCGGGCGAAGATACCAACCGAGGGATAAAGCGTCATGCTGAGCGAGCCAGCCGAGCTTCCGAGCCGCCCAAAGCTCCTCCCCTGGTGATCGACCAGCCGTCCTTGGTCTTATCGGACCAGGACCTTGAAGGAGTGGTCACCCCGCATGATGATGCCCTTGTTATCTCGGCCACGAAAAACCATTGTAACGTGGACCAGATCTTAGTGGATAATGGCAGTGCCCCGGACATTTTATCGTACGAGTGTTTGCTAAAGATGGGTGAAAACCCGTCAAAACTACGTCCGATCCGAACCCCCCTCTATGGGTTCAATGGCCAGGTGACCTATCCCGAGGGAGCCCTAAGCCTGCCTGTTACCCTCGATAGCCCGCCCGAAGCTGTTACCTTTATGGCAAACTTCATAGTGGTCAAGGAGATATCGAACTATAATGCCATTTTCGGCCGAGGCATCCTCGGTCGAATCAAGATAGTGCCCTCCACATACTACCAAAAAATGAAGTTTCTCACCAAATACGTCACCGGGGAAGCCCAAGGCAATCAGGCAACGGCTAGAAGGTGCTACACGATCTCGGTGGAAACCGTAAGGCCAGAGGACAAGGGCAAAGAGTTAGGAACGATTGAAGATAAAACGACAAGCAAACCTGGGGGAGAGCTACAGTCTATTTTCCTTAGGAACGATGCGGCCCTCGAAATAAAAATTGGGGCAAATCTACCACCCGAACTACAAGCTCAAAGACTTTCTTTCGGAGTATGTGCACATTTTCGCATGGTCTGATGAGGATCTCCCTGGCATTCCCCAAGGAGACAGTAATGCACCTTCTCAACGTCGACCTTGCGGTAAAGTCGGTACAACAACGAGAGAGGAAGCACGCCCCTGAGAAACAGGCGATTATTAAAGAGCAGATCAACAAGGGGAAGAAAAGTGGGTCATTTAACAGTCCTTTACCCTACCTGGCTCGCCAACATCGTCTTGGTACCCAAAACCTCAGGTAAATGGCGGATGTGCGTCGACTTCACCGACCTCAATAAAGCTACCCCGAAAGACTGCTACCCGCTACCAAGCATCGACCAGCTCGTCGATTCAACTACGGGCAATGAACTTCTCAGTTTCCTGGATGCGTATTCTGGATATCACCCGATCCAAATGAGCCCCGAAGATGTAAAGAAGACTGCCTTCATCACCGACTTCGGCATCTATTACTATATCTGAATGCCATTCGAACTAAAAAATGCCGGAGCTACTTACCGGAGGCTGGTCAATGAGATCTTCGAGGATCAGATTGGGCGGAACGTCAAAGCCTATATCTACGACATGCTTGTAAAGTCACAAAGGGCCGAGCACCATTTTTCCGACCAAGTCGAGACCTTCAGCACCCTCCAAAGGTACCTGATGAAGCTCAATCCTGCCAAGTGTGCCTTTGGGGTCAAGTCTAGGAAATTCTTGGGCTTCCTGGTGACCCAACGAGGGATCGAAGCCAACCCCGATAAGGTCCAGGCCATCCTGGATATGCGGCCGCCCATCTGCATCAAAGATGTGCAACGACTGACAAGCCGGATCGCCGCGGTAAATCACTTCCTATTCCGAGCGGCAGAACGCGGCCTACCCTTCTTCAAGTTGCTGAGAGGGCAGAAATTGGCAACCCCCGCGTTCGCCTGGGATGAGGAGTGCGAGAAGGCATTCACCGAGCTTAAGGAGTTTCTAACGTCACCTCCTATATTATCCAAGCTAGTGCCGGGAGAGACTCTATACCTTTATCTCTCGGTCCTGCACCCAATGTTTTAATTTGACATTTTTAGGTACCCAAGTTTTATTGGGTCCTTAAGGGTTAGCAATCCTTCTCACATGTGAATTTCTTTTCATGGCAGTCATATCATCTTCCCTCATCATATGATAGTCATACATGTCATGTCCAATTCTCCCATAATAAAAGCAGCACAAAAAGGAGTTGGAATTTTTCTTATGTGCATGTGCATGTATATTAGGCCTTTGTGGGTGAGCAGGGAGTTTAACATACCTCTGGTGAGAATGAGTTCTTTCCTTTACATGCCAACAATTCTCGACAGTGTGGCAAAATCTTCTACAATGGAGGCAGCACGGAGGAATGTTTCTTCTAGAGACCTTAGGGTGCGTCGACCTGTCTTGAGGGGTGCGTCGATGCATTGGATCATCCCTGGGCCTTTGAACATGAGTATGCTGAGCATACTTCCTTCCAAAGAAACCCCGTCCCTTGGTATTGCTTTCTTCACTGTTTCTTCTGTTCTTTCCTGCTCTTAGTTCATCATTCTTCAAGATAAAGCAATCACGTACAATATGACCATGCTTCTCACAATAGAAACATTGAACGTTCAAATTATGAGACGCAAGGTGTTTGGCGTTATGTTTCCCAGCATGCATATCAATATAACCAAAATTATTTTTGTGTTTTTGCTTGGGGGCTTTCTTTTTCTGATCTTGACTCTGTTTTTGGTTTTTCTGAAAAGTGGGCCGTTCTTGAGTTTCAGGTTTGGCAGGTTGTGTTGAGGGGAGATTGGAGGTGCTGGCCACATTGGAGCTAGAAACAAAAGAAGTATAGATCTTATTTGCAAAATATTTCTTATTTACCGGAGCAAAACCAAGTCCCTCTTTCTGAAAATTTACTTTAGTTCCTAAGTGTCTGTCCAGATTTTCAGTGCCTTTCATAAACTTAGACAATGAGTTATTCAAATCTGTGATTTCTTATTTTAGGGATGAGATGTGTAGTTTAGAGCTAGCAAGCTCTACCTCGTAGGCATTGACCGTGTTCTTCAACATGCCATCCATTTCTTTGTAATCTTCAATTTTTAGTTCTAGCATATGAGATTTTATAGAGTCATTTTCATCGATGTGCTTTCCTTTTTCATAGATGGACAGCCTGTCCTTTAGAACATTGATTTGACTTTTAAGTTCTTCATTTTCATTAAAGAGCTCGTCATTGTTAACAAGTTCATCAAATAACTTCTGATCATCGGACATTGAATCCATCTCCTTTTTGAGCTCTTTTTCATTCTCTTCAAGCTTAGAGATCTTATTAACACAAACTTCATTGTTCTTTCATAAAAAGGCAATTTGTTCCTTATGCATATCCACATCAAACATCAGAGACCCATTTATACTCTCTAGTTCGGCACATCTTTCACAAGGTGATTCATAAACATTGTTCTCAAGTCCCTCTCTCAGTTTTTTGTTCTCTGATCTGATTTTCTTATATTGTTTAGCTAGATCCTCATAAGCATCTAAGAGTTCATCGAATGTAAAATCCTCAGATTTAGAATTTACCTGAGATGTTGTTTCATCCTGATGATCATCACTGTGATCACTTTTGTCGGCCATCAGGCAGCCGTGGCTCTCTCGTTCTTTCTGAATGCTGGTCAAGCAATCCAAGATTTCTTTGGCTGAACTGCAACTAGACACAAATGGAGCTGCATTGGTCTCTACTGCTGCTTTCAACAAGTTCAAAGTAGTGAGATTGTCAGCATGTCTAGACTTGTGTTCATCAGTCCATTTGGCTTTATTTGCTGGCAGGCTGGAAAGACCATTAGTAACAATCTTCCAGAGGTTAGGATCACGTGAGGTTACAAATCTGCACATTTTTCTGGCCAGTCACTGAAATCAGAACCATCGAAGATCAGAAGGGAAAGCACTGAAAACTGATCAACCGAAGAACACATGATTGTTGTTGCACTTGGATCTTTTTTGCAGATCGTTGGATCTGGAAATGACAGAGCTTGGCTCTGATACCAAATTGTTGGGTCCCTTGAGTGCAACCGGATCTAGAAGGGGGGGTTGAATAGATCCTTCCAAAAATAATGACCAATTAAAAACATAGCTCATTAAAGGCACATACAACAGCTATAATGCACATGAGACACTTAGACACAATGCACAACGGATTTAATAGAAATAGCTCGAGTGAAGATGGCAAGAACATAGGGCACAAGCGGTTGACGCGCCCACAAACGTAGTTAAATAACGACTTTACAAGCTACTCAATAGGACTCTAGTGAGGTTTGTGCGAGAGAGATGCTAGTGTGTGTGTTAGGAAGTAACAGACATGAGCATGTAAGCTAGCACTGTAACCTATGAATGGGGATAGAAGATAGGAATCAATCAAATAAAGAACATCCCACTGCACAAGGCATTTTAAAGGTGGTTCAGTCTGCAAACTCGTAGACCGATGTCCACCCCTCACCAAACGGATGAGGCTTTACCACATGAGGACTTCGTCCTCAACCCACACACAAGGATGAAATCCTCCACACAGACACACACACATACACGAGGATGAAATCCTCCACACACACACACACACACACACACACACACACACACACACACACACACACACACACACACACACACACGGAGATGAGCCCCATGCACCCACACACATAAACAAAGGAACAAGCTGCAAGTGCAGCAAAAATGCACGGGGACAGACTCCCAATCACGCACATGACTGAGCACCGCCTAAAACCACAACCAGTCTCTTAACAGAGCACCAAACACAAATATGACTTAGTAGATGTGAGATTAAGAAAGAAGAAACAAAACACAGACAAGAGAGAACACCCAAATAGTGGCTTCAGATCAAGGTCTTGAAGCTCTTCCAATAGATTTGGACACAAGTCCGATCTGGCACTTTTCAGGCTCAAGCTAGCTGCGTAAAGGGGTACACTCCTTTCAGCTTTCCTTTCTCAAAAACACTCCAAAGTTGCTCACGTTTCTTATCTACTCACAACACTAGAATGGTTAGGACCTAGCACTGGGCTGCACTCTTCCTTCTCTCTTCTTACTCAGAACTTTCTCTAGAAACATAGGGCATACTTTTTCTCTCCTATTTTTTTTTGGTTATCACATCTAAGGTTCCTACAAGCTCACAGTAGTAATGGCAGTTGCTCCAGCAACTTCTTCATGCAAGGGAAGGCCGTCCCATTTCTCTTGTAGTTTTGAATAGCTGAAATAAACAAAGGGATTTGACCAAGGAAACCTGCAGAACCTTAATTTCTGTTAGCAGAGAGGACGTCCTTTTTCCAGAGATATTTCTCCTTCCAGACACACTCTTTACTGGCTGGCGCAGGGGACAGGACTGGCAGACAGAAGGACTTTTCCAAGGTGTTTGTACTAACAAATATTTGGAGTAAGAACTTGCCATGGACACTTATGATGACAAGGATGTTTTGAGTGTCCTATGAATCTTCTTCATACCTCAAAATCTATATTTTAGAGGTTTTCATCGGCCCTTTCTCCCCTCTGTACTGTCTACGAAGAGACAGATCTGTCAGAAGACTTTTGAGTTTACCTGTTATCACCGCTAAATGGGCACTAGTCAATCGGGTATAATTCGGACCCATAAGAGTCAACGGGCCGGAAATCTGGACGGATTAATTAAGAATCCTTAGAAAACCCGTAACTTAACATAGGAATATCAGAAAAGGATGAAACTAGGCTCGTTAGAAAGCTTGGGCCCTTAGCCCAAACTCCTCTGTTAGGGAGGAAGCCCAATTCGCACCAGAACTTGGGCCTGGAGCCCTTTTGCTGACAGCTATCACGAAGGGGTGTGACTGTTGGGGAAATTCAAAGGAAATTAATAGAAAATTCATAACTTCGCCTATGGTTAATGAAATGACATGAAACCATATGATGGGGTCGAGGCCCAATGCGGACTAGATAATAGAGTTGTGCCCGGATTACCTCGGGCTACCGAAAGGTCGCAATTTGAATAAGGGAGAATAAATGATAAACTTGCAAAAATCATAAATCGGGCTAGGAATAAGGAAATTCGATGAAACCAAGACCCAGAGTTAGATCAAAAAGTCCTCTTGATTTCATATGAAGATGTCCCAACCCAAAATGTCACGTCCTGAGCCTTTAATACATCGGAAGATAATCTCAGAAAACGTGAACAGCCAGTATGGTAAGCCTCTTGTAAGCAAGAATAATCAGAACGCAATAACAGTCACATAAAGGAAATGCACAATAATTTACTCAAACCTTCAATTATTCAACTTTGTGACTCAATAAAGAGAAAATTACATGAACTCGATCTAGACATCATTGACTTCCTAAGTCTTCTCTCAATCTTATGTGACCTTCATTCGCTCTCGGACCCATCACTTGAATAACTCGAATCCCAATCCGAACTACTTGCATCTCCTGAAAAGATAGGAAAATAGGTAATGAGCACACTTGTCCAGTAGGTATCTTCGCATCAACATGAAGGTAATATTAAAGTGATTAGCATTTTGGGCTCTAGAGAATAAAGTAAGATCAGGCGAATGCGATAAATCACGTGAATAAACCAAAGTGACAAGACATGATCAAGTTAAGATATGATTGAGCAAGCATGATCAAGTTAAGATATGATTGAGCAAGCATGATCAAGCAAGAATGTAATTATGGCCTTTCATGAACAAGAAGGTAACGAGAATGTACTAGCAAGTCAAGCAAGAATGTAGTCTTCACTTAGTAACAAGTACTTCGTGAATTTCTGCAGATAATTTCACTTCACGAGCCGTGTATAATTTCACTTATTTATAAAGAAAGTACTCCCAGCGTAATGCGACACCAGTAACATCATACCCCATGGTTTATAATAGCATGTTTTCGACAATCAGCCGAGAGTACTAGCATAGAGCCCTTGAACACAATCAGTGCTCGAACCACATCTTCAAGTATAAATCAAGCTACTTCCACGTATATAGCAATAAAGTTGGCCACGCATGTAATAAGTTCAATAAGTGTTCAAAACTCAATGTCAATAATAAGAATGCACCAAATATAGATTTATGAGTTCAAGAAATGCATTAATAACTAAGTTATGTCTTGGAGAAAATTTGACAGCATAACGATACATTCTTTATCTTTCATACTTTGTCTTAAATGTCATTGAATAAGGTTACAAGTCCTATACTATCATTAGTCAATCTAGGATCATAGGATTATTAACCCTTGGGTCAATAGCATTCAGGAAACGTAGCGGTCTATAATTGGGCCGCTATATTGATATGGCGGTCTGATATTAGGCCACTAGAGTGGGCTGAATCCATAAAGAAATCAGTTTGGACTCAGAGAACTTGGCGGTCAGAAACTGGACCGTTAAGGGGCCTTAGCGGTCGAGTATTGAACCGTTACAGAACAGAATTCAGAAAATATCGGTAGTGCTTTCTAGATAATTTGGGCTTTAATGGTACAACCAACTTGGCGTCCTAGTGGGAATCCCAGGCTCGCAGAGAATTACGGAGGCCTTGAAACAAGATTTCCTAGTCCATTGGAAGGAATATCCAAAGGAGAGGTTATCAAGTTCATGATTATATCCTTATAGTGCAAAAGTGTAATTAATGGTCATATATCGGAATATATGCCATGTACTTATAGAAATGACTCTAAGATAAGAAGAGAATCATTAAAATAGTGATCAATGTAAAATCATGAATCGTCTAACTTTGAGAACATGTATTCATTTATAAAAGTATATGACTTTGGCATAAATTAACTTATGTTTCAAAAATAATCCTAAGTAAAATGAAATCACTATTATGAATCAGTAAATAAAAATTCAGAGTAGTAAATAACATTAAAACAGGTTAGAACATAGTTAACTAGGCTTACTTATAAGTTAAATGGACTATTCTTGATTCTATCTCGGGTTGACAGAAAACAGAACACTGGCGGTCTATATTAGAACCGTTATGGTAAGTTGGCGGTTTATCATAAGGCCGCCAGAGGGACTTTAACGGTCTATGTCTGGTCCGCCAGAAATTTCATAAAAATCACGTTTACAGAGTGTCTAGTAGTTTATCGTAGGGCCGCTGCACAAGGTTTTGCGGTCAAAGACTAGGCCGCTAGAGAACGTCTGACAATAAAACTAAAATAAGAAGAACTATGTCAAAAACACATCATGTGTGGAAATCAACATGTATAAACTTCTCTATCATGATAGAACGAAGGTTAAGTTAACAATATGCATGGGTTTTCTGTGAATCAACACGAAAGTTCCTCTTAACTTATTTAGGGCTAAGAATATGCATGAATGTATACTATATGCATAAAACATGAAATTCTCGGTCTATAAAGCATGAAATCAAGTGAAATAAGAGGGCTTTTATCCCTAGAATGAGATTTCAGTCGTTCATGAGATGATGTACCTCTGCTAAGGCTTTTAGGCTTTGAATTTGATGTTGGAAGTCGACCCTGAAGACTGGACTTCCTGTTGTAAATCAGTAACTTCACATCCTAATATCTCTTGATCCACTTGACCTAATGACGTGAAACTTGGAGGGTAAGAAGTAGATACTAAGGGGAACAAAAAGTTCTAAAGGTACTAATGCTAATTACCTCGATTTGGTTTCCTAATTCCTTGATCTTCACCAGACTTTCGCACAGTTTCCTCGGTCGCTAATGTGGAACCAGCAACTTTGTAGGCTTCTATCTCCTTGTGTGCTTGATCTCCTAGCACAAAATTTTGAGGGATGTTACTCCTATGTATTGAGAATAAAAATTTCTAAAGAATTAACCCAAAATAATACCTCCTTACCTTGATTACACGCGAGCCAAATGTAAGGGTCGTGTAGGTAAAATCTTGGTTCTATTTATAGGGTTTGGCTAGGGTTTGAGGATTAGATCAATTCTAGAGTCCTTAGTTGGTACTATATGGACTTCTGAGAGTCCTTAGCATGTTTACTAGCCTTCCCATCTCGATCCCTAGGTAATAGAGTCTTAAAAATCCAATCTTTTTGCTCTTTCTTCAATTCACGGAACTGACAGAATGTAGCAGTCAAATAATGGGCCGCTTTCTTGGATGTAGCGGTTCCATGATAGACTGCCACAGATCCTAGGTGCCGAATTTGAATTGCTTCAAACTCTTTTATTCTATTATCCACCCCATTATCCAATTAATAGGTATTTATCTTTATATTCCGTGAATAAATTAATTAACCTTCTAGAATATGGGCCAAACTTCATGGGCTTGGTCCTTAAATCCTTTGGGCTATATTTAAATAGGCTAGGTTAATTGTTCATCATAATTTGGGCCTTAATAATGATTTATTTATTAATTCATTTGGGCCTTTGTAAATTCCAGAAAATCCCTAGAAATAAATTATAAAATTTCGGGGCATTACACAAAACCTAACAGAAAAGTGCCCCCACCCACATCTATGACCGGGTAGACGAAGGATCACCTTTGTTCAAACCGAAAGGATGCTTAGCATTAACCTTCCTTAAACCATCGGCCTTGGGAAGCCGGTGGGAGCCTTCTGGGTCGTAGGAGAACCTTGGGAGACTTGAAAGAAACTATAAAAGGAGGGGGGTGTCATGGGTGGTCAGCCTTTTAGCAACACTAATCTTACATTTTCTGCCACCTACGGTTTCTCTTGGGTAAGGAAGAGAGGTGAGGGACCTGGGCATTTCGTAGAAGGGTGAACCTGCAGCAAAGTCTTGGGAGGGTCTGGGGTGTGGATCTCATCCCCAGATTGAAAGGGGTAAAGCTGAGGAGGATCTGGGGTGTGGATATTATCCCTGGATCATCGGTTAGCATCACAAAGGTACCTAACCTAAAACTTTAAGGGTCAATAATGCATTAGAATGGTTTTAAATATATTTTATACACTTTAAAGACGGATTAAGGGCACGTGGGGACCACCACCATGTTCCTTTTGGTTTTTGGTTTCATCAAGTTTTGGGCTTCCACGAGTTACCTCTGTGTCTCTAAGGATTTGCACAGCCCCTGGGATGGTCAGCCTTTGAGGCAAGGTCTGTACACATTTCATATGGTTCATAGCAAGGTCTGTCCATATTTCATGTTGATCATGGCAAGACATGTACATATTTAATATGGTTCATAGCAAGCTCTGTGCATATTTCATGTTGATCATGGCAAGGCCTGTACATATTTCATATGGTTCATAGCAAGGTCTGTGCATATTTCATGTTGATCATTGCAAGGCCTGTACATATTTCATATGGTTCATAGCAAGGTCTGTGCATATTTCATGTTGATCATGGCAAGGCATGTACATATTTCATATGGTTCATAACAAGATCTGTGCATATTTCATGTTGATCATGGCAAGGCCTGTACATATTACATATGGTTCATAGCAAGGTCTGTGCATATTTCATGTTGATCATGGCAAGGTCTGTGCATAGTTCCTAATATTCATAGTGAGGTCGGTGCATGTTTTGCCCAAGCCAAAGTAAGGTCGGTGCATGTTTTCCCCAGGCCGAAGTGAGGTCGATGCATGTTTTGCCCAGGCCAGGGTGAGGTCGGTGCATGTTTTCCCCATGCCATTGTGAGGTCGGTGTATGTTTTCCCCAGGCCAAAGTAAGGTCGGTGCATGTTTTCCCCAGGTCATAGTGAGGTCGGTGCATGTTTTCCCCAGGCCGAAGTGAGGTCGGTGCATGTTTTGCCCGGGCCAGGGTGAGGTCAGTGCATGTTTTGCCAAGGCCAAAGTAAGGTAGGTGTATGTTTTCCCCTGGCCATAGTGAGGTTGGTGCATGTTTTTCCCCAGGCCAAAGTAAGGTCGGTGCATATTTTCCCCAAGCCATAGTGAGGCCGGTGCATGTTTTCCCCAGGCCGAAGTGAGGCCAGTGCATGTTTTGCCCAGGCCAGGGTGAGGTCGATGCATGTTTTCCCTAGGCCATAGTGAGGTCGGTGCATGTTTTTCCCCAGGCCAATGTGAGGTCGGTGCATGTTTTCCCCAGGCCAAAGTGAGGTCGGTGCATGTTTTCCCCAGGCCAAAGTGAGGTCGGTACATGTTTTCCCCAGGCTATAGTGAGGTCGGTGCACATGTGTTGAAGTCCATGAGGTAAGTCTGAGTATGTCCAGGTAAGGTCGGTGCACTTGTGGGTCTGTCCAGATTTCCAGAAACACGGAAAATGAGAGTTTTGAAAGGGCATTTTATTTCATAAAAATCTAAAAAATTAGAAAATGGTAGAAGCATAAGTTAGTAACCCACTATAAAAGTTTCATGTACCCAAAAACTCTGTACTTTCAGATATAAGTCATTTTCTATGCATGTGTAGCCTAGAAGGATGAACCTGTACTTTCATATAGTAACCAGAACATGACTACGGGTGTGTTTAGCCATCTTAAACTATTAGAAGCATATCTATGAACATGAGTAACTCATTAGAAGCATGACTATGAGTATGTTTAGCCCCCTTAAAATCATGAAAATATGTCTGATGAGCATCATGCTTGTAATATCAAGTAAGAATATGTATGCCATGAAGGGAAAACAGCAGCATTCTGTGAGGTTGGACTTCGGTCCCTTCTACGGGACGATGATACGTAATGCCGCGGAAGTAAAAGACCCCAGGGGATGGAGATACGTAACGCCCTGGTTTAAAATCCTATTGATTTAGTCTTCGATCCCATTGTGGGGCAGCCTTTGTGGGACGGCGATACGTAACGCCACTGTGCCACAAGAATCTAGGTGGGAGTTCGCTCTCGGGTCTGTGCAGTACTCTTTCATTTGTTGTGTGTGTGTGTGGACCTCCTGTGTTTGCGGCAGCTGTCCGGTTCCATGAATGGCAATAATATGAACTCTCATTAAATATGAAAATAGGTAATTGTTCTTGTGCTGGGGTGTTGCTGCATGCATGGGTGTTCATAGACTAGTTAAAGAATCTGTACTTTCCTTGTTTGAGTTATTTTAAGTAGATGATATTAAATGAACTATGATACTGTTAACATCAGAAAAATACATATAAATGATTATAAGGGTTTTTTGCATGGAAACTATTGTTAAAAGTGAATTTACAAAAAAAATCATTCCTAAAAATGTATTAGCAGGTATATCACTGTGTAATCTGAATTGTGCAAAAATGCCATATTTATTTGCATGCATATCACTTCTTTTTACCAACAACTTGCAAGAAAACCACGCTTAAATGGCATTTATGCACTATTTGAATTAACTTAGTGATATACCTGCTAATGTATTTTTAGAAATGATTTTTTTACAAATTCACTTTTAACCTTGGTTTTCATGCAAAAAACCCATGATTATATAGATGCAAGGTTAACCCCAGTTTGTTTAGGATGCCTATTGAGCATCACACTCACCCTTGTGACACACGTTTTTTAGGAAATATAGAGGAAGAGGTTGAGGTGGAGGAAACAGCAGAGGAATAGAGTTCGCACAGTCCGTCTGGGTATGCTACGGTCGAATGTTTTGCAATATGTAGGTGTGGGATGGAAAGCCCATGTGGGCTCATGTGTAATCTGGAACTTGAACCTGTACTCTTTTTGGAAATTATGAATGGTTGAGATGCTTACCTACATTTCTTGTAACATGTTGTTTCTCTCTCATGTGTATGTATGCATGTTACATAATATTGTGCTTCCGCGATACATACGAAGTGATTGCTTCGGGGTCTGATAAAAAGACAAAAAAATAATGTCCAAAAATTTGGGGATCGGATTCCGGGGCGTTGCAACGTGGTATCAGAGCACGAGAGATAAACCATGGTTACAACCATTCCAGATGTTCCATAGTGGAGGAAGTGATAGGTTAGAGTGGGGAAAGGGTAGAGTATGTTTGAAACCATTTAAACCCTCTCACTCAAACTATTGTATGTTTTTCAGAACCATGCCGCCAAGAAGGAAAAGAGATCTTCCCCAGGCGGATGAGAGGGGATCAGAGGTAGATGACCCAAATGGGGCACATGACGGGGCTGTCCATGCCCCTATAGTTGGCGGTGGGTAGGTGCCCAATGCGGGAGTCAACCTGGAAGGGTTCATGCAGAGCTTCCAAGGGTTGATGCAAGCCATGCAGCAACAAATGCTGCAGCAACCCGCAGCCGCACCACGTCACGACCAGTCCAGAGGTGGCTGAGTCATGGCTCAGCGAAATGGAAAAGAAGTTCCGCGAAATGCGGTGTCCCGAAGAGGAGAAGGTGAACCTGGCGGCCTATGTTCTGCAAGACCAGGCCAACTTGTGGTGGAAGGCCATGATGTTGACCACCTTCGCGGAGTACCACGACGACGACATACAGTGGGTGGAGTTCTTGGCTGTCCTCCAAGAGAAGTATTTTCCAGAGCATGTGCGAGATGCGAAGGAGCAAGAATTTCTGAGTCTCGAGCAAGGGAGCATGTCGGTGGCCAACTACGAGGCCCAATTTTCAGCTCTGGGCCAATCTGCTCCGCACATATTTGATGACGCACGTCGGAAGGAAGATATACAAGGTAATGGCTGAAGCCATAAAAGTTAGGAGATATACAAGGGTAAGTCCTAACCAATGTCCATTTATAGGTTCATCGAGGAGCAGAAGTCGTCGGGCAAGAGGCCTATGTAGGCCGGAGGGAGGCAAGATAAGGAAAAGGTGGCGCCGCCAAGGACCGGTTCCGAAGGGCGGGCCGGGGATTCCGTTTTGTATCCAGTGTGGGCGCAACCATTGGGGACAGGAATACTGGAGGACTGAAGGCAAGTGTTATGAATGCGGCGAGGGAGGACACTTTGCGAAGAACTGCCCCAAGAAGGCTCAACAAAAGCCATTTTCTGCACAAGAGAAGATTCAATACAAAGGGCGAGTCTATGCGCTAATGCAAGAAGAGGCAGACAATACCCCGACTTTGGCTGAAGGTACGCTCCTTGTGGATAATATTTATGCAAAGGTCTTGTTTGACCCGGGGGCTACACACACATTCATATCCACTAGTTTTGCCAATCAACTAAAGAACCGACCCCAAGCCACATTCTTCGGTGAAATGATAGTTATCACACCAACCGGTAAACAAGTCCACACCAAGCTTGTGATCCCCACTATAGAAGTCAACATCAATGGGAGGATATTGCTGGGGGAAGCATACATCCTAGATATGAATGACTTTGACCTCATTCTGGGGATGGACTGGTTAGACAAACACTGCGCTCTCTTGGACTGCCATCGGAAGAGAGTGATTTTTCAGAAACCGGGGAAGGAGACATTCTTCTTTCAATGCCCTAAGGACAAGTCAGGAAGAATGATGGTATCAGCCATCCGGGCCTCCAAGCTGATCAGCAGATGATGTGACTATTTCTTAGCCATTGTGGTGCTTGAAGAAGGCTCCGTCAAGATTTTGGAAGACTTGGACATAGTCCGAGAATTTCCTGATGTGTTTCCCGAGGATCTATCGAGACTACCACCAGCTCGAGAGATAGAGTTCTCTATTGAGCTAGTACCAGGCACCGCACCCATCTCTGTTCCACCATACCGAATGGCTCCGGTAGAACTTGCTGAACTCAGGAAGCAATTGCAAGAGTTGCTAGACAAAGGCTTCATCCAGCCCAGCATGTCCCCGTGGGGAGCACCAGTCTTGTTCGTGCGGAAGAAGGATGGGACCATGCGGCTGTGCATTGATTACCGCAAGCTCAACCAGGTCACCATAAAGAACAAGTACTCTCTGCCGAGGATTGAGGAGTTGTTTGACCAATTATAATCTGCCAAAGTCTTCTCCAAGATTGATCTGAGGATAGGTTATCACCAGATCAGAATCAAGTCCGAGGATGTGCCGAAGTCGGCCTTTAGGACTCGGTATGATCACTACGAGTTCTTAGTAGTACCATTTGGGTTGACTAATGCACCGGCTGTATTCATGGAACAGATGAATCAAATTTTCCGCCCCTGTCTAGATAAGTTTGTCGTGGTCTTTATAGATGACATCCTGATATATTATGCCAATCAAGAGGAGCATCGGTAGCACTTGAGAGTGGTTCTGCAGACCCTCAGGGAGAACAAATTCTTCGCCAAGTTCAGCAAATGTGAATTCTGGCTAGATCAGGTTATGTTTCTCGGGCATGTTATATCTGGGAATGGCCTATCGGTGGACCCTAGCAAGGTGGAAGCAGTGACAAAATGGGAAGCATCGAAGATAGTCATGGAGATTAGGAGCTTCCTTGGACTAGCCGGGTATTATCGCCGGTTCATCGAAGGTTTCTCCACCATTGCAACCCCAATGACTAAGTTGACCAAGAAAGGAGCAAAGTTTATCTGGTCAAGGGAGTTTGAAGATAGCTTTCAGATGCTCAAGGAAAAATTGACTACGGCCCCGGTGTTGGCACTCCCTCGAGGGGGCGACGGCTTCACTGTTTACACAGATGCCTCTAGAATCGGCCTCGGTTGCGTACTGATGCAAAATGGCCGGGTGATCGCCTATGCCTCAAGACAGCTGAAGGACCATGAAAGGAACTACTCCAATGACCTAGAAATGGCAGTAGTGGTTCACGCCTTGCGTATCAGGAGGCACTATTTATATGGGGTTCAGTTTGAGGTCTTCACCGACCATCAAAGTCTCAAGTACATATTCACCCAGAAGGAACTCAATTGAGGCAAAGGAGATGGGTCGAGCTATTGAAGGACTATGACTTCACCTTACAATACCATCCGGGTAAGGCGAATGTGGTGGTAGATGCTCTCAGCCAAAAGTTGATGGCGCTAACTTTGCATCGAGAGTGGGATATGATGGAGGGAGTGATCGAATCACGACCCGAGAAAAGGAAGCAGTTCGGTCTCCTAGCTGGGTTATCGACAAAACCTGCATACTTAGAATTACTGAGGCACAAATGCAGGACATGGCATTGCAGAGACAACTGAATAATGAGGACTTCTTAATGGGAATTGATGGATTGATTGCATTCTGAAGAAGGATTTGTGTACCGGACGATGTGGAGATGAAGAAGGACTTGATGCGAGAGGCTCATGGGTCAAAATTTTCCATCCATCCTGGAAGCACCAAAATGTTCCAAGATATGACAAGGGTGTATTGGTGGCTGGGAATGAAGCGAGACATTGTGGAGTTCGTATCCAGATGCCTCACTTCTCAGCATGTAAAAATTGACCACCAAAGATCTGCCAGTCCTCTCCAAACCATTGAAATCGCCCAATGGAAATGGGAAAAAATCACCATGGACTTTGTGTCTGGCCTACCTATGACCAGGAGAAGGCATGACACAATTTGGATAATTATGGACAGGTTCACAAAGACAGCACACTTGCTGCCCATCAACAAGCAAACTCTAATCAAATCCTTAGCAAAATTATTCATCGTTGAGATTATTCGGTTGCATGGGGCACCCTTGTCCATCATTTCTGATCGGGACCCTCGATTCACCGCGAGGTTCTGAAAAAGTTCGCAGCAGGCTATGGGGACAGAGTTGCGGCTCAGCTCGGCCTTTCATCCTCAGACCGATGGGCAATCTGAGCGTAGCATCCAAACTCTAGAAGATATGTTGAGGGCGTGCAGTATTGAATGGAGAAGAAACTGGGATGATCACTTACCCCTGATAGAGTTTGAATATAACAATAGTTACCACACCGCCATCTGAATGGCACCTTATGAGGCACTCTATGGGCGGCCACGTAGGTCACCGGTATGCTGGTATGAAGCTGGCGAGAAGCAGATATTTGGGCCACAATTGGTGCAAGACTGCTTAGAGAAGATATCCATGATTTGATAACGACTCCTCACAGCCTAGAGCCGACATAAAAGTTATACAGACCAGCGGCGGAGAGAGTTGACATTTGCGGAAGGACACCATGTATTCCTAAAGGTGTCTCCTACCAAGGGAGTAATGCGATTTGGGAAGAAGGGCAAGCTCAGTCCCAGGTATATCGGGCCTTTTGAGATTCTGCAAAGGGTCGGTGAGGTGGCTTATCGACTTGCACTCCCGCCCGCTCTGGCACATGTGCATCCGGTCTTCCACGTCTCCATGCTCAAGGGATATGTCTGAGATACCTCGCATGTGATAGAATACGAGCCCCTGGAAGTTCAAGCAGATCTGTCTTATCTAGAGTAGCCCATCGAGATCATCGACCGGAAGGAACAGGTATTGAGAAATAAGACCATCCGGCTGGTGAAAGTCTTATGGAGCAATTCTCATTCCGAGGAAGCAACTTGGGAGCCGGAGGACAAGATGCACCAGGAATACCCTCAACTATTCGGTGAGCAATTTTTCTTAAAGAGAAGATGTCTTCTTTCTTTCAATTCAATTTTGAGGATGAAATTATTTTAAGGGGGAGAGGATGTTATGACCGCTAAATGGGCACTAGCCAATCGGGTATAATTCGGACCCATAAGACTCAACGGGCCAGAAATCTGGATGGATTGATTAAGAATCCTTAGAAAATCTGTAACTTAACATAGGAAGATCAGAAAAGGATGAAACCAGGCTCGTTAGAAAGCTTGTGTCCTTTGCCCGAACTCCTCTATTGGAGAGGAAGCCCAATTCGCACCAGAACTTGGGCCTGGAGCCCTTTGGCTGACAGCTATCACGAAGGGGTGTGACTGTTAGGGAAATTCAAAGGAAATTAATGTAAAATTCATAACTTCACCTGTGGTTAATGAAATGACCTGAAACTAAGGCCAAAATTTTGAGTAGGATGGTAGCTACAACTTCTATGATAGAGTCGAGGCCCAATGCGATCTAGATAATAGAGTAGTGCCCAGATTACCTTGGGCTACCGAAAGGTCAGAATTTGAATAAGGGAGAATAAATGATAAACTTGCAAATATCATAACTCGGGCTAGGAATAAGGAAATTCGATGAAACCAGGAGCCAAAGTTAGATCAAGAAGTCCTCTGGATTTCATATGATGATGTCCCAACCCAAAACCCAACAGAAAAGTGCGCCCACCCACATCTATGATCGGGTAGATGAAGGGTCACATCTGTTCAAACCGAAAGGATGCTTAGCATTAACCTTCCTTAAACCATCTGCCTTGGGAAGGAGGTGGGAGCCTTCTGGGTCGTAGCAGAACCTTGGGAGACTTGAAAGAAACTATAAAAGGAGGGGGGTGTCAGTGGTGGTCAGCCTTTTAGCAACACTAATCTTCCATTTTATGCCACCTACGGTTTCCCTTGGGTAAGGAAGGGAGGTGAGGGACCTGGGCATTTCGTAGAAGGGTGAACCTACAGCAAAGTCTTGGGAGGGTCTGGGGTATGGATCACATCCCCAAATCAAAAGGGGTAAAGATGAGGAAGATTTGGGGAGTGGATGTTTTCCCCGGATCGTCAGTTAGAATATCAATGGTAGGCACCTAACCACAAACTTTAGCGGTCAATGATGCATTAGAATGGTTTTAAATATATTTTATACACTTTAAAAAGGGATTAAGGGCATGTGGGGACCACCACCATGTTCCTTTTGATTTTTGGTTTCATCAAGTTTTGGGCTTCCACGAGTTACCTCTGTGACTCTAAGGATTTGCACAGCCCCTGGGAAGGTCAACCTTTGAGGCAAGGTCTGTACACATTTCATATGGTTCATAGCAAGGTCTGTGCATATTTCATGTTGATCATAGCAAGGGCTGTACATATTTGATATGGTTCATAGCAAGGTCTGTGCATATTTCATGTTGATCATGGCAAGGCCTGTACATATTTCATATGGTTCATAGCAAGGTCTGTGCATATTTCATGTTGATCATGGCAAGGCCTGTACATATTTCATATGGTTCATAGAAAGGTCTGTGCATACTTCCTGTTGATCGTGGCAAGGCCTGTACATATTTCATATGGTTCATAGCAAGGTTTGTGCATATTTCATGTTGATCATGGCAAGGTCTGTGCATAGTTCCTAATATTCACAGTGAGGTCAGTGCATGTTTTACACATGCCAAAGTAAGGTCGGTGCATGCTTTCTCCAGGCCATAGTGAGGTCGGTGCATGTTTTCCCCAGGCCGAAGTGAGGTCAGTGCATGTTTTGCCCAGGCCATTGTGAGGTCGATGCATGTTTTCACTAGGCCATAGTGAGGTCGGTGCATGTTTTCCCCAGGCCAAAGTAAGGTCGGTGCATGTTTTCCCCAGGTCATAGTGAGGTCGGTGCATGTTTCCCCCAGCCGAAGTGAGGTCGGTGCATGTTTTGCCCGGGCCAGGGTGAGGTCGGTGCACAAACCCAGGCCAAAGTAAGGTAAGTGCATGTTTTCCCCTGGCCATAGTGAGGTCGGTGCATGTTTTTCCCCAGGCCAAAGTAAGGTCGGTGCATATTTTCCCCAGGCCATAGTGAAGTCAGTGCATGTTTTCCCCTTGCCGAAGTGAGGCCGGTGCATGTTTTGCCCAGGCCAGGGTGAAGTCGATGCATGTTTTCCCTAGGCCATAGTGAGGTCGGTGCATGTTTTTCCCTAGGCAAATGTAAGGTCGGTGCATGTTTTCCCTAGGCCATAGTGAGGTCGGTGCATGTTTTTCCCAGGCCAAAGTGAGGTAGGTACATGTTTTCCCCAGGCTATAGTGAGGACGGTGCACATGTGTTGAAGTCCATGAGGCAAGTCTGAGCAGGTCCAGGTAAGGTCGGTGCACCTGTGGGTCTGTCCAGATTTCCAAAAACACAGAAAATGAGAGTTTTGAAAGGGCATTTTATTTCATAAAAATCTGAAAAATTAGAAAATGGTAGAAGCATAAGTTAGTAACCCACTATAAAAGTTTCATGTACCCAAAAATTCTGTACTTTCAGATATAAGTCATTTTCTATGCATGTGTAGCCTAGAAGGATGAACCTGTACTTTCATATAGTAACCTGAACATGACTACGGGTGTGTTTAGCCATCTTAAACTATTAGAAGCATATCTATGAACATGAGTATGTTTAGCCCCCTTAAAATCATGAAAATATGTCTGATGAGCATCATGCTAGTAATATCAAGTAAGAATATGTACGCCATGAAGGGAAAACAGTAGCATTCTGTGAGGTTGGACTTCGGTCCCTTCTACGGGACAGTGATACGTAACGCCGCGGAAGTAAAAGATCCTAGGGGATGGAGATACGTAACGCCCTGGTTTAAAATCCTATTGATTTAGTCTTCAATCCCATTGTGGTGCAGCCTTTGTGGGACGGTGATACGTAACGCCACTGGGCCACAAGAATCTAGGTGGGAGTTCGCTCTCGGGTCTGTGCAGTACTCTTTCGTTCATTGTGTGTGTGTGGACCTCCTGTGTTTGCGGCAGCTATCCGGTTCCATGAATGGCAATAATATGAACTCTCATTAAATATGATAATAGGTAATTGTTCTTGTGCTGGGGTCTTGCTGCATGCATGGGTGTTCATACACTAGTTAAAGAATCTATACTTTCCTTGTTTGAGTTATTTTAAGTAGATGATATTAAATGAACTATGATACTATTAACATCAGAAAAATACAAATAAATGATTATATAGATGCAAGGTTAACCCCTGTTTGTTTAGGATGCCTACTGAGCATCGCACTCACCCTTGTGACACACGTTTTTCAGAAAATATAGAGGAAGAGGTTGAGGTGGAGGCAACAGCAGAGGAATAGAGTTAGCACAGTCCGTCTGGGTATGCTACGGTTGAATGTTTTGCTATATCTAGGGGTGTGGGATGGAAAGCCCATGTGGGCTCATGTGTAATCTGGAACATAAACCTGTACTCTTTTTGGAAATTATGAATGGTTAAGATGCTTACCTACATTTCTTGTAACCTATGGTTTCTCTCTCATGTGAATGTATGCATGTTACATAATATTGTGCTTCCGCGATACATACAAAGTGATTGCTTCGGGGTCCGATAAAAAGACAAAAAAATAATGTCCAAAAATTTGGGGATCAAATTCCGGGGCGATACATTACCCTTTAGTGAGGTCGACCTGCTGGGAAGGTAAGGTCAACACTGCTTTGAAAAAGTGTGATTACCTCCTATAACAGTGGTGTCGACCTGTCTTAAGAACCTGCCAGTTATAACTGTTTCTGGGAGATGCCCGAGGTCGACTTCTAAGAAATAAGTGCCGACCTGTCTTCATGGCCTGCCAGCACCTTGTAGCTGAAGTCGGAGCAGTGTGAAATGAGGTCGGGGCAGCTCTACCGTGAAGTCGGAGCATCATGAGGTGAGGTCGAGGCCGTTCTTTTGTGAGGTCGGAGCAGCCTTGAATAGCAGCAACATGGATTGCTTGCGGGTCTGAGGTTGACACTCTGAGAGACTGAGGTCGACACTGCCTTTTGTTCGATTATTTTCAGCTTCTTCTGTCATCCTTTTCCTTGATATCTGTGCACCCAAGGAGCTTTTGCACTTGGGAGATTGAATTGTAGGTTTTGATCTCCCAATGTCCCTTTCTCACACAACCTTGCTTCATTTTCTCTTAGCTTAGCAACGGATTTCAACAATTAAGGAACTCTTGGCTATGGATTTTCATTCATTCATTCCCTTAGCTTTGTACTACTGTCTGGCCTCGTTCATATCTGTATGATCATATCTCATGATACCATTACATAATATCTTCATGAGAACATGCCAGTGCTACTTGACCTGAAACTTATACATGTTGACATCATTAAATGCATATGAGACTCATCATTAACTCATAGTTAGTCATCATCAAAATAATAGAATCAAGCATGTTCCATAGATGCCCAACATGCCCAAAATAATTTGAAGGTTAATAACTCTGAGTATAATGTTAAAAGGCTTGGAAATGACTACATACAGCTTTAATGAACCTATACCAGCCTTGAAAAGTTTTTGTCCTAAAACTTTCTCTAAACCTAAAAATCTAAAGTACAGAGGCAACTCTGGGGGCATACTTTAAACTAAGTATTGTTCTTAAACATTGGAACATTCTAAAATCCCAAAGGGTAGCACATGATAGAGCAATGACAATGGTTCACTGAGTAACCATGTCCCTTTACCTCTGAAGTGTAGAGGACTGTGTCATGAAGTGCCAAAGTTAACTCTGCCTGAAAATTTGAAATATATAAGGCAGAGAAATGACATAAACTCACTGAGAAATATTGTTCACTCATCCATGAAATGAGATGAATTATGTCATGAAGTGACATGCTACCTCTGTTCAAAATGAGACAGGAAAGTAAGTCACACTAAGTAATTGGGGATACTGGCGTATAAACCACTTGTATCCTCATGGGAAAAGGTGTGTACCAGACTTAAATGCCCTCAAAAATGAAAGGAACAAGAAAATTAAAAAAAAAGGTAGCAAAAAGAAAAACAAAAAAGGATAAAATCATAAATTCCATACAATGTTTAAGCTCCATACTAGTTGAAGTAAATCCTAAAGAAGCCACTGGAAATCTATGTAAGGGATAGAGAAGAGGAATAGGGCAATACTTTGAATGGACTGGTCTATGTTTATTTAAGTCTATGTAAGATGTTCTTTCTTGAGTCTTTTTGTGATAAACTCTGGGCATATTAGCCTTAAACCAGTCAGACATACATAAGGGCTCTTTTCAATAAGATGTTCTATAACAGAAGAATCTGAAAATCTATCAACTGATTTTATGAGCATGGGTCAGGTACCATTTACCTTATGAGTCTACGCTCAGATATCTTGTTCTGGTAGCATATGCATTTTCTTTGGCATAACTATTATTGTCTCTCTCTCTCTCTCTCTCTCTCTCTCTCTCTCTCTCTCTCTCTCTCTCTGCTCCGAACCGGCTGAACAGGCGGAAAAGGTTTGGCTAACCTTCTTTTCTCTCCCTCAGCAAGTTTCCATCTGGTTATTCAGACTGATGACCACTCCCCTCATCTTTTGATGATGTCAAAGGGGGAGAAGAGTGTCGAGTCACATGTGTGTTGAGTCATCTCGCCTGTGTGTTGAGTCATCTCATTTTGTCATTAAGACAGTCTCATAAGTTTATGACGGTTGTGTCTGTTGTGTCTGTTTTTGTGCTGTTCAGTCCATTGAACATATGTTTGTCAAATTTTCCACATCATCTCACACTAATAAAATGTATAGTGACTCATAGTTGCCATCATCAAAAAAGGGGAGAATGTTGTGTTCTGTGTTTTGATGATGTCTAACTATGACTTATGAAATGTTAGTCTGATCTTGTGCATGCAACTTAAATAAATATGTCAAGGTCAGAATGTCTAAAGTGTTCTGAAAAATGTACTAACATTCTAATTCTCAGGAAAATTCAGTCGACCAATTGTAGTGTCAGGTCGACAAAAGGCAAAATCAGTCGACTGAGTTCAAATTCAGTCGATAGACTTAGTCTCAAGTCGACAGATATATCAACAGGTGTGGCTGGCCGGTTGACCGATAGAAAGGGTCTGGTCGACCAAATTTCCCAAAACTGAAAGAATGAAAATGTTACAGGTTTCGATCGACTGATGCTTAGGTTTGGTCAACCGACTAGGCCAAGCAATCCCAACAGAAGATAAAGCTACAAAGCCAACAGAAATCAGAAGAAAGGAATGCCGAAGAAATTGAGTATGGCAAGTCACAATGGGGTTAGATCAAGAAGCTCAAGTTGCAACCATGTGTGACAACAAAAACTCAATGAAGACATGCAAGGGGCTTTCAACTTGCTGAAATGTCGATGCAGGGGCTGGCCAGTTAGTCGACAGACAAAGGCTAAATTCAGTCGACTGAGTTCCAACTCAGTCGACAGATATGCCAAGGACTCTACAGACATTGTCGAAGAGAGGCAGAGTGTGAATCGATAGAAGAAAAGTCAATCAACCCAGTCGACTGAGGTTGCTTAGCCTGACTGAATTGATGCTCATGCGCTAATGCTCGTGTGTTGAAGCTCGTGTGAGGACACACTGAGTCGACCTACCAAGCCAATTAGGTCGACCCATATCAACTAAAGCTCACAGCACTAAGTCGACAGACGATGCCAAGCATCAAGTCGACAGACATGGAAGTTCAGTCGGTTGATCTGCAACTTAGTCGATTGATATTGCCTGAAAGCTACAGCACATGCAAACTTCAAGCTGGTCACCTGCTCACGTGACTACTTACTCCTAGTCAATGGCACATGCCTCCAGGACACGTGCCACCAAGTCTGAAAAGGGATGAGGCTAAAGAACCTTCTTTTCATCATGGACCAATCAGAAAATATATCTGAAAAAGGCTAGTATCCATGTTTGTCTCCAATAGACATGGACATCAGAAAATAGCTCTGAAAAAGGACCAATCAGAAAAATATATCTAGAAAAAGGGAACTTTCCATACTTTTCTTCTATAAATATGGAACTATCACCTTGGAGAAGCTAGCACGTGGGAAAACCTTGGAAAATGCCTTGAGCTTGCTCGAAGAGCACCTAAGAAGAGAGTTTTTCCAGCAGTTGGCATGTGCGATTCCACAGCTAAGAGGGAAGTTTTGAGAGTACCTTGAGAAAGTCCTCTTCCCCATTATTGTCTGGCCACTGAAGAGAGAGAGAGAGAGAAATAGAACAACTACTGATCTGAGTTGAGATGTTCACTTTCAGCTTCTTGACTTTATTAGAAGCTACATTTTCGGTCTCTTTGTTTCTATTTTTGTTTTCTCTCTGAGATTTCTCTTCCGTTTTTCCGTGTGTGGTTGCTGAGATTTCAGCATTTTTTTTCGATACCCTGTTTTAGGGACCAGAGTGTGTTTTGGCTGTTGTGCAGTCGTGTGTAGTTGAGTGGCTTGTTCCTCGAGTAAAATGTTTGTCAATGTGTCACGCCCCGACGTGGAAAATCGGAACGCGGCAGAAGAAAGAGAAAAAATATGCTGATTTCCAGACATGCTGTGCCTTGTGCTAGCGATTAGATAATTCCAACATAAGCCATCCTAGAGAAGAAATACATTCCACAATAATTATTCAATTCCAACTAATTAAACATAACAAGAGTCAATATCCATCAAATCCAAACATACCAACAATCTCTCACGTTCATCAACTTAACATAATTACATAACAACCGTCTTAAACCAATTACAACTCTTGAACTTAAACTATCTAATGACATCTTTAGAAGGCTATCTAGCTGGCTCGCTCCATTATCTTTACTCCTGCCCATCCCTGTCAGTTTGAGAGTCCTCACGTGAGCTACCTGAAAGGGGGAAAACAACTGGGTGAGCGAACGCTCAGTAGGTAATAGCAGGTAATGTTTAAGTAATTAACCACTTACATCAATCTTATGCGATAAAAGAAAAGAATAATGACATCGCTTAGAATAAAAGAACAAGAATATATCATATCTAGAGATTGGCCGATTAAGCATGTAACAAGCAAGTCGTGTAGATATTTCCATGGAGGAAATTAATGACTTGAATTCAAGAAAAGGAATCAAGTAAATGAACTGTCGTAAACATCACGCTACTCATGCACTCGGTGCAATGCCTCACCATGTCATTACAACTCCCTGGGACACTAGTACTTTTCGGGCGCTCTTCCCAGGACCAGACCGGGTCCTTATGATGCGTTGGCATTGATTTTGGTGGATCCAAGATCCCAAGTTATGTCTAGACATTCTCAAGATTCGGCCAGAAAAGAAATGAAAGTTTCAAGATATAACAAGAATAATCAAGGGTAATAAATAGTACAAGCCATTCTTGGCCTGACTATCGAGGCACACAAGAAACCACAAGAAATCAAAAGGCTGGAGGATACACGGTCACATTTGGGCCGCTTATCTCAAAATGGTCTTATACTGGAGACATTGCAGTCTATGCAGACATAGCGGTCTACCGAGGGGTCATTCAGGTCAAAAGGGTGTAAATTTGCAAAGAGGGGGAAACGGTCTGTCGAGCGACCGCTGGGAACCATAGACGGTTGTTTGCGACTGCGGGGAGTCACTTATCATTTTGTCCTCGTGGTGGGGGTTTACACTCGCCTTTTACGGAAGGTCGAGATAGGTTGATTGGGCACGCGGGGATTCTGGGGGTATTGAGAAGAAGGCAGAGAGAACGATAGGAACGCACTGGAAGGGATGGCATATGGTTCATCATTCTGGGAGACTGGGACAGGGATGGCTGGGTGGAATGCGGGCGTGCCAGTCGATTTCTTGACAATCACCTATGGAACCGAGGATTGACCGGGGAAGCGTCGCCAGGACGTGGCACGTGGCACGTGGCACGTGGCTCGAGGGATCAAGCGACGCTTGGATAGAAGGGGTTCCACGGTTGGGAGTGCACAGGCGATTATGGGGATTCGTGTACTGGACGTCTTTCCCCACCGGTCGCAAGCAACTGGTGTTTGTTTTACATCGGATTGAATCCGAACACCTTTGTTTCTACTATCGAAGAGAGAGTAAGGGACCCTGGGAGCCGCGACGTCGGGAGGGCTTAGTCCGTGCAACAGCGACAGGGCAACATCAACACAACAGGCATAACTGGGGGCGGAGAGACTAGTTCCAGCGAGAAGGGGGACCCGCTCCCTAACTGGATTACATGACTTATATGCCATGAAAGGCATTTATATGGGGGGCATGAGAGCCCGATTACAATTGCTTGCAAGCCGCGGGACATTTCCGTCATTTTTGACGGTCCCCAGGTCATTACGTTATTTTATGGGTAATTATGTATCCATGCATAGTGTCCGTCAGAGGACCTATGACTCAGCAGGATGCCGCCCGAGGGGCGTTATAATGTATTCCCGGCATGAGACAATGTTACGGTCGGGGCAGTAGGGGTGCCATAGGCACCGTTGTGTTGGAGCGGTTGGACGTCATTGTGACTGGAGCGGCCGGGCGTCATTGTGACTGGAGTGGTTGGACGGCGTGAGCATCGCAATGACTGGAGCGACCAAAATCCGTTGAGCTCGGAATTGTCGGGTGTCGTGGGCACCGGTGGGACTGGAGTTGTTGGCCATCGGGTGTTGCGGGTCCCGGCGTGACTGGAGTAGCTGGCAGTCGGGTGCCGAGGGCACCGTTGTGATAGAGTTGTTGAGTGTTCGGGTACTGGGGGCACCGTTGTGACTGAGATGGCTAGCAGTCGGGTGCCGGGGCACCGTTGTGACTGGAGTTGTTGAGTAATCGGTGCCGCGGGTCTCGATGTGATTAGAGTAGCTGGCAGTCGGGTGCCGGGGGCACCATTGTGACTGGAGTTATTGAGTGATCGGGTGCCGCGGGCCCCGATGTGACTGGAGTAGCTGGCAGTCGGGTGCCGGGGGTACCATTGTGACTGGAGTTGTTGATAGTCGAGTGTCGGAGGCACCGTTGTGACTGGAGGAGGCGGGGCGCTGGGAGACCTCGATGGTCGTGCTCGGGGCCCGGTGTGATTGGCAGTCGGGTGCTGGAGGCACCGTTGTGACTGGAGGAGGCGAGCGTCGGGAGACCTCGATGGTCGTGCTCGGGGCCTGGTGTGACTGCCAGTCGGGTGCCGGAGGCACCGTTGTGACTAAAGTTGTTGACAGTCGGGTGCCGGGGGCACCGTTGCAACTGAAGGTGGCGGGCGCTGGGAGACCTCGATGGTTGTGCTCGGGGCCCGGTGTGACTGGCAGTCGGATGCCGGGGGCACTGTTGTGACTGAAGGAGGCGGGCACCGTGAAGAGGCTGAGGCCTGAGTATAGGTACGTGTGTTCAACTAGTTTCATGTTGTATGAGAGCCACTTGGGCTTTACAAATGGGCCGGGGTGGCCGGAGTACAATGGGTGCAAGCCGTGGGACAATTCCGACGCATGGGTCAGTCCCCGGGTTAATGCTGGATAAAGCGGATATCTGCGTGTTTCACATAGGGTCCCTCTCGTGGCACGGGCCATGTTTTCTTCACCAAACGAGGGGCTATGACTGGATAGCTGGAGAAAGCATCGGGCTGGTGTCTGGGCGAGGGTCAATCACGACTCGAGTCGAGCGGTCGGACCTGGCCTCGTGACTGTGGGGAAGCGTTACGTCATAGTGCGTGATTAGTTGCGATCGGTGGGCACGCGAGGGGAAGTCCTAGCATGAGGGGGCGTTCACCCTTGTCATAACGTCACACACGCGGTAGGGGTAGACTTGTGTGTCATGGCAGAACACCATGTGAGGGAAGTACACGCGACATACCCTCGGCGTCCTTAGCCGACGACCAAGTCACCCACACACAATTCTCCTTGCTCGTTGCCTGGTGCCGCTTGAAGCTTGGAGATCACCGGAAGCCTCGATGCATGTATGTTCCTTTTTCCATTGAGCCCCTAGGGGGATTTTATAGAGGAAGATGAAGGGTCATGGGGGGTTTACGCGGACCAGCTAAGGGGGGTGAGCTGGTCCGAGTAAACCCAAGTGAATAGTGCTTGGGGTTACACGGGCTGAGAGAGAGTGGGAAGGGGTTTGCGCAGACCAACCCAGGGGGCTGAGCTAGTCCGCGTAAACCCCCCTTGGATGGGGTTTACGCGGACCAGCCCAGGGGGCTGGCTTGGTCCGCATAAACCCCCCCCCCCTCAAGGGGTTTAGGCGGACCAGCCTGGGGGCCCAGGGTGGTCCGCATAAACCCCACCCTAGGGGGGGTTTAGGCGGGCCGGTTCTGGTTTTTTTCTTTTTTGAAAAACTTAAATTTTTTCTAATTGAATGGGGGTTTACGCGGGCAAGCCAGGGGGGTGAGCTGGTCCGCGTAAACCCCCCCCCCCCATGGGGGGGTTTAGGTGGGTTTGACCGGGGCGTTTTAGCTGGGTTTGACTGAGGGTTTACTGCGGGTTTGAATGGGGTTTGACTGAGGGCTAGACTGGGATTTGACTGAGGGTTTGACCAATTATAAAATAGAGATTTTCTTCCGGGGGCAGACCCCCGCGACCTGACTGCACAGGACGATCCGCGTGCAGGGGCGCACGATGGTGGTGCATGACGCGATGGGTTGCTGGGAGTTCCGAGTTGGGCTTAGACTTGCTGTAGAGTGCTTGGAGCATACGCGCCCACCAGGTGCTCTGAGAAATTCCCGACGCGCGTGCGTGGGCCGTATACGAGTGATGTGAGCTCTTGAAGCTTGTGGTTGGTCCCAGGTGGGTCTTCCTTTGACTTCAGAGGGCTAGAGGGAGGTGACTCGGGGGTAGACCCCGGCCTCGTTACTGGGTGCCACATGGCGTGGCTTGTAGTCGGGGTGCCCCCGGGTCGGCTCGGGTAGCTGTGTTGAACGCGGGTAAACCCGCAAACTGAGTGATTAGGGGTGGTCCCGATCGATTGCTGATGTTGCCACGGCTCACGGCTAGCTGGTTAGGACCCTTGCTTGGGCTCGGTGACCAGGGCGTCGACATGATGATGCCATTTTTCTGGTGGTCGGGGTGACCCTCGCTCCTCGGCGAAGAGTCGTCTGATGTGGCAGGCTATTCTGAGTCCCGAGTTAACCCAGTTGTTGAAGCGTCGGCGGTATAATACCGTATGTAGGGTGTCTGGGGATCATCCCCGAATCTTCACAGAGTGCCGTAAGGTATGGCAGGTTGTCCAGAATCCCGAAACTGACCCGGTTGTCGGGAAACTAGCTGGCATAGTGCTGTTTGCTCGGGGCCGATCCCCGGTTGTTATGTTGCGCCGCTTGACCCGGTGAAGTGTCTTGATTTTTGAGCTCAACTCGACTGGTAGAGCAACTTTGGCGATGTGCCATTTTGCTCTATTTAGGTGGTATTTCCCTATGCTTAATCCTTGATTAATTCATGAAAATAATCTAGTGCCAACAACGGTCTGTCGTTCGACCGCTCAGGTCCCAGACGGCTTCTGTTAAACCGTGAAACAAGATAACAGCCTAGCTTTAGGCGATCATGATGGCCTCTACTTGCGAAACAAAATTCATGCAATACAATGAATAGAAATTGGGCAAAATCATATCACCAGAAGGAGAACAAAAAATGGCATAACATGGATTGATCAATTTCATCTTGAGCCTGCTAAAGCCAGCATTAATCGAAGGTAACGAGGTTAATCCTAATTATGACATGCTCCGATTAAAACATAATATACTCTGATGATACTAAACCAAATTTAGAGCTTTCACTTTCAAAAGAACGAGGACTTGAAGACGAATCCAATGGTACCAATTACTTAGGGTTTGGTCTGCTAGAACCTACCTTAAAAAAAGGAAGAAGATGGACGACATCACCGCCGGATGCACGAAGAACAACCCAAGAATACGCTGAAATCCTCCCACGAACGCGCTCCTCATCGGTCACCGCAGCATCCAGGAGTTTCTAGGTCGGGTTAGGGTCTGAATAAATAGGGACACACTCTGAGGAAGCCACAATCGGCCGGATAGAGTCCCACGACACGTCGTGCGCGTGAATCGCGGATGATCAAGTCACGCCACCTTATCTCCTGAAATTGGACTCCTAGGGTTAGGGTTTCGATGGGCAAGGAGAGGGAAAATGATCTACTCATCTAGGCCGTTCTTTTGGGTCCGATCTGAGCTTAAATGATCGAGAAAGGGGTCCGAAGTTGATGATCCAAGCCCTGATAGGGTAAAACGTGGATTTAGACCTAATTCTCTTAATTCGACAGGCTTTGAATTGTATTTAAGGTTCCCTGTGGAAGACAAATTATCTAAGTTTTTAGTCCTCTATATGATTATAATTTTTTTAGATTTTTATAAATTGGTCTGAATTTTACCTACCGTAATTTCCATAATATTTCTAGTAATTTCCCGTTATTTCATTGAATGCTCTACCGGGGTGCTACACCCTCCCCTACTTTAAGAAATTTGGCCCTCCAAATTCACTGCACTTATCAAAATGGGAAGGTATGATACTGACCTCAGAATAAATCGGGGTATTGCTTCCGGATAGCATCTTCGGACTCCCAAATTCTTCAGTTCCACGTAGACTCCATTGAACCTTGACCATAGGTATGGAACAATTCCTGAGTTGCTGCCGCTTACGGTCCAAAATCTTGATGGGTCTTTCTTCATAAGTCAAATCTTCTTTTAATTATAGGTCCGCATGTTGAATGATGTGCGTGGGGTCATAAACATATTTCCGTAACATAGATACGTGGAAAATATTGTGTACTCCAGATAACTGAGGTGGTAAAGCTAATCTGTAAGCAACCTCTCCCACTTTCTCCAAAATCTCGAAAGGGCCAACGTATCTCGGGCTTACCTTGCCACGGATGACGAACCTTCGAATTCCTCTCATCGGCGAAACTTTCAAAAATACATGCTCGCCTATTTGAAACTCCAAGGCTCTTCTTCTGCTATCAGCACAACTTTTCTATCTCGATTGTGCCACTTGCAGATGATCTCGGATAATGCGGATGTTCTTGGATGATTCAGAAATGAGATCCGGTCCCAACTATTACTTCTCGCCTACCTCATCCCAACACAGTGGTGATCAGCAACTTCTCCCATAAAGTGCCTCAAATGGAGCCATCTGGATGTTGAGTTATGGTTTTGATGATTGTTGTGATTGTTAAGTTATGGTTTTGATGATAACTAAACTTAATATGTGATTAAGTGATGATAACTAAACTTGTGGTTGATTGCTCATGCTCTTGTTATCTATGTATGGTTGAGATGGCAAATGACAACGGTTATATGGTCTTGATCCTTGGTTTGCATATGTTGATTTTACAAGAGGCAAGAGATTTCATAACCTCTTTAATGTGAATAAGCATGGTATTAACCCTGACTATCTTGCTTGCAGGATCAAACTCATGACAGTCACCTGGTGAACCAAACGTGTGGATAAGCACCCTACTCCTCTACAATCCAAAACAGGTGGTATATGTCATGTATTGTCAAGAACCATTGGTAGCTCTTACCCTGTTATACACTTCTTATTATTGAGTGTTCCATGAGGTTATTTCATGAATAATTTACTTGGGATGATTGAGTTTTATCTCTTGATTCTTAGCCCAGAACTTGATCCTTACCTCAGAACATGTGTGTTTCAAAGTGTTCAAATGCACCTAGTTCATGAGGTTTCAAGCCCTTGCAAAACTCGCCATCGTGCGCTCGTAAGCGGATCGACCTGCATGGTCAGGTCGCGGAGCCCCCGGAAGGAAATTTTGATTATAGGGGTGATATTCTTTTAATTTATTATCTTCAATAGTGAGCATTGAACTTGTTTAAGACAATCTCATGTAATGACAAGTGCTCATTTGCTTTGAACTTTTCAAATGCATAAACTAAGTTAAACCAAACCCAAAATGCATGAAATTGATATGGACATGAAGCTCTTGACTTATAGATGTGTTTCCTTGGGCTAACACTTCATTTAAATAGGTATGAGTCATTTCGGTCGACCAACACACCATGGCCGGTCGACCAGAATTAACAGAATCGAAAAGATGGAATTTTTACAGGTTTCGGTCGACCGCCACCATAGGGTTGGTCGACCGATTTTGCCAGAACCAAAATATTCTGGCTGTAGCAAGTTCCGACCGACCGCCCCATAAATTTCGGTCGACCGACAGCCCCGAGGCCCCTATTGTTGACTTTCGATTTCAAGCTCGTGGAGAGGAATTTTCACCCATTTATTTAACCCAATGACCCCAATTAAGCCATGATTTGTGGATCTGGTCTGGATGTTGTCCATGGACCATTCAAAGGTTATAAAACATCTTATTGGAGTCATAACCCTAACTATCCAAGAGGGCTTCAAAGGGAGATCAAGAGAGTGCTGTCCAAGGAGGAAGAAGAAGGGTACTGTAGCCGTGAACAGTACTCCGTGCAGCAAGTGTTCTTCATCCATTTTCAACCCATTGAAGGCATATCTGAAGCCAACCTCCTCCAAGGAAGAGAAGAGCCAAAGCAAGCAAGCAAGGATTCCAAGAAGAGTGCCTGAGGGAGAAAGAAGAGAAGCCAAGCAAGCAAGAAAGAAGAAAAGCTAAGTAAGCACGGATTGAAGCTCTGATCAAGTAAAGATTGAAGATACGTTCAAGATCCGCAACATGCATTCAAGGGGAACCCAAAACATGAGTTTTTTAAACTAAGTCTCATCGTCTTTATGATTTGGGTGTTGTATTTGTGTTCGTCATAAACTGAATAACTTGTGTGTGTGTGGATCGTTGTTGGATCCGTGGTCGTGTATGTGTGTGTGTCGTGTTTGATTAGTGTATGTGCGTGGATCTTCTTATGTCTACATTTGTGTGTGTGTGGGTCTATTTAGATCCGTTCTGTCTTGTGTGTGTGGATTGCTACACTTGTGGTAGCAAGTGTGTGTGTTGTTGATCCGGTTGTTGGATCGTGTTGGATACCTCATCTCCGTGTATGTGTGTGTGTTGGGGCACGTCCCCGTGTGTGTGTGTGTGCAAGCGTCATCCTGCGTGTGTGGTTGGAGCGTCGTCTCCGTTTGGAGATTTATCCCTGAGTGAAGTCTCATCGGGTTTGGTGAGGGGTGGACGTTGGATTGCTGTCGTTGCATCCAAACCACCTTAAAAACCGCTGTGCACTATGGTTTGAATTGTGTGGTTTGGTCCATTTCCTCTACCTCCATTCTACGTGAGTGTTAGTGTACTTTGTTGTTCAGGTTTTATTCTTGTTCATCTTGCATAATCTATCTCATCACTAATTAGATTTTGATAAATCAAACTTGTGATTGAATAGATTTGTCTCTCTTAAGTAGTGTTTTTATCACATTCTTCAAAAAGGCCAAAAGTTTTCTTAAAATTTGTAAACACCCAATTCACCCCCCTCTTTGGTGTCATTGATCGTTGGACTTCACTGGATACTAGACTGGTAATTGTTATTGTAGGCGAATTCAATCAAAGCCAAGTGTTCATGCCAACTGCCTCCAAAATCGATCATACAAGCTCTTAACATATCTTCAACGATCTGGTTAGTTCTTTCAGTCTGCCCGTCTGTCTGAGAATGAAAGGCAGTGCTGAAATTCAGACGGGTTCCCAAGGATTCTTGTAGTCCTTTCCAGAAATACGAAGTAAACTGGGGGTCTCTATCTGACACAATGCTCACCGGTACTCCATGTAGTCTTACCACTTCCTTCATATATAGGGCAGCCAAAACATCAACTGTCCACTTAGCCTTGATGGATAAGAAATGAGCGGACTTAGTCAGTGTATCGACAATAACCCATATCGCATCAAATCCACCACGAGTTCTAGGTAGACCCATGATAAAGTCCATGCCGACACTTTCCCACTTCCATTGGGGTATATCGAGTGGCTTTAACTTTCCTGTGGGTCTGAAATGTTCAGCCTTGACTTGCTGACATACTAAACATCTACTCACAAATTCTTTCACTTCCTTTTTCATGCTCGACCACCAAAAGGTCCTTTTTAAATCCTGGTACATCTTAGTACCTCCATGGTGAATAGTATACTTGGACCTATGGGCTTCTTCTAAGATCTTGCCTTTTACTTCGGCCACATCAAGAACACATGTTATTCCTTGAAACATTAACTTGCCATCATCAGCTAACATAAAATCTAGTCTATACTTCAGATTCTCCTTGACTTCTACCAACATAAGATCATTTTCTTGTAGGGACTTGATTTCCGTCAGTAATTCTGGACGAAGCAGAAATTGAGCGACCATAACCCGATCCTTACTAACATTGAGATCCAAACTAGCTAACTGCTCCAGCAGTCTCCATTCTTGCAACATGAGACTTGACAATTTTGCTATTGGCTTGCGGCTCAAGGCATCAACCACCACATTATATTTTCCCAGATGGTACTCAATAGAGAAATCGAAATCCTTCAAATATTCAAGCCACCTTCTCTGTCTCATGTTAAGTTCCTTTTGAGAAAACAAGTATTTAAGGCTCTTATGGTCAGAGAATACAGTAAAAGCCTCTCCGTATAAATAGTGCCTCCAAATTTTCAGGGCAAACACTCTGCAGCAAGTTCCAAGTCGTGGACGGGATAATTCTCTTTATGTTTCCTCAATTGCCTCGAGAAATATGCTATCACCCTGCCATTCTGCATAAGCACACAACCCAATCCAATACCCGAAGCATCTGTGTAGACCTCGAATCTTCCTTCTCCAAAAGGCAAAGCCAAAATAGGGGCAGTGGTCAAACAATCCTTCAAAGTTTGGAAACTCCGCTTACAATCTTCCGACCACTCAAACCGATTCTCCTTGCGGGTTAATCTAGTCAAGGGTACCGCAATCTTGGAGAAATCTTTAATGAATCTCCGATAGTAATTTGCTAAGCCTCGAAAACTTCTTACTTCCGTGACATTTGCAGGCCTATTCCAGTCTCTTACTGCTTCTACCTTCGAGGGGTCAACAGAAATTCCCTCCTTGGTGATGATGTGTCCTAGAAAGGATACTTCCTGCATCCAGAAGTCACATTTGCTAAGCTTTGCAACAACTGGTGATCTCTTAACAATTGCAATGCCATCCTCAAGTGCTCAGCATGCTCTTCTTCACTCTTAGAGTATATCAAGATGTCATCAATAAACACCACAACCCACTGATCTAGGTAGAGTCGAAACACATTATTCATCAACTGCATAAAAGCTGCAGGAGCATTCGTCAGTCCAAAAGACATCACTACAAATTCAAAATGCCCATACCTGCTACGGAAGGTGGTTTTAAAGATATCCTCGTCCTTGATCCGTAGCTGGTGATATCCCGATCGAAGATCGATTTTTGACAATGAGCTGGTTCAATTGTCGGTAGTCGATGCACAGCCTTAACGAACCATCCTTCTTTCATACAAACAACACAGGGGCTTCCCACGAGGATGTACTCGGATGAATATACCCTTTCTCGAGCAACTCCATTAATTGTTGCTTTAATTCTCTCAACTCCGCAGGAGACATGCGATACGGAGCTTTAGAAACAGGAGACGCGCCAGGAATCAGATCAATAGAAAAGACTACCTCTCTCTCAGGCAGAAGTCCTGGAAAATCCTCTGGAAAGACATCAGGAAAATCCCAGACAAAAGGGATACCCTTAATCTCATACTCCTTCTTATTAGCTAAAGAAACCAAGGCTAGAAAAGCTTGACATCCTTTCTTTACCAACTTCTCAGCTCGAGGGGCCGAAATGAGCGGCACAGATCTAGAGTGCCTAACCCCAACAAAAGAAAGCTCGGGGTGTCAGGAAAAAGACACAGAGCCGAATCTACAATAAACACTAGCCTCATTTCTAGCTAACCAATCAGCTCCTAGGATTACATCATACTCCTTCATTGCCATACAAACCAAATCAGCTGGCATATTCTGCCCATTAATCAGGATCTTACTAGAAGGGTAGTAATACTTAATTGCTGAACCCGAACCAATCGGAGTTGAAATTTCCAATAGAGAATTCATTAATACCGGCTTCACAGTTAAGGATTTAGCAAAATTCTGAGAAATAAAAGAATGCGTTGCTCCGGTATCAAATAGAACAAATGCTGGCTTATCAAAGACAATAAGTGTACCTTCCACAAGTCCACCCTCCTCGGTGGTTTCAGTCTCAGTTTCCTGTAGGGCCTGAAGCTTGCCCTGTCCCTTCTGACCTCCATGCGGCTTGTTTGGAGTAGCTTGATCGGACAAGAGGGGACACTCAGAATGCGATGGTCCCAACTTCCATAGCGTAAACAAGCGCCTAACTTGCGCCAACACTCCTCCATCTTGTGACCTGGATGGTCACAGTACTTGCAAAGGGCCTTAGATGGCACAATCGGGCCAGGCTTCTTCTCATCATTTCTCGGCACCTTACCCTTCCACGAACTAGACCCACCGTTAGGTCTCTTCTTGTCATAGCCGGGTTTGAAATTCCCGGAACTAGTGGTCTGCTCTTTCTTAGGGTTCTTCCCTCGAATCCTTTCGGTCATTTCTAATGTGTCTTCCAGAACTTGAGCTTTTCTCACCATCTCTGCATAGGTCTGAATTTCCAAGGGTGCCAACTAGTTAATATAATGGAGTTTCAATCCGTTCATAAAATGCTTGGCCTTCATCTTCTCGATGGACACCAAGTGTGTTGCATAGCGGGAAAGTCTGGAAAACTGAGCTTCATATTCTGCAACTGACAGGTTCCTCTGTTTCAGAGTAGCAAATTCTATCGCCTTCTTCTCTTGTACCCGGTCTGAGATGTACTTACTATTAAAGTGTTCCTTGAATTCGTCCCACGTTGCACGCCTATTTCCAAGTGTAGCTTCTACCGCCTCCCACCAAGCGCGTGCATCGCGTTCTAGCTGAAATGTCGCCAAAAGAACTCGATCTTGGTCATTGCACTGCATTACTCGAAAAACCCGCTCTATCTCCTTCAGCCAGTTCTCAGCTTCGTCGGGATCCGCCGATCCACCAAAACCCGAGGGATTCAGGCCTCTGAAATTTCGGTGGAGGTCACCTGCTCCATGGTATGCTGCACCTCCTTGGGCTACCTGTTGGAGGGCCTGAGTCAAGCCTTACACGGTTCGTTGCATGTCCCTCCACTGCGCACGTTCTGCCGCCATTAGAATTGCACTCCTACAAATGCCAGCAAATTGATTAAAAGAATAGTCTAGCGAGAATGTTTTAGTGTTTATTAATTAGCTCAAACCAAGTCTCTACCCAATCTCACCGGGTTAGATTTTTAGACTTTAACAAGGCTATAGGTTTTACGACATCACTTACAAACCTAGAAACTTAAAAACTTAGGCTCTAATACCACCAAACTATCACGCCCCGACGTGAAAAATCGGAACGCGGTAGAAGAAAGAGGAAAAATATGCTGATTTCCAGACATGTTGTGCCTTGCGCTAGCGATTAGATAATTCCAACATACGCCATACTAGAGAAGAAATACATTCCACAATAATTATTCAAAACCCAACTAATTAAACATAACAAGAGTCAATATCCATCAACTCCAAACATACCAACAATCTCTCACATTCATCAACTTAACATAATTACATAACAACTGTCTTAAACCAATTACACTTCTTGAACTTAAACTATCTAATGACATCTTTAGAAGGCTATCTAGCTGGCTCGCTCCAGGATCTTTACTCCTGCCCATCCCCGTCAGTTTGAGAGTCCTCACCTGAGCTACCTGAAAGGGGGAAAACAACTGGGCGAGCGAACGCTCAGTAGGTAATAGCAGGCAATGTTTAAGTAATTAACCACTTACATCAATCTTATGCGATAAAAAAAAAGAATAATGACAATGAATCGCTCAGAATAAAAGAACAAGAATATAGCATATCCAGAGATTGGTCGATTAAGCATGTAACAAGCAAGTCATGTAGATATTTCCATGGAGGAAATTAATAACTTGAATTCAAGAAAAGGAATCAAGTAAATGAAATTATCGTAGACATCACGCTAGTCATACACTCGGTGCAATGCCTCACCATGTCATTACAACTCCCCGGGGCACTAGTACTTTTCGGGCGCTCTTCCCAGGACCAGATCGGGCCCTTATGATACGTTGGCATTGATTTAGGTGGATCCAAGATCCTAAGTCATGTCTAGACATTCTCAAGATTCGGCCAGAAAAGAAATGAAAGTTTCAAGATATAACAAGAATAATCAAGGGTTATAAATAGTACAAGCCATTCTTGGCCTGACTATCGAGGCATACAAGAAACCACGAGAAATCAAAAAGCTGGAGGATACGCGGTCACATTTGGGCCGCTTATCTCAAAACGGTCTTATACTAGACCATTAAGGGTGAACGGGGCTAAAGGAAACCTAGTTCAGTGCCAAAGGATAAACGGTCCTCTAATGGGCCGTGCAACAATTGAACGGTTTAACATGGACCACTGAAGGTAACACTGGGCTTGAAGAACAAGGCCCAGAGTTAAGAGTGTAAACGGTCCTAGATGAGCTGCTCAGAACTAGAGGGTCCCTGGGCCTCAAGCAAAGTTAAACGGTCCTAAAATGGGCCGGGGCCGTTTACTAACTGAGGTCGACGCACCCCACAGGTCGGTGCACAATAGGGTCGGTGCACCAAGCAAATGTACACGGTCTCAAGAGGGCCGTTCAATGATTAAAACGGTCCGGGTCTGACCGTGTACGGATCAGACGGTCCAAGGTGGGCCGTGACAAAGGACAAAACCAAACGAGCAATCCGATCGAGATAATCAGGTGCAGGATTGGTGGTACAACCTGCCCAGCATCCTAGTGGGAATCCCAGGCTCGCGGGGGCTTACGGAGGTCTCATAATGGAGAGTCCCAACCATTACAAGAATTGAGGGCTATTGAACATCGAAAAACGAGTGTATGGCGGTCAGTCAGCTTCACCGGTGTGAAGTGACTGTCCAACAAACCTAATAATTTATCCATGATCAACGTCTTATGAATTTAACAAGTTGTTTATCAATTTAAAAGAAATAGACAAGGGAATGCAAATTTGATGAAAGGAAGGATATTGACAATCATAAACACAGTTTTAATGATTCCATATATTCCAATTATTTAATGGGTTGCTACCCTAATCACGATAGCTAACAAGATATTATGAAACAAAGGTATCATCAATCTGTTCATGTAAACGGTCGGTCACAGGGCCGCTCAGGTCATAAACGGTTTAATGCTAGACTGCAAACCGCAGACATAGCGGTCTATCAAGGGGCCTTTCAGGTCCAAAGGGTCGTGTAAATCTGCAAAGAGGGGGAAACGGTCTGTCGAGCGAATACTGGGAACCATAGACGGTCAGTCGTTCGACCGCTCAGGTCCCAGACGGTTTTTGTTAAACCGTGAAACAACATAACAGCCTAGCTTTAGGCGATCATGATGGCCTCTACTTGCGATACAAAATTCGTGCTATACAATGAATAGAAATTAGGAAAAAGCATATCACCAGAAATAGAACGAAAAATGGCATAACATGGATTGATCACTTTCATCTTGAGCCTGCTAAACCCAGCATTAATCGAAGGTTACGAGGTTAACCCTAATTCTGACATGCTCCGATTAAAACATAAAATACTCTCATGATACTAAACCAAGTTTAGGGCTTTCACTATCAAAAGAACAAGGAACCAAAGATGAATCCAATGGTACCAATTACTTAGGGTTTGGTCTGCTAGAACCTACCTTAAAAGAAGGAAGAAGACGGACGACGTCGCCGCCGGACGCACAAAGAACAACCCAAGAATACGCTGAAATCCTCCCACGAACGCGCTCCTCGTCGGTCACCGTAGCATCCAAGAGTTTCTAGGTCGGGTTAGGGTCTAAATGAATAGGGACACACGCTTTGGGGACGCCACAATCGGCCGGATAGAGTCCCACGACCCGTCGTGCGCGCGAATCGCGGATGACCAAGTCACGCTGCCTTATCTCCCGAAATTGGACTCCTAGGGTTAGGGTTTCGGTGGGCAAGGAGAGGGGAAAAGATCTACTCATCTAGGCCGTTCGTTTGGGTCTGATTTGAGCTTAAATGATCGAGAAAGGGTTCCGAATTTGATGATCCAAGGCCCGATAGGGTAAAACGTGGATTTAGACCTAATTCTCTTAATTCGACAGGCTTCAAACTTTATTTAAGGTTCCCTGTAGAAGACAAATTATCTAACTTTTTGGTCCTCAATATGATTATAATTTTTTTGGATTTTTATAAATTGGTCCGAATTTTACCTACCGTAATTTCCATAATATTTCTTGTAATTTCCCTTTATTTCATTGAATGCTCTACCGGGGTGCTACACCACGCTTGCAACGGACTAGCTCCGTGTGTGTGTGTAAGTTTTCTTTTGGCCAAAGAGTGACTTCCTTACCGAGTTAATGAGGGGTGGACGTAGGTATGCTAGATAGTAGCCGAACCACCTAAAAATCTCTTAGCAGTGGTTTTCTGTGGTTTGTTCCATCTCTTCTACCTCATTCACAGGTGCAACATCTAAGTTAGTGCGTCTCACAATATTCTACTCTCGAACAACACGATTTCTGGTCTGCAACTGAGCTTAACCTGTTCAATCAAGTTCATTCTGTTCTGCTTTTTTCTAAACGTTTAAATATTCAAGTATTGTTGTTAGGGATCTATTCACCACCCTCTAGATCAACTCATACCACTCATCATTTTTCTGGGTCGGAATCTATTTTTTGGGATTTTTCCGGAGTTCTAGTGAATTTTCTAAAGAAAATTAAAAAAATAATAATAATAAACCCTTTTAAATCCCCCTCTCTCCCCTCCGTTCTCTCGTCTCTCTCGACTCACCCTCTCCCTCATGCTCTCCCATCTCTCTTTCCCCTCCCCCATTCTCACCTCCGACGGCTGACGGCGGTGGGGAGGCTCGGGGCGGAGTGACGGCGACGGAGTGTAGCTAGGGGAAGGCCGAGGAACGTGAGGAACATCGAGGCGGAGGTAGTCACATTCGTGGGAAGCCGACCGCGTGGGGTGATCGTCATTCTTCAAGGACTTGGTGGGTTAAAGCTTCAGTTAAGGTAGGGGGATGGATCCCTACTCTCCTCGTATGTTTTTCCCGTGTTTCGATGCCTCGGTGAGGCTGAGAGCGGGTGTATTTCCTGTTTGGGGGTTAAATGTATGTCAGGGTTGAGCGGCAGTTTTTGAACGATCTAGGCCTTGTTTTGTGGTTTGATCATGGCTTTCCGGTCGTAGGAAGGCCCGGGGATGGATTCCCCATGATTCCCCTTCGTCCCGCAATGAATAGGGCCTCCGATCGGACTCCGTGCGGGGTTCGGGTGTTTTCCATGAAACCGGCAGGGGACGGCCACATGGGTGGCCGACGTGTCTAGAACTGGGCATCCAAGGGTCTGGCCACCCAGGTCTGCTGGGCGGCCAGAGGTTGGGCCGTCTAGTGCTGCAGGTGGCTAGTACTCTGGCCATCCTGCTCTCTCTTCCTTTCCATGTAGCCCTATGTTTGGGCAGCCAAAGTGGAGGCCGCCCGGCTCCTCTAGGTGGCCAGTGAGGTGGTCGCCCAGACCCCTCTCTGCCCAGGGTGGGAGGCTGGAAGGCTAGCCGCCCGGCTCCTCTAGGTGGCCAGTGAGGTGGTCGCCCGGACCCCTCTCTGCCCAGGGTGGGAGGCTGGAAGGCTGGCCACCCAGGCCCTCTGGGAGGCCAAGAGGTTGGCCGCCTCTGCTTCTGGGCTCTGGGCGGCCAGGGAGTTGGCCGCCCAGATTCTATCTATGCCCTGGGTGGGCGGCCAGGGAGTTGGCTGCCCTGCCCTGGGTGGCCACAGGTCTGGCCGCCCTACCCTTTAGGCGGCTAGTGCTTTGGCTGCCCAACTCCTTTCAGCCTGGAGGCTGTCGTGTCCCGAGGTTTGGTTCCTAGGGTGTCATGTTGAATTTCATAAGAGTCTAACCTATATAGGAGAGATATGAGATATAGGGGAGAGTGAGTTGTGAACTGGATTCCAAATCTATCTCATATTGCATTTGACTGTGTCCATTGCATATTATGACTCACAATCTTCCCAGTGTTGCCGTTAAAGTATAGCAGTGTTGCCATCATCAAAAAGGGGGAGAATGTTATGTCACCTCTAGTTTTAATGCTGGCAATAGTGTGATTAATTTGGATTGTTGCTGGGAAAACTGTTTGAATTTTATAATGTGTGCAATAATGTCTTTTCATTAAGTCAGAATAAGTTCCTTGATTCAACATCAGGTCGATGCATATTCATGAGGCTGCACTGTAAGGTCGATGCATCTCCTAGCGCATAGAACATCAGGTCGATGCATATTCATGCATATTATAGACAGGTCAATGCATCTACGCATCTTGGCCTAGCAGGTCGATGCGGTTGTAGAAGTCATGTATCATCAGGTCGATGCACTTTGTAGTTAGGACGACACTACTATTCAATGTGAGCCAGTGAATGCATTATAAGGTCGATGGGATGAAGGTGATCTTTTTCATAAGGTCGATGCACCTTGTGTATCTGCATGGGACTCAAGTCAATGCAGCTACATCTATCTTAGCTCGACAGGTCTATGCATGTTCCCAACCTCTTGTGCTCATCCATTCTCACTGTGCATAATAGGTCTACCTGTGTTTTCATAGGTCGATGCAATTGTAGTTGGTCTACTGCATTCATTCAGCTACATGCATTGTCAGGTCGATGCACTTAATTGTGCATCGATGCTATTGATGCCAGTCTGTTGCATCTGCTCATATCTTTAGAATGTAAGGTTGTAGCACATGGAGTATGCATCAGTGCTTGTGTATGATCTCATGCTATCTGTCATGTGACTTCCTGATCCTTATAGTATCCAGCTATGTTGTGCTTATTTTCATAAACCATGCATAAGCTGACATTTCCTTAAACATTTCACTGAATATCTCATGATCTACATGATGACAAGGTGTATGATGAAATCCCACATTGTATTTTACAGAAATATCAAAGTGAGAGCATCAATCATCTCTGTAACTTGATCAAACACCTGAAGTGCAGAGATTGTTGAAGACCAAATTGGTCACATGGTTTAAGAAAGCAACTTATCTGGCACGTGATCCTAGCCTAATAGCTCAACGGAAGAATCTGCCACGTTGACTCACTTTTATTTAGAATATGCTACGTGGACATTCAAACTACCTTCTTCAGAAGAAATTTTTTGGGCGGGAGCGTTCCCCCCACATGCCCAATTGGAATCTTTTGGGGACCACAAGATTCACGTTCACAAGGATAAATAGAGATCGAACGTACAACTAGAAAAGTGACAGAAGAATATAGAAAAAGCAAAGAAAAGAGAAGAGAGGTAGAATACAACAGAAGCAGATGAGATTTGCGAGAGCTACTGTAAGCCTAAGGGTGAGAGTTTCTAAGTTGAGAAGAGTTTGAGAGAGAGAGCTCGGTTCAGAAAGGAGAGAGAGAGAACAGAGTATCGGAAGAAGGAGAAGTCTAAGAGAAGAAAGAGTTTGAGAAGAAGCTAAGTTGGTCTCGACTTCTGGATCAGATCCAAAGTCGAATTGCTCGAGAGAGAGCTACATTTGTTTTATCTTCATTATTTTCTTCATTTCCCTTCATTTGTTCTTGAATATTTGTAAGCTATGTAATCAGCAGTCCAAGCTGTGAGGTAGTGGCAAGGAGTGTTCCTCGGACAATAAGCTGTGAAACTCAACTTTTTGTAAAGCTGTGGAATCAACGGTTATAAGCTGTGGTTTCAGCAGAAGCCTCACTCGATTGAGTGAGGGGTGGATGTAGGTCTCAAGGTTGAGATCGATCAACCTTAAAATTGCTTCATCTCGTGTGTGTGATTGCTTGCCTTGTCTTGATCTATTCAGTAGTTTCTCTATCGTATATCTTCCTATTGATCGACATCTCAGTGGTATATCAAAGGACGTAGTCGGAAGGATAGGTTATACCTATCTAGAAAACTGCCTCCTGCGTGAGGAGATTTATGAATCAAACCTCCGCCTAGTACCAAACTGAGGTGTCAATTTGAATGCTCATCTGCTGATCATTTCATCATCTGGTAGTCCTTGTGGTTGACAGCATTTCTTTATTGAATATACTCACCGTTTACTTCAGTTTGAATTGATAGTTTGTTTCATAGCAGTATTTTCATTCCGCATTTTTATTTACTGCTGTAGAATCAAAAGTTGGGGTTTATCTATTCACCCCACCTTTTAGATCCGTAGTTCATTCATACTTATCACTTGTTGTATTTAATGGCCCACTCGAACAAGGTTCGAGTCTTGTCCCTGGGGAAGGCATATAGTTTCTTCATCCTGTTCCGCAGGGGAGGACCCCCTTGACATCCAGTGAGTTCGGCAGGCAGAGGTCTGAATACTCCTTTTCCCCCTTTCGCCTTGAAGTCGACAGTGTGCACTGCCTTGGGTGCGGGTCATTTGTTGATTCGCTTGATCCCCTAGCTTGGAGCGGCTGATGTAGAGGGATATCTGGCCAGAAAAGCTTCAATTTCTGCCTCCACCCAATTCAATTGGTCAAAAGACCTAATTTCAATTCCAATTATTCTTTCGAGGATCTCCCGCTTCAAACTCTGCTTGCATATCTGGACTGCATCTTCCTAGTGTGGGGGATGCCTGCACCTCATGCTGAGGTTTCGCCATCTTTGGATATATTCCAGGGCTGTTTCATCAATCCTCTGCCTGGCGGCATATAGTTCGATCGTGGTCACTTCCCTCTCGGGGACATGGAATCGCTCTTGGAATTCTTGTTGCATATCCGGCAAGCCACTGATAGACCCGACCGGTCGGTTCGAGTACCACTCGAAGGCAAGTCCCGTGAGTGATGACCCAAAGAATTTCAGTAGATAAGATTCATCGGCCGCCAGATCGTCCATCATGTTGAAATAGTGGGCTACATGTTCTTTTAGCGAACCTTGGCCGTTGAACTTGTCAAACTTCGGTAGTTTGTAAATGCCGGGAGGCAGTTTCTTGGCCGCATGATGGGAAGGGTATGGTACCCTGTACACATCCAAAATGGCATAATCATCATTGCATGTATTGCCCAGCTTCATCTCTATCATATGTTCTACTATCATCTTATTCGCAGTTGGGTCCACGAGACTTGGGTAGAAGTGTGTCTTTTGCATCTGCGACATTGTCGACACCATCACTTGAGGTATAGCGGCAATTCCCCATTGTTGACAGGCAAGGTGGGGTATCGGGAACATGCCCCCAGTGTTATCTGGTGTCGGTTGAGAGGCCATCTCTTGAGGTGAAACCTCGAGCTGATTGGTGCCTTGCTGTGAGGCTTGAGAGGTTGAGACGTGCATGTTCAGCTAATTGAGTTGCTTTTTCAGTGTTTCGACCTCCTACCGGTATCTTTGCAGCAGCATCATTGTGACCGGATCTGGCACAGAAGGGCTAGGAGCCTGGCCTCCCTCTTCCATTGGGATATCCGCAAGAGGTGTTGGCCTCTTGCCACCATCTTCGGTTGAAATCACGTTCACGGCCATTAAGACCACATCTGGATCAGTTTCGCCCGCAAGGGCCTGTATTGCTCTGACTGTAGCTTTTCTCGTTCGGGTAATGGGACCTGACCTTTCATTGGGCCTAGTCTCCTTATCGTGCTCTTCGGGCGGAGCCCCATGGTGAGCGGCCATGCCGGCCATATTGCAGGTGAATACCCACGGTTTCTTGTTTCTTTGAATTATTTTCTCGGCTGATTGCCCAAGGAAAGTCAATCTGTTGAATGTCGAGGCTCTTATGGTATCTTTTTCGCGGCTGGGCGGCCCATAGCAGCCCGAACTTGGATATTTTATTTTCTCCGGGTTAATTTGTTGCCCCCGGCCTTTGTTCATAACATCTGCAGCTTCTTGTTGACACCCGTTTTTCACCTATGAGTTGGGTCATTCTTTTTGCTATCATTTGTTGATGCCTCGAGTTGTCCATTGCTCATTGTGCTATTTTCAGGCACGTCTTTGGGTTTATTTTATGGGTATCTTCCTCCCTGGCTAGGTCTGCTCTCAGATTCGGGCTTAATGGGCCTTGATTTTGCTTGGTTTTGGGGTAAATGGGCCCATTTATCTTATTTTCATTAATTTCAAACGTCCAGGATATACGTGGTCTAGCGTCTGGCCGTTCAGTTATTGGGCGGTCTGATTGGAACCGTTTTGGATATTTATTTGATTTTCTGAATTTCCACCGACAAGCCTTTGCACGGTCCAAGTTCAGCCATTTATTTCCATTGAACGGCTTGTCTTTAGACCGTCCAGTTCCCAGAGTCCTAAACTGGTTGATTTTTCAGATAATTATCTATTTATCCTATTTTCTTGGATTAATGACACGCTTTACACGGCCTGCATTAGACTGTTCAACTCGTTGAGTGGTCTATCGTTAGACTGTCTTATCCAAAAGAGTCCAGCGCCGTGATAGCCAGTCTGTTCAATGGGATAATTAGATAATTTGATGTTTTATTTATTTATTACCGACAGCATTAGACGGTCTAGTAATATACCGTTAACTTGTCTGGGCGGCCTATCGAACGACCGTGTAAAGGCCCGAGATCTATGGATTATTTGGATTCTCTCTCTCCATTCGTGGTTAAACCTCCACCTTCCTCCGCCATTTTCTCCGTGGTTTCTCCACCAAATAGGATGCCGTTTGATCCTGACGGGAGATAAGAGTATTATCTACGTATTTTGTGTTATTATCTCGCTCTAATTTCCATTGGAAAACCCCAATTTCGAGGTTGGACTTCTAGGGCTCTATAAATAGAACCTCTAGTCCAAGCTTGAGAAGGGGGGATCCAACGTCGACGTCGAAGCTCTACAAAATTCTTGAGCGAGTTGTAGCCAGAGAGGGAGGCTTTCTACATCATTTTTAAGCCTCCGGTTCAGGGAGTAGTCACTTTTTTTTGGCATTTGGTCTAGGTTTTAATAGTCTTTTCATCCATTGCATGATTATCTTCTCCGTCTCCTATCCACATTTTCACTGTTTGCATGTCATTTTCACGCCCCTCCTATTTGTTTTCATGCCCTATAGGGGTTTAAAAACCACCCCAAGTATCGCTCATTCCATGCTATTATGTCGATTTCCCATTCTTTTCTATAGTTACTACACATTCCAGGGCTAATTTGGGTGTTGTTTTCTTGTCTTCTACGTTGTTTTGCAGGTCAGCACCAACACAACACAAGGCCCATCTCCTCTGGCCGGTCGGAAGGGGTGGAGGATTAAGTCCTACAACTTGCAGTCTGGTGGCTTTGAACGGTCGTCTTCCGTCCGCCCGAAGAAAAGAGCGGTCACTCCCGAACCGTTCAGATCGTTTGAGCAGCCGTCTTCGTACCGTGCTGTCACCAGACCGGTCTTCGTCCCGCTTCTCTTTCCAGCGTTGGAGCGGCCTATCGAGCGGGCGTGCCATCCATTGAGCGGATCTCCCTGGACCGTTTACTACTGCCAGCGCTGCACTTCAGGCGAGTGTCTTCTCCCTTTCCAAGGTACGGGTGCATTTCCTTTACATTCTGGATCTTGGTGGCGATCACGATCACACACATTTCTCCGCCTTTCTTTCCTTTATTTTGATTGTCCCTATATTTTGACCTAGAAAGGTAAGGGAAACAAAGAAGAGGGGGGAGAAACATGTCAACACTTCTAGGGACCGTTGCATTCCCAGAGAGGTATTTTTTAGGCCGTGGGGGTGCCCCCGGACGGCCCGACTAACATCACCTTGCCCTTAGGCGGGGCAGATCACGGCTTGTGGCACATTGGGACGTGCTGGAGATTTGTCAGTGAGCTGACCTTGCTTGGTCATTCTACCGTATCTTCCATCATACAGGCAAATATCTTCCCACTGAATGCAAGACCGGACTGATAGTTTGTGAGATGCATGGACCGACATCTCAATCTTCTTTTCTATTTTCTCTTCTTTTCTTGGAGCCGTGGCTCGTGCTTGCTTGGGCACCCATATTTGCTTGGATCTAGTTGGCATAGGGGCCAACCCTCCCTTTCATCCGGACTCAAAGCGGTCCATTCTTTGTTCGGCCAGTGCTTGGAAGGAGTTGTGCACTGGCACCTTGAAAATCACCCTGTCGGGTGTGATCCTGGCCGGTTGGCCATTTAGGAAAACCCGGACGCCTCCAATGAGGATGGACTTGCCCGAGGCAGAAATCCAGCTCCGTAGCGTGCCGACATTCTTCTTGGCTGCCCTCTTGGCAGCCGATGTGCACTTCTTTCGACCATCAACGTGGTGGATATAACAGCCCACCATCTTTGTTCCTTCGGGTGTCACTTCCATAGCGGCGACGGGTTCGATCTTCCGGGCCTCTAGGAGGTCCACTAACATGACCCTGAGAAAATTGGGGAACCCAACCACTGGGGAGAAATTCTCGAAGCGGATCAGCACTGCCAAATAGCCATGCTCCGCGTGGCTAGCAACCACCAGAGGTCCAAACGTAACCGCCATCGGTTTCTTCGAAGTTCATCCTTCCCCCTACAATTTAAAATCGAGGAAGTTAGAATTTTAGGGAGAGGCCATGAGGCCCCAAATCTCGGCGAAGAGATGAAAGGGGGTCTAGTCCCACCGCGCATGCCAACTTGTTGGACGCACTAAATTCTTTTAAGATAATGAAATATCATTGTATCTGTTGGCCCGAAATAGATGGCGGACAAGAAGGGGGTTGAATTGTCCCCCAATCGAGATGGCGGATTTTAAAAGACAATCTAAACTAAACACAGCGGAATTAAAATTTACTACGTTAATTAGCCTAAACTGAACTGAAGTGAGATTTAGGTTCACTCAATCTTTCCGTTCTCACTCGAATAATCATGCACTAAATGATTGAGCCTAAGCCAAACACGAATAGCAGATGTAGCAATGTGTAGAGGTGCAGTGAATAAAAATCTATATATTAACCTGTGAATGGAGATAGAAGAAATGGACAATCACACAGGCATGCCACAAAGAACATATAGATTTTTAGGTGGTTTGGGACCACGACGGGCTCCCTACGTCCACCCCTCACCGAAACCCGGTGAGGCTTCACTAACACGCTACAGATGTAGCAACAACGGGGACGAACCCCAATGCTATACACGCTGCCTCTGCAGCAATCCACAGACACGGGGCCTTGCCCTAGATTGTTGCCACCGCAGCACGGACACACAAACTCGGGGAACTCACCCCGCACTAATACCTCACACGGAGACGTAGCTCCGTACACCACACACTGATATTTCGATGTTATGAAAAATAAGAGGATATACAATATAGCTCACAACATTATGTAAATGAAGAAAACTATCATCAAGTGTGGATAAGGATGTAGAATGTTTCCCCTTCATTTTTCCAATGGCCATTTGAAGATCATCCTTGAAGTTTAGGTCGGAGGGAGTCAAATCTGTAGTAGGATGGAGCAGCCAGTCGTCTTCCTTGAAGATCCGGGTTTGTCTGCAACTTCAGCAGCTCGTACAGGATATATACTTCAAATCCTAGCTCCAATCAAACCTGCATACATCAGAAAATGGTTAACCTCACAAAGCCCTCACCTCTCCACCTTGTGGCCGCCCTCGTTCTTCCTTCCTCAGCAAGAGAATAGAAAATATTAGCCCCTTGGATACCTTTCCTTGTGAAAATTGCAAGGATATATAAGGCAGCAAATAGATGAACAAAAGAACACAATAGCCCTTTCAAAACCTTCTCAAAACAACCCTTAAACATGTATAGGAACCCTAAGGGTAAGGGTGTAAAAGAGCAAGGCAGATGGGTTGGAAACCAAAGGGTTTGAAACAATTACGGCAGACCCGATTCGGACTGCCCAGGACAAGTGTCGACTCTCAGAGTTGACACTTGTTCGCGGGTGTTCTGCCAGCAAAGAAAAAACAACACACAGGTGAAAGTGTCGACTCTTAGAGTCGACACTTTTGGCCATGTGTTCTGCCAACGCAAAGAACAGCCCCCAGCACACCAAGTGTCGACTCACTGAGTCGACACTTGCTGCCTACTGCGCCCCGGCAACAAGCTGGGCTACAAGTGTCGACTCCAAGAGTCGACACTTGCAGTGCCAGAACTGACAAAAGGCTTTATGCAATGAAATCAAGCCCATTTCATGAAAAAATGCAATAACCCCAATCAAAAATTGATTATGCCAAGTTAAATAACATGGTTAGTGGGTCTTTAAAAACACCAAACAAGCTTGGATTTATATAGGAATAAGTGAAAGAAAGTAAGCAACACACTACCATAGACTTCCATGAGCAACATGCATGAAGTCACATGCAAACCCAATTTCATCTAAACAAGCCATGGGCACAAAAACAAGGGTTCTTAACCATGCTTACCAGATATCCAACAGCTTACAAACATTCAAGAAGCTCATTCTTACCTTTGGCATTGATGAAGCAGTTTGGATCTCTATCCTCCCTTTGATGAACCAAGGATTGCTCACTTCATACATAGGAGATAAAATTATGCCACATGAGCAGGTGTCAATTACTTGAGCCTTCGTATAGTCGCCCCTGTCATATATGAATTATAAGTTCAGTCCAAAAATTTCAGTCAGACTTTTAATCAAAGCAACTGATAAGTACATAAGTCTTGCATTATGTCCTACACACGAATCTTCTAGCCTGCACTAAGACCGTTGTAACACTATCACAAATACCACAAATAAATTTGATTCACTTACATCCAGCCCATTTAAAACATAACCTTCACAATCCAAGAATTGCTTCATATATGGAGAAGCCATTTCTAAATTAAATTCAAACAAGCCATTCATGAATGCATGTTTAGTTCAAAACTTCCAAGTTCAATCAGCTCAGTCCAAAGCAAGGAAAACCCGATTTCAATTATAGTTCAAGCAAACCTTGACCACCTTGATATATAGTCACACATGAACTACAAAAGCAGTCCAAGGCAAACTGAACTCATATAGTCCAATGCAAGCTAACACAGGTCGGTGCACATTCGAAGCAGGTCGATGCATATATTGAACAAGCTTACACAGGTCGATGCACATTTGTAAAACACCAAAGGCAGGTCGATGCACATTGAAGAAACGACCTTGACAGGTCGATGCACATTGAAGAAACAACCTTGACAGGTCAATGCACATTGAAGAAACAACCTATAACAGGTCGATGCACATTGTGAAACAACCTATTAACAGTGAGGCATGATTTTTCAAATGCCCAAGGAATATGATGAACTTTTGAACAAAGGCTTCAAATGAAATGGCAATGTATTTACACAATGCCATGCAACCAATTTCATATCTACAAATTCTCAACCATTCCATACTAGTATGGGCACTAAAGCAAGAGCATTAATCTCAATAGTCCCATACAAAAACATGCATGATACTCAATAATACAAACTTAGTGTTTGCATGAAAAACAAAAGCTTCTTTCTAGAACAAGATTCTTTTCTTCAAAATAACCACACCTATCAAAGTTCAGAGCATTAGTCATTTCCACAGTTCATACCAAAGGTGTGTTACATTCCAAACAAATGAAAAACATAACAAACTTGGCCAAGTCAACTTTGGCTTCAACAGAGGTTGACTTCAAGGAAGCAAGCATGCATAAAGCATTCTTACCAAGTTTTCTGAAGAATGTACACAACATTTAGTACTAGTTTTGAACAGTGGACAACAAGATGCATGTCCATGCGTTCATTTGACTCACGAAACAATGTCCATCATTTGATTCCAATCCTGCAAAGCAAGATCATCAAAATATAAGTTCCTTAAAACATCAATGGACAATTTCCACAACACTTGAACATACACACGCAAACCACCCAATATTTTGTTATCATCAAAACCATTTTCAAAGACAAAGAGGGAGCGCAACAAACCCAACAGTATCTTTCATCGATTTTATCGTGTGAGGGCGTGCCAGTCACGTATGTGACAATGTGTTCGGGCTTCGAGACTAGAGTGGTCCGAAACCCATGGTGCGCTCCGTCTGACTAACCAGATGATCGTGGGTATTGGGTCGGGACTGGAGACCCACCATGTCATAGAGATCACGACATTAATTATATCCCCTCGGAGAGGGGAAAATCTTTGATTAATCGCCAAGAAATGGGGCCGTATGGCCTATAAGTCAATTTTTATGAAAAGAAGAAACAACGTACTGGAAAGCCTTGTAAGCCCCCATATTGGGATGCGAAAGGGAACAGAGCCGTTTCGGTCATATGTTGACCATTCCATGTTTGGACTGATGTTCAGGTGAAAAATCATTATATACATGTCGGTAAAATCAAACATATGTATGCCGGGGCACGGGAGGCTCAAAATCTAAGGGAGTGGCGAAATTCAGCTGAATTCCGACCAAACGGGCCAAATTTCGTGAGTTATCGGCCCAGTGCGAGGTTGTGCAATGGCCATAACGGGGCGGCCCTCGTGAGTCGGGCACGCCTTATCTTTGATATTTCCCCCTTGGGGTCAAAGGGAAGAAATCCGGACGATTCACCGTTAAATCTTTGAACTTTCTTAATGGAGATTTTTTTGTTTCTTTTGTAAGATTTTTGTCATTACCCGCTTTATATTGCCATCTCAGGAAACCTTCATCATTATGTCACTGCTGGGATTGATTGTTAATCACCATTTTTGTCTTCAAGGATTTTTGTGAGCTTCAGTCAAAGCATAGCACCAAACCCACTGGCCAAGGGATTGGGTCGACCCCATGCCAGGGTGGGTTGACCCCACCTCCCGCGGGATAAGGAGCAGCGCCTCTTTTATTCTTTATCATTCCCTTTTTTATCCTTTCAGAATTCTAATGGTTTCTATCCCTTTGGATTAATTGCCATTATTTATTTGGTTGCCAGAAGCATTTAGTCATGTGTTGTTTTGCTTTATTTGTTTTGCTCATTTGTTTGTTGTTTGCTTTTTTTTTTTCAAAGGGACATGGGGGGCTGGCAGAGGCCAGCTAGCAGCTGGGTCGACCTAGCCATGGATTGGGTCGACCCTGCCACTGGCAAGTCAGCAGGCTCTTCTTCTTTCTTTTTTTTGGAATGGCTGATTTTTGTTTTGCTTATTTCATTGTCTCATCTTCATGGGTTCATCATTTTTTCTCTTTGTTTTCAGCCTGGGAGCCTACTTAGTTTCATATGCATGTGAATGCATGCGAGGGAGGAAGAGTAGGTACACTCAAGGCCCATGGAACCTCAATGATTATGCAAGGTGCAAGGTTGTTTGGATGAGGGACTCAATGGGGGGGGGGTTCTTTATCATGCTCACAGAAATCTCCTCACAAGAGGTGATCATGGAAATGAACAATCACTTTTTTTCATATCCTTGTAAATACTTTTTTATGCAAGGCATTTCGGTCGACTGAACTGGCCCGGTCAGTCGACTGAAGCTGCCAGTACCAGTAACATTTGTCGGGTAGGTCGACCTACCCGAACTAGGACAGGGGTTTCAGTAGAGTTTTTAGTTTTTGCCTCCTTCCTTTTTATTTGTACTTTTGTTCATGTGATCAGATCCACTTTTTTATCTTGATTCACTAATTTTTTGATTTTGCTATGGGCATTTTATCATTTCCTCGTTCTTTCACTTATCTTCCTTTTCCCTTTTTTTTGAGTGCAGTGGATTTGTTTTTGTCCCTTCCTTTTCATTATTCATCTCCAATGATCTCAATAAATGTGAAATGCAGGAGTACTTGTCAAAGCAACTCAAGAAAGGGACCCAAGCATCAGAGACAGAGTTAGAAAAGGAAGGAAGCAGTCAAACGTTGGAAAAGAACAAGGTGTTCTACACCTGTGGTGTAGAAGTCGACTTTTGAGTCAGTGGAAGTCGACTTCTGCACACAGGCCAGAATTACTCGATTCTGGATAGGCGCAGAAGGCGACTCTCACTGATGCAAAAGTCAAATTCCGCCTGACAGGCAGAACATGGCACTTCTGGGGTGTCTCAGAAGTTGACTTTGGAGCCTCTGGAAGTCAACTTTCAAGAAGAATTGGTTATGTTAACCCTGAAATGGACCCGGTTGTTACAAGATCCGATCATGCAAGACTAAATGCACGTGGCACGCAAGGATTTGATCGGGTTTTCATGCGATGGGTCCCCCGGTACATGGCAGAGTTCTTGACTCATGCATAATGAGGGTTTTCACCCGAACACAATTCGGGTTTCTGCCGCTCACTATTTGATATCCCATAGGATTATGGCAAGCATGCATTTTGATGAGTAATGATTCACAAAGGTTCTATCTGAAATTATGAATTAATCCGTGATTGGGAAAAATGTCATGCATGCATTCCGTGTGTATACTTGGACAATGAGTTGGAGGGCGAGCAAACTCACGACCCACGGAAAATCAGTGATCATTAGCATGGATACTTATACGAGAAACTCGATGGGGATTCACTCTTCATACTTACAAAAATTCCTTTTACAAAGAGTACTATGAAGTGCATAAGTTTTCAATACACATATGCAAAGCATGTGTGGGGTTCAGATTGATCCATGACTTCTTTATTCATGAAATGCATGTATGATCCATATAACAATGTGAGCATGCTCAAGGCTTATGGGAGTTCAATGATCATGCAAAGTGCATAGTTACTTATATGAGAAATTGATGTGAACGTATTATCATGCTTGCGAGAAAACTTTGCACAAAGGCCATTATGAAATGCACACTTTATATACATATAATTTCATTATGATAGGCATAACTGTCTTGATGCAGGGGTCGACCCCCTCGTGGGCAAGGGCCGACCCCTGCACAGAGTGGCCCTCTTGAACAGACAGTGGCATGGAGGGGGAAAGGACACCATGGTCACGAAGGTCAAAATCTGGACATGATGCATGCAAATGCCCACTCATGGAGGTTGTGATCCTGACTTAATCTGCTTTAAATGAGCGTTCATTTTTCATGGGTCTTTTTGCTCGGGGACAAATTGGGTTTCAAGAGAAGAAGAAGGGAAGGGGGTCGACCCCAACAGCAATGAGGTTCAACAATCAAGGGGGGGGGGGCATGATGCAATGCAACCCACTCTTTACCCATTTTGGTTTCAATTAGTTCAGAAATTGTATTTGATCATTATACTTTTCTTGATGCACATTAGCCCCAATTAGACTTCAGTTCTTGAATCAAGGGGGTTTCATAATCAACATTCATGTTTTCTGCTTTGCTCATTCCATTTTCAGCAGTGTTCAGAGTTATGTTTGGCCATTACATCTTCTGAATTTCAGTTCACAGCAGATTCTTCAATCAGTTACCTGCCCATGTAGGGCTGCCAACTTCAAATTATTTCTCACTGCTTGTATTCATTCGATTCATTCATTTATCCTCTCTTTAGTTTTATTATAAGTCCAAACCTCCTGGCAAAAATCCGGCAGCATCTCCCCTTAACCCAGAACTTTGAGGGGGGGTTAAGCGGATGCACATCTGCGGAGAAAACTCTGAGATGGCCCCAAAATATCAAGGTGTGTCATGCCCCGAGCGCGGAAGGAATCCGGTACGCGTGACGACTTTATATCATTCATGTCAATCAGAGCATAAGGTATTCGACCTTATAGACATAGATGCGCAAATTGTAAGATAACCAAATCAAATTTATTCATAATAACCATTAAGGTAAATCTATTACATAATCTCAATAAAAGAGTACTAAAGGACAACCTTGACTCTATAAAAGAAAATTACAATGATGGACTCAAGAAAATAGGAAAAGGACATGGCTAGGCAGATGCTTCTATGACTGGATGGCTCTACGCTCTTTACTCGTTCCCGATCCCATCCGATTGATTCTCGCCATCGGAATTACTTGAAAAATCGGGAAAAATACTAGGTGAGCGAACACACAGTAGGAATTATATCTCAAGTACAAGCTTGCTTTAAATAATTACATGTTACATGATTGCAAGTCTAGCTATGCATGTACGCATGAAAATGACAAGAGAGAGAGAGAGAGTGTATCAAGAGTTAATGGAGACGAACTAGCAAGATTTCAAGATATTCATGTAAAATATATCAAGATAGTCAAGCAGGTAAATATATCAAGTCATGTCATGTGAATTGGCTATTATAATATCAAGCAAGTAAATACTCATTACGGGCCACGCAAGTCATGTCATGTCAAGTCAAGTACGAGTCGTGGAATGCCATAAATCAAGCTAGTCATGCACTTCGGTGTAATGCCACACCGTGATCAATCAACTCCCATGGGCACAAGTACATTCGGGTGCTCCTCCCAGGACCAGATCGGGCCCTATATGTGCAGGCATTGGGTCATGTATATTTTAGACATCCACTATAGTTATAGCCAATATAGTGTTCCAAAGGATAAACCATTGTAGGATGATAAGGTAGATTTCACGAATGAAGGACTGTTGTGCCTCTGTGATTTTGATGATAGCAAACACTATAAGTCACCATGTGTTTGCATGAAAGATTGAATGAAAGATTGAATGTTTATGCATCTGCTCTTGCTTGCTGTGCATTGCTTAAGTCAGTGCTGGTGAATAATTGTTGTATGCATCACGAGTTTGATGAGCATTTCATGGGTATGCTTGTGCATGCATCACACTAAAGAAGGTGCATATAGAAGATCGGTGCAAAGTTTTGCCTCGGTGCAAACCTTGCCTCGGTGCATATTGTGTTCATGCTTACATTAAGGTCAGTACAACCCTGTTCATTCAGTAGAGCGTTCGTATGTGATCGAGCATAAGGTCGGTGCAACCTTTGTTGGTGCACGCTGGATAGGTCGGTGCAAGGCATCCTTTGCACGCACCCAAGTCGGTGCATTCTCTTGGCTGCTCATACACAAGGTCGGTGAAGAATTCTAATTTGTGTAGACTAAAGTCAGTGCATATCTTCGTCAGTGCATTGATCTGTTCGCATATTTGAGTCCGTGCTCTTAGCAATATTAAGTCGGTGCAAGATTTGGTTTCAAAGGATCAACGTTGGTGCAATGCCTTTAGCACATCAGGTACGTCTGTGCAATATTTCTCATAGCATTCACTGAGTCGGTGCAACACTTGCACCAAGTAAATAGAGTCTTGGCATCCCTCTAATACTCGCACACACGGAGTCCTTGCAAGGCTGCTCACGACTCGAGCAGGTCTGTGCAATGCTTCCACATTGCATACACATACCTAGTGCATCCGTTAGTCTTGTGCTGCAATTAAGTCTTTGCACATCTGGCTTATTCACCTAGGGCCTCTTTGATAAAAGTATAAGGGAGGAATAAGAGGTCTTAATTCCAAGAATAAGAAAAAATTCAATTTGATAAGGTGGATAGGTTTTCCCACCTTTAACCCGGGTTTTCATGGAATAACTAGTTATAGCTATGGTTATTCCACCTTAACCCATGATACATACCAAAGTGAAAAAGTGAAAAAGTAGGAACAATTTATCTGGGTTCTAGTAAACCCAATTTTCTCTATTCTGTTACCAAAGAGGCCCCTATTGACTCCGTGCAGTCCTGTTTAACTCTCTACTATATGTATAATTGTCTCGAGCTGATATTTCTTTCTGACTGTATGACAAGTATTTTTTTGAGAGGAATAAGAATGGCACGTGATCCAAGAGTGGAGGAGGTGTCAGGATCGTGACACGTGGAAAGCATTGAGCTAGGATGCTGTCACGTGGGCTAAGGCATTTGGGCGAGAATCGTGAAAAGCAGACGCCCTACATCTGTTGCTCATATAAAAAGGAAGCCTCTCCTTCCTAAGAAAGCGATCGAAGCAGAAAGATCTAGAGCTAGCACGATCCAGAGAGGAAGAGGAAGAAGGAGAGAGAGAGAGCTTTTGAGAGCAGAGATCGAGAGAAGAAAAGAGAGAATAGCATAGAGAGAAAAGAAGTAGAAGAAGAGGAAGAAAGAAAGAGAGTGAAGAAAGAGCTCGAGGAGAAGAAGATAGAAGAATTTCCTGAAAGATTAGTTCCACTGGAATCTGGATCAAATCCAGGCCAGTCAGCTCCCTGAGAACCACATCTGTGTTGCTATCGTTTACAGCTTTCAGTTGCTATGTTTCCTTTGTTCTTCTTATTTTTCTTTTGAACCTTTATTCAAGTTGTTAGTCAGCGGAGCAAGCTATGTTGCTCAGCGGTTGCAGAGGAGGATTCCTCTGGTCGACTAAGTTATATTGCCCAGCGGATCAAGCTGTTAGGCAGCGGATGGCTAAGCTGTACTGCCCAGCGGAAGCAAGCTGTGATGCTCAGTGGTTGCAGGCAAGCTGTGAGGCCCAGCGGTTTAAGCTGTGTATCAGCGAAATCCACACTCAAGTTTGAGTGTGGGGTGGACGTAGGTTTACAGACCGAACCACCTAAAAATCTCTTGTCTTCATGGTTTGATTTCTTATCTGATTGTCGCTAGATGAATGGCTAGGAGCATTTCAAGTGAGTATTCTGTCTGAATGCTTTAAGGCACACGATGTTCTTATTTGACTCTATCTACGGACTAGACTTGGTTAGGTGTCTACATTTTAGCAGTCCAACTGATTGATCAAGTGCTTCTTTGAATCTCTTATTTGGAAGAGCTCAATTGATTTCTATTCCGTAACTCTGATTGCTTTAAGTGTCAATTGGGTGAAGTTTTAAAGGGGAGATTCATTCACCCCCCACTGAATCCATCGCACCAGCTCTAACAGTTGGTATCAGAGCGGGTATCTGTGCATTCAGATCCAACGATCTATAGAGGATCCGGCTACTTTCGTGGTGCATTTCTTAGTGGGTCTGGTTTTGTTGTTTCTGGTGCTTCAGTCTCACTGAGTTGGTGTCTTGCTGTACCTCTGTTGATTTCGGTGCTTTTCTCATCTCCTTCAATTGATCAAGTCATTTCTCGATGGCTCATCCACCGATCTTCAGAGGTGATGATTTTGATCTATGGCTGGAAAAGTTGCATCGGTATGTAAGGACAACCGATCCTGATCTTTGGAAGGTAATGACTCACGGTCCACACAAATTATCGAGAGATAAATCCAAATGGACCGAGAAGAATAAATTGAGAAACTCCATAAAATTCTAGAGCATTGAACTTGATAAAAGCATCAATTGACAGAGCACTAATCTCATGCGTCTCATCTTGCAGGTCTGCCAGAGAAATGTTGAACAAACTGAAGGATGGCAGCTACAAAAATGATAACCGATGTATGATGGCTCAAGGAAGTGAACATAGCAGCAATCAAGATGAAGAACATGACGATAATCAGGTAAATATATTCGAGAACTATACCCTGGATGATTGGATTGCTGCATACTATGAGTTGCTTGAGTCTCATGACCATTTAAGAAAAAAGTATAAGAAGATGAAAAAGAAAATTGATAAAAATGATTTGAGTTCATCATGTGAAAATTGCTTAAAAATAAATCAATCATATGATGCTTGTCTGTTTGAAGCTCACTCCAACATGAAACAAATATGTCTGTTGAAAAATGAAAACCAAAAATTTGCTAATGATGTTTCAAATTTGGAAAACCAGCTGAAGATAAAAAACGATGAACATCTGATGAAACTGGAAGAGTTGGAAAAGATTAATTTCGAACTGAAAAAATTGAGAGTTGAGAACAGTGAATTACATGAGAACAATAAAAATATTGCTGATAGAATAAAAGATTTTAACAAGGAAAATTCTCATATCTCAATTGAAAAATCTGCTTCCAGCACTTGTTCCCTGCTAAAAAAATGCAATGAAGATCTTTATGGTGAGAATGAATGGCTGAATAAACTGATTGATTCATCTAAAGAGGATCACATAAATCTGCTTGCTGAGAAAATTAAAGTGGAGGGAAGAGAAGAAGAATTAATTGAAAGACTAGAGTCTGTATCCAGTGGTGAAGAAATTAAGAAGCTGACCAAAGAAAACATTGAACTGAAAGCTGAAGTTGAAAAATTAAAATAGTTAAACACTGGTATGTCCGAAAAACTTCTCACCGTAGAAAAGGAAAAAATTGTCTATGATGAAGAATCAAAAATTTTGAGCAATTTGGAACAAGAAATTGAGAAGTATAAAACAGCAAATAAAGTTCTAAGCGAATGTGTTGATTGCAGTGAACAGGAGATAGCCAGTTATGAACTTCACATTACTTCTTTGGAAAATAAAATTCATGATCTGGAAAACTCAGCATCCGAGTCTGCTAAAAATAAAGGAAAAATGAAAGCTGTCATGAAAGGTGAGGATGATAATTCAAGAAATATGATAAGTTACAGTTATGATGTCAAGAAAACTATTAGAAACTAGCTATATACCACTTTCGTGCAAAATTCTGATGTAGCTGGTAACATAAATCAATCCCCAAAACAAAAGAAAAATCAAAAATCACCTTCATCATCTATATTTCAGTTCAAGGCCCAGAAAAATGAAATACAAACAAAAATTGTTAAGAATAATCAGAAATTAAAAAAGAAGGGTCAAACGAAGAAGGTAAAGACTGTTCATGTTCATGCCCTAAAATCTGCTAGCTCAGTTGAATTTGAAGGGTCAATGCACACTGCTCATGCCTCATGTACTCATTCGCATGCATCTAGTCAGTCTGTTAGTAACCATGCCGCTAGGAAATCACATGTGTCATGTCATTACTGTGGTAAGCATGGTCATTATATGGATGACTATAGTGTAATGAAAAATGATGATATGATACATGATAAATCTTTTACAAATCATCATCATGACCCCAAAAGAAACATGTGTGCACCAACACATCATCTGTTATAACTGTAACAAACATGGTCACAAAGCCATTAAGTGCTGGTTTGGATCTACTTGGGGTAAAAATGGTTCTAAAGGTAAGCACATCAGGTGCTTCGAGTGTGGGAAGCATGGCCATACAGTCGAGGACTGTTGGTATGTTCAGGAAAATTCTGTTAATCCCTATTCTGTTAAATTCTCCGCAAAATGACCTGTGAACTTTTCATGCTTTAACTGTGGTAAGCCAAGTCACAAATTTGCTGAATGTTGGCTGATTAAGAATAAGAAACATAATGTCCATGTAAATAATAGAACATTTCATGCTCAGGTTCATAGGTCTCATGCTACTGTTGATATGCATCATAGGACCAGAAAATCTGTTGTTTCATGTAGATATTGTGGTAAATATGGTCACTTCATGGCCAATTGTTATCTGATGGATTTTGATGACAATGTCGCTAAGAAACTATTCATAACTCCTGTTAGGGCTAATACAGGACCCAAGGCAGCTTGGGTTCCTGCAGGATCAAAATGATTACTTTGCTGCAGGTGTGCCTTGGAATGAATAAAGAGGGGTAATAAATCAAGGCACTCAAAAATTGAAAGATCCCATGATCCTGCTCTTCAGGTATGTTCTGAGCACTTACTTCAAATTCTATCATCTGAAATCGTGAGTTTGAAAGGTTTGAATATCATGTTGATTTGGTCTGTGCTGAATTGAAATCATCTGAAAATTTGAATTGCACATAATGTTTATGGTAATCTTCTTTTGATTGAATTGCATGTCTGTTTCATGAGCTTTCATCATAAAACCATGTGTTACGTTTTCTTTGTATACCATGCACTTAATCAGGGGGAGTTTGACTGCTTTCGCATGATGTTCATACTTTGAGCTATGTGTGCACATGTTCATTGAAGATATGTTTAATTCATTTCTTATCTGCATGCATTAATATTTTGACATCTGTTTGTACACATAGAGAAGGTTAGAAACTCATGAGCATAGTCTGCACATTCATGATGCATATTTTGTCAAAACTCCCTGCATTCTATCATTGCACTTGTTGCATTTAAAATCTTCATACATTGCATATAGTCAGGGGGAGTTTGGTTATCCCTGCATAATGTTCATGACATTCATGTGCAGGACATATCTCTAGGTGTGTCATTGCATATGCATGCATGTAGAGCAGTGTATTGCATATCATCAAAATTGAAAAATCTAAAAAGAAATGACTCATTGTATCTAGACAAGGGGAGTATTTAAGACTCATTAGTCTTTCATGATCTAAACCCTTCCATATCTAGTCACTCAAATCTTTCTCGAGTTGAACTAGACTTTATTGTTGTCAAGTTGATCTGTCTGTACTCCAGACTCAGCTATTGGTTTCTTGTAAATCTATCTGATGCATATTGATCATACCTGTTGCAAGCATGAGTTCCGTTTGTCTTACTCTCTATACATGTTTATCAAATGTCTCTTGCTGCTGAATGCTTTGTCCATGTTAAACGTAAAGAGAAGTGAAGTAATATTAGTTTGTGAACCCTTTCACAAATCTGAAATCATCCTTAATAAAGAATCTTCTATTATACAGGTTTAACAATGTTTGTTGATTTGAATTGGTTTAAGTCTTATGTATTCCTAAGTTTGAATTTGAAGGACCTGAAAATATCTGAATCAGTTTTTTTTAATAAACCTTAACTGACTGTCTCATGTAAGTTCATGTAAGATCTTCCGACATCTGAAAATTGAAACATTGACTTGCTTTGGTTGAAATGCATGTAACCTGTATTATTTTTAAACAAGTCACTTTGAAAATTAAAAGGGCAGCAACGGCAAAATCATTGTAAAAGAAATGAATATTGTGGTAGAGCAATGACTGAATTGCACTGAGAAACTGAACCCTCAATCAAAGAAATGGAGAGGAATTTATGTCATGAAGCTTCATGTTACCTCTGTTCATATGGTCAAATCTATAGGGCTGATTTCACTTAGTAACTGGGGGTACTGGCGTCTAAAAAATGTGTACCCTTAATGTCAAGGGTGTAAATCATCTGTGTAGTTTTTGATCAGAGACAGATATGGTAGTTTATGCTTAGTAACTGGGGGTACTGGCGTCTAACCCACGTGTACCCTTAATGTCAAAGGTATAAATGACACCTGTCTGGTCACAAATCTCAATGTTAAAAGAAAAAGTGAAAAAGACTTGCTGTAACCCTTGCAATTCAAAATTCACTGAGTGTTACTTTGTTTAACCTCAATACTCTTGACTGTTTTTCCTAAAGTAGTCAATGGGATTAATTGTGTAAGATGAAAGGAGTTTGAACTAGAATGTTATATGAGAAATTGGTTCATCTTTATTAAAAAGTTGCTTCAGATATGAGTATTGTATTTTATTGACAAACCTTGTGTACATCATTCTTAAACCATGCTTGTCAATCAAAGCCATTTCATAAGCTTTTATAATAGAAGATTCTGAAACTTTAAACATGGATATATGAATTAGGTACCCCACTGAAAATCATTTCTTCTCATGTACTTTGGCTTGGAGATCACATCTGCTCAGATTCTGCTCATTTGAAACTCATTGTGCTTATCTTCTACACTCTTTTACAGTCCACAAATCAAGTTGTGCTTCTGTTAATTTTTTCAATCTGTCATGATCCGAACTGCTATATCAATGTACCCTGTGGTTGCTGATCATTTTTACAGCCCTATATATTCATGTCATTAATTTTTTCAATCTGTCAGATTTCCAATCTCACTGATCCTGTGGTTGCTGATCATTCATGATCCTCTTGTTGCATTCATGTTGTGTCATTAAGGGGGAGAATAGCTTTTCCATGCCTTCATGACTTAGTCAAAGGGGGAGTTTTTACTTCAATCATTTCCTGCATGCTTGTATTTCTCTCTCAAACTATTTTCTTTTTGCTGACGTCAAAGAGAGAAAATAATTTGCCATGAGAGTCAATGTTGACTCATAGTGTTGCCATCATCAAAAAGGGGGAGATTGTTGTGCCTCTGTGATTTTGATGATAGCAAACACTATAAGTCACCATGTGTTGGCATGAAAGATTGAATGAAAGATTGAATGTTTATCTATCTGCTCTTACTTGATGTGCATTGCTTAAGTCAGTGCTGGTGAATAATTGATGTATGCATCACAAGTATAATTGCTATATGCATCACGAGTTTGATGAGCATTTCATGGGTATGCTTGTGCATGCATCACACTGAAGAAGGTGCATATAGAAGATCGGTGCAAAGTTTTGCCTTGGTGCAAACGTTGCCTCGGTGCATATTGTGTTCATGCTTACATTAAAGTAAGTACAACCCTGTTCATTCAGTAGAGCATCCGTATGTGACCGAGCATAAGGTCGGTGCAACCTTTGTTGGTGCAAGCTGGATAGGTCGGTGCAAGGCATCCTTTGCACGCACCCAAGTCGGTGCATTCTCTTGGCTGCTCATACACAAGGTCAGTGCAGAATTCCAGTTTGTGTAGACTAAAGTCAGTGCATATCTTCGTCAGTGCATTGATCTGTTCACGTATTTGAGTCCGTGCTCTTAGCAATATTAAGTCGGTGCAAGATTTGGTTTCAAAGGATCAATGTCGGTGCAATGCCTTTAGCACATCAGGTACGTCTGTGCAATATTTCTCATAGCATTCACTGAGTCGGTGCAACACTTGCACCAAGTAATTAGAGTCTGTGCATCCCTCTAATACTCGCACACACGGAGTCCTTGCAAGGTTGCTCACGACCCGAGCAGGTCTGTGCAATGCTTGCATATTGCATACACATAGCTAGTGCATCCGTTAGTCTTGTGCTGCAATTAAGTCTGTGCACATCTGGCTTATTCACCTATTGACTCCGTGCAGTCCTGTTTAACTCTCTACTATATGTATAACTGTCTCGAGCTGATATTTCTTTCTGACTGCATGACATGTATTTTTTTGAGAAGAATAAGAATGGCACGTGATCCAAGAGTGGAGGAGGTGCCAGGATCGTGACACATGGAAAGCATTGAGCTAGGATGTTGCCACGTGGGCCAAGGCATTTGGGCGGGAATCATGAAAAGCACATGCCCTACATCTGTTGGTCATATAAAAAGGAAGCCACTCCTTCCTGAGAAAGCGATCGAAGCAGAAAGATCTAGAGCTAGCACGATCCAGAGAGGAAGAGGAAGAAGGAGAGAGAGAGCTTTTGAGAGCAGAGATCGAGAGAAGAAAAGAGAGAATAGCAGAGAGGGAAAAGAAGCAGAAGAAGAGGAAGAAAGAAAGAGAGTGAAGAAAGAGCTCGAGGAGAAGAAGATAGAAGAATTTCCTGAAAGATTAGTTCCACTGGAATCTGGATCAAATCCAGGCCAGTCAGCTCCCTGAGAACCACATCTGTGTTGCTATCGTTTACAGCTTTCAGTTGCTATGTTTCCTTTGTTCTTCTTGTTTTTCTTTTGAACCTTTATTCAAGTTGTTAGTCAGCGGAGCAAGCTATGTTGCTCAGTGGTTGCAGAGGAGGATTCCTCTGGTCGACTAAGTTATATTGCCCAGCGGATCAAGCTGTTAGGCAGCGGATGGCTAAGCTGTACTGCCCAGCGGAAGCAAGCTGTGATGCTCAGTGGTTGCAGGCAAGCTGTGAGGCCCAGCGGTTTAAGCTGTGTATCAGCGAAATCCACACTCAAGTTTGAGTGTGGGGTGGACGTAGGTTTACAGACCGAACCACCTAAAAATCTCTTGTCTTCATGGTTTGATTTCTTATCTGATTGTCGCTAGATGAATGGCTAGGAGCGTTTCAAGTGAGTATTCTGTCTGAATGCTTTAAGGCACACGATGTTCTTATTTGACTCTATCTACGGACTAGACTTGGTTAGGTGTCTACATTTTAGCAGTCCAACTGATTGATCAAGTGCTTCTTTGAATCTCTTATTTGGAAGAGCTCAATTGATTTCTATTCCGTAACTCTGATTGCTTTAAGTGTTAATTGGGAGAAGTTTTAAAGGGGAGATTCATTCACCCCCCTCTGAATCCATCACACCAGCTCTAACAAGGAGTTCAAGGGCAGAACTTTGAACAATTAGGACACATCATTAAACCTCACGAAAACCAAGACATGTCATGAAACTGGGTAATTGGCGTCCACTCAGTCACCACCAATTAAAGAAATAGCGCCCACATGCGTGGTCGCCCATTCCTATGAACAGTAAAGGCTCAATGAAATAGCGCCCAGGCTCAGGTCGCTAAATAAGGAAAATAACGCCACTGGACTGGTCACCAATTCCTTCTGGTGCCCAAGTCAGTGTCGCCAATTACTGGCAAAGAATAGACTTCTCAAAGAGGCCATGAATAGCGCTGTAAGAGGGCTAAGGCATCACGTTTCTTTAGAGTGACGTGACAAGACACGGTGTTATGGGTTTTTAGGGTACAACCTGCTCGGCTACCTTGAGAGAATCCAAGGCTAAAATAGACTTACGGAGGTCTCTATCATGAAATCACCAGTCCGAAGGAAGGAATATCCCGTAGAGGGTTCAAACATCACCGAGAGTTGAGTGTGTAATCGATAGAAACAAAACATGGACTCCATTTATGGATGTGAGATGAGAGTGCTAAGTAAACCCGCAATATGGGCCATGAAACGCGATAAAACTGAGAGAAAAGAATTAGCACCTGATCAGAGGTCGCTATATCAAGCAACAACGGCTCTCTAGAGGGTCGCTCAATTTATATTTACAATAATCCAATTTTTAAATTAATAAGAATTAGCAACTCTACGAATGGGCACTAATTCTTGTAATTTTCCAGAATCAACATAATTTTATTCTAATTGGTGACCATTCAGAATGGCATCCAATCTTTAAATAACGGCTATATTCACGTCGCAGATTCATAATTTCCATATTTTTCCTTTTTACTAATTATTTTATAAAGGCACGCCACCGTATAGGGGCGCTCAATCATTAAATAGCGACGATGTGACTGTCGCTCATTCTTTGTCTGATGCTACACATCGGGCAGCTACGTTTACAGACACATAATACTATTCATAAAACTGGAGTTCACATAATCATGAAAGTAAAGACATGAATAGATAGAGAAAAATATACAGGTTCTAGGAACATGCTCATGCAATAATTTTTAACGTCAGGTTGTATAGATATTAATTTTTAAGCACGTGGTATTTTTTAAATACCTAAAGGAATTCGCGGATTGACAAAGGGTCGCTCATTAAACTACGCCCTGACTACTGTTGCTATTTCAAAAGAATTGGAGACAGCTCGCGCGGGCGTTCATTTAATAGGCGGCCATGCCAAGGTCGCTATTTTCATGCAGACAGGTAAAACTTAAAACTACAGAAAACTCAAGATCCTGACTATGAAAATGATATGTACAGTTTCTAATATGATCATATATGCATGATCTATGCTATCTGTTATCTTCTTGGGCTTTAGAACTTGAGAAGACCTACCTTTTGGGTTGATCTGGTCGACGATCTGAGCAGAGCTAAGAGGAGAATAAACATCAGTAGTAAATCTATAACTGACAAAGAGGAAGCAATAGGAGTAGCAATATAGCTACGGAAGAAAAGAAATAAGAAGCAGCATGCTTCTCTCTTCCCGTTCAAAGCGACACAGCAAGTACCACAGCAACTGCAGTGGCAGCAACTACACCAGCAGAAGTAGGAGAAGAGCAACATCAGGAGGAAGATGAAGGATGCAGAGCCCCTCCACGTTCAGTAGCAGCAGGGAAGCAACACCAGCCAGCAGTGATGAAGGAAGAAGAAGTAGAAGGAAGAGCTCCTTCTTCACCACACCACCGTAGTAGTACGATGGCAATGTTGACGCCCAAGGAAAATATGAGCAACAACAGTAGCCGGAGCTCGTTCGATGGAGGGGTTATTTATAGAGAAAGAAAACCTACGGGGTTTTAGAATCCTAAAGGGTTAGGAGTTCCCACGAATGCAATCCTAAAGGGTTTAAAACTTCCATGTCAATCCTCCCTTACTAAAACCACAGCCGCTACCTCTGTTAGACTTAAACCCTAATCTCCATGCATGGCCACTTCTACGTTCGAACTCCCTACTGTGTTTGGGCCTCCCTTTTTGTTTATAGAAAAGCATGGGCCCAAATGTATACAGGTGAAGGGATTTGGGAGGGATTTGGGTTTTATAAACAACCCATCCTAATATATATATATATATATATATATATATATATATATATATATATATATATATATATATATATATATATATATTATGCTTTAATGCCTTTAAACCCATTTGTAGGGCCCATTAGTTCTCAATCTATCCTTATATGTGATGGGGACATAAAAGCAAGGCCACTAACTTTTTAATTTGCATTTATATCCTTGTGTGAATTGGGTTTACAATTGTATGGCAAGTATAAGCCAATGGGTTACTTGGGCTAAGTCAATGGGTTTCTTTGCAAAAGGCCGTGTTGGCCCGGCGGGACCCCCACCTTCTTTCCCATTGGTCCACCTAGGCTCTAGGGCCCATGTGGGGCTGGTTCAAAGTCCAAGGTGGGCTTAGACCAAGACCTTTCAAAGTTGGACCAAGAAAAATCCAAGATGCCCACTTGCCATTTATCCTTTTTTTATGTTGTTTTGACCACATGGGAGAAGGGAAAAGGAATTATATATTCTCATCCCCTAATTGCCCCTCCCTAACCCTAGATCTGAGGGTAGTGATGGTCATTTAGTTAGGTCGATAAAACTCATGTATTTTCATTATTTTGACAATTAATGTGAAGAAAATTAGGAATTTGCCTTGAGCAGCCCAAGGGCGCAGCCCCTCTCCCTCTCTCTCCCAACCCCTTGCAGCTAGATTGCTGCGAATTTCTTGAGGTGTGAGGCCTCCTTATCATCCCCTCTCTGAGTGAAAAGCTCAGCGCCGCCGCCATTGAGCCGCCGTCGCACCACCACCGCCAACCCGTCTCCGGTCTGTTCTCTACTTGACAGCAAGTTGAGGCCAGAATTTTATCTTCCAATCCGTGCATCTGTTCGACCTAAAATTTTAAGGGTTTGTTTCCCCTGTCATCGCCCATCTCCAGTTTAAATTTCGTGTCAATCCGCCTTCGTTTACTATTTTTCCCAGTAATTTAGTTACCCCCAGCAATCTTCCAGTTTGCAGATCTGCGGGATAGTAGTCTTCTATTTTTCTCGCCCCCTTCGTCATCTCCAAAAATTCCCAAAAAAACTTCAAATGTGATCCTCACATCCCCCCCCCTCCACCCATAATTTTCCTAAAGTCTAGATCTACCGTTTTTATTTTGGTCAAAGTTCATCTTCAGACAGATCCTTTTCTGCCCTATGTGTTCTGGGTTCCGAGCCAGAGGTAGTTATAGTGTTACAGTCAATTTCATTTTTAATCCAGCTGTTGGATGGATCTGAAATTAATATATGTCGTAGATCTTTTAGTCTACTTTCCAACGGTACCAATTTCACCTCGATCCGACACCGGATCTGGGAGCAACAATTATTTTCGTGGAGGCGCGCAATTCTGTCCTAAGAATAGGCCAGCAGAGTAGTCCGCCGGTTAATTCCGGTAAAATACGCCGGCACGCATTCGGCCACCGCCAGTCCTGGGGATCGACCATCAACCCCTATCAGCGTCCCAGCAAGCCGCCGTAGCAAGGAGACGCATGGACGCCATCGTCCCAACAGCCGGGCCCGCCTGCTGTCCTGTGGGCCCAGCAGAACCGTGCAGACCAGGAGCCCGCCTCCGGCCCGAGAGCCTTCCGGCTTGCTGCCCGTCAACCTGAGTTCGCGACTCCCGGGTCCCACGTGTAGCCCTTTACCTACCTGCGTGGAGTGGGAAATTAAAATCACTACTGTAATTATTTATTTATTGTACACAAGGAGTACGTGATGTGGGACGGATGAAGACCAGACTCAGACGTACGGCGGACTTGATGTGCGGGCAGCACTAACACGCTAACGGCAAGCCGGGCGGCTGACCACCGTGGCGTTCTCTGGGTGGAGACGTCTCTCAACAGCACTCCAACTAGCCCGACGATCGTCTCTTGCGAGGAAAACGTGGGGATCGCAGCGGTTAAGGAACCACTGTCGCCTAGGGTGGTGCAGTCCGACCTCGGTGCTCGACTGGAGCCAAGGAACGGCTCTCACTCACACACAATCGCGATAATTGAAGCTAGCTAATAGCCCCAATCTCACAAACGCAGCATATATGACAATATACTAAACCAGCAATGTAAGAGAGGAACGAAGCGCATACCTCCACGACTACGCGTGGGGAAGGGTTCCCGGCCGAATTCAAACAACCCCAATACACACAATTGTTAAGTTTACAATTTCAGAACCTGATGCCCACTCCACGCAGAGAGGTAAAGGGCTACAAACACCAAATTTGGGGTTGCTGGAACCCGGGTTGACGGCCCGCACTCGTAGGAGCTGAGGGAAGCGAGCCGGAGCCGATCGGGTGGGCCGAATGGAAGTCGACTCGATTCTGCCAACGCTGCTCACCCTGCACAGCGAAGTTGCGAAGGCCGGTGCGCTAAGATCCGATGCCCGATCGGAGTTCCGTTTGTTGGAGAACGTCGGCGACATGGCGAAGATTGTCTGCTCCGAAGGGCGCGATCAGAACTTTTCAGATCTGGGCGCAGCAGTGACTGATCTGAGCTTCTGGTTTTGTGCACTCAGAACTGCACATGAAGACAAATAATTATGGGAAAATTGGTTGCCGATGTCGGATCGAGGCACCGTTTGTGAAAGCTCGTCAGGGACGTCTAGAGAAAGACGCAGACCAAAGCGTTTGCACAGATCTGCAAATGAGGGGTGGCAGACTCAAGAAGTCGGCTCTGGTTCTGAGTCGGGTCTGCACATATCAACTTGTGCGATCTCACAAGAATTGTTGCCAGGATCAGCACAGATCTCGGATCGAGACGAGATTGGTGGCAGCGCGAAGAGGACTCAAAATCCTACGATCACTCAGAAAGGCAGCTCCTGATGGCTTGAGAGGAGATGTGGGGAAATTTGGAATCAGTAAACTCCAGATCTGGACAGCAAGCTCTGGCAGATCTACGCGCCGTCACGAAAAGAACTGATGTCGGCGATCCAGAACTCCGATCGACGTGAAACCACCTCTGAAATCTTTCTGACTCGATGAAATATCACAGATAATTTTCGTGAAGCCAGATGAGAAGGGGATGGGGAGGATATAGGGGGGATTCACACGCCCAGATTCAATCCCGTCACAGGATTGGGCATGGCATCACACCCATGGGGGGGGAAAGAGAATCACTCTCTTAACTCAAAATTCTTTCACAAAAACTTCATTAACTTGTTTCCTTACACTATACACATGTTTATGTAGGAATTGGCAAGGGGTAGGGGGATGGGAGCTTCGATGGAACAAGGGGAGGGGGAGGGGCTGCGCCCCTTTGACAATGAGAGGGAGAGAGGGGGGGACAAGGAGACATAGACTCACCTACTTTCACCTACCTTTGAAATTCAAAGGGGAGGGGGGGTAGGTGGCAGCCATTCTTTTGGACCAGCAGCCTTCTCCATATTCCCTTGTGGTAAATGAGGGAGGGAAGAAAAGAAAACAAAAAAAACTAGCCAAATACATCCAAAGAAGGGGGCACCCCCTTCATGGGCCAAGCTTGGGCCAAGTTTGGTCTAAGGCCACCCTTAAGCCCATTCACCCTTAATGGACTCTAAAGGGCTTAAACCAAATGGCTTATTAAGAGCCTTACAATCAGCCCAAAATGAAAACCAAAGTAACAATACACATTACAAGCCCAAATTCAATGCAAACAAAGGCTAAAAGTACCCAAACTCAAGCCAAACTGTCTCCATTTCAAAGGGAAGCCGATGTAGCCCAATTGGTGCTCCGCATATGGTACCGTCGGCTCACCGGTTCGTGCTACTCGCTCGCTCTGGTGTCCGCACCAATTCTCCCTGGGTGGGAGGAACTCGACCCCGTTGAGTAAGGGTCTTGTGGCTTGAACTCTCCGCATGTGGTCAAGGCGTTGCTCGTCGTGGGGCATCCTCGCCAACGCACCATGAAGTGTTGGTAGGCTCCGTTCCTGGTGGTGATCACCTACTCATCCAGTATACAATCTATATGCGTGAGTTGAGGCTGGAAGAGGTGGACTCTCAGGTGGTGTGTCACTCACAATAGGAGGAGAAAGCCCGAAACTCACTAGGGATCACCGCAGGTTCCGATATGCTACCAGATCAGAAACATTGAATGTCGAACTGACACCATAGTCGCCTAGTAGTTCAATAACGTACGCATTCGAACCCACTTGTTTCTTGACCCAGAAAGGGTGGGTATCACGGACCAAGAGTTGCTTTATGGCCCCAAGAGGAAACCGTTCAGGTATGACCCTAATAATGATGTACTCTCCCTTTTGAACTCACGGATATGTAACGTGCATCAGCTAACTCCTTATACGTGCATGGCTGGCCTTTGATTGGGACACGACTTAATGCAAACCATATGCGTGAAAGAAAACAAACTGTAGAAACAAACAAACACACACATGACCTTAGACAAACCTAGACACCAAACAAAGAATGCAACCCAAAGTTGGGGAACTCTTAGACACCTAACATGAACCTACTGACTTCTAAATGGGGGTTCAGAGGTTTGGAAGGATCACACCCAAGTGCACATTGCCCTGGGTACCCGGGTCGGCAGCATGCTCTTCTAAAAGCGCATCAAAATACTCCTCGAGTTCGGGGTCCGCCTCATAGTGGACCTCCGCTAGCTCTGGTATGGCGTCGCGGACTGGAGTGTCCGAAATAGCCAATGATTCCTGAGTGGGACACTTGGCCGCAAAGTGGTCAATTCCACCACATCTATAGCACTGGTCACGTGGCGCTGTGCTAGAAGATACTCCACCGGTCATCGATCCCTTTCCTTAGTCTTCTCGTCGGGCCGGGGGTGATGGGAGTTGGGGTCGGGCAGGCAATGTGGGCTGCTGGGGATGTGGGGTGGGGATTGGTGCCTATGGGCGAGGGAGAGGGTCCCTTGGAGGGAGAGGGTGAGGCCTGAGAGCAAAGGGGTCCTGGCGAGGGGGTTTCGGAGGACGAACCACCGGAAATCGGCTATAGGAACTAGGTGTGGTCCGAGAGTCGGACCCACGTGATGGATGGTCCCCGGTCGTTGGACGGGAGCAAAATCTGACTCAAACTGCTCTAATTCGAGAGCAACTTGATAGGCGGCCTCCAGGGTGGTCACATTGCGGCGAAAGAGTTCGTACTGATAGTGGGGCCGCATACCATGATGGAAGCGGGAAACAGGCATCGTGCTCTCTTCCGAGATGTCACATCGCAAAAAATATTCATCAAACTCTGTGATGTACTCGGACACAGACCTATCACCTTGGGTGAGGTTCTGCCACTGATTAATGAGCCGTTGACGGTACGAGGTGGGAAGATACTTAGTTCTAAGTCTATCCTTCATCTCATCCCAAGACTCAACCGGGGGCTCTCGACGCTGATAGAGCAAGCTCTCCACATTGCGCCAATAGGTTTGCGCTTGCCCTAACAACTTCATTTTTGCAAACCTGACTCTCTGGAGGTTCGTCATTTCGAACCACTCGAAGTACCGATCCATGTCGGCCTCCCAATCGAGATAGGCCTTTGGGTCCAAAGACCCGTTGAAAGTTGGAGGGTCTGCTCGCACGGTCCTAAGGACTCTATCGTCCTCCTCATCTCTTGGCTGATGAAAGCCATTATGGTGTCGGCCATTCCCCCCATACGCATTATCGGACCCATAGTCTTCTAGACCAAGGTCATGATGTTGTGGTTCGATGGCCTGTTGCCGGGCGTTTTGAGGAGCGGGTGGGGGCTGGTTTTGGGCCGCGGGAGTGGCCTGGACTTGGGCCATGGGAGCGGGTTGGCCTTGGGCCACCGTGGGAGGAGGTGCGGGTGGGCCCTGAGCCGTTCCAGGGGGGTCCCCGTGTGACATTCTATCTAACCGTCCAACTAGATCTTGGACAGACTTGTCGGATGTCTCCATGCGTTCCTCCATGGCTCGAAGGCGACCATCCATATTTTCGGAAAAGTTCCGAAAGCTGGCTTTGGACCGGTCCATCCGAGCCATAATGGCCATCATTGCCTGATGTAAGGAGTGGAAGTCTTTCGAGGCGGCATCCCGTGGGTTAGCCATAGATGCTGGGCGATGGTATTGGGTACCACGCCGGGTGGGCATGCAAAGACACGAAGGTTGGAATGCACTAACTAGGAAAAACCGATATCCGGTACGAGGCGGAGGTTCGATCCGATGAACTCCTCACGCGAGTGAATCACCTTCTCGATAGGCGTAACCTAACGATCAGACGACACCTTTTGATATACCGAATATTGGAATGCAAATGCAACCTTGGACTTAAATGACCCTAGACTTAAACCTGGCTCTGATACCAATTTGATGCGGGACGGATGAAGACAGGGCTAAGACGTACGACAGACTTGATGTGCGGCCAGCACTAACACGCTAAAGGCAAGCCGGGCGGCTGACCACCGTGGCGTTCTCCGGGTGGAGACGTCTCTCAACAGCACTCTAACTAGCCCGACGATCGTCCCTTGCGAGGGAAACGTGGAGATCGCAGTGGTTAAGGAACCACTGTCGCCTAGGGTGGTGCAGTCCGAGCTCGGTGCTCCACTGGAGCTAAGGAACGGCTCTCACTCACACACAATCACGGTAATTGAAACTAGCTAATAGCCCTAATCTCACAAACGCAGCATATATGACAATATACTAAACCAGCAATGTGAGAGAGGAACGAAGCGCATACCTCCACGACTAGGCGTGGGGAAGGGTTCCCGGCCGAATTCAAACAACCCCAATACACACAATTGTTAAGTTTACAATTTCAGAACCTGATGCCCACTCCACGCAGGGAGGTAAAGGACTACAAACACCAATTTTGGGGTTGTGGAACCCGGGTTGACGGCCCGCACTCGCAGGAGGCGAGGGAAGCGAGCCGGAGCCGATCGGGTGGGCCGAATGGAAGTCGACTCAGTGCTCACCCTGCGCAGCGAACTTGCGAAGGCCGGTGCGCCAAGATCCGATGCCCAAGTGGAGTTCCATTTGTTGAAGAATGTCGGCGACAGGACGAAGATCGTATGCTCAGAAGGGCGCGATCAGATCTTTTCAGATCTGGGCGCAGCAGCGACTGATCTGAGCTTCTGGTTTTGTGCACTCAGAATTGCTCAGGAAGATAAATAATTATGGGAAAATTGGTTGCCGATGTCGGATCGAGGCGCCGTTTATGGGAGCTCGTCGAAGACGTCTAGAGGAAGATGCAGACTGAAGCGTTTGCATAGATCTATATGGGATGAGGCGGGGCAGACTCTAGAAGTCGGCTCTGGTTCTGAGTCGGGTCTGCATAGATCAACTTGCGCGATCCCACGAGAATTGTCGCCACGATGAGCACAGATCTCGGATCGAGACGACATCGGTGGCAGCGCGAAGAGGACTCAAAATCCTACGATCACTCCAAAAGGCAGCTCCTGATGGCTTGAGAGGAGATATGGGGAAATTCAGAATCAGTAAACTCCAGATCTGGACAGCAGGCTCGGGCAGATCTACGCGCCGTCACAAAAAGCATTGCTGCCGGCGATCCAGAACTCCGATCGATGTGAAACCACCTCTGAAATCTTTTTGACTCGATGAATTATCACGGATAATTTTTATGAAAACAGATGAGAAGGGGATAGGGAAAATATATGGGCGAGTCACACGCCTAGATTCAATCCCGTCACAGGATTGTGCAGGGCATCACACCCATGGGGGGGGGAAAGAGAATCACTCTCTTAACTCAAAATTCTTTCACAAAAACTTCATTAACTTGTTCCCTTACACTATACACATGTTTATATAGGAATTGGCAAGGGGTAGGGGGGATGGGAGCTTCGATGGAACAAGGGGAGGGAGAGGGGCTGCGCCCCTTTGACAATGAGAGGGAGAGAGGGGGGGACAAGGAGACATAGACTCACCTACTTTCACCTACCTTTGAAATTCAAAGGGGAGGGGGGGTCGGTGGCAGCCATTCTTTTGGACCAGCAGCCTTCTCCATATTCCCTTGTGGTAAATGAGGGAGGGAAGAAAAGAAAAAAAAACTAGCCTAATACATCCAAAGAAGGGGGAGCCCCTTCATGGGCCAAGCTTGGGCCAGGTTTGGTCCAAGGCCACCCTTAAGCCCATTCACCCATGCATGGCTTATGGCCCTTCCAACCTAGGTGGCCCATGATAGAAGGAAGCCCAATTGGGCCTTAAGTGGCTTATGGATCCATCATGAAGCCTTATGGCCACTTCCCCTTAATGGACTCTAAAGGGCTTAAACCAAATGGCTTATTAGGAGCCTTACAATTAGCCCAAAATGAAAACCCAAGTAACAATACACATTACAAGCCCAAATTCAATGCAAACAAAGGCTAAAAGTACCCAAACTCAAGCCAAACTGTCTCCATTTCAAAGGGAAGCCGATGTAGCCCGATTGGTGCTCCGCGTATGGTATCGTCGACTCGCTGGTTCGTGCTACTCGCTCGCTCTGGTGTCCGCACCAATACGAGTCTTGACCGGGGTCGTCTTCCCACGCCCGGAGCGTGGTGGTATCATTTTCGCTCCCCCACTCGGCATTTTACTTGCTTCGTATATTTCTATATGCCGATGCTTGCATATGATAGGTCCTAGCTCGTTAAAGTCTTTTAATCACCGCTGCGAGAGAGAGCAAAACCCGTCCCGTGACTTGATTTGAGCACGAGTGAGTTTGACCACCTTTGACCCATTGCTGGTTTCTCAACCGCGCACATCCGCACGCTTCCCTCGCTAGGGATGAGTCGCGAGTTTGCCTAGAGTCCAAGGTTCGCATTCAAATTGACGTCGAGTTGCGTCCCATAGCGCATCAAATTGATATCAGAGCGTAAGGTTGAGTCTAGGGTAGTTTTGTCCAAGGTGTCGCATTGCACCCTTTACCCGGTATATTAAAAGGTGTTTTTGGAATGATAGGTTATGCCTATTGGGAAGGTACACACTTGCATGAGTGCGGTCTTCGGATCAAACCTCCACCACGTACTGGATACTGGTTGAGTCTAGGTTGTAGTCGAGTCTGCATATTTTACTATGTTGTTCTACGGTCGTGTCTAGTCGGTTTGTCTTGCACCATGTGTCGGCATGGCCATCCTATAGCTCCTCGTGTCCCATGGATCCCCAAAAATTCATGTCATATGAATGGTGGCGACACACCCAAGGATGGGGAACCCAACCCTTCCACCTAGGTAGGCCCGAAGCCCCGGACTTCTATGGCTCCAAAGTCCCGAGCGACTACCTAAAGTGGGAAGCCGCTATGGACAACTACTTTGAGTGTTACATTATGTCTGATGCCATGGAAGTTGATTTTGCCACAAAGTGGCTTTTCACGAAGCCGCCGAAAAATGGAGAGACATTGAATGCTTAAGAGAAATTAGGAGGCAATGGCCTATAAGGTCATGGCGTGAGATGAAGGGCGAGCTTAGAAGGGTCTGCCTATTCGGCCCAGTCACCTCCAACCGGCCCCACCCAATCACCTCCAACCAAGTGGGTCATAGTCAGAGGCAATGAGCCTCGCACGTAGATGAGCCTAGACCCAAGATTAGGCCAATTGAATATGAGAAAACCCACCATGATGCCCCTAGTACAAACCGCACCTTAGACGACCTCTTGCAAATGTTTATGGACCGGATGGGTGGAAGGGATAGGATGTGGGCATGACTCCTACCTGAGCTTAAGGAGGTAGTAGCCGGTAGTCTGAACCCGGTGCAGCCTACAGAGTCCCCAATTCCTCTCCCCATCATGGAGGAAGTCCCTTCTCCAACCGAGGGAGATGTCGTGCTAGAACCTTAACCCTTCGAACTTCAGCCGGAGCCATACCTACGTACTAAGGGTGAGATTGTCATTGTAGAGCCACTTTTTAGCTGGCTCAAGTAAGGCTTGGTCTCTAAAGCCTTTTTCTACCCATCCATGAACCCCGCACTACAAATAGTGCCCGTCAACTCATTTCACACAACTTTCCGATCTTGTCACCATGTTGATACATTGGATGACCTTATCAAGGGATTAGACGGCAATGGAAGTTGACGTACCTGTTGGCCCTAAGCTTCGACCAATCCACGAGTCATAGCTTTACGCATCCTGCATTGGGTTCCATTACCTCCGTGTGCACCATGGGTCATGTCACGACGGAGGTTCTTTTATTCCTCCCCATACTGGCCGAGCCTAACTTCATTCCACTTATCCTGAGGGAGGAACCATATTTTATACATATGACCGTCGTCTCACCTACCACAATGAATGAAGGTGATCATTTACACCTTCAAGAATTTCAAACTTGGGACCGTGTCATGAGGGAACCCATATCGAGGGGTCACACATTCTTCGATCCCTTTGATCCCTTCTTTAGTGAGCCTCGTGACCCACAACCACCATTCCACCTTGTTAGGGAAGTCCCCTATCACACCCCTACCTCACGGGCCAGTCCACCTACACTCTGCCAGGGGCCCGTTCATTGGAAAGAGATACATGCATATAGAGGTGATGAAGAAGGTGAATTCTGCTCTCCTAGCCTACCCAAACCTTCCAAATCCAAAGGATCGTCAGTGTATGAATGGTGCATGTTAGGATGTCTAGGATTCCATTCCACAAATATTAGGTTTCGTCGTGTGTATGCATGGCACACATTCGGATGTCCTGGTCCACCATTGCATATGTATTGGTCGGTCTAACAGTAGGTTTGTTTAGGGTCTTGTGTGAGTCTGTGTCTTTAATTATTTCTTCAGAGTCTGTACATGCATGTGTCGAGCATATTAGGAGTCGCATAGTCGGTCTAATGCAAGCTCGCAATGTCAGTCCCTTTCGAGTGTGAGGCAAGTCGGGTCTAATGCATGCATTGTAGAACCTACCAAAATTTGAGATCAGCTCTATCACAATGTCTCAGATCTAGTCACATAAAGGGACCCAGCAGTGATTCCTAGTGAGTCTTTGAGCCGTCTCCTCCCTTTGAGAGTGAACCTCGCACTACAAATAGTGCCCGTCAACTCATTTCACACAACTTTTCGGTCTTGTCACCATGTTGATACATTGGATGACCGTATCAAGGGATTAGACTGGCAATGGAAGTTGACATACCTGTTGGCCCCAGGCTTCGACCAATTCACAAGTCATAGCTTCACGCATCCCGCATTGGGTCCATTACCTCCGTGTGCACCATGGGTCATGTCACCACGAAGGTTCTTTTATTCCTCCCCATGTTGGCCGAGCCTAACTTCATTCCACTTATCCTGAGGGAGGAACCATATTTTCTACATATGACCGCCGTCCCACCTACCACAATGAATGAAGGTGATCATTTACACCTTCAAGAATTTCAAACTTGGGACCATGTCATGAGGGAACCTATATCAAGGGGTCACACATTCTTTGATCCCTTCGATCCCTTCCTTAGTGAGCCTCGTGACCCACAACCACCATTCCACCTTGTTAGGGAAGTCCCCTATCACACCCCTACCCCACGGGCCAGTCCACCTACACTCTGCCAGGGGCCCGTTCATTGGCAAGAGATACATGCATATAGAGGTGATGAAGAAGGTGAATTCGGCTCTCCTAGCCCACCCAAACCTTCCAAATCCAAAGGATCGTCAGTGTATGAATGGTGCATGTTAGGATGTCTAGGATTCCATTCCACCAATATTAGGTTGCGTCGTGTGTATGCATGGCACACATTCGGATGTCCTGATCCACCATAGGATATGTATTGGTCGGTCTAACAGTAGGTTTGTTTAGGGTCTTGTGTGAGTCTGTGTCTTTATGTATTTGTTCAGAGTCTGTACATGCATGTGTCGAGCATATTAGGAGTCGCATAGTCGGTCTAATGCAAGCTCGCAATGTCAGTCCCTTTCGAGTGTGAGGCAAGTCGGGTCTAATGCATGCATTGTAGAACTTGCCGAAATTTGGGATCAGCTCTATCATAATGTCTCAGATCTAGTCACATAAAGGGACCCAGCGGAGATTCCTAGTGTGTCTTTGAGTCATCTCCTCCCTTTGAGAGTGACCCCACCCCGGAGTGTCCACCACTAGCCTCATTCCACAGCAGCGTGAGCATATAGAACATATATGGGATGAGCAGGTGATGATTACTTGAAGTGGAGTGTACCTCCGTGCTACCTGGTACGGTGACGGATCTGCAGGAGCTACTTGAGCAGCCGCACCCCTTACTCGATGGGGTCGAGTTTCTCCCACCCGGGGAGAAGTGATGGGGACATAAAATCAAGGCCACTAACTTTTTTATATGCATTTATATCCTTGTGTCAATTGGGTTTACAACTGTATGGCAAGTATAAGCCAATGGGTTACTTGGGTGAAGTCAATGGGTTTCTTTGCAAAAGGCCGTGTTGGCCCGGCGGGACCCCCACCTTCTTTCCCATTGGTCCACCTAAGCTCTAGAGCCCATGTGGGGCTGCCTCAAAGTCCAAGGTGGGCTTAGACCAAGGCCTTTCAAAGTTGGACCAAGAAATGATGGGGACATCACCTCCCATGCCCACGTTCACAGCTCGTCTCCTCGCCCCGGTTGCATCCGGCATGGTCTAGTCATTTAATTTTGAGTCCTATGTAATTTTTATTTGAGTCATTTGATGTATTTTCCCTTTTATTTGAGTCATGTTCCTAGGTCTTGTGTTCATTTCCCTAAGTTTGAGTGTCATTAGGTTATCTAGTTAGCTATTGGGCCCAATTCATTGGGCTTGGCCCAAGGGCTCTCCCCTACCCCCTCGGTTATTTGTCATTGAGTCAATTGTTAGGGACTTTTGTAGAAATGTGGGTTTCCTATATATAGGACCCCATTCCCCCCCATTTCAACTTAATGAATCAATGAATGAAAAAACTTACCATTTTGAGAGTTTACACTTCTTATCTAGTGGAGAGATTCCATTTTTTGGGTGAGAAACCCTAGGGGAGAGATTCCCCACCCTTCCCTCTCTTAATCTCTCTTTTTCACTCCACTTTCCCTCTCCTCAACACCCAAATTCGAATTTTCTTCTCTCTCCTCCCTTCCCAACCACCTCCACTCCCCACCTACCCCATTTAAGCCTCTTCCCATTCCCCACAACCCTCATCAATACTCCACCCCTTCCCAAGACCCCCTCCACCAATCCTCTCCTCACCATCCAACCCCCAACTACCCCTCCCACTTTCCCAAGCACCCTTCCCACTACCGCAAGCACCCCTTCCCTTCCCCAACACAACCCCCCCATTCCCAAGACAAAAAATTAACCCCACCCTTAAACCTATTTTCGAATATCCTTTCCCTCTCTCCATTCCAACCAAATTCGCAGCCCTCACTACCACCATCTATTTGACCCTCTTCCAGACCTTATTCTCCACCTCCCACACCTTAGAACACCCCCTCCAAGACCCCCTTACAACCAGGGGTCACTCCCACACTCATCTACCCCCTTCCCCTTCTTCTTTCTTGGTCATTGGAAGCTACTTCGAAGTTGCAGTTTGCTGTCCAGAGGTTGCAGATGAACCAGCAACTTGCAGCGGCCACCACAACTTCCTCCGGACGAGTTTGAAGACCCAAGAGCCATCGTCGGAAGTGTCCCTACCAGTCTCCTTCGCAACAGAAGTGGTTTCATCTTCTTCCGATCTCCGAGCAGTCCAGCAGGTCCATTCTCCCACAACTGCGTAGTTCTGCCTCGGCTGAGGACCTGAGCCAGATTAGAAGCTTTGCCACGACGAACCCCGAAGGAATCAGTCCACGAGTTCTTCTTCAAAGTTCTTCATCGCCCAGTCTACTTCCAGAATCAAGAAACAGAACTTCATTCGGCATTCGTGATCTAGAGTTCTCATTTTCTCCCTCAGCTACGCAGATCTGCTACTCATAGTCTGCACCGACCAGTCGCCATTTTTGTGAATCCCCTAGTCTTCTCCGACATCGGTTAGCTTCCCCGTTAGTTTTTCTGCGAATAGGACTCATCCACGGTTCCAACGACTCTGACGGTGCTCGATTCCGAGTTCGGGAGCTGTCGGGGCATCCTCTGCAACCTACTGTTGGAAACCAGGAGCTAGCTCTGCAGAGATTCTGATCCGGAGAGAAAGCTTCACCACGACAAACCCTGGAGGAATCAGGCCATGAGCCCTTCTGAAAAGTTCTTTATCTCCATGTCTACTTTCAGAACCAAGAAGCAGAACTCCGTTCTGCATCTGGCAGAAGAAGTTACGCATTTTCTTCCTTAGGCGTGCGACTCTGCTTCCCACAGTCTGCACCGACCCCCACTCACTGTTCTGGGTCCCCTGATATTCTCTGGCATCTTTCAGCTTTTCCGTCAGTTCTATTGCAAAGAAGACTCATCCACGGTTCCAGCGGCTCTGGCGGCACCAGATTCGGAGTTCGGGAGCAGCCGAGGCAACCTCTTCTTCCTGCTGTTAGTAACCAGTTGCTGTCAGTCCGAGAATCAGCGTCCCTGTTCGAGCTCCTGCCCAGGCCAGCAGCGACCCCTGAAGAATTCATAAAAATTCAGAGGGACTCCAGTTCCAGTAACAAAGATTTTCCCATTGGTCTCGCCCTCATAAAAATTCCTGATCACGTTCTGCAGCCACAGTCCCGACTGTCTGTCCACAATTGCCGAGAGAAGGCAGATTCAGCATATTCACTTCATCATCGTATTAGCCCTAGTTTTCCCCACCCCGCTTGGCCGGCTGAAGGCCCCTCCCTGCGTGGAGGTAGTTTTGATTGTAACTATCATCTTCCCTTCCCCACAATCCCCCCCTTGCATGGGGTGTAGTGTTGTAATAGCTTAAACAGGTCAAGCTATCCCGGCGTGGCGTGTGGGGAACCCACGCTTCCCCGCTCGCCCTCGTCTCCGAGCGGGACCGGTTTCTTCAAACCGGTCGAGTAAGTGCTCCAAACTTTGCTCTAATTTGTGATTGTTCTTTCAATATTAGTTCATAAACTCCGCTGGCAATGAATGAGAGCCCGATCCTTAAGCTCTTGTGCTATAAGTGATCACCGTGGGAAAAGAGAGAAACCGGTGCCTTTGGCACTTGGTCGGCCCCATTGTCTTGGGCTTCCACATCCATTGGGAATCAAGTCTTGGCCTTGCTGGCCCTCTACCAGCAAGGGCGAAACCTCTCAACCTCACCTTGGCATTGCCAAGTTACCCCAGGCTTGGGTGAGCGACGAGAGAGCGGCGGCCCAAATTGGCCCATTTAGATTGCGAATGTGCTTGCTTGCTTAAGTCCAAGGTTGTGTCACATCAAATTGGTATCAGAGCAAGTTCTAGACTTGTCTCTACTAAGTCTTGTCCTAGGGCCATTGCATGCATCACCCTTGTCCACTATCATGACTACCTCATACATGGCATATTCGCCACTCTTAGGCCCATTAGAAGCCTTTGTGTTTGATGGATCACGCCCTTGCATATATCTAGAATGGGAGAAGTCCATAGACCAACACTTTGGGAGGTTTACCCTGTCAGGGCTTGTCCAAGTCAACTATGCCAAGAGTTTGCTTTGGCGCCAAGCTAGGAAAGAATGGGAGAACATTGTAGGTTTGAGAGAAGCCAAAGGGGAAGCACCCATTGAATCTTGGGATGAAATGAGGGACGATCTTAGAAAGATCTACGCACCCCAACCCAAACCTCTTCAACCAATCGATCTTTCACCCCCGAACCCAACTCCCACCCATGAACTTCCCCGACCAAGCCCAACCCAAGTCCACCCATGTTCACCACCCCGAGAGTACCATGCACTGACCATTATCACTCCACCTACCATAGACTATCCTACCCCATTATCCTTGGAAGTTGTGGCCCACACTCCTACCCAAGTGGAGATGGATGCCAATCCGGATTCACCTCCCACCATAGAGAACATCCTAGACCCCCCACTTCCACCCACCTCTCCTAGTTTGGGTCCTCATGAGCCGCACACCCTAACCATGAATGAGTCCATACTCCAATGGCTTAAGCAAGGCCCCACCATTCCTAGCTCACCACCTTACCTCTCACCCTTGGCATATCAAGTCCAAATTATGCCCACCCGGTCTTCCCATGTCACACTTCAAACCTCCTACTTTGTGGAAGGCTTAGGGGACCTAGTGGACTGTTTACAATGGCAAGTCTACCTGACCAATATGCTAGCCATAGGACCATTAGAGTCTAGCCCCATCTACTCTAGTGGACCCTTCCTAGCTTACCCCGCCACCGGTTCCATCACCTCCATCTACACTAGTGGCCATTGTACGAGTGAAATCCTCCTCTTTCTCCCCAAGGATGAGAAACCAATCTTGGCCCACTTCTCACCCATCAAGATTCCAATTACTTTAATTGACCAACCCACTAGAGACCTTGGCCCAATTATCTTGGAGGAGGATGACTCACCGTTTGGGTACCTTGAAGACATAGAGTGCCACCCTCTAGGAAGACCTTTCCACTACCCCTTTGATCCCTTCCTATGGGAGCCTAGACCCATATGTGACCCAACCACCTTATCCACCACCCACCTTTCCCTAACCCAACCCACCATGTTTGACCCAATCCACCCCATCCTAGACCCGGGTTACACCTTGGGAGCCATGACCTTGGGCCACATATCCCTAGGTAATAAGGTTGTGCTCCACCCCATGATGATAACCTTCTTAGATCCATTCGATCCTTTCCAATGGGAGTTCAAAGGTTGTCCCACACCTATACACATGGAAATCACCCTTGGGAAAAACATGCATGTGTCTAGGCTTACCACACCACTTGGCATGAACACTATGTTGGGTCCATTCATTCATATCACCCACATATCAAGTAAAAAGTATGAGTGGTCCATGTTCGGATGTAATGGTCCACCTTCATTCATCATGGGTCTTAAGCATGTCAAAGGCATCTACGGATGTCCGGGTCCCCCGATATTTATCACCACTTTGCATGATAGGGCCACCTACGGGTGCCCCGGCCCACCTAGGCTGACCAAAGTCTACACTACATCATTACATGATAGGTCTACTTTTGGTTGCCCAAGTCCACCCATCACCCCTAGAATGTCTGCATTCACAACATTGCATAAAGAGATCCGCAAGCACATTAGCAAGAAGAATGTGACTTATAAAAGGCGAGCCGACTCTCATCGACGTCACCAAGAATTCCATGAGGGTGACTTTATGATGGTAAGGACGGAGAGGCTCTCCCCGGGAGCCATCTCCAAATTGAGGCCACGTGGGGCTGGTCCCTTTCAGGTCCTGAGGCGCATTGGTGCAAATGCCTATGAGTTAGATCTCCCCGAGGAATATGGGGTAAGTTCCACATTCAGTGTCGCCGACCTAGTGCCATACAAGGGACCCACGGTGGTACCTAGTGAGGATATTGAGCCTATTCCCTCCGTTGAGAGAGCACCCACCTGTGAGGAGAGTCCACCAGCCAAGAGAGCCCAGCGTGAGTGCATTGAACGAATATTGGATGAACAGGTCACTACCACCAGGAGCAAGGTATACGAGCGCTATCTCGGCAGGTGGATGGATCGGTCTCGTTCGGAAGACTTGAGGGCAGTACCACTTCTACACCCTCCAAGGAGGGAAGGACACTTACTCGATGGAGTCGAGTTCTTCGCACCCCGGGAGTATGATGGGGACATCACCTCCCATGCCCGCGTTCACAGCTCGTCTCCTCGCCCCGGTTGCATCCGGCATGGTCTTGTCATTTAATTTTGAGTCCTATGTAATTTTTATTTGAGTCATTTGATGTATTTTCCCTTTTATTTGAGTCATGTTCCTAGGTCTTGTGTTCATTTCCCTAAGTTTGAGTGTCATTAGGTTGTCTAGTTAGCTATTGGGTCCAATTCATTGGGCTTGGCCCAAGGGCTCTCCCCTACCCCCTCGGTTATTTGTCATTGAGTCAATTGTCAGGGACTTTTGTAGAAATGTGGGTTTCCTATATATAGGACCCCATTCCCCCCCATTTCAACTTAATGAATCAATGAATGAAAAAACTTGTCATTTTGAGAGTTTACACTTCTTATCTAGTGGAGAGATTCTATTTTTTGGGTGAGAAACCCTAGGGGAGAGATTCCCCACCCTTCCCTCTCTTAATCTCTCTTTTTCACTCCACTTTCTCTCTCCTCAACACCCAAATTTGAATTTTCTTCTCTCTCCTCCCTTCCCAACCACCTCCACTCCCCACCTACCCCATTTAAGCCTCTTCCCATTCCCCACAACCCTCATCAATACTCCACCCCTTCCCAAGACCCCCTCCACCAATCCTCTCCTCACCATCCAACCCCCAACTACCCCTCCCACTTTCCCAAGCACCCTTCCCACTATCCCAAGCACCCCTTCCCTTCCCCAACACAACCCCCCCATTCCCAAGACAAAAAATTAACCCCACCCTTAAACCTATTTTCGAATATCCTTTCCCTCTCTCCATTCCAACCAAATTCGCAGCCCCCATTACCACCATCTATTGGACCCTCTTCCAGACCTTATTCTCCACCTCCCACACCTTAGAACACCCCCTCCAAGACCCCCTTACAACCAGGGGTCACTCCCACACTCATCTACCCCCTTCCCCTTCTTCTTTCTTGGTCATTAGAAGCTACTTCGAAGTTGCAGTTTGCTGTCAAGAGGTTGCAGATGAACCAGCAACTTGCAGCGGCCACCACAACTTCCTCCGAACGAGTTTGAAGACCCAAGAGCCATTGTCGGAAGTGTCTACCAGTCTCCTTCGCAATAGAAGTGGTTTCATCTTCTTCCGATCTCCGAGCAGTCCAGGAGGTCCATTCTCCCACAATTGCGCAGTTCTGCCTCTGCTGAGGACCTGAGCTAGATTAGAAGCTCTGCCACGACGAACCCCAAAGGAATCAGTCCACGAGTTCTTCTTCAAAGTTCTTCATCGCCCAGTCTACTTCCAGAATCAAGAAATAGAACTTCATTCGGTATTTGTGATCCAGAGTTCTCATTTTTCTCCCTCAGCTACGCAGATCTGCTACTCATAGTCTGCACCGACCAGTCGCTATTTTTGTGAATCCCCTAGTCTTCTCCGACATCGGTTAGCTTCCCCGTTAGTTTTTCTGCGAATAGGACTCATCCACGGTTCCAACGACTCTGACGGTGCTCGATTCCGAGTTCGGGAGCTATCGGGGCATCCTCTGCAACCTACTGTTGGAAACCAGGAGCTAGCTCTGCAGAGATCCTAATCCGTAGAGAAAGCTTCACCACGACAAACCCCGGAGGAATCAGGCCACGAGCTCTTCTGCAAAGTTCTTTCTCTCCCTGTCTACTTTCAGAACAAAGAAGCGGAACACCGTTCGGCATCCGGCAGCAGAAGTTACGAATTTTATTCCTCAAGCGTGCGACTCTGCTTCCCACAGTCTGCACCAACCCCCACTCACTGTTCTGGGTCCCCTGATCTTCTCCGGCATCTTTCGGCTTCCCCGTCAGTTCTGTTGCAAAGAAGACTCGTCCACGGTTCCAGCGGCTCTGGCGGCACCTGATTCGGAGTTCGGGAGCGGCCGAGGCAACCTCTTCTTCCTGCTATTAGTAACCAGTTGCTGTCAGTCCGAGAATCAGCGTCCCTGTTCAAGCTCCTGCCCAAGCCAGCAGCTACCCCTGAAGAATTCGGAAAAATTCAGAGGCACTCCAGTTCCAGTAACAAAGATTTTCCCACTAGTCTCGCCCTCGGAAAAATTCCTGATCACGTTCTGCAGCCACAGTACCGACTGTCTGTCCACAATTGCCGAGAGAAGGCAGATTCAGCATATTCACTTCATCATCGTTTTAGCCCTAGTTTTCCCCACCCCGCTTGGACGGCTGAAGCCCCCTCCCTGCGTGGAGGTAGTTTTGATTGTAACTATCATCTTCCCTTCCTCACGATCCCCCCCTTGCATGGGGTGTAGTGTTGTAATAGCTTAAACATGTCAAGCTACCCCGGCGCGGCGTGTGGGGAACCCACGCTTCCCCGCTCGCCCTCATCTCCGAGCGGGACCGGTTTCTTCAAACCGGTCGAGTAAGTGCTCCAAACTTTGCTCTAATTTGTGCTTGTTCTTTCAATATTAGTTCATAAACTCCGCTGGCCGTGAATGAGAGCCCGATCCTTAAGCTCTATAAGTGATCACCGTGGGAAAAGAGAGAAACCGGTGCCTTTGGCACTTGGTCGGCCCCATTGTCTTGGGCTTCCACATCCATTGGGAATCAAGTCTTGGCCTTGCTGGCCCTCTACCAGCAAGGGCCCAACCCCTCAACCTCACATTGGCATTGCCAAGTTACCCCGGGCTTGGGTGAGCGACGAGAGAGCGGCGGCCCAAATTGGCCCATTTAGATTGCGAATGTGCTTGCTTGCTTAAGCCCAAGGTTGTGTCACATCAAGAAAAGTCTAAGATGCCCACTTACAATTTATCCTTTTTTATGTTGTTTTGACCACATGGGAGAAGGAAAAAGGAATTAAATATTCTCATCCCCTAATTGCCCCACCCTAACCCTAGATCTGAGGGTAATGATGGTCATTTAGTTAGGTCTATAAAACTCATGTATTTTCATTATTTTGAAAATTAATGTGAAGAAAATCAGGAATTTGCCTTGAGCAGCCGAAGGGCGCAGCCCCTCTCCATCTCTCTCCCAACCCCTTGCAGTTTGATTGCTGCGAATTTCTTGAGGTGTGAGGCATCCTTATCATCCCCTCTCTGAGTGAGAAGCTAAGCACCACCGCCGCCGCCGCCGTCGCACCACCACCGCCAACCCGTCTCCGATCTATTCTCTACAGAACAGCAAGCTGAGGCCAGAATTTTATCTTCCAATCCATAGATCTGTTTGACCTCAAATTTTAAGGGCTTGTTCCCCCTGTCACCCCCCATCTCCAGTTTAAATTTCGTGTCAATCCGATCGTTTACTATTTTTCTCAGTAATTTAGTCCCCCCAGTAATCTGCCAGTTTGCAGATCTTCGGGATAGTAGTCTGCTGTTATATTTTTCCCTCCCTCTTCATCATCTCCAAAAATTCCCAAAAAATTCATACGTGATCCTCACATCCCCCCCTCCACCCATCATTTTCCCAAGGGATAGATCTACCATTTTTATTTTGGTCAAAGTTCATCTTCAGACAGATCCTTTTATATCCTATGTGTTCTGGGTTCCGAGCCAAAGGTAGTTACATTGTTACAGTCAATTTCATTTTCAATCCAGATGTTGGATGGATCTGAAATTAATATATGTCGTAGATCTTTGAGTCTACTTTCCAATGGTACCAATTTTGCCTTGATCCGACACCGGATCTAGGCGCAATAATTATTTTCGTGGAGGCGCGCAATTCTGTCCCGAGAACAGGCCAGCAGAGCAGTCCACCGGTTAATTCTGGTAAAATACGTTGGCACGCATTCAGTCACCGCCACTCCTGGGGATGAACCAGCAACCCCCCAGCAGCGTCCTAGCCAGCCGCCGCAGCAAGGAGACGCACGGATGCCACCGTCTCAACAGTCGGGCCCGCCTGTTGTCCCGTTGGCCCAGCAGAACCGTGCCTACCAATAGCCTGCCTCCGGCCCGAGAGCCTTCCGGGTTGCTGCCCGTCAACCCGAGTTCGCTACTCCCGGGTCCCATGTGTATCCCTTTACCTCCCTACGTGGAGTGCGCAATTAAAATCACTGTTGTAATTATTTATTTTCTGTACACCGGGAGTACGAGTCTTGGCCGGGGTCGTCTTCCAACGCCCGGAGCGTGGAGGTATCATTTCCGCTCCCCCACTCGGCATTTTGCTTGCTTCGTATATTTCTATATACCGCTGCTTGCGTGTGATAGGTTCTAGCTCGTTAAAGTCTTTTAATCACCGCTGCGAGAGAGAGAGCAAAATCCGTCTCGTGACTCGATCCGAGCACGAGTGAGTTTGACCACCCTTGACTCATTGTCGATTTCTCAACCGCATACATCCGCATGCTTCCCTCGCTAGGGACGAGTCGCGAGTTTGAGTAGAGTCCAAGGTTCATATTCAAATTGGCGTCGAGTCGCGTCCCGTCCCGCATCAATATGTGAAACCCTCGCATATATACAAAGGTTAAGGCTATTAATGTGTTGAGGTTTGGACTTTGCATTTTGTTTTATTTGAAGGGTTTATTTAGGAAACTTCATTCCCATAATTTACCCGGGTTGCTACAAGGTGCGCAAGGAAGCGACAACACCCGGTAGCCCGCATTAGTCGTGGAAGATCCCGAGTTGCCTACAAGGGATTTCAATAACCAAACGGGTGCCACAATCCCAATTCCGAGATGTGGTCATGAACTATTGCCAACCATATGGCCATTAATGTTCACTCCTTAGAGGGGAATCACCCGGGGTCCACGCTATGAGGAAGCGAACCCCCAGGGATCCGAGAGTGATCCGGATTGGGTTCCAAGCCAAATGCTAAATCTGAAGGATTGCATTACTTCTTCTTTCCTTTGGCAACATAACCATTGGTCTGGCGTTGGCAACCTGGAAACATGGCTATAAGATTAGCCAGAACCTGGGCGGTGGCCATTAGGATGATGACCGGCTCATCGTAGTAGCACCAAACGGGAAAATCAACGATGGTTTATCTATCTACTAGGGGAGCAGGATTGAATGAAGTAGAGAGAGCATATCATAGACATATATATATATATATATATATATATATATATATATATATATATATATATATATATATAAGGGATATCAGGCCCATATCATCAAACACCTGAGGGGCAAAAATCCCTGGATCTTATTTCTTCTGAAAAAGAGGGATCTTACACCATGGAAACCCAACATCATACAATATACGGGCAGGAGAGAAGAAGAGATTGCAAAAGAGAAAAAAGAAAAAGAACCCACCCTTTTACAAAACGTCTCACACACCCTCTCCTCTTTCTCTCCTATAGTTGTGATCTCAGGGACTCAGAATTGGAAGCAGGAGACTGGCGAATGATTGATCATGCTCTCTAGAACCTAACCTCTTTAATTGGCTTCACATGGGCCCTTCTTATAGGGACGAAGGATCCGGTTCGGAGTCTTCCCCCGCTGCCTTTTTTCCTTGTTTCTCCCGCCACTGCTGCTGCCACCTGTTGCTGCTGGTGCTCTTCCCACGGCTGCTACTGCCTTTGCTTCTTTGCAGGGGCATGGTGGAGGAAGGTTTCCCCTTGTGGGATGGTCGTGCTTTCCCCATCTCTGTTGGCCGATCGAGGTTTGCCGGAGACGTGTGTTGTGCATCCCTTGGTTTTGATGATGACAATAGGATATGTTTGATTAATCAAGTTCTATCTTGTTTCATAACAAATACAAGTGGTTTGATTGTTCCTTCAAAGTAATGGACTCATGACTATTTGATGATGACAAACAATGTTTTTGATTAACTCAATATAAATCTGATAGTTCAAGTTACTTCTGATAAGTTAAGTAATTTCAGGTCCACTGAAATCCAAGTGGAATCAACAAATCAGAAGAAGTGTCAAAGGCCGCTTGTCGACCAGGGAAGTGGTTATGGTCGACCAACGAACCCAGCCAGAAACACTTCAAGTCATCCGTCTTCTGCATGTGCCTTGGCTGTCGACCAAAGCCCCACTTCTGGTCGACCACAGAACAGACAGAGCATCAGACAGAACTGACGGCCATCTGGAATTTGCCCCTTGTCGACCAGCGACAAGGCTGTGGTCGACCACAGGGGACGCGAGTGTCAGCCAGAATGAAACCGCCATCAGGACACTACTCGTTGTCGACCAGGGACAGTGTCATGGTCGACCACGGGTGTTATAGCGTCCAGAACCGAACTCTAACCGAATTCTGTTTTGGTTCCTTAAAACCTGCAGATTGGTGTTGCAGGTTGTTGGGTAGTTCAAATGATGAGATTCCGCACGGGAATCAAGGAGAGAATCTTGCTTAGAAGCGGTCAAACTTATTGTAGTGATCGGATTTAACCTTCTCCCTACTTTCTAGCAGATTGACGCTCGATCTGGAATTTGAGCGGGAAGAGCTTCAGGCTTGAAAAAGTATCTGCATAAAAAGTAGAAGGCAACTGATCGCGGAAAAAAGCACACAGAGAGAGCATAGAACAGAAGCTAAGAAACACACCTACATCACAGGACGAAGTGGCTCTCCATCAATCAGAAATCTGCAGAAGACTAAAGGCATTCTCATTGCTGCAGAAGGAAGACTGGGCTTGAAGCTGTGCGACCTCCAGCAGCAAAGCAGCTGAAGGCATCCGATTGGAAGTTCTACAGGGAGTCTACTCTTGTTATTTATGTGATTAAGTCCCAGGCTGAATTCTTTACTTGGTTACAAAAGTCTATATTCAGTCCTGTTGCATCATCCCACCTTCTCATCATTTCTATTCATCCTTACACCAAGTGTCAAGCTGTGAGGCAGCGGATTCAAGTTGTGTGTCAGCTGGTACAAGCTGTGTGTCAGCAGGAACAAGCTGTGTGACAGCGGTGTCTTGTGTTTTGGATTGAGATCAGAGGCTCTCATAAGTGAAGCCTTGCTTGAGTTAAGCAAGGGGTGGATGTAAGTCTCGGGAAGAGACTGAACCACCTTAAAAATCCTATCTTGTGGTTTGCTTATGTGTGTGCGTGCTTCTCTATGTGTTTGTTTTCTTCATTGATATCAACATTAGTTCTGTAATTCGTCAATCACCTGCAACTCATTTAGTCAATAGATATTAAATCGAAAAAGGGGGAAAGATCTATTCACCCCCCCTCTAGATCTATTCAGTCCGTACTCAACACGTGGTATCAGAGCCAGACTCTCCAAAAATGTGGTCTAACAACCAGGAGAGGCCTGCCGGACTGAACTCTAGAAGTCTAATGGCTGAGGGACACTCAGTAACTAGACCACCATATTTCGATGGAAATGATTTCTCATACTGGAAAAATCGTATGCAGGTGTTCTTGAGAGCACAAGATCATGAGATGTGGAGAGTAGTAAGCCGAGGACCCTACGAGCTGCCCGAAGATGAGGATACCTGGACCAGAGAACAGGTCAGAAAATCAACCATCAACTGGGGAGCCATGAACGTAATGCAATGCGCACTACACCCCACGGAGTTCTCACGAGTTTCACAATGTGCAACGGCCAAGGAAATGTGGGATCGACTAGTAGTAATCTATGAAGGTACTTCAGAGGTAAGGGAGTCAAAAGTAAATATGCTAGTTTCAGAATATGAAATGTTTAGAATGAAAACTGACGAAAATATTTCTGAAATGTATGCTAGACTAGTGCAATTAACGAATAGTTTAAAGAGTCTAGGGAAAACCTACAAGGAACAGGAATTAGTGAGGAAGATCCTAAGATCCCTCACTCCTATGTGGCATACCAAGGCCACAGTAATTGAGGACTCAAAGAACCTCACCACTATGACTGTGGATGAACTAGTGGGATCCCTAATGGCCTATGAGTTCAATCTGAAAAGAAAAGAAGATGAGGGCAAGAAAAAAAACCAGCTCGCCATAAAAACTAAAATAGGCACCTCTGAACTATCTGACACTGATAACTCATCTAGCACAGGTGAGGAAACTGGTGAGCTAGCCATGTTAACAAGAAAATTCAAAAGGTTTCTGCGGAAGGAAGGTAAGGGATTCAGGAATCCTAAGGGCATGGTAAGAAAGTCATCTCAGTTTAAGTTTGATAAAAATAAAACTTCATCTAACAAACTTGTCTGCTACAACTGCAGGAAACTAGGACACATAAAGGCTGAATGTCCAGAGACTCCTAAGAAATCAAGCTTCAAGTGGAAAGGCAAGCAACCAAAAGCAATGATAAGCACATGGAGCGAGGAGGAGGAAAGCAGTAAGGAGGAAACAACTTCCGAGGAAGAAGAAGGAAACATCTGTTTGATGGCCAAAGGAGATAGCGATGATCTTGAGGTAATCCCTCCGTTTCAAGATTTTTCTAGCTCAGATTGGGAAGAAGTCTACTCAGACTTACTTGATGCATATGAAAGAATTAGAAAGGAAAATAAGAGTTTGAAGAAAAAGCTTAATCAGGTCAATAATGACAGCAACCCATTTGCCAACAGAACTGAACTAGAATTAGAAATCACCACCTTGAAAAATAAGCTGAAACAATACGAGACAGATGAAGAAAATGTCAAAGGGCTGTTAGAAGAAAATGAGTCACTGAAAAACACAATTGATGAGGTAAAATTAAAGACTCAAGAAAGTGAACAGCAAACTAAGGTAACTCAAGAAAGAAACAACTCACTCAAGGAGGAAAACTGTCAACTTCTGGAAGAAATAGAAAGAATCCAGAGTGAACTGAAAAACAAACAGGAAACCTTGGAAAAAATGACTAAAGGTCAAGAAAACTTAAATGCTGTCTTGGGAATAAAAGTAAACTTTCAAAAAGAAGGGTTAGGATACAATCCTACGGCTAAAAAGGAATTCCAAATAAAAACCGTAACTGGGATTGCTGACTCAAAAGGAAAAGGGCCCCTAATCAATCTATATCAAGACAAACAAGAGGATGTAGCTGAATGCTCCTCCAAAAGGAATAATGTCACCAAGGAAGAGAGAAACATTAAAGAGAAAACAGTCAATCAACATAAGCTTAAAAATAATAGACAAGAAACTCAAATTCACAGAAATAACCAAACAAACCAAGTACTAAATCAAGTTAAAGGACATAAATCTGGAAAACAAGGTGTCTGGAGACAGGCTGGTCGACAACCGACCCCTCCTCTGTCGACCAGAGGATCTGCCAGAACAGGCGCTGGCGTCTGGAGAAGCAGTGGTCGACCACAGACATACCAGATGTCGACCAGAGGAACTGCCAGAACAAGCGCTGGCTTCTGGAAAAGCAATGGTCGACCACAGACACACCAGATGTCGACCATGACCAGACACGCAAACAGAAACCACAGATTTTCTCAGGTGAAACAAAATGAAAATTGGAAATCAAAAAGGTGGATTCAGATTAAAGAAACATTAGAACAAAAGCCACCCAATCTGAACAAGTTCAAAGATGAAAAATTAAACTGCTCTAACAAAATCTGGGTTCCCAAAGGATTGTTACAGCAATTTCATAATTTTACAAGTTATCTTGGACCCGGGTACCATTGGGGTCCAAAAATTTCTGTGTAATTCATGATGCATGAATGTCTGGCAGCCATGCACAATAAGTGGTACTTAGATAGTGGTTGCTCAAGACACATGACAGGAGACAAGACCAAGTTCTCCCAACTAAGCTCAAAAGATGGAGGTTATGTGACCTTTGGAGGAAATAACAAAGGTAAGATCATCGGGACAGGTAAAATAGGTAAGAACTCCTCAAACAGTATTGAAAATGTACTACTGGTAGATGGACTGGAATATAACTTGCTGAGCATCAGTCAGCTTTGCGACAAAGGCCATGAAGTAATATTTGACTCCAAGATCTGCAAGATTATTGAACCAAATTCAGATACAGTCAAGTTTATGGGCCAGAGAGTAAACAATGTCTACACAATAGACTTGGATGATCCAGCCCACTCCAACCTGTGCCTAACCGCCAAGAAAGAGGACCTAACCTGGCTGTGGCACCGAAGGCTAGGGCATGTTAGCTATAGGGTGTTGCATAAACTTGTGAAGAATAAAATGGTTCTTGGTATGCCTGAAATTTCGTTTGCTCAAAATGTCAAAGTATGTGAATCATGTACCCAAGGTAAGCATATACTAGTTGTACAAATCTATGTGGATGATATTGTGTTTGGGTCTACCGAAGCTTCTTTATGTACTGAATTTGCAAACTTAATGACCAATGAGTTTGAAATGAGCTTAATGGGGGATTTACAGTTTTTTCTTGGATTGCAGATCGTACAATGTAGAGAAGGATACTTCATAAATCAATCCAAGTACATAAAGGAGATGTTGAAGAAGTTTGGCATGGAAAGCTGCAAACCAATCGAGTCACCCATGGGTACAAATGCAACATTGGAAGCTGATGTAAAAGGTAACATGGTAGATGCCAAGAAATACAGAGGTATGATCGGGTCCCTGCTATATTTAACTGCTTCAAGGCCAGATATTCAGTTTAGTGTATGCATGTGTGCTAGATATCAGTCTAGCCCTAGAGAATCACATTTAGGGGCTGTCAAGCGTATCCTTCGATACCTTGCCGGCACCCAAGAATTGGGTTTATGGTATCCTACATACTGCAAACTAGATTTGATTTCATATTCAGATGCTGATTATGCTGGTTGCAAAATTGATAGGAAGAGTACTAGTGGTTATTGTCAAATATTAGGTGGATGTTTAATATCATGGGCTTCTAAAAAGTAGCATTATGTGGCACTCTCCACTGCTGAGGCTGAGTATGTCGCAGTAGGGAGCTGTGGTACACAGGTTATGTGGATAAAACATCAACTCCAAGACTACAATGTAGATCTTGGATGTGCACCTATTTTCTGTGACAACACTAGTGCTATTAATTTGTCTAAAAACCCCATTCAACACTCTAGGACAAAACACATTGAGATCCGTCATCACTTTCTAAGAGATGAGGTCTCCAAAGGAAATTTCATGCTTCATTTTGTAGAAACTGAAAAACAACTGGCAGACATTTTCACAAAACCCCTTAACAATGACAGATTTTCAACTCTAAGAAGGGAGTTAGGAATTTGTAGAATTTCTCCTGAAAATTCTTGAAATAATCATATTCATGTGTTCACTGTATAGATTCTGTCATTTCTGTACTAAGTTATGTCAACTAGGTCTCTAGTACTGGTCAAGTTTGAGTTTGGAGGTCTAGTGTCGGTTGCTACTTCAGCAAGTTCTGCAGAATCCTGGTTCTACTACGGATTATCTCTTGTGGTCGACCACAGGCAAGGCGCTGGTCGACCAAGGCATCAGGACAGGAAATAGTTGGTTCTGTGACTTCGCAGCTGTCGACCACAGGCGGTCCCATGGTCGACAACAGAATTGTCAGAAAGCAGACCACAGGTGACTACTCATCAGGCAGCTTCTGTGACAGCACAGAGGTCGACCAAAGGCAACTCTATGGTCGACAGAGGATCTGAACAAGGGAAAATGGATCTAAAAAGGCTGCTGGCTCTGCTAGGAAATCCTCTGAACTAAGTGAACTTTTGCGCTCAGATTCTTCACTCATTCATCCTTATCCATACTTCCCATCCCTTGTGTCTCTATATCTCTTCATGGCCAACATTTTTTTTATCTTCAGCAAGGACTCACAAATTGAGGGGGAGAAAAAATGTAAATTCATTCCTTGATAAAACATTGAAAAACCTAACCATATCTTTCAATAAAATCACCAAGGTAATCATTAAGAGTAGAGGTTGAGTGTAGTAATGAGAATTTGAACTGTACTACTGCAATAAATTCAAACCATAACTATGACTCTGTCACAAGATTTTGAGGACTTATGATTTTTAGTAATGAGACTGTTTCTCTACCTGTGTCTGTGTTGGACAGTAAAAATAAACTCAAATATAACATGTATGTACATGGAATACGCCATAATTCTGCCTTCTTGGTAGAGCAATGGATTGAGTTCTGAGAAACTACTGTTCTCCATCTCAAAGCAAAAAATTGGCTGAAAAATAGATGGGAGACAAGTGTGTCATGAAGATCCAATCTAACTCTGCTGCTTTCAAAAAGATTGATTGGGCATACTGAGTAACTGGGGATATTGGCGTCTGATAAACGTATATCCTCACGGATAAAAGGTATGTCCCAGTCATTAGTGAAATGGTTAGGCATGCTAAGTAGCCGGGGCTTCTGGCGTGTAAAAAGCGTGTCTCCTCGTGTAGAAAAGCATGTGATAAACCTGACCACAGCTCTCAAATGATTCAAAAAGAAAAATTTAAAGTTATCACAAAGGTAGAGAAAATGGTTGACCTAAAGCATAGCATGCAAATAAAAGTACAAAACACTGTTCAGCTAGCATAGTTAGTAAAATTATCTCTTGAAATATATTATAAGTTCAAGGAGCCATGTGTAAGAAATTGGATATGGGGAGTCAATTTATTGGTGCAATACTTTCAAATTCATTGAACCACAAGACCCACTCTATTTGGTCACAAGGTGGTCTTTGCATAAGGGTGGAAAGGTTCCATAAGTGTTCTATTAAAGAAAGGGAGTACACTTTAATATCTTCCAAAAATTTGAGTTATGCTGATTAAATCCTGACCGCTCGTTTTCTGCATCGTGATGGTTCACTATCCTAGTTTTTTTAAGACCCAGCCCTACTGCCCTACCCTACAAATTGCCACGGCTGGGTCCCTAATTTTCTCTCATCCGCACTGCTGCCACTCATGCTCAATCCACTTCTGTTCCACCTACCTCCACTCCATCTACTTCTGCTCCACCACCATCCTTCACCTCCAACACTGAGTCTCACGGAGTGCTTCTCCAGATAGCATCTCAGTTGTCCTCTCTCACCACCCAATTCCAATCCTTTCAAGAGAATATGAATGCTGCCACCGGGCGCCTGGAGCAGAAAGTCCAAAGGCTAGAACAACAGATGGAGGCCAGGTTCATCAAGCAAAAGGAACACACTGACCATGCTAGTTCTCGGTTCAACAGACTAGTTGGCACCTTAGGTCAAGTGTCAGAAGAAATGGGAAACCGCATAGAGTTCACAACCAAGCAGAATGAAAAGTATCACAATGCTACTATCTGCGAGATCCAGGAGCTCAGACTCTCTTATGCCCACATTGTTGACAAGCTGGATCGCATGAAAGAGAACGTGAAGCCAGAGACTTCCTCATCCTCCTCAGAGGGATTGTTTAAATGATCTTCTTTTTGCTGTTGACAAAGGGGGAGATAGGACTTTATGTGTCATTGTGTGTCTAGTTGTGTGTCTAGATGTGTGTCTAGATGTCAAGTTTACTTTGTCTACGTGTCCTTAGTGTCTTTATCCTTTTTGATTCACTCATGTAATTAGTGCTATAGTTTTTGGAAGGCACATCAAACGAATTGTCTGAATGAAATCTGTGCTATGATAGCCTTGAATGCAATATCAAATGAATTCTATAATCTGTTGTTTGTCACAATGACTCATGGTTGTCATCATCAAAAAGGGGGAGAATGTTGTGCATCCCTTGGTTTTGATGATGACAATAGGATATGTTTGATTAATCAAGTTCTATCTTGTTTCATAACAAATACAAGTGGTTTGATTGTTCCTTCAAAGTAATGGACTCATGACTATTTGATGATGACAAATAATGTTTTTGATTAACTCAATATAAATCTGATAGTTCAAGTTACTTCTGATAAGTTAAGTAATTTCAGGTCCACTGAAATCCAAGTGGAATCAACAAATCAGAAGAAGTGTCAAAGGCCGCTTGTCGACCAGGGAAGTGGTTATGGTCGACCAACGAACCCAGCCAGAAACACTTCAAGTCATCCGTCTTCTGCATGTGCCTTGGCTGTCGACCAAAGCCCCACTTCTGGTCGACCACAGAACAGACAGAGCATCAGACAGAACTGACGGCCATCTGGAATTTGCCCCTTGTCGACCAGCGACAAGGCTGTGGTCGACCACGGGGGACGCGAGTGTCAGCCAGAATGAAACCGCCATCAGGACACTGCTCGTTGTCGACCAGGGACAGTGTCATGGTCGACCACGGGTGTTATAGCGTCCAGAACCGAACTCTAACCGAATTCTGTTTTGGTTCCTTAAAACCTGCAGATTGGTGTTGCAGGTTGTTGGGTAGTTCAAATGATGAGATTCCGCACGGGAATCAAGGAGAGAATCTTGCTTAGAAGCGGTCAAACTTATTGTAGTGATCGGATTTAACCTTCTCCCTACTTTCTAGCAGATTGATGCTCGATCTGGAATTTGAGCGGGAAGAGCTTCAGGCTTGAAAAAGTATCTGCATAAAAAGTAGAAGGCAACTGATCGCGGAAAAAAGCACACAGAGAGAGCATAGAACAGAAGCTAAGAAACACACCTACATCACAGGACGAAGTGGCTCTCCATCAATCAGAAATCTGCAGAAGACTAAAGGCATTCTCATTGCTGCAGAAGGAAGACTGGGCTTGAAGCTGTGCGACCTCCAGCAGCAAAGCAGCTGAAGGCATCCGATTGGAAGTTCTACAGGGAGTCTACTCTTGTTATTTATGTGATTAAGTCCCAGGCTGAATTCTTTACTTGGTTACAAAAGTCTATATTCAGTCCTGTTGCATCATCCCACCTTCTCATCATTTCTATTCATCCTTACACCAAGTGTCAAGCTGTGAGGCAGCGGATTCAAGTTGTGTGTCAGCTGGTACAAGCTGTGTGTCAGCAGGAACAAGCTGTGTGACAGCGGTGTCTTGTGTTTTGGATTGAGATCAGAGGCTCTCATAAGTGAAGCCTTGCTTGAGTTAAGCAAGGGGTGGATGTAAGTCTCGGGAAGAGACTGAACCACCTTAAAAATCCTATCTTGTGGTTTGCTTATGTGTGTGCGTGCTTCTCTATGTGTTTGTTTTCTTCATTGATATCAACATTAGTTCTGTAATTCGTCAATCACCTGCAACTCATTTAGTCAATAGATATTAAATCGAAAAAGGGGGAAAGATCTATTCACCCCCCCTCTAGATCTATTCAGTCCGTACTCAACAACGTGCTGCGTGCCATTGCCCTTGAGGAGAAATTACAAAATTAGTGGCGAAGGGAAGGGCACCCCACCTTATCAAGACAGAGGGGCCCTTTTACAATAGAAGGAATGTCAGCCCAAGAGTCCCAACATAATAGCTGCGATAGGGTGCAACCCAGATTAGCTAGCGAGTCTGTTGGCTGATTCGCCTCCCTAAAGAAGTGTGACAGATGAACACGGAGGTCCAACATAAGGCGCAAAATGTCATGTATAATATAAAGAAGGCGCCAAGGGCAAGAAATGCTCCTCTTCAGAACCTCGATCAGCACACTAGAGTCGGATTCAATCATGAGCAGCCTATAGTTGTGAGAAACGTAGAGACAAAGCCCATCCCTAAATGCCAGGGCCTCAGCAGAAAGACTTGATGATATGCCGTAGTAAGGAGCAACAAATCCTAGAATAAGCCTTCCATGAGAGTCCTTGATAACCCCACCACCTCCAGCGAGTCCAGTACTCCGTTTGAAGGCACCGTCAACATTGAGCTTGAGCATGTCGTATGGGGGGCGGATCCAGCGAACCACCTGTGGGGAAAAGTTGAAAGGCTTGGGTAGAACGAGCCCTGCGAACATTGAATGCATAGGACAGGGAGTAGGGGCCTCCATTCGAACTAGCACGAAGGCCCACCGAGCACTGGGGTGGCCTGCTGGTCGTCGTTGCGGACTGCTGGTCACGGGTGCCAGCCAACGCAAGGGGAGCGCCTGTGAGAGAAAAGGGAAACGAATGGGAGAAGGGAGACACGGGAGGTGTGGGCCAGACACTAGATGAATAGTGTTATCAAATTTCCTCCTATTTCCTTTTTTTTGAAATTCCCTTCTCCAATTCTCTTTGCCCCTCTTTTCTTTGGTTTTACGCATATGGCCTTTCCCATGGACTTTTGCTTCAATTGGGCCTCTCTTCATATTTGGGCCCTCTTTCCCCTTCCATTCTTTTCTCCTCCTCTTTTTTTTCCTTTTTTTATCGCCAACACTCCTATGGCAAATAAAGACTATGCTGGCATCCCAAGCCTCGCCGAATTCATGCAAGAGAAGGAACCAATCGAGCTGGCACAGCAGACCGAGGCAGCACCTAAAGAAAATGATGAACCACCTTCTGAGCCAACTCCTAAAGCACACAATGATGGCAGGCGTAGTAAAGCTGAAGAAATGAAATTGGCCAATGTCAGGTCCAAAAATAGAATGATGATGCAGCTAAAGAGAATCCCTGCGAGGTTCACTGTCTGGGAGATATTTTCTCTCGTTGAGGAAACCAGACAAGCCGTCATCACGGCTCTGCAAACCCCGCACACTCTGAAAGCTGTTTTGCTGAAATGCAGTCAGGGGTTGCCATGACTTTTATGGAGGAAGACATACTTCTGCCCTCCGTCAGCCATAATAGACCGCTCTACATGAGAGGGCAGTTGAATAGTCAGCCCATAAGCAGGATTTTGATTGATCCTGGGGCAGCAGTAAATATACTCTCCTACCGAGTATATCAGAAATAATATTCTGATGTGCACCTGATCGAGGTCAGGGATATGAGAATTGCTGGGTTCAACCAGAAGTTTGAAGTTCCTATGAGCGTGGCCGAGTTTGATCTCTCACTTGGCGACTTCACTACCAAAGTGTAGTTCCATGTAATAAATTCCAACACCTCATATAAGGAGTTGCTGGGCCGACCATGGCTGCCCTAGAACTAGGTGGTTCCCTCTACTCTCCACCAATACCTGATGTACCCCCGAGACGAGAAAGAAGAAAGAATATTTGCTGACTTACACCCTTCAAGGTGTTCGAATGCCACCTGCTGGATGTATCATTGTACCTAGAAAAGCCAAAGAAAACCTGCCACCCATCTCAGGATAAGGGGAAAAAGAATTTAGAATCTGGCGACTGGTTCCCTCTACCGCCGCCTAACTATGTGGCTCCTCCAAAAGTGTCACTCATCTCTGAGGAGGAAGGGCTACTCAGAGCAATTCAGTCTAATATTTACCTTGAGCCGCGGATATCAGGACTCGAAGATTTATTCGGGAATATCAAAGTCCCACCAAGGGTCATCAAACCCATAGTAGATGCAGACTGTCAAACTGTCGAATTGCTGAAGACCATGGAGGTCCCCAATCCTGGAGGTCAGCCAACTATGTTTTACGCGTCCAAGGAGCAGCCCGTGAAAGGGGATGATGATTGCATGTTCCCCGAAGAAATGCATGATCCACTTGTCCCGATTATGGGACTCCCACATATAGCTGGCCGCGTGGTAAAAATGGCCAGGAGGCAACAGATCTCCTTCTGTTAGCCCTCCAGTCAGAAAAAGTTGTTCAAAGAATTATGGTATCCACCAAATATGGACTGGGAGCTACTACAGATTACTCAGCACCCAAGATTGGGCTTTTCTGTACAAGACTATTATGAAGTCGATATGCTCTCCATCTCTGCTTCAATAAGCAAAGATCCCCTTGAGGCAATTTATGATGAATATTTGGCGGACTACAAACCGACGGGACCATCTATTGAGTCAAAGAGCTCCTGCCCATCTCGGTCGTAGACACGTGATGATCAGAAAGTTGCCGCCTCATGCAGATGCCGGGAGTCCATCTCTGTGGAGGCAACCACGTTTTTTGATGATGACCCACAAGAGCCCGACGCCGAAGGATGTCCTTCTGCCCCCGAAGTCATTCCACCTATAAGTCAACATCCAAGCTGCACAGAATCCACGGCGCCAGCACTAGTGCTGCTCCTCCAGCATAGTCAACAGCCAACTGGCTCGGAAGGAGGATGAAGACTTCGTTGATTTGCAGCCGGCTCCCCCAGAAATAGAAGATGCCGACCAAGGCACTATTGATGAACTGGTCGAAGTGAACCTCGGTACAGAGGATGATCCCAGGCTGACTTTTCTCTGTGCCCTATTACTACCAGGAGAAAGGGGCAATACATAAAGTTGCTCTAAGAATTCCAAAATTGCTTTGCTTGGATTTATGAAGAAATGTTTGGCCTTAGCCATGTAACTCTAGTACATACTGGCCATTGACCCCCAAAGTTGAGCCAGTGAAATAGTCACCTGGGAGAATGAGGCCAAAGTTGATAAGCCAGATCTGCAAAGAGGTCGACAAGCTCATAGATGTCGACTTCGTGGTAGAAATCAATACACTACATGGCTGGCCAACATCATGCCGGTTAAGAAGAAGAACGACCAGATCATGATTTGTGTGGATTTTCGATGTTGGACTCCCTAATTGATTTTGGGCATATTGGTTTTGATGATTACAAAACATGTGTGTTTTAGTGTTATTTTTGTTCATATCTTTAGTTTCGGAAAAACAAATCAATGTGAGTGGTGTGTTTGAATTACTAATTTGATAAGCTTGTGAATGTGCAAGATTTTGTGTTTTGAACTCACATTTCAATCCTCACGAGAGTAGAGATGATAGTGTTCTAGCTTGGTTTGCATGTTATAGTGTCCTATTTCATTCAAACAATTGCTAGTTACAAAGGAGGAGTTAATATGACTTCCAAATCTATACTAACTTGGTAATTTTGTGTTTTGCAGGTTCAAACCTTAGCTTAAGTCCTCCGGAATCAAGGAAAATTGGTTACATTTATTTCATTGAACATTTGAGGGTTTAAGGGGCTTTAATTGATATTTTCTAAACCTTTAGGAAGTGCTTAAGCTATTTCATACAAATCTTGATGAAATTGGAATTGAATGTTGGTTTTACATTCCATAAATGCATACCAATTGATTTCAATTTTTATGATGAGGAAAATTGGGTTTTCAAAGTGATTTCTTACATATTTCCAGTGGCCAAATAGAAAACATCATGCTTAGGTCAACCACTTGTGGAGGGTAGGTCGACCTGATGTTTCCAGCCTTGGCCAAGACAGAACCTAGTTCAGGTACGGTCGATCGAAAATTGAGAGGCGGTCGGCCGGTTCTTCTAGAGCAAGGCCAAACAGAACCTAGTTCAGGCCGGTCGACTGTCTCCCTAAACTGGTCGACCGACACATCTTCTGCTCTTCGCTTGTGATTCCCGTTTCACTCCGGAACCATAGTTACAAGAAATGACAATAGTATTTCAACCATTCATAATTTTCTCAAAGGAGTACATGTCCATCGTTCCAGATCAAACAAGAGTCCATATAGGCTCACCACCACATAACCATACATATGAGAGAGACATTCATCCATAACATACCCAGATGAACTATGAACTAGCACTACTCCTCAGCTGCAGCCTCCTCCACAACCTCCTATATATCTCCTGAAAATGTGTGTCACAAAGGGGTGAGTGTGACGCTAAGTAGGTAGCCTAAACAAACTGGGGTTAACTCGCATCTATATAACCATTTTGTAGACATAATTCAAATGTAAATAATAGCACAATCCATTCATTATCATCTGCTGAAAATAACTCATATGAGGAAAATACACATTTTTAACTAACATATAAGGTACCCATGTATGCATCAAGGCCTCAGTGAATGAGCAGTTACACATTATCACATTTTCATAGGTTTTCACATATTGTTATTCATGGAACTGAATAGCTGCTGCAAACATAGGAGGCCCACACATAAACAAACGAAAGAGTACTACGCAGACCCGGGAGCGAACTCCAACCTAGATTCCTGAGGCCCAGTGGCGTTACGTATCGCTATCCCACAGAAGGGCTGTCCCACAAAGGGGCCGAAGTCCAAATCATAGGAATTTTGACAATGGCGTTACGTATCGCCGTCCCCTGGGTTCTTTTACTTCCGCGGCGTTACATATCACCGTCCCGCAGAAGGGCCACCCCACAAAGGGACCGGAGTCCTATCTCACAGAATGTTGTTGTTTCTATTCATAACATTCACATCGTATTTGCATTCATACTCATTTTACAAATACTAGCATGATACTTTATCATAACAAGCATATTTTTCAATAGTTTTAGTGGGCTAAACATACTTATATGTTGACTAGTGCGGAATAGTGGATGATCAGGTTACTATATAGAAGAGGATAGGTTTATTTCTAGGCTACACATGCATAGAAAATGACTTATATCTGCAAGTACAAAATTTTTGGGTGCATGAAATTTTTACAGGAAGGTTTTGCCTTCATTTCCTATCATTTCCTATTTTTTTCAGATTTTTACGAATTGAAATGCCATTTCAAAATTCCCTTTTTCTCGATTTCTGGAGATTGGGTCTGAGCCTAGGTGCGTCGACCTTCCCCTGTTCCCTCCCAAATGTGCATCGACCTGACACAGGCAAGACCTCAATGTGCATCGACCTTAGACAGGCCAAACCCCAATGTGCATCGACCTGACACAAGCAAGACCTCATTGTGCATCGACCTTAGATTGACCTCTCCCAGATGTGCATCGACCTTCTATTTGGCTGGGCAGACTGTGCATCGATCTTACTTAAGGCCTGGACAGATGTACATCGACCTTACTTGACCTGACTCAAATGTGCATCGACCTTACCTAACACTGGACAGAATGTGCATCGACATTACCCTGCACTGGACAGAATGTGCATCGACCTTACATTGCACTAGACATAATGTTCATCGACCTTACCCTGCACTGGACAGAATGTACGCATACCTGCCCAGAGACTCTTCTGACTTTCCCAGGGACTGTACTGACCGTAGAGACTCAGAGGATACTCATGAAAGCCCAAAACGTGACGAAAACAAAAAAACTAAAAATGAACATGGTGGTGGTCCCCACATACCCTTAGGCCCTCTTTAAATTATAGAAAAATACTTTGAAATCATTCTAATGCATTGTTGACCCAGAAAATTTGAGGATATGTGCCTACCTTTGAGATGTTAACCGATGATCAAGGAATAATATCCACACCCCATATCCACATCAGCTTTACCCTTCAATCCGGGGATGAGATCCACACCCCAGACCCTCCCGAGACTCTTGCTCGTTGTCCTAGGAATTGCAGGTTCGCCCCCCCTTCGCAGGGCCAAGGTCCCTCACCTCTCTTCTCTCTCAAGTGAAACCATAGATGGTGGATGTTGAGGATAGGTTGTGCTAAAGGCTGACCACCCTTGAAACCCACTTCCTTATATAGTTTTCAAGCCTCCCAAGGCCCTTCCCACGTCTAGCAAGGTTTAGCCCATCCCCAAGGTCGGTGGCTTATAGAGGGGGTTAATGCTAAGCACCCCTTCGATTTGAATAGAGGTGACCCTTTGTCTACCCGGTCATAGATGCGAGTGGGCGCGTCTTTCTATTGGGATTTAAGTTGGGACATCTTCATATATATGAAATAAAGAGGACTTCTTGATCTAACTCTGGGTCATGGTTTCATAGAATTTTCCCATTCCTAGCCCGAGTTATGATTTTCGCAAAATTATTACTCATTCCGGTTGCGACCTTTCGGTAGCCCGAGGTAATCTAGGTATAACTCTAGTATCCAAGCAGTATTTGGTCTCGACCTCGACGTAGAAGTTGTAGCTCACATTCTACTCAAAATTTTGGCCTTAGTTTTAGGTCATTTCATTAACCACAGACGAAGTTATGAATTTTCCATTAACTACCTTTGAATTCTCCCAATAGTCACACCTCTTCGTGACAGCTGCTAGCTAAAGGGCTCAGAGCCCTAGTTCTGGTGTGGATTGGGCTTCCACCCCAACAGAGAAGTTTGGGATAAGGGCCTAAGCTTTCTAACGAGCCTGGTTTCATCCCATTTGGTTGACTGTGGACCAAGATGTCTTTATTTTAACAGGTGACTGTATTTTTGTAACTGTTTCGATCCACTATCAGAATTCCTTCTATCCCCCCTATTAGGCCTAATTTCAGAAGTTGTACTCTTCACCGAAGTTATCCCTTACCCAATGATTGTTGTGTGGGCTTTGGTTTCACCTAATTCTGATCTTCCTACATTGAGTTACGGATTTTCTAAGGGTTCTTAAATAATCTGTCCAGATTTCTAGCCCGTTGAGTTCATGGGTCCGAATTATACCCAATTGGGCTAGTGCCCAATTAGTGGTCATAATAGTGTTCTTTTACCACAATACCCCTGCACCATTGACACACCTATTAGGGTGATTTTGGAGGGTTCTAGAAGGGGCATCCATGTGATTTGAGCTCTCTCTTTGATACATATACTAGTGCTACGCATTTGGGGCTTTTCATCTAAGGGTTTCTTGTTTTTTCATGCATGCAGGCAAAGTAGGAGGAAAAGGAGAACGAGGGCAACCTTCTACCTCCTATTCCCTCAATCTCAACCCCTTAGGTCAAAGATCGGAGTGCCAGATCTTCATCTACCTCGAATCAGGGTGCTGCGACTACATCTGCTTCATTGGAAGATCTAGATACGAGGATCAGATTTGGGTATCAATCACTTCAACTTCACTAAAGAGCAGTCCAGGGAGTCAATCTACAAGAGAAAGAGAAGCTCCACCATTTCCCTAAGTCTCCTTGACTGATTTACATCTGAGTTTAATTTCTGCATAATCTGAACTTGGATATCTTTTGAATATTTTTGACGATTCCTTGTGATGTGTGTGAGCAGTGTCTTGTTGACATTATGCTACGTCTTGTGTAGCATGTGGAGTTTTGCTACGTCTTGTAGCATGTGAGTGTGTAGGAGATGCTGTCTCCGTGGTGTGTAGGAGAGTCTATCTCCGATTGCTTCTTTTGAAGCGTGTGAAGCCTCACCAAGTTGGTGAGGGGTGGACGTAGGCAGACGTGTAGGTCTCGCCGAACCACCTTAAAAATATTCTGTACACTCTGTGGTTGATTGTTCTTATTGTGATTGTTGAATATCTTCCCGAGTGTGAATTTGTGGATGGTGAGTGGAGAGAACCTTGCTTTATCAATTCGCTTGATTCGTGTACTTCATTGAAGAACATTTTAATAGTTGCATCAGTCCGTGTGATTTGGGGGTAAACAATTCAACCCCCCTTCTTGTTTACTCGTAGTCTGGGCCAACAAGTGATATCAGAGCTTGGTCTCTGATTATCTTAGTGGACCTTGCGGTCCTTGAGTAACGATCATTTAGAATGGCCAACAAAGGCTTGCTTCCCGAGGGTCACTCCATTCATAGACCTCCCTTTTTTGATGGAAATAGTTATTCCTATTGGAAAAATAGAATGATTGTCTTTTTACGAGCTCAGGAGTATGATGTGTGGCATGTTGTGTGCAAGGGTACCTATAAATTACCTGAAAATGAGGATGAATGGGAAGATGAAGATATCAAAAAACCATGTGCAAATTATAAAGCTATGAATATCATTCAATGTGCAATTCATCGAAACGAATACTCATGTATTTCGATGTATTCTTCTGCATAGGAAATGTGGGATAAGCTAAGACTTATATATGAAGGGACCTCAGAAGTTAAGGAGAAGAAGGTGAATCTACGCATTAGGGAATGTGAGCTATTTGCAATGAAGTCGGACGAGAACATTTCCCAGATGTTTGCAAGATTGAGTGAAATCACAAATGCACTGAAGGCTTTGGGGAAGGACTACACTAATCAAGAGTTAGTCCGAAAGGTATTACGGCCACTGTCACCACAGTGGCACACTAAGGCAACGGTGATAGAAGATTCGAAAGATTTGACTACATTGTACCTTAATGAGCTGATCGAGTCGCTCATGATGTATGAGCTAAATATCAAGAGAATTGAGGACGAGAGTAAGAAAAAGAAGGTAGTTTCTTTGAAGGTGAACTCACAATCATTCGGTGAAAGTGATTGTAATACCCCATAATTTTGTATATGATATTTTAGAATTTTCTAGCATTTGCTTAGAATTTCTAAGATTTTTTAGAGTTAAGAGGACTATTAAAAGAATTTAGGCTAAATTTAAAACCAAATAAAAGGCCTAATACTTATTAATTAACTTGGCCTTTTGAATAAGACCAAAATGGCCTAAAACTAAGCCCATAAGACTTAGCGAGAAGCACCAATTTTGAATTTTTAAAGGATAAATAGGCTAATTATAAGATAATGGGAGATAATATCAAAAGAGTTTGAACCAAATCAATATTCGGCGCCCAAAGCCAAAAACGGTCTATCGGGCGATTGCTTGAGGCAATAAACGGTCGCTAGAAGACCGCATGGCTCTGTAGGTTCCGTGAATGGAAGAAAACGTGAAAAGCTTGGAACTTGGACGACCTAATCACTTTAGATCGAAGCTACCTGGCATGGATAACTCTCTAGAACTCTTTAGGGATTAACTCTACTCCTAATTTGGACTCTAAGTTCATTCTAATCCATGAAACCCAAGCTAACCTATAAATAGACCTAAGATTTCACATGTGTGACTCTTACATTTGGCTCACGTGAAACTAAGGTAAGGAGGACGAATTAGAGGTAAGTTCTTTAGAAGAATTTGTTCATAATACTAAGGTTTAACTCCCCTCCAAATTACATCTTAGGAGATCAAACCATCAGGAAGATAGAAGCTTGCAAAGTCGTCAGTTCGGTACAAGTAACCCAGGAACCTGTGCAACAGACTCAGGAAGATCTGCAAATTAGAAGCCCTAAACGAGATATTTAGGAGTTATGTCTTTAGAACTTTTGTTCTACTTTGTATCTTCTCTCTACCCTCAAATTTTCACATCTTAGGTCGAGAGAATCGGGAGATAGAGGGACAGCAAGTTGCTGGCTTTGCACAGGACGTGTAGGAACTAGGGACTACTTTCAGTCAGAGATTCGAAGTCTAGGAGCACTACCAGAGGTAGGTTATCTCATGAACGGCTTAAACATGATCTTAGGAATAAAAGCCCTCTTCTTGCAGTCAATTTCATGTTTTCTACACGGAGTATTTGATGTTTTATCTCGACTATGCGTCTAGGATTACATTGCATGCATGAATCTTACCTTTAAATGAGAAAATGACCATTCCCATTTATTTCACTTAAACCCATGCATCTCCATGTCTTAGTATGGTGTTATTAGGCCATATTTACCTATTGCCATGTTTTCTTATGCATGTAAAGGCCCTAGATTTGTATATATTTCAGTTTTATTTCTGTTTACAGTAGACATGAATAAACGGTCTTCCACAGACTGCATATGTTTTCTTAGCGGCCTCGCGATAGATCGCTAAGCCTAGTGAAACGGTCATCACGAGACCATTTGGTTTTCTGAGTTCTGTATAGATATGTTAACCCGAAACATATTGCAAAATAGCCTTAATTATCATATAGTAATCCTAGCTAATGAGGTTTTACTCCTGTTTTAAGTATTATATCATACACTTGGTTACATTTATTCTTCATCTTATTTGATTTCATGATCTTTTGCACTTGGGACTTATTTTAAACTTATGTTAATTTCATGACACAATATTATAATTTTGTAATTAAATGGTTTCTATGTTGTGTAAATAGTACATATGGTATTTTGACCGTATGTTTCACTGTTTCACTCTATTTCTTGAGCCGTTTTCTTAAGTATATGGCACATATTCCGGTATGATGTCATTAGTTACACTTTGCACTTATAGGTACACTCTCTTGGACTTATGAACCTCTCCGCCAGATATTCCTTCAATCGGACTAGGGGATTATGTTTCAAGGCCTCCGTAAGACTTCGTGAGCCTGGGATTCCCACTAGGACGCCGAGCTGGTTGTACCATCAAAGCCAATTATCTAGAAAGCTCTTTACCTGTGTTTTGTGTATTCTGGACCCTAGCGGCCCTATGGATGACCGCTAAAATGCACCAAGCGGCCATTCACTAGACCGCATAGCTCCAGAATATTTTCCTGCGTCGACACTTCTTTTTCATGCGTTGACTCTATTCAAGAAATGGTCTATACTCTAACCGCTTTCTGCATAAAACGGTCCAGTAAACGACCGCTTTATCTCTGAACCTGTCTAACCCAAGGTTTGACCTTTGGGGTTGGTTTTCTTGAGTTCCTAGATGGTATTCGAATTATCTAGAGTCTCAACATATGTTTAAAAAGTCAATATTAAGATATGAAACTTAATGAATGTACCGTTATGCTGACGGAATGCCGCCGGAGTATAATGTTCTTTTAATTTTTCTTTGATATCTCATATCAAATTTTGGTACGTTATATACCTTGGTTACTTGGTCATGAAACTTATTATTTGGAATTGAATTATTGGCCAAAATTATTATTATATCTCGTGAAAGTAGCTAGATTTATAACTTGAAGATGCAAGATCAGGATCGGATTGTGTCCAAGGGCTCCATGCTAGCCCCCACGACCGATGGTCGGAAACGTGGTATAAACTATGGGGTACGATGATACTGGCGTCGCATTGCGCTGGGAGTACTGTCTCTTATAAATGAGTGAAATTCACGAGGCTTGTTATGAAATTTACATGCTTGTTAATGCATAGCCTTTACAAGGTTGTGTAAAGTACTTTCTAGGTACATGCTCGTACATACTTGTTCATGAAAGACCAAATTTACATCTACATGATTAATCTTGCTTGTTCATGATCGATACTTATTCACGTCAACTTGCTTAGTTATTTCATGATTCTTGGTTATCTTGGTTTACATCACTTGATTATTGCATTCTTATTTTTATCTTAATTCTAGAGCTAAGACGTTAATCACTTGAGTATTGCCTTCATGTTGATGTGAAGATACCTGCTGGGCAAGTGTGCTCATACCTACTTTCTCACTTTTCCAGGAAGTACATGTGAATCGGATTCGGAATATACAAGTAGCGGGTCTGAGAGTGATTGAAAGTCAAATGGATCGAGAGAAGACCTAGTTGTCAAGTGTCTAGTCGAGTCCCATTGTAATTTTCAATTTTCTTGAGTCTATGATGTAAGAATGGTTAAGTCATGAATCTAATGTACTTGTGGTTGTTAGTATGAAATAAAGTGGGAATTCGGAAAATTTTACTTGTGCAATTACTTTTATGTGATTGCCTTGCGCTCTGATTTGTTTGCTTGCGAGAGACTTACCATGCCGGCTGTTCACGTTCCGATATTCCTTCCGTTGTATTAAAAGCGTGGGGCATAACAATTAGAGTGGTATCAGAGCCTAGGTCTAAGAATTTTACTCATTCATAGGAAAAAGAAATCATGTCATAGGTTAAGTCCAAGGTTTAAGGACCCATGCCTATGAAACAAGGAAAGAAATTTCCCCACCCATGAGAGAAATTAGGTAGAACCGGGGTTGAGATAGTTATTAAGAAATTTCCTCTAAAATTAAACCCACCAATTCCATTAGAATTAATTCACTTATTACTCTTCTCAGGTACCTTATTCTTGTAATGGCTCATCGGGTCGATTGGAATGGAATGCAGCAAACCGTTGCAGGTCTCACACAAGCTTTGCAAACTACGGCCCAAGCTGGCGCAAGGGCAGGAGTTGGTGATCTACACCGTAATTTTTGGAGTTTAAACCCTCCACGATTTTCGGGTTCTTCTAACCCCGATGAAGCAGAAAATTGGATTGACGAGGTGAATCATATCTTCGAGGTCATGTAATGTGCTGACCAAGAGAAGGTTCACCTTGCTACATTCCAGCTTAACAAAGATGCGCATACATGGTGGAAGTCTGTACCTACACCACCTGTAGATGCACCACACACTTGGGAAGGATTTCTCACGCTCTTTCGAGCCAAATATTTCTCCGAGCATGTCAAGGGGAGGAAGGCGGCTGAATTTACGTCACTACATTAAGGTATGATGACAGCGGCAGAATATGAATTAAAATTCTCTCGCCTGGCACCTTATGCTCAACATCTAGTAAGCACGGATCTTCTAAAAGCAAATCGCTTTATGGATGGGCTCCGACCCATCTTTATCCAGCAACTTGGCCCACAAAACATTCAGACCTACGCAGAGATGGTCCAATGGGCACACTTATGTGAACGGACCTTGGAGAAGGTCGATAAACTCAAGGTCAGAGAGGAGGAGTCGAGCCGAAAGTCTGATCGGCGAGGTAAAAAGCAAGAAAAATTCAGCATCACCTATAACTCTCGGGACAACAAGAAGAGATCTCGAAGTAGTAACAGGAGCGGAAGACACAAGAACAAGAAGATACAGGAATAAGACAAGGCTCTTACAACGGCTTGCTCATTCTGCGAAAAATTCGGTCATTCGGCCGAAGAATGTTGGAAACGCTTAGGTGCATGCCTAAGATTTGGAAGTCGGGAGCACCGCATGCCTGACTGTCCTCTGATGAAAGAGCAATCATCTATGAGGAGTAATGGTGGACGAAAACGGCAAGCTAGATTGAATGCCATGTTGGAGGATGAACCAACCAAAGAAGGGGAGCTCATTGAAGGTACAATTCATATTCATTCCCATCCTACTTTTGTGTTATTTGATACAGGTGCTACTCATTTTTTTATTGCTAGTTCCTTTGCAAAAACATTACCTATTTCACCTGTTCCCTTACCATTAGATTTAACCATAGTCACTCCTTTAGGATCGAGAATGGAATTGAAAACCTATTTCTGAATAGTGAAGTTACTGTAGAAGTACATAATCTTCCTGCTAATTTGTATGCCTTGATATGGAAGGCTATGATGCCATATTAGGAGTTGATTGGCTTATAGAGCACGACGCCTATATAAATTGTCGCAGTAGGATAGTTTCCTTCCGAAAACCAGGTCCCCCACGATTTTCCTTTCTTTGTCATCAAATACCGGAAGCATCTCTCTCTTATTTATTCTATTCACGCTTGCAAACTCATTTTGCAAGGATGTGAAGCTTTCCTTGCCTCCGTAGTAGTTACTGAGTCAAAGGAAATTCAGATAGAAGAAATAACCGTAGTTAAGGAGTTTCCTGACGTTTTTCCTTCCGAGTTACCTGGCTTACCACCCGAAAGGGAGGTTAACTTCACCATTGAACTTACACCTGGAGCAACACCAGTGTCAATAGCTCCTTATTGGATGTCCCCCACGGAATTGAAGGAACTAAAGAAGCAACTTCAGTAGTTGCTAGAAAAAGGCTTCATTTGACCTAGCACTTCCCCTTGGGGTGCGCCAGTCTTATTTGTCAAGAAGAAGGATGGTTCCCCCAGATTATGCATTGACTACCGGTAGTTGAATCAACTCACCATCAAGAACAAATACCCACTGCCGCGTATTGATGAGCTGTTTGACCAACCTTCTAGTGCGGAGTACTTCTCCAAGATCGATCTCAGGTCAGGTTATCATCAACTGAGGGTCAAGGATGAAGACATTCACAAGACTGCTTTCCGAAGCCGATACAGACATTATGAATTTGTGGTTATGCCGTTCGGTTTAACTAATGCACCTGTTGCATTCATGCAACTGATGAATAATGTGTTCAGGCCTTATCTTGACCAATTTATGATCGTATTCATTGATGATATTCTCATCTATTCAAAGACAAAGAAAGAACACGAGGAGCATCTGAGGATTGCCTTGCAAACCTTACGAGAACACCAACTTTATGCTAAGTTAAATAAATGTGAATTTTGGCTTAAGGAGGTCTCTTTCCTTGGCCATATCATTTCTAAAGAAGGCATTGCAGTAGATCCTTTTAAGGTTGAAACTGTTAAGAACTGGAGCCGACCGAACACTATATCTGAAGTTTAAAATTTCATTGGTCTGGCTGGTTATTATAGGCGATTTATCAAGGATTTCTCCAAACTCGCCGCCACTTTAACAAGACTCACAAGGAAGGAAAATCCGTTCGAGTGGACAAAGGAATGTGAAGAAAACTTCTTAGCCCTTAAAGAGCATCTCACCACGGCACATGTACTGGCATTACCCGTAGAAGGTGGCGGATTTGAAGTTTATATAGATGCATCCGGCATTGGCCTAGGGTGTGTACTCATGCAAAATGGCAAGATGGTTTGCTATGCTTCAAGACAGTTAAAGTAGCATGAGGAAAATTATCCTGTTCATGATCTAGAGCTAGCTGCTGTTATATTTGCCTTGAAGATTTGGCGTCACTACCTTTATGGAGAAATATTCACGGTCTATTCAGACCATAAGAGCTTGAAATATCTATTTTCTCATAAAGAGCTAAATATGAGACAAAGGTGTTGGTTGGAGTACCTTAAGGACTTTGATTTTGCTATCGAATATCATCCTAGCAAAGCAAATGTTGTGGCCGATTCGCTCAGTAGGAAACCAATGGGAAAGCTATCAAGTCTCATGAAAGGTATGACCAATCTCATTTCTAAATTTGCTAAGTTAAATTTAGATATTAATATGAAGAAGAAAGAGGATTACTTTACAGCTAATATCTGGGCACAACCCACATTAATAGAATATCTAGTCAAACCCCAAGATAATGACCCTATGTTATTGGAAATCAAAGCCAATATGGAGCAACGGCCGGATTTCTCTATTGCAAATAATGGAAGATTGTTATTCAAGGGACGAGTTTGTATACCGGATCATTTCGATACTAAGAAATTGATCCTGGAAGAAGATCATAAATCTAAGTATGCCATTCATCCTGGTGCTACCAAAATGTATCAAGACCCCTCAAAAAGATTTATTGGTGGCCCAATATGAAAAGGGAAGTAGCAGACTATGTGTCACGTTGCCTCACTTGTCAACAAATTAAGGCATAACATCAAAGGCCCGCTGAAAAACTACATCCTTTGAAAATTCTAGAATAGAAATAGGAGAGTATAGGGATGGACTTTATCATGGGACTGCCTAAATCAAGAGGTGGACATGATGGAATATGGGTGATCATAGACCGTTTAACAAAATCGGCACATTTTCTACCTATTAAAAGCCGATGGTCTGTAGATATCTTGGTTGCTTTGTACATAAAGGAGATAGTTAAATTACATGGTGTCCCTGTCACCATCATTTCTGATCGAGACCCTCGATTTACTTCACAATTCTAGAAAGGGCTGCAATATTCTTTAGGGACCCGATTGAATTTTAGCACTGCGTTTCATCCACAAACTGATGGACAAATAGAAAGAACCAATCAAGTGATAGAAGATATGCTAAGAGCCTGTGTTATAGACTTCGGTGGAAGTTGGCACGACCATTTACCTCTAGTGGAATTCGCCTACAATAATAGTTACCAAGCTAGCATTCAGATGGCACCATTTGAGGCACTATATGGGAGAAGCTATTGTTCACCTATCTGCTGGAGTGAAGTTGAGGAAAGACAACTTCTAGGTCCAGAATTGATAAGGGATACTACTGAGAAGGTTAAGCTAATTTGAGAAAGACTCAAGATGGCCCAAGATAGATAAAAATCATATGCCGATAATCGAAGGCGTGACCTGGAATTCTAAGTTGGCTACCATGTATTTCTCAAGGTCTCTTTGGGTCGAGGTATTCGAAGGTTTGGCATCAAAGGCAAGCTTACACCAAGATTCATTGGCCCTTTTTAAATTCTTGAAAGGGTTGGAGAGGTGGCATAACGACTGGCTTTACCTCCCCAATTAGCAGGAGTTCATAATGTATTCCACGTCTCTATGTTAAAGAAATATGTCTACGATCCATTCCACGTTATCACTTATGATAATATGGAGATCCAAAAGGATTTGACGTACGAGCTACAGCCAATCAGAATAACTGAACAAGAGGTATGTCAACTCCGGAATAAAACCATTCCCATGGTCAAAGTCCAGTGGACTAAATCTTGCCCACATGAAGCAACATGGGAGACAGAAGAAGCCATGCGCAAGAGATTTTCCGATCTATTTGAATGTAAATACACTCTTCCTTAAAGCCTATGTATGGGAATTTGGGGACCAAATTCTCTTAAGTGGGGGAGGGTGTAATACCCCAAATATTTGTATATGATATTTTACTACTTTCTAGCATTTATTTAGAATTTCTAAGATTTTCTAAGAGATAAGAGGACTATTAAAAGAATTTGGGCTAAATTTGAAACCAAATAAAAAGGCCCACTACTTATTAATTAACATGGCCTTTTGAATAAGACCAAAATGGCCTAAAACCAAGCCCATAAGACTTAGCCAATATTCTAGAAGCACCAATTTCAAATTTTAAAAGGATAAATAGGCTAATTATAAGATAATGGGAGATAATATCAAAAGAGTTTGAACCAAATCAATATTCAGCGCCTAAAGCCAAAAATGGTCTATCGGGCGACCGCTTGCGGCAATAAACGGTCACTAGAAGACCGCATTGCTCTGCAGGTTCCGTGAATGGAAGAAAACGTGAAAAGCTTGGAACTTTGACGACCTAATCATTTTAGATTGAAGCTACCTGACATTGATGACTCTCTAGAACTCTTTAGGGATTAACTCTACTCCTAATTTAGACTCTAAGTTCGTTCTAATCCATGAAACCCTAGCTAACCCTATAAATATACCTAAGATTTCACATCCACGACTCTTACGTTTGGCTCGCGTGGAACTAAGGTAAGGAGGATGAATTAGAGGTAAGTTTTTTAGAAGAATTTGCTCATAATAGTAAGGTCTAACTCCTCTCCAAATTTCATCTTAGGAGATCAAGCCATCAGGAAGATAGAAGCTTGCAAAGTCGTCAGTTCGGTACCAGCAACCCAGGAACCTGTGCAACAGACTCAGGAAGATCTGCAAATTAGAAGCCCTAAACGAGATATTTAGGAGTTACGTCTTTAAAACTTTTGTTCTACTTTGTATCTTCTCTCTACCCTCAAATTTTCACATCTTTAGGTCGAGAGAATCGGGAGATAGAGGGACGGGAAGTTGCTGGCTTTGCATAGGACGTGTAGGAACTAGGGACTACTTTCAGTCAGAGATTCGAAGTCTAGGAGCACTACCAGAGGTAGGTTATCTCATGAACAGCTTAAACATGATCTTAGGAATAAAAGCCCTCTTCTTGCAGTCAATTTCATGTTTTCTACACGGAGTATTTGATGTTTTATCTCGACTATGCGTCTAGGATTACATAGCATGCATGAATCTTACCTTTAAATGAGAAAATCACCATTCCAGTTTATTTCACTTAAACCCATCCATCTCCATGTCTTAGTATGGTGTTATTAGGCCATAATTACCTGTTGCCATGTTTTATTATGCATGTAAAGGCCCTAGATTAGTATATATTTCGGTTTTATTTCTGTTTGCAGCAGACATGAATAAATGGTCTTCCACAGACCGCATATGTTTCCTTAGCGGCCCCGCGATAGACCGCTAAGCCCAGTGAAACGGTCATCACGAGACTGTTTGGTTTTCTGAGTTCTGTATAGATATGTTAACCCGGAACATATTGCAAAATAGCCTTAATTATCATATAGTAAGCCTAGCTAATGAGGTTTTACTCCTGTTTTAAGTATTATATCATACACTTGGTTACATTTATTGTTCATCTTAGTTGATTTCATGTTCTTTTGCACTTGGGACTTATTTTAAACTTATGTTAATTTCATGCCACAATATTATAATTTTATAATTAAATGATTTCTATATTGTGTATATATACATATGGTATTTTGATCGTATGTTTCACTTTTCACTCTATTTCGTGAGTCATTTTCTTAAGTATATGAAATATATTCTGGTATGATGTCATTAGTTACACTTTGCACTTATAGGCACACTCTCTTGGAATTATGAATCTCTCCGCCGGATATTCCTTCAGTCGGACTAGGGGATTATGTTTCAAGGCCTCCGTAAGACTCCGCAAGCCTGGGATTCCCACTAGGACGTCGAGCTGGGTGTACCATCAAAGTCAATTGTCTAGAAAATGCTTTACCAGTGTTTTGTGTATTCTGGACCCTAGCGGCCCTATGGATGACCGGTAAAATGCACCAAGCGGCCATTCAATAGACCACATAGCTCCAGAATATTTTCCTACGTCGACACTTCTTTTTCATGTGTCGACTCAATTCAAGAAACGGTCTATATGCTGACCGCTTTCTGCATAAAATGATCCAGTAAACGACCGCTTTATCTCTGAACCTGTCTAACCCGAGGTTTGACCTTTGGGGTTTATTTTCTTGAGTTCCTAGATGGTCTTTTGATTATCTAGAGTCTCAACATATGTTTAACAAGTCAATATTAAGATATGAAACTTAATGAATGTACCGTTATGTTGTCGGAATGGCACCGGAGTATAATGTTCTTTTAATTCTTCTTTGATATCTAATATCAAATTTTGGTACGTTCTATACCTTGGTTACTTGGTCATGAAACTTATTATTTGGAATTGAATTATTGGCCAAAATTATTATTATATCTCATGAAATTAGCTGGATTTATAACTTGAAGATGCAAGACCGGGCATGGATTGTGTCCAAGGGCTCCATGCTAGCCCCCATGGCCGATAGTCGGAAACATGCTATAAACCATGGGGTACGATGATACTGGCGTCGCATTACGCTGCGAGTACTTTTTCTTAGAAATGAGTGAAATTTACGAGGCTCGTTATGAAATTTACATGCTTGTTATTGCATAGCCTTTACACGGTTGTTTAAAGTACTTTCTAGTTACATGCTCGTACATTCTTGTTCATGAAAGGCCAAATTTACATCTATATGATTAATCTTAGTTGTTCATGATCGATACTTATTCACATCAACTTGCTCAGTTATTTCATTATTCTTGGTTATCTTGGTTTACATCACTTGATTATCACATTATTATTTTTATCTTAATTCTAGAGCTAAGACGTTAATCACTTAAGTAATAGCCTTCATGTTGATGCAAAGATACTTACTGGGCAAGTGTGCTCATACCTACTTTTTCAATTTTCCAGGAAGTACTGGTGAATCGGATTTGGAATATACAAGTAGCTGGTCCGAGAGTGATTGAAAGTCAAATGGATCGAGAGAAGACCTAGCTGTCAAGTGTCTAGTCGAGTCCTATTGTAATTTTTCATTTCCTTGAGTCTATGATGTAAGAATGGTTAAGTCATGAATCTAATGTACTTGTGGTTGTTAGTATGAAATAATGTGAGAATTTAGAAAATTTTACTTGTGCAATTACTTTTATGTGATTGTCTTGCGCTCTGATTTGTTTGCTTGCGAGAGACTTACCATGCCGGCTGTTCACGTTCCGATATTCCTTCCGCTGTATTAAAAGCTTGGGGCGTGACAGTGTTGGTGGATCAAGCTTGGTCAGTGATGAAGAAGAGCTTGTGGCTCTTAATACAAAGAGAGCTAGAAGATATTTCTGGAGAGCTAAGAAGAACGGGAATTTCCCTAGAAAATTTTAGAAGAAATCATCGCCCAAGAAAGGCGAATCAAGTAAGAAGGAGGAAGTCATGTGCTATGTGTCACGTCCCGAGCGCGGAAGATACCCGAGGTCGTGGCCAGCTTATATAGAACCATTCAATCAGAGCAGTATACATATATTTTTTTGACAAAAGACAGAGTGCGCAATTTATCTAAATCATAACTAAGATTAAATTCCCAAAATAATACCAATTTCATTGTGACAATTAACCAATTAACCAAATGGTGAATTTTCTAATCCATGACATTTTCTTATTCAAATCCAATACTAGGCTACAAGTCTTAAGAAGCTTCAATCAACTAGACTGACATAATTTGGAAATACAAAAAGGGGACTCAAGAAAATCAAAAGGCACGACTAGCTGACAATAGATGATCGGTGACTCTAGCACTCTTCACTCGGTCTCATTCCCATTCATGTGGATGTCGCTATCCGAATTACCTGAAAAATATTAGGAAGCAACTGGATGAGCGAATCGCTCAGTAAGAATTACATCTCAAGTTCGAGCAATCTTTAAGTGGTTTACATGTTACATGTAATGTCGGTATAGCTATGCATGATGTACAAGTAAGAAAATAAGGTATACATGTGTATCTATGCATGATGAACAAGTAAGAGATCAAGAACTGTATAGAGAGAGTATCACATGATTTAGAGTATTTGACAAGCAGGATATCAAGAACTTATAGATGTTGATGCCACTTTTCAGGCAAACAAGAACTCATGTACAAGCAAGAACTCTTGTACAAGCAAGTAAGAATCATGTTTAAGCAAGTAAAATTCGTGTTCTAGCAAGTAATATCAAGTACGTGTCAATAGAATTGGCTATTTCAATCCATCAAGTACCTTGCCCTTTTTCGGGCCACGCAAGTCAAGTATTGCCCATTCTGGGCCACGCAAGTCAAGTCAAGCAACTAGAGAGAGTACGTGTGGAATGTTGAGTCAAGCAAGTCAAGCAAGTACTTCGGTGCAATGATTAAACACCGTGGTCAATAAACTCCCATGGGCACAAGTACCTTCGGGCGCTCCTCCCAGGACTAGACCGAGCCCTATATGCACAGCATTTCCATGTATTTCTTTTGACATCCACTCTCATTTATAGCCAATATGGAATTAAGGGTTGACCATTGTAAGAACATAAGGTAGATTCCATGAATGGAGTTCAAAGGCATATATCATGCATGAGATGAACTAGGATTGTATCGGTATAAATCAATAGACTAATCCGAAAATCAGAACGAATGCCTCTGTTATTGAATTGGCGCCTGGGGGACAGCCATTTCAATCAAATGGCGCTTGGGGGATAGGGGTTCTTTCAGAAAAATGGTGCCTGGGGGACAGGGGTTCTTTCAAAAATTATATATATATACATATGGAAAATGGCGCCTGGGGGACAGGGGTTCTTTCAGAAAAATGGCGCCCCTGCAGAGTGTCTACATTTAAATGACGACACTCTGGAGGGTCCCTGTTCAGCAAATTGGCGCCCCAGGGGCTGCCTTCTTTTCAATAAATGACGCCCTAAGGGCTACCATGTCTCAGGTAATATATATATATATATAGTTTCTTTTTGTTAACCATATGAAAATGGCGCCCCTCTGTAGTGTCACCATTTAAATGGTGACCTTGCAGAGGGTCCTCATTTCTTTAAATGGTGCCCCAGACAGGGGCGCCCTTTTCTGCAAGCTCTCATACGCATCGGGCAGGTACGTTTGAGACACAAGTCACTATTCATTAATTCTAAAGTTCTCGGAATCAAGAAATAAGGATATGGACAGGTAGAGAAAAATATCAGGATCGCAGAAACATATTCATGCAAAAATTTTATGGTTTAGTTCAATAGATATATATTTTTGAAGGCGTTGATCATTATTGGCTGGAAAAAAATTGACGACACTGTGTAGTGTCTTCAATTAAATGGCGTCCTGGACAGGGGCGCCCCTTCAAGATATGGCGCCTTGGTCAGGGGTGCCCTTTACCTGAGGGCTGGACTTTATGGGTTTTTAAAACATGTATGTATCTCTTGTAAAACAGGGTTATATACTTGGGCTAAACATGATATTTTAAGGCTGTAAAAACTAGTGTGACAATATAACAGACTGTAACAGACTATGTAAAACTAGTGTAACAGGCTATAATTGTTCTACTTAAAACCCGTGTAACATGCTATAGGAACAGGTTGCATGGCATGACAGATGGATTATACTAGCATGTTATGTTACCCTATTTTAGCCACGGGTTGGGCTAGATCTTGAGAACACCTACCTTTTTGGAGTGCTTTACGAGATATAACAGTAGAGAAAGAATAAGAATCCAAACCACGTCAAGCCCTCCACGTTCAACAAAGCTCCAAGTAAGCTTCTGCGGCAGGACGTGTAGCACACAGGTCGGGGATACGTCTCCTGCACATGAAGAGAAACATTAGATTTGTCTTCTACAGGTGGAGATAGGGAAGTGGTAGAATAACCTTCTCTTTAGTGGCAGGATGATGGTAAGGGTCATCTACGTTTGCTGGAGAGAATTGTTTATAGAGAAGTAGTAAGGGTCCATTGGAAACCAGATCCGAAAACCCTACTGTGAATGTTCCCTTATGGGTCCATTGTCAGCAAACGTAGGTTGTTATTGTTTTAATCCCTTCTAGAAGCATTGGAAATGGTGCCCTGGTATAGGGGCGCTCATTAATTGGATGTCACTGTACATGGAATTGGCGCCCTTGTACATGGGCGCCCATTCCTATTGCTTTAGACAATAGCTCCCCCATTCACGTGTTGGTCTTTATGGTGTATATATATATTAATATATATATAGTGGGATGGTGGCCCAAGGGAAATGGCGCCTTGTATAGGAGCTCTATATTGGTGAATGGCGCCCTGGTAAGGGGCGCCCATTCCCTTTGGGTTGGAAAAATAGAGACCCCACTACGCACTACCCATGTGTTGGCATTAAGTGATGTTAGGCTTTTTTTTTTTGATCGGTAAAATGGTAAATTCTATATATGTATAACTGAGTGTACATTGGGTGAGAAATGTCTAGACAAGCCTAGACTGATAGCTCCTGAGTAGTCCATTACCACACAATGCGTGGATTATGATGAGGAAAGAAACTAAAAGAAAAGAAAATTAGCTATAGCTAGAGTTATAGTAAAGGTATCATTTCATCCATGTGTGGTCCTCCATGACACTCAAAAGTTGTTATTGAACTTGGAATAAATCAAGCAAATGGTGTGCATATAAGAAAACCCTTCACCAGACTTAAGGGAGGCTGAAGTTATAATGTTGTAAGAGCTGTCTCTCCCTGAAGGTGAGCTGATCAAGCTTTAGTTTATTTTCCAAACAGCATCTGACTTCATATTATACTTCAATTAAAAGCCTTCCAGAACCTTGTTCCTTATTCTCAAAAATCCGAATGCATCTCTCCCTCCAAATCCACCAGATTGTGCATCGGAGTAAGAGCTTTATTAGTTTAGTGAGAGTACCTTTGTTGGGGAAATTGTCCTGAAGTGATTGAAGCTCATATAAAAGTGTGTTTCTTGGATTTCTGTGGATGTCAAATCTATGTAAAAAATAATTCCAAATCTTTTTGGAGTAATTGCTTGAGAAGAATAGGTGGTCCACGCTCTCTTCAGCCCCATTACAAAGAACACACTTATTTGCAAGAGAATATCCTTTTTCTGAAGCATATCCAAAGTGGGCAGTTTGTAGTGAAGTGCCTGCCAACAGCATAATGAATGCTTTGGGCATATAGGTCTGTCCCAAACCCAACTCTCCGGATACCAAATCTGATGTCTTTGTCGGAGATGATTCCACGCAGAAGTACAGGATAAAATTTCTTTGTCATGAATCCATATCAAATTGGTCAGTAAGATCATTAACCAGAGGAATAGCAGCGATAATTGGCCAAAGTTCAAACATATCAGGAGAGGTTGGAGTTGGAAGATTCCAAGTACCATTATAAATAAAATCTGAAACAGTGCTCTTCATGTTTGCTCCCAGATCTTGCCTGATTCGATCTTCATAAATCAGGAAAATGATCTTCCCATTAACCCATGGGTCATACCACATGCTCAGAGAACTACTAGTGGATATAGTAAATTTGATTTGTTTGATGTTGGGCTTTGTATATTTATATAGTAGCCCTCATAAGGTATGGTTCTTTTTATAAGGCCTTCATGTAGGATTGTTTATCTAAGAAGTTCAACTTCCCTATTGTTTTATCGGGGGTGCTACACTCTCCCCCACTTAAAAGAATTTGGTCCCCAAATGCAACTGCATATACGGAGATAGGAAGGGTGTGGAGAACTTACAGACTAGAATAGCTCAGGAAATCTCTTTCACATTGACTCTTCAATTTCCCATGTAGCTTCTTGTTCTAAGCATCGATTCCATTGGATTTTCACCATAGGGATCGTCTTGTTCCTTAGATCTCGGACTTCTCGGTCGAGGATCTTCATTGGCTTTTGCTCGCAGGTAAGGTCCTTCTATATTACCAAATCTGCTTGGTCAATGACATGGAAAAGATCGTGCACATATTTCTTCAGCATAGAAACATGGAATACAATGTGCACTTTTGATAGTTGTAGAGGCAAGGCAATACGGTAAGCCACCTTGCCTACTCTTTCCAACACTTCGAATGGACCAATAAACCTTGGTGTTAGCTTACCCTTAACACCGAATCTTCTAATACCTCGGCCGTGAGATACCTTGAGAAAAACATGATCTCTAGCTTGAAATTCCAGATCTCTTCTTATATAGTCAGCATCTGACTTCTGCTTGGATTGTGCTATCTTGAGTCTTTCTCGAATAAGGCGTATCTTCTCGGTAGAATCTCTTACCAATTTAGGCCTAATAGTTGCTTTTCGCCAATTTTCTCCCAACATACAGGTGACCGACAACTCCTTCCGTATAATGCTTCAAAAGGTGCCATTTTTATACTCGCATGGTAGCTGTTATTATATGCGAATTCGGTTTGGGGTAAGTGGTCATGCCAGCTTCCGCCGAAATCTATAATACATGCCCTTAACATATCTTCAACAACTTGATTTGCCCTCTTTGTCTGGCCATCTGTCTGAGGATGGAAAGTAGTGCTAAAGTTGAGTTTGGTTCCCAGAGAGTGTTGTAGACTCTTCTAGAAATGAGAGGTAAAGCGTGGGTCTCGGTCAGATACAATTGACACAGGGACTCCTTGTAATCTAACCATCTCCTTAATATACAAGGCAGCAAGTACATCAACTGACCATCGGCTCTTGATAGGCAAGAAATGAGCCGACTTAAGCGATCGATGATTACCCAAATTCCATCATGTCTGCTCCTAGACTTGGGCAAACCCATGATAAAGTCCATGTCGATATCTTCCCACTTCCACTTGGGAATATCTAGCAGATGTAATTTTTCAGCGGGTTTCTGATGTTCCGCCTTCACTTGTTGGCATGTCAGGCAGCGAGATATGAAGTCTGCTACCTCTCCTTTCATATTAGGCCACCAGAAAGTTCTTTTCAAGTCTTGATACATCTTGGTGGCTCCAAGGTAGATCGTGTATCTTGATCGATGAGCTTCTTCAAGAACCTTCTTCTTCAACTCGGGACAGTCAGGTACACATGTCCCTTCATGAAATAGCAATCTACCATCGGGTGCCAGCTTGAAATCAAGTCTCTCGTCCAGCTTGCCCTTTATCTCCACTAATGCGGGATCTTCTTCTTGTGGCTTCTAAATTTCAGGTAGCAAATATGGATGTAGACTCATATGGGATGGAATAATACACCCGTTCTTCTTATCCGTATTGATGTTGAGTTCAGAGAATTTCTCCAGCAGCTTCCATTTTGTATCATATAGGTGCCAAAATTGCTCTCAGCTTTTGACTAAGTGCATCAGCTACGGAATTACCCTTACCAGGATTATATAGTGAAGTCGAAATCCTGGAGATACTCAAGCCATCACCTTTGCCGCATGTTTAGCTCCTTTTGGGAGAATAAATACTTGAGACTTTTGTGATCAGAGTATACTATGAATTGTTCTCCGTAGAATAGTGTCTCCAGATCTTCAAGGCAAACACCACCGCGGCTAGCTCTAAATCATGCACCGGGTAGTTCTCTTCATGTTTCTTTAATTGTCGGGAAGAGTATGCAATGACCCTTCCATTTTGCATCAATACACACCCGAGGCCAATACCAGAAGTATCGGTATATACCTCGTACTTCTCTCCTATAATATGTAATAATAAGACTGAAGTAGTGGTCAAGAGATCCTTCAAAGTTTGGAAGCTCTTCTCACAGTCTTCATTCCATTCATAAGGCACTTCCTTGCGAGTCAATCTGGTAAGAGGAACAGTAATCTTTGAGAAGTCCTTGATGAAACGCCGGTGGTAACCAGCTAGACCAAAGAAACTTCGAATCTCCGTTGCATTTGTGGGTCGTTCCCAATTCTTCACGGTCTCGACCTTTGCAGGGTCAACGAAAATTCCGTTCATCAAGACTACATGGCCCAAGAAGGATACTTCCTCGAGCCAGAACTTGCACTTGCTGAATTTGGCATATAATTTGTTTTCTTTTAATATTCGCAATGCCTTCTTTAGATGTACTTCATGATATCCATTGGTCTTTGAATAGATCAGAATATCATCAATGAAGACCACAATAAATTGGTCTAAGTAGGGCCTAAATATGCTGTTCATTAACTGCATAAAAGCTGCGGGGGCATTTGTTAGTCCGAAAGACATAACAGTAAATTCGTAATGCCCATACCTGCTTCGGAATGCAGTTTTATGAAAGCCTTCTTCTTTGATCTTCAGTTGGTGATAACCATATCGAAGATCAATCTTGGAGAAAAATTTAGCTCCAGATATTTGGTCGAACAATTCATCAATCCTTGGCAGTGGGTACTTATTTTTGATTGTAAGGTGGCTTAACTATCGATAGTAGATGTAGAGTCTCATCGATCCCTATCGCTCCCCATGGAAAAGTACTTGGCCGGATGAAACCCTTGTTTAATAGCTCCATTAGTTGTTCCTTTAGCTCTTTCAACTCAGCAGGAGACATTCTGTAAGGTGCCTGGGAAATAGGTCCAGCACCAGGGACAAGGTCGATGGTGAACGACACCTCCCGCTCCCGGGGTAAGCCGGACAATTCTTTTGGAAAAACATCAGAAAAATCCCGAACTACACAGATGTCTTCAAGCTTAGACTCCTCGACATCCGTGGCGGTTACAAATGCAATGAAAGCCCTACATCCTTTGCTTATAAGTTTACTAGCTCGAAAAGCTGATATAAGAGGTGATCTAGCTCGAGGGCTAATAATGTATACCAGTTCCGGGTAATCCACAAAAGTTATCTTGCCATTCCGGCAATCTACAGTTACTTGGTATGTGGATAACCAATCAACACCTAGTATGACATCATACACTTCCATATCTAGGCAAATTAGGTTGGCAGGTAGATTATTTCCTTTAACCATAATCTCACAGTTTGGGTAATTATGTGTGAGGTCGGCCTTGTTCCCGATAGGTGTAGATATGGCTAAGTCTAACCATTTAGGCTCCTTAGTAAAAGCAGCAGCAAATTTCTTAGAAATAAATGAATGTGTTGCTCTAGTATCAAATAAAACTTTAGCAGTCTTAGAGCAAACGATTAGTGTACCTTCCACGATTCCTCCTTCCATTGGTTCCGTTTCATGGAGAGCTTGCTGACGGCCTTGCTTTTTTATTGGTAGCTTCTCATCTTTAATGGCTTGCTCATTCATCAGTGTGCAATCAGGAATTCGATGATCTCGGCTTCCACATCGAGACAGGCTCCTAGCTTCCTCCAGCATTCCTCAGTCTTATGGCCGGCTTTGTCACAGTACTTGCAAACTTCCTTAGGAGGTGTGATGGTGGAGAATGGCTTTTCATTCCTTTGAAACCTCTTTCCCTTGGAGGACTCCCCTCCATTGAAGAACCGCTTCTTATTGAATGATGATTTGAAATTTCCCAGGCCTATGACAGGTTCCTTCTTGTCCTTTCCTCGAATCCTTTCAGATAATTCTGTGGCGTCTTCTAGCAATTGGGCACGCCGAACCATCTCCGAATAGACTTGGATGTCCATCGGTGCAAGTTGTGTAATGTAGTGGGGCCGAAGCTTGTTAAGGAACCTTCTGGCCTTCATCTTTTCTGTACACACCAAGTGGGGTGCATACCTGGAAAATCTTGAGAATTGGGCCTCACACTCGACCACTTTCAGGGTCCGTTGTTTTAGTACGGAAAATTCCGCGGCCTTCTTCTCTTGAATACGGTCAGAGAAGTACCTTTTTTTTTGGTAACGAGGAATATAGCAGAGTGGTACGGAGAGCTGAGCGATTACAGGGCCACCCGAGTTCGAGTCTTACTCAACGCATCAAGCCACTCCTTTTTTGTACCATCGCCATAAAACCCCAGGCTCACATCCCTCGAGGATTAAATATGAGCCAGGTAAACCCCCCCCCCTCGGGGCTCAATCTTGGGTCCCTCCTATGAAAAGGAGGACCTTTCCCACCGAATCACTCGGGGTCCTCTCAGAGAAGTACTTGTTGTTGAAATGTTCAACAAAGTCATCCCGTGTTACATAGTCGTCAGGCAATGTTGCTTCTACGGATTCCAACCAGTCTCGAGTGTCCCGCTCCAGTTGGAATATAGCCAGTAAGACCCTTTCCTCATCCGTGCATTGCATTACACGAAAAATTCTTTCAATCTCCTTCAACCAGTTTTCAACATGTTCGGGGTCAAACGAACCCGCGAATCTTGGTAGGTTCATGTTGCGAAAACCTCTGTGGAGATCACCAGCTCCATGATTAGCTCCGCCTTGCGCCACTTGCTGTAGGGCCTGCGTAAGACCTTGCACGGTGCGCTGCATCTCGTTCCATTGTGCTCTTTTAGCGGCCATGATCCTACAAGAGAATTTAAGTGTACTAAGTATCATGTTTAATTTATAAAGTCGAATGTCATTATAGAACTTAACCCATGGCTCTACCCATCTCACCGGGTACAAGATGTAAACCTTTCCTTGGACTTGTATTTTTCCTAGATTTCGATCATGACTTCTAATTTTCCTAACCTCTTATTCCCTAGGAAATTGAAATCCTAGGCTCTGATACCACGAAGACTGTCATGCCCCGAGCGCGGAAGATACCCGAGGTCGTGGCCAGCTTATATAGAACCATTCAATCAGAGTAGTATACATAAATTTTTTTTTTGACAAAAGACAGAGTGCACAATTTATCTAAATCACAACTAAGATTAAATTCCCAAAATAATACCATTGTCCAAGGTGACAATTATCCAATTAACCAAATGGTGAATTTTCTAATCCATGACATTTCCTTATTCAAATCCAATACTAGGCTACAAGTCTTAACAAGCTTCAATCAACTAGACTGACATAATTTGGAAATACAAAAAGGGGACTCAAGAAAATCAAAAGGCATGACTAGCTGACAATAGATGATCGGTGACTCTAGCACTCTTCACATGGTCTCATTCCCATTCTTGTGGATGTCACTATCCGAATTACCTGAAAAATGTTAGGAAGCAACTGGATGAGCGAATCTCTCAATAGGAATTACATCTCAAGTTTGAGCAATCTTTAAGTGGTTTACATGTTACATGTAATGTCGGTATAGCTATGCATGATGTACAAGTAAGAAAATCAGGTATACATGTATATCTATGCATGATGAACAAGTAAGAGATCAAGAACTGTATAGAGAGAGTATCGCATGATTTCAAGTATTTGACAAGTAGGATATCAAGAACTTATAAATGTTGATGCCACTTTTCAGGCAAGCAAGAACTCTTGTACAAGCAAGTAAGAATCATGTTTAAGCAAGTAAAATTTGTGTTCTAACAAGTAATATCAAGTACGTGTCAATAGAATTAACTATTTCAATCCAACAAGTACCTTGCCCTTTTTCAGGCCACGCAAGTCAGGTCAAGCAAGTAGAGATCGAGTACGTGTGGAATGTCTCAAGTCAAGCAAGTACTTCGGTGCAATGCTTAAACATCGTGCTCAATAAACTCCCATGGGCACAAGTACCTTCGAGCGCTCCTCCCAGGACCAGACCGGGCCCTATATGCACAACATTTTCATGTATTTCTTTTGACATCCACTCTCATTTATAGCTAATATGGAATTTCAAGGGTTGACCATTGCAAGAACATAAGGTAGATTCCATGAATGGAGTTCAAAGGAATATATCATGCAGGAGATGAACTAGTATTGTATCGGTATAAATGAATAGACTAATTCGGAAATCAGAACGAATGCCTCTATTACTGAATTAGCGCCTGGGGGACAGTCCTTTCAGAAAATGGCACCTGGGGGACAGCCAGTCTTTCAATCAAATGGCGCATGGGGGATAGGGGTTCTTTCAAAAAAATGGCACCTAGGGGACAGGGGTTCTTTCAGAAAAATGGCGCCCCTGCAGAGAGTCTCCATTTAAAGGACGACTCTCTGGAGGGTCACTGTTCTGCAAATTGGAGCCCCAGGGGCTGCCTTCTTTTCAATAAATGGCACCCTAAGGGCTTCCATGTCTCAGGTAATATATATATATTTATTTTTTCTTTTTGTTAACCATATGAAAATGGCGCCCCTCTGCAGTGTCACCATTTAAATGGCGACCCTGCAGAGGGTCCTCATTTCTTTAAATGGTGACCCAGGCAGGGGTTCCCTTTTCTGCAAGCTCTCATATGCACCGAGTAGGTACGTTTGAGACACAAGTCACTATTCATGAATTCTAAAGGTCTCGGAATCAAGAAATAAGGATTTGGATAGGTAGTTTAAAATATCAGGATCACAGAAATATATTCATGCAAAATTTTTATGGTTTAGCTCAATAGATATATATTTTTGAATGCGTTGATCATTATTGGCTGGAAAAGAATTGACGACACTGTATAGTGTCTTCAATTAAATGGCGCCTTGGACAGGGGCACCCCTTCAAGAAATGGCGCCCTGGTCAGGGGCGCCCTTTACCTGAGGGCTAGACTTTCTGGGTTTTTGAAACATGTATGTATCTCTTGTAAAACAAGTTATATACTAGGGCTAAACATGATATTTTAAGGCTGTAAAAACTAGTGTGACAGGATATATTCGAATCCCGTAAAATCAGTATAACATACTATGTAACAGACTATGTAAAATTGGTGTAACAGGCTATAGTTGTTCTACTTAAAACCCGTGTAACTTGCTATAGGAACAGGCTCCATGGCATGACAGATGGATTATACTAGCATGTTATGTTACCCTATTTTAGCTACGGATTACGCTAGATCTTGAGAACACCTACCTTTTTGGAGTGCTTTACGAGGTATAACAGTAGAGAAAGAATAAGAATACAAACCACGTCAAGCCCTCCACGCTCAGCAAAGCTCCAAGTAAGCTTCTGCGGCAGGACGGGGATACGTCTTCTGCACATGAAAAGAAACATTAGATTTCTCTTCTGCAGGTGGAGATAGGGAAGTGGTAGAATAACCTTCTCTTTAGTGGTAGGATGATGGTAAGGTTCATCTATGTTTGCTGAAGAGAATTGTTTATAGAGAAGTAGTAAGGGTCCATTAGAAACCAGATCCGAAAACCCTGCTGTGAATGTTCCCATATGGGTCCATTGCCAGCAAACATAGGTTGTTATTGTTTCAACCCCTTCTAGAAGCATTGGAAATGGCGCCATGGTATAGGGGCGCCCATTAATTGGATGGCACTGTACATGGAATTGGCGCCCTTGTACAGGGGCGCCCATTCCTATTGCTTTAGAAAATAGCTGTCCCATTCACGTGCTGGTCTTTATGGTATATATATATATATTAATATATATATATAGTGGGATGGTGGCCCAAGGGAAATGGCGCCTTGTATAGGAGCTCTATATTGGTGAATGGCGCCCTGGTAAGGGGCGCCCATTCCCTTTGGGTTGGAAAAATAGAGACTCCACTACGTACTACCCATGTGTTGGTATTAAGTGATGTTGGGCTTTGTATATTTATATAGTATGGTTCTTTTTATAAGGCCTTCATGTAGGATTATTTATCTAAGAAGTTCAACTTCTCTATTGTTTTATCGGGGGTGCTACCCTATGAGTGCAAGAAAATGGGGCATATGAGGGGTGAATGCACTGAACTTTAGAAGAAAACCAAGAAGAGCAAAGAAAAGAAGCCAAGAGCCATGAAGGTGATGTGGAGTGATGAAGATGAGGAAGAGTCCGCGTCCGAGGAAGAAGATGAGCTTGATGAGCTGGTTAAGAATCTTTGCTTGATGGCACACGATGATCAAGAGGTAAATTATGACTCAGAAAATCTTTCTAGTGAAGAATGGAAATTAGCTTATGCTGATATATATCAAAAGTACAAAAAACTCATATCTAAGAATAAAAATCTGAAAAAGAAATTTCTTGAGATTGTTAATTCCAAAAATCCATGCAATAAATGTAGTTTATTTGAACATCAAGTTGAGAATGTCAAACATGAAAATGAAATGCTTGTGTCAAAAGTGACCTTGTTTGAAGATGAAATCTCATGTTTACAAGTTGAGAAACAAAGCACTTTTAAAATCAAGGATGAGCTTGAAGAGAAAAATGAAGCCTTGAAATTGGAATTGGAACATTTAACTGTCAAATTAAATGAGAGTAAGCAAGTTAGGAAGGAAGCGGAGAGTAAACTTGAATCCTTACATGTAAAATTTAATGATTTAACACTTGCTCAAGAAAAACTTTCTCGAGAGGAGAAGAACCTCAGATATGATGCCCGGGGGTACATGCCCCCTAAAAGGATGAGATTTGAATACAAAATTAAAACATCTTGTTTGCATGATAGTGGTGCATCATCCTCACACACAAAAGCACAATGTTCACATACAAACTCCTTCAATGCTTTTCAAAATGCAAATGCCAAAAATAATTTTGCAATGAAGAAACCCTTGTGTTTTTATTGTGGCAGATTGGGACATGACATGTATATATGCAACTTGATGAAGTATGATGATGATTTCTTTGCAAACTGACTCTAAAGGACCCAACCTTGCTTGGGTACCAAAAATAGCTTGAGAATTCTTTTTGTTTGTGCAGGTCTGCTTAAAAGCCAATGGAAATAAATGATACGTGGATAGTGGATGTTCCAGGCATCTGACCGGGAATAAAGTGCTTTTTGCAGACCTGGAGGAAAGAGAAGGAGGCACAGTTATTTTTGATGGCTAGGATAGAGCCAAAATTGTACGTATGGGAAGAGTTGGTAAGAATTCCGAACATTGCATTGATAGTGTTTTGCTTGTGAAAGGGTTAAATCACAATTTGCATTAGTCAACGTTGTGACAAAGGTCACAAGGTCATCTTTGAGTCTTCACATTGTTCCATCATAGATGTACATACAAATGAAATAATGTTCATAGGCATTAGGGTTAACAATACATACATTGTTGATTTTGATGACTTGGTTTCGGAATATCTTTACTTAGTTGCAAACAAAACCGATGATGCTTGGTTGTGGCATCGCCATTTCGGGCATGCCAATTTTAATGTCCTTTCTAAATTGTCAAAGAAAAATTTGGTTAGAGGTTTACCCAAGTTAAAATTTGAAACAACAAAAATCTGTGAAGCATGTAGCAAATGAAAACAAACCAGGATATCTTTCAAGTGCAAAAACATTGTTTCAACTGACAAACCCCTACAGTTGCTACATTTGGATTTATTTGGACCCACCAGGACCCACAGTCTTGGAGAGAAACTATATAGATTTGCGATTGTTGACAACTATTCATGTTTTACATGGGTGTTTTTTTTGGCTAACAATAGTGATGCTTTTTAGGAATTTACATAATTTTGTCAAAGAGTGCAGAACGAAAAAGGTTACTTGATTTAGAAAATTCAAAGTGATCATGGGAAAGAATTTGACAACCACGAGTTTGATGAATTTTGTAGAAAATAGGGGTATGTTCATACCTTTTCAGCTCCAAGAACCCCACAACAAAATGGCGTGGTTGAAATGAAAAATCAGACGCTCGTAGAGATGGAGAGGATGATATTAGCGGAGAATGGCTTAACAAGGTATCTTTGGGCCGAAGTAGTCAACACGACCTGCTACATCACAAATCAGGCCATGGTAAGACCTATCTCAAAGAAAACTGCTTATGAGTTTTACAACAGTAAAAAGCCAAATATTTCCCATTTGAAGCTTTCTGGTTCAATTTTCTATATCTTGAACAATGGAAAAGATAACTTAGAAAAACTTGATGCAAAAAGTGACAAGCGAAATTTTCTTGGGTACTCATTAAATTCTACGGCTTACCGTGTATATAATATGAGAACTCTTTTTGTAGAGGAAAGCCCTAGTGGAACGATTTTATTAGAATGCGTAGGCGTGCCAGTCACCGGAGTGACAAATTTATTGATTGCGCGCTCGATCTGACTTGGTCAGTCGATTGTGAGGTTCAGGTCGGGACCGAAAGTCTGCTATACCGTAAAGGCTATAGCGTTAATTACATCCTCTGAGGAGGAAAACCCTTGATTAATTGCCAACATAAGTGCCACTCGGGGCCAAATGATAACAACGTATAAGACGTGACGTAAACACAAAGCTACGCAGGCCTCTATGCTTTCTTTTATTCATGTGAGAGGAATTAAGGTTTATTACGTCTGCACTTCGGTACGAGGCGGGGCACTTAGGTGCGAAGACCACCATCACGCATAGCGACACTTCCAGTTGGGCGGGACCCGGCCTTCCGTTAAATGCCATTTTATATACCAAAGTTTTGTCAAACACACAAGCAGGCATTATGTTCATAACATGGGTGATTAGGAAGAGCTATGTACCAGAAGCATGAAAAGCATATGATGTTGGCATGTTTATATAGACATATGTATTTGCACGTATATACGTATGTATATATATACATATAATGCATTCGGCTATTTATTCAGAGGTATTTAACAAGAAAGGGCACGTAGAGGGGCCGAGTCGACGACAGGCGCTGCAAGGGTCGGTGCAATGGCAATAGAGGTCGGTGCAAGTGAAAGCAAGGCGATGTGAAGTTGGTGCGGCGGCCAAAGAGGTCGGTGCAGGGCGAGGAGGCAGGCAATGTGAAGTCGTTGCGGGTGAAGAGGACGGTGATTCGGTGGCGTCGTCACCGAGTCGAGCAAAATGGATGATGATTCGGTGGCGTTGCCACCGAATCAAAGCTTGTGGGGGTTAATTCAGTGGTTACGCCACCGAATCAGGTAATGCGGTGCCTAATTGGTGGCGACGCCACCGAATCATGAGGATCCACCGTTTAAGGCTCGGCATGAAAGATTTTGTTTATGGTCTCGCACCAAATAGGGCATTTGAAATAAAATCTGTGTGAGACTTAATAACCCAATGGCGTGACTACCTAGGCATTAGAAGAAATTTTGTATGTTATTATTTCCATATGTATGTTCTTTTCTTGTTTTGCTCATTTTGTTCTCCTTTTTATTTTGCCTGTGCGAGGTTCATACTCCAACACTAGGCAACCGTTGATGTATAGGCCCTTCTGAGTATCAGACATAATCATATAAGATAGCCCCATAATCTATCAGAGATTAAAAGAAAATCATCGTAAAACGGCAATCTCATCTGAGGAAATTTGGGCAGCATCTCCCCACCATAGGGAGATGTTCAATTAGACAAGTGGCATGGCACACGGTAGACGGTGCCAAACTATAAACACTAAGGAGCCTAGGTGGACTACCTCAGTTCCTGGGGTCATCACGAATAGAGTCTCGAGGGCCAGCCTACTAGAGACTAGTGATGATCCAGGGGTGCAGTGGGTCTCTGATTATAGCCATACCGATGGCAATTTCATTTGCTCACTCAGTGCCAAGGGCTTCCAGGGGAACTTGTGACGAGGCGACAGACCCCCTGGAACCCGAAGTAACATTGGTTCGTGTAAATCAAGCAAACGAGCAAAAGGGTTGTACCCCTCCCTAGTTAGGGACGATTAGAAACAATCGAAGCAAAACCGCTCATCGATTAGCAACAATTGCAGGGACAATGCATACCACTCTGCTTCGCCACGAGACAAGCCCCACTCTACAAGCAGTCATGATTGCCATAGGCAACTCGTGCTCATTGTCACCAGAGATAGGACGTAAGGGGGACGAGACCCTCAGGGATAAATCATCGAACACTGAGAGGGGCAGATGGTGACTTCGGAAGGAAGTAGCGGACTACTGTTACATCGACTATCAGAGTGCGCTGGCGCCCTTACAACTGATAGAGACGAGTGAAAGGGCACTCAGCAGCCTCTCGTTCACCATTTGCTCAAGCAAACCCGTGATCGTAAATGAAACCACGCCATCGGTAAAAGAACAGCCCCTGGGGAGGGGTGGTTTAATGTCACCCGCTAAGGGCGTGGTTGCGAGCCATTGTCACACAGAAAGATAGCTAAAGACCCCCAAGATGAGCGGTCACATGATTCGTAGTTAATTTAGCCCAGAGGGCCTCCTTACGCTCGGGGAAAGATTGGGAATCTCAAAGCGAGATCGATAGAAACAACCACAGTTAGCAGCAAAACAAATTATGGAGAAAGGAGATATACTCAAGGTATAGCAAAGAACTGGAGCCTTATTCTATTCACCCTCTTTGTTGGCTACAACAGAATAGAAGAGGGATTACAGCGCTTGGAGGAATTCGAAGGGGAAAAAAAAAAGAACTGCTCCCCAGAAAAAAAGAAAAGCTCAAGAGATAAGAATACATAACCGAAGGAAAAATGTAGAGCCCCTTTCGAGACCCACCTTTCTCTTGCTCTCCTTGATTCTTCTCCCTGACTACTTCTGCTTGCTCCCTTCAACTGCTCACGCTCTATTCTATTCGGCCTTCCTTATCTACCCCCTTCCTTTCCTCTGAGGGCCAAGGGCCCTTTATATAGGCAATGCCCAAAACAGGGCATCGGAACCCTGACGGGATGGGTGAACCGCTGTAGACTCATCGTGTGCATAAGTGCGTTGTCGCCTCAACACGCAGGGGAGTGGCCGACTCGAGTGCCAGCGCCACCGGCTCAACGTCAACTGTCGTCACCGCCTCGAGCTTTACCCATTCCACCAAATCAACCTTAAGGCGCCACCGAATCAGCTCCAAAGACCGTCGCTGACTCAGGCAAAATAGTGCCACCGACTCAGCCATTTAGGGGCATTTTTGTAATTTTGACATTTTACCCCAAAATTAACCCGGTGAGAGCTCGTCGTCCAGAGTAGCTTTGGAGTTAGTGCAGTGGTCCAAGAATATGTTTTGAAGTGTTGATTTGGGGCTTCCACAGATTTCTGAGACGTGCAGAAGCCATACCGGTTTTCTCAGGATTTGCGCTGATTTGCCCTTCGGCACACCGATTTGGGCTGCCACCCTCTCTTGGAGAGTACGTGGACCTTCTTCACTTAAATGGTAACCTTGTGATGATTTTTGCCAATCTCGTTTGCCTTAGAGGCTACTTTCGGATCATTCCGGTGTTCCGCGTGTATCTTACGAAAATCTCAGAATTTCCGCTAGTGACGCTATTAACGTAGAATATTGGTTCTCCAGGGCCGCCCTATGCTTGCACAAAGCATTTTCATTGAATGAGCCACCGCTTCGGGGGTTCTTGCTCCTTCAAAATCATCCATCGGTCGCTTACGGACCACTTCGGAGCTCCGGGTGCTTTGGTCGGGTGACTCGAGTTTTCCACTGATATTGCCTTCGGTTCCCTATTCTCAGGGGCTAGGGGCATTTTTTCATCTTGGGGATGCTTCTTCATCAGGCGGGAGCCACCTGTTACATTCTCGTCCTGGTCGGATGGGGTAAGAGGTATATCTGGCACGATCATCTCGATGCCAATTTCATAGGCTCTAACCATCAGTAGGCCCTAAGCGAGCTGTGGTGGATGTGTAAACCAGAGATGATGGAATGTTGAGTCCCTGGCACTTCTTGTAAGGTGTCCCGAGGCTTCAGCGGTCCGAGTGGATCTATCTTTGACTTCTGGTTGACTCCTTCGGGAACATGATTACTGCCCAATTATATTTTATGTGTCAACAAATACCCCCCAGCCGCGGACGTCACGTGTGAAGGATGAGTGGAGCGGGGTCCGCGGAAGTATTTGCTTTATCGGGCTTTGACATGTGGGGCCCACTTCGTCTCGAGTCGATGACACGACTTGGGGATGAGAGTCGGTAACGCTTTCAATATGCCGAGTCAGTGGTGTCATCAGTCCGCCGAGTCGGTGACGCCTTCAGTGCGTCAAGTCGGTGCCGGCATTGACCATCCGATACGGTGACGGGTTTGAGCTTGAGTTGGTGGCGGTCTTAGTGTGCCAAATCTATGGAGCTTCAGCCCATTAAATCGGTGGGCCTTTGGCTTGAGGCGGTGGCCTCTTAATGTGCCAAATCGGTGGCGCTTTGGCCATCGAGACAGCGGCGGGCTAGGGTTTGAGTCGGTGGCGTGGCCACCGATTCATCCCCCCTTCGCTCTTCTTTAAAACCCTTTGAATCTCTTAAGGGTTTTAAACCCTTCTTCTTCCTTCGCATTCTCTCCTCATCTTCACCGCCGCAGCGGAGGCCTCTTCATCTCCCTCCTTGATTCCGATGAGGCGTTCCCTCGCGGTGGTCCTCGGTGGGCGTCCTCACCCTCTTCTACTCCGGCGAGCTCATCGGTGAAGCGGTGGGTTTCCCCCCGCCTTCCTTCTTCTTCCTCACGATCGGTGAGAGTGTCGCGGCGGCGGGTAGCCTCTGCCGTCGCTTTTTCCGGTGACGATTGCGGTAGAAGAGGCGGCAAGGCGAACTTCCCTCCTCTCTCTCTCTTGGCCCCGTGGCCATCTCCTCCTCCGATCATCAATGACGACGGTGGCGAGTCGAGACGGGGGCTACCGCTATCGTCTTGGGCTTTGGGCCCTCGATGACGTGGGAGGCGGCATCGGGCTAAGAAGCCCAGTCCAGTCGAGGCCCCAGTTCAGTCAACCTTAGAGGGATTCAAATGATAAAATGGCTTCAGGAGATTCCTAGAAGGCTAGCCCTCAGAACTAATACCCCCATCGTCTATTCGGCCCAAGTGTTCATCACCTGTGGCTCTGTTTTTAGGGACCGTCCCGGCCTAGCCAGTGGACGTGTTCCCGTTTGTTCTCGGACGCTCCCGGCTAAGGGGAGACTCTGCAGAAAATTTGTCAGAAATCTTTTGACATCATTTCCCTTTCTGACTTTGTTGTTTTTTTTAATTACGGTCAATGGCCTCAACGACATCTTCTGCGGCCAGCAGGGGACGAGCGGCTCCTCCATGGAACGGACAATAGTAACATGGCAAAGTATCAATGAATTTGATCAAGGACGGGACCGCCTGGCCATTGTTTCAGAAGCGTCAGATTCAGAGACCGATTCGATGGATGCCGGTCGTCTTCTGATAGGGATAATTTCTCCTTCGATCGGGGTCAGAACTATCGGGTCGATTTTTCGAAGGACAAGCACTTGATGGCATTCTTTCACACTTTCAACTTAATGGGAAAGCGGGATATCCTCGCGGTGCGAGCAACTAAGTACAATATTCTCTCAAGACGAGATAGCCCGATCGGTTCAGTAGTAAGAAGTGAACCAATTTATTTCCCGGGAGACACCAAGCAATGGGACGTCGTTACCGGCGTGCTAGAACTGAGTCCGGAACAAGGCATGTTGACTCGTACCCCTGAATTTACTCCTGCCAAGTGGGACTTATCAGCAGGCATCCTTCACAAAGAGAAGCCAATATTTGGCCTTTTCCTAGCCCCATTGAAGTGGGGGTTCAGAGAAGAGCCGTTTCTTTTAGATTGTTTAGCAGTCAGGTTCAAACATCAGATTGCCGTGGGCTGGTTTGCTAATTGTCAAGCCACCGATGCTTATGCTTTCAGAGACGGGGCTGTTGAATTTATCGAGTATGTGCTCCAGAATTATCGTCCCATTCTGATGAGGGCTGGAGTGTACCAGAGTGTATATGCATCTCGCTTTCGTTATCCCATCTCGAAGGGCTTATGTTGCAGCATGATGGAGGTGTTTTGTACCGAGTACAACACCTTCTATACTACGGAAGGGGAGACTTCCTTGGACTTATGGAGTTTACATCAACTCTCTGGTTTTCCGATTGATGGCGAGCCGTATGAAGAGGTCTGCTGGCTTGACTGGATTAAAGACCGCACCGACGGTGAGGGCCGCTACTATATTGGGTTCGCATATCAGTACCTCATGAAGGTGTACCGTACATTGTGGCTATCCATTCAGGACACTATAGAGTTCTCTTTGTCCCGTTCACGCAAGGAGCGGAAGTGGGTGCGCCTGGGCTTATGGCTGGAATATTTCTTTGACGGTGAGTCAAAGTACAAAGACTTTCCTTCTATCGGAATGTCTCAAACCGACTAAAGACACGGTCTCGTCGGAAGACTCATTTATCTGCTTCTCTTCGTAGAGGGCGCCAAAGTGGCCCAAATCCAGCGGGACTGGATCCCATCACTCATTGTGCGGCCTACTTGACATATTGGTTGTGCACATTTGCTATGCCACAAGGTGACGAGACGGTTATTCGCGTCGAAGCCATATATCCGGCATGTTTGATGGCGTGGGGTGTGAAGTTGTCCCTCTGCCCTACAGCATTATGTTTGATTTACAAGATGTTGGGAGATATCCACTGTAGTCGCCTCCAAAGAACCTTACGGACCGTTGGCCCTCTTCATTTCTTCAATGCCTAGGTGTGTTCACTATTTTCGGAGTTTCCTCCTAGGTCACTACAGTCTCCAAACTTGTTTCCAAGAATGTTAGAGTTCGCCGATGCCGAGCCATAACAAGTGTCAGATTAGCTTTTCTCGATCAGGGGGCAATTGATGAAAGTGCCAATGAATGCTCTTGGGGCCCTGGATTTTTGGTGTTTGGCTGAGAGAATGCAAATTTGGCAAAGTTGAGCAGTATATTCATCCTATCTCGGGCAAGCTCGGTGATAAGATGTCATTGGAGCCAGAGCTGGTAGACTAGACTTTGTCCATTAGACCCAATGTTTTGGTATTTAGAAAGGGCATCAGCACTTACTTAGAGCCCTATTACCCCTTCAGGTTCAGCAGAAATTTTGGTTATGATCAACAGATTCCTTCCTCTTCAGCATAGTTTCCATTGGAGAGTCGATCGAGAGGAGGATAAGCCGCTGTCGAAGAAGCTCGTACGTGGTGGGATTATTTTCATCGCCGTGAGGCTGCTTCTTTTTTGATGCCAGTCCCTGGGCATTTTCCCCGGGTGACGCCAGAATACATTAAATGGTGGAATGCTCGTACTGGCTTTTATCGGCTCTCTCGGAACGATTGCTGGGACATTGCCGAGCGTCGGTTCTTAAACTGCCAGCCTTCTGACGTGTTTGAAACTTTTTTTTTTGATCGGTAAAGTGTTGAATTTTATAAAAGAATGGATGGTACAAAGTTGAGCAGAGTCTAGGCAAGCCTAGACTAGGTGCTCAAAAGAGCTAGTAATCTATGACCACACACATCCGTGGACTATGAGAAAGAATGAAATGAAAGGTTAAGTACAAGAACGTAGTGGACAGTCCAGCCAATATTGACTCATCTCTCAATAGTTAATTTGAGAAAACCCTTTCATATTTACACCTTTATGTCCCTCAAGAATAAATCCTCCAGCAAACAAAAGCAAAAGGCCAGAGCTATCGAATACTGAAGTTATAGCGTTTGAGAATCAGTTTCTCTCTGGTGGTGAGTCTATAAAGCTTGAGCTCATTTTCCAAACAGCATCTGGTTTCATAGAGGATTTCGATTAGAAGTCTTCCATATCCATTTTCCTTATTCTCGAATATTCGATTACATCTCTCCCTCCAAATCCACCAGATAGTGCATCTGAACAGGAGTTTGATCAGCTTAGTCAGGCAGCCCTTGGTGGGAAATTTTGCCTCAAGGGATTGTAACTCACATAAAAGTGAGTTCATTGGGCCCCTCTGAATATCAAATCTCTGTAATATTTCAGTCCAGATTTTTTTTGAGTATTTGCATGAGAAGAAAAGGTGGTCTGTACTTTCCTCAGCCCCTTTACATAGAGTACATATATTTGCAAGAGAAAACCCTTTTGTCTGAATCAAGTATATGGTTGGGAGCCTGTTATGAAGTGCCTGCCAGCTGCATAGTGAATGCTTGGGGCATAAAGGTCTGCCCCAAGCCCAGCTCTCCGGTTGCCATATTTGATGCCTTTGCCTAAGTTGATTCCATGCAGAACTGCAGGAGAAGTTGCCATTGTCGTGAATCCAGATCAAGGAATCATTGGGTTATGTAACTAGAGGAATAGCAGAGATAACAGGCCAAAGCATAATCATGTCAATGGATGTTGGAATTGGAAGGTTCCAAGTACCGTTACATATGAAATTAGAGACAGTATTATTCATATTAACTCCCAGGTCTTGTCTGATCCTATCTCCATAAAGTTGGAAAATGCTTTTCCCATTGACCCATGGATCATACCACATGTTAAGTGAACTTTCAGTGGAGATAGAAAATTTGATTTGTTTAAGTAACCATGTTCTCAATTCAAGGATACCTTTCCAAGCTGCAGAATGGTAAGACTTAGCTTGAATGTGCCAGAAGTTACCTTTGGAAAGATATTTACTATGTATCCTTTTGATCCACATACTATCCTTCTTGTGTAGTATGTCCCAGCACTGCTTCGCTAAACTAGCTTTATTCCAATCAGCTAGTTGTCTTAGATTTAAACCGCCTTCTTTTTTTGGTCTACATATAATATCCCAGCTGATCATGTGAAGAGCCTTATTAGCACCTGTTCCTTGCCAAAAGAACGTTGCCAAAATTTTTTCAATCTCTTGAATTAATCCTACAGGAAGAAGAAAAGCAGTAGACCAATAGATGGAGTAGGTGGATAGAATGCTTCTAATCAATTCCAGACGTCCACTCTTAGAAAGGAGTTTCATTCTCCAAGAGCTAATTCTGTTTTTGATTCTCTCAATGATTGGTTGGCAATGATGCTTCTTTAAACTAGTGGAGATAAGAGGCAAGCCTAAGTAAGGAATAGGTAGATTACCCTCATCCACCATCAAAGCTCTTTTAATTACTATTTTGTCTTGGACCTTTGCACCTATGTAAACTTTGCTTTTGTCGTGGTTCAATTTAAGGCCTGACCACTTCCCAAATATTTGCAGAATGTTTGCAAGGTAATGAACTGAATCAATATCATTTTGAAGGAAAATAATTAAGTCATCTGCAAAGGTAATATGAGAGACATGGACTTCAGGCATTGTCGGAACCTTTAGGTGACCCCGATACACAGCTTCCTCTAATAGACAAGTGAGGCCTTCCATAGCAATGGTAAACAGATAGGGGGATAGAGGGTCTCCCTGCCTAATGCCGTTAGTGCTATGAAAATAGCCTTCAAGGGAGCCATTGAATAGAATAGAGAACATGCAGCTTTCAAAGCAGCTTCTAATCCATTGGATCCAGTTGGCCGGAAACCCAATTCTCGTAAGCATATGATAAATGAAACTCCTATGAACAGAGTCAAATGCCTTCCTCAGATCAGCCTTAAGGCCAATTATCCTTCCCTTGTCTTTGGAATGAAGGTCTTTAGTGAGGTCATTAGCCAGAAGGATGTTGTGGGTAATGCTTCTACCTTTGATGAATCCAGTCTGCTGGGGACTAATGATCTTGTTGATCACCTTCTGAATTCTATTAGTCATTAGCTTAGAAATCACTTTGTAGATGAAATTGCATAAAGAGATTGGCCTATAATTTTCTAGGTTGTCAGCCCCTTCCACTTTTGGGATCAACGCTATGAAAGTGTTATTGAACTGTTTGTAGAGATGTCCCGTTCTGAAAAAGTGAAGGCAGGTGTTGATCATGTCATTACCAATTATATGCCATGCTGATTGGTAGAATTCCGCTGGAAAGCCGTCTGGACCTAGGCTCTTATTTTTTGGAGATTTGAAAACAACTTCCTTAATTTCCTCTGGAGTGAAAATAGCATTGAGAGTTTCCCTGTCTTCTTCAGAGAGTCGCAAGGAAGGGTTGACGTCATGAGCTTCCTGCATATAAGATTGGTTCAGTAATTGATAATAGTAATCGATGGTGTGTTCCTTTACCTTGTTTATGTCATCGATAGTATTTCCATCATGATCTTTAAACTGTTTGATGTGATCAATTGTTCTTCTGGCCCCCATGCATAGAAAAATTTAGTATTTGAATCACCCAACGTCAGCCAGTTCTATCTTGATTTCTGTCTGATAAAGTTTTCCTCCAGCTCTAAAGCATACATATATTCTTTTCTTGCCTCCTTTTCTTGGTGAATTCGGTCATGGTCAAGGGGACTGTCATGAAGATAAGTTTGAGCCTGGTGGAGGTTCTGCTTGGCGGCGGCCACCGTAGTCTGGACATTGCCAAAGGTGGTCTTATTCCAATCCTTAAGAGCGATCATGCAGGCCTTAAGCTTCATACAAAGGACATGTGGAGGAAACCCTACTACCGGGGTTTCCCATGCAGCTGTAATGACTTTAAGAAATTCTGAATGATAGGCCCACATATTAAAGAAGCAGAATGGGAGCTTGCTCTTCATAACAACTTTGTCTGTACTGATAAGTAGGAGTGTATGGTCAGAGAAATATTCATTCCCGTATTCAAGCCAGCTATCCGGGTAAGATGCAGTCCACTGAGAGTTGATGAGACATCTATCTACTCTTGCCATGATTCTGCGATGAGCTTCTCCCCTATTAGTCCAAGAAAACTTATTGGCACAGCAGTTAATATCCTCAAGTTGCGAAAGTTGAATGCACAGGTTAAACTCTTCCAACATGGACTCAGTCATCATATGCCCACCAAGCTTTTCATGGGGGTATCTAATTGTATTGAAATCCCCAGTTACCATCCAAGGAGTATTGATGTTGTTGGAAAGACTAATGATGTCATTCCATAAGATGCTCCTGTCAGATGCACAGTTGGAAGCATATACACTAGTGATTGTGAATTCCCAAAGATTTAACTTGTTCCTGCAGTGCAAATGAAGGAATTGACTGCTACCTGCAGACAAATGAGCATCAATGAGATTATGGTTCCAAAGAAACCAGACTCTCCCTGTACCACCGTATCGATCATTAGTAATAACAGCAGCTTCTGGCCAATTGAGGTTTTTATAGTGCATAATATGGGCAGACTTTATCTTAGTTTCAAGTAGGATAACCAAGGCACAAGCTTGGGTTCTGATCAGAGTATTTAACTCTCTACATTTCTCCCTCTTATTGAGGCCTCTAACATTCCAAACCATAATCTTCATATCAAAGACTTGATAGAATGAGGAGTACAATTAGAAGTTTTTGGGCACTGAAGCTCGACCAACAGCATCTTTGCTCTTTAATCTTGTTTTTTTCCTATCCATCTCATCCACCGCCTGCAGATTCCGGAAGTAAGATTGATTGGGCTTGTCATGGTTGGATGTGGGGCGGTGTGGAGCCCGTTGAGCTAGCACACTATAGTTGCCTACTTGTGTTCCCAAATGTTTATCGGCTGAAGCAACTTCGGATTGTACCTCTGCAGGGGGGGGTCGAATGGCCCATCACATAGTGCATTCACATGCTCATGTGTTTGGTGATGGTGAGGAGTTAGGCCGATGGCATCACCAAGGACACAAGGGATGCTTGTCCTGTTGTGGAGGTTGGCGGTCCCTCCATGTGAAGTGGAGTAGGAAGCTCCACCATGGTGCGATGCTCCAACAAGGGAATCCTTGGATAGAACCAAATGGGGAGGACAAAAGGTGCGAGATGCCCAAAGGAACATCACGTAGAACAACTTCTTGGTCTCCATTGATAGGTTACCTTAATTCTCCTGACATTACCATCAAGATCTTTATAATGAACACAGTCAGGCAGCTCTTCTCTTGATGAAATCATGATGCAGGCCCTAGCATAAGCTAGTCTTTTGCGCTCAGCCGTTAGTTTGTCCAGGTACAACGGATCACCCAAGATGGAAGAGATCTTAGCAATAAAATCCCGAGTCCAAAAATGGAGCGAGAGTCCATGGAAGGCCACCCACAATGGAATACTCGTAAGGCTATCTAATTCCACTCTTAGATCAGGACTCCATCTATGAAGAATGATGGGGTGACCTTTAATGGTCCAAAACCCTTCAACAGCCCGGCGTAGGTCCTCTTCAGAATCAAATTTGTAGATAAAAAAACCATTATGTAAAAGATGCAGTTCAAAAGCATTTGTTCCCCATCGAGATTTAATGAATGAGTGAATAGGGCTGAATGATAATCGCAGGCCTACCGCGTACCCTACCAAGGCGTTAGACCAAGTTGCTAGAAGATCCTCAGAATCGACCTTCTCATAAACAGCAATCTTGACTCCATTATTAGTTTCTGGAGGGATGAAATGGAGATCTAGATCTTAAGATCCAGATGGGGCCATGAAAAGGGAACTCCAAGTCACGGGTGTGGAAGAGATGGGTATGAGGTGTTTCCCTCTTGAACGAGATCTACCTCGCTGATTGTCTTGGGATAGATACCTGGAGGATGTTGAACTATGCGATGGGGTAGGGCAAAGTGATGGGGATGCAGCGTCTGGCCCGCTGGCACCCTCAGGCTTGGCCTCCTTCGAGGGAACTCCACGTGGAGAACCCCCTCGAGCGCCTCCATCCGTAGAGCTTCTCTCTCCACCCAACATTAGGGTTCAGGATGACGTGTTTGAAATTGATCCTTATCATATGCGGAGGTTGAAGTCCCATAAAGATGCTAAGGTACAGGCTTATTTGACGGCATGGAAAGCTGGCAAACGGGAAAAATCCAAGCCACAGCCGGTGCTTCCAGAAATTAATAAAGACAGCTTGACGGAGACTCTCCGGGGCTTGTGTAAAGTCAGCAGCGAGAGGATTGCTCTTCAGCAGTTTCTGCTACCAGTGGAAGAGCCAATCACAGCCCCGGCCTCATGGCGTCCTGAGACTGATCGCTTGTGTCCGTATAAAAGTTTTTGTGGGGAAAGAAGATTGGGGACCCACCCTATATAGCCAAACCTCTTGGCTTTTTGTCTTGTTGAACATTCATGGCCTTTCTATTATTGATAAGGCCGAGGCTATATTGGAAAGACCTCTCTTTATTGCTTTCAAGTATGCCGATGGATGGGGTATGGACCACCTCGGCTTGTACTATTATCTTTCCGCTCATGGCCATGGGGACCTGGCACTTCTGGCCGTACATTGTGCTAAAATTGGTGACATATGCTAGCTGATTCAGGAGGGGGCCTCCAGGAACAAGGAACCCTCATGGTATTATTGGGCCCTCTCTCCATTGTATTCGGGCACGCCAGGTATATGCTATTTTATTCTTGCTTGTTCCTTTACTTATATATGTGTCTTATTCACATAGTCACCACGTGAACGCATTGTTCCTCTGTAGATTTCCTGGTCTCTAAAGTAACCCTAGAGTATCGGTCCTTAATTACCAAGGCCCAGATGCCAAGCTACTTTGAATCTTCACCCGCTGCCCCGGCTACCACGTCTTTACCCACCAGGGATTCTCGGAAGCGAGAGAGGTCTAAGGTCAAGGAGGCAGTTTCTTGGGCTAAGAGGGCCCGGGCAAAAGTCGCAGTGGAAAATAGAACTGCGCCTGTAGAGCCTGTCATTCCATTGCCCACTATTCCGACCTTCCAGGAGTTCGAGATATCACGGGAGCAGACGGCTCCTGCAGCAGGTATATCTCCCTTGAACTCCTTTCCGGGGTATAACCTCGGGGCTTTGTTATTTCTGCTTCTTTCATTTAAGGACCACAATTTCTTCTGTCCCAGCTGTCGAGGAAGCGGTAACTAGTGGCGGTGCGGAGGAAGTTGGGGGCACTGAGACACCCGCCGTTCCAATCATCACGGACCTTCCTTCTCCAATGCCTAGTCATGGCGATGAAGGTAATATTATGGCCCGCGGGACCTCTATTGCAGGCACCTCCTTTTGCTACTTTTCTCCTTGCTCATCATTCTTATCTGTTCAATCATTCAGATATTATTCCTTTGGAACCTGCTAAAGCTCCTCCTATAGCATCTCCTGCTCAGAGTACCCGACAAACCCGACGGTGCTCCGAACGGCTGGCCATTTTAGCCACTAAGGAAGTCTCTTCAGGGGTGTCTTTTGACAGTTCAGTGCGCTTGATGGGCCCTGGCACGGCAGCAGTAGAATTAGCTGAAAGTTCTTCTTCAGAGGAGCTTGTAGACTGTGAACCCTCCAGTGATGAGGATGCGTAGGATGTAGGGTTGGAGGCTAGCACTCCTTCCCTATTCTACGGAAATGACTTTGCTACATTCAGCCCACCCTGGTTAGCATTGGGCCCTCTAGGCACACTAAGTCCCGGGCAGGAGATTTCCTCGGCCTTGACGCGGCCAGACTTAGAAGCACCGGGGGCCACTAGTTCAAGCCTTGTTTCTTTGGAGGTAATATTTTTATTCCTCCATAGGAGCTTTAGCCATGTCTTCTAGCATTTATATCTGAAGGTCTGACATAGTTCTTGGTTTGCCTCCTTTGTTCCTTTTCTCAGGAGCCCATGATTTCAGTGGGGTTGAATTTGCCAGCAATGACGGCTTCCACCGCTTTCTCCCCCTTTCAAGCAAAAGGGACGGTCTTTACGCCTATTGTGGGTATGGCGCCCATATTGAAGCCAATTGCTTTAAAATTCCCGGGCAGGCTCGGCTCTGTGTTGGACACAAGTGAGTCTTTGGTAAAATAACTTCAGATCCAGTCAGTGGAGTCCGGGCCAGAACCAGCTGATATGGCCATTACCGAGGGTGCATCAGGGGTGGTGCCTGAAGAGGAACCGGCCGGGGATGCCATTGCTTTAACCATCACGGCCAGCGTTGAATTGGAGCAGCCAACCCTAGTGGGATAGTACGAACAAACTTCCTCAGAAGGTGTAGGAATTCCTGAAGAAGTGGACAGTGGGACAACAGTCCTACCATCTGTAGTGGAGTCCGAGTCGGAGCAGGTGGCCCGGATTAAATGGCATGAAGAGCCTCCTCCGGAAGATATAGAGCTCCCAAGAAGCAACTGTCCTGTCTATCACCCCCGGGACTGAATTGAAGGAAATGCTAGAGCCGAAAGGGTAGCTAGAGTTTGCTTCTGAAAGTGCAGGCTTCGAGTCTGCAGATCTTGTCCCTCAGTTGGATGGAGGACTTGAAGTGCCTACCTCGACTGCTATTGTCTCCGTTGTATAGACAGAAGAGCGTATGACACCCCTTGTCTCCCTGCCGGCACTACCTTCATCTTCTTCGGAGCCCATTGATGACCTCTAGGCCAAAGTTGATAGCAGAGTAGAGTTTCATCTCCCTGATGCACTGTCACTTGGCTTGCAGTCTTCAGACGAGATGGTGTGGCAGAACTTAGAGATGCTCAAGCAAACTGTGCTGGCTCGTCGGGATTTATCTTACGCCCAGCTAAGGGGGCTAGCTGAGTCCATATCACGCACCCTCATAGCCTTCGGTTGTCCCATGCAGGACTGGGTGCCGCGAGTAATATTGTTACTTAAGTATGTAAATCGGCAAGAATTTGTTGAGCACGGCCTGAGGGACCAGCTGACCGCCCTGGCGCTTCAATGGCAAGAATGCCATACAGCTATGCGGGCTTCCACAGAGCTCATTAGCAAGCGTAGGAACATCGTTGAGGGAGCTACTGAACGAGCTTCCTTCTTGCGGCAATGGAGTTCTAAACTCCATGCTGAACTGGCTCAGGCCGAAGAAGACCTGGCTTGAACAAAGCAACTAGGGGTGCGATGCTTGGGTGAGGCCGAATTAGCGGAGAAGCACGTTGGCTCTTTTCAGGAGGAGCTGCGGAGGCTGGAAGTCGAGGAATGCCGGTTGCAGGACTTAGCTGTCCATCCCTCTATCGGACTTCCGACGCTCGATGATATCTTTCGCCATCCAGGCCAATGATGTATATTTTCCTATTTTGTTTTCTTCCTCTTTTCTTTTTTTCTTTTTTTTAGTGTGTAACAGTGCAGGAACTTCATGCACCCCTTCCATGCAATGATATTTTCTTCAGCCTTGCCTTACATACTTGTACTGAGCCTTAGCTGTGTATTCATTTTCCCTTCCCTACCTACTGTGAGTGGAGGTACAAGATTAGCTTCACCAATCTTGGGGTGTGTTAGCTGCTAGGACAGGAGAGCGCTCACGCCTTCAGGGAAGGGGCAAGGAGTTTGCTCCACTGCCACGCTATGCCCCTCGAAATCAAGGTTAGGCTAGATTGAGTGGAAAATATTCTTTTAGGCCGACGCTAGAGCATTATTATATTCACCGGTTGAACGAATACCGGGGCCAAGAGGTAGATTCTTCATCAACGAGGATGAAGAGTCCAAGTTAAAGTCTTGTTCACTGATTTTGTCAATGATGATGAAAATTAGGGTATCGTCGACATTGGGTAGAATGTCGAAGCATTGAAGGGTCCTTTTCTTCAGTAACGAGGATGAAAGGTCTGAGTTAACGTTTCATTCAACTGATCTTGCCGATGATGACGACAACCCGGGCTAGTGTGTTCATCGACGTTGGGCTAAATGTCGAAGCAAAAATGTTTTAATATCATTATCAAGGACGGAAGGTCCAAGTCAAGGTTTCGATCACTGATGTCACCGATGCTGATGACGATTAGGATAGATGTATTCATCGACATTCGATTAAATGTCGAAGCAAGAAGGTTTTAATATCATTAACAAGGACGGAAGGTCCAAGTTAAGGTTCCGATCACTAATGTCACCGATGCTGATGATGATCAGGATAGATGTATTCATAGACATTGGGTTAAATGTCGAAGTAAGAAGGTTTTAGTATCATTAACAAGGACGGAAGGTCCAAGTTAAGGTTTCAATCACTGATGTCACCGATGCTGATGACGATCAGGGTAGATGTATTCATCGACATTGGGTTAAATGTCGAAGCAAGAAATGGTTTTCATATCCTTAACAAGGACGAAAGGTCCAAGTTAAGGTTTCGATCAGTGATGTCACCGATGCTGATGACGATCAGGGTATATGTATTCATTGACATTGGGTTAAATGTCGAAGCAAGGAATGGTTTTAATGTCGAAACAGGCGGAAGGCTTATTCTGATTGGACTTTGTCGTATACGTGGTTTGCTTTTGGTGGGACATATGGGGGTGTTCTACTCTTGAGGATGTCTTGAGGGAAGCATTTTTTTATTCTCATTATTTCCCTCTTCTCTTTTTTTCCTTTTTTTAAAACCATATTACCAATGCAAGCGCCCTTTTCGGGTTTTCACCGACATCGGCTCCCTCTTACTTTTGCCCATGAGCCCTTTCGGGTTTTCACATGGCGGGGTACCCGATTTTGCCTGCAGTGCCCTTTCGGGTTTTCACCACAGCTGGGTTATCACCCTTTTTACCCTTGTCCTAATGAAAGAACAAGTCTGGCGGGGCACCTCTATTTTAAGCCCCATTTTTTTTCTTTTTGAGATGATAGCTGGGAACAACAGGTGATTATCGGCTCAGACACAAAGTCTCCTTTGTCGATAGAGGGTTTATTCGTTGGCAGGGACGGATACCAACGCAAGAGATGGAATTAGTGCCGATTCAGGCGTAAGGCCTACAATGGCAACATTGTGTGTATATGAATGGCTAGGGCACGGAGCCTTGCGCCGAAAATGATTTATTCGTCGACAAGGACGAATGCCAACGCAAAGGGGAATATCTGTCGATTCGGACGTAAGGCCCGCAATGGCAACACTGTGTATATGTGAACGGATAGGGCACGAGGCCTTGAGCCAAAAAGGGGGTTTATTCATTGACCAGATTAAATGCCAACGCAAAAAGGGGGTAGTATTCGCCGATTCGGGCGTAAGGCCCGCAATGGCAATATTATGCACATGCAGACAGCTAGGGCACGAAGCCTTCGCCAGAAAAGAGTTTATTTATTGACAAGATCAAATGCCAACGCAAAGGAGAGAATATCTGCCGATTCGGGCGTAAGGCCCGTAATGGCAATACTGTGTATATGCAGACGGCTAGGGCACGAAGCCTTGCGCTAGAAAGGACTTTATTCGTTGACAAGATCAAATGCCAACGTAAAGGAGTAGAAATTTCACCGATTCGGGCGTACGGCCCGCAATGGAAATACTCTGTATATGCAGACGGCTAGGGCACGGAGCCTTGCGCCAGGAGGGAGTTTATTCGTTGACCGGATCAAATGCCAACGTAAGGAGTAGAAATTTGGCCGATTCGGGCGTAAGGCCCGCAATGGCAACATTGTGGACACAGTTGGCTAGGGCACAAAGCCTTGCGCCAAAGTAGGGCTTATTCGTTGACAAGGATGAATGCCAATGCAAAGGATAGAATTGATGCCGATTCGGGCGTAAGGCCCGTAATGGCAATATGATGTATATAAGCTGGCTAGGGTACGTATCCCGTTGTTGGAAGAATGAAGGAACCTAGTGAGCACAACTATCGACGAACTCATCGGCTCTCTCATGACATACGAGCTGAATCTCAAGAGAGTTGATGACATTGAGAAGAATAAGAAGCCCCTGGCGCTTAAAGTAAGTCCAAGCAACAAAGGATCTTCCAGCGAGCGTAGCTCTTCTAGTTCTGAAGAAGATTCAGGTGAGTTTGCTGTGCTTACTAGAAAGTTTAAGAAATTCTTGAGGAAGGAAGGTAAAGGGTTCAGAAGGAAGTATTCTTCTGGTAAGAGACAGTCAAGATTTAAATCTGATAATTTCAAAAAGACTGATGGCATCGTATGTTATAACTGCAGGAAATCTGGACATCTAAAGGCGGATTGTCCAGAGCTGCAGAAAGAGAATCAGCCCAAGTGGAAGAACAAAAAGGCCAAGGCCATGGTGAGCACCTAGAGCGATGAAGAAAAAGAAAGTCAGAGCAGCTCATCTGACAGTGAAGACGAGGACAAGCTGTGCCTGATGGCCAGAAGAGAAGAAGAAGAAAAGGAAGATGATGAGGTAACTTCCCCGTTCAAAAATTACACTCATAGTGATTGGGAAGAAGCATATGCTGAAATTCTAGATAAATATGATGATATTCGTATGGAGAATAGACACTTGAGAAAGAAGATAAACTCCCTCGCTAATGACACCACCTTGAGTGATAGATTGCATATCTAGAAATTGAAAACACTGATTTAAAAAAATCACTTGCTGAAATGGATGAATATAAAACTGTCTTAAATGGATTGAGATGTGAAAATGAGAATCTGAAAAATGTCATTGATGAACTTAAAATCAGAATGTAGAAATTTGAAGAAGAAACAAAAATTGCAAATGAAAAATATGAGGCTGTAAAAGCTGTTAATAAAGAATTAAGAAAAACCATTGGTAGTTTGGAAAAAGAAGTCAAAGACAGATAGAACACCCTTGAGGCCATGACTCAAGGAACAGAAAATCTAAATGCAATTCTGGGAACTAAAGTCAATTTCAGAAGAGAAGGGTTGGGTTTTTAATACAACAAGCAAGAAAAGTTTTGCGGTAAAAGTAATTTCATTTATTGCTGTGAAAGGAAAGCGAAAATTCAATCCTTTGATAAGAATGAATTGTGAGGAAAACAGCACTGAAAAATATGTGAAAAATAATAAGCAAAGTAAGGTGAGTGCCAAAGATAAGGGCAAAGAGAAGGTGGATGCACCTAGAGAATCTAGCCAACACACCACTGCACCTGCTAAGGGTCAGGTTAGGAGTCAACCAGTTAGAACCCAAGTCCAAGGAAGCCCCAAAACCAAAATAACCCAGCTACAATAGAAAGGTCGATGCGACAACCAACCTGCACCGACGCACATCTCATCTGGGTTTCACACCTTTTGAAATCAAGGTCAGAACAGGGGCTTCACAGGTCAATGCTACCACTATGGTGCGTCGATTCATCCATCGTTCCAAAACTCCTCTTATCACAACTCTGGTAGGATAGGTCAAGGTAATCATTATGTGAGGTTGATGCAATAGAACATTCAAAAATCCCATCCTTATCAAGTGCATCGACACTACTCCTAGAGAACCTCTGCTCAACCTAGGTTCTTTATTGCACCCACATATCCTAATGCTTTTAGATTCCAAAATTGGCACAAAAATTCTTATGTCTTTAAAAATCACCCATTTGTGAAAAATCAAAGATCAACAACAAACTCTGAGAAGGTGCATAATAAATAGAACAATAACAAATCCACAAAACAAGCCAAGCCACATAAACAAATGTGGATTCCCAAACAATTGTTGTCTTGCTTATGTGATTTGACTACTGTTACGGGGCCCAAACAATTTTGGGTTCTAAAAATCTTCTGCTTGATTATGTTTGCAGGTGTGCCTGGTGGCCAACCACAATAGGTGGTATCTTGATAGTGGCTGCTAGAGGCACATGACCGGGGACAAAGAAAAGTTCTGCCTATTGGTGGAGAAAGATGCTGGTCACGTCACTTTTGGTGGTAATATGAAAGGCAAGATTATTGGGACATGTAAGGTTGGTAAGTGTTCATCTTGCTACATAGAAGATGTGTTACTTGTTGAAGGTCTTGCATATAATCTTCTTAACATCAATCAGCTATATGATAAGGGCCATAAAGTAGGTTTGACTCACATGCATGCACAATCTATGAACCTAATTTAGAAACAATAAAATTCACTGGAAAAAGTGTCAATAACATTTATTTGGTTGACTTAGATGATGCTGCACACATAAATCTATGTCTAACTGTAAATAAAGATGACTTAGCATGGCTTTGGCATCATAGGTTAGGTCATGCTAGTTACAAAATGTTGCATACACTGAATAAATTTGGCATGGTTAAGGGATTACCTAAAATATCATTAAAAAGAATAATAAAATCTGTGAGGCATGTACTCAAGAAAAACAAACTAGGAAGCCATTTAAGTCTAGAACTGAAAACATACCTTCTAAACCTTTTGAGCTGATTCATATGGATTTGTTTAGACCCACTAGATCAGCTAGTTTAACTGATAGAAGATATAGTTTTGTCATTGTAGATGACTTCTCTAGGTATACTTGGGTATTTTTCATAACTCACAAGAATGATGCTTTTAGTGAAGTTCAGGAATTCTTCTACAGAATAAATCAAGATGGTAAGTATTCCATATCCAGCATTCTGTCAGATCATGGTGGTGAGTTTGAAAACTCATAGTTTCATGATTTTTGCAGGGACAATGGAATAATCCAAAGATTCTCTTCACCAAGAACTCCAGAACCAAATGGAGTAGTTGAATGGAAAAATAGGACCTTGGTGGAGATGGCTCAGATTATGCTGGGGGAGAGTAGCTTACCTAGAAGGTTTTGGGCTGAAGCTGTGAACACATCCTGCTACTTATCAATAGGGCTATGGTAAGACCTTCTACACAAAAGACCCCTTATGAAATCTTGAAAGGTAAGAAACCCTCACTAGCTCATTTCAAGGTTTTTGGGTCTAAATGTTTTATTCCTGTTAACTCTAAAGGAGACCTTGATAAGTTTGAGGCTAAGAGTGATCCAGGTATTTTTCTGGGTACTCTGAAACCTCTCGTGCTTATAGAATATATAACCAGAAATCTGAGTCAGTTGAAGAATCAGCACATGTAGTATTTGATGAGATATCTAACAAGACTAAAACTGACCTTTGCAGGGATGAGGATGAAGGTGAGATACTTGAAGATAAAGTAGTGCAAAGTGAAGAACAAGGAGTTGAAGGTGAGATTGAAGAATCAGGAATTCAGGGGGAGGTGATGGGCAGCTCAGGTAATCAGCTTACCAACATTAGAATACTTAGAGACCATCCTCTAGAGTATGTTATTGGTAATCTGAATAAACCCCCAAGAACTAGGTCTCACTTCAGAATTGAAAATTATCTTAATTCATTTTTGTCTCACAAGTAGAATCCAAAACTATTGAAAATGCCTTAAAAGATGAACATTGGATTAATGCCATGCATGATGAACTTAGTCAGTTTGAGAGGAACAAGGTATGGCACCTAGTTCTTAAACCTACACATAGCTCTATTATAGTCACAAAATGGGATTTTAGAAATAAAACAGATGAACAAGGAAGAATTGTTAGAAATAAGGCTAGACTAGTGGCACAGGGGTATAATCAGGAATTTGGGTTATATTTTGAAGAGTCTTTTGCTCCTTTAGCTAGGCTGAAAACCATTAGGATACTTCTTGCAATTGCATGTAGTCTAAGAATAAAACTGCAGCAGATAGATGTCAAATTTGCATTTTTAAATGGTCTAATAAAAGAGGATGTTTATGTCAAACAACCTCGTGGTTTTGAGTGTACTGACTTTACTGACTATGTGTATAAGCTTGATAAGGCACTATATGGATTGAGGCAAGCACCCAGGGCCTGGTACGACATGTTGAGTTCATTCCTCACAGGTAATGATTTTTCAAGAGGTAAGGTTGATCAAACCATATTTACTAAGGTAGATAACAAGGACATTCTTGTTGTTTAGATGTATGTGGTTGACATAGTGTTTGGATCAACTAAATCATCCATGTGTGAGGAATTCTCTACTTTAATGGCTGATGAATTTGAAATGAGTTTAATGGGACAACTAATGTTTTCCTTAGATTGTAGATCTGTCAAACTTCAGAAGGAAGCTTCATCACTCAAGCCAAGTATATCAAGGATCTATTGAAGAAGTACAGGCTGGAAAACCTCAAGGCAATCACTGCACCAATGGGTACATCAACTAGTCTTGATGCTGACTCAGAAGGTAAAATGGCTGACTTCTACTGTTGAAGCTGAGTATGTTGTAGCAACAAACTATGCAGCCCAGGTACTATGGATTAAGCACCAACTTAATGACTATCACATAAATCTTGGGTGCATTCCTATTTTATGTGATAACACCAGTGCTATTTCCTTAACTAAAAATCATGTCCATCATTCTCGGACTAAGCACATAGAGATAAAACATCACTTTTTGAGAGATGAAGTAAATAAGAAAGAAATTGAATTGAACTTTGTAGAATCAGAAAAATAGATTGCCGATATATTTACTAAATCTCTTGGAAATGAAAGACTTAAGTTCTTAAGAAGAGAACTTAGTTTATGTAAATTTTAGCATGATAATTGATTGCTTGAGTTTTCTCGCATGGAATAAATGCCTTATGTATTTCATATTAAAAATGCACATGTTTCATGCTGTTAGTACAAGTAAAATGTAGTTGTCATTGCATACATTGCATTGCATTATGTTCATCTTGACCCTAAAGATATATCAAAAGGTATGCTGGGAAAAGGGCAGATCTCTTCTGTCTAAAAACCCACGCCTTGTGTAGAGGCAAGTCCTCCGCTAGGTACCATGGGTCAAGGGTGTGTCTAGAGTCTGCATCCTGTTTTGGTCATGACAGTCTAAATTCATGCATGTGCTGTAAATGTTGTGTCAAGTAGTAGTGCATATAGACAGGGGGAGTTTGTGTCAAAAACATCTTGTGTACATCTTATGTCTTGCATGTTAATTGGAGGAGTTCATGGTAGGAAATTCATAGACTGAGTTAGATCTGGTGCATGATGTTTGCATCAAGGCAAATGTGATTTATGTTCTTATGTCGACACCTGGAGTCGACACCTTTTTGCATAAGTTCTGTCTATTACCTCCTGTGTCTTTGATTTCGATTCTGTCATTTTTCAGTCGACCGAAATCTTCACTGTTCTTGAATTGAATAATCTCAGTTGGGCCAATGTCTTTACCTTTAATATCTATCTTTTCACTTGGCACCTTGTCACTTGGCATCAGATACTTGTCTACGGAAATGTCTTGCAAAATCATGTACTTCTGTTGAACATGAAATAATGACAATCCGATCTTCAGTTCATTACTCTGAGCTACTGAAAATCAAAAACTCTTTCATATAAGATTCTATGATGCACCATGAAAAATTGATGGTTTAGGTCTAATGAATTAAAGAGTTTAAAGATTGAACTCAATGAAAAGGCTATAGTTCACACTTAATAGCCTTCAACCACATCTAACATGGTGTGTTTTGTAAAGTCTTTCAGAATCTGAAAGTTTAAAATTCATGATAAACTTGGTCGAGAAACTTGGATTGTGTATTGTTTTTAAACAAAAAGTCCTCTGTAAAACCAAAGGGCAGCCATGTTACAACTATGAGTCAACAACTATGTAGGTAGAGCAATGGCTGAGTGCACCGAGAAACTGGGTCCTTCATCAAAGATATGAAGAGAACCTATGTCATGAAGTGCTTTAGTTATCTCTGTTCAAAAAGTAAAACAGAATGGTTAATTTCACTGAGTAACTAGGGGTATTGGCGTATAATCAACGTGTACCCTTACGTCAAAAGATGTAAATTATATCTGAATATTCTGAAAAATGAAACAGAATAGTAAATTCTACTGAGTAACAAGGGGTACTGGCGTCTAATCAACGTGTACCCTTTACGTCAAAAGGTATGGATTATACCTGACTGTTCTGAATATTATGAGCAAAAAGTAAAAGAAAATCATGCTATAACCCTGAGGTGAAAAATCAGAACTGTCAAAATTGTTTAATCTCAATACATGTCATAAGTCATTCCTAAGAATTTCAATGAGTTTGAATGAGTAAGATGAAGCGAGATTGAACCTAACATTACTATGTGGTTCTGATTTATTTCTATTAACTAGTAATGCAAATTTATTCAAAGAGTTTGATTATTGAACTCTACATTCATCTTTTAAACCAAATCAATATCAGGGTTGCATTATGTGAATTCTTATAGAAAGAAGAAACTAAACTATCTATAAGGGGAAGGGGTAGAAATGGGGGTGAGGATGGCGGAGGCTAGCCTGACGGGCCCTGGTGGGATGATGATTGGTGAAGGGTTAAATGGAGGGGTGATGATGGAGGGCATGGTGGGTAATGGTGGAAGGGTTGGCGGAACGGTGGGGAACGTAGGGGGTGCAATAGGTGACTGGGAGAGGACAGTGAGTGAAGCGGTGGCCATGGTGGTGGGCCGGAGAATGGAAGGAACAGAAGATGCGGGGAAGTTGGTGTGGTGGAAGGCCAAGAGGTGAGCCGGGGTCTCATCATCAAAAGACCACCGAACGTTAGGGGCTCGGTGCTGAACTACATTCACTTGAGCCAGTGTCGGCGGCTGTTGTTGCTGTTGCTACTGAGGAGCGGGCGGATGTTCTGGCATGGGATTCTGATGAATCCCAAGGTCTTGGTGTTGTTGTTGCTTCTGTGGAGGTTGTTATTGTTGGAGAGGTTGCTGGAACTATTGCTGTTGAGACGACGCCTGCTGCGGCCTGGCTTGTCTTCTTGTTTCTTTTATGTCTTCAATCAATTTGTGCATCGGGGCCCAATCAATCCTCTGGCCCTCATGCAGATCATACACCAAATCTCTGAACTGGTAGCATCTCTCTATGGTGTGCCCGGGTTACCGATGGTATATGCAATACCTTGACTGGTCGGCTGCCGGATTCCAATTCTGACGCTCTGGAGGCAATTGAATGTCACCAGTGTACATTAGAGCTGAGAAGATGTCGGGGAGGGTTTCGGGAAGTGGCGGATAATTGACCCTCTTGGGTCCCAGCCGAGCAGGCCCATAACCAGTAGGAGGAGGAACATTATGGTATTGGGGTGGCTGTTGAGGCTGTGGTGGTGGAGGTGGTTGTTGCTGGTGCTGGGGAGCTTGGAAAGTGGGTCGGGGTGCTTGTGGAGTGGAGAACTGGGGGTTGCGTGGGGGTTGCTGGAAAGGGGGTGAAGCGGGCTGGTTAGGGAATTGAACAGCATGGACCTGCTCATTAGTTTGTACTCCCTCAGTAACTGGGCCTTGGGATTTTCTAGTGGTTTTGGATTTTTGGGCCTCGAACAATGAATGAATGGGGGAGTCATTGAATTGGTTCTGGATAAACTGGGCCCGACTGTACAACTGGTGCATGTTTGAGATGTCATTCATTGCTAATATGTTCCGGAATGTCGGAGTGGCATTAGAAATTAACAACTTGACTTTTTCTTCTTCCGGGATCTGCCCGGGCACACGTGAGGCCATCTGCCTCCATCGGTCTGCATAAACGGCAAAGTCCTCATCTGGTTTCATCTTATCTACAACTAGGTCGGTGAAAGAATACTCGGGACCAACCCGATCCTGGAATCTCTGGATAAACTTCTCCTTCATGGCCTTAAAACTCTATGCTTCCTTCAGCGGCAAGGTGTAGAACCATTCAAAGGCGACCCCGTCCAAGGATCGGCAAAACAAATATGCCATCAGGCGGTCGTCGTGTTGGAACTGCGTCGATTCGTAGAGGAATTCCCTGACATGAATAAACGGGTTGCCATTCCCGTCATATTTCCGGTACATGGGGAGCTCAGACTGGGGAGGGAAGCAAATGTCCCTGAAGTTGGGAATGGGGACATCAGCCAGAGACTGCGGGCCGACCCGCTTGTGGAGGAGGTCAATCTGCTGCTGCATGGTAGCCCATTTGTTAAGAAGTTCCCGTTCTCAGGAAGGAGAAGATACGGCAGGAAAGGCAGATCCAGAGTAGGGGGCTGAAGGATAAACTGACTGAGGGGGCGGCCCATAAGATGTATAATGGGCCAGGGAAGAGCCCATATCCTCATGAGCCAACCGGGTTGCCCCTGGTTGTAGACGAACGAAATCGGCCAGGGCCACGAGGGCCTGCGACGCCGGAGAGATGGTGGTGCAAGGATCAACATAAGAACTGGAGGGGATCTGGGTCTTTCCCTTATCAAGTGGTTGATGGGCCAAGGTGGAAGCATGGCCCGCTTCCGCAGTGGGGAACCGGAGAACCTGGGGGTGTATCGGAGTGAGATCAATGGGGGCTGAAGAGGTGGCCCCTAATCTGGCAGCCGGAAATGTAGTGGTGGCAGTAGTGACGCCATGAGAAGGAATTGAAGATGGATCATCTGCCCCCTGCAGAGCTTGTCGAATAAGGTGAAGCTGGGTCGGATGAAGCTGGGCCATCATGTTAAGAATCTGATTGGCCGAATTCTGTGAAGAGGAACTAGAAAGGGAGGGCTGAGAGCCCTCGATGATAATGGTCTGGAGAGGAGGGGCAGTCCCCTCTCCCCCCTGCACATGGGCGACCCTAGGCGGGTCCTCGAGAAGTCCCTGAGGGAGAGAATCCTCATGGGAATGGGAGAAGTTGTAGGATGACATGGTGGGTGATGAGTCGAACAGGGGATTAAGATAGGAATAGAAATGCGAGCTGCCCTTAGGAGATGATCCTGAGGGTGCGAGGCAACTCCACATACACTAGAGCACCTAGGAAGAAGAGGTAAACAATCCTAACCAAAATCTAAATAACAACCCAGCGATGCACACAAGAGAGAGAAGAGATAAGGAGAGAGACAACCAAGTGAACACCCAAATTATGGATGATGCACGCCAGATTTTATGAAAATTTTCCTTTAGAACCTTAGTGAATTAATTAAGTTGTGAGTTCACTCAACCACAAAGGTGCCTAAGAGGGGTAGAAGATGGGGAACTGGCTGACTCTAGGGGACTCTCTCTCTCCCTCTGATGCAAACCCTAGACTAGGGTGGGTACAGTACAACCTGCCCGACGTCCGTGTGGGAATCCAAGGCTCACGGGGACTTACGGAGGCCCTCAGCAAGGTCACCTAGTCGGCTCCAAGGAATATGGAGATAAGAGGAAACCCCACCTCGGTAGGAATGCAACTACTGTGAAGAGTATGTATGCCCCTATGCGCACCGGAGTGCATGCAAAGTCCTAGCCTAGGTCTAGCAAGCAATGGCAAACAAGTATGATGAATAGAACTCACAATGATGCAGCAGCAAGGAACAATCAAGGGGGACAAAAAATCAGCACCAAATATGATGAACAAGATATAACATAGAAATCAAAATGAGGCTCGAGTGCACTGTAGCACGATAAGGACGGCTTGCAACATACTGCTCAGGGGTGGAGGATGGTCTGGAATGGACCGTTCAGGGAGTATACACGGTCTGGGATGGACCGTGCGAAAGCAGGGAGTAACGGCAAAACCAGAGAAAAACCACAAAATGTCGAGATGACCAAAGAATGAGGCTCAAAAGCATACCTGAATGGGCGGTCTTTCGACAGACCGCACAGAGTCTAGAATGGACCCGAAACAACCGTGGAATATCAACATAAATCAAAAATATAAGCACAACAACGTACCTAAGCTAGCTATGATGAACGGTCCGTATCAGACCGCGACAGAATCGGATGGTTTGTATAGAACTGCTGGATATAACGGGCTGGCACGAATGGAACACCAGGATGAGCACAGAACGGCTAACAAACGGCCGCTTAGATAGGTGGGCAGCTCCGAAATAACCGCGTAATCTTCAGAGGACAGAAACGAAGGCAGAGCTAATAACAACCTGCAACCACTCAAATAGAAACCCTAAACAAGCACAAAAATGGGTCAGCACACCACTAACACGATGGGCACTAGGTGTCCCACCGTGATCGCCAAAAAAGAGGGTGTTGACATGTTTTCCCCCTTCCCCTTTTGATTATCCTTCCAATCCTTTCTTTACTGTGTTAATGTAAAGAACTAAACAACATGTAAATAGCAAGGGGAAGGATGTTGAGTGTGTGTGATCATCACCAAGGTGCCAAATGTAAGCAAGTACACCGTACCTTGGAAAGAAGGGGATACAACTCGCCTAGAATAGCACTACAGTGATACGCGGTCCTTAAGAAACTGCCCAGTGGATGCGTGGCCGCTCGACAGACCGCCCAACAGCACTGGGACGAATGCGGGATGAAGAGTAGCTGGATGACAGGACGGTTCAGGATCAACCGCTGGACAGAACTGGACGGCCAATATTAAGCCGCCCTGTTCCTCGAACGGAAAGATGAAGGCCGCTCTATACCACCAACTTTCAAAACATGGGATCTCTACCTCCACCCTTCCCGGCCGGCCAGAAAGAGTGGGCCTCGTGTTAGGACGCTGCTGACCTGCGAAACATAGTGCAAAACACGCAAAGAAACCCAAGATCAATATTGCGAAGTGTGGCAACTATAAAGGAATGCAAGAAATGAACTAACTAACATGAAGTGGGGGATACCTGGGAGTTTTTAAACCCCTTGGGGCGTCAAAAAAATAGGAGGATGTGTGTAATGAAATGTGATGATGAAAAATGTGGAGAGAGAGAGAGCAAAGATGATGATTGCATGCAATGAAGAACGCGACAAAGAATAATTAAACTATGACCCAAAACAAATACTCCCTGAACCGAAGGCTTATGTGGACGTAGAAATCCTTCCCCCTTGACTGTAGGTCGCTTGAGAACTCGGCAGAGCTTCGCCGTGACCTTAAAATCTCCCCCCCCCTTTTCAAAGCTTAGCCTTAGGGTCCTATTTATAGGGCCTAAAAGCCAGCCCCGAAATTAGGGTTTTCAATGAATTTTAGCTCGAGATATCAACATAAAATCCATAGATAATGGAATTCTCTTCCAACCAGTTCAAACGTCACCCCATTTGGTTGAGAACCCGCGGAGAAATGGTTGGAACAAGTTAAGGATAAAACCACAGATAGAGAGAGAAAAACTCTTAGCTTTTCAATAATCGAACCATTGCGCGGTGGTGCGATAGACCGCCCAGTCCATTGAGCGGCCTATTACCAGACCGTCCAACCTGTCGGTGGAAATTAAATAAATAAGCAATATTATCCAAATATCCATCGAACCGACCGATGATTTCACCGTCAGACTCTCTTGAGTTGGGCAATTATTAATGGACCGCTCAGAGCATAGAACGGCCATCTACCAACCGTCCAACGCCTGTCGGTGATAAATCAAAATTCATTAGATAATTAGATAATTATCTGAACAACCAACAAATCTGGGACTCTAAGATATAGACGGTCATATTACCACCGTTCCATGGACCGAGATGGTTACGTATGAACCGTTCAAAAAGCTTGTCGGTGGAAATTCAGAAAAATCACCCTAATATCTCATAAATAGATAAACGGCTCAGAGCCAACCGCTTAGAAACTGATGGGTCAACCGATAGACCGCGTAAAGGCCGGACATTTGAAAATCACTAAAATGTGATAAATCAAGTAAAACCAGGCCCATTAAGCCCCAAATTGAAGCAGACCGAGTCAGAGAGGGAGGTACCCATAAAATAGGCCCAATAAGTTGCCTGAAAATAGCCCAATGAGTAATGGACAACTTGAGGCATCAAGAAATGGCAGTAAGAAAAATGACTCAACTTATCGGTAAAAAATGGGTGTCAACAGTTTGCTCCTTGCAGGTGCTCGGTGAGATGCTCCTCGTTGTTGGAACATCTTCCTACTTTCTAGTAGGAAGGATCGTAAGGAAGGGTGGAATCCATTTTTCATTCTTCCACTCGGTGGGCCCGGCCGTGCGGATTGGACGACGACGGTGGGCTCCTCAGTTTGAAGGCATGGCCAGTACGTCTCTCCCCACCGCTGCTGTCGCACGCCGTCCGCGGAGAGACACAAGACAACCTCTCCTTTCAAGGGAGGTGCTCGTGGTAGCCGGGGCGGCAGGGGCTTGTTCGCCGGGGTCGCCTTCCTGATGTGTTGGCCTCGTAGTACCACTATCTTCCGCCGACTTGTGTGGGTCTGTTGGTTCCCTGTAACGGGGTGACCTTGATGGCCTTCTTTCAAGCGGGGGTGGCTGGAGCTACTGGCCTTGTTTTCCTCGGGCAGGCCTTCTACAAGTTAAGTCCTTTGTTGGCCTGAGGGCTTTGTCCCTTTTCTCTGGCATAGGAGGCTTCTCCGTAGGTACCCTACCACAGAACAAAAAATGGGTACCTACGCCTGCTTGAAGATTAGGATGATCATTGACAGAGGATGGCATCTAGGAAGCGAGTCGTTGGAGTCATACGCCACCATCGTCGAGCACGTTTTATCTCTCCATGTAGTTATATTTGGTCCGTGTGAGGGGTACTTTGCCAATTTTCTGGCAGCTTGTACTTTGACTAAAGAAATATAAATTCTTTGATTCTGAGCCAATATTGATGTGTACCTTTTGCTGGAGTTCTTCTGCATGCTTTCCTGGGCGATCCTCCGTGCTCGTCTTCCACAGTGCTTGTGTCCTCCGCGGGGACCCTTGGGTTGCCTTTTTGTTCTCAAGGGGAGCGGTGCTCGCCTTTAGGGAACCCTTTGGTTACCACTTCATTTTCAAGGGGAGCAGTGCTCGCCTCTAGGGAACACTTAGGTTACCTTCTTATTTTCAAGGGGAGCGGTACTCGCCTCTAGGGAACCCTTAGGTTATCTTCTTGTTTTCAAGGGGAGCGGTGCTCGCCTTTAGGGAACCCTTAGGTTACCTCTTTGTTTTCAAGGGGAGCGATGCTCGCCTCTAGGAAACCCTTAGGTTACCTCTTTATTTTTCAAGGGGAGCGGTGCTCGCCTCTAGGGAGCCCTTAGGCTACCTTTTTGTTTTCAAGGGGAGCGGTGCTCGCCTCTAGGAAACCCTTAGGTTACCTTCTCGTTTTCAAGGGGAGCGGTGCTCGCCTCTAGGAAACTCTTAGGCTATCTTTTTATTTTCAAGGGGAGCGATGCTCGCCTTTAGGGAACCCTTAGGTTACCTTTTTGTTTTCAAGGGGAGCGGTGCTCGCCTCTAGGGAACCCTTAGGTTACCTTCTCATTTTCAAGGGGAGCGGTGCTCACCTCTAGGAAACCCTTAGGCTACCTTTTTATTTTCAAGGGGAGCGGCGCTCTGCTCTAGGGAACCCTTAGGTTACCTCTTTGTTTTCAAGGAGAGCGGTGCTCGCCTCTAGGAAACCCTTAGGCTACCTTTTTCTTTGTTCGTAGGCAACTTGCCCTAGTGGAGTATGGCTGGTGACGTTTTACTGGAAGAACTTCCTGAGGTTGACGGAGTTCCACGTCCTGGGCACCTCTCTCCCCCAAGTGTCACCAGCCTGTATGCTCCTTTGTCGAGTGCTTCTGCTACCCGATATGGGCCTTCCTAGTTAGGTGCGAGTTTTCCTGTGGCTCCTCACGGGTCAGCCACGCTTGCTCGCCGTAGGACCAGATCTCCGAGGAAGAAGTGTCGCTCGTTAACTCGGGCATTGTAATACTGCACCAGCTTCTGCCGATATGCCGCAAGCTTTATCTGGGCGTTCGTTCTTCTTTCTTCGAGCAAGTCTAGGTTTTCTCGCATTACCTGGTTGTTCCTGGCCTCATCAAAATGTCCCACTCGTAATGAGGGGTTGGATATCTCCACTGGGACTACTGCGTCACCTCCGTAGGCGAGATGAAAGGGCGTCTCCCAGATGGCGGCTCTAGCGGTGGTCCGGTGAGCCCATAGGATGTTGGGGATTGAATCAATCCATGCGTCACCTGCTTGGTCCAGGTGAGTCTTGGTGCCATGGAGTAGAGTTTGGTTGGCATTTTCCACCAACCCATTGGCTTGGGGATGTCCCACTGAGGTGTAGTGGTTCCAGATCCCCAACTCCGAGCACTTCTCCTGAAAGGTGGTGCTCGCGAACTGTCTGCCGTTGTCGGTAGTGAGAACCATGGGGATCCCAAACCAGCAAATGATGCTCCGTAGCACGAATTTCCAAGCTGCTTCGCTTGTTATTTTTCACAATGGCTCAGCTTCGATCCATTTGGTGAAGTAGTCGATGGCGTTTACCTGGAGCGCTGGATCGTCTATGCTCGGTGATGACAATTTCTCTATTAGGATCGATCTCGAGCTGGAGACCGTAGTGGCTGACGCTAGGCGGGAGAGGGCGTCTGCTCGGACGTTCTCCTCGCGTGGGATGTGGACCGCTTCAAAGTGGGCGAACTCATTCTCAGCGGTCGTGGCCTTCTCTAAATATTTCATCATGGAGGGGTCTCGAACCTCGAACTCCCCCCTGACCTAGTTGGCGATGAGCATGGAGTCGTTGTATGCTCGCACGCTTGACGCCCCCAGGTGTTTCGCCATGCATAACCGAGAAAGGTGCGCCTTGTACTCGGCCACGTTGTTCGTGATCGGGAAATTGAAGCGCAGGGCGTACTGTAGCTCCACTCCTTCTAGTGAGAGTAAGACTAGCCCCGCGCCGCTACCCATGGCGCAGGCGGATCCGTCAACGTATATCTCCCAGGCGGGCCCTGAGGGCGGCTCGGGCGAATCCTCGGCAGGGAGGGTGCATTCAGCGACGAAGTCTGCGAGAGCCTGGGCCTTGATCGCTGTCCTCGGTCGAAACTTGATGTCGAATTCTCCCAACTCGATGGCCAACTTGACCAGTCTTCTGGACGCATCAGGATTCTGGAGAATTTGCCAGAGGGGCTGATCGGTGTGGACGACGATCGGGTGGGCCATGAAGTATGGCCGTAGCTTGCGAGCAGCTGTAATCAACGCGAGGGTGAACTTTTCAGTCCGTGAGTACCGGAATTCCGATCCTTATAGTGCCCGTCTGACATAGTAGACAGGCTTCATGACTCTTGTCTCCTTCCTCGTGAGCACAACACTCATGGTGCTGAGTGTTACGGAGAAATACAAGAGCAGTTGTTCCCCCCTTGGGTTTTGGCGAGGACAGGAGGCGTCGTCAGGTAGCGCTTCAATTCTTCAAATGCCTACTCGCACTCCTCATCCCAGTCAACCCATCCCTTCTTTTCGGTGCCAGGTTAGCCTGCTTGATGAGCCGGAAGAAGGGTAGACATCGTTCGGCGGCTCGGGATAAGAACCGGGCCAGAGCGACGACGCGCCCGATGAGGCACTATACGTCCCTCACCCGCTTGGGTCGCTCCATCTCCAATACTGCTTTGATCTGATCGGGGTTGGCTTCGATCCCTCGGTGAGTGACAAGGAAACCTGGGAACTTGCCTGACCGCACCCCGAACGCACATTTAGCAGGGTTGAGTTTCATGTTATACCTTATGAGTGTGGTGAAGGTTTTCGCCAAGTCGCGCAAGTGCTCGACTGCTTGGAGGCTTTTCACGAGCATGTCGTTGATGTAGACCTCCATGTTGTGGTCGATCTACGAGTTAAACATGTGGTTGACTAGGCGTTGATACGTAGCTCCGGCGTTCTTCAACCCGAACGGCATGCGAGTGTAGCAGTATAAGCTGTGGTCGGTGATGAACGCGGTCTTGTCTTGGTCGGGCTGGTGCATGCTGATCTGATGGTACCCTGAATAGGCGTCAAGGAAGCTCTGAATTTCATGCCCAGCCGTGGCATCGACCTGTTGGTCGATTCGTGGCATGGGGAAGCTATCTTTGGGCGTGGCTTTGTTAAGGTCGGTGTAGTCCACGCACATCCGCCACTTCCCATTGCTCTTGGGGACTAGGACTACGTTGGCCATCCAATCTGGATACTGGGTAAGCCTAAGCAGTCCTGACCGCAATTTCTCGCCCACTTGCTGCCTAATGATGACAAGCTCGGGGTTGCACCATCTTCGGCGTTGCTGTACCGGGCGGCAGTTAGGGTCCAACCTTAGTTGGTACATGATGACCTCCGGGGGAATTCCGGGGAGCTCATCCTCAGACCAAGCGAACACATCCTGATTGGCTGAGAGGAAGCTTGCGTAGGCTTGTTTATCAGGCTCAGACAAGGTAGCGCAAATCTTCAGTGATCTGCTTGGGTCATCCCCAACTTGGATGAGGTATAAGTCCTCGGCTTGCGCACTCGTGCTCGGGCCTGGATCTTCGGTCCTCACCTTCTTTTCTTGTGGTGCATCTTCGGGGCGTCGGTCGCGGGTGGAGAAAAGGTAGCACCTCCTGGACTCCCGTTGATCACCCCAGACTTCCCCTAGGCCGTGATGGGTGGGGAACTTAAGCTTCTGATGGTAAGAGGAAGGGACGCCTTGAAGCGTGCCGAGGATTCCTCGGCCGATGATGGTATTATATCTTGTCATTGCACAGACCACAGTAAAGTCAGCGAGGAAGGTTTCCTCTTTCGGTGCCATCCCGAACGTGATCGGGAGCGAGATATGCCCTTCTGGGTGGATAGTCGTGTTGGAGAATCCATACAGCGATGTGTGCAATGGCGCAAGTCGTGACACGTCCACACCCATGAGTACAAGACAATCATACGCGATAACGTCGGGTCCACTTCCATTATCTACCAGGATGCGGCGCACAGTACATTGATTGATGGTGGTGGAAACCACCAAAGCATCAGAATGGGGCGTCGTGACGCCTTTAAGGTCATCCTCGGAGAAGACTATAGGGTCTCCCGGGTGGCCTGAAGGGGAAAGCTCCCTTGGGGTTCCGTCTCCTTGATCCGCCGTGTTGATATCCGTCGCGTACCGACGCCTTCTGCTCACGCTTTCTCCCCCCGTAGCGGCCCCCCCAGAGATCATCATGATCTCTTTTCCATTGGGCCGATTGTCGATCGGGGGAGGCATCTTTTGTCATCAATCAGCATTTTTAGCGGGGAACTTATCGAGGATCCCTCTGTGTACGAGGTCCTCGATGGCATCCTTCAGATTTTGACCCTCACGGGCTGCTCAACCCAGACCAGAGCTGGGGATGGCGAGGTTGGCCGTGGCATAACGCCTCGAATTTGTATCCCTTTAGCTGATTGGGGTGAAGGCTTCTTTTTGTTTCTTGCAGAGACCTGCTGCCATCCCTGTTGGTCTTTTAGAGGTGTGAGAAAACACGCCTCATATGTATGCTACGTACTAGCCTCCGCCATTTCTTCAGGTAATGCCTGGTATAGAGATATCATATTAATAGCCATCCGCTTCAGCTGAACTTCATGTGGCTGTGGGGGATCAATATTGTACTCCCCCATGTCTATTTATCCTTTCCTTATCAGGCCTTCTATGATGTCTTTAAAGATATAGCAATTTTCAATTGGATGCCCCAGCATTCGGTGGTAAGGACAAAACCTGGGACTGTCTTGTTTCCTCAGATCTTTCTCCCTTTTTGGCTCAGGCAGAGTAATTATGTCATACTGGGTAACCCAGTCAAACATCACCTTAGTCTTTTCCTTGGGAAAAGAGTAAGCCTTCTTCATCTTGTCCCTGAGTGAGGGGCCATCTTTCTTATCATCTACCTTATCCGGTAGAGGCGCATCGACTTCTTTAGCTTTATCCCTTTGCTTCTCAAAGGCCTTGAGGTCAATGGTGTTAGCTTCTTTAGGCGCCGGGCGTCGCTCGACTGCCTTTGCTTTTGGTATAGAAGTGCCGGATGTGGTAGTTGAATGTTTCACCAGGAAGGCTTCAATCTCGGCTACTACATTATTAAGACGGTCAAATGACCTAATCTCCATTCCAATCATCCTTTCCAGCACCTCTCTACGGAGGTTTTGTTTACATATCTGTACATCGTCCTCTTGGTGTGGGGGCCGCTTGTATCTCATTCCGAGGTTCCTCCACCTCTGAATATAATCAAGAGCCGTCTCATCTGGCCTTTGACGGGATGCATAGAGTTCGGCTACAATAACTTCTCTTTCGGTCACGTGGAACCTTTCTCGAAATTTCTTCTACATGTCTGGCCAGTCGCTGATCGACCCGGCCGACAAGCTTGAATACCATTCAAATGCGAGCCCTGTTAGAGAGGACCTAAAAAAATTTAGTAGATATGACTCGTCAGAAGCCAAATCCCCCATGACAGTCATGTAGTATGCTATGTGTTCCTTGGGGGACCCTTGCCCATTGAATCTTTTCAAACTTCGGCGGCTTGCTGACCCCCGGGGGAATCCACTTGGCAGCATGGTGTGGTGGGTAAGGCACACGGTAGGCATGAAAAGCCATGTATTCACCTTCGCCCCGCTCAGCCAATTTCATTTCTATCATCTTTTCGACCATAAGTTGGTTTACTGTTGCAGGATCTGCTGGCTCCGGATAGAAGTGGGCCAACTACCGATATGTTGTGTTGAGTATAGTCGCCTGCGGGAGCGGGTGTAGCAAAGGTGCCTGATGCAACTGAGGCAATATTGGCGGTATCAATGGCTGAGGAGCCCTTTGAAACGGAGCAGCTTGGCTATGCTCGGCTGGCTGAGGTAGAGTGTATAGAGGTGGGAAATCATGAGGGTGAACCCCCCTACGAAGATTCTGCTAACACTTCTGGCTCCTTGGAAGTGGATGTTTGTTCATTTTTATCTTGCAATTATTTCTTGAGGAGTTCAATCTCCTGCTGATATTTCTGCAGCAACATCAATACAAACGGGTCCATGGCCGCCTTGCTTGAAGTGCCATCCATTGCTTCTCCCGAAGCTCCGTCAGGCAAGGCATTCAACAAGACTTCGTCTTCCTCGGTGGTCACCATATTAACAGTCAGGGTGGCTGTCACGCCGCGAACCGATAGCAGCGGGAAGCGATGTTCGGAACGTGGCAGCGAAATAGTCATGATAATTAGAGTAGAAAATAAATAAACACAATAAATAATATTCAACACATGGAGGCCATTGATCTGAGAAAATTATAGTTTTATTGATATTTGGAAATTTTAAAATACAATTTGACTCAATGAAGAAATAAAGAAGAGAAAATAGCAAGACCATTATACTAACTAGACTCAAGAAAATAAAAAGACTATGGCCTTTAAGTTCCAGGTTCACTTGATCACGCTAGCCCGAGCCCAGTTGCAAACGTTCCATCTACCGCATTACCTGAAAAGGATGGTGTAGCGGCAGGAAAATGGTTCCTAGGCCACGTACCACCTTCTCTATTTATTTGTTGGGGAAGTTATCTTGCGCCCGTGGATGCCTGCACACACTAAGAAACCAGAAGGGCGTCAGAAAGAGTCTCGGGTGTTACCCCAGGGGACAACCCTCCGATGCTTACGTTAGGAAGGGATTAATGAGCAATAGATAGGAGCAAGGTGAGAGAGAAGTAGGGGTCATAGTCGTTGATCCAGGAGGCGTGTAGATCCTGTGTACGTGCTCGCCGCTCCCAGTGGGCTCTCGTAGAGTGCTCGCTGGGTGGTAAGGCCGCACAAGAGGAAGAAGCTCTCTGGATGTAGCGGACGTCCCTCTCATCATGGTTGCTAGTTGAGTTGCTCTCTTCTCAGTAGGAAGCTCTGGGGCAAGAGTATCCTCTTGTGTAGTAGCGTAGGGTTTTTAGTAGAAGAATCTACTGTGCTCTTCTCTACTGTCGATGTCCCTATTATATGGGTTGTCCTGGAGCGAGGGCCTCATCTCTCGATAAGGAAGGGTCCATTTAGTAGAGTAATGTTCCTCCGCTATGTTGGCAGGAGTTTCCCATTGGAGGGTGATAGCCCCGGGGTTGGCCGTTCCCTGGGCGAGTCTTACGGCACTCATGGAGCGTGCTCGCCCGTTACGGGGTCAAGGCCGGCGTCATGGGGGGCAACGGTCGGTCGTCGGAGTGTCCTCCGATGAGAATTGTGCTTGGGCCGGCCTCATCGGTGTCATGGAATCCGATGCCTTGTTCGGCCGGTCATCTTCTTATTGGGCCGAACATGTATGTCCGCTCTTGCTTGAGCCTAGCGCATCCAGACCTTGATGGGCCGCGCGTGCGTGGGCCATTTCTCTGTCAAACCAGATTTACCCTCCTCAGATGGAAATAAGGGGGGGGAGCGAAAAGCTCAGTAGGAATTATACTCTATCATCAGGTAAATTTAAGTAATTAATCATTTTCAGAAATGTATAAATAATGCGAGAAACTCAAATAAAGCAAACTAAGTAGCCAACAAGGTCAAAAGATAATTGATAGATAAATGAAAAGGGATCTTGCAAGTCTAGATATCAAGCACCACTATCAAGAACTTTTCCATGATTGGCCATTTCAAGTCAAGTCAAGTCAAGTCAAGTCATGCAAGCAAGTACTTCACGCATTCAAGCATAAATAGCAAGTATCATGAGAGAGTGGAATGTCGTAGACTCAACACACTAAATAGTACCGGTGCCAAATGCCACACCTAGTCATTCACCTCCCCGGGGATCAAGTACTTTTCGGGTGCTCCTCCCAGGACTAGACTGGGCCCTTTAATGTGTTTGCCTAAGCATTGATTTGTTTAGATTATAGATCCCACAAAATCTAGACATGCACGAATAATGATGGCCAAGAGTTCCAAGATCAAGCTCACGTAATCAAGGAAAAATGCGTAAGAATATTGATTTTCTTGAGATTCCAATAACAAGCTCATTAATCGAGAGTAATAGTCATTTAAAGAAATGACCCCTGAATGGATACATGTTGACAATAGACCTAACGATAGGTCAAAACTTGAGGTACAATAACCTAGTTAGGCTAGAGTCGCTTACACATATCAAAACCATGAAAACATCAATTTTAAAAAAACTAGAAAGTGAAACGGTAAGCAAAGGACCGCTCAAATAATAACACGGTCTACTCATGACCGCGTACAACATAAACGGTCCAAAGTGGGCCATGATCAAGCCTAGATGGTCCTAGCTAGGCCGCCGGAAGATATACATGGTCTAACAACAACTGCGTACAATACAGAAACTAGACGGTCCCATCTGGGCCACTTAGAAATATAAACGGTCCAATAACAACCGCTTACACTACAAAGTCCAGAGGACTAAAGTCGATGCACAGCCGGTTAAACACGGTCACAAGAGGACCGTTCAAGAAATCGGGCGGTCATGAATGGGTCGCGTAATGACATGAACGGTCTCCGGAGAGCCGCGATCAAACAGGAAAGTCCCGATTCCGAGATTAAGCAAAAATACATGATTCAATCGAGTCAAAAAGGTTCAGGCTTGTGGGTACAACCCGCCCGGCATCCTAGTGAGAATCCCAAGCTCACGGGGGGGGGGGGGGCTTACGGAGGTCTCATAATAGAGGTCTTAGTTCGACGAAAGGAATATCCGGTGGAGAGTTCCAACTATTACAAGAATTAAGGGCTAAATAAAATCACGGAAAACGAATGTATAGCGGTCAGTCAGCATTACCGGAGTGAAGTGACTGTCAAACAATCCTAGTAGATCATTTTATAATTTCATAGGAATAGAACATGGCAATTAAATTAAAATTTAATGTTATAATTGACATTAAGAAGGAGAAAAGATATGAACATGAAAGCAAGGGTAAAATTTCAGCGGTCATGATCAGTAAATGAAATAGACCTTTCATTGTTTCATGTAATCCATTTGTTAGATGTGTTCTTACCCTATACATGCTGTCAAATCAAAGTGAACATAGATAATAAAACATGATCTGTTCAATATAGGCGGTCAGGGAATGGGCCGCTATTGTTTCTTAGCGGTCATTCGCAGGGCCGTTCTTAAGTTGCGTTCTCTAAAAGGCAAAAGACTACAAACGGTCATTCACAGGGCCGCTAGGATCATAAATGGTCAGGTACAGGGCCACTAACCCATGGCAAACGATAAATCAGGCGGCCGCTATACGCATAAACGGTCAATCTGGAGACCACTGCACTCGGCCTAGCCCTATCGAGAAAGAAAACGGTCGTTCGCGGGACAGTTAGACCATGAAAACAGTCTATCGAGCGACCGCTAGAACCCAGGTGGTCTCTGAAAGGACGTTTCATCCAATCCGAGCCCAAAAATGCCAAACTGACACATGGTTGATAAAAGCACGATTTAGACCTAAATACAGCATGAAAATTGGGCAATCAACTATCAATAGATAGAAGACGTCAAAACGCAAAACGTGGCAAGATCAATTTCAAGATTTGACTTCGATTAGCCTACACAAATCAAACGAAAAAGGAAGGTAGAAAACCCTAATCACATGCTTTCAATGAAATAATTAATACGCATGGTATAGATGACAAAAATTGGGCAAAATAGATTCAGATGAAAGCTAAGGATAAGATCTACATGTTCTCATTATTTAATTAGGTTGGGCCTTAGAGAAACCTACTGATTTGGAAGAAGAAAGGGAAGGCGCGCTAAAACCCTAATCGCCAACACGTCACTGTCCTCGCCCTAATTCGCCCTCGATCGACCACGATTGCTTGCGCCACCTATTGGAAAAGTAGAAGGAGGTCTAGGGCTGCGAAAGCCCTCTATTTATAGAGCCTATAGGTCGTTCTAGGGATCGAATTGGACTCAAGAGTCCAAGGAGGGAAAAGCGCCTAAAACTTCGATCCTTTGACCAAATGCGCGCCGTCGCCGCCGCTGGAAGGCTCTAGAGTCTAGGGTTTCAGGGGAAAAATGACCTCTTAGGGTAGACCTATCAAATGGGCCTAGTTTGGGCTCGATTGGTTGAGAAATGGGCTCCAATTTGATCGTTAAAGATTAACCTATTAAAATAACGAATTTAGCCATTAATTCCTTAATTTAGCCTAATTAAGATTTTATTAGGGGTTGGCCCAGTTGACAATATTGTTAAACACTCCGTTCTCTATAAAAATATAATTTTTTCAGATTTTTAAAAATTAGTCAAAACTTTGGCCTACAGGTGAAATTCAATTAATTTAATTTTTTCCTACTAAATTCAATTCATTGTAGAAAAATTCGATTACATCTTGGAATATGAAAAATCTTTTTATGGTGTTTGTAGAAAAATAATTATTGATATAATTTGGCCACTTTTAAAAATAAATAATATTCTTTAATTAAGAAAATCATTGAAGTTGTTAAATAACAAGGAAAATAGCTTTAATTCCAATACATAATTTAAAATTTTACTTTTACATTTTATTATTTAACCGGGGTGTTACATCCTCCCTCACTTCAAAGAATTTGGTCCCCAAATTCGTCAATTGCCATTATCTATTCACAAAATAACATGGTAATCATACAGCTAATGGAATGTAAAAGAATTTTAACTATAATTAAAGATAAGGGAGAACAATACCTTATATAAAATTCTTCATTTGATGGAAATCAGTTACAATTTACTTGTGGAAGTAGCTTAGGGCAATTAGCCATTACATGATCTTTATTTCCGCAATGAAGACACGCTCCACTCCTTCGCCAGCACTCCTTGATTAGATGACCAAGTTTGTGACAGTGAAAATATTTCATTTGCGAAAGATTATTCATTTTCATCTTATTACTTTGAATTCCTTTACGACGAACTCGCCACCTTTTAACGGAACTAAATTTTAGCTTACGCGTAGACCCTCTTACTTTCATGTCAAAAGGAGCTTAGGTACCTACAAAAAATAATTATAAGGTTAAAAATTTTATTACCCTTACGCGCCGTGCTACGCAATCTTATACAATTTTTATTACTTAACCCGAAGCACTACCCAATCTAACCAAGTGATATGAGGGGATGACAAGAATCATACGACCTAGTACTTAGGGTAACCCATACTTATAGACAAGAACCTAGGACTCAAACAACTAAGGCTCTGATACCACTTCTGTCACGCCCCGAACCGATAGCAGTGGGAAGCGATGCTCGGAACGTGGCAGCGAAATAGTCATGATAATTAGAGCAGAAAATAAATAAACACAATAAATAATATTCAACACATGGAGTCCATTGATCTGAGAAAATTATAGTTTTATTGATATTTAGAAATTTAAAAATACAATTTGACTCAATAAAAGAAATAAAGAAGAGAAAATAGTAAGACTACTATACTAACTAGACTCAAGAAAATAAAAAGACTCTGGCCTCTAAGTTCCAGGTTCACTTGATCACGCTGGCCCGAGCCCAGTTGCAAACGTTCCATCTACCGCATTACATGAAAAGGATGGAAATAAGGGGGGGGGTGAGCGAAAAGCTCAGTAGGAATTATACTCTATCATCAGGCAAATTTAAGTAATTAATCATTTTCAGGAATGTATAAATAATGTGAGAAACTCAAAAAAAGCAAACTAAGTAACCAACAAGATCAGAAGATAATCGATAGATAAACAGAAAGGGATCTTGCAAGTCTAGATATCAAGCACCACTATCAAGAACTTTTCCATGATTGGCCCTTTCAAGTCAAGTCAAGTCATGCAAGCAAGTACTTCACGCATTCAAGCATGAATAGCAAGTATCATGAGAGAGTGGAATGTCGTAGACTCAACACGCTAGATGGTACGGTGCCAAATGTCACACCTAGTCATTCACCTCTCCGGAGATCAAGTACTTTTTGGGTGCTCCTCCCAGGACCAGACTGGGCCCTTTAATGTGTTTGCCATGGCATTGATTTGTTTGGATCATAGATCTCACGAAATCTAGACATCCATAAATAATGATGGCCAAGAGTTCCAAGATCAAGCTCATGTAATCAACGTAAAATGCGTAAGAATATTGATTTTATTGTGATTCCAATAACAAGCTCATTAATCGAGAGTAATAGTCATTTAAAGAAATGACCCCTGAATGGATACATGTTGACAATAGACCTAACGATAGGTCAAAACTCGAGGTACAATAACCTAGTTAGGCTAGAGTCGCTTACACATATCAAAACCATGAAAACATCAATTTTCAAAAAATTAGAAAGTGAAACGGTCAGCAAAGGACCGCTCAGATAATAACACGGTCTACTCAGGACCGCGTACAACATAAATGGTCCAAAGTGCGCCATGATCAAGCCTAGACGGTCCTAGCTGGGCCGCCGGAAGATATACATGGTCTAACAACAACTGCGTACAATACAGAAAATAGACGGTCCCATCTGGGCCGCTTAGAAATATAAACGGTCCAATAACAACCGCTTACACTACAGAGTCCAGAGGACTAAAGTCAATGCACATCCGGTTGAACACGGTCACAGGAGGGCCGTTCAAGAAATCGGGCGGTCATGAATGAACCACATAATTACATGAACGGTCTCCGGAGAGCGGCGATCAAACAGGAAAGCCTAGATTCTGAGATTAAGCAAAAATACATGATTCGATCGAGTCAAAAAGGCTCAGGCTTGTGGGTACAACCCGCCCGGCATCCTAGTGGGAATCTCAGGCTCGTAGGGGCTTACGGAGGTCTCATAATAGAGGTCTTAGTTCGACGAAAGGAATATCCGGTGGAGAGTTCCAACTATTACAAGAATTAAGGGCTAAATAAAATCGCGGAAAATGAATGTATAGAGGTCAGTCAGCATTACCGGAGTGAAGTGACTGTCAAACAATCCTAGTAGATCATTTTATAATTTCATAGGAATAGAACATGGCAATTAAATTACAATTTAATGTTATAATTGACATTAAGAAGGAGAAAAGATATGAACATGAAAGCAAGGGTAAAATTTCAGCGGTCATGATCAGTAAATGAAATAGACCTTTCATTGTTTCATGTAATCCATTTGTTAGATGTGTTCTTACCCTATACATGCTGTCAAATCAAAGTGAACATAGATAATAAAACATGATCTGTTCAATATAGGCGGTCAGGGAATGGGCCGCTATTGTTTCTTAGCGGTCATTCGCAGCGCCGTTCTCAAGCTGCGTTCTCTAAAAGACAAAAGACTAGAAATGGTCATTCACAGGGCCGCTAGGATCATAAATGGTCAGGTACAGGGCCGCTAACCCATGGCAAACGGTTAATCGGGCGGCCGCTATACACATAAACGGTCAATCTAGAGACCACTGCACTCGGCCTAGCCCTATCGAAAAAGAAAACAGTCGTTCACGGGACCGCTAGACCATGAAAACGGTCTATCGAGCGACCGCTAGAACCCAGGCGGTCTCTGAAAGGACGTTTCATCCAATCCGAGCCCAAAAACAACGAACTTGACACATGGTTGATAAAAGCACGATTTAGACCTAAATACAGCATGAAAATTTGGCAATCAACTATCAATAGATAGAAGATGTCAAAACGCAAAACGTGGCATGATCAATTTCAAGACTTGACTTCGATTAGCCTACACAAATCAAACGAATAAGGAAGGTAGAAAACCCTAATCATATGCTTTCAATGAAATAATTAATACGCATCGTATAAATGACAAAAATTGGGCAAAATAGATTCAGATGAAACCTAAGGATGAGATCTACATGTTCTCATTGTTTAATTAGGTTGGGCCTGAGAGAAACCTACCGATTTGGAAGAAGAAAGGGAAGGCGCGCTAAAACCCTAATCGCGAACATGTCATAGTCCTCGCCCTAATTTGCCCTCGATCGACCACGATTGCTTGCGCCACCTGTTGGAAAAGTAAAAGGAGGTCTAGGGCTGCAAAAGCCCTCTATTTATAGAGCCTATAGGTCGTTCTAGGGATCGAATTGGACGCAAGAGTCCAAGGAGGGAAAAGCGCCTAAAACTTCGATCCTTTGACCAAATCCGTGCCGCCGCCACCGCTGGAAGGCTCTAGAGTCTAGGGTTTCATGGGCAAAATAGTCTCTTAGGGTAGACCTATCAAATGGGCCTGGTTGGGCTCGATTGGTTAAGAAATGGGCTCCAATTTGATCGTTAAAGATTAACCTATTAAAATAACGAATTTAGCCACTAATTCCTTAATTCAGCCTAAGTAAGAATTTATTAGGGGTTGGCCCAGTTGACAATATTGTTAAACACTCCGTTCTCTATAAGAATATAATTTTTTCAGATTTTTAGAAATTAGTCTAAACTTTGGCCTACAGGTGAAATTCAATTAATTTAATTTATTCCTACTAAATTCAATTCGTTGTAGAAAAATTCGATTGCATCTTGGAATATGAAAAATCTTTTTATGGTGTTTGTAGGAAACTAATTATTGATATAATTTGCCCACTTTCAAAAATAAATAATATTCTTTAATTAAGAAAATCATTGAAGTTGTTAAATAACAAGGAAAATACCTTTAATTCCAATATAGATTTCAAAATTTTACTTTTACATTTTATTATTTAACCAGGGTGTTACAATGGCGGTTACTTCGGGAGCCTCTCGGTCTTCTTCAATCATCTGTAGCCTTTCTCTAGCAGCAGTTACCCTCCTGGTATCTGCCCCGGGCCGATTGGCTAGACGAGCTAACTCTTACGGTTCATCTGGCAAACGGCCACATCTTCTGGCCACTCCGGCCATATTGCAAGTAACAATATTCAAATTCCTCCTATATCAGGAGACACTTCTCTTCACCCGGCTTGGGTAGGCCAGTCTTTCAAAGACTGACGTTCTCCTCATCCTTTCCCCTTGCTGTGGTGGGGTTTCTGTAGCACCACAATCTTGATGGAACTGATCTTCATGTCTGTTATCATCCACAGACGAGACTTGTATATCCTCTTCCTCCCCGATCTCCATCGGTGGGTATTCTTCTTCTTTAGCCACAGCTGTTTTGAGCCGGCGCTGTTGGCCTAGTGAGGGGTTGCCTAAGCCCCTGAAATACCCCCTGACCATATCGGTCATCTCTTCTTGATCCCGCCCTCCGCGGAGGATGGGAGGTAGCGTGTGGCCTCGCACCTGAGGCAGATATGCCAGTCGGGCTCTCTCCGATGGCTGATGGAATCTTCCCTTCACAATTAGGATATTTGCCTGCCTGGCGTAGGCATGGAAAACCTCACGGCGCGGAAGCTCCATGACCGCATACTCCTCTTCTTCTGGGGCCACACCCCTCTCATTTCTCTTCCTCCCGATCTCCCTTGACCTGGGCTCGTAGGGACGGATGGGCGTGTCTTCCTTCCTGGGTTGGACCCTTTCGGGGACCCATACTTGTCAAAACTTCCTTGGCCATGTGGCGAACTCTCTTTGGCCTTGGCGACCTTCTTCTTCCTTCTCTGCCCTTCTTCCGGACAAGACCTAAAAGGAGTTGTGAATAGGCACAGCAGGGACCACCCGGTCAGGGATGGCCTGGGCATCACGTCTGTTGAGGAAGAGGCGGACACCTCCAATAATAATAGACTTCCAAGAAGCCGACAGGCGCCCATTGACAACAGTAGCAGTTTTCCTCCGGATGCTCCTCTGCTGACGACCTCCGGGCTTTCTGTTGCAAATAGGGCAAGCCCTGTTGGTGGCGTGATGCACCATGCATCTAACCTCCCTTGTTGGCTTCTTCGATGGGCCTGCACAGCGTGGGGCCTCGAGGACTCTGATTTCTTCAGCTTTCTTGAGCTCCATCGGCTCGAAAGACTCGACTCCCAATAATTCAGTAAAGGCGAGCCCCAAAAAGTTGGGGAAGCCGACGACGGGCGGGAAGGACCCAAACACAGTGGGCACCGCCAGGTACCCATGGTTGACATGATTGTTGACAACACCTGAATCGAACATGAGTGCAGCTAGTCCGGTCTCCATTCTTGCTCTCTTGTAATCAAAGAAACAGGCGAACGATCAGTATTATTGGGGGAAGCCCCAAGTGGCTTCTTATCTTGGCAAAGAGATGAATGGAGACCTAGTCCCACAGGGCGTGCCACTTTCATGGAATGATTTTATTAGAATGCGTAGGCGTGCCAGTCATCGAAGTGACTAATTTATTGATTGTGCGCTCGATCTGACTTGGTTAGTCGATTGTGAGGTTCGGGTCGGGACCGGAAGTCCGCTATACTGTAAAGGCTGTAGCGTTAATTACATCCTCTGAGGAGGAAAACCCTTGATTAATTGCCAAGATAAGTGCCACTCGGGGCCAAATGATAACGACGTATAAGACGTGACGTAAACACGAAGCTATGCAGGCCTCTATGCTTTCTTTTATTCATGCGAGAGCAATTAAGGTTTATTACGTCTGCACTTCAGTACGAGGCAAGGTACTTAGGTCCGAAGACCACTATCACGCATAGCAATACTTCTAGTTGGGCGGGACCCGGCCTTCCGTTAAACGCCATTTTATATATCAAAGTTTGGTCAAACACACAAGCAGGCATTATGTTCATAACATGGGTGATTAGGAAGAGCTATGTACCAGAAGCATGAAAAGCATATGATATTGGAATGTTTATATGGACATATATATTTACACGTATATACATATATGTATATATATACATATAATGCATTCGGCTATTTATTCAGAGGTATTTAACAAGAAGGGGCACGTAGAGGGGACGAGTCGGCGACAGGCGCTGCAAGGGTCGGTGCAATGGCAATAGAGGTCGGTGCAAGTGAAAGTAAGGTGATGTGAAGTTGGTGTGGCGGCCAAAGAGGTCAGTGCAGGGCGAGGAGGCAGGCAATGTGAAGCCGGTGCAAGTGAAAGCAAGGGCTGATAGCTGGGTCGGTGCAGGTGAAGAGGAAAGTGATGCGAAGTCGGTGCGGGTGAAGAGGACGGTGATTCGGTGGCGTCGCCACCGAATTGAGCAAAATGGATGACGATTCGGTGGCGTCGCCACCGAATCAAAGCTTGTGGGGGTTAATTCGGTGGCGATGCCACCGAATCAAGTAATGCGGTGCCTAATCGGTGGCGACGCCACCGAATCACGAGCATCCACCGTTTAAGCCTCGACAGGAAAGATTTTGTTTATTGTCTCGCACCAAATAGGGCATTTGAAAGAAAATTTGTGTGAGACTTAAAAACCCAAAGGCGTGACTGCCTAGGCATTAGAAGAAATTATGTCTGTTATTATTTCCATATGTATGTTCTTTTCTTGTTTTGCTCATTTTGTTCTCCTTTTTAGTTTGCATGTGCAAGGTTCATATTCCAGCCTTAGACAGCCGTTGATGTATGGGCCCTTCTGAGTATCAGACATAATCATATAAGATAGCCCCATGATCTATCAGAGATTAAAAGAAAATCATCGTAAAATCATAATCTCGTCTGAGGAAATTTGGGCAGCATCTCCCCACCATAGGGAGATGTTCAATTAGACAAGTGGCATGGCACACGGTAGACAATGCCAAACCATAAACACTGAGGAGCCCAGGTGGACTACCTCAGTTCCTGGGGTCATCACGAACAGAGTCTCGAGGGCCAGCCTACTAGAGACTCGTGATGATCCAGGGGTGCAATGGGTCTCTGATTGTAGCCTTGCCGATGGTAATTTAATTTGCTCACTCAGTGCAAAGGGCTTCCAGGGGAACATGTGACGAGGCGACAGACCCCCTGGAACCCGAAGTGACATTGGTTCGTGGAAATCAAGTAAACGAGCGAAAGGGCTGTACCCCTCCCCAGTCAGGGAAGATTAGAAACAATCGAAGCAAAACCGCTCATCGATTAGCAACAATTGCAGGGACAATGCATACCACTCTGCTTCGCCACTAGACAAGCCCCACTCTGCAAGAAGTCATGATTGCCATAGGCAACTCGTGCTCATTGTCACCAGAGATAGGACCTAAGGGGGACGAGACCCTCAGGGATAAATCATCGAACACTGAGAGGGGCAGATGGTGACTTCAGAAGGAAGTAGCAGACTACTGTTACATCGACTATCAGAGTGCGCTGGCGCCCTTACAACTGACAGAGATGTGTGAAAGGGCACTCAGTAGCCTCTCATTCACCATTTGCTCAAGCAAACCCGTGATCGTAAATGAAACCACGCCATCGGTAAAAGAACAGCCCTAGGGAGGGGTGGTTTACTGTCGCCCGCGAAGGGCGTGGCTGCGAGCCATTGTCACATAGAAAGACAGCTAAAGACCCCCAAGATGAGTGGTCACAGGATTCGTTGTTAATTTAGCCCAGAGGGCCTCCTCACGCTCGAGGAAAGATTGGGAATCGCAAAGTGGAATCGATAGAAACAACCACAGTTAGCAACAAAACAAATTATGGAGAAAGGAGATATACTCAAGCTATAGGAAAGAACTGGAGCCTTATTCTATTCACCCTCTTCGTTGGCTACAACAGAACAGGAGGAGGGATTACAGCGCTTGGAGGAATTCGAAGGGGGAAAAGAAAAAGAATTGCTCCCCAGAAAAAGAGAAAAGCTCAAGAGATAAGAATACAGAGCCGAAGGAAAAACGTAGAGCCCCTTTCGAGACCCACCTTCCTCTTCCTCTCCTTGATTCTTCTCCCTGACTTCTTCTGCTTGCTCCCTTCAGCTGCTCACGCTCTATTCTATTCGGCCTTCCTTATCTGCCCCCTACTTTTTCTCTGAGGGCCAAGGGCCCTTTATATAGACCAATGCCCAAAACAGGGCATCGGAACCCTGACGGGATTGGTGAACCGCTGCCGACTCATCATGCGCATAAGTGCGCTCCCGCCTCAACGCAAGGGGAGTGGCCGACTCGAGTGCCAGTGCCACCGAGTCAGCGTCAATTGCCATCACAGCCTCGAGCTTTAGCCATGCCACCGAATCAACCTTAAGGCACCACCGAATCAGCTCCAAAGACCGCTGCCGACTCAGGCAAAATAATGCCACCGACTTACCCATTTAGGGACATTTTTGTAATTTTGACATTTTACCCCGAAATAACCCGGTGAGAGCTCGTCGTCCGGAGTAGCTTTGGAGTTAGTGTAGTGGTACCAGAATTTGTTTTGAAGTGTTGATTCGGGGCTTCCGTAGATTTCTGAGACGTGTAGAATCCGTGCCGATTTTCCTGGGATTTGCGATGATTTGCCCTTTGGCACACCGGTTTGTGCTGCCACCCTCTCTCGGAGAGTACGTGGACCTTATTCACTGAAATGGTAACCCCTGGGATGAGTTCTACCAAGCTCATATGCCTTCGAGCCTGCTTTCAGATCATTCTGGTGTTCCGCGTGTATCTTACGGAAATCTCAGAATTTCCGCTAGTGACGCTATTAACGCATAATATTGGTTCTCCAGGGCCACCCTATGCTTGCACGAAGCATTTTCATTGAATGAGCCACCGCTCCGGGGGTTCCTACTCTTTCAGAGTCATCCATCGGTCACTTACGGACCACTTCGGAGCTCCGGGTGCTTTGGTCGGGAGACTCGAGTTTTCCGGTGATATTGCCTTCGGTTCCCTATTCTGAGGGGCTAGGGGCATTTCTTCATCTCGGGGAGGCTTCTTCATCAGGCGGGAGCCGCCTGTTACATTCTCGTCCTGGTCGGACGGGGTAAGAGGTATATCTGGCATGATCATCTCGATGCCGGTTTCATAGGCTCTGACCATCAGTAGGCCCTAAGCAAGCTATGGTGGATGTATAAACCCGAGATGACAGAATGTTGAGTGGATCTGGCTTTGACTTCTAGTTGACTCCTTTGGGCACATGATTACTGCCCAATCATATTTTGTGTGTCAATAAGCCCTCATGTCATTGTAGATGAATTCACTCCAAGAAAATCTAATGAAAAAGAACATTTTATCATTTCAGGTGAGAAGAGAAGGAAAAGGCTGAAGCCAGTGGACAAAGTGAGGCACAGGAAAATCAAGATCAAGAGGATCAAAATGAAAAAGCATAAGAAGAGCCAGAGTAGGAGCTTCCACGCCAATGGACTGTTCACAAGGATCACCCTCTACAAAATGTCATCGGGGGCGTCGACGAAGGTGTAAGGACAAGGGCTTCAATGAGGGAAGTAGAACAACTTGACAATCTTGCTTTACTTTCTCATATTGAGCCTAAATCAGTAGATGAGGCACAAAATGATAGCTCCTGGGTTTGGGCCACGTAAGAAGAACAACACCAATTCTAAAGGAATCGGGTGTAGTTCCTAGTGCCCCGACCTAATGATCACCCAGTTATCAGAACTAAGTGGGTTTTTCGGAACAAACTTAGTGAAGAAGGGGTGATAATTATGAATAAGGCCAGGTTAGTAGCCAAAGGCTACATCCAATAATTCATGATTGATTTTGATGAGTCATTCGCTCCAGTGGCTAGATTAGAAGCAGTGAGAATTCTTCTTGCATTTGCTTGTTTCACGGATATAAAGCTTTATCAAATGGACGTAAAGAGTGCCTTCTTGAACGGAGTTGTGAAAGAAAATATGTACGTGGAGCATAATAGAAATGTATGCCCTACAAGCCAATCACATGAGATGTGATGGTGACATTTCTTGTAATATCTTATTCGTGTTTATATTAATGGCATTTATTCATTGGGTTTAATTTGTGTTAATGATTCGAATGTAATGAAGTCTCTCAATGATGTTCCTAGTCATAGGATCTTCAAGAAGGGACATTGAAGATCCGGATAGATTGGCACACATGATACTTACCCATATGATGGGTGTGATTGTTCTCATAGTCATCAATGTAAAGACACTAAAGTACGTGTGCGGGTGCTCATTAGTAGAATGAGTACACTGAACTAACCTGATCTAGAATCCCTGAATGGTAATCATACTGACTGTCAATCCGGGTATTCTATGTCTCAGTAGCACAGTTGGATCTTAGACCAGAGTCACTAAAGATGTCTTGCATAAGGGATGCTGAGTGTTTGATTACTCACTTATGGACTTCTGTTAAGTGGTCCTGTATAGTTAGTTATTCTGACTCAGCGGAACTTGTGCGAAGGCAATTAGTTTGACAACATGTGACGTTCACTCTTAGTATGATATATGAGAGAGACTACCCAACGGATCTATACTCAGAAAACCCCTAGCCAGGGTACGGGAGTTCATTATGAAAAAGGAGTTTTTCTAAAGAACTAGTTTGGTGTACAGGATTCAGTTAAGCTAAGATACGACATGGTTTGACAGTTTGACCATACCCAAGGCCTGGTGGAGCATTGGATGAATGAGGATCTATAGTTGTGTGGAATCTGTAGACAGAAAGGTTCCAGTGTGGGTTGCTTATCCCCAATGTCATTTGGGATCACGAGGCGTTGCTTGGTGCTTCTCGTGATCGAAAATCCCGATAATTCCATTAAGAGTTAATGGATAAAATTAATTAAGTTAAGAAGTAGTTCTTTACTTAATGGGCTAGAAAACCAAACAGACTATTAGGCCTAGAGGGTCACACACAATAGAGTATTGGACAGACCAGGATGGGTGGACTTTATAGACTATTATAAGGTTTTTGTGAAGGGAGAAACCCTAGCCAAGCTACAAGGTTGAAACCCTAGCCACCCTCTCTCCTCTCTCTCTCTCCAAGGGGTGCCCCCTTCCTTCTCTCTCCTTTCCCCGGTGGATGGTGGAGCTGAGATCGGGTCGGCGCGTGGAGAGGTGATCTGATAGAGGATGGATGAACTACAGATCTAGAGGGGGGTGTATAGATCTACCCCAATTTTTGATTCTACAGCAGTAAATAAAATGTGGAATGAAAAATCTATTGTGAAACACATAGACTACCAGATGATATAATGATTAGCAGATAAGCATTCAGATTGACACCTTAGTCTGGTACTAGGTGGAGGTTTGATTCACAAATCTCCTCACGCAGAAGGCAATTTTCCAGATAGCTGTAACCTATCCTTCCGACTACGTTCTTTGATATACCACTGAGATGTCTATGGGTAGGCAGAAATACGATAGAGAAACTACTGAATGGATCAAGAAACAGCAAGCAGTCACACACAAGAGACGAAGCAATTTTAAGGTGGTTCGATCTAAATCTTGAGATCTACAACCACCCCTCACTCAATCGAGTGAGGATTCCGCTGAACACACAGCTTAGATCCACTGATACCACAACTTACAGACTGCTGAGCTTTACAACTTGTTGTCTAAGGAAAACTCCTCGCTGCTGCCTCACAACGTGCACACGGCTGAGCTTCACAGCTTGCTGTCCAAGGAGAACTCCTCGCCACTGCCTCACAGCTTGGATTGCTGATTACACATCTTACAATCGATCAAGAACAAGCCCATAAAAACAAAGAAATAACAAAGACAGAATGACAAATATAGCTCTCACTCGAGCAATCGACTCTGGATATGATCCAGAAGTCGAGACCAACACCGCTTCTTGTCTAACTCTCTCTTCTCTCAGACTTCTTCTCCTTCTTCCGACACTCTATTTTCTCTCTCTTTTTCTTTTCTGCACCAAGCTCTCTCTCTCTCTCTCTCTCAGGCTCTTTTCAGCATCAGCACTCTCTCACTCTCAGGTTTGTAGTGGCTCTCGCAACTATCTTCCCCTTCTCCTTTTTTCGATCTTCTTTTCTCTGATCTTCTGTAGCTACTCTCTCTTTCGTTATACTCTGATCTCTTCTATCGCTCGCGCTCTGGCCTCTATTTATCCTTGCGAACGTGAGTTCTTATGGTCCCACAAGATTCAATTTGGGCGCGTGGAAGGAACGCTCCCGCCCAAAGCCTTCAAAAATACTTGGCCACGTGTCAGATGAAAAGGTGAAGGTTCTTTAAGAAATAGCCACGTGGAAAGGTTATTTCGTTAAGAATCTCCAAAGTGCTGGGAGATAGCCTCGCATCACATGCTCCCAATGGTTGTACTTTTGAACCAACGTGACAATCAGAATTTCTGCCCCAGTTGATCAATGAGGTTGCTTCGCAGCAAGGATGCTTTAACCGTTAAATTTTAACTGAATTTTGGACTTGGCCTCTCTTCTCATACCTTTATGCATCTACGATGTTTGAACATGAATCTGAATTATTACTTGATGATCTTCATCTTGATTTCTCCTGCCAAAGCAAATATGGAAATTCATTAACAATCTTGTCATGAAACAAGTAGTAGGTTTGTAAGAAATGTAGGCTCAGATATTTCATAAAAATAGGCAAATCATATGAATGGATGTGTGAAGATTTGCACATGCATCGATGCATAAAGAAAGTACATCGACTTGTCTTATTGACGTGAAGAAAAGAATACAATAGTATTTCACTAAAGCATCGACTTGTATATCATACAGGTAGACCTCATTCAGTTACAAAGACTATATCTGCTTTGATGCTTATGCATAGTGCATCGACCTGTCAATGCACAGACCCGCACATCATGTACTACAACATCGACGTGCCACTAAGGCATGTCGACCTGTCCTGGTGATGTATAATGAAATGCTTAAATGCATCGACGCAAGGCATTGCTGCATCGGCCTTGCTTCCAAGCAGATGCACAAGGTGCACCGACCTTATGACTGATAGCCTTTATCGCATCGACCTTATACAGCAATCGCTGGCTCATTATTGAACAACAGCAATGACCAGTCTCTAGTGTGCATCGACCTGATGATGCAACAACTAGCATATAGTGCATCACAAAATTGACCTATGTATAAAGTGCATCTACCTAATAGTGCATGACTTCTGCAGCCGCATCGACCTTCTAGACCAGAATGCATATATGCATCGACCTGATGTTCTGCGCACTAGGAGATGCATCAACCTTACAATGCATCCGCATGAACATGCATCGACTTGATGGTAAATAGGAGCTAATTCTGACTTAGAGAAAAGACAATATAGCACCCATTATTAAATCCAAACAGTTTTGCCAGCATCAATCAAGATCAATCACACTATTGCCAGCATCAAAACTAGAGGAGACACAACATTCTCCCCCTTTTTGATGATGGCAACACTGCTATACATCAATGGCAACACTGAGAAGATTGTGAGTCAGAATATGCAGATTAAATGCAATGAGAGATAAATTTGGAAGAGTTCAGCTTCCTCTCCTCCTATAAGTTTTTCTCTCCCGCTATATATCTCATCTTTTCCCCATACAAATTAGAGACCAAACTCACAATTCAAATCAAACTCCCAAAAATAACATTCTCTCCCCCTGTATCAACTCAGCCCATGCAGACAGACTTTCTTGGTTATGTAGATAGACTTTCTCTCCCCCTTTGCCATCAGCAAAAAAATAGAGACAATTTGAGCTAGACAGGGAAGTGACAATTTGAAGTATGTATGACAAGTTCAAAGTGGTGAAAGCACAGGAATGAACATGCTTATAATTTGATTCAAATGTCATTAACCAAGCATACACATGTCAGATTCTTCTGGTATAAGACTTCATGAAGTGCAACCCTGATAAAGATTTGGTTTAAGAGTGATGAATCTAGTGTTTAGTAATCAAGCTCTTTGAATAATTTTGCATAAACAGTTAATAGCAATAAACCAGACCTACATAGTGATGTTAGGTTCAATCTCACTTTATCTTAATCATTCAAGCTCATTGAAGATCTTAGGAGTGACTGATGACATGTATTGAGATTAAACATTTTGATGGTTCTGATTTTTCACTGCAGGGTTACAGCATGATCTTCTTTTACTTTTCAGAATAGTCAGGTATAATCCATACCTTTTGACATAAGGGTACATTTTGATTAGACGCCAGTACCCCAAGTTACTCAGTAGAATTTACCATTCTGTTTCAATTTTCAGAACATTCAGGTAAAATTTGCACCTTTTGACGTAAGGGTACAAGTTTTTTAGATGCCAGTACCCCTAGTTACTCAGTGAAATTAACCATTCTGTTTCAATTTTTGAACAGAGTTAACTAAAGCACTTCATGACATAGGTTCTTTTCATTTCTTTGATGAAAGACCTAGTTTCTCGGTGCACTTAGCCATTGTTCTGTTTACAATAGACGCAAACTGAGAAGGAGAGGATGTTGGGAGGAGAGAGAAGCTCTGCGGATGGAGGCACTCGAGGGGGTTCTCCGCGTGGAGTTCCCTTGAAGGAGGCCAAGCCTGTGGGTGCCAGCGGGCCAGACGCTGCATCCTCATCACTTTGCCCTCCCCCACCGCACGATTCAACATCCTCCAGGTATCCATCTCAAGACAATCTGCGAGGTAGATCTCGTTCAAGAGGGAAGTGCCCCATACCAATCTCTTCCACACCCGTGACTTGGAGCTCTCTTTTCAAGGCCCCATCTGGATCTCAAGATCTAGATCTCCACTTCATTCCTCCAGAAACTAATAATGGAGTCAAGATCGCTGTTTATGAGAAGGCTGATTCTGAGGATCTACTAGCAACTTGGTCTATCGCCTTGGTAGGGTACGCGGTAGGCCTGCGATTATCATTCAGCCCTCTTCATTCATTCATTAAATCTCGATGGGGAACAAATGCTTTTGAACTGCATCCTTTACAAAACGGTTTTTTTGTCTGCAAATTTGATTTTGAAGAGGATCTACGCCGGGCTATAGAGGGGTTTTGGACCATTAAAGGTCACCCCATAATTCTTCATAGATGGAGTCCTGATCTAAGAATGGAATTAGATAGTCTCACGAGTATTTCCTTATGGGTGGCCTTCCATGGACTCCCGCTCCATCTTTGGACCCGAGATTTTATTGCTAAGATCTCTTCCATCTTGGGTGACCTGTTGTATCTGGACAAACTAACGGCTGAGCGCAAGAGACTAGCTTATGCTAGGGCCTGCATCATGATCTCATCAGGAGAAGAGCTGCCTGACTTCGTTCATTATAAAGATCTTGATGGTAATGTCAGGAGAATTAAGGTATTTGTTCTGCGTGCTGTTCCTTTGGGCACGCAAATGGAGCATGTAAACTGGTCCTCAGCAATAAACAATCTCATGTTCAGGTATTCAAACCAAAGGCACGATGTATTCCGTCCGAGGTATGTGTACACACTCATAATTCCTTTGAGACTCTACAGTCTGAGGACTATGGTGCTCTGGAGGGTTTTGGTGCCCCTGCAACTCAACGCTCTGAGCCTCCCAAAACCCTTGCGGATCAGAGGACCCAGAGTACTGAGCTCGGGAGTCACCCTGAGGCCCGCCAGACTACCATATCCACTCAGATTCGGATTGGCAGCAACACCCCAAAGGATTCGCATCTCTCTAAACCAAAGGTACTCAACCATGTGGTTATGGCTAACACACTATCTGCTAGTGTTCCTGCACCATCTATTATTGTAGATGTGGATGCCACCCCTTCACTTGTAGACCCACTAGTTGCCCTTCATTTGAAGCAAGGCTATCATGAATCCAAGCTGCAAAGTGGCCTTCCTTCCCTTGAGGACCCACCACCGTCCTCCACTTCTTTTCCTCTTGGAGGGGCCGCCACCTTTTGTCCTTCCCAATCGGTTCTTTCTAAGGCACCACCTTTTGGAGCAGCGCATCATGGTGGAGCTCCCTACTCAAGCCCCTTGTGTCCTCCACGTGAAGCCCTTGGTGCTGCCATCGGCCCAGCTTCTCACCAACATCAAAAACATGCGCATGTGAATGCACAATGTGTTGGGCCATTCGACCCCCCACCTACTATTGCTTTAGATGTTGGTGGTGTCTTGCATGATGAGGTAGTGGAAAGGGGGTGTGGCAACATGTTTAATAGTGGTCCTTCATCCCATGAGGACCCACCACCGTCCTCCACTTCTTTTCCTCTTGGAGGGGCCGCCACCTTTTGTCCTTCCCATTCGGTTCTATCAAAGCCACCACTTAATGGAGCAGCGCATCATGGTAGAGATTACTACTCCACTACACATGGGGGGACCGCCAACCTCCACAACATGACAAGCCCCTTGTGTCCTTCACGTGAAGGCCTTGGTGCTACCATCGGCCTAGCTACTCACCAACATAAAAAACATGCGCATGTGAATGCACATTGTGATGGGCCATTCGACCCCCCACCTGCTATTGCTTTTGATATTGGTGGCGTCTTGCATGATGAGTTAGTGGAAGGGGGGTGTGGCAATAGCTCAGTTCTAAAAGTTCAACCTCCTACCACAGCTTCAAGCCTTTGCACTCGTGGTGGTCCTACGCGTGGCTCAGAGGAACAATCCGAAATTGCATCAGCCGATAAGCATTCGAGATCACAAGTAGGCAACTATAGTGTGCAAGCTGAACGGGCTCCACACCGCCCCACAACCAACCATGACAAGCCCAATCAATCCCACTTCTGGAATCTGCATGCGGTGGATGAGATGGATAGGAAAAAAACAAGATCAAAGAGCAAAGATGCTGTTGGTCGAGCTTCACTGCACAAAAATTTCTAAATGTACACCTTATTCTATCAAGTTTTTTGATATGAAGATTATGGTTTGGAATGTTAGAGGCCTCAATAAGGAGAAATGTAGAGAGTTAAATACTCAGATCAGAACCAAACCATGTGCCTTGGTTATCCTTGTTGAAACTAAGATAAACTCTGCCCATATTATGCATTATAAAAGCCTAATTTGGTCAGAAGCTGATGTTATTACTAATGATCGATACGGTGGTATAGGGAGAGTCTAGTTTCTTTGGAACCATAATCTCATTGATGCTCATTTATCTGCAGGTAGCAGTCAATTCCTTCATTTGCACTGTAGGAACAAGTTAAATCTTTGGGAATTCGCATTATGCTTCCAACTGTGCGTCTGACAGGAGCAGCTTATGGAAGGACATCATTAGTATTTCCAACAACATCAATACTCCTTGGATGGTAACTGGGGATTTCAACACAATTAGATACCCCCATGAAAAGCTTGGTGGGAGTATGATGACTGAGTCCATGCTGGAAGAGTTTAACCTGTGCATTCAACTTTCACAACTTGAGGATATTAACTGTTGTGGCAATAAGTTTTCTTGGACTAATAGGGGAGAAGCCCATCGCAGAATCATGGCAAGACTAGATAGATGTCTCATCAACTCTCAGTGGATTGCATCTTACCTGGATAGCTGGCTTGAATACGGGAATGAATATTTCTCTGACCATACAGTCCTACTTATCAGTACAGATAAAGTTGTTATGAAGAGCAAGCTCCCATTCCGCTTCTTTAATATGTAAGCCTATCATCCAGAATTTCTTAAAGTCATCACAGTTGCATGGGAAACCCCGGTAGTAGGGTCTCCTCCACATGTCCTTTGTATGAAGCTTAAGGCTTGCAAGACCGCTCTTAAGGATTGGAGTAGGACCACCTTTGGTAATGTCCAGACTAAGGTGGCCGCCACCAAGCAGAACCTGCACCAGGCTCAAACTAATCTTCATGACAGTCCCCTTGACCATGACCGAATTCACCAAGAAAAGGAGGCAAGAAAAGAATATTTGTATGCTTTAGAGCTAGAGGAAAACTTTATCAGACAGAAATCAAGACAGAACTGGCTGACGTTGGGTGATTCAAATACTAAATTTTTTTATGCTAGCATGGGGGCCAGAAGAACAATTAATCAAATCAGATAGTTTAAAGATCATGATGGAAATACTATTGATGACATAAACAAGGTAAGGGAACACACCATCGATTACTATTATCGATTACTCAACCCTTCCTTGCGACTCTCTGAAGAAGACAGAGAAACTCTCAATGCTATTTTAACTCCAGAGTAAATTAAGGAAGTTGTTTTCAAATCTCCAAAAAATAAGAGCCCAGGTCCAGACGGCTTTCCAGCGGAATTCTACCAATCAGCATGGCATATAATTGGTAATGACGTGATCAACACCTGCCTTCACTTTTTCAGAACGGGACACCTCTACAAACAGTTCAACAACACCTTCATAGCGTTAATCCCAAAAGTGGAAGGGGCTGACAACCTGGAAAATTTTAGGCCAATCTCTTTATGCAACTTCATCTACAAAGTGATTTCTAAGCTAATGGCTAATAGAATTCAGAAGGTGATTAACAAGATCATTAGTCCCCAACAGACTGCAATCATCAAAGGTCGTAGCATTACCCACAACATCCTACTGGCTAATGATCTCACCAAAGACCTTCATTCCAAAGACAAGGGAAGGATAATTGGCCTTAAGGCTGAGCTGAGGAAGGCGTTTGACTCTGTTGATAGGAGTTCTATTTATCATATGCTTACGAGAATTGGGTTTCCGACCAACTGGATCCAATGGATTAGAAGCTACATTGAAAGCTGCGTGTTCTCTATTCTATTCAATGGATCCCCTGCAGGCTATTTTAAAAGCACTAACGGCATTAGGCAAGGAGACCCACTATCCCCTTACCTATTTACCATTGCTATGGAAGGCCTCACTTGTTTGCTAGAGGAAGCGGTGTACCAGGGTCACCTTAAGGTTCCGACGATGCCTGAAGCCCATGTCTCTCATATTACTTTTGCAGATGACTTAAATATTTTCCTTCAAAATGATATTGATTCAGTTCATTACCTTGCAAACATTCTTCAAACATTTGGGAAATGGTCAGGTCTTAAGCTGAACCACGACAAAAGCAAAGTTTACATCGGTGCCAAGGTCCAAGACAAAACAGAAATTAAAAGAGCTTTGATGGTGGATGAAGGTAATCTACCTATTCCTTACTTAGGATTGCCTCTTATCTCCACTGGTTTAAAGAAGCATCATTGCCAACCAATCATTGAGAAAATCAAAAACAGAATTAGCTCTTGGAGAATGAAACTCCTTTCTAAGAGTGGACGGATGGAATTGATTAGAAGCATCTTATCCACCTACTCCATCTATTGGTCTACTGCTTTTCTTCTTCCTGCAGGATTAATTCAAGAGATTGAAAAAATTTTGGCAACGTTCTTTTGGCAAGGAACAGGTGCTAATAAGGCTCTTCACAAGATCAACTGGGACATTATATGTAGACCAAAAAAAGAAGGTGGTTTAAACCTAAGACGATTAGCTGATTGGAATAAAGCTAGCTTAGCGAAGCAGTGCTGGGACATATTACACAAGAAGGACAGTATGTGGATCAAATGGATACATAGTAAATATCTTTCCAAAGGTAACCTCTGGCACATTCAAGCTAAGTCTTACCATTTTGTAGCTTGGAAAGGTATCCTTCAATTGAGAACATGGTTACTTCAACAAATCAAATTTTCTATCTCCACTGAAAGTTCACTTAGCATGTGGTATGATCCATGGGTCAATGGGAAAAGCATATTCCAACTTTATGGAGATAGGATCAGACAAGACCTGGGAGCTAATATGAATAATACTGTCTCTGACTTCATATGTAACGGTACTTGGAACCTTCCATTTCCAACATCCATTGTCATGATTCTGCTTTGGCCTATTATCTCTGCTATTCCTCTAGTTACAGAACCCAATGATAACTTGATCTGGATTCACGACAATGGCAATTTCTCCTGCACTTCTGCATGGAATCAACTAAGGCAAAGGCATCAGAAATGGCAACCGGAGAGCTGGGCTTGGGGCAGACCTTTATGCCCCAAGCATTCACTATGCTGCTGGCAAGCACTTCATAACAGGCTACCAACCATAGACTTGATTCAGAAAAAAGGGTTTTCTCTTGCAAATATGTGTACTTTTTGTAAAGGGGCTGAGGAAAGTACAGACCACCTTTTCTTCTCATGCAAATACTCAAAAAAATCTGGACTGAAATACTACAGAGATTTGATATTCAGAGGGGCCCAATGAACTCACTTTTATGTGAGTTACAATCCCTTGAGGCAAACTTTCACACCAAAGGCTGCCTGACTAAGCTGATCAAACTCCTGTTCCGATGCACTATCTGGTGGATTTGGAGGGAGAGATGTAATCGAATCTTCGCGAATAAGGAAAAGGGATATGCAAGGCTTCTAATCGAAATCCTCTATGAAACCAGATGCTGTTTGGAAAATGAGCTCAAGCTTGATAGACTCACCACCAGGGAGAAACAGATTCTCAAACGCTATAACTTCAGTATTCGATAGCTTTGGCCTTTTGCTCTTTGTTTGCTGGAGGTTTATTCTTGAGGGACATAAAGGTGCAAATATGAAAGGGTTTTTTCAAATTAGTCACTCTCATCACAGGATGGACGATTCACAATGATTGACTATTGAGTGACTTGTAGGAGTCAACATCGGTTGGACTGACTACTACGTTTTTGTACTTAACCTTCTATTTCCTTCCTTCCCATAGTCCACGGATGTGTGTGGTCATGGATTACTAGTTCTCATGAGAACTAGTCTAGGCATGCCTAGACTCTGCTCAACTTGTACCTTCCATACTTATATAAAATTTAACACTTTACTGACCAAAAAAAAAAAAAATTGTTCTGTTTACAGAATTTTGACTCATAATTTTGACATGGCTGCCCTTAGGTTTTCATAAAGATTTATGTTCAAGAACAATACACAATCCAAGTTTCTCAACTAAGATTCTTATGAACTTTAAAACTTTCTGATTCTAAGATACTTTACAAAGCATACCATGTTGGATTTGGTTGAAGGCTATTAAGTGAAAAACTACAGCCTTTTCATTGAGTTCAATCCTTAGACTCTTTAATTCATTAGACCTAAACCATCAATTTTTCATGGTGCATTATAGAATCTTATATGAAAGATTTCTGACTTTTTAGTAGCTCGGAGTAAGGAACTGAAGATCAGATTGTCATCATTTCAGCTCAAGAGAAGTACAAGATTTTGCTAGACAGTTCAGTGGACAAGAATTTGATTCCAAGTGATAAAATGCCAAGTGATAAGATAGATATAAAGGAAAAGACATTGGTCCAACTGAGATTATTCAAACCAAGAACAGTGAGGATTTCAGTTGACCGAAAAATGACAGAGTCAGAACTAAAGACATAGGAAGTATAAGACAGAACTTATTCAAAAAGGTGTCAACTTTGGGTGTCGACATTCCTTAAGAGACACTCACATCTGCCTTGATGCAACAACATGGACCTGATCTTACTTAACCTTTGAACATCCTACCATGAACTCCCCCTAGCAATATGCAAGAAATAAGATGGACATAGGATGTTTTTGACACAAGCTCCCCCTGTCTATATGCACTACTGCTTGACACAACATTTACAGCACATGTATGAATTTCGACTGACATAACCAAAACAAGATGCATACTCTAGACACACCCTTGACCCATGGTACCTAGTGGAGGTCTTACCTCTACACAAGGTGTGGGTTTCAAGACATAAGAGATCTTCCCTTCTCCCATCATATCTTTTGATGTACCTTTAGGATCAAGATGAATAGAATGCAATGCAATACATGCAATGACAACTACATTTTACTTGTACTAACAGCATGAAACATGTGCATTTTAAATATGAAATACAAAAGGCATTTATTCCATGTAAGAAAACTCAAGCAATCAGTTATCATGTTGAAATTTACATAAACCAAGTTCTCTTCTTAAGAACTTAAATCTTTCATTTCCAAGAGGTTTAGTAAATATATCAGCAATCTATTTTTTTTTATTCTACAAAGTTCAATTTCATTCTTATTTACTTCATCTCTCAAGAATGGTGTTTTATCTCAATGTGCTTAGTCCGGGAATGATGAACATGATTTTTACTTAAGGATATAGCACTAGTATTATCACAAAGGATAGGAATACATCCAAGTTTGATGTGATAGTCAATAAGCTAGTGTTTGATCCAGAGAAGCTGGGCTGCACAATTTTCTGCTGCAACATACTCAGCTTCAGCAGTGAAAAGAGCAACAGTGTGTTGCTTCTTAGATGCCCAAGACACTAGACAACCACCTAGGTATTGACAATACCTACTAGTGCTTTTTCTATCTATCCTACACCTTGCATAGTCTGCATCAGTGTAAGCTATCAATTCAAACTCACACCTAGCAGGATACCATAGATCTAAGTCAAGGGTGCCAAATAGATATCTAAAAATCCTTTTCACTGCACTCATGTGAGATTCCTTCGGACTAGCCTAAAATCTAGCACATAAATACACAGAAAATTGAATATCTGGATGAGATGGGCAGTAAGATAAAGCAAAGATCCAATCATACCTCTATATATTTTGGAATCAACCAATTTGCCTTCTAGGTCATCATCAAGACTAGTTGATGTACCTATTGGTGCAGTGATGGCCTTGTACTTTGCCTGAGTGATGAAGATTCCCTCTGAGGTTTGACAAATCTGTAAACCAAGGAAAAACTTCAGTTCTCCCATTGAACTCATTTCAAATTCATTAGTCATTAAATTTGAAAATTTCTTACACATGGATGGTTTAGTTGACCCAAACACTATGTCATCTACATAAATCTGAACAACAAGAATATCCTTGTTATCTATTTTAGTAAATAGAGTTTGGTCAACCTCACCTCTTGAGAAGCCTTTACCTGTGAAGAAAGAGCCTAACCTGTTGTACCAAGCTATGGGAACTTGCTTCAGTCCATAAAATGCCTTGTCCAGTTTATACACATGATCAGGAAAATCAATACACTCAAAACCAGGGGATTGTTTGACGAAAATAACTTTTTTTATTAAACCATTCAAGAATGCAGATTTGACATCCATCTGTTGAAATTTTATTCCTAGGCTACATGCAAAATGCAAGGAGAATTCTAATGGCTTCTAGCCTGGCTACAGGAGCAAAGGACTCTTCAAAATCTATCCCAAATTCCTGATTATACCCCTGTGCCACTAGCCTAGCCTTATTTCTAACAATCTTTCCATGTTCATCAGTTCTATTCTTGAAAACCTATTTTGTGCCTATAATGGAGCCATGTGTTGGTTTAGGAACTAAGTGCCATATCTTGTTCCTCTCAAATTGACTAAGTTCATCATGCATGGCATTAATCCAATGTTCATCTTTTAAGGCATTTTCAATATTTTTGGGTTCTACTTGTGAGACGAGCAAATGAATTTAGTTCGTTTTCAATTCTAAAGTGAGATCTAGTTCTAGGGGGTTCATTCAGATTACCAATTATATTTTCTAATGGGTGATCTCTAAGTACTCTGATATTGGTAAGTTGATTAGCTGAGCTCTCATTTACCTCCCCCTGAACTCCTGACCCTTCAGTCTCATCTCTTATCTCCTTGTTCTGCATTTTGCTCTTCTTCATTTTCTAGAAACTCTCTTTCATTCTTGTTCCTGTAGAATTCAATTTCAGATCTGTTAGTTGTCTCATCAAATACAACATGTGGTGATTCTTCAACAGTTTCAGTTTTAATATTATATATGCTATAGGCTCTAGAAGTCTCAAAATACCCCAGAAAGATTCCTAGTTCACTTTTGGCCTCAAACTTATCAAGGTCTCTTTTAGAGTTAACATGAATAAAACATTTAGATCCAAAAACCTTGAAATGAGCTAGTGAAGGTTTCTTACCTTTTAATATTTCATAAGGAGTCTTTTGAGTAGAAGGTCTTACCAAAGCCCTATTGATAATGTAGCAAGATGTGTTCACTACTTCAGTCCAAAACCTTCTAGGTAAGTTATTTTCCACCAGCATACTTCGAGCCATCTCCACTAGGGTTCTATTCCTTTGTTCAACTACTACATTTTGTTCAGGAGTTCTTGGTGAAGAGAATCCGTGGATTATCCCATTATTCCTACAAAAGTCATCAAACCGTGAGTTCTCAAACTCACTACCATGATCTGACAGAATACTGGATATAGAATACCTACCATCCTGATTTATTCTGTAGAAAAATTCCTAAAATTCACTGAAAGCATCATTTTTGTGAGTCAAAAGGAATACCTAAGTATATCTAGAAAAGTCATCTACTAAAACAAATTCATATCTTCTACCATTCAAACTGGCTGACCCTAGTGGGTCCAAAGAAATCCATGTGAATCAGCTCAAAGGATTTAGAAGACATGCTTTCAGTTCTGGATTTAAAAGACTTCCTAGCCTGTTTGCATTGGGTACATGGCTCAGAAATTTTATTGTTCTTATTAAATGAAATTTCAGGTAAACCCTTTACCATGCTAAATTTAGTCAACTTATGCAACACATTATAGCTAGCATGACCTAATCTACGATGTCACAGATATGCAAGGTCATCTTTATTTACTGACAAACATAGATTAATGTGTGTTGCATCATCTAGATCAACCATATAGATGTTATTGACTCTTTTTCCAGTGAATTTTACAGTTTCTGAATTAGGTTCATAAATGGTGCATGCAAGAGAGTCAAAAACTACTTTATGGCCTTTATCACATAGTTTACTAATGCTAAGAAGATTATATGCAAGTCCTTCAACTAGTAAAACATCTTCAATGCAGCATGATACACACTTACCGACCTTACCTGTTCCAATTATCTTTCCTTTCGTATTGCCTCCAAAAGTTACATGACCAGCATCTTTCTCAGTCAGCATACAGAATTTTCTTTGTCCCCGGTCATGTGCCTTGAATAGTCACTGTCAAGGTACCATCTATTATGTGTGGCTACCAGGCATACGTGCAATTGTAATCAGGCAGAAGATTTCGGAACCCAAAATTGCTTGGGCCCCATAACAGCAGTCAAATCAATCAAACATGACAGCAGTTGTCTTGGTATCCACATTTATTTCTACGATTTTATTTGAGTTGTGGATTTGTTGTTCTGCGTATTTAACTCATTTTGCAGATTCTGAGAGTTTGTTGTTAATCTTTACTGCACCCACATATCCCGGTGATTTTAGATTCCAAAATTGGCACAGAAACTCTTAACGATAACTCCTATGGTCTTGTTCAACCTAAGTATGCCCAACCTAGGTTGTGCAGAGGTACTCTAAAAATGGCATCGATGCACCTTATAAGGATGGGATTTATAAATGTTCTGTTGCATTGACCTTACATAATGGCTGCCTCGACCTGTCCTACCAGAGTTATCATAAGAAGAGTAGTATCTTTGACCTGAAGTCTTCTTGTTCAGACCCTGGCTTCTAAAGGACTGGAACCCAGATGAGATGTGTGTCGGTGCAGTGTAGTTGTTTTGTTCTTGAGGCTTCCTTGGACTTGGGTTCTAACTAGTTGACCCCTAACCTGACCCTTAGGCTTAGGTGTCGTGGTGTGTGTGCTGGGTTCTCTAGGAGTATCCACCTTCCCTTTACCTTTATCCTTGCCACTCACCTTATTTTGTTTATTTTTTACAGATTTTTCATTGTTGTTTTCCTCAAAAATCATTCTTATCAAAGGATTGAATTTAGATTTTCCTTTCTCAACAACAAATGAAGTTATTTTTACCTCAAAACTTTTATTACTTGTTGGATTAACACCCAACCCTTCTCTTCTGAAATTGACTTTAGTTCCCAGAATTGCATTTAGATTTTCTGTTCCTTGAGTCATGGCCTCAAGGGAATTCTGTTTGTCTTTGATTTCTTTTTCTAGATTTTCACTAGATCTTTTCAATTCTTCATTCACACCGTTTACAGCTTCATATTTTTCATTTGCAGTTTTTGTTTCTTCTTCAAATTTCTGCATTTCGATTTTAAGTTCATCAATAACATTTTTCAGATTTTCATTTTCACATCTCAATCCGTTTAAGATAGTTTTATATTCTTCTATTTCAGCAAGAGAAATTTTTAAATCAGTGTTTTCGATTTCTAGGTATGCAATCCTATCACTTGAGGTGTTGTCATTTACAAGGGAGTTTATCTTCTTTTTCAATTGTCTCTTCTCCCTATGAATATCATCATATTTATCTAAAATTTTAGCATATGCTTCTTCCCAATCACTATAAGTATAGTTCTCGAAAGGGGAAGTTATCTCATCATCTTCTTTTTCTTCTTCTTCTCTTCTGGCCATCAGACACGGTTTGCCCTCGTTCTCACTGTCAGATAAGCTACTCTGACTGTCTTCTTCTTCATCACTCCAGGTGCTTACCATGGCCTTGCCCTTCTTATTCTTCCACCTGGGTTGTTTCTCTTTCTGCAGTTCTGGACAGTCTGCCTTCAGGTGCCCTGACTTCCTGCAATTATAACATACAACACCATCAGTCTTTTTGGCAGTATCAGATTTATATCTCAACTGTCTTTTCCCTGAGGAGTATCTTCGTCTGAAACTCTTACCTTCTTTCCTCAAAAAATTCTTAAACTTTCTAGTTAGCATAGCAAACTCACCGGAGTCTTCTTCGGAACTGGAAGAGCTGTGCTCACTCGAAGACCCTTTACTGCTAGAATTTACCTTAAGCGCAAGGGGCTTTTTCTTCTTATGAAAATCATTGACTGTCTTGAGATTCAGTTCGTATGTCGTAAGAGAACCGAAGAGTTCGTCGACAGTGGTAGTTGCCAGGTTCCTGGACTCCTCCACTACAATGGCCTTCGTATGCCAGATCGGTGTCAAGGATCGGAGGATCTTCCTAACCAGCTCAAACTCACTATAGATCTTACCTAAACTTCTCAAACTGTTAATAAGCACCATTAACCTAGCATACATCTCAGATATTGTTTCATCAGATTTCATCTTAAATGCTTCATACTCAGAGACTAGCATGTTCGCTTTGGTTTCTCTTGCCAGAGATGTTCCCTCATATATTACCTCCAACTTGTCCCACATTTCCTTCGCTGTGGAGCAGGAGGATACTCTGGAAAACTCGGTGGGATGTAGAGCTTATTGCATAGCATTTACTGCACTCCAAGTTAGAGTTGATCTTCAAATTTACTCCCAAGTCCAGACATCTTCATCTTCTGGAAGCTCGAAAGGACCTCGGCTGACCACCTTCCAGATCTCGTGGTCTTTAGCTCTTAAGAAAACCTGCATTCGATTCTTCCAGTATGCATAGTTAGTTCCATTGAAGAATGAAGGCTTACTTACATAATGACCCTCAGTTGTAAGTCCTCCAGCATCCATTTCACCCGATCTCTCTGGGATGTTAAGCCCTTAAGGAGAGTTAGGCTCTGATACCACGTGATATAGGATGGATGAACTATAGATCTAGAGGGGGGGGTGAATAGATCTACCCTAATTTTTGATTCTACAGCAATAAATAAAATGCAGAATGAAAAATCTACTGTGAAACACACAGACTACCATATGATATAATGATTAGCAGATAAGCATTCTGATTGACACCTCAGTCTGGTACTAGGTGGAGATTTGATTCACAAATCTCCTCACGTAGAAGGCAATTTTCCAGATAGATGTAACATATCCTTCTGACTATGTTCTTTGATATACCACTGAAATGTCTATGGGTAGGCAGAAATACGATAGAGAAACTACTGAATGGATCAAGAAACAGCAAGCAGTCACACACAAGAGACAAAGCAATTTTAAGGTGGTTCGATCTAAATCTTGAGATCTACAACCACCCCTTTACTCAATCGAGTGAGCATTTCGCTGAACACACAGCTTAGAACCGCTAATACCATAGCTTACAGGCTACTGAGCTTCACAGCTTGCTGCCCGAGGAAAACTCCTCGCTACTGCCTCACAGCTTGCACACGGCTGAGCTTCACAGCTTGCTGTCCGAGGAGAACTCCTCGCCGGTGCCTCACAGCTTGGACTGCTGATTACACAGCTTACAATCGATCAAGAACAAACCTAGAAAAATAAAGAAATAACAAAGATTGAATGACAAATATAGCTCCCACTCGAGCAATTGACTCTGGATATGATCCAGAAGTCGAGACCAACACTGCTTCTTGTCTGACTCTCTCTTTTCTCAGACTTCTTCTCCTTCTTCCGACACCCTATTTTCTCTCTCTTTTTCTTTTCTGTGCCGAGCACTCTCTCTCTCTCAGGCACTTTTCAGCATCAGCACTCTCTCACTCTCAGGTTTGTAGTGGCTCACGCAACTCTCTTCTCCTTTTCTCGATATTCTTTTCTCTGATCTTTGCTCCTCTCTCTTTCGTTATGCTCTGATCTCTTCTGCCGCTCGCGCTCTGCCCTCTATTTATCCTTGCGAACGTGAGTTCTTGTGGTCCCACAAGATTCAATTTGGGCACGTGGAAGGAACGCTCCTACCCAAAGCCTTTAAAAATACTTGGCCACGTGTCAGATGATTGAAAAGGTGAAGGTTCTTTAAAAAACAACCGCGTGGAAAGACTATTTCATTAAGAATCTCCAAAGTGCTGGGAGATAGCCTCGGATCACGTGCTCCCAATAGTTTTACTTTTGAACCCACGTGACAATCAGAATTTCTACCTCCAGTTGATCAATGAGGTTGCTTCGCAGCAAGAAAGCTTTAACCGTTAACTTTTAACTGAATTTTGGACTTGGCATATCTTCTCATAACTTTATGCATCGAAGGTGTTTGAGCATGAATCTGAATTATTACTTGATGATCTTCATCTTGATTTCTCCTGCCAAACCAAATATGGAAATTCATTAACAATCTTGTCATGAAACAAGTAGTAGGTTTCTAAGAAATGGAGGCTCAGATATTTCATAAAAATAGACAAATCTTATGATTGGATGTGTGAAGATTTGCACATGCATCGATGCACAAACAAAGTACATTGACCTGTCTTACTGATGTGAAGAAAAGAATGCAACAGTATTTCACTAAAGCATCGACATGTATATCATATAGGTAGACCTCATTCAGTCAGAAAGACTATATCTGCTTTGATGCTTATGCATAGTGCATCGACCTGTCAATGCACAGACCCGCACATCATGTACTACAACATCGACGTGCCACTGAGGCATGTCGACCAATCCTGGTGATGTATAATGAAATGCTTAAATGCATCAACGCCTGGCATTACTACATCGACCTTTTTCCAAGCAGATGCACAAGGTGCACCGAACTTATGACTGATAGCCTTTATCGCATCGACCTTATATAGCAATCGCTGGCTCATTATTGAATAACAGCAATGACCAGTCTCTAGTGTGCATCGACCTGATGATGCAACAGCTAGCATATAGTGCATCGCGACATCGACCTATGTACAAAGTGCATCGACCTGATAGTGCATGACTTATGCAGCCGCATCGACCTTCTAGACCAGAATGCATATATGCATCGACCTTACAATGCATCCGCATGAATATGCATCGACCTTACAATGCATCCGCATGAATATGCATCGACCTGATGGTGAACAGGAGCTAATTCTCACTTAGAGAAAAGACAATACAGCACCCATTATTAAATCCAAATAGTTTTGCCAACATCAATCAAGATCAATCACACTATTGCCAGCATCAAAACCAGAGGAGACACAACAATCCCGTCTGCTTCCACTGCTCGTGTGGATACGTCTAGAGACCGGACGCTTGGACGGATCGCGACCCCGAGATCCTCTTCTCGTTCATCTATGAACTTTTGGGAGATCCTCGACCCCGCAAAGATAAAGAATCATTCTTCACATCGTGGGATTTATCGATTTTGTTCGATTTTGAAAACTCGGCAACGATATGCAATCTAGGGTTTCGATGTTTTCCGCTACGCTTCTGGTCGAAACCTTACAGTGGTATCAGACCCAGATTGCTGCTTTGATCAAAATCGGCGTAATTTTATTATATTTTCATCATTCTGGTTCTTGCATGGGGCTCTATGTTCGTCGCTCGATTGAGTCGCTCATGGGATGAGCAACGGCCGATTGATGCCAGGGAATTGTTCCCGCGATCAAGAGGATTAAAATGCACATTTGTGGGCGTTGATTGACCCACTAGTGAGGCCGAATCGGCCACCATAACCCCGACGGGCTCACCTTTCGTGCGCAGGGAGGATGACTATTTCAGGCCATCGAATGTCGATTGCCGGTGCCCTTTGGCGTTGGCAGGGGCTGTGAACCGTCTTCCAAGGCGTGCGGCGGCGTCCGGTGGCGAATGGTGGCCGGTGGAGGCGCCGCGGCGGTGTTCTCCGAAGAAGGGGGCGAACGCATCATTCTCCTCTTCGCGGTCACGATCTCCAGCAGGAGGATCAACGCCGGTGGCTGGGCAGTGGCCGGCGGGGGCAGGCGGGACCGTGGGCTCCAGCAGCGGCCGGCGGCCGGGCCTCCTCAATCCTGCTTGCGCGGCGGCGGCGACTGGGGTGAAACGCTAGCCGCCCCGCGTTCAGGCGGCAGGGGAGACCCCCCCGTGGGTCCCTGGTGGGCCGGATCCGGCCCGCACCGAATCCAGACCAATTATGCTTTTTTATTTGAGTTTTTGCATTTTTAAATTGTTTAAAATGTGTATAAATCTCAAAAAAATTCTAGATAAATTTTGAAAAATATTTTAATGATTTCTAAAATTATTTTAGCGACTTTATTAATTTATTTTCATCATTTGGCCCCTTGTTAATTAGTTAATGGGAATTCTAAAATGGTTTTAGGTATTTCCTATTATCTAATTAATTAAAGTTAATTACTATAAGAATGTGATTTTTATGAGGTTAATTAACTGGAAATTATCATTGAACCCATGCAGAGAATGTGAATGGCGATGGTCTAAATTTGTTTAGACTTATTTGTTTTAACTAAATTATTTAGTTACATTTCCAAATGCGCGATTTCAAAATTAATTATTATAATTTTGAAATTATCGCTATATCTCGCTGTAATTATATGATAATTACTATAAGATGCATGTGATGTGTCTTGTGTGTGGATGGATGATCATGGACTTAGAAATCATGTGATGTTGCTCTTAATGGTGAATGGTTTTAATGTGATGTGATATTGGGGCCTGCGTGCCTCATTCTCTCTCTCTTATTAATCTGGGTTGTACAATCTATCTCCCTCCTGTGTTGTACTCCCCTTGACTAGTTCAAGGTTTCTTATTATTATCTGATGTACATTTGTGGGCCTGTGTGCCCAATTATAAATTAACTTGTAATAATGAGAAGCGGAAGGAGACAAAGAAGGAGACCGACTGCGAGGACCTCGGGAGATTCTTCACATCTAGTGGGAGCATTGGATGCTCCAAGTTTTTCTATTTACCATGATTGTGTGCATTACCAACTGGCTCTGGTAATGTGTTTTAGGAGCTTAAGGTCCATGATCATGCATTGATATTATTACATATATATGATATATGTGGATGTGCTACTTATTACATATATATATATATATATATAGGCTGTCTTTGATAATTGAATATGATAAGTGGCCCCTACGCATGCTGCGAATAACTCATTCAACCCAGATGGGTCGAATGAGATATTTGCCCAAAACAGAAAAACTCTTCATATACCATCATGTTTAACCTGCACTTGCCAAACTCAATTATTAAACAAACCGGCGAACAAAGATGATAATCGGGAGGGTACCGGTGAATGCACTACCCTACCTGGTTATCAAACTGGGCCTTAGAGTATATACGATACTCCAAATTCTTATATGTATGTAGCACCTATATTGATGAGACCAAAATGTTAATTCAAATCCCCTCGATCTAATATTAGGTTGTAAACGTGAGGCATTAAGAATGACCCACGTAGCCTTCCATTGTTATAGTCTAAGTGAGTTGCTCTTAGACTGTGTGGGGTGCTCATTAGTAGAATGAGTACACTGAACTGACCCGATCTAGAATCCCTGAATGGTAATCATACTGACTGTCAATCAGGGTATTCTATGTCTCAGTAGCACAGTTGGATCTTAGACCCGAGTCACTAAAGATGTCTTGCATAAGGGATGTTGAGTGTTTGAATACTGACTTATGGACTTCTGTTAAGTGGTCCTGTATAGTTAGTTATTCGGACTCAGCGGAACTTGTGCGAAGGTAATTAGTTTGACAACATGGGATCGTTCACTCTCAGTATGATATATGAGAGAGAATGCCCTACAGATCTGTACTCAGAAAACCCCTAGCCAGGGTATGGGAGTTCATTATGAAAAAGGAATTTTTCTAATGAACCAGTTTGGAGTACAGGATTCAGTTGAACGGGGATACGACAGGGTTTGACAATTTGACCATACCTTATCCTGGTGGGGCATTGGATGATTGAGGATCTATAGCTATGTCGAATCTGTAGACGAAAAGGTTCCAGTGTGGGTTGCTTATCCCCAATGTCATTTGGGATCACGAGACGTTGCTCGATGCTTTTCGTGATCGGAAAGCCCATGAATTCTATTAAGAGTTAATGGATAAAATTAATTAAGTTAAGAAGGACTTCTTTACTTAATGGACTGGAAAACCAAACAGACTATTGGGCCTAGAGGGTCACACACAATAGAGTATTAGATAGACCGGGATGGGTGGACTTTATAGACTATTATTAGGTTTTTGTGAAAAATGCCAGAGGTCTATAAATATACGTTGAATTGAGAAACCCTAGCCAAGCAACAAGGTTGAAACATTGGCCGCCCTCTCTCCTCTCTCTCTCTCCAAGGGGCGCCCCCTTCCTTCTCTCTCCTTCCTCCCCGGTGGATGGCGGTGCTAAGATCGGGTCGGCGTGTGGAGATCATGGAGGAGATCCCGTTTGCTTCCACTGCTCGTGTGGATACGTCTAGAGGCCGGACACTTGGACGGCTCGCGACCCCGAGATCCTCTTCGCGTTCATCTTCAAGCTTTTGGGAGATTATCGACCCCGCAAAGGTAAAGAATCGTTCTTCACATCATGGGATTTACCGATCTAGTTCGATTTTGAATAACCAGCAACAATATGCAATCTAGGGTTTTGATGTTTTCTACTATGCTTCTGGTAGAAACCTTACAAAGCAACCACCGGGCTTTGAAGACAACAAATTTTCAGACCACGTATACAAATTGGACAAGACACTATACGGTTTGAAACAGGCCCCTAGAGCATGGTATGAAAGATTAAGTTCATTTTTGATTGAAAATGGCTTCAAAAGGGGTAATATTGATCAAACATTGTTTACAAAAAACTCTTGATGAACACATGCTTCTTGTTCAAGTTTATGTAGTCGGTATTATTTTTGGAGTCACAAATAATCAAATGAATGAAGATTTTGCAAAATTAATGCAGGGGGAATTCAAGATGAGCTTGATGAGAGAGTTGAACTTCTTCTTGGGTTTGCAGATCAAACAACTAGATGATGGCATCTTCATCAACCAGAAGAAGTACACTCAAGAGATCCTCAAGAAATTTGAATTTGGAAGTGCCAAACCACATCCCACTTCGATGTCCACCTCACTGAAATTGGATAAAGATGAGTCAGGTAAAAATGTTGATCAAAAGCTGTTTAGGGGAATGATTGGCTCATTACTATACTTAATTGTAAGTAGGCCTGACATTCAGTTTAGCGTTTGTCTTTGTGCAAGATTTCAATCTTATCCAAAAGAATCACACTTGTCGGCCTGAAAAAGAATTTTATGTTACTTAAATGGTACTATTGATCTTGGTTTGTGGTTTTCGAAGCATGGTTCATTTGATTTGGTTACTTATACCGATTCTGATTACGTCGGGTGCAAAGTGGATCGTAAAAGTACAAGTGGGCATTGCCAGTTTCTAGGGGGCTACATGGTAAGATGGGCCTCTAAGAAACAACGTTGTGTGGCTCTATCAACAGCTGAAGTCAAATATGTGGTTGCAGGTAGTTGTGCGGCCCAAGTACTTTGGATCTAGCAACAAGTAATTGATTTTGGGATTTCATTGAAAAACACTCCAATTTTGTGTGACAACACCTTTGCAATAAATATGTCCAAAAATCTTGTTCAACACTCAAGAACCAAACATATAGAGACTAGACATCATTTCATACGGGATCACATCAACGAAGGAGATTTTGAATTAACTTTTGTAGATACTAAAAATCAGCTAGCTGATATTTGCACAAAACCTTTGAATATAGATCAATTTTCTTTTATTAGGGGAGAGTTTGGCATCTACCGGTTAGAAAGTTAGCTTTTCATTTCACTCAAATGTACATAACTTTTCCACTTGCACATACATGACGTTCCACTTGCCTTGAATAAATTATTTGCATACACTTCCTTACATATACACACTCTTTTCTGCATTTAACTTTTTATACTCTTGCATATGCGTCCAACTGTGCATAAAATAACTTTTCATATTTCCATTCATGTGCATCTGTCCGCTTATACAAGTACATACTCTATACTACTGCATGCTTGAATGTCATGATTTTCTGGTATCTCAAATAGTGTGTTGTGGAAGGGTGGATTACGTCCACCTGGAAACTCTCACTAAGCGTGAGTTGGGTCTTCGGACCTTCACCTCCGCCACGCACCAGAAATCAACTTGTATGGAATTATTCCCACCTTGCATGTTTGAGTATATCTATGGAGTAATGACACCTTCTTGCATTTTTCTATGACCTTACTCCTTGACTAAATAACAGTGCAGTCATTTTGATCATGTGTGTGACATGGCATATACTAAAGGGGAGGAATTAATCCCAACTGTGCATACTCTTAGGGGGAGACGTAACTATGCGTAGACAAATTCATCTTTTACATTCACTACAATTTTCATACACAATGCACAAAATGAAATACATGACCTTCATTAATAAGGATTTTAGATATTCTTTCCAACACTTCAAGGGGACTTTAAATTTCTACATGAACATTATGAGTAATCGTGAGGAAAAAGCTGCCTACCCCATCAAAAATCAATAAGTAGAATGTCGATCCTAGTAGCCGGGAATCTCCACTGAAATAAATGGGGAAACTCACGTCGAAAGGTGAAAGAAAAATCCACAAGTAAAATCAAATAAGTGACGAATCCTAGTAGCCGGGAATCCCTATTGAGATATATGAGGAGACTCGCGTCAAACGGTGAAGTCCAATAAAAAAAATTGGGGTTGTTCGAAGCTATCAATAGTCGAGGATCTAAAATGAAGTGTAGAGAGAAAATAACCCTCTAGTGTTTCTAAGAACATCTAGATATCCATATATTTTAAATTTCATTATTCATTGCTTCACACTTTTTACACTCGGGTTTCATTGTAGCGACTGTACACCTTGAATTCGTCTTCTCTCATAGTTTCTGCATTACCTAGCTTTTTGAATGCACGACTCTTTTAGTATTGCTTCATGTTTACATCTTGCTTCTCAATCACTTGCCATTTTCTTACCCCGTTATTTATATGGTCTTATTCTCTACTAATCTTACATAATTCTCTTGCATGCATGCTTGCGTGTACATACAACCCCCATTAGTCTTGTTTTTGTTGATGACAAAGGGGGAGATAAAGTGTGCTCATTTTGGTATGCATTTTAACACTCATTTTGGACTGGAGTGATCATTTTGACTGGTGTGATCTTTTTGACAAAATAAAGGGAGAGATCATGAGCATTTTTTTTGGAGAGATAGGAAAACTGCTCATTTTTGACATACCTGTGCATAATGCATACACCCTACTTATGGAGATTAGAAGTCATATTGTGCATATTTTGAATTTCATCTTTTCTGCATCTCTTTGAACAAACTGTAGATATGAAGAATAAGTTTTAAAACTTACCCCACATAACTATACATAAGTTGAGCCGCTCAAATTCCAAATTTTCTAGTGAACACTTGTGAGCACGTTTGTTTGATTTTAATCATAAACTTCTGATTGCCTTTTAGAGATGGTTGTTTTTGATATCTCTTAAATAAGCACACAATGTTTGTTTTATCATCATCAAAAAGGGGGATATTGTTGGACTCCCTAATTGATTTTTGGCATATTGGTTTTGATGATTACAAAACATGTTTGTCTTAGTGTTAATTTTGTTTATATCTTTAGTTTCGGCAAAACAAATCAATGTGAGTGGTTTGTTTGAATTACTAATTTGATAAGCTTGTGAATGTGCAAGATTTTGTGTTTTGAACTCACATTTCAATCCTTGAGATCACGAGAGTAGAGATGATAGTGTTCTAACTTGATTTGCATGCTATAGTGTCCTCTTTCATTCAAACAATGCTAGTTACAAAGGAGGAGTAAATATGAGTTCCAAATCTATACTAACTTTGTAATTTTGTGTTTTGTAGGTTCAAACCATACTTAAGTCCTCCGGAATCAAGGAAAATTAGTTACTTTTATTCCATTGAACATTTGAGGGTTTAAGGGGCTTTAATTGCCGTTTTCTAAACCTTCGGGAAGTGCTTAAGCTATTTCATACGAATCTTGATGAAACTGGAATTGAATGTTGGTTTTACATTCCATAAATGCATAACAATTGATTTCAATTTTTATGATGTGGAAAATTGTGTTTTCAAAGTGATTTACTGCATATTTCTAGTGGCCAAACAGAAAACCTCATGCTTAGGTCGACCTCCTGTGGAGGGCAGGTCGACCTGATGTTCCCAACCTTGGCCAAGACAGAACCTATTTCAGGATGGTTGACCAAAAATTGAAAGGTGGTCGATCGGTTCTTCTAGAGTAGGGCCAAACAAAACCTAGTTCTGGCCGGTCGACCGACACATCTTCTGCTCTTCGCTCGTGATTCCTGTTTCACTCCGGAACCCACACGTGTGAGCCTTATTTGGGGTGTTCTTTTACCACAATACCCCTGCACCATTGACACACCTATTAGGGTGATTTTCGAGGGTTCTAGAAGGGGCATCCATGTCATTTGAGCTCTCTCTTTGATACATATACTAGTGTTGCACATTTGGGGCTTTTCATCCAAGGGTTTTTTGTTTTTCCATGTGTGCAAGTGAAGCACGAGGAAAAGGAGAACGTGGGCAACCTTCTACCTCATCTTTCCTCAATCTCAACCCCTTAGGTCAAAGATCGGAGTGCCAAATCTTCATCTATCTCGAATCAGGGTGATGCGGCTACATCTACTTCATTGGAAGATCCAGATACGAGGATCAGATTTTGGCATCAATCCCTTCAACTTCATCAAAGAGCAGTCCAACGTGTCAATCTACAAGAGAAAGAGAATCTCCACCATTTCCCTAAGTCTCCTTGACTAATTTACATCTGAGTTTAATTTCTGCATAATCTGAACTTGTATATCTTTTGAATATTTTTGACGATTCCTTGTGATGTGTGTGTGCGTTGCGTTTGAGCAACATCTTATTGACATTGTGTTGCGTCTTGTGCAGCGTGCGGAGTTTTGCTATGTCTTGTAGCGTGTGAGTGTGTAGGAGACACTGTCTCCGTGGTGTGTTGGAGAGTCTATCTCCGATTGCTTCTTTTGAAGTGTGTGAAGCCTCACCAAGTTGGTGAGGGGTGGACGTAGGCAGACGTGTAGGTCTTGCCGAACCACCTTGAAAATCTCCTGCGGACTCTATGGTTGATTGATCTTATTGTGATTGTTGAATATCTTCTCGAGTGTGAATTTATGGAAGGTGTGTCATGCCCCGAGCCTTTATTACAGCGGAAGACTAGCTCGGGGAATCGCGAACAGCCGGCATGATAAGCCTCTTGCTAGCAACAACGATCAGAGCGCAAGACAATTGCACATAAGAATGCATTTGCACAATAATTTACTCAAACTCCAACTTATTTCATTAATAATCAAAATATTCTAATACAATAATTTTTCAACCTTCTTTAATCCATCAGACTCAAGGAAAAAGGAAAATTACAAAGACTCGATCTAAACAATATTGACTTTCCTAAGTCTTCACTCTCATTTTTATAAGACTTTAATTCGCTCTCGGACCCGCTACTTGTATAACTCGAATCCGAATTTGAATCACTTCCATCTCCTGAAAAGATTGGAAATAGGTAATGAGCACACTTGCCCAGTAGGTATCTTCGCATCAACATGAAGGCACTATTAAAGTAATTAGCATTTTAGCTCTAAAGAAATAAGGTAATTTCATGCGAATATGATCAACATGCTATTTAACCAAAGTAACAAAGATGATCTTGTAAGATAGAATGAGCAAGTATGACCAAGCAAGAATGTAACAAGAACATGATATGGCCTTTCATGAACAAGAATATACTAGAAAGTCATGTAACAATCAAGAATGTACTCTTCACTTAGTAGCAAGTACTTCGTGAATTTCTGTGGAATATCATGTAACAAGCTAGAAAGTCATGTCCGTGTATATGTCGTGTTGTGGATTCTTCACGAACCGTGGATCTTCACTTATTTAAAGAGAAAGTACTCCCAGCGCAATACGACGCCAGTAGCATCATACCCCATGGTTTATAATAGTATGTTTCCGACAATCAGTCGAGGGAACTAGCATTGTCCGCCCCGAACCGATAGCAGCGGAACGTGTCGTTTGCTCGGAACGTGGCAGTTAAACAGTCGTGAATGATCAAGAGCAATCGCATAAGACTAAAATAATTTTGAACAACAATAGAAATTTTATTTCTAATAAAAATCTCTTACAAGAACTTGTTTTTCCAACTTAAAGACTCCAACACAATGGAAAGAAAGGAAATGACACTACCAGACTTAGACAAGATAACTGATTAAGAGACGATAGGCTAACTTAGCTAGACAATACTATCTAGACTCAAGAAAGATAAAAGACTCGGGTTCACTAATTTCCGAAGCTCGCTTGCACACTTGTCCCGCCCGTGTGAGTCTCGGTCTTGCTAGCCACTTGATTACCTGAAAAATGTTGGAATAAAACGGAGTGAGCGAACGCTCAGTAGGAAATTATATCTCAAGAACTAGCAATGGGTTTAAGTAATTATAATTTTTTCACATGTAAATGCAATATGGCTATGCATGTAGAAATAACTGAGCAAGTGAAATAAAACTAATCAATAGAATAACAAGTCGTGCAAACATCCAAGCGAGTCTTAAACAAAAGATATTCATGAGAGACTTTATAGATTATTGGCTATTTCACGCAAGTACTTTGCCCGTGTCGGGCCACGCTAGTAAAGTCACGCAAGTCGAGTCACGCACGCAAGAAAGAGAGAGTGTGGAATGCCAAAGATCAAGTGAGAAAGTACTTCGGTGCAATGCTAGACACCGTGATCATTACAACTCCCATGGGCACTAGTACTTTTAGGTGCTCCTCCCAGGACCAGATCGGGCCCTTATATGCACAGCATTCAAGATAGATCTAGACATCCACGATAGTTTATAGCCAATAAGGTTTTTCAAGAACAAGCTTTAATAGGATGATAAGATAAGATTTTTATGGAATTCAAGGGCAAGGCCCTTGAGTAAGGACATACTAGCGATAAAATCCACGCAAAGCACATAAACCATGACATGTCGATAAACTGGGTGGAATTGGTTCCCTAACTTGGGTACCATGACAATTAAGTGTCCATACATAGATGGTCACTCTTTTATATAGAATTGAGGTCCACAAGAACAGCATATTAATGGCATGATGTCCTCATCCCATTAAGAATATTCTCATGATATCCACTTAGCATAACATGAGGCCGGTATTACCATGTTGCTATAGAGTGACATGGCAAAAATAGTGTAATAGGTTTTTATGATACAACCAGCTCAATCGGCCTTGAGGGAATCCATGGCTCGAGGAGTCTTACGGAGGTCTCTATGACTAACTTGCTAGTCCAAAGGAACGGAATGTCCAATGGAGAGCTTGTATGTCACTGAGAGTTAGTGGGTAAACGATAAAATATCACGAAACATGGGACTATATTCACGGAGTGGAAATATAGTGCCGATATTATACTTACATATATACATACATATATATATGTATATATATATATATATATATATATATATATATATATATATATATATATATATATATATATATATATATATATCAAACCCTCGGTTAACACGAACAGGGAAAACAGTAATACAGGAAAATTGCGACTTAGGTAAAGTCATTACTCATAAAATTAACGCCTTATACAGGGGCGTTTATTAACAATTTAACGACTATAATAGCAGGCGTCCATTATATTTATAATTTTTTTGCATAATTGCCAATTTTTTGGAATTTCCATGAAACGCGTCTTACAGAGGGGCGTTAGTTTTTAATTCGCACCCTGGTGCAGGGCGTTAGTTCTGTAAGACACGACCTTCATCAGGTCGTTAATTCAACATGTTCCAGGATTAGTACATGGTCAGGACAAGAAAATAACAAGATTTCTAGATATATGATCATGCAAATTTCATTACAGGTTACATAGATAATCAATTTTAAAGATGAGTATTTATTAATTTGCCTAAAATTGGCGCCTCTTGGGACGGGCGTCTGTTCTTGAATTAGCGCCCTAACTTGGGTCGCTACTTACAAAATTTCACAGAAAACCTTGAAAGTGCAGTGAAACTATATGTATGGTTTAACAAATAATATTGTTATCATTATTATGCTAGTTTGGGCTACAGTTCTTGAGAAAACCTACCTTGATGACGATCGAGATGAAGGTACTGTAGAGAATATGATACTCTGTTTGAAACAGAGTCTCCTGAGAACTAGGTAACTGCTATCCTCAAGCAGTGAGGGTGGTAGTAGACGAGAAGTAACTTCTTCTCTGTTCCGAATGTAGAGAAATAACACAGCTCTCCCTCCCTATTCTTTAAACTGAAGATAATGGAAGACGATGATGAACCTTACGTTCTTCAGCAAGATGTTGCAGACAACCTGCATAAGGAGGATGAAGAACTATCAATGTTCTTCATGTTCAAAACAGATTTGAAAAAGAATTAAGAAGGAAATCCTCACCACCAAGAGAAAAGAACCTCCTTCTGTAACTCACGCTCGGAACAGCATCAGCAAGAGAAAAACCTTAGGGTTGGCTCGATGGAAGAGTAGTTATAGGGTTTTTTTTTCAGAACCCAATAGAGTTAGAATTCGACTGGAAACATAAGTTTCCATGATAGAGTCCTTACTGTTGTGCCCCTGTGTGGTTTTGATGATGGCTGACACACCATGAGTCACACTGAGTGCATTGACGCAGTTGGAGATTGGGTTGACGCATTGGCTGTCTGTTCACTAGCTGCGTTAACGCTACAAGGACACAGCATTGACGTAGTATTTGCTGGTTTACTTGCTGCGTTGACGCAGTGGAACAGCTGGGTTGACGCCATGCTGCTTTGTCTACTTTTTATTGCTCATGAAGCCTTAAAGTCTATACAGGGTAGTTCATGCATCACTCTATTTGTCAAGTGTATACATCAGTCAGCATTGCATCTTGTTCATGAAGTCTCTACATCCACCGTCTATTTTAAGCTTCAAAGTCTGTTCATCCGATCTTCTCATTGCGTTGAAGTCCATACATTGGTGGCTAAGTATATACATTGTCTCTTTTACCTACGTTGCTTGAAACGAAGTCTATACACTACTGGATGTTCATGTCTGCACATTGGTGCTTTTCCCTACGTTCGTTCCAAGTCTATACAATGCCCAAGTCTGTACAGCCATCAGTGAACCCTCCAAGTCTATACATCCAGTTGAACGCAAAGTCTACACATTCATTGTTAAGGCAAGTCTATACATTGGCTCATGGTCTTCAAGTCGATACAGAGTCTTCATCTTCTGAAGTCTGTACAGCCAGTCACTTGACAAAGTCTGTACAGTGTCTCATATTGGCAAAGTCTGTACATTGTTGCCTTGAAGCCTTCACAAGTCTGTACACTGATTTTCACGAGAAGTCTACACATTGGTCTTCACTTGATGTCTGTACATTGGCTCAGACTTACAAAGTCTGTACACTGCCTTTGGGTTTCAAGTCTATACACTCCCTCAGTGTACATACTTATTCATTGGCATCAACTAAGTCTATACACTCGTTCCTTCACGCCATCAAGTGCCTTAATGTACATGTTCGTGCGTCAACGCCACCAACTGGCAGCGTCGACGCATCAGTTCAAGAAAGGGGCGACTGATCTCTGGCTGTCTTCAACGCGTCAACGCTATCCACAGCAGGGTCGACGCAGTGGGGCAAATTCAAATGTGTACAAGCAAAGAGTAGACGCAGTGATGGCAGTGCGTCAACGCGGTCAGTCTCCAGAAACAGAATCCTACGAGCCAGACACGTGTAAGCCACTGACTGCTACCCTGCCACGAGGAAGGAACTTTTGTTCTAGTCTGAGGATGCCTCCAACCATTCGAGGGGGCACGTGATCCGATGGAAAAAAGGGGCAGGATGCTGACACGTGTTAGATAAGGGGTGCTACCCCGCCAAGTGGACCAATCAGTGGTCACTAGGGAATTTTCTACTCAACCTTCGGAGGCTCTGTTTATGATATAAAAGCACCCCATCATCCTCTCGAATAGGGTTAACTCTCCACAGAAGAAGAGGAAGCTCTCCAGCGAAGAAATCTGAGAGTGTGAGCAAAAGAAGAGAAGGCAGAAGCAGTGAGAAGAAGAAGAAGAAAGAAGAGACAGAGAGAGAGCCTGCGAAAGAGAAGAAAAAGAAGAATGAGAAGAAGAGAGAGCTAGAGTGATAGAAGCTTCAACTGAAGATCTGTTCCTACTGGACCGTGGATCAAATCCAGGCCAGCCAGCTCCTGCGAGAGCCACATTTGATTTTATCTTTTCAGCTTTCTGTTACTGCGGTTTTTGTTTTTCTTTTTTAAAAATAGTCACCTGTTGTTCTTCTGATTGCCCTGTTGGGGATCGGGTTCCTCCTGTGGACTCAGGAGAAGGGAGATCTTGTGTCTTCGGTTTGCAAGTAGCTGGGTGCTACTTGTGGTTGGTTCCCTCCAGTTGGGAGGAAGGGAGGTCCGAGACCTCTAGGTTGCCTTTGACAGGGTGTCATTGGTTGGTTCCCTCCGGTTTGGAGGAAGGGAGGTTTGGTCCTCCGGTTCTGGACTTGTGGGTAGCAAGTCCAAGGGTTCCCTCCGGGTCTGGAGGAAGAGAGACAGTGTGTCTCTGGTTTCCAAGTGGCTGAGAGTCACTTGGGGTGTCCCTCCGGTTGGGAGGAAGAGGGGAGGGTGTTCTCCTGGTCAAGCTGTTTGGCAGCAGTTGTTGCAGACTGAGTCTGCTGTGCTAGTGTTACTAGTGGAAGCCTCACTCCGGTTGGGAGTAAGGGGTGGACGTAGGTCTGTGGACCGAACCACCTAAAAAACCTACTGTTCTGTGGTTTGCTTGTAGTGTGCTCTTCCATATCTCCTACCACCCTTCAGATTGTCTTGAGCTTTCTTATTCTCATTTGTGCTGCTTTCGCTAGCTGGTTATTTGGGTGCCAGTTACATATTTGCTCTTTTGTTTAAAAGAATTTTCAACCTGTTATCAGATTGCCTGTTCTGCCTGGATAGTGTTCGAGTCTTTTATTTAGCGAAAAGTTTTAGATAAGGGTGAGATTCATTCACCCCCCCTCTGAATCCTTGCATCGATCCTAACAATTGGTATCAGAGAGGGTTCTCTGATTGATCAGATCCAACGATCTGTAGAGGATTCTGTTGTCCCTTGGTGCATTTCTGTTTCTACCCTTTGCTGCATTAATCTAGTTGCCGATTTATTCAATGGGTTCTCCACCAGTTTTCAATGGCTCTAACTTTAACTCATGGATTAGCAGTCTTCACAATTATGTGAAAATGATTAATCCGGATCTGTGGAAGTTGATTTCACAAGGTCCCCACAGATTGCCAAAAGAAAAGTCCAAATGGACTAAAAGTCACAAGTCTAAATATGGAGAAAATCAGAAAGCCTTTAACCTGATGAGAGCAGCTACTGACAAGGCTCCACATTCTTGTTTTTATGACTGCAGATCCGCTAAGGACATTCTGGATCAGCTGAAGCTAGCTCAGAGGATGAATGAGCACAACTGCATGATGGCTGACAAGAGCAACCATAGCAGTGATCAAGAGGAATTCCAAGATGCTGAAGAGGTAATCATCCCCTTCTCTAGCTTCACTTTAGATGACTGGGAAGATGCCTATGCTGATCTGTTACACTCCCACGAAAAAATGAGTAAGAGGTATAGAAGACTGAAAAAGAAGCTGGAAAAACTAGGAGGTGAAAATCTTGAAACTCTGAAAACTAAAAATGAAATATTTAGAAGACAGATAATATAGTTTGATTCTATTAGTTCAGACTTAGATCATTTCAAATCTGAAAAACAATCTCTTATGAAACAAGTTGGTCTACACAAAAAGGAGAGTCAAGAGTTTGTTTGTGAAATTACTGAACTAAAGGAAAGGCTTAGCTTAGTTGATCAGGCTCACAACAATGATATTGTTCAAAATGAAAAATTGGTGAGAGAATTAGAATGTGTCAACTCTGAATTGAAAAAAATGAAATCTGCAAATGAAATACTCAATAATCAGCTCAAGGAATTTGAACTCAAATCAATAAATCTTGAAAAAGAAAACAGATTGATTTCTGAAAAAATGGAGGCTGATAGAATAATGAATCTAGAGCTTCAGAAAAATCTCAACAAACCTCAATTTGAGAAACAATAGGAAAACTTTTATGAATGTCAGTCTTCCTTAGATGATTGGATGTTTGATGATGATCTCCTAGAGAAAAACAGGAAATTGAAAGAGGAAATCAACAAGCTGAATCATCTAAACAACCAACTATCAGATAGGCTATTGACAATTGAAAAAGGCAAGGGTGTGAGCATGAATAATTCTGATAGGTTGGTGGATGCAGAACAAGAAATTGAGAGTCTAAAAACCATCAACTTAATGTTAAATGGAAATGTCAGTTGCAGTGAACAAAAAATAGCTGGATATGAGCTTACTATCACATCCCTTCAACAAGAAGTTGATGATCTTTATAAGTCCTTATCTGAAGCTGACAAGGAAATAGAATTAAAACAGGAAGTAGAAAAACTCAAAAGTCTGAATGATGCCTTGCATCAACAAGTAATTTCCTGTGAAACAGATTTGTCCAAATATGAAGCTAAAATTGCTGATTTGAATTTTAAGATTAAAGATTTAAAAAATTCTCTATCAAAATTTGTCAAAGGTAAGGACAATCTGAATAAGCTTCTTGGAAAGAGTGATAACTTTGAGAGAAAGGGACTGGGCTATAGTCCGACAAATAAAAGGAGTAATGGGAATGAAACATCTACTGTTTTTGTCAAAGCCACCAATCAGAACACAACCTCTGCTCCTTCTGTCTTCAAATTCACTGTACAAAAATTCACTGTGAAACCCAAACCTGTGGAACAAAATCAAAAACTGAAAAAGGGTGAAACTTCACAGAAGAAGGATAAATACACTCCTGTTACTATAAAAAAGGCTACACACAATTCACATGATCTCTCACACACTCATATTAAAAAGGGGTCATGTTATTATTGTGGGAAAGGAGGTCACATAATGGAAGATTGCAGATTGATGTTAAAGGATGAGCATACTAGTGGAACCTTACATTCAAGAAATCTTTCTGATAGAAACCATGCTGCTAGGAAGCCTGATGCTTCATGTTATTATTGTGGGAAGCATGGTCATCTCATGAATGAATGTTTTATCATGAAAGAAGACGATAAACTACATGCCAGGTCTTCCATGCACTTTCATGATCCATATGGATCTAAACACAATTCTAATCAGCACATTGTGTGCTTCAACTGCAATAAGCCTGGGCATAAGGCTGCTGAGTGCTGGTTTAGATCTACTTGGGGTAAAAATGGTTTTCATAAAAGAAATTCTTTTGCTTGCTCTCACTGTGGGAAGAATGGCCATACAGTCAAGAACTGTTGGCATGTTCAGAAGAACACTGTTAACCCCTATGGTATCAAATTCCCTGCAAAACCATTTGCAAGATTTTCATGTTATAACTGTGGGAAGCAAGGTCACAAATCTTCTAAATGTTGGCTGGTTAGGAATAAGAATCAAACTATTCATGCATATAACAGAAAATCTTATAATCATGTTTATAAACCTCATGCTACTGTTACTATGCATCCTAAGAACCAGAAACCAGTCACATCATGTAGATACTGTGGAAAGTATGGTCACTCTATGGAAACTTGCTATCTGATGGATCATGATGACCATGCTGCTATGAATTTGCTTAGAACACCTGTTAGGGGTAAGGCAGGACCCAAAACTGCTTGGGTCCCTGCAAGTTCAAAATGATCAATATTTTGCAGGTGTGCCTTGGACTGAGGAATAAAAAGGGGTAAAGTAAACCAAGGCACCCAAGATGATAAAGCCCCATTCAGGTAAATTCTGAAATCTTTGTATTCTGATTTGTGTGATCTGAATGCACTGCATATCATGATAATTCTTTTGCGCATTGTCTAACTGAAACTAATTGGAAAAATATGAAATGCTCATAAAAATGATTGAGTTTATTTCTAAATGCATTGCACACAAATGCCATGATGAATGATTTGCCAAACTTCTTGTATGTTTAATTGCATATCATGCACTTTGTAAGGGGGAGTTTGTCTAGTCTCATGCATTGTCTTCATGTCATATAGGTTGATTCTGTGTTTTTAGATAGGGGGGAGTAAATGCATAGCATATCACTCATTTTGACAAATAAAAAAAGGGGTGATACAGTGCATATAGACATGGGGAGCTTGCTTAATCTCTTCAGCTGTCTTTATCTGAACTCTACCTGTCCACCTATCTGATTCATCCTGTCATATCTGTGTTACCAGTGATTTCAACATCAAATGATCTCTCTTGACTATTTTTGAAGTATTCGTAATCTGAATTTATACCTTATTGATATCTATCTGCCTCTCCTAACTCTGCTGAAGGAGAGTTTCACTTCAATCTAGTCAATTCTGAACTTCCTTGCTCAAGGGCAGATTCTTTGCTGAAATTTTTCAGAATCTATGCTGTTTGTTGAAATATCAGTCAGCTCACTTGAATTACTAAGCTGAGATATGAAGTAAACCTTCAGTCTGAATACTACTTCATGAAAGTTAAAACATCTTTAATGAGAAACCTTCCATTATACATGCTTAAGAACATTTGTTGACTGGAACTGGTTTAAGTCTTATGTACTCCTGTTTGGACACAAGGAACTTGGAAATATCCGATTCAATCTCTTAATAAACTTTAACTGTCTGCTTCATGTAAATTCATGTAAGAGCTTCTGACATCTGAAAAGTTGATATCCTTGTCTATGTTGACTGAGATATATAGTGTACTTGTTCTGAATCATGGACAGAGCAATAACTGTGGTTATTGAGAAACCTGTCCAAAGGATTGTGTCATGAAGTACCATGGTTAACTCTGCTTAAAGAGATGATTGAAAATAGTGTGAAATTTGGCAGAGCAATGTCATTGTTGTATTGAGTAACTGGGGATTCTAGCCTCTAATCAAGGTGTATCCTCATGCCAAAAATATTTCCAATGCTACCTCTGTTCTCCAAAATGGGAGAAGCAATACGGTTGTCACACTGAGTAACTGGGGATTCGAGCCTCTGATCAAGGTGTCTCCCCATGTCAAAAGGTGTTGATAAACCAAAATTGTTCATTTAAAAAGAAAATTATGAACAAGTGTAAATCAAATTCTGAAAGAACAATGTAAATTTCTGTTGCATTCTCTTATGTATCTCTTAAAACTGTCATGGAAAGTAAACTAAGTAAGATGGAAGTTGGTTGAACTAGAATTTTATATGAGCTTGTAGTTCCTTTTTATTAAGAGCTGGCTCAGATATGAGTACAATTCTTTTGAAAAACTTGTTTACATCATTCTTAAACCATATTTGAAAATCAAGGTTTCATAAGCCTTTATAATGGAGGTCTCTAGAACTTCAAAATTCTGTTCTATGAAGTTAGTATCTGCTGAAAAGTTCAATATCTCAATTTTCACTAACTGATGAATCTGCTCATCCTATGGCTCTTTATCACTGTGTTTTGATTCAGTGGTATTAGACTGGTTGTCATTTTTTTTTGAGAAGCACTTCTCTCAGTTTACCCTGTGTACTTGCAGTTTTTGGATAACCAGAGTTCATTCTTGTGGATTTCTCTTGCATCATAGATCATAAGGGCAAGATTCTCTGGTCTGTTTGAGAGACTTTTGCATAAGGGGACAATATGCTAGATTGTCTGATCATGTTGTTTGTCTGCATTAGCTCTATATCTTCTGCCATGTCAAAGGGGGAGGTATTGCATTTCTTGTTGCATCTGCTTTTTTGCATTTACCCCTTCCCATGGTTCATCTTGATTATACCAAATGAGGGAGATTGTTTGCCAAAAAGGGGGAGATTTTCATTCAATCATTGCATGCTGGCTTCTTTTGATCATCTCTAACTAATGACCTTTTGTTGAAACTCTTAAAGGGGGAGAATTCTGATGACCTCTTATACATGCTTTAATTTCTCCCTATTTCATTTTTTTTGATGAAGGCAAAGGGGGAGAAGAATCTAATCTGAGTCAGTGTAACTCATAGTGTTGCCATCATCAAAAAGGGAGAGATTGCTGTGCCCCTGTGTGGTTTTGATGATGGCTGACACACCATGAGTCACACTGAGTGCATTGACGCAGTTGGAGATTGGGTTGACGCATTGGCTGTCTGTTCACTAGCTGTGTTGACGCTACAAGGACACTGCGTTGACGCAGTAGTTGCTGGTTTACTTGCTGCGTTGACGCAGTGGAACAGCTGGGTTGACGCCATGCTGCTTTGTCTACTTTTTGTTGCTCATTAAGCCTTAAAGTCTATACAGGGTAGTTCATGCATCACTCTATTTGTCAAGTGTATACATCAGTCAGCATTGCATCTTGTTCATGAAGTCTCTACATCCACCTTCTATGTTAAGCTTCAAAGTCTGTTCATCCGATCTTCTCATTGCGTTGAAGTCCATACATTGGTGGCTAAGTATATACATTGTCTCTTTTACCTACGTTGCTTGAAACGAAGTCTATACACTGCTGGATGTTCATGTCTGCACATTGGTGCTTTTCCCTACATTCGTTCCAAGTCTATACAACGCCCAAGTCTGTACAGCCATCAATGAACCCTCCAAGTCTATACATCCAGTTGAACGCAAAGTCTACACATTCATTGTTAAGACAAGTCTATACATTGGCTCATGGTCTTCAAGTCAATACAGAGTCTTCATCTTCTGAAGTCTGTACAGCCAGTCACTTGACAAAGTCTGTACAGTGTCTCATATTGGCAAAGTCTGTACATTGTTGCCTTGAAGCCTTCACAAGTCTGTACACTGGTTTTCACGAGAAGTCTACACACTGGTCTTCACTTGATGTCTGTACATTGGCTCAGACTTACAAAGTCTGTACACTGCCTTTGGGTTTCAAGTCTATACACTCCCTCAGTGTACATACTTATTCATTGGCATCAACTAAGTCTATACACTCGTTCCTTCACGCCATCAAGTGCCTTAATGTACATGTTCGTGCGTCAACGCCACCAACTGGCAGCGTCGACGCATCAGTTCAAGAAAGGGGCGACTGATCTCTGGCTGTCTTCAACGCGTCAACGCTATCCACAGCAGGGTCGACGCAGTGAGGAAAATTCAAATGTGTACAAGCAAAGAGTAGACGCAGTGATGGCAGTGCGTCAACGCGGTCAGTCTCCAGAAACAGAATCCTACGAGCCAGACACGTGTAAGCCACTGACTGCTACCCTGCCACGAGGAAGGAACTTTCGTTCTAGTCTGAGGATGCCTCCAACCATTCGAGGGGGCACGTGATCCGATGGAAAAAAGGGGCAGGATGCTGACACGTGTTAGATAAGGGGTGCTACCCCGCCAAGTGGACCAATCAGTGGTCACTAGGGCATTTTCTACTCAACCTTCGGAGGCACTGTTTCTGATATAAAAGCACCCCATCATCCTCTCGAATAGGGTTAACTCTCCACAGAAGAAGATGAAGCTCTCCAGCAAAGAAATCTGAGAGTGTGAGCAAAAGAAGAGAAGGCAGAAGCAGTGAGAAGAAGAAGAAGAAAGAAGAGACAGAGAGAGAGCCTGCGAAAGAGAAGAAAAAGAAGAATGAGAAGAAGAGAGAGCTAGAGTGATAGAAGCTTCAACTGAAGATCTGTTCCTGCTGGACCGTGGATCAAATCCAGGCCAGCCAGCTCCTGCGAGAGCCACATTTGATTTTATCGTTTCAGCTTTCTATTGCTACGATTTTTATTTTTCTTTTTTAAAAACAGTCACCTGTTGTTCTTTCGATTGCCCTGTTGGGGATCGGGTTCCTCCTGTGGACTCAGGAGAAGGGAGATCTTGTGTCTTCGGTTTGCAAGTAGTTGGGTGCTACTTGTGGTTGGTATCCTCCGGTTGGGAGGAAGGGAGGTCCGAGACCTCTAGGTTGCCTTTGACAGGGTGTCATTGGTTGGTTCCCTCCAGTTTGGAGGATGGGAGGTTTGGTCCTCCGGTTCTGGGCTTGTGGGTAGCAAGTCCAGGGGTTCCCTCCGGGTCTGGAGGAAGAGAGACAGTGTTTCTCTGGTTTCCAAGTGGCTGAGAGTCACTTGGGGTGTCCCTCCGGTTGGGAGAAAGAGGGGAGGGTGTTCCCCTGGTCAAGCTGTTTGGCAGCAGTTGTTGCAGACTGAGTCTGCTGTGCTAGTGTTACTAGTGGAAGCCTCACTCCAGTTGGGAGTGAGGGGTGGACGTAGGTCTGTGGACCGAACCACCTAAAAAACATGCTGTTCTGTGGTTTGCTTGTAGTGTGCTCTTCCATATCTCCTACCACCCTTCAGATTGTCTTGAGCTTTCTTATTCTCATTTGTGCTGCTTCCGCTAGCTGGTTATTTGGGTGCCAGTTACATATTTGCTCTTTTGTTTAAAAGAATTTTCAACCTGTTATCAGATTGCCTGTTCTGCCTGGATAGTGTTCGAGTCTTTTATTTAGCAAAAAGTTTTAGATAAGGGTGAGATTCATTCACCCCCCCTCTGAATCCTTGCACCGATCCTAACAAGCTATAATCAATCGAACTCGTAGCAATCTAGAAACTTACCCTGGATAGTGTCCCAGGTCGAACGGAACTCAAATGTAATTAACGCCTTAGTCTAGGTCGTTAATTTTTAATTGACGCCTTGCATTTCGTCGTTTTTAAAGAAATAACGCCCTTCCATCGGGCGCTATTCACGATTTCACGTTAAGTTGTGCTAGTCACAATATTTAAGGATTTTTATCTTTTTTATTTGAATAGGTTTAGTTATGAAATTTTATGGGTAATAGTTTTCTATTTTTCTTGATTTTTTCATGTAATTAGTTTTTAAAAATTCCTTTAAATCAAAAAGTGGCACTATTCACTCACACTATTCATTCCTAAAGAATTGACGACGTGCCATACGTCGTTTCTTTCTAAAATGACGCCCAAATAGTTGGGCGTTATTCACTTTGGGCTCTTTATTTCTGGATTTTTATCGTTTTTTCTAGATGTGATCTAGATGGGAAATTCTAGGGGTAATAGTTTTCCATTTTTCTCTATTTTTCCATATAATTATTTTTCAAAAAATCTTAAATGGAAAAATCGACACTATTCATTTTAGAATAAAATAACGACTTATATCAAGTCGTTTCTTTTTGAATTCACGACATTGTCATAGGCGTTTCTTATATTTTGGCATTTCTTCATGCCCCTGGAAGAAGCAAAATTGTGTTTATACTCTAGAAATCTCTATCCTCTTATGCTATTTGTACTAATTAACGACTTAGTTGAAGGCACTTCTTACGAAATTGACGTCCGTGTATATAGGCGTCCATTCATTTTTGGCTTTTCAATTTGACCTCCAAAAGATCGATATCGTGTATATACCCCTATTCTTTTATAATATCCTTAACTATATACTTTATTTGACCTTTACTCATTTAGAATTAACGACTTATATTTAGTCATTTTTCATATTTTATACGCATATACTAAGAGGCGTCATTTAAGTTTTGGTCATTTCTCATTGCCCTTGAGAAGACCGAAATGGTATATATGTCCATTCTTTTATCCTTTATATATCTTTGATGCATTTAAATCTTATATATATATCATTTTCCCTTCTAATAAGGTTATGATACAGTAAATGTGAAATATTAAATTTTCTCAATTCAAATAAAATTATATTATGCATTAAATGCCTAGAAAAATATAACATGTTATTCTTAAATTTATTATAATACAATGGTAGGGTCCATGAGTTCTTTTTGTGAGATTTCTCAGGATGTCAGGGGGGTCGTGTACCGAGTCTGGCCTTGATTATTTACGTTGTATTATATTTATTTATATGCATTATATATATATAAACATATTTGTTATTTTCTGACCCTCATATACCTATTAATAATTTGTATGTATATAGGGATTTTATTCCTCATAATTTGTTTAACTTTTATTAGTCCTTGTCCTAGGTATTAGAGATAAGTTCGATCTGAGCAACCCTATAGGAATATCACTTGACCATTTATTTATTTGAATACATTTTAACTTATTAAACATTATATACTTATAAGAGTATGTATTTATTATTATGTATATTTTTATTCTTATTCCAAAATTACCGGGCGTTACACCCTCCCCCACTTAAAAGAATTTGGTCCTCAAATTCACATTATCTTCCATTCCTAACAGAGAACTATTATGAGCTTATACAGAAGAAATCTTAAGTATGGAAAAAGAGCTCGTTTATGATTTCGGGTGAGGGGTACATTCCGCAACCTTCCCTTTGACAAGTTTGGTTAAATCTTGAACTCCTCTCGGAGGCTTCTTGGGGCATTCCGCTATCTTGTGATCTAAGTTCCCGCAACGCAGACATGCACCCGAACTCCACTAAAATTCCTTCGATTTGTGACCATATCTTCCACAAGATTTACACTTATCTTGTGAGCGATCTGCCGAAGCTTCCTTATTACACTTCCTACATTTCTGGCATTTCTTACACCTTTGTGAAATATCAGCCTCGTTTATCCTTTTCTTAGTAACGGTGAACCTTTCAGAGTCATCTGTTCGATCCTTCCCTTCAACTCTTTCTTTTTCTTCCACCATCTTCTCTAGCTCTTGAACTCTTTTGACAAGGTCTGCGTAAGCTTGGATATCCACTAAGATCATCTCGTGAACAAAGCTTGGCTTAGATGCTTCCATTTTATCTAGGTTCCTGCAAAGATGATTTGGGAGATAATTTATTTACTCAAGAATTAATATTATTGAAATGTAAATATTTTATTTTTCTTTTATAACTTTAACCCTAAGTTCTACCCATCTCTCACGGAATCCTTATAGGATGACTGACAAGGATATACTCAACCTATAACTTGGTTTTAACAATCTAAGGATTTTGAAAGCCGAAACTCTAATATGACTGACAGGGATACTTGACCTATCACCGAAACCTAATAACTTGAGGATGTGAAAGCCGAAGCTCTGATATGACTAACAAGGATGACATATCCTTGGGACTTAATAACTAGAGGATATAACAACTGGAGGATGTGAAAGTCGAAGCTCTGATATGACTAACAAGGATGACCTATCCTTGGGACTTAATAACTGGAGGATATAACAACTGGAGGATGTGAAAGCCGAAGCTCTGATATGACTAACAAGGATGACCTATCCTTGGGACTTAATAACTGGAGGATATAACAACTGGAGGATGTGAAAGCCGAAGCTCTGATACCACCTCTGTCACGCCCTGAACCGATAGCAGCGGGACGTGTCATTTGCTCGGAACGTGGCAGTTAAACATTCGTGAATGATCAAGAGCAATCGCATAAGACTAAAATAATTTTGAACAACAATAGAAATTTTATTTCTAATAAAAATCTCTTACAAGAACTTGTTTTTCCAACTTAAAGACTCCAACACAATGGAAAGAAAGGAAACGACACACTACCAGACTTAGACAAGATAACTGATTAAGAGACGATAGGCTAACTTAGCTAGACAATACTATCTAGACTCAAGAAAGATAAAAGACTCGGGTTCACTAATTTCCGAAACTCGCTTGCACACTTGTCCCGCCCGTATGAGTCTCGGTCTTGCTAGCCACCTGATTACCTGAAAAATGTTGGAATAAAACGGAGTGAGCGAACGCTCAGTAGGAAATTATATCTCAAGAACTAGCAATGGGTTTAAGTAATTACAATTTTTTTCACATGTAAATGCAATATGGCTATGCATGTAGAAATAACTGAGCAAGTGAAATAAAACTAATCAATAGAATAACAAGTCGTGCAAACATCCAAGCGAGTCTTAAACAAGAGATATTCATGAGAGACTTTATAGATTATTGGCTATTTCACGCAAGTACTTTGCCCGTGTCGGGCCACGCTAGTAAAGTCACGCAAGTCGAGTCACACACGCAAGAAAGAGAGAGTGTGGAATGCCAAAGATCAAGAGAGAAAGTACTTCGGTGCAATGCTAGACACCGTGATCATTACAACTCCCATGGGCACTAGTACTTTTGGGTGCTCCTCCCAGGACCAGATCGGGCCCTTATATGCACAGCATTCAAGATAGATCTAGACATCCACGATAGTTTATAGCCAATAAGGTTTTTCAAGAACAAGCTTTAATAGGATGATAAGATAAGATTTTTATGGAATTCAAGGGCAAGGCCCTTGAGTAAGGACATATTGGCGATAAAATCCACGCAAAGCACATAAACCATGACATGTCGATAAACTGGGTGGAATTGGTTCCCTAACTTAGGTACCATGATAATTAAGTGTCCATACATAGATGGTCACTCTTTTATATAGAATTGAGGTCCACAAGAACAGCATATTAATGGCATGATGTCCTCATCCCATTAAGAATATTCTCATGATATCCACTTAGCATAACATGAGGGCCGGTATTACCATGTTGCTATAGAGTGACATGGCCAAAATAGTGTAATAGATTTTTATGGTACAACCAGCTCAATCGGCCTTGAGGAAATCCAAGGCTCGAGGAGTCTTACGGAGGTCTCTATGACTAACTTGCTAGTCTAAAGGAACGGAATGTCCAATTGAGAGCTTGTATGTCACTGAGAGTTAGTGGGTAAACGATAAAACATCACGAAACATGGGACTATATTCACGGAGTGGAAATATAGTGCCGATATTATACTTACATATATATATATATATATATATATATATATATATATATCAAACCCTCGGTTAACAGGAACAGGGAAAATAGTAATACAGGAAAATAGCGACTTAGGTAAAGTCATTACTCATAAAATTAATGCCTTATACAGGGGCGTTTATTAACAATTTAACGACTATAATAGCAGGCGTCCATTATATTTATAACATTTTTGCATAATTGCCAATTTTCTGGAATTTCCATGAAACGCGCCTTACAGAGGGGCGTTAGTTTTTAATTCGCGCCCTGGTGCAGGGCGTTAGTTCTGTAAGACACGACCTTCATCAAGTCGTTAATTCAACATGTTCCAGGATTAGTACATGGTCAGGACAAGAAAATAACAAGATTTCTAGATATATGATCATGCATAAAATTTCATTACAGGTTACATAGATAATCAATTTTAAAGATGAGTATTTATTAATTTGCCTAAAATTGGCACCTCTTGGGACGGGCGTCTGTTCTTGAATTAGCGCCCTAACCTAGGTCGCTACTTACAAAATTTCACAGAAAACCTTGAAAGCGCAGTGAAACTATATGCATGGTTTAACAAATAATATTGTTATCATTATTATGCTAGTTTGGGCTACAGTTCTTAAGAAAACCTACCTTGATGACGATCGAGATGAAGGTACTGTAGAGAATATGATACTCTGTTTGAAACAGAGTCTCCTGAGAACTAGGTAACTGCTATCCTCTAGCAGTGAGGGTGGTAGTAGACGAGAAGTAACTTCTTCTCTGTTCCGAATGTAGAGAAATAACACAGCTCTCCCTCCCTATTCTTTAAACTGAAGAAGATGGAAGACGATGATGAACCTTACGTTCTTCAGCAAGACGCTGCAGACAACCTGCATAAGGAGGATGAAGAACTATCAATGTTCTTCATGTCTAAAACAGATTTGAAAAAGAATTAAGAAGGAAATCCTCACCACCAAGAGAAAAGAACCTCCTTCTGTAACTCACCCTCGGAACAGCATCAGCAAGAGAAAAACCTTAGGGTTGGCTCGATGGAAGAGTATTTATAGGGTTTTTTTTTCAGAACCCAATAGAGTTAGAATTCAACTGGAAATATAAGTTTCCATGATAGAGTCCTTACTATAATCAATCGAACTCGTAGCAATCTAGAAACTTACCCTGGATAGTGTCCCAGGTCGAACGGAACTCAAATGTAATTAACGCCTTAGTCTAGGTCGTTAATTTTTAATTGACGCCTTGCATTTCGTCGTTTTTAAAGAAATAACGCCCTTCCGTCGGGCGCTATTCACGATTTCACGTTAAGTTGTGCTGGTCACAATATTTGAAGATTTTTATCTTTTTTATTTGATTAGGTTTAGTTATGAAATTTTATGGGAATAGTTTTCCATTTTTCTTGATTTTTTCATGTAATTAGTTTTTAAAAATTCCTTTAAATCAAAAAGTGGCACTATTCACTCACACTATTCATTCCTAAAGAATTGACGACGTGCCATACGTCGTTTCTTTATAAAATGACGCCCAAATAGTTGGGCGCTATTCACTTTGGGCTCTTTATTTCTGGATTTTTATCTTTTTTTCTAAATGTGATCTAGATGGGAAATTCTAGGGGTAATATTTTTCTATTTTTCTCTATTTTTCCATATAATTATTTTTCAAAAATTCTTAAATGGAAAAATCGACACTATTCATTTTAGAATAAAATAACGACTTATATCAAGTCGTTTCTTTTTGAATTCAAGACATTGTCATAAGCGTTTCTTATATTTTGGGATTTCTTCATGCCCCTGGAAGAAGCAAAATTGTGTTTATACTCTAGAAATCTCTATCCTCTTATGCTATTTATACTAATTAACGACTTAGTTGAAGGCACTTCTTACGAAATTGACGTCCGTGTATATAGGCGTCCATTCATTTTTAGCTTTTCAATTTGACCTCCAAAAGATCGATATCGTGTATGTACCCCAATTCTTTTATAATATCATTAACTATATACTTTATTTGACCTTTACTCATTTAGAATTAACGACTTATATTAAGTCATTTTTCATATTTTATACGTCTATACTAAGAGGCGTCATTTAAGTTTTGGTCATTTCTCACTGCCCTTGAGAAGACCGAAATGGTATATATGTCCATTCTTTTATCCTTTATATATCTTTGATGTATTTAAATCTTATATATATATATATCCTTTTCCCTTCTAATAAGGTTATGATACAGTAAATGTGAAATATTAAAATTTCTAAATTCAAATAAAATTATATCATGCATTAAATGCCTAGAAAAATATAACATGTTATTCTTAAATTTATTATAATACAATGGTAGGGTCCATGAGTTCTTTTTGTGAGATTTCTCAGGATGTCAGGGGGGTCGTGTACCGAGTCTGGCCTTGATTATTTACGTTGTATTATATTTATTTATATTGCATTATATATATATAAACATATTTGTTTATTTCTGACCCTCATATACCTATTAATAATTTGTATGTATATAGGGATTTTATTCCTCATAATTTGTTTAACTTTTATTAGTCCTTGTCCTAGGTATTAGAGACAGGTTCGATCTGAGCAACCCTATAGGAATATCACTTGACCATTTTTTTATTTGAATAAATTTTAACTTATTAAACATTATATACTTATAAGAGTATGTATTTATTATTATGTATATTTTTATTCTTATTCCAAAATTACTGGGCGTTACAAGCATAGAGCCCTTGCACACAATCAATGCTCGATCCGCATCTTCAAATATAAATCAAGTTACTTCCACGCATGTAAATAATGTGGCCAAGAAAGTGCAATTTCAATAATAGGTTCATGATAAAGAAATCATCTATAAGAATGCTTCTATTTGAATTAAAGAATTTCAATAAACATATTAAAACTAGGTTATGCTATGAAAATAAATCGGTAGTATAACGGTACATTCCTTAACTTTCGTAAATTAAAATTAAGTATCTTGAACAATATGACAAGTCCTAGACCATCAATAATCCATCTAGGAACTTTAAAATATCAATCCTTGGGTCAAACCTCGGGTTAAGTACTCTGACGGTCAATTAATGGGCCGTTACATGAACGTGACGGTCTATAATTGGGCCGTTATAATAGGTTGAATCCAGAAAAAATAATTGGACTCAGTAAATGTGACGGTTGTATGACCGTTAGATGGGCCTGACGGTCGAGTAATAGGCCGTTACATAGTCAAAACCAAAAAACATCGATAGTGCTTTCTAAACAATTTAGATTTAATGGTACAACTAACTCGACGTCCTAGTGGGAATCCCAGGCTCGCGGAGAATTACGGAGGTCTTGAAACCAGATTTCCTAATCCATTGGAAGGAATATCTAATAGAGAGGTCCTCAAGTTCATGAATATGTTCCTATGGTGCAAAGTGTGAACTAATGGTCGTATACCGGAATATATGCCATATACTTAGAGAAATTGACTCTATAGATGGAAAAGAATGTGTAACGATGTGAAACCATGATAAAACTCCGTCAATACATCAGTTAAAATCATGTTTTTAATATAAAACTATATAGTTTTGGCAAACGAAATTAACATGTACTTAAAATAACTCAAAGTGCTTTAGACATGCATGAGTCAAAGTTCATGAAGATAGGTCAAAACTTAGATAACTAGGCGTATTTATAAGCTACTTTGACTTCTCAATTCTGTCTCGAATGGACAGAACCCAGCACTCTGGCGGTCTAAGACAGGCGCGTCATATGGCTGTGACGGTTCATCGTGGAGCCGTTAGAGTGTTGTAACGCTCCAATCCTGGTCCGTCAGAGATTACAGAGAAATTTAAGTACAACAGGCGGTGTGACGGCTTATCGTAAGATCGTCAGAGTCAGGTGACGGTCTAACTATAATCGGTCAGAGCACTGCTGACAGTAAGTAAAAGATCTATGGTTTAAAACCTTTCATGCAAGAAGAATCAAAATAAACAACTACTTTAGTCATGATAGAACGAAGAATAGGCCATCTAGATGCATAAGTCACAGTGAATGAACAAGAGAATATCTTTTATCTGTAATTTAGGCTAAGGACATGCATGTATGCATAGACCTACTAAAACCTGAAATTCATGGTCTATAGTGCATGGAATCAAGTAAAATCAGAGGGCTTTTATCCCTAACATGATATTCTTGCCGTTCATGAGATAACCTACCTCTTTACTGGGCTTTCAACTTCCAATTTGAGACTCCAAGACACGCCCTAGTTCTATCCTTCCAGTGAGTTTTCAGCAACTTCACGTCGCTCTAACTCATCAATCTCTTGACCTAAGGACGTAAAATTTAGAGGGTAAGGAGGTGAAACTAAGGGGAACAGAAAGTTCTAAAGACACTTAGACTAATTACCTCGATATGGTGTTCTAATCTCCTAATCTTCAGTGGACTTTCGCTCAGGTTCCTGGGTTGCTATGGTCGGACCAGCAACTTTGGAAGCTTCAAACCCCTTGTGTAGTTGATCTCCTAGTACGAAATTTTGAGGAAGATTAATCTATGTATAAGGAACAAAAACCTTTAAAGAACTTACCCGAAATACTATCTCCTTACCTTGATTCCACGCGAGCCAATGTAGGGGTCGTGCCGGTCAAAACTAGGGTCTATTTATAGGTTCTAGCTAGGGTTTTGTGGATTAGATTGATTCTAGAGTCCTTGTTAAAGCTTAGATCGACTTCTGAGAGTCCTTAACACGTTTACTAGTCCTCCCATCTCGATCCCTAAGAGATAGACTACCAAAAATCCAATCTTTTTGCTCTTTCTTCCATTCACAGAACTGGCAGAGCGTGACGGTCGACTCTTGGTGCGTTACATGCCTGTGGCGGTCGCACGATAAACCGCTACAGCTACTGTGCGCAGAATTCAACTTAATTCAAACTCTTTTATTTGTTTTATCCACATCATTATCTATAAAAGGATATTTATCCTTAAAATTCGTGAATATGCTAAATAACCTTCTAGAATATGGGCCAAACTTAATGGGCTTAGTCCTTAAACCTTTTGGGTTTTATTTATCAAAGCTGGATTAATTATTCAACATACTTGGGCCTTATAATCAAATTAAGCTTTATAATTCCTAATAAATTCCAAAAAATTCTTAAAATAATCTAAAAATTATTTATATAGATTTTGGGGCACTACACCCTCCCCCACTTAAAAGAATTTAATCCCCAAATTCATGGATTGTATGGAGAGTGTACTTAAAGTTGAATAATTCTGAGAATCTTTTCCGCATGGCTTCTTCTGTTTCCCAAGTTGCTTCGGACGGCCATGATTTCTTCCATTGAATTTTGACCATAGGAATAGCTTTATTCCTTAGTTGACGCACTTCCCGTTCAAGAATCTTTATTGGTGTTTGCTCGTACGTCATATCCTTCTGAATCTCCAAATTATCGTAAGTGATAACATGGTAAGGATCATATACATATTTTTTCAACATAGAGACGTGAAATACGTCATGAACTCCTACTAATTGTGGAGGTCAAGCTAATCTATAAGCCACTTCACCGACCCTTTCGAGAATTTCAAATGGGCCAATGAATCTTTGAGTTAGCTTGCCTTTGATACCAAATCTTCAAATACCACAACCCGGAGAAAACTTTAAATACACATGATCTCCTACCTGAAACTCCAAGTCGCGCCTTCGATTATCAGCATAGGATTTTTGCCTATCTTGTGCCACCAGCAATCTTTCTCGAATGAGCTTAATTTTCTCTCAAGAATCCCTGATAGTGTCGGGGCCTAGAATTTGCATTTCCCCTATTTCATTCTAACATATCGGTGATCTACAGCTTTTTCCATATAAAGTTTCAAAAGGTGCCATCTGTATGCTAGCCTGATAACTGTTGTTCTATGCAAATTCTACCAGATGCAAGTGATCATGTCAACTTCCTCCAAAATCAATAGCACAAGCCCTGAGCATATCTTCTACCACTTGATTTGTTCTTTCAGTCTGACCATCAATTTGTGGATGGAATGTCGTGCTAAAGTTCAGTCTGGTCCCTAGTGAATGTTGTAGACCCTTCCAGAATTGCGATGTGAATCTAGGATCTCTATCATATATGATAGTGACAGGGACACCATGTAGCTTGACAATTTCCTTCATGTATAAGGCTGCTAGAATATCCACAGACCATCGACTTTTGATTGGTATGAAATGTGCAGATTTTGTCAATCGGTCTATGATTACCCAGATACCGTCATGTCCACCTCTTGTCTTTGGTAAACCCATAATGAAATGCATTCCTATACTCTCCCATTTCCATGCTGGAATATCTAAGGGATGTAATTTACCTGCGGGTCTAAAATATTCTGCCTTTACTTGTTGACAAGTGAGACAGCGGGACACGAAATCAGCTATTTCTCTCTTCATATTGGACCACCAGAAATTTCTTTTGAGATCTTGATACATTTTTGTACCACTTGGATGAATGGTGTACTTGGATTTATGTGCTTCTTCTAGGATCAGTTTCTTCGTATCCTCATGATCTGGTACACACACTCGTCCCTTAAATAGTAATCTTCCGTCATTGGAAATAGAAAATATCGGCCTCTGTTCTATGTTGGCTTTAATCTCCAATAATACGGGATCATTATTTTGTAACTTGACCAGATCTTCTATTAATGTAGGTTGAGCTTGAATATTATCTATGAAACAATCTTCTTCCTTCATGTCAATATCTAAGTTCAACTGAGTAAATTGAGAAAAAAGATTAGTCATACTAATCATAAGACTTGATAGCTTTCCCATTGATTTTCTGCTCAGTGAATCGGCTACAGCATTAGCCTTGCCAGGATGATATTGAATAGCAAAATCAAAGTCTTTTAGACATTCTAACCATCTTCTCTGCCTCATATTTAATACCTTTTGAGTGAATAAGCCTTTCAAGCTTTTGTGGTCCGAGTAGATCATGAATTTCTCTCCATAGAGATAATGACGCCAAATTTTTAAGGCGAAAATGATAGCAGCCAATTCCAAATCATGCACAGGGTAATTTTCCGCGTGACGTTTCAATTATCTTGAAGAATAATAGATTACCTTTCCATTTTGCATAAGGACGCACCCTAAGCCAATGCCAGACGCATCCGTATATACTTCAAATCCACCACCTTCCACTGGTAGTGATAGAATAGGAGCTGTAGTAAGATGGTTCTTAAGAGTTTGAAAACTATTTTCACATTCCTCTGACCAGACGAAAGGATTTTCTTTTCTCGTGAGTCTAGTTAAAGGAACAGCAATTTTTGAGAAGTCCTTAATGAACGTCCTAAAATAACCAGCTAAACCCAGAAAGCTTCCTACTTCTGATACAGTCATTGGCCGGCTCCAGTTTCTGACAGCTTCTACTTTAGAAGGATCCACAGCGATACCTTCTTTCAAAACAATGTGGCCTAGGAATGAAACTTTCTTGAGCTAGAATTCACACTTGTTAAGCTTGGCATAAACTTTATGTTCTCTAAGTGTTTGTAAAGCTATCCTTAGATGTTCTTCATGTCCCTCTTTTATCTTGGAATATACCAGGATGTCATCAATGAAGACAACGATGAACTGGTCTAGATATGGCTGGAAAATACTATTCATAAGTTGCATAAATGTTGCTGGGGCATTTGTTAACCCGAACGGCATCACCACGAATTCATAGTGGCCATAACGACTTCGAAAAGCTGATTTATAAATGTCTTCTTCTTTAATTCTAAGCTGATGATAACCTGACCTGAGGTCTATCTTGGAGAAATACTCTGCTCCCAAAAGCTGATCGAAGAGTGCATCAATACGCGGCAACGGATACTTATTTTTGATTGTAGGTTGATTCAGTCGTCGGTAGTCGATACACAGCCTGAGAGAGCCATCCTTCTTCTTGACAAAAAGAACCGGCGCACCCCAGGGGGATGTGCTAGGTCTGATGAACCCTTGTCTAGTAGTTCCTGCAACTATCTTTTTAATTCCTTAAGTTCCGTGGGGGACATCCTGTAAGGGGCTATAGAAACATGTGCTGCTCCTGGAATGAGTTCGATGGTGAAGTTTACTCCCTATTGGGTGGTAAACTGGGTAATTCGGATGGGAACACATCTGGGAACACATTTACAATAGGGATGTCTGCTATGATGATTTCCTTGAACTCGGTAACAATGACAAAAGTAAGAAATGCTTCACATCCTTGCGAGATAACTTTGCAAGCGTGAAGAGAGGATATGATAGTGGGATGTTTTCTATACTTGATGTCGAAGAAAGAAAATCTTGTAAGATCAGATTTTCGAAAGGATATAATCCTAATTCGGCAGTTAATATCAGCATCATGATCGATAAGCCAATCTACCCCTAAAATGGCATCATAACCTTTCATGTCAAGGCATACTAAGTCTGCGGGGAGATTGTGATCTTCCACTATTACCTCACTATCAAGATAATACTCAGTAAGCTTTGTTCCAGAACCTAAGGGAGTAGTAATAGCAAGATCGGAAGGTAGGGGAACTGATGCAATTGGTAATGTTTTTGTAAAAGTAGTGGTGATAAAAGAATGAGAGGCACCAGTATCAAATAGCACAAATGCAGGATGACAATAAATTTGAAGGGTACCTTCCATAAGTCCACCATCCTTGGGTGCTTCTTCTTCTTCTAGAACAGAATTGAGGCAATCTTGCCTCCTACGTCCACCACCAGACGATTGATCCTTCATAAGGGGACAATCTGGCATACGATGCTCCCTGCTTCCACAACGTAGACATGCATCGAGACGCTTCCAACATTCTTCAGCCGAACGGTCGAACTTCTTACAAAATGTGCAAGCCGCCATGAATTGCTCCTTCTCCTCCTTGACTTTCTTATTCTTCTGGGAACTTCCACCATTCCTGCTCTTGGATCTTTTCTTACTATCACAGCTTTTATGAGGTTCTGGGATGCTGAATTTTTCTTTCTTATAACGCCGATCAGATCGTCGGCTGGACTCTTCTCCTTTTCCTTTCAATTTCTCGACCTTTTCTAAGGTACTCTCACATAAATATGCCTGCTGGACCATCTCTGCATAGGTACGGATGTTTTGGGTCCCGAGTTGCTGAATGAAATCAGGTCGTAACCCGTCCGTAAACCGATTAGCCATCAATAAATCGATACTGATTAAATGCAGTGCATAGGGTGTTAGCCTGGAGAATTGAAGTTCATACTCCGCGACTGTCATCATTCCCTAACGAAGAGAGGCGAACTCCATAGCCTTTCTTTCTTTAACATGCTCAGAAAAGTACTTAGCACGGAATAGAATAAGAAAACTGTCCCATGTATGAGGTGCATCTGTCGGAGGTGTAGGTACTGATTTTTCACCATGTGCGTGCATCTTTATTGAGTTGAAATGTTGCAAGACGCACTTTTTCTTGGACCGTGCATTGGATAACATCGAAGATACGATTCATCTCATCTATCTAGTTTTCTATCACATATGGGTTGGAAGAACTATAGAAACGCGGAGGGTTTAAGCTCCGAAAATTGCGGTGCAAGTCACCAGCCCTCACCCCTGCGCCTGCCTGGGCCATAGTTTGTAATGCCTGAGTAAGGCCGACAACCGTTTGTTGCATGCCACCCCAATCTACGCGATGAGCCATTGTAATAATGAGGTACCAGAGAGAAATAACAAATTGTTAATTCTTATGGAATTAAAAAGGGATTAATCTTAAAACTAATTAACTATCTTATCCCGGCTCTACCCAGTTCTCGCATAGGTGAGGAAATTTCTTCCTTAGTTCATAGGTAGAGGTCCTTAACCCTTGGACTTATCCTATGACTCTCTTCCCTAAGTCCTGAGACTTCGGCTCTGATACCAACTTAACTGTCACGCCCCAAGCCTTTATTACAGCGGAAGACTAGCTCGGGGAATCGCGAACAGCCGACATGGTAAGCCTCTTGCAAGTAAGAACGATCAGAGCGCAAGACAATCACACATAAAGATGCAATTGCACAATATATATTCAAACTTCAACTTTATTTCATTGATAATCAAATTGAACCCTCAATTACAATCACTAATTCAACTTCCATTATGTACTAGACTCATGAAATAGGAAAATTACATAGACTCAATCTAAACAATATAGACTTTCCTAAGTCTTCACTCTCATCTTGACAATACTTTCATTCGCTCTCGGACCCGCTACTTGTATAACCCGAATCCGAATTTGAATCACTTCCACCTCCTGAAAAGATTGGAAATAGGTAATGAGCACACTTGCCCAGTAGGTATCTTCGCATCAGCATGAATGCACTATTAAAGTAATTAACAATTTAGCTCTAAAGAATAAGGTAAAAATCATGCGAATGCGATCAATCATGCGATTAAACCAAAGTAACAAGATGATCATGTAAGTCAGAATGAGAACAAATATAGAACTAGTAAGAATGTAAGAAGAACATGATATTGGCCTTTCATGAATAAGAATGTATCGAGAATGTACTAGCATGCCACATAATCATCACTCAAGTATCTTTTGCTTATGAGCAAGTACTTCATGAATTTCTGTGAAATATCAAGCAAGAAAGTCATGTACAAGAATGTCATGTCGTGCCGTGGATTTTCACTTATTTATAGAGAAAGTACTCCCAGCGCAATGCGACGCCAGTAGCATCATACCCCATGATTTATAAAATAGTATGTTTCCGACAATCAGCCGAGGGGACTAGCATAGAGCCCTTGAACACAATCAGTGCTCGATCGCATCTTCAAGTATAAATCAAGCTTTTTCCACGCATGTAACAATAAAGTATGGCTAAGAATATAATGAGTTCAAATAGGCTCATGATAATAATAATTCAATGAATGAATGCTTCAATAAGAATCATGAAAAATCAAGAATGACTTAAGCAAGGTTATGCTTATGTAAATAAATCGACAGCATAACGATACGTTCTTTATCTTCCATTCATTATATTAGGTTTCTTGATCAATATGATAAGTTCTAGATCTTTAATAGTCCATCTAGAAACCTTGGAATATCAACCTTTGGTCCACCTTGGGTTAAAATACTCAAGCAGTGTGACGGTCGTGTACTGGGCCGTTACATGATGTGACGCTCTAGTATTGGGTCGATATATTAGTCTGAATCTAGAACCAAGAAATCGGACTCAGTGGAATGTGACGGTCGTATATTGGGCCGTTACTTGTGCCTGACGGTCCAGCATAGAGCCGGTACATTACTGATAACCAAAATCATCGATAGTGTAATCTAATCAATGGGCTTTAATGGTACAACCAACTCGGCGTCTTAGTGGGAATCCCAGGCTCGCGGATAATTACGGAGGCCTTGAAACAAGATTTCTTAGTCCATTGGAAGGAATATCTAATAGAGAGGTCCTCATGTCCAAGAATAATGTTCCTATAGTGCAAAGTGAACTAATGGACAACATACCGAAATATGTGCCATATACTTAAAGAAATGACTCTATAGATAGGAAAGAATGTGTAACATTATGAAACCAAGATAAAACTCCATCAATACAACTTTGGAAAATCATGATTTAGAATACAAAACTATAGACATTTAGCCAATGAAATTAGCATAACTTAAAATAACCTAAGACACATTCATCATGCAATTTGATTATGAATTAGAAACTAAAGTCAAGGTCATGATAATGGGTCCAAACTTACTTATCTAAGCTTATTTATAAGTAAACTTAACTGGTTATTATTCTGCCTTGGGCTGACAGAACACAGGTGTCTGACGGTCTAGGATAGGTGCGTTACAGTGTGTGACGATTTATCGAGGGGCCGTTACAGTGGTGTAACGCTCCTGCTAGGGTGTGTCAGAGATAATAGAACAAATAAAAGCATAAGATGATGTGACGGTCTATTGTAAGGCCGTTACATTCATGTGACGGTCTTATGCTGGTGCGTCAGGGAATCCGCCGGCAGTAAACTAAGTAAAGGTTTATGAAAATATAACATGCCTGGAAATCAACATACTACCACTGTCCCAGTCATGAAAACAAAGTATAGGCCAACTATATGCATAGGTTTAGTGAATAGACAGGATAATATCTTTTAAATTTCCATTTAGGGCTAAGAAATGCATGAATGTATAGAACTAGGAAATCATGAAATTCTTAGTCTACAATGCATGAAATCAAGCACAATCAGAGGGCTTTTATTCCTAACAAGTTATTTTTTTTTGCCAATCATGAGTTAACCTACCTCTTCTCGAACCTTAAAACTTCGAATTTGATGCTAGGTGCTACCCTTAGTCCCTTGTACTTCTTGTGATAAATCAGCAACTTCAATCTGCTCTATTTCCTCAGCCTCTTGACCTAAGGATGTGAAATTTTGAGGGTAAGAAGATGAAACTATTGGGAACAAAAAGTTCTAAAGGATCATACTCTAATTAGCTCATTTAGTTGTCCAAATCTCTGGATCTTCAGGGGACTTGCGTTCAGATTCCTGAGTTGCTAAGGTTGAATCAGCAACTTTGGAAGCTTCTATCTCCTTGGTTGCTTGATCTCCTAGTACGAAATTTGGAGAACCATTAGTCTAAAGTATACTAATCAAAAGCTTCTAAAGAACTTACCCGAATTTATCACTCTATACCTTGATTCTTCACGAGCCAAAAGTAAGGGTCACTCAGTTCAGAACTAGGTCCTATTTATATGGTTTTGACTAGGGTTTGAAGATTAGATCGATTCTATAGTCCTTAATTTGCCAGAACCTAATCCCTAAGAGTCCTTAGTAATGTTATAATCTTCCCTAAGTCGATCTCTTGTAGATAGGATTTCAAAGTTCCAATCTTTTTGTAATTTCCTCACCTTACGGAATCTGCAGGATGTAACGGTCATGTTTAGGTGCGTTACATGTCTGTGGCGGTCGCCCGATAGACCGTTACATTCAACGTATATAGAGTTTTAATTTAATCAAATTCTTTTATTCATTTATCCACATAATTTTCTTATATCAATAGTATTTATCCTTAAAATACGTGAATAAGCTAATTACCCTTCTAGAATATGGGGCAAACTTAATGGGCTTAGTCCATTAACCTTTTGGATAATAATTAGATAGGCTAGGTTAACTAATTAGCCTAATTGAGCCTTATAATGACTTATTAATCTAATAATCATTCATTAATTTATTTAGGCCTTTATAATTTCTAGAAAACTATTTCATAATTCAAAAATTATATATATAAATTTCGGGGTACTACACATAGTCAAAACCAGAAAACATCAATAGTGATTTCTAAACAATTGGGCTTTAATGGTACAACCAACTCGGCGTCCTAGTGGGAATCACAGGCTCGCGGAGAATTACGGAGACCTTGGAACCAGATTTCCTAGTCCATTGGAAGGAATATCTAATAGAGAGCTCCTCAAGTCTAAGAATATGTTCCTATGGTGTAAAGTGTGAACTAATGGTCGTATACCGGAATATATGCCATGTACTTAGAGAAATTGACTCTATAGACAGAAAAGAATGTGTAACAATGTGAAACCATGATAAAACTCCGTCAATATATCAGTTAAAATCATGTTTTTAATATAAAACTATATAGTTTTGGCAAACAAAGTTAACATGTACTTAAAATAACTCAAAGTGCTTTAGACATGCATGAATCCAAGTTCATGAAGATTCGTCAAAACTTAGATAACTAGGCTTATTTATAAGCTACTATGACTTCTCAATTCTGTCTCGAATGGACAGAACCCAGCACTCTGGCGGTCTAAGACAGGCGCGTCATATGACTGTGACGGTTCATCGTGGAGCCGTTAGAGTGTTGTAACGCTCTGATCCTGGTCCGTCAGAGATTACAGAGAAATTTAAGTACAACAGGCGGTGTGACGGCTTATCGTAAGGCCGTTAGAGTCATGTGACGGTCTAACTATAATCGGTCAGAGCACTGCTGATAGTAAGTAAAAGATATATGGTTTAAAACCTTTCATGCAAGAAGAATCAAAATAAACAACTACTTTAGTCATGACAGAACGAAGAATAGGCCATCTAGATGCATAAGTCACAGTGAATGAACAAGAGAATATCTTTTATCTGTAATTTAGGCTAAGGACATGCATGTATGCATAGACCTACTAAAACATGAAATTCATGGTCTATAGTGCATGGAATCAAGTAAAACCAGAGGGCTTTTATCCCTAACATGATATTCTTGCCGTTCATGAGATAACCTACCTCTTTACTGGGCTTTCAACTTCCAATTTGAGACTCCAAGACACGCCCTAGTTCTTTCCTTCCAGTGAGTTTTCAGCAACTTCACGTCGCTCTAACTCATCAATCTCTTGACCTAAGGACATAAAATTTGGAGGGTAAGGAGGTGAAACTAAGGGGAACAGAAAGTTCTAAAGACACTTAGACTAATTACCTCGATATGGTGTTCTAATCTCCTAACCTTCAGTGGACTTTCGCTTAGGTTCCTGGGTTGCTATGGTCGGACCAGCAACTTTGGAAGCTTCAAACCCCTTGTGTAGTTGATCTCCTAGCACGAAATTTTGAGGAAGATTAATCTATGTATAAGGAACAAAAACCTTTAAAGAACTTACCCGAAATACTATCTCTTTACCTTGATTCCACGCGAGCCAATGTAGGGGTCGCGCCGGTCAAAACTAGGGTCTATTTATAGGTTCTAGCTAGGGTTTTGTGGATTAGATTGATTCTAGAGTCCTTGTTAAAGCTTAGATCGACTTTTGAGAGTCCTTAACACGTTTACTAGTCCTCCCATCTCGATCCCTAAGAGATAGACTAGCAAAAATCCAATCTTTTTGCTCTTTCTTCCATTCACGGAACTGACAGAGTGTGACGGTCGACTCTTGGTGCGTTACATGCCTGTGGCGGTCGCACGATAGACCACTACAGCTACTGTGCGCAGAATTCAACTTAATTCAAAGTCTTTTATTTATTTTATCCACATAATTATCTATAACATGATATTTATCCTTAAAATTCATGAATAAGCTAAATAACCTTCTAGAATATGGGCCAAACTTAATGGGCTTGGTCCTTAAATCTTTTGGGTTTTATTTATCAAAGCTGGATTAATTATTCAACATACTTGGGCCTTATAATCAATTTAAGCTTTATAATTCCTAATAAATTCTGGAAAAATTTTAAAATAATCCAAAAAGTATTTATATAGATTTTGGGGCACTACACCCTCCTCCACTTAGAAGAATTTGGTCCCCATATTCATGGATTATATGGAGAGTGTACTTACAGTTGAATAATTCTGGAAATCTTTTCCGCATGGCTTCTTCCGTTTCCCAAGTTGCTTCGGACGGCCATGATTTCTTCCATTGAATTTTGACCATAGGAGTAGCTGTATTCCTTAGTTGATGCACTTCCCGTTCCAGAATCTTTATTGGTGTTTGCTCGTACGCCATATCCTTCTGAATCTCCAAATTATCACAAGTGATAACATGGTAAGGATCATATACATATTTTTTCAACATAGAGACGTGAAATACGTCACGAACTCCTGCTAATTGTGGAGGTAAAGCTAATATATAAGCCACTTCTCCGACCCCTTCGAGAATTTCAAATGGGCCAATGAACCATAGAGTTAGCTTGCCTTTGATGCCAAATCTTCGAATATCACGACCCGGAGAAAACTTTAGATACACATGATCTCATACCTGAAACTCCAAGTCGCGCCTCCGATTATCAGCATAGGATTTTTGCCTCTCTTGTGCCACCTGCAATCTTTCTCAAATGAGCTTAATTTTCTCTGAAGAATCCCTGATAATGTCGGGACCTAGAATTTGCATTTGCCCTATTTCATTCCCACATATCAGTGATGTACATCTTTTTCCATATAAAGCTTCAAAAGGTATCACCTGTATGCTGGCCTCATAACTATTGTTGTATGCAAATTCTACCAGAGGCAAGTGATCATGCCAACTTCCTCCAAAATCAATAGCACAAGTCCTGAGCATATCTTCTACCACTTGATTTGTTCTTTCAGTCTGACCATCAGTTTGTGGATGGAATGCCGTGCTAAAGTTCAGTCTGGTCCCTAGTGAATGTTGTAGACCCTTCCAGAATTACGATGTGAATCTAGGATCTCTATCAGATATGATAGTTACAGGGACACCATGTAGCTTGACAATTTCCTTCATGTATAAGGCTGCTAGAATATCCACAGACCATCGACTTTTGATTGGTATGAAATGTGCAGATTTTTTCAATCGGTCTATGATTACCCAGATACCGTCGTGTCCACCTCTTGTCTTTGGTAAACCCATAATGAAATTCATTCCTATGCTCTCCCATTTCCATGTTGGAATATCTAAGGGATGTAATTTACCTGCGGGTCTAAAATGTTCTGCCTTTACTTGTTGACAAGTGAGACAACGGGACACGAAATCAGCTATTTTTCCCTTCATATTGGGCCACCAGAAATTTCTTTTGAGATCTTGATACATTTTTGTACCACCTGGATGAATGGTGTACTTGGATTTATGTGCTTCTTCTAGGATCAGTTTCTTCGTATCCTCATGATCTGGTACACACACTTGGCCCTTAAATAGCAATCTTCCGTCATTGGAAATAGAAAAGTCTGGCCTCTGTTCTATGTTGGCTTTAATCTCCAGTAATACGGGATCATCATTTTACAGCTTGACCAGATCTTCTATTAATGTAGGTTGAGCTTGAATATTAGCTATGAAACAATCTTCTTCCTTCATGTCAATATCTAAGTTCAATTGAGCAAATTGAGGAATAAGATTAGTCATACTAATCATAAGACTTGATAGCTTTCCCATTGATTTTCTGCTGAGTACATCGGCTAAAACATTAGCCTTGCCAGGATGATATTGAATAGCAAAATCAAAGTCATTGAGATATTCAAACCATCTCCTCTGCCTCATATTAAACTCCTTCTGAGAGAATAAGTATTTCAAGCTTTTGTGGTCCGAGTAGATCGTGAATTTCTCTCCATAGAGATAATGACGCCAATTTTTTAAGGCGAAAATGACAACAGCCAATTCCAAATCATACACAGGGTAATTTTCCTCGTGACGTTTCAATTGTCTTGAAGAATAACAGATTACCTTTCCATTTTGCATAAGGATGCACCCTAAGCCAATGCCAGACGCATCCGTATATACTTCAAATCCACCACCTTCCACTGGTAGTGATAGAATAGGAGCTGTAGTAAGATGGTTCTTAAGAGTTTGAAAACTCTTTTCACATTCCTCTGACCAGACGAAAGGATTTTCTTTTCTCGTGAGTCTAGTTAAAGGAATAGCAATTTTTTAGAAGTCCTTAATGAACCTCCTATAATAATCAGCTAGACTCAGAAAGCTTCTTACTTCTGATAAAGTCGTTGGCCGGCTCTAGTTTCTGACAGCTTCTACTTTAGAAGGATCCACAGTGATACCTTCTTTTGAAATAATGTGGCCTAGGAATGAAACTTCCTTGAGCCAGAATTCACACTTGTTAAGCTTGGCATAAAGTTTATGTTCTCTAAGTGTTTGTAAAGTTATCCTCAGATGTTCTTCATGTTCCTCTTTTGTCTTGCAATATACTAGCATGTCATCAATGAAGACAACGATTAACTGGTCCAGATATGACTGGAAAACAGTGTTCATAAGTTGCATAAATGCTGCTGGGGCATTTGTTAACCCGAACGACATCACCACGAATTCATAGTGGCCATAACGACTTCGAAAAGCCGATTTACAAATATCTTCTTCTTTAATTCTAAGCTGATGATAACCTGACCTGAGGTCTATCTTAAATACTCTGCTCCCAAAAGCTGATCGAAGAGCTCATCAATACGCGGCAACGGATACTTGTTTTTGATTGTAAGTTGATTCAGTCGCCGGTAGTCGATACACAGCCGGAGAGAGCCATCCTTCTTCTTGACAAAAAGAATCGGCACACCCCAGGCGGATGTGCTAGGTCTGATGAAACCCTTTTCTAGTAGTTCCTGCAACTATCTTTTTAATTCCTTAAGTTCCTTGGGGGACATCCTGTAAGGGGCTATAGAAATAGGTGCTGCTCTTGGAATGAGTTCGATGGTGAAGTTTACTTCCCTATTGGGTGGTAAACTGGGTAATTTGGATGGGAACACATCTGGGAACTCATTTAATGATTTCCTTGGACTCGGTAACAATGACAGAAGAAAGAAAAGCTTCACATCCTTACGAGATAAGTTTGCAAGCGTGAAGAGAGGATATGATAGTGGGATATTTCCTATACTTGATGCCAAGAAAAGAAAATCTTGGAAGACCGGATTTTCGAAAGGATATAATCCTATTTCGGCAGTTAATATCAGCATCATGATCGATAAGCCAATCTACCCCTAAAATGGCATCATAACCTTTCATGTCAAAGCATACTAAGTTTGCGGGGAGATTGTGATCTTCCACTATTACCTCACTATCAGGATAATACTCGGTAAGCTTTGTTCCAGAACCTAAGGGTGTAGTAATAGATAGATCAGAAGGTAGGGGAACTAATGCAATTGGTACTATTTTTGCAAAAGTAGTGGAGATAAAAGAAAGAGAGACACCAGTATCAAATAGCATAAATGCAGGACGGGAACAAATTTGAAGGGTACCTTCCATAAGTCCACCATCCTTGGGTGCTTCTTCTTCTTCTAGAACAGCATTAAGGCGAGCTTGCCTCCTACATCCACCACCCGACGATTGGTCCTTCATAAGGGGGCAATCTGGCATACAATGCTCCTTGCTTCCACAACATAGACACGCACCAAGGCGCTTCCAACATTCTTCAGCCGAATGGCCGAACTTCTCGCAAAATGTGCAAGCCGTCATGATTTGCTGCTTCTCCTCCTTGACTTTCTTGTTCTTCTGGGAACTTCCACCGTTCCCGCTCCTGGATCTTTTCTTACTATCACGGCTTTTATGAGGTTCCGTGATGCTGAATTTTTCTTTCTTATAATGTCGATTAGATCGTCGGCTGGACTCTTCTCCTTTTCCTTTCAATTTCTCGACCTTTTTCTAAGGTCTCTCACATAAATATGCCTGCTGGACCATCTCTACATCGGTACGGATGTTTTGGGTCCCGAGCTGCTGAATGAAACTGGGTCGTAACCCGTCCATAAACCGATTAGCCTTCAATAAATCGGTACTGATTAAATGCGGTGCATAGGGTGCTAGCCTGGAGAATTGAAGTTCATACTCCGCGACTGTCATCATTCCCTAACAAAGAGAGGCGAACTACATAGCCTTTCTTTCTTTAACATGCTCAGAAAAGTACTTAGCACGGAATCGAATAAGAAAACCGTCCCATGTATGAGGTGCATCTGCCAGAGGTGTAGGTACTGATTTCCACCATGTGCATGCATCTTTATAGAGTTGAAATGTTGCAAGATGCACTTTTTCTTGGTCCGTGCATTGGATAACATCGAAGATACGATTCATATCATCTATCCAATTTTCTGCCTCATCTGGGTTGGAAGCACCGTAGAAACGCGGAGGGTTTAAGCTCCGAAAATTGCGGTGCAAGTCACCAGCCCTCGCCCCTGCGCCTGCCTGGGCCATAGTTTGTAATGCCTGAGTAAGGCCAGCAACCGTTTGTTGCATGCCACCCAATCTACGCGATGAGCCATTGTAATAATGAAGTATCTGAGAGACATAATAAATTGTTAATTCTTATGGAATTAAGAAGAGATTAATCTTAAAACTAATTAACTATCTTATCCCGGCTCTACCCAGTTCTCGCATAGGTGAGGAAATTTCTTCCTTAGTTCATAGGTAGAGGTCCTTAACCCTTGGACTTATCCTATGACTCTCTTTCCTATGTCCTAAGACTTAGGCTCTGATACAAACTTAACTGTCACGCCCCGAGCCTTTATTACAGTGGAAGACTAGCTCGGGGAATCGCGAACAGTCGACATGGTAAGCCTCTTGCAAGCAAGAACGATCAGAGCGTAAGACAATCACATATAAGAATGCATTTGCACAATAATTTACTCAAACTCCAACTTATTTCATTAATAATCAAAATATTCCAATACAATAACTTTTCAACCTTCTTTAATCCATCAGACTCAAGGAAAATGGAAAATTACAAAGACTTGATCTAAACAATATTGACTTTCCTAAGTCTTCACTCTCATTTTTATAAGACTTTCATTCGTTCTTGGACCCGCTACTTGTATAACTCGAATCCGAATTTGAATCACTTCCATCTCTTGATAAAGTTGGAAATAGGTAATGAGCACACTTGCCCAGTAGGTATCTTTGCATCAACATGAAGGCACTATTAAAGTAATTAGCATTTTAGCTCTAAAGAAATAAGGTAATTTCATGCGAATATGATCAACATGCAATTTAACCAAAGTAATAAAGATGATCATGTAAGATAGAATGAGCAAGTATGACCAAGCAAGAATGTAACAAGAACATGATATGGCCTTTCATGAATAAGAATGTACTAGAAATTCATGTAACAATCAAGAATGTACTATTCACTTAGTCGGAAGTACTTCGTGAATTTCTATGGAATATCATGTAACAAGTTAGAAAGTCATGTCTATGTATATGTCGTGTCGTGGATTTTCACTTCACGAACCGTGGATCTACACTTATTTATAGAGAAAGTACTCCCAGTGTAATGCGACGCTAGTAGCATCATACGCCATGGTTTATAATAGTATATTTTTGACAATCAGTCGAGGGGCTAGCATAGAGCCCTTGCACACAATCAATGCTCGATCCGCATCTTCAAATATAAATCAAGTTACTTCCACGCATGTAAATAATGTGGCCAAGAAAGTGCAATTTCAATAATAGGTTCATGATAAAGAAATCATCTATAAGAATGCTTCTATTTGAATTAAAGAATTTCAATAAACATATTAAAACTAGGTTATGCTATGAAAATAAATCGGTAGTATAACGGTACATTCCTTAACTTTCGTAAATTAAAATTAAGTATCTTGAACAATATGACAAGTCCTAGACCATCAATAATCCATCTAGGAACTTTAAAATATCAATCCTTGGGTCAAACCTCGGGTTAAGTACTCTGACGGTCAATTAATGGGCCGTTACATGAACGTGACGGTCTATAATTGGGCCGTTATAATAGGTTGAATCCAGAAATAATAATTGGACTCAGTAAATGTGACGGTTGTATACTAGACCGTTAGATGGGCCTGACGGTCGAGTAATAGGCCGTTACATAGTCAAAACCAAAAAATATCGATAGTGCTTTCTAAACAATTGGGCTTTAATGGTACAACCAACTCGGCGTCCTAGTGGGAATCCCAAGCTCGCGGAGAATTACGGAGGCCTTGAAACCAGATTTCCTAGTCCATTGGAAGGAATATCCAATAGAGAGGTCCTCAAGTCCAAGAATATGTTCCTATGGTGCAAAGTGTGAACTAATGGTCGTATACCGAAATATATGCCATGTACTTAGAGAAATTGACTCTATAGACGGAAAAGAATGTATAACGATGTGAAACCATGATAAAACTCCGTCAATACATCAGTTAAAATCATGTTTTTAATATAAAACTATATAGTTTTGGCAAACGAAATTAACATGTACTTAAAATAACTCAAAGTGCTTTAGACATGCATGAATCAAAGTTCATGAAGATAGGTCAAAACTTAGATAACTAGGCTTATTTATAAGCTACTTTGACTTCTCAATTCTGTCTCGAATGGACAGAACCCAGCACTCTGGCGGTCTAAGACAGGCGCGTCATATGGCTGTGACAGTTCATCGTGGAGCCGTTAGAGTGTTGTAACGCTCCGATCCTGGTCCGTCAGAGATTACAGAGAAATTTAAGTACAACAGGCGGTGTGACGGCTTATCGTAAGGCCGTAAGAGTCATGTGACGGTCTAACTATAATCTGTCAGAGCACTGCTGACAGTAAGTAGAAGATCTATGGTTTAAAACCTTTCATGCAAGAAGAATCAAAATAAACAACTACTTTAGTCATGACAAAACGAAGAATAGGCCATCTAGATGCATAAGTCACAATGAATGAACAAGAGAATATCTTTTATCTGTAATTTAGGCTAAGGACATGCATGTATGTATAGACCTACTAAAACATAAAATTCATGGTCTATAGTGCATGGAATCAAGTAAAACCAGAGGGCTTTTATCCCTAACATGATATTCTTGCCGTTCATGAGATAACCTACCTCTTTACTGGGCTTTCAACTTCCAATTTGAGACTCCAAGACACGCCCTAGTTCTTTCCTTCCAGTGAGTTTTCAGCAACTTCACGTCGCTCTAACTCCTCAATCTCTTGACCTAAGGACGTAAAATTTGGAGGGTAAGGAGGTGAAACTAAGGGGAATAGAAAGTTCTAAAGACACTTCGACTAATTACCTCGATATGGTGTTCTAATCTCCTAATCTTTAGTGGACTTTCGCTCAGGTTCCTGGGTTGCTATGGTCGGACCAGCAACTTTGGAAGCTTCAAACCCCTTGTGTAGTTGATCTCCTAGCACGAAATTTTGAGGAAGATTAGTCCTATGTATTAGGAACAAAAACCTCTAAAGAACTTACCCGAAATACTATCTCTTTACCTTGATTCCACGCGAGCCAATGTAGGGGTCGCATTGGTCAAAACTAGGGTCTATTTATAGGTTCTAGCTAGGGTTTTGTGGATTAGATTGATTCTTGAGTCCTTGTTAAAGCTTAGATCGACTTCTGAGAGTCCTTAACACGTTTACTAGTCCTCCCATCTCGATCCCTAAGAGATAGACTAGCAAAAATCTATCTTTTTGCTCTTTCTTTCTTTCACGGAACTGACAGAGCGTGACGGTCGACTCTTGGTGCGTTACATGCCTGTGGCGGTCGCACGATAGACCACTACAGCTACTGTGTATAGAATTCAACTTAATTCAAACTCTTTTATTTGTTTTATCCACATAATTATCTATAAAAGGATATTTATCTTTAACATTCATGAATAGGCTAAATAACCTTCTAGAATATGGGCCAAACTTAATGGGCTTGGTCCTTAAACCTTTTGGGTTTTATTTATCAAAGCTGGATTAATTATCAGGGGAACTGGCAATTCTGACACAGTGTCAAGAATTCTAAGGCCTATTCAACATACTTGGGCCTTATAATCAATTTAAGCTTTATAATTCCTTATAAATTCTAGAAAATTCTTAAAATAAATCAGAAATTATTTATATAGATTTTGGGGCACTACACGGTGAGTGGAGAGAACCTTGCTTTATCAATTCGCTTGATTCGTGTACTTAATTGAACATCATTTTAATAGTTGCGTCAGTCCGTGTGATTTGTGGGTAAACAATTCAACCCCCCCTTCTTGTTTACTCATATTTTGGGCCAACATTCGGGGTCTGAATAAAGCTTATTCGAAGGATGATTTTTTACTGCCCATCACCAAAGTTATGATCAATGCTACTAGCAGCCATGAATGAGGCCTTGTCATTTATGGATGGGTCGTCTGGCTACAATCAAATCTAGATAGGTGAGCATGAAAGAATTCATACAGCCTTCCGGTCACCTAAAGGGTTATTCTATTAAAAAAGAATGCCCTACGGTCTCAAAAATGCTGGCGCCACTTATCAGAGGGCGATCACGAAAATATTCAACAAGTTGCTCTATGACAAAGTCGAATGCTATATTGACAACTCAGTCGTCAAGACAATGAATAGGGAAGTTCACTTGGCTGACCTCAGAATTATATTTGAAAGGTTGCGGTAATATGACCTGAAGATGAACCCGATGAAGTGCACTTTTGGCGTTTCAAGTGGAAAGTTCCTGGGCTTCGTCGTCAGATATAGGGGGATTGAAATAGACCCCACCAAAAGCAAACCTATTTAAGAGTTGCCTCCTCTTAGAAACCTGACAGAACTGCGATCATTACAAGGCCGGCTGGCCTATATCTGCAAATTCATCTCAATCTGTCCGGGCAGTGTCAACCGTTCCACAAGCTAATGATGAAGGATACACCGTTCAGCTGGGGTGAAGAATGTCAAAAAGCTTTTGACCAGCTGAAAGAATACTTGAAGACCCCACCAGTACTGGGGGCACCTGTTAAAGGGCGGCCGCTGATTTTGTACATAGATGTCACCGAATACTCTCTGGGGGCAATGCTGGCCCAGAATAATGATGAAGGAAAAGAACAAGCTCTCTACTACCTAAGCGGAAGGTTGGTCGGGGTAGAAGGAAAATACACACCGATTGAAAAGGTTTGCCTCGCGCTGGTCTTTGCAGCTAAGAAGATGAGGCACTACATGCTATCGCATGAAGTTAAACTAATATCCTGGGCTGACCCGGTCAAATATATACTTTCCCAACCAGTCCTAAAAGGGTGACTAGGTAAATGGACTGTCATCCTCATGAAATTTGACATTACCTATGTGCCATAAAAGGCCATCATAGGCTAGGCCGTTACAGATTTCTTTGCAACACACTCGGTGCCTGAAGACTCTCCGTTGATTACGAAGCTTCCTGAAGATGAGACTCTAGAAGTGGACCAAGTCCAACAGGCCACTTGGCAGCTATACTTCGACGGGGCTTCTAAAATGAAAATCCCCGTCAGGACAAACAAGAATAAGAGCGGGGTCCGGCATCATCCTCAAATCCCCCGAAAGAGAGGTGCTGCACACCTCTTGCTCAATCAACAAAGCCTACACAAATAATGAAGTAGAATATGAGGCTCTAATTATCAGTCTCCAGGTTGCAATCCACATGGAGATCTGAATGCTGCAAGCATTTGGAGATTTAATGTTAGTCGTCAAATAGATCCAGGGAGAGTTTGACGTTCGAACCTGAATTTCTCCCCTACCACGCCAAGGCGAAATAGGTTATGGGGCGATTCTACTTTATCGAAATAAACCACGTCGACCGAGGTCAAAATGCACAGGCCGATGCATTAGCAAAGTTGGGAAGCTCACCGATAGTCCCACCGAAGGAATCACTCAACATATGGGTGATAAATCGACGGCAGGTCCCCAGCATGATAGAAGAAGAGCCAGGTGTAGAAGAGCTTGTAATAGCAACCGAGGAAGTGGTCGGCTCATCCAACTGGCGAGAACCTCTCATGCAATGGTTTAAACACCAGCAGCTACCCAAGCGAAGAGAAGAAAAGATCAGGATGATCAGGATGAAAGATTCCTATGAAAGTAGAGAATAAAACCATATAAAGAATGGGGTAAGAAAATGGCAAGTGATTGAGAAGCAAGATGTAAACATGAAGCAATACTAAAAGAGTCTTGCATTCAAAAAGATAGGTACTGTAGAAACTATGAGAGATGACGAATTCAAGGTGTACAGTCACTACAATGAAACCCGAGTGTAAAAAGTGTGAAGCAATGAATAATAAAATTCAAAATATATGGATGTGTAGATTTTCTTAGGAACACTAAAGGGTTATTTCCTCTCTACACTTCCATTTTAGATCCTCGACTATTGATAGCTTCGCACAATCCCAATTTTTATTTTTTGTTATTGGACTTCACCGTTTGATGCGAGTCTACTCATATGTCTCAATGGAGATTCCCGGCTACTAGGATTCGTCACTTATTTGATTTTACATGTGGATTCTTGTTTCACCTTTCGACGCGAGTTTCCTCATTTATTTCAATGGGGATTCCCGGCTACTAGGATCGACATTTCACTTATTGATTTTTGATGGGGTAGGTAACTTTTTCTTCATGATAACTCTTAATGTTCATGTAGAGATTTAAGGTCCCCTTGAAGTGTTGGAAAGAATATCTAAAATGCTTATTAATGAAGATCATGTATTTCATTTTGTGCATTGTGTATGGGAATTGTAGTGAATGTAACAGATGAATTTGTATATGCATAGTTACGTCTCCGCCTGAGTGTATGCACAGTTGGGATTATTTCCTCCCCCTTAGTATATGCCATGTCACACACATGATCAAAATCATTGCAGTGTTATTTAGCCAAGGAGTAAGGTCATAGAAGAATGAAAGAAGGTGTCATTACTCCATAGATATACTCAAGCATGCAAGGTGGCAATAATTCCGTATAAGTTGATTTCTGGTACATGGCGGAGGTGAAGGTCTGAAGACCCAACTCACGTATAGTGAGAGTTTCCAGGTGGACGTAATCCACCCTTCCACACCACACTATTTTAGATACTAGAAAATCATGACATTCAAGCATGTAGTAGTATAGAGTATGTACATGTATAAGCAGACAAATGCACATGAATGGAAATATGAAAAGTTAATTTATGCACAGTTGGATGCATATGCAAGAGTATAAAAAGTTAAATGCAGAAAAGAGTGTGTATATGTAAGGAAGTGTATGCAAAGAATTTATTCAAGGCAAGTGGAACCTCATGTATGTGCAAGTGTAAAAGTTATGTACAGTTGAGTGAAATGAAAAACTAACTTTCTAACTAGCAGATGCCAAGCACTCTCCTAATAAAAGCAAACTTATCAGAATTCAAAGGTTTTGTTAAAATATTAGCTAGCTACTTTTTAGTATCTACAAAAGTTAATTCAAAATCTCCTTTGTTGATGTGATCCCTTATGAAATGATGTCTAATCTCTATGGGCCACTTTGGTAACGGGTTAAGCTGGGTTAGGGTGGGTTAACTGGGGTCGGGTGAGTTACTCCTTGTTTGATAGTTTTTTTCTTAACCCGGGTCGGATAGGGTTAAAGTGGATTAACTCATTCCTAAGAAATAGGTGAAATGAGTTAATCCACCCGGGTTAGAGTTAGGGGTGGGGTGGACTAACCCAGGTAAGCCACCCACCCCTAATCTAACCCGTTACCAAAGTGGCCCTATATGTTTGGTTCTTGAGTGATGAACATGATTTTGGGATTGATTTATTGCAGAGGTGTTGTCACATAAAATTGGAGTCTTTTTCAATGAAATCCCAAAATCAATTACTTGTTGTTGGATCCAAAGTACTTGGGCCGCATAACTACCTGCAGCCACATATTCAGCTTCAGCAGTCGATAGAGCCACACAATGTTGTTTCTTAGAGGCCCATGTTACCATACAACTCCCTAGAAATTGGCAATGTCCACTTGTACTTTTACGATCCAATTTTCACCTGGTGTAATCAGAATCGGTATAAGCAACCAAATCAAATGAACCATTTTTCGGAAACCACAAATCAAGATCTACAGTACCATTCAAGTAACGAAAAATTCTTTTTAAGGCCGACAAGTGTGATTCTTTTGGACATGATTGAAATCTTGCACAAAGATAAACGCTAAACTGAATGTCAGGCCTACTTGCAGTTAAGTATAGCAATGAGCCAATCATTCCCCTAAACAACTTTTGATCAACATTTTTACCTGACTTATCTTTATCCAATTTTAGTGAGGTGGACATCGGAGTGGGATGTGGTTTGCCACTTCCAAATTCAAATTTCTTGAGGATCTCTTGAGTGTACTTCTTCTGGTTGATGAAGATGTCATCATCTAGTTGTTTGATCTGCAAACCCAAGAAGAAGTTCAACTCCCTCATCAAGCTCATCTCGAATTCCCCCTGCATTAATTTTGCAAAATCTTCATTCATTTGATTATTTGTGACTCCAAAAATAATATCGACTACATAAACTTGAACAAGAAGCATGTGTTCATCAAGAGTTTTTTGTAAACAATGTTTGATCAATATTACCCCTTTTGAATCCATTTTCAATCAAAAATGAACTTAATCTTTCATACCATGCTTTGGGGGCCTATTTCAAACCGTATAGTGCCTTGTCGAATTTGTATACGTGGTCTGGAAATTTGTTGACTTCAATACCCGGTGGTTGCTCCACGTACACATCTTCTTTCACAACTCTGTTCAAGAAGGCACTCTTCACGTCCATTTGATAAAGCTTTATATCCCTGAAACAAGCAAATGCAAGAAGAATTCTCACTGCTTCTAATCTAGCCACTAGAGCCAATGACTCATCAAAATCAATCCTGAATTATTGGCTGTGGCCTTTGGCTACTAACCTGGCCTTATTCCTAATTATCACCCCTTCTTCACTAAGTTTGTTCTGAAAAACTCACTTAGTTCCGATAACTGGGTGATCATTAGGTCGGGGCACTAGGAACCGCACCCGATTCCTTTGGAATTTGTGTAGTTCTTCTTGCATGGCCAGAACCTAGGAGCTATCATTTAGTGCCTCATCTACTGATTTAGGCTCAATATGAGAAAGTAAAGTATGATTGTCAAGTTGTTCTACCTCCCTCATTAAAGCCCTTGTCCTTACACCTTTGTCCACGCCCTCGATAACATTTTCTAGAGGGTGATCCTTGTGAACAGTCCATTGGCGTGGAAGCACATGCTGTGGCTTTTCTTGTGCTTGTTCATTTTGATCCTCTTGATCTTGATTTTCCTGTGCCTCACTTTGTCCACTAGCTTCAGCTTTTTCCTTCTCTTCCTCACCTGAAATGATAAAATGTTCTTTTTCATTAGATTTTCTTGGAGTGAATTCATCTACAACGACATGAGGGCTTTCCTCTACCAAAAGAGTTCTCATATTATATACACGGTAAGCCCTAGAGTTTAATAAGTACCCAAGAAAAATTCCCTTGTCACTTTTCGCATCAAATTTTTCTAAGTTATCTTTTCCATTGTTCAAGATATATAGCAAATTGAACCAAAAGGCTTCAAATGGGAAATATTTTGCTTTTTACCTTTGTAAAGCTCATAAGGAATTTTCTTTAAGATAACTCTTACCATGGCACGATTTGTGATGTAGCAGGCCGTGTTGACTCGTGGTTGCCAAATTCTTTCCCATGATCACTTCGAATTTTCTAAATCAAGTAAGCTTTTTCGTTCTGTACTCTTTGACAAAATTCTACAAATTCCTGAAAAGCATCGCTCTTTTTAGCCAAAATAACACACATGCAAAACATGAATAGTCGTCAACAATCACAAATCCATATAGTTTCCCTCCAAGACTGTGCGTCCTGGTGGGTCCAAATAAATCCAAATGTAGTAACTGTAGGGGTTTGTCAGTTGAAACAATGTTTTTACACTTAAACGAAATCTTGGTTTATTTTCATTTGCTACATGCTTCACAGATTTTTGTTGTTTCAAATTTTACCTTGAGTAAACCTCTAACCAAATTTTTCTTTGACAATTTTGAAAGGACATTAAAACTGGCATGCCCTAAACGGCGATGCCACAACCAAGCATCATCAGTTTTGTTTGCAACTAGGCAAAGATTTTTCGAAACTAAGTCATCAAAATCAACAGTGTATGTATTGTTAACCCTAATGCCTATGAACTTTATTTCATTTGTATGTACATCTATGATGAACAATGTGAAGACTCAAAGACAACCTTGTGACTTTTGTCACAAAGTTGACTAATGCTAAGCAAATTGTGATTTAACCCTTTCACAAGCAAAACACTATCAATGCAATGTTCAGAATTGTTACCAACTCTTCTCATACCTATAATTTTGCCTCTATCCTGTCCACCAAAAATATCTATGCCTCTTTCTCTTTCCTCCAGGTTTGCAAAAAGCTCTTTATTCCCGATCATATGCCTGGAACATCCATTGTCCAGGTACCATTTATTTTCATTGACTTTTAAGCAGACCTGCACAAACAAAAAGAATTCTCAAGATGTTTTAGGTACCCAAGCAAGATTGGGATGTTTAGAGTCAATTTTTCTATTTACAAAAGGATTTCTGAATTGTCTTGCAAAGAAATCATCATCATTCTTCATCAAGTTGCATATGTACATGTCATGTCCCAATCTACCACAATAAAAACACATGGGTTTCTTCCTTGTAAAATTGTTTTTGGCATTTGCATTTCGAAAAGCATTGAAGGAATTTGTATGTGAACATTGTGCTTTTGTGTGTGAGGATGATGCACCACTATCATGCAAACCAGATGTTTTAATTTTGTATTTAAATCTCATTCTTTTAGGGGGCATGTACCCCCGGGCATCATATCTGAGGTTCTTCTCCTCTCGAGAAAGTTTTTCTTGAGCAAGTTTTAAATCATTAAATTTCACATGTAAGGATTCAAGTTTACTCTCTGCTTACTTCCTAACTTGCTCACTCTCATTTAATTTGACAGTTAAATGTTCCAATTCCAATTTCAAGGCTTCATTTTTCTCTTCAAGCTCATCCTTGATTTTAAAACTGCGTTGTTTCTCAACTTCTAAACATGAGATTTCATCTTCAAACAAGGTCACTTTTGACAAAAGCATTTCATTTTCATGTTTGACATTCTCAGTTTGATGTTCAAATAAACTACATTTATTGCATGGATTTTTGGAATTTACAATCTCAAAAAATTTCTTTTTTAGATTTTTATTCTCGGATCTGAGTTTTTTGTATTTTTGATATATATCAACATAAGCTAATTGTCATTCTTCACTAGAAAGATTTTTTGAGTCAGAATTTACCTCTTCATCATCATCCTGTGCCATCAAGCAAAGATTCTTAACCAGCTCATCAAGCTCGTCTTCTTCCTCAGACGCGGACTCTTCCTCATCTTCATCACTCCACATCACCTTCAGGGCTCTTGGCTTCTTTCCTTTGCCCTTCTTGGTTTTCTTCTGAAGTTCATGGCATTCACCCCTCATGTGCCCCATTTTCTTGCACTCATAGCACATGACTTCCTCCTTCTTACTTGATTCCCCTTTCTTGGGTGATGATTTCTCCTGAAATTTTCTGGGAAAATTCCCTTTCTTCTTAGCTCTTCGGAAATATCTTCTAGCTCTCTTTGTAATAAGAGCCACAAGCTATTCTTCATCACTGACCATGCTTGATCCACAATCACTTTCACCGGATGATTGTGAGTTCACCTTCAAAGCAACTACCTACTTCTTCTCACTCTCGTCCTCAATTCTCTTGTTATTTAGCTCATACATCATGAGCAACCCGATCAGCTCATCAAGGGACAATGTAGTCAAATCCTTCGAATCTTCATCAATGTTGCCTTAGTGTGCCACTGTGGTGACAATGACCGTAATACCTTCCGGACTAACTCTTGATTAGTGTAGTCCTTCCCCAAAGCCTTCAGTGCATTTGTTATTTCACTCAATCTTGCAAACATCTGGGAAATGTTCTGGTCCGGCTTCGTTGCAAATAGCTCATATTCCCTGATGAGTAGATTCACCTTCGTCTCCTTAACTTCTGAGGTCCCTTCGTATATAAGCCTCAGCTTATCCCACATTTCCTATGTAGAAGAACACATCGAAATACATTAGTATTCGTTTGGATGAATTGCACATTGAATGATATTCATAGCTTTATAATTTGCACATGATTTTCTGATATCTTCATCTTCCCATTCATCATCATTTTCAGGTAATTTATATGGACCCTTGCACACTACACACCACACATCATACTCCTGAGCTCGTAAAAAGACAGTCATTCTATTTTTCCAATATGAATAATTATTTCCCTCAAAAAAGGGAGGTCTATGAATGGAGTGACCCTCGGGAAGCAAGCCTTTGTTGGCCATTCTAAACGATCTTTACTCAAGGACCACAAGGTCCACTAAGATAATCAGAGACCGAGCTTTGATACCACTTGTTGGCCCAGACTACGAGTAAACAAGAAAGGGGGGTTGAATTGTTTACCCCCAAATCGCACGACCTGACACAACTATTAAAATGTTGATCAATTAAACTTACAAATTAATCAAACTGATGAAGCAAGTGTTCCCTCAAACTCACTATTCTTAAGTTCGCACTCGAGAAATATTCAACAACCACAAAATGATCAATCAACCATGGAGATGCAAGATTTAAGGTGGTTCGGCCAGACCAAATTGTCCGCCTAGGTCCACCCCTCACCAACACGGTGAGGCTTTCCCCACTACTAAAAAGTAGTAACGGAGATAAAGATCTCCAACAACCAACGAAGACGATGTCTCCAGAAGACACACACACGCTACAAGATGTAGTCACTGAGCACACGTTGCACAAGCCGCAGCACAACACCATAACTCGCTGCACTCTCGCAGCAGACCAACAGACCACAAAGTGTATAGAAGAGTATTCAAAGAATGCACAGCTTTAACCACTTAAAACATGAAATCTAATAAAATAATATTGCAAAAACTAGAGGGAAATGGTAAGGAATCTCCTCCTCATGATGATGAATGCCAAAACACAGCCATCTCCTCGACTTTGGACTGGTGAAACTCGGATCCAAGGTTGCTTCCATGAATCTCAAACTTTCAAACACGATGACGGCTCTCTGGCTTCAATAGATGATGCAGATCAACATTCCGCTCTTCGATCATGGATTTTCTGGGTTGAAATCAAGAGAAGAGGGGGGCAAGAAGGTCTCCATGCAGCAGTTCTCCTCCTCCTTCTTCTTGCACAAGAAAAACACAAAAACCCTTAGCCTCTTTTCTCAAATTCTCAAGAGTAGAATATATATCCAAGAGAGAGCCCAAATGACAAAGATGCCCCTTTTAGAACCCTCTAAGATCACCCTAATAGGTGTGTCAATAGTCCAGGGGTATTGTTGTAAAAGATCACCCCAAACAAGGCTCCCATGAGTGGGTTCCAGAGTGAAATAGAAATCACGTGCGGGGTTTCGAACAGAAAGGGTCGACCCCTTTCCTGAGGGGGGTCGACCCCTTTTGCACACAGGTTCTGTTTAGCCAAAATGTTGAACAGCGGTCGACACCTTCCTTCAGGGGGGTCGACCCCTTTTGGACAGTGCTTCTGTTTGGCCAAAAACTGATCAAGGTTTAACCCTTCTGAGTGGGGGGGTCGACCCGTTCAGCCTAGGCACTTCCTAAAGGTTCAAAAAATAGTAATTAAAGCCCCTTAAACCCTCAAATACCCAATGAAATAAAAGTAACCAATTTTCCTTGATTCCGGAGGATTTAAGTTAAGGTTTGAACTTGCAAAGCACAAAATTATCAAGTTAGAATAGATTTGGAATTTATATTAACTCCTCCATTGTAACTAGCATTGCTTGAATGAAAGAGGACACTATGGTATGCAAACCAAGCTAGAACACTATCATCTCTACTCTCATGATCTCAAGGATTGAAATGTGACTTCAAAACATAAAATCTTGCTCATTCACAAGTTTATCAAATTGGTAATTCAAACAACCACTCACATTGATTTGTTTTGCCGAAACTAAACATATGAACACAATTAACACTAAGACACACATGTTTTGTAATCATCAAAACCAATACGCCCAAAATCAATTAGGGAGTCCAACAATTGGCTTGGGCCTTTTGTCCTCCAAAAGGTCTACGAAGGAGGTGCGTATGTTGTTGTCAACCATAGGGGGGAAACTCAATTCCCACCCCTTAATGGAAAGCATTTGAAACTATATTATGTACCACTTCCCCAGTTCAATGAACAATTAAACCCCACATCTCACATCGCGCAAGCATGTTTCTTAGATCTCCCATGAAACTATGCAATGTCCATTCAAAAAAAGAAAAAAAAAGAAAGGAAGAAGAAGAAGAAAAGAAACAAAAAAAGAACGTCATCAAAGTCACCGGGGGATATCAATTCATCAAGTCCTACCGGAATTCAAAAATCTCTCCTCCGGCCCAGACTATTCATCTTGGTCGAATGACCAAACAACTGCACTTCATGCAGTAGCAAAAGTCTCAAATACAGCTCGACATTACGATGTTTTGTCCCACTAGTAAACAAACCTTTGACCCAGACCTTCCGTCTGGAGCCAATAAATAAAAAGAACCCTTTGCTTAGACACTCACCCCATGTCAATGAATTAACCACGTCAGCCTCCGGCACCCTGTCGGCACTGACGAATAAACCTCCGACTTGGACCTTCTGTCTAAGTCAATGAATAAAAAGACTTCTTCCCTTCGGCCCAGACCTTCCGTTTGGAGTCGATGAACAAAAAGACCCCTTTGCTTTGACACTCACCCTGTGTCAATGAATTAACCACGTCAGCCTCCGGCACCCTGTCAGCATTGACGAATAAACCTCCAACTTTGACCTTCCGTCTAAGTCAACGAACAAAAAGACTTCTTCCCTTCGGCCCAGACCTTCCGTTTGGAGTCGATGAACAAAAAAACCCCTTTACTTTGACACTCACCACGTGTCAATGAATTAACAACGTCAGCCATCGGCACCCTGTCAGCATTGACGAATAAACCTTTGACTTGGACCTTCCGTCTAAGTCGATGAACAAAAAGACTTCTTTCCTTCGGTCCAGATCTTCTATCTGGGGTCGATGAACAAAAAGAGCCCTTTGCTTTGACACTCACCCCGTGTGTCAATGAATTAACCACGTCAGCCTCCGGCACCCTGTCGGCACTAACGAATAAACCTTTGACCGAGACCTTCCATACAAGTCAATAAACAAAAAAGACTTCTTTTCTTTGACCTGGACCTTCTGTCTAGAGTCAATAAAAAAACCCTTACTTTGACACTAACCCCGTGTCGATGAACAAACTACATCAGTATTTGACACCCCGTCGGTAGTGACGAATACACAAACTTTTCCCTACCTCGTCGGGCTCATTACAAGGCCTTTGGCCTAGACCTTCCATCCAATAAACAATCCTCCTTGTTTCAACACTAGCCACCAGTCCCACAAGGATTGACCTCACCTTGTTGGTTTAGACCTCCTATCTAGATCGATGCATAAAACCTTCCTCCTTGCTTTAGCATTGACCTCATGTCGATGACTAAACCCTGTTGGGTGCGCAACTGGGATCTAGAGCGGGGGTGATTAGATTCCCTTTTTAAATTATGCCCAAGTAAAAAATCCAAGTTCAAACTAGACTAAAATTAGGACAGGAGAAGTACTTGCACAGAACTGAACTGAAATACATATGACCAATTAAACGTTTAGATAGAACCAATGACAAATAATTGATCGTGTGCCAGTGCTGAACAGAATTTAAACAGACAAGTTCATACAAGAGTAATGCAACATATATCATCTTAGCAATCACCAGTTCATGCAAAGCTAGTGTCTAGCACTTAAATTGACTTAACCTTGAGTACAGATCAAGTGCACAGAAAGATCAATAACCAAGTATAACAAGAAGTTTGTTCTTACAGAACCTATGTCGAACACACTGTAGGTAATAGCTATACCGATCAGAAATTAAACTGTTCAAACAATTATCATCCAGCACAAAACTTATCTCGAACAATTAGTCTATGAAGCTAGTACTAGGCGGAGGGTTGAGTCCAGAAACTCTCCTCACACAAGGTGTATGCGAACACCTTTTGATATACCAACTTAGATTGACTTAACCGGAACGAACCATGCAATGCTATAAATGCAAATCTAAGAAGAGAAAGCAATCACACAGCCAAACCACGATGCACAACTATTTTTAGGTGGTTCAACCTGCACTAAACAGATCTACATCCACCCCCCACTCAACCAATTGAGGATTCCACTGACACACAGCTTAATCCGCTGATCCACAACTTCGAGGGAACTAATCCCTTACAACAGCTGATTCATAGCTTCTTGGGAACCAATCCCACAAAGAGGAACAAATCCTCTGAGTGCTGATACACAGCTTCCCCCGATCCCAAAATAGGGTATCGGAAATACAAGATGGAAAAGGAAAATAATAAACAAAACAGAAAATAGAAAATAGAAAATATAGCTCCAAAGGAGCGCACGGTTTTGGATTTGATCAAGAAACTGAACTTTGACCCAATCTTGAAGAGTACACTCGGCTGCCTCACTGAAATACCTCTTATGAACTGCTCTACGGTTTTGCTAGACTGGGCTCTCACTATCTCTTTCTCTCTTCTTCCTCTTCTCACAGAAAAACACTCCCAGATCCTTCTTCGAGCTTATCTACCCAGCAGCTCTTCAAAAACCCATGCAGCCCCCTCACTCACAGCAGCCCTCTTCAAAGGAAGAAGGCGTGACTTTATAGAATCAGATTTGGGATTTTTGATAATTCTTATATCCAGATCTAAAATCCCATTGGACCAGGTGTCACAATAGAATGTTCTCCTCACAGGAGTCTTCTGGAAAGGTGTCAAGAGTCCTAGGATCACGTGCCAATCATTTGAGTTCCAAGGCACATGATTTCACTCAGTTGATCACGTGCTTCAGTAGTTTTCCTTGCAGCGTCGACGCACTAAGAAGATAGGGTCAACGCGGCCTTCACGAAGAGCACTTAACCCTTGTTCTATTTGCGATACATGCATCAACGCACTGTTGACATGGGGTCGACGCGGCCTTCATTGATCTGCTTTTTCTGATGCTGAAGCTGTATTGCGTCGACGCTATATCATTGTTGCGTTGACTCCACTATTGCTACAGACGCCTGACAGAGCTTTGACAGATTGGGGTGGACCCAGAGTGTCGACACTTTCTTCTTGCTTCTTGGCTTTTCTAGAAATCTGACACCTTAACTTAGAGTTTGACTTCAACATTTTCAAAGCATATCCATTGACACTTTCTGGCTTCAATAAGACTTGTTTTCATATAAACAACATCTTGACCTTTCTACACTTGAAGGACTTTCATGAATTTCTTGATGCATGAATTTCTGCATTCCTACTGAACTTCAAAAACATGATCTTTATGCCAAATCAAGAATGTAAAATAATAATCATCAAAACTATTGACACATGCTCATAATGAGTCATAGAGTTTGACATCATCAAAACCATAAAAGACTCATAAATGAGTCAGAGAGCTTGACATCATGAAAACCATAAAAGACTCATAAATGAGTCATATTTTGACATCATCAAAACCATAGGGACACAACATTCTCCCCCTTTTGATGATGGCAACTATGAGTCATTATGAACAATTATGAGCAATATTAACCAATATTGACCTACCTTTTTAAGTAATGGCTCATCAAACTATGTCCCCCTTTGAGATCAGCAAAAAGACATATAGTTTGATATGCCTCTCAGAAAGTTGGTGATGATCAAATAAGATGCATACCAGACAGACATCCAAGCGAATGGGAAGGAATGAAGAGAGTACTGGAATCAATAAAAATGTGTTCATAAAAGAATGAAGACTCATCAAAACCATTTAATATGAAAAAGATGAGCATGTTCAGAGCAATGTAGCAAGCAAGCAGTTGAGCCAAGGGATGAGATTTTCAAAAGGTTTCAGATTAAGAAAGGATTTTCACATTTCGTCAGTGATAGAATTCCAGCAAAAATGAATGAATGGAAGAATTATTTCAGAAGAAGATTTCAAGGAACTTTCAAGTCTGAGAATTTAAGGAATTTCACAATCTGATACTAATTTCATAAATCAGAAAAGACTAATTTTTAGATTCTTCCATTATAAACAGCTTATGATTTGTTCCTTATGTAACTGCATGGTTCAAATCTAATAATTTCTGAGTTTAATAATGAAATTCCTTTGAAAGGTTTTTGCATTCATGTTTAATAGAAATGAACCAAGTTTCCATTTAGCACCCTGTTTAACTTCCTTTATCTTACTCATTCAAGACCAGTGACTCTATTGGGAGTTACCAAAATTACTATTGAGGTTAAACATTTAAGAAGTTTCAAATTGAAATCCTTGGTTCAGCAATTTCATTTTTCTTTTGACATTTGCTACCATTTTCTGATTTTCTTTTGCTCAAACAAATTTTTAAGAGCATTTAAGTTCAATACACACTTTGTATCTAAAGGATACACATTGTTTAGACGCCAGTATCCATAAGTAATGTATGACTGACTAACATGCCTCAATTTGAGCAGAGGTAGCATTGTCACCTCATGACATATCTCAACTCATTTCATTGATGAGTGAGATGTATTTCTCAGTGAGCTAGCCATTGCTCTGCCTTGATCTTCATTAATTTTTGCAGAGTTAATAGTGGCACCTCATGACATAGTCCACTAAACTTCAAAGTCAAGGGACATGGTTTCTCAGTGGACCATTGTCATTACTCTGTGAATTTTAACCCTTAGGAATTTTTCAAGTTTCCCTAATGTTTAAAAAATAATACTCAATCTGAGTATCTCAACCAAAGTTGCCATGATATTAGAATTTTTAGATTTTAGAAAAAATTATCTACGGCACAACATGTAAAAGCTGGTTAAGGTTTATTAAAACTGAATACAAGGATTTTCAAGGGATTTATCTTCAAAGTCAATGAATCCATTAAACTTAAACCAGCTAATTATTGTGGACAATCATAAGACTGTATAATAGAAGATTCCTAACTACACAGTTTACTCAGGTTTATGATTTTGGTACACAGATTTGAATCCTCCTGAATTTCAAGTAATTCAAGAAAGTGACAAAATTTGTCAACATAGCATCATGCAAAGTGTTTCAAAGAAGTTTATAAACAATGAAGCAAACAGTGATTTCAAGAATTGCTTATTTAGTGATATGGCAGAACTATCCAGTTTGTGCTAGTTTGTGCAACAAGCAGAGAGAATTTCACAAACAAAGAACAGATTGCGAGTATGAAAAAAAATCAAGGAGATGAGTTCTTTAACTAGTGCCAGAAAAGCAATTGACTAGAAGAACACTTTCCCCTTGAGAGAACATCATCCAAGGGGCTTTGCAAGGGTATCATTTTCAAACAGAACTCCTTCTCAGCAGGAGCAGGGGTGAAGAGACAGAAGTATCTCAAGAGAATTTTAGAGATACCAAATCATGGAATGAGAGTCATAAATTGACAATTAGGTATTCCGGATTGGTTTGAGGAGATGAGAACATGATCTGATCATAGATCTCAAAGGCCACTGAAGATAGTTTAGGCTCTGAATTTCTAGCAGATGAGTCGACCTGTGTTCATCAGTGAGTCGACTCATGGACCCTTCACAGAATAGCAGTTTTGATGAATTTGAACTGAGAGGTCGACGCGGTTCTATCAGTGCGTCGACACATGCTTCAAACAGAAGGGTTTTCAAGATTGAGCATTCTTTTTAAAATGAAATCAATTTTATTCCAAATTGCAGCCACATTTAATATGTATACCTTAAGAACATAAATCAAATACTTATTCAATCTAACTCCCCTTAAGTGTTTGCATGTATTTCAGACAATCCTTTTGGAATTTTGACACAATTGATATGCAACTAAATCAGACAACATCAAGCATGTGAGCAAACCCATATGAGTACTGACTCCCCCTGTCTAAATGCACTGAATACTTAAGCTAGTATGAAAAGTTGCAATTGCTTTCGAGAATGAACAGCAAGTTTTTCAAATTAAATAGGACCATGCAAGAAGACACAACCAACTCAATTTATTTCTACTTCCCCTTAATTATTCAAGCCAGAATCCCAATTTGAGACAATGAAATTTTAACTGACAAATTAAAGTCATGATATGCAACTAAAGTAGTAAAAGCAAGGATTGGGGTTTTTACCAACCACGGGTGCCTTGATTTATTGAACCCCCATTTTATTTTCTTTTGATTCAAGGCACACCTGCAAAATAATTCTCATTTTGAGTTTTTAGGTACCCAAGTGTTCTTATGTCCTCCATAGTTAGTGGTCCCTTTTGTGGATGCTTTCCACAGCCTTTGGACTTTTAAATCATCAACTCTCATTAAGGAATAGTTAAACATTGCATGCCCAACCCTACCATAGTAATGACAAAAATCTGAATACTTTACAATTTTCTCATAAACGTAATCACTGAATTTCTGTGAGTAACCAGGCACATGAAAATATTTATTTCCTTTAACTTGCCAACAGTCTTTGACTATATGGCCATCCTTCCCACATTCAAAACAACAAGGAAATTTTCTGTTTGTAGACCATTTTTGCTTATCAAAACTGTTTTCTCTTTTGCATGCTTTCACTTCCTCATTTTTCATGATAAGACATTCTTTCATTATATGTCCAGACTTTTTACAGTAAAAACATTGTTTGTTCTGAACATTATAATTCCTAGGATGCATTCTATGCACATTTTGTTCATACTTTTTCAATCTATGGCAGTTCTTCATAAGATGACCATATATACCACAGTGAAAACAATTCAGATTTGCTTTACCTTGTGCAATGGATTTTCTAATTTCTTTTTCTGTTTTTGGTTTTTGTGCTGAGTTGAACGTTTCGGACTTCCAGAGTGTTTTGGGGATTGACTAGTAGTACTGATATGTTATGCACTCCGAACAAAAGAAGTAAACATCTTGTGCTCACATGACTTTTTGTTTTCTGATTTATATACCTGACCTTCTATTTGCAAATTTATTTTATTCCCCGACAGCTTGTCTAAATTATCTTTAGCTTTCATAAATTTGGACAGTGAATTATTTAGATCTTGGATCTCTTTTTCCAAGGTGGCAATGATTAATTCAGAATTTATATTTTCTTCTTCACAGATAGCCAGCCTTTCATTTAGCATCTTATTTACATATTTGTAATTTGTAATTTCCTTTTCAAGACTAGACAGTTTTTCAGTGTTGTCTGAAATCACACTTTTTCCCTTTTCAAGAACCATTAGCCTGTCTGTCATGGCAGTATTCAGCTGCTTCAAATTTTCATTTTCTTCTTTTAGTTTGTCATTTTGTATCAGTTCATTCATTTGAATCTGATCATCAGACAACATCTCCTGTTTATTTTTAGTTTCAAACTTTTCAAGATTTTTTTGAAGTTCCATATTCATTGCACTAACAGTCTCAAGTTTTTCAAAATTCAGTTTGTTTTGATTTCCAAGCTCTTCAAGTTTCCCTTTATCTTCTTCAATTTGTTTTCTGAAACTTTCGTTTTCAGATTTCAATGCATATATCTCAGAGTGGACAGTGTCAAAATCTTCTAATTGCATTCTAAATTTCTCATTTTTTGTTTTCAATCCTTTCAATCTTTCATTATCAGAGTCAATGTGGACAGTAGCATTCAGTTTCTTTTTCAGTAATTTATATTCTTTTCTTAACTTTTCATGCATTTCAAACAAATCTGTATAGGCTTCCTCCCATTCTTCAATAGAGAAATTTTCGAAGGGAGAATTTACCTCATCATCACCTTCTTCTTCCTTAGCCACGAGCCCAATGACCTTCACAGTTGAGGTACTTTCTTCCTCATCACTCGAGATGGAGACCATAGCTTTTCGCTTCTTCTCTTTGACCTTGGAGGCTTTCTTGGTCAAATCTGGGCATTCATCACGAACATGCCCTGGCTTCCTATAGTGATAACAAACAACTTTATTAGCCTTCTTGTTCTTGTCAGTTATGAAATCTGGATTTCTACTAATGTATTGAAATCTTTTGTTCCTATTTTTCATACCTCTCATTCTTTGGAATTTTTTGAATTGTTTAGTGAGGAATGCTTGATTAGATGTTGACAAATCATCTGGATCCTCACTGTTTTCTCCACTACTCTCGGAGCCCTTTAGAGCTACTGTTTTAGGTTTCTTATCATCCTCTTCACTCCTCTTAAGATTCAATGACCCGATTAATTCATCTACTGTCATGGTGGACAGATTTTTGGAATCCTCAATAACAGTGGCCTTGGTATGCCACGCAGGAAGGAGTGATCTTAAAATTTTTCTAACCAGCTCATTATCAGAATACTCTTTACCAAGAGATTTCATATTATTGGTTAGTTGAGAAAGCCTAGCGTATATTTTAGAAATAGTTTCACTAGGTTTCATTGTGAACATCTCATATTCAGAAACTAACATGTTGGCTTTAGTATCTCTTACCTTAGATGTACCCTCGTAAATTACCTCGAGCCGATCCCACATCTCTTTAGCAGATGTGCAAGTTGACACCCTTGAGAACTCCGTGGGGTGGATTGCACATTACATAGTATTCATGGTGCTCCAATTAACCGTGGATTGACGGATCTGCTCTCTTGTCCATCTGTCTTCATCTTCCGGGAGTACATATGGACCTCGTGCAATGACTCTCCACATTCCATGGCTTTGAGCATGCATGAAGACCTGCATCATGTTCTTCCAATAGGAATCATTGTTGCCATCAAAGAAGGGTGGTCTGTTAATGGAGTAACCTTCAGCTAGAAAGCTGCGAGGTTGCACCTCATTAGATCTCCCTAGGTCGTTGGACCACATTGTGGGGAACCCGCTCTGATACCAATTGTTGGGTGCGCAACTGGGATCTAGAGGGGGGTTGAATAGATTCTCTTTTTAAATTATGCCCAACTAAAAATTCCAAGTTCAAACTAGACTGAAATTAGGACAGTAGAAGTACTTGCACAGAACTGAACTAAAATACATATGACCAATTAAACATTCAGATAGAACCATCGACAAACACTTGACCGTGTGCCAGTGCTGAACAAAATTTAAACAGACAAGTTCAAACTAGAGTAAGGTAATAGATATCATCTTAGCAATCACCGGTTCATGCAGAGCCAGTGTCTAGCACTTAAAATGACTTAACCTTGAGTATAGGTCAAGTGCACAGAAAGATCAATAACCAAGTATAACCAGAAGTTTGTTCTTGCAGAACTTATGTCGAACACACTGCAGGTAATAGCTATACAGATCAGAAATTAAACTGCTCAAACAATTATCATCCAGCACAAAACTTATCTCGAATAATTAGTCAATTAAACATGTACTAGGCGGAGGGTTGAGTCCAGAAACTCTCCTCACACAAGGTGTATGTGAACACCTTTTGATATACCAACTTAGATTGACTTAACCTGAACGAACCATGCAATGTTGTAAATGCAAATCTAAGAAGAGAAAGCAATCACACAGCCAAACCACGATGCACAACTATTTTTAGGTGGTTCAACCTGCACTAAATAGATCTACATCCACCCCTCACTCAACCAAGTGAGGATTCCACTGACACATAGCTTAATCTGTCGATCCACAACTACGAGAGAACAAATCCCTTACAACATTCACAACTTCTGGGGTACCAATCTCACAAAGAGGAACCAATCCTCTGACCGCTGATACACAACTTGAACTGAGGAACCAATCCTCTAACCCGCTGATACACAGCTCCCCCTGATCTCAAAACAGGGTATGAAAAATACAAGATGGAAAAGGAAAATAATAAATGAAACAGAAAATAGAAAATATAGCTCCAAAGGAGCACACGGTTTTGGATTTGATCCAGAAACCGAACTCTAACCCAATCTTCAAGATTACACTCGATTGCCTCACTGAAATACCTCTCACGAACTGCTTTGCAGTTTTGCTGGAATGGGCTCTCACTATCTCTTTCTCTCTTCTTCTTCTTCTCGTAGAAAAACTCTCTCAGATCATTCTTCGAGATTATCTACCTAGCAGCTCTTTAAAAACCCACACAGCCCCCTCACTCGCAGCAGCCCTCTCTCTCACACAGCCCTCTCTCTCGCAGCAGCCCTCTTCGAAGGAAGAAGTTGTGACTTTATAGAATTAGATTTGTGATTTTTGATAATTCTTATATCCAGATCTAAAATTCCATTGGACCAGGTTTCACAATAGAATGTTCTCCTCACAGGAGTCTTATGGAAAGGTGCCAGGAGTCCTAGGATCACGTGCCAATCATTTGAGTTCGAAGGCACATGATTTCACTGAGTTGATCACGTGCTTCACTGGTTTTCCTTACAGCGTCGACGCACTAAGAAAAGGGTCGACGCGGCCTTCACGAAGAGCACTTAGCACTTGTTCTATTTGCGATAGGTGCGTCGACGTGCTGTTGACATGGGGTCGATGCAGCCTTTGTTGATCTACTTTTTCTGCTACTGAAGTTGTATTGCGTCGACGCCATATCATCATTGCGTCAACTCCATTAATGCTGTAGATGCCGGATAGAGCTTTGACAGATTGGGGTCGACCCAGAGTGTCGACACTTTCTTCTTGCTTCTTGGCTTTTCTAGAAATCTTACACCTTGACTTAGAGTTTGACTTTAACATTTTCAAAGCATATCCATTGACACTTGCTGGCTTCAATAAGACTTGTTTTCATAGAAACAACATCTTGACCTTTTTACACTTGAAGGACTTTCATGAATTTCTTGATGCATGAATTTCTGCATTCTTGCTGAACTTCAGAAACATGATCTTTATGCCAAATCAAGAATGTAAAATAATCATCATCAAAACTATTAATGCATGCTCATAAATGAGTCATAGAGCTTGACGTCATCAAAACCATAAAAGACTCATAAATGAGTCATCGAGCTTGACATCATCAAAATCCTAAAAGACTCATAAATGAGTCATAGTTTGACATCATCAAAATCATAGGGACACAACAAACCCCTCTAAGGCTTAGCTCCTCAGCTCGTGTGCCCACTACGGTGAAACGAACCGCTCATCCCTTCGCTGAAGGGGTGAGTGCTTTCCCATGAACTTACACTAGATTGATGGCCTACCGGCTCGTGAAATGATATGATGAAAAGTCTACACCCGTGGGCCCACTCATCCCTCGTTTGCGCCACCCATGAGTGGGGGGCATTTTTGGACACCTGAAACTCGCCATCAAGAGCGTCAAGACACTCCAAGCCGATCAAGGGCAATGGAAGAAGAAGGGAAGAAGTGCGTCAACGCGCCTCACAAGTGCGTCGACGCACCGCGCACGCCGCGTCTACGTGCACGTGAAGATGTAGCTGGCCTTCTTGGGTGATCAGCATGGGTGCGTTGACGCAGCCCCTGGGTGCGTCGACGCACACATGCAAACGCACACGAGAACAAAAGAAAATGAAAAAAGAAAGCAGGGGTGGGTGTGAATCGGTGCCACCCTCATCCGGCGGCGCCTTGGAGCCCCATCCGGCGGTAGAGGAAGAAATAGGGAAAAAGAAAAAAGAGAGAAAATAAATGAGAGAGGGAGGGGTGATCCGATGCCCCCCCCATCCGGCTACCTCCCCCATTAAACCAGCGGCCTCCCGCATTGAACCGGCGGCTCCATGCCCCCCATTCGGCGGCGGGTGAAGAAACAAAAAGAAAAAACAAAGGAAAGAGAGAAGGAACAAGAAAGGAAGAGGTAGAAGAGCAAAAAAAAAGTGATCCGGCAGCCCCATCCGGTGACAGAAGAAAAAGACACAAAAAGAGAAGAAAAGAAGTGATTCGGCGGCCCCCAGTAAGGCATTTAATGCCAATCCGATGGGCCATCGAAGGACTCTTGCTTAAGCATGTTATCTGCCTCACTAACCAACAGGTAAAGCCTAGGCATTCGCCGGTAGACCATTGAGAGGGTTCATCCGGTTGCCTCAAGTTCCTAAAAATGGCAACCGCTACGGAGCTGTGAGTCCCTATGAGCGGTAGCACATCGCCATTAGCCAAGCCGGCCAATCCAAGGAAGACATCCCTGCCAGCCTCTGCCCCCCTATGCGCAGGCCTCCAGCGCATCGAACGGGGAGGAGGAGAAGAGCGAGAAGAAGAGGAAGGAGTTGAGGGGAGTTCGGACGAGTCCACGTCCATCCCTATAAAAGGGACGCAAGGGCCAAAGAAACAAAAGGGGGATGGAAAAAAAGGAAGGTTGCATAAGAAAAAGGGAGAAGAAGAAAAGGAGTTGAGGGTCCGTTCTACACCCGCGCCTGCAGAGTGAAGACAAGAAGAAAGAGTGAGGGGAGAGCAGAGGAAGAGAGGTGAGGCTGGGGGGGAGAGGAGCAGTGCTCCGTCGTCCCCCCCCCCCCTCATTGTATTTCTTTGTTTTCTATCTATCTATCTGTTCTTTTTTTATTACGATGTGCATCTCCCCTGTACTTGTTGCTCTTAAAGATAATAAAATTCCAGTTGTGCCAAGTGACACGGGCTTCATCTTGTCCCTTCTTCTATCCTAAGTATGTCTCCCCACCTCCCGTTACCCGATTTTGAGCGCTTTTTTTTTTTCACAGATCTACCGTTTGTTTTTATTTTGTTATGCTTGGCATGCCTGACCCTTGCTTGCTTGATACGAATGGACTTCTGGTGTTTCCAACATAGATGCATGGAGGGGCCTCTCCAGGTAGAGGTTCAGGGTTTACCCAGCGCCATGGGTATGGCTCTGGACCCAGATCCTTGGAGGCCACTTCACCTCTGAAGTTTTCCTAAATGCACCGGCTCTGGCATATTTCTGTTTGCCCCCTTGTCATGGGAGATTAGACCACTCCCTCTGCTAGTAGGACTAGTATTCCTTTCCCATGGATTGGCAAGTCCTACATATTGGTTTGCTCGCTCCAAGCTCCTCAAATAAATTGGGTTTTAGATTCAACCCGCCCTCTACTCGGTTACAGATGCTGCCGCTCTTGTTCACATCCATGTAAATTTGGGGCCGTCTCGGACTTCTGTGGATGGGCACCCGTTTGACTCCCCCCAACGCTCTAGATCTAGGGGAGGTGCTACCAGATTTCTACCAGGAACTTGGACTAATTGCTGAATAAGTAATAAAAAAAATTGAATAAAACAAAGCGGTGATAAAACATGAGCATGGCAATGCACAAAAATGGCATAATGGCAACTAAGGAACTGTTAAAGAAGAAGATTGAACCAAAAAGAAAGAAGAGTTCTCATAATAGAAAGAAAACCACTGAACGGGCAAGTTGCTTTCACATGCATGTATATATATTCAGTGCAAAGCTTCCTTGGATGGGGCTGGGAGCCTGCTGCCATATGGGTCGACCCCGGGAGTCGACTCCCTCAGGTTCGGGTCACTATCCAGAACAGAACCCCCCTCTTGGCAATCAGATTAAGCTTTGCATACGCATGGTAAAATTGCACAATACCTCTACTGATATTGCATAAGCATGGGCATGTTCGCTCCCCTACTCGTTTCTTCAAAACTGAGCATATCACCTCTCTTGTTTTGCATTGCATCGCATGCATCATGAACGTAAAATAAACCTCACGCATTAGACTTGCATAAAATTCCATGCTAGTCTCTCACGAACAAGAAGAAGAATAAACAAAAAACTCCCTATGCTTGCTGAAAGTTTGAGCATATCATGCATACCCCTTTGCATGCACACCATGTTTTGCATCTATTGTGAATATAAATCGAGTCTCATGCATACTCCCGTCATGAGTGCTTGTGTGTCATGATTTCGTGGCATATGAAATGGTGATTCGGGAAAAAGTTGGATCACGTCTAGCCAGAAGCCGTCACTATGCATGATTGAAATACTCTGCCTCGTACCGAAAATCACTCTTCATAAACATTTCATCAAACACTTGCATACCATGTGCAAACAGTTTGCAAAGCCATTTCCTACACTTTCTAAGGTTGCATGCCTTCCTTGACAAACATATAATCCAAGAATTTAGTTTAGGCGTACTGCATATCATTGTCAAAGGACATAACAGCAGGGATCACTACAAGTCTGGGGAAAGTCGACTTGCCTTGCCCCTTAAGTCAACTTACCACGGGATACAGTCGACCGACTAGTAATTACGGTCGACTGAACCCTGGGTGCGTCGACGCAGGAGGCAGGCCGGGTCGACGCACCCCATTGCTTGCCAACATGCTCCTCCTTCCTCCTTCCCCCTAAATGTTGAGTCGGATGACTAGCATATCTAGAGGGGGGTGAATAGATCTACCCCAAAGTAAAATTTCTACAGTAGTGAATATCAGTGCAGAATTAAAGTAAACTACTGTGAGCAGAAATACTGAGAGCAATATGAATTATCAGTAAGATAATCTACTATGAAGATGCTGCAGATCACAGTAAACACCAAAGCAATTGATAACTCAACTCAGCATAGTACCTGGCGGAGGGTCGATTAGAAAATCTCCTCATGCAAAGGTCAGTTTTCCAGATAGATGAAATCTATCCTTCTAACTGAACCAATTTTATATACCACTGAGTTGAATGAGACGGATAAGATGAGGAAAGTAAGTCTACTAAGTAATTCACAGCAATGAATTAGCACAGTTAGATTCAGAATATATTTAAGCAGACAGATGTAGAATTTGATTGAATGCAACATATGAATCGTATGAATTGGTTAGGAAGTAGCAGATGACGATCCTAAGCATTCATCTATTTGCAGTAATGAAAAATCCAATCATACACAGGACAAATCAATTTTAAGGTGGTTCGATCTCAACCTTGAGATCTACGTCCACCCCTTACTCAACCGAGTAAGGATTCTGCTGCCACACAGCTTGAATATCGTTGATCCACAGCTTTGGGGATCAAATCCCTACAAATCGCTGAGCATTACAGCTTGCTACGACTGCTGGTTCACAGCTTAACCCGCTGAGCTTCACAGCTTGCTAACCACTGATACACAGCTTATGAAAGATGTCTAAAGCAAATGGAAAACCAAAATGACAATGAAAAGAAACAATATAGCTCACTACGGAGCAAATTGACTCTGGATCTGATCCAGGAGTCAAGACAGCAAAAATGTCTCTCAGACTCTCTTCTCACTCAAACAATCTTCACCATCTTACGGCACTTTATTTTTCCTTCTATTCTTCGCAGCTGGCTCTTTCTCTCGATCTCCTCTCTGACTCTTCTCTCTCAGACTCTTACTCTTCTCAGCTCTCTCTTCCCAGCCTCTCTGAACTCTTCTACTCTTCTGCCTTGTTGCTATATCTTCCTCTTCCTCTCGATCTCCTTTTTATAGGCGCAGGCTGATACAGGTGGTCTCCTAAGCTTTTTGAATTTTGGGCGCATGGAGGACACACTCCCGCTTACTAGAAATATCCAGAGCTCGTACTTCGATGGGCCACGTGTCAGGAGTGGAGGTTGTGACAATCCACGTGATAGATTATCAGTTCTACTCCCTGCCTTAGATCACGTGCCTTTTAATCTGGTTCTTTAAGTTCCATGTGAGATTGATTGCAGACAGCCTTTATGCTACCCAAGTGTTCGATCATAGAACTGGGTTGCTTCTTCCTTTTTCTGTTCAAAACATAATCCAAGATTTATGAGTTTAATAAAGCATGTAACAGTTGTTAGCAAATATAATTTTTAGATGCTTCATGAATTTAGGTAATTTTATCTAAGTGTCTACACAAGATACTTCAAGAACATCGATGCATATACGAGATATATCAGACTGTATAACTGACATATGCAGTAGGTCAGAATAGGAACATCGACCTTAGTATGATACAGGTAGACCTTATGTGCCAGACATACTGACTCTGTAATGAAGGTGCCTCGACTTGATTTTATAGTGAATGCACAAAGTGCATCGACTTTAAGAGAGATAACATACTAGCATCGACCTTACTCAATCATGCATTGACCCATGCAACAGTTGTTAGCTAACTAGCATCGACTTTACTAAGACATGCATTGACCAGTGCTTCAGTTGCTAGCTTACAAGCATCGACCTTACTAACACATGCATAGACCTATGCAACAATCCTTCTACACATGCATCGACCTATGCAGCATTCGCTAACTTACTAGTATTGACCTCACAACAGTCGCTAGCCAACTAGCATCGACCTGTGCTTCAGTTGCTTGCTTACAAGCATCGATCTTACATCAGTCGCTAGCCAACTAGCATCGACCTGTGCTGCAAACATTCTACAAATGCATCGACCTGCAAATGCAAGTCTTCCACATGTATACAGACCTTCTAGGTAGAATGAATATATGCATTGACCTTTTAGTGCAAGACATTCACATGTGCATCGACCTGTATACTTCATCGTATGAATGTGCATCGACCTTCCTATCTCAATGTATGAATGTGCATCAACCTGTATACTTCATTTTATGAATGTGCATCGACCTTCCTATCTCAATGTATGAATGTGCATCGACCTGTATACTTCATTGTATGAATGCAACAACCTACATCGACCTTGATATGCAACATGCATCGACCTTCATATGCAAAAGAACTCATTCTGACTAAAGTAAAAGCTTTAAGATAACAATGTTGCTAGAGTCAAACTAAGATCAAAAACATTGTTACCATCATTAAAACTAGACATCAAAATTAGAGGAGACACAACACTAAATTCATACACGTATGTGTGCGCGGTTGTATGCTTCGCCCATTTGCTAAGAAGAAATAAAAGAAGGAGCAATCAAAGTGTAATGAAATGGGTAATAAAAGATGGGAGTTGTAACAAATACCCTAATCCACTTTGCTAAACGCATAGCCCGAATACAAGAAATCTGTTAAAAGAACAAGAAGAAGGAAGCTTTGTTCACCTGCAGAGGAATGACTCGACTCAACTGTATGGCTGGGTCGACGTAGCAAAGGGGTTCGGTCGACCGACCCTTGAGCTGCGTTGAGGCAGCCCCTTTTGGGTCGACGTAGTCCCGTTCTGGTCTACCTAAGCCCAAGAACCGGTCAACCGAAAGAAACAAGAGGGGGAGGAGTGATCCGGCGGCAATGCACCCCACCGGATCACCAACTCCCCCGACTCTTAAACAAAAAAAAAGGGTACTGGTGATCCGGTGGCAATGCACCCCGTCGGATCACAGCCTCTCTCTCGTTTCAAAATAGAAAAGAAAACAAAAAAAAGCACAACGATAACAGAAGTCGTAAACAAGCAAACAAAAAAATAATAATAAATGAGTAAATAAATAACGGTCAAAAGAATAACAAATAATAATAAATAATAATAATTCAAGAAAATTATAATGATAATAATACGTTAACAATAATGTACATGGTTAGATTAAAAAAATACACACATGCATTCAAATAGGATTAAATAACAAAAAGACAACAAGCATAAAGATGGCCGCTCCGGGGCCCTCGCTTCCCCAGACCCGGTTGTAGCATTCATGACATTACCATGAGTAAATCTCATACTACACTGTGAAGCCCCAAAGTGGCTTGCACATTTGAGTTATCTGAGTGATTTCTTATTTTTCTGGTAATTTTTTCTCATTTTTAGAATTTTTTGGGAAAAAGTCTTAAACGTGGCGGCCGAGGGTGACGCCTTCTTTTAAAGGTGTCACCCACCCAAGACGCCTACTTGAGCCCATGCCAACCACGCCGCCAAGTAATAAATCTAAAATAAGAACACGTCTTGCTGACTAGACGCGGTCTTAAAAAGTCAAGGTTAGGCACCGAAACCACCCGCTTTCAATGCTTACTTTCAATGCTGTCAGTGCTTTCGGCGCGTATTTATGGATAGGTATGGACGCGTCCAGGACTAGGGGCGCGTTTAAAGAACGTGTCTAAGGTAGTGGATGCGTTCTTTTAAACAAATTTATTTAATAATTATTTCACACGTCTGGTCAACGGGACGCATTCAAATGAACACGTCCCTTGTCCCGGATGCGTTCATCACAAATTTCCCTATAAATAGAAGATCCCCTCCCATGAAATCAAGGGCTTCAATCCTCATTTGGTGGAGGGAGAAACTCAAGAGAAATCTCTCAGAGTTTGTGAGGTTCTATTTTGGGTTAAGGGGTCACTCTGTCGAAATTCCAAGTTTTCGATCTTTTAAGAGAAGGATCTCTTCATCCCCTACACATGCACGTCATCCTCATGCTACTAAAGCCCTCCTCGAATCCCGCCATCGGTGCCATCAATAAGCTTTTTCTCACCCTATCTTCCTTTTTCATTTATTTGCATGCATCATATATTATTGTTTGTTATTACCCTCTAAATGCAACTCTTGCACAAATCTTCATTTCATCATATCATTTACCCACTCTATGCGTCTAAAAGGGGTTTAAAATAACACCAACCAGGTGTGTAGCTTGCCGTGTTTCAACCTCCACCTACCCTTGCTATAACCCCTCCATTAAACCTCCATCACTCATTAAGCCTACCGCTTCCATCTCGCTTCCTTTCACTCGGTGTAGGTGTGTTTGTACAAGTATATGTGTCAAGGACGATGGTCAAGAGTCGGGCAAGAAGGATTTGGCCTTGGCTATGCCATTCAAAATCCAAAATTTCATTTGTCGAATGCCAATTTGGGTTCTTGTGCCGAGCATCTTTGAGAAGACCGAGTCTCCGCTATTTCTCACCAAGGAAAGAAGCCAAACATTGATGCCATATCAGCCTAAGTCCAAGATTATCAAAGTTACATTACTCATTGGCCAAGATACTTTCAAGGCACTCATTACCCCTTGTTTGGTCATAGTCCAAATGGCTAACCAAGAGAAAGGGTTCTCCTCAAGCATAATGATGGCACATTCCACTGCAGAGGAGATGATGAACTCTATGTTCAAAGGCGGGTCAGGGCAGTCCATTTTGGAAGCTTTTGATATTATGTGCACTCCCTCCCAACTTTCATGCAAGGGGCAAATGCCCGTTTTACCGAACGCTATTCGCGAAGGTATTCCAAGAGCCTTGAGTGTTATAAGGTCTCCAATGCCTAAATTCTGACTCCCTCACATTGATAGCCCTCCAAGGGAGTCATTTTTGAAGAAACGTTATGTTCAATGCTCCTTGCATTTTCATTTTGCAAGGGTAACCCGAAGGAAAGCCCTCTTTGTCAGCCGGCCGAAGGAAGACGAAGAAGGAATCCACAACAATCTACCGCTTCTCAGTTACAAACGCGGTCATTCTTTTATTTTGGAGTCCTTGACCCCTGGCGATAACACAACCAACACACACGCCCTCACGCGTGTCTTTCTCTTATTTCATTTCTACAATCCCCATCTCTTTTATTTCATTTCTATCATTCCCCTTCCCCAATTCAATTTTAGTTCAAACCCCGCGGAGAGTAACTATTCGCGGCATGTTTCATTTACTACATTTCCATTACTGTCAAAACCCCGCAGAGAGTAGTTGCTCGCGGCAGGTTTCATTCACGTTATTTCCATTTCTGTCATTTTCATTCCTGTCAAATCCCATGGAGAATAACTTCTCGCGATGGTTTCATATACGTTATTTCCATTACTATCAAAGCCCCGCGGAGAGTAACTGCTCGCGGCAGGTTTTGTTCACCAGTATGAATGGAATATAAATGACGCCCCCGATAAGTCATGCTTGGACCTCGGGGACCATCCCCATCATGCCCATGGCCTGACCTTACCTTGGGCCAATAGCCCACTAAGCTAACACCACGTCTTCAATTCTTACTATCAAACTTGCCGCGCTCTCGGCAGATATTTGCACGAGTTTTATCTCCATCTTTGTCATGCCTCCAACTCGGACTTTGGTCCGGACATGAAATGGTCCATGAGCGACCAACATGATTTGAGTGATTATACCCTAACACGAGGCATTTTAACACAATTCGAGATTTTCATTATCTCATTTCGTTAATGCTAATTTTAGGCCATAGGGCCCCTTTTCCTGACGATTAATCAAGGGTTTTCTTCCCTCCGGAGAGATGTAATTAACGTCGTGGCCTTTATGGCACGGCGGGTTTTAGTCTCGACACGACACTCACTATCATCTAATTAGTCAGATGATGTGCACCAGTGGCTCCAAGCCACCTCGGTCTTTGAGCCTGAATAACTCATCACTTTGTGACTGGCACGTCCACGCACTAAATAAAAGAAATTGGAGAGGAGAAATCTAACTGCCCATACGGAGAGGCCAAACGAGGTCCGACCCGACCCAACAAGGCCCAGCTCCTTGAAGTGGTAGCCCCCGGGCCCACTAAAGATAAGCCTAATAACTCACTCGGAACAAGCACTTCCTAGGTGACCTTCGGGTTGGGAAGTTCGAGCATCAGTTCGATCGGGAGAGCTCCATCGGAGCCCCGTATTCTCTGCCCAGACCACGCACTCATCGCTCGGAAAGACATCTCTTGAGCCAATGCCTCATGCTCGGGCCAACTGATGGAAGCTTATCTGTACGGCCATTACGTGTCCCTTAAAAGCTGGGAGCTCAAGGGGATAGGGGAGATCAGGAGTCCGCATGCTATAAAGAGCCCGCAAGGAGAACATAACCCCCCCCCCCCCGAAACTCCTCAGCTTACATGGATCATTCACTCAACGAGCCATTATTTAAACTGGAAGAACCCTCCGGTGAGAGGTAAGCCAATAACCCTGAGCAGGAACCACTTCACCTTTTGGTGGAGAGGGATCTAGCGCTCCCATCTTCCTCCTAACTCCTACCTTTGCACCAGTGCTCTACTACAGTCGCTGACTTACGCATCGGAGGGTCTTCCCCGGGGATTCATCCCTGGGCTCCTCTGACTTGTTTTCCTTCTTGTAGTTCATACTTCAAGAATATGTGGTCATCTTCCTCCCTGCTCAGGAGTAGCGCGAGATCATCCCTCTTCATCTGGCGCCGTCTGTGGGAAACGAATAATGAGCCATCATGGTGCAAAGGACTTCTAGCAGGAGGACTACTGGCGACAAGGGAAAAGCCGTGGCGACGGAAGAAGGCGCACCTTCCCTCGCCACAGAGAATTCCCCATCAGGCAACCACACCAATGAAATACCTCTATCGGTGGCAAGGGAACAGCTTCCCGGCGGGAGTACCGATGCCCTCCAAACCCTCAACGCAAAATTGGATGTCCTCGTGGATCTCATGAGGGCCCAGGCAGCCAGGGAGGAGAAGTCACATCTCCCTCGGAAGAGCCCTCCCCGCGGAGATACCTCCCAGCAAACCGCTGGAGGCCATTTTACCCTCAGGGGGCGGCGGCTCATCCACAACCTGTCAGGAGGATCATCACATGCCCCTCCCCTGGAGCAGGAAGCCTCCTCTACCCCGAGGAGGGAGAAGTTAGGAGCACACCGATAGTTCCCGGAGACCGAGGTCCCTAAAGAGCGCATGGACAGCAAGCAAGTGCGCCCCCCAGCCCTTCGGGCCAGCAACAACCGGAATTGTCCCTCCGGCTGCGAGACTTTGAGAGGCATTTCACAGAGCAAGAGCGCGCTCTCCGCGCCTTGCAGAAGTCCTCTCTTGCGGAGGACGAGGAGTGATCCCCGTTCTCTGACTATATCTTGAAGGCCAAGATCTCCCACAGGATCTCACTTCCAACCTTCAAGTCGTATGACGGCCAGGGAGACCCGGCCGATCATTACTACAGCTTCGACGCCCTGATGACCGTGCATGGGGCGTCAGACGTGATCAAGTGTTGAGCGTTCATGACCACTCTGGTGAAGTGTACTCAGGCATGGTTCATGGCCCTCGCCCCCGGCAGCATTCACAACTTCAAGCAGTTCGGGCGAGTGTTCAAGGAACGCTTCGCCGGCAGCGGTCCACCCTGGTCAGTAGCGGGATTACTGGCCCTCAAGCAGGAACAAGGGGAGAAGTTGCAGGCTTATATCAACCGATTCAAATCAGAAGCCCTGTGCATCCCCCGCCTTGATGTTGTCTCGGCCATCACCGCATTGACCGGGGGTACCCGTGACGAGAACCTGCGGCGCGAGCTAGTGCTTCATCCTCCCACCTCCCTCGCCAAGCTAGTGACCCTGGCACTGCGCCACGCAGAGTGCGAGGAAGTCCTCAGTGCCTGCCGAGGCACGACAGGCTCGGGTCGGGAGGGGGACAAGAAGCGACCGTCCGAGGAAGGGACGGGCCAAGGAAAAAGGTGGAACCAGGACGGAGACCGCAAAGAGCCGTCCCAGAGGTATGAGCGGTATACCTCCCTTACCGCTCTCGTCTACGAAATCCATGAAGACATCAAAGGCTCGGGTCTTCTCCACCAGCCCGAGCCTATGAAGGCCAAGCACTACAATCGCCACAAGCATTGCCTGTTCCACAGCGATCACGGGCATCACACCAGCGATTGCCATCAACTTCAAGATGAGATCGAGCACCTCATCCGCTAGGGACACCTATCCTGATACGTGGCCGGGCAGAAAGGAGACCGAGGTGCCCCCGAAGAAATTGACAATGCCCCCCGTGGAGTCCACATCAACGTCATCGCGGGCGGCACGGCATCAGGCGGAGATAGAAGCCGAGGAAGAAAGCGTCACGCCGAGCGGACGAGTCGAGCCTCTGTAGAGGACCCTACGGCCCAGCAGGCGAGCGAACCGCAGGCCTTGTTATTCTCCGACCAGGACCTGGAAGGGTTAACCACCCCGCATGATGACGCTCTCGTTGTATCGGCTACAATAAACCATTGTAACGTAGATAGGATTTCAGTTGACAATGGTAGTGCCCCTGATGTATTATCCTATGAATGTTTCCTCAAGATGGAAGAGAATCTATCTAAACTCCACCCTATCCGAACCCCCCTATGTGGGTTCAACGGCCAGGCAACTTATCCTGAGGGAGCCCTGAGCCTGCCAGTTACTATTGGCACCCCGCCCAAAACCGTTACGGTTATAGTGGACTTCATCATGATTAAGGGGATGACGACATATAACGCCATCTTCGGTCAAGGTATCCTCAGCTGAATGAAAGTGGTGCCCTCTTCCTTTCACCAAAAAATGAAGTTCCCTACCAAGTATGGCATGGGGGTGGTCCGGGGTAACCAGGCATTGGCTAGACGGTGCTATATAATCTCGGTTGAAGCCACGAGATCGGAAGGGAAAAACAAAGGAGTAAAGGGAGCCGAGAAGGGACCAGCAACATTTGAGCCTGGTGGTGTGTTGTTAACAGTCTTCCTCAATGGTGACCCGACTCTAGGAGTCAAGATCGGAGTCGATCTACCACTTGAGGAATAAGAAAAATATAAAGATTTCTTTGCCCAGTACATCCAAGTATTTGCATGGTCTGACGAGCACCTTCCCGGGATCCCGAGAGATGTGGGGACACACAAGCTCAACCTTGACCCAACGGTGAAGCCTGTCCAATAACGCAGGAGAAAGCACGCCCCGGAGAAGCAAGCGGTCATCAAAGAGCAAGTCATCAAGGGACAGAAGACTGGCCTCTTTCGTCCGGTCCTCTACCCTACATGGCTCGCCAACGTCGTCCTAGTACCGAAGGCTTCGGGGAAATGGCGAATGTGCATGGACTTCACTGATCTCAACCAGGCTACCCCGAAAGATTGCTACCCACTGCCGAGCATCGATCAACTGGTCGATTCAACCTCTGGCAACGAGTTGCTCAGCTTCATGGACGCCTACCCCGGTTACCATCAGATCAGGATGGACCCGGAGGACATCGAGAAGACCACCTTCATCACTAACTTCGGCGTACACTGCTACACCCGAATACCGTTCGGGTTGAAAAATGATGGAGCAACATATCAGAGACTGATCAACCACATCTTCGAGGGACAACTCGGTCGGAATGTCGAGGCCTACATTGATGACATGCTCATCAAAACGCCGAAGGCCGAAGACCATCTTGCCGACTTAGCCGAGACCTTCGACACCCTCCAAAGGTGCAACATGAAGCTCAACCCTGCTAAATGCGCCTTCGGAGTCAGATCCGGGAAGTTCCTAGGCTTCCTGGTAACTCAGCATGGGATCGAGGCCAACCCTGACAAGGTTCAGGCCATCCTAGACATGCGGCCGCCCACCTACATCAAGGACGTTCAACTCCTTATGGGGTGGGGTGCATTGCTGCGCTCAACCGCTTCCTGTCCCGGGCGGCCGAACGATGCCTACCCTTCTTCAAATTGTTGAGGGGACCTAAAATGGCATCTGCTATGTTCGCCTGGGATGAGGAATGTCAGAAGGTGTTCGTCGAACTCAAGGAATTCTTGGCCTCGCCCCTAGTGCTGTCCAAGCCAACCCCGGGCGAAGCTCTACACCTTTATCTCTCGGTGACCCCTTTCACAGTGAGCTCAATCCTAGTCAAGAACAACGCAGGGATCGAGAGACAGGTTTACTATACCAGCAAGGTGCTTAATGAGGTTGAAAGAAGGTACCCCACAATCGAGAAACTCGTGCTAGCATTGGTTACGTCAGCCAAGCGCCTCTGACCCTACTTTCAAGGGCACTCCATTGTCGTATTGACCGGCAAACCCCTCAAGAAGATTCTCTTTCACCCTGAAGTCTCAGGACGCCTCGTCAAATGGGCCATCATGCTCGGGGCCTACGACATCTCGTATCGCCCCCGCTCGGCCATCAAGGGATAGGCCCTCGCAGACTTCATCGCCGAAAGCACCATCCCGATTGAGGAAGCACTTCCACGTGCGCACGGTCCCACCTTGGACCTGTTCGTTGACGGGTCCTCCAACTCAGCTGGAAGCGGTGCCGATATCCTTCTCAAGTCCCCCGAAGGAGTGGTGCTATGGTACGCCTTGAAATTCAACTTCCAGGCATCCAACAACGCCTCCGAGTACAAAGCCCTTATCTCAGGGGCCAGAATGGCTCGACGATTGGGAGCCGAGCGAGTCAGGATCCACACCGACTCCCAACTGGTCGCTAGCCAGGTTAACGATGATTACGAAGCTCGGGAAGGACAAATGATCAAGTACCTCCAGGTGGTCAAGAGGATGGCCCAACTCTTCGAGAGCTTTGAGGTAGTCCAGATAGCCCGGGAGGAAAACTCCCGAGCGGACGCCCTCTCTCGCCTGGCCTCCTCCCTCGACCCCGAAGGTACACGATCGGTCTTCCTCGAAGAGCTCGAGCGACCGAGCATCGAATCCGAGCTTATGACCGTTGACTCGGCACCCCCGAGCGACTGGCGGACCCCCTATATATCCTGGCTTCTGGATTCTCAAGAGCCCCCTGACTCTCGTGAGGCTCGGAAACTAAAGTACCAAGCTCGGCGTTTCGTCATGCTGGATGATGACTAGTACCGCATATCTTTCTCCGGTCCCCTCCTCAAGTGCATCAATGCCGACGAAGCCAGTCGAGCAGTTCAAGAAGTACATGAAGGCATCTGCGATGCGCACCAAGGAGAAAGATCACTCGCCAGGATGTTGCTTCGACAGGGTTACTAGTGGCCCACTCCCCAACGCGAATGCACGACCTATGTGCAGAAGTGCGACCGATGTCAGCGCTTCGACCATCTGATCCACTAGCCCGCCACGGAGCTCATCACTCTTGCCGAGCCACACCCTTTCGCTCGGTGGGGAATAGATATTCTTGGGCCGTTTCCCACGGCTCAAGCTCAGAAGAAGTTCGTCATCGTCGCCATCGACTACTTCACCAAATGGATCGAAGCTGAGGCCACCACCAGGATCACCGAGTCAGTCATATGGAGTTTTGTTTGGAAGTCGATCATTTGTCGTTACGGTGTCCCCCGAGTGATAGTGAGCGATAAGGGTCGGCAATTTGATTCTCATTATTTCAGAGACAAATGTGCCGACCTAAACATTCGCAACCACTTCACTTCAGTAGCCCACCCTCTGGCCAACGGGCTGTTCGAGAATGCCAACAAAACTATCTTAAAAGGCATCAAAACCAAGCTCGGCAAGGCCAAGGGAAGCTGGCTCGAGGAACTACCGAGCATACTATGGTCGCACCGAACTACTCAGAGAACGGCCACCGATGAAGCACCTTTTCAGCTGGTGTATGACACGGAAGCCGTGATTCCATTGGAGGTCGATAATCCTTCTCTCAGAGTTGTCCACTTCGAACCCGAGGTGAACGAGCAGAAACTGCTAGAAAACCTCGACTTAGCGGACGAGATCAGAGAGATTGTAAAGATCCGAGCAATGGAATACCAACGGTGCATAACTCGATACTACAACTCCAGAGTCCGAGACAGATACTTCTAGCCAGGGTGAAGGGTCAAATGAGCACTAAAAGGTATGCTCTGATACCAATTCGTAGGGTGTAAGGTTCAGATTCAGAAGGGGGGTTGAATGAATCCCCTTTAAAATATCACCCAATTAAAAAACTAACTGTACCTATCAAAGATGCGAAATTAAAACCAGTCAAGGTCTATAAGATAAGGTGAACGATGATTAAGAATCCTAAGTGATTCTTTCTAAACCAGAGTCAAATGCTCGGTGAGCAAACTAAAAACCCACTAGATGAGAAATAGAGATCGAGCCTACGCATGCATCTAGCGAATTAGACAAGGCAATCAAACCACGATGGATAGAAGATTTTTAGGTGGTCCGGTCTTCCAGACCTACGTCCACCCCACACTCAAACCAGAGTGTGATTCCCGTTGATACACAGCTTAAACCGATGGGCATCACAGTTTGCCTACAACCGTTGAGCATCACATCTTGCTTCCGCTGGGCAATATAGCTTAGCCATCCGCTACCTAATAGCTTGACCCGCTGGGCAATACAGCTTAGCAAACCAGAGGAATCCTCTTCTGAAATCGCTGAGCGACACAGCTTGCTCTGCTGACTAACAGCTTGAAATAAGGTTCAAAAGAAAACAAAAGATAAGAAAACAGAGCAACTGAAAGCTGTAAATGATAGCAACACAGATGTGGCTCCCATGGAGCTGACTGGATTGGATTTGATCCAAATTCCAGTGGAACTGATCTTCAACAAAGTCTTCTATCTTCTTCTCCTCGAGCTTTCTCTTCACTCTCTCTCTTTCTCTCTCTTCTTCTTTCGATCTCACGAGCTTTCTCTTTTTCACTTCTGCTCTGGTCTGCTGCTGCTCTCAGACGATTCATGTTCTTCTATTCTTCTCTTTTTCTCCAGGAATTCTTCAGGAATTATTGTATTGATGGCATGAAATGATCTTATATACTTCTTCGGTCTAAGACTCACGAGCTCTAGCCCTAGGAGTGTGGAGAGAACACTCCCGCTAGGAAGCTTCAGGAATGTCTTGGCCACGTGTCACAAATCTGGGTACTATAGCTTCCACGTGGCAGTCATCTATCAGGGACGATCCACCTTGGATCACGTGCCCTTCTTAACAGTCACGAGCAGTTGACATGTCAGTGCGTCAAGACATATAAACGTCAGATAAGTGTGGAGATTGTATAGACTTGCTGAGACATTAAGGCAACCATGCATAGACTTAATATGTCATAAGTGTACATATGCACGGACTCAGTGTTCACACAGGGAACAAGTGCTCAAACTAGTTTCAAGTGTAGTGCTAAAAGATGCATAGGCTACGAATGCCGAGAGCAGTCTCGCACAGACTTTGCGCGTGCAAGAATCAAGAGATGCACAGACTTTGCTATGCAGTATGTGAGATAAGCACAACCCACCAAAAGTAATGTGCGCGGACTTTATGTGCTCAGTGCAAGAGTCAAGAGATGCACAGACTTTAGATATGCACACACACTTCAAGCATGCACAGACTTTCGACAAGACTTTATGTGCACGGGCTTAGTCGCGTGCAGCAACTTGCTTAGCCTAGACTTTGGAGTAAGAGTTGCACCGACTTGCTTAGCCTAGACTTAGACATGCATGGACTTAGTCGCGTGCAGCAACAGGACCTGCACAGACTTAGTCGTGTGCAACAATGAAGATTGCACAGACTTGCTGTGCCTAGAACACAGCATGCACGGACTTAGTCGCGTGCATCAACTAAGGTTGCACCGACTAATTCCCAATCGACATGAAGCAATGCACAGACCTGCGTGCTTGCAGCAACAAGAGTTGCACGAACTAGGTTAGCACAAGGTTGACTTGCACCGACCTAGCTAGCATGTAGTACAGAGGTTGCATCGTCATGATGCTAGCCCAATGCAAGGACTATGCAGTACAGAGGTCGCATCGACATGACGTTAGCCCAATGCAAGGATTGTACCGACTTTTCATGGATCGAGTGCACATTGCACCGACTATCAAAAATAAACTCAAAGACTTTAAGTATGGATTGATGACTATTTAAAGACTCAAAGACTTCATCAAAAAGAAAATAGTTTGAGAGAGTGAATGAGCAAGAATGAATGAAATGCAATAAACTCTGCCCTGTTGACAACAAGAAAGCACATGAGAGCTATTCTCCCCCCAAAATATCAAGTGAACAAGGTAATATTGGGAGTGGCACCTCAGATTTGTATGGTCAAAAAAATGCATGTGGAAGACCCACAGAACCAGAACTAGTTACAAGAGCATTTCGTCATGGATACAGAACAATATGGAAGATTCCAACAATGTGGGGAATGAAACTGGTGATGTAAACTCAGTAAGGATAGCCAGAGATAGAGTGATATGAGTGCAAACATAGCACAAAATTTTCAAGAATCATTCAGCAGAGAGATTAAGCAAGATATGACAGTCACATAACAGGAAGTAACCAACAGGTGAATGATCAAGTTGTCAGAGGTGAAACTGATCAGAAGAGATTATCATATAGCAGGTACCATAGTTATAAATCCATGTAAGGATAGACTCTCCTATCATAAGGGGTTATGAATTAACCTTCATTACCCACCTGGTTTAAGCATGATGTAATCTGAATTTGTCAATTAAATTCATTACTCATATCTGAAACTAAGTTTTAATAAAGATTAACCAGCTAATCAAGCAATGCTCCAGATTAATCATCTTACAACTTACACAAATAATCTCAATGACACCTTTGAGAGTTACATATGGTAGTATTGAGATTAACCACCTTTACTAGAATGTGAGGTTGACTGAATTTGCAAAATATTGACTTTTGATCAGCACATTATTTTTCTTGAATAATTTTAGTTGATCAACACCTTTTTTTACATGAGGCACAACACGTCTTAGGTGAAGTGACCCAGTTACTCAGTGTGATAACTTACATTGTCTCTCAGATGTGAGAACAGAGTTAGCAAATGAAGTGTCTTTTTACATGAGGAGACACCTTGACTATAGGCCAGAATCCCCAGTTACTCAACACAACCATGCCATTGCTCTATCAGATTTTCAATCATTTTTCCACCAGAGATAGCTATGACACTTCATGACTTAGGTTTACTCCATTTCTTTGATAGAGGACCTAGTTTCTCAGTGACCAAGGTCATTGCTCTGATAACTATTTTTCTTCTTAGACAACCTTTTTCGAATTGATGGTTAAAAATAATACTAGCTCCATGTATCTTTACCAAAGTAGCCTTGATCTCATATTTTCAAATTTCAAATGAATGAGTATGGATATTTTATGACATGGGCGGTTAAGAGTTATTAGAACTTGTGGTTCAGATACTTTCAAGCATTCAGATTCAAATCTGAGAATACATTAGACTTATACCAATCTGAATCAGTAGACATTCTTAACTCTATATGATAGGAGTTTCTTCTAAGGTTTTAGACATATAAATAGGGTACACAACTTAGATTTCTCAAATCAATCCAATCAATGCAACTGAACAACTTATCCACACCAGAGCACAGAATTCTGATATGAAAGAATTTGAATAGATTTTCAAAGGATTTTAGCAGATGATTAATCAAGAGAGAAGAATTCTATGATATTCACAGCATGGAACCAAACCAGTCAGACCAACTTGAAGGAATGTGAGTGAGTGGGAAAAGTTGGCCGTACAAATAACAGCAACAAAGAAGAAAGCATCAAAGTTATGCATATCAAAATATGGTAGCTGAGTCTGGAGTACAGACAGATCAGCTTGTCATGTAATGATAGTTAAGAATTCGAGTGAAATACATAGGAGCAAGAGAGTAATTCAATTATTTGGACACGAAGAGTCTGGATTGAAAATGATTAATAAGTCAATAATGCTCCTCCTATCTGGATGCAATGGGTCATCTTATGAACTGAATTTTCTGAAAGACATTCGCCTACTCCCCTTGACTAAATGCATTGTATTCAATGAAAACCTAACACATGGTTTTATGATTTGTGCTCATGGATCAGACATACAATGCAATCAGAGATAGAGAGACTACCTGAGACACCAAGTTCAGACATTACTAACCTCTCCATGACATTATGATGCACCGACTTGAATCATGCATGAAGCATACAATGCACCGACCTTGACATGTGAAGGACACGAAGTGCACGGACCTACATGCAGCGTGGACATAAGATGCACCGACCTATATGCTATTTAAACACAAGATGCACGGACTATATGCAAGACATGCAACTACTTATACTCGATGCAATACATGCATCGACTGCAAATGCTTATACACTGCAGCGACTACATGCACAAAATGCATTGATTTAAACTCGGTGCAGTACATACATCAACTTGAAACATCAATTATGCAAGGCATGCATATGACACTCAGCTGTGCAAAATAATTATTCAAACATCAGAACATTCTTTATTCAGAAATCAATGACAGGCTAACACATGATGGTTTTTCAAGCAATTCAAATCTCAAATCAAGAATGAAGTCAACACACGTGAATAGGAAAGTGAGCCGAATAGCTAGACAAGAAGGGTTCAAGAGGTGACCAACTAATGAGTTTAAAATGCTCCCCCTATCTAGATGGAATGAGTTATTTCTTTTTGGATTTTTCAATTTAGATGATATGCAATGCATTACACTGTATATATGCACCATGTAACGAAACTGGTCATGAGCAGCATGAACATCATGTGAAAGCAATCAAATTTTCAAAAGATTTCAATTAAGCACAGACAGATTAACATGATGTGCAAACATCTAAAACAAACTGGAGAGGGGGATTTCCGCAGCCCACCACAAAGGCAGCCCAACAAGACCCACAAGGTCCAACCAGGCGAGCCCACCCTAGTGATAGCCCACAGGGCCCACTTAGGGAGAAAAGCCCAATAAATAAGACTCGAGGAACTAACTCTCCCCGGTGGCCTTCTAGGCTCGGAGGGCCCGAGACAACGGTCAGGTCCCAAGGAAGGTCCGGCCTAAAGCCCTCTCCCCGTCCGAGAGAGATAGGCTCCAGCCGACCTATCCGACCCCACCCTCGCCGGGCCATGCCTATCGCTCGGACATGAGCTAGCATCCCCGAGGCTCGGTAAGCCGGTTGATTAATCCGCAGGTGCAGCCGTTCAGAGTCCTCCGCCAGCGGGAGAGTCAGGGGAGCCGTCGGACTCCAAGGGGATAACGTTCCCACGATCAGGCCATGAAAGCTCCCATTAAAGACGTAACTCCCGCTGGGAACCCCTCAACTTACAGGACTCCTGAAGGTGGCACACTATTTAAGCAAGGGATACCCTCCGGAAGAAGGTAAGATGAACAAGGCTTTCACACACCCTAAGCTCCTGAGCACGATTCGCTTCACCCTCTGGTGGAGAGGATTCTCGCACATTAGCTCTCTCCTCTCCCCATTATCGCTTCCACCATAGCTCTACTGACTTAGCCATCGGAGGGTTTTGCCCCAGGGAGATCCCCGGGGCCCTCTGATACATTTCCCTATCTTGCAGATTCATCTTCTGGTGATCCATAGCCCGCTCAGGATCCAGCGCGAGATCTCGCCTCTTCATCTGGCGCCGTCTGTGGGAAACGATGCTCCAGCCTCCGCACCTCCGCTTCCCCCAACTCACTACAGTTGGGGACGGGTTCCCGCCTCACCGGCACAAGCTCCGGACTCTGATCCGCCATCGAGTCGGGAAGAGATCCCTCGTACGAGCTCGAAGACTCCGGGGGAGAAGGAAGTTGCCGGACCGCCTCTGCGGTTATCCTCGCCAACTCCTCGAATGCCGCCGCAAGGCTCCGCGTCTCCGCTGTGCTCTCACGGCGCATCAAGAAGCAAGGAAAGCCTAAAACCCTGGAAGCCTAGAACGATGAACAGCGCCCCCTAAAAACCCCTGAGGGTGGTGGCGCGCCATTCCGTGCTCCGAGAAAAAGGGGGGCCCCTTCGTTTCGAATCCGTCAGGATCATCATTACGGGCCTCGGCGACTGCTATAAGCGGCTCCATAATGCCAACAGAATTCCACCCACCTGAGCCACGCCGGTCCAAAGCCTCGAAAAAATACTCATCCGAGCCTCCTTGGCTCGGGAGTAGGAGGGGGACAAGTGGAGAGGGGGATTTTCGCAGCCCACCACAAAGGCAGCCTAACAAGACCCACAAGGTCCAACCAGGCGAGCCCACCCGAGTGATAGCCCACAGGGCCCACTTGGGGAGAAAAGTCTAATAAATAAGACTCGAGGAACTAACTCTCCCCGGCGGCCTTCTAGGCTCGGAGGGCCCAAGACAACGGTCAGGTCCCAAGGAAGGTCCGGTCTAAAGCCCTCTCCCTGTCCGAGAGAGATAGGCTCCAGCCGACCTATCCAACCCCACCCTCGCCGGTCCATGCCTATCGCTCGGACATGAGCTAGCATCCCCGAGGCTCGGTAAGGCCGGTTGATTAATCCGCAGGTGCAGCCGTTCAGAGTCCTCCGCCAGCGGGAGAGTCAGGGGAGCCGCCAGACTCCAAGGGGATAATGTTCCCACGATCAGGCCATGAAAGCCCCCGTTAAAGACGTAACTCCCGCCGGGAACCCCTCAACTTACAGGACTCCTGAAGGCGGCGCACTATTTAAGCAAGGGATACCCTCCGGAAGAAGGTAAGATGAACAAGGCTTTCACACACCCTAAGCTCCTGAGCACGATTCGCTTCACCCTCTTGTGGAGAGGATTCTCGCGCATTAGCTCTCTCCTCCCCCCATTATCGCTTCCACCATAGCTCTACTGACTTAGCCATCGGAGGGTTTTACCCCAGGGAGATCCCCTGGGCCCTCTGATACGTTTCCCTATCTTGCAGATTCATCTTCTGGTGATCCACAGCCCGCTCAGGATCCAGTGCGAGATCTCGCCTCTTCATCAGGCGCCGTCTGTGGGAAGTCCGAGGTGATGGCCGCTCCGCCTCCGGTGCTCAAAGGGGATCTTCTGGCCATCAGACGTGTCTTTCCCACAGACGGCGCCAGATGAAGAGGCGAGATCTCGCGATGGATCCTGAGCGGGCTGTGGATCACCAGAAGATGAATCTGCAAGATAGGGAAACGTATCAGAGGGCCCAGGGGATCTCCCTGGGGTAAAACCCTCCGATGGCTAAGTCAGTAGAGCTATGGTGGAAGCGATAATGGGGGGAGGAGAGAACTAATGCGCGAGAATCCTCTCCACCAGAGGGTGAAGCGAATCATGCTCAGGAGCTTAGGGTGTGTGAAAGCCTTGTTCATCTTACCTTCTTCCGGAGGGTATCCTTGCTTAAATAGTACGCCGCCTTCAGGAGTCCTGTAAGTTGAGGGGTTCCCGGCGGGAGTTACGTCTTTAACGGGGGCTTTCATGGCCTGATCGTGAGAACGTTATCCCCTTGGAGTTCGGCGGCTCCCCTGACTCTACCGCTGGTGGAGGACTCTGAACGGCTGCACCTGCGGATTAATCAACCGGCCTTACCGAGCCTCAGGGATGCTAGCTCATGTCCGAGCGATAGGCATGGCCCGGCGAGGGTGGGGTCGGATAGGTCGGCTGGAGCCTATCTCTCTCGGACGAGGAGAGGGCTTTAGGCCGGACCATCCTTGGGACATGACCGTTGTCTCGGGCCCTCCGAGCCTAGAAGGCCGCCGGGGAGAGTTAGTTCCTCGAGTCTTATTTATTGGGCTTTTCTCCCTAAGTGGGCCCTGTGGGCTATCACTCGGGTGGGCTCGCCTGGTTGGACCTTGTGGGTCTTGTTGGGCTGCCTTTGTGGTGGGCTGCGGAAATCCCCCTCTCCACTTGTCCCCCTCCTACTCCCGAGCCACGGAGGCTCGGATGAGAATTTTTTCGAGGCTTTGGATCGGCGTGGCTCTGGTGGGTGGAATTCCGTTGGCGTTATGGAGCCGCTTATAGCGGTCACCGAGGCCCGTAATGATGATCCTGACGGATTCGAAACGAAGGGGCCCCCCTTTTTCTCGGAGCAGGGAATGGCGCGCCGCCACCCTCAGGGGTTTTTAGGGGGCGCTGTTCATCGTTCTAGGCTTCCAGGGTTTTAGGCTTTCCTTGCTTCTTGATGCGCTGTGAGAGCACAGCGGAGATGCGGAGCCTTGCGGCGGCGTTCGAGGAGTTGGCGAGGATAACCGCAGCGGCGGTCCGGCAACTTCCTTCTCCCCCGGAGTCTTCGAGCTCGTACGAGGGATCTCTTCCCGACTCGATGGCGGATCAGAGTCCGGAGCTTGTGCCGGTGAGGCGGGAACCCATCCCCAACTGTAGTGAGTTGGGGGAAGCGGAGGTGCGGAGGCTGGAGCATCGTTTCCGCCTGCCTCTCAGATACAGCTTTGTTGCCGCCACTCCGTACGAGACGAGTCTGGATGATCGTGATGAGCTCATTTGCACCTTCCTTCTTGCTTGGAAGAGTGGATTTCGGCTCCCTTTCGATCCTTTCGTGCTGCAGCTTCTTAATTTTTTCCGGTTGGCGCCTATTCAGCTGGTGGCCAATTCATATCTGCTGCTCTCGGCCTTTCGGATTCTTTGTCGTCAGCACGACATTTTTCCTTCCTTGGACCTCTTCCATTTCTTCTTTGAGTTGAAAGTGCACCCGTCGGCGGGGAAAGGCTTCTACTTCATCCAGGCGCGGAGGAATAGGAGCTGCATCTCGCTTGCGGCGAAGGACTCCTCGCACAAGGGGTGGAAGACCCAATTCTTCTGGGTGAAGGCGGTGGCGACGGACGAGATCTGGAGATGCCGGACCTCACCCAACTTTCACCCGAATCTGCCCCCTCGCCAGGAGAAGTTCCCTCCCCACGTGGAGCAGCAGGCTGCCCGTCTGCTGGAGAACCGTCAAACGACCGAGGAGCTGGTGACGCCGGAGAACATCGAACGGTGTCTTCTCTCGCGGTTGACGTCGACAGGTACAGCTCTTGAGGCTCTTTTTCAGGGGGGGTAGCTCTTTTCCTCCTCCTGACCGGGGCTTCTTCTTGTTGTAGACGTGAGGCGGGAACCTCTGGAGGAGACGGCTGAGGTCATCGATCTGGGAGATGACTCGACAGCCGATGAGCCTGATGCCTCGGCGGGTCGCGTCCATGCCCGAGATAAGGGCAAGGGGGTGGACCCCGAGGGGAGTTCTCGATCGACCGGCCTGAAGCGTAAGGATCCCCTGGCGGGGAAGTTGCGGGAGACCGTGAAGGCCAGGAAAAGGGCCAAGAAAGCCGGCTTTCCTACCACCGTCGGGGGCGATTCTGGCTCGGCGGCGCTCCCCCCTCGGGGGCAGGACGGGGCCGACCCCTCCGGGTTGGCTCTCCCATCCGCCTGGCGAGAGGGGGCCGAGGAGACCAGGGGCCCCGCAGAGGGAGGTGATGGGTCGGCTCTCCCCTCTGTGGGGGCAGAGGGGGCCGGTGCCGGTGTGGCCGGCGCTGGGACCGACGGATTGGTCGGCGCGGATGGGGGTTCGCCCGCGAGGGCGTCGCAACCCCAAGTGCCGGTAGTTTCTTGTGCGGTGGATCCCGCGGCGCCGGTTGAGGCTGGGGGTTCGCCCGGGGAGGCGTTGCAACCCCAACCGACCGTGGCGCGCGGGGCGGTCAGCTTCGCTGCCCGAACAGGGTCTTCTGGCGGGGTGCCCAGGGTGGAGCAGTCCCCTTTGCCGGAACCTCTGGTCAGGCTCGGTATCTCGGGCGACTTGTATCGGCTCTGCCGGTCGATCGCCGAGAGGACGAGGGGGGAGAAAGGCGCAGCACTCCCGCCGGGGTCCTTGATGTCCTGATGGAGGGCGGCCTGGTCATAGCTCGGACAGTGGCCGTGATGGCGGAGGCGCACGCCCGGACGGAGGCGGAGCGGTCGAGGCTCGCCTGGACCCTTGGTGGATGCGAGGGGAAACTAGCCCGGCTCGAGAAGGAGCATGAGGGGCTCCGACGGGAGTTCCTCGCATTCAGGGAGTTAGCACGGTCGAGCCGACAGGAAGCCGAGGCGCTGGCCGAGCAGTTAGCAAGGGCCCAAGAATCGCTCGAGAGGAAGAGCAAACGTCTAGAAGACGAGCGTCAACGTCACATCGAGCTGGATGGCCTCTAGGAGCTTGAGCGCTGTGAGCTGCAGGATCGGGCGGAGGACGCAGAGCGCCTTCGCGCTGAGGCCGAGGCGGAGCGGCCATCAGCTCGCCTCCACAGTCCCCTTTGCCTGTTAACGCTGTCTGGCGAAGCCCCAGAGGATTCTCGATCATCTCGCCTCCACAGTCCCCTTTGCCTGTTCCACGGCGACCACGGGCACCACACCGGAGATTGCCATCAGCTCCAGGACGAGATCGAGCGCCTCATCCGTCTGGGGCACCTAGCCCGGTTCACGATCGGGCACAAAAAAGACCGAGACGCCGCGGAGGAGATCGATAACGCCCCCCGAGGGGTTCACATCAACATCATCTCCGGAGGAGCGGCATCGGGCGGCGACACCAGCCGAGGGAGGAAACGTCATGCCAAGCGAGCCAGCCGAGCCTTAGAGCCCCCCAGAGGCCCGCCGATGGAGCCCCAGGTCATAGTCTTCTCCGACCAAGACCTGGAAGGGCTGAGCACCCCGCATGACGATGCCCTCGTTATCTCGGCCATGATAAATCACTGTAATGTAGACAGGATTTTGGTTGATAATGGGAGTGCCCCCGATGTATTATCTTATGACTATTTTCTCAAGATGGGGGAAGACCCGTCCAAGCTCCGCCCGATCCGAACGCCCCTTTGCGGGTTTAATGGCCTGGCCACCTACCCCGAGGGAGCCTTAAGCCTGCCGGTCACTATCGGCACCCCACCCAAAATCGTTACGGTCATAGTGGACTTCATAGTGATTAAAGGTATGATAGCGTACAACGCCATTTTCGGCCAAAAAATTCTCAGCCGAATAAAGGCCGTACCATCTACCTATCACCAAAAAATGAAGTTTCCCACCAAAAATGGGTTGAGGGAAGTCCGAGGTAACCAGGCCACGGCTAGAAGGTGCTACAACATCTCGGTGGAAGCCTCAAGGCCGGACGGGAAGGATAAGGGCCCCAGGGGAGTCGAAGGAAGAGCCGTGACAACCGAGCCCGGTGGCGAGTTATTAACGGTATTCCTGAACGACGACCCGGCCCTAGGAGTAAGGATCGGCGCCGACCTACCACCAAAGGAACAGCAGCAATACAAGGAGTTTCTTTCTAAGTACGTTCGGGTCTTTGCTTGGTCCGATGATCAACTCCCTGGTATACCAGAGGAGACTGTGACGCACAAGCTCAACCTCGATACCACCGTGAGACCCGTACAGCAGCGGAGAAGGAAGCATGCGCCCGAGAAACAGGCGATCATCAAGGCGCAGGTCACCAAGGGACAAGAAATTGGTCTTTTCAGACCGGTCCTGTACCCAACGTGGCTAGCCAACGTCGTCCTGGTGCCGAAGACTACAGGCAAGTGGCGAATGTGCGTAGACTTCACCGATCTGAACAAGGCCACCCCCAAGGACTGCTATCCGCTACCGAGCATCGACCAATTGGTTGACTCAACCTCGGGCAACGAGATACTCAGTTTCCTGGATGCCTATTCGGGTTATCATCAGATCCGAATGAACCCTGAAGATGTCGAGAGGACTGCCTTCATCACCGACTACGGCATGTACTGCTACACCCGGATGCCCTTCGGATTGAAGAATGCTGGAGCCACATACCAGCGACTGGTCAACCATATGTTCGAGGGATAGTTAGGTCGGAACGTCGAGGCCTACATCGACGACATGCTCGTCAAGACCCCGAGGGCCCAAGACCACTTCACCGACCTCGCCGAGACTTTCGGCACCCTCCTGAAGTACTGCATGAAGCTCAACCCCGCCAAGTGCACCTTTGGAGTAAGATCCGGGAAGTTCCTGGGTTTTCTGGTCACTCAGCGAGGGATCGAAGCCAACCCCGATAAGGTCCAGGCCATCCTGGACATGCGCCCGCCCACGTGCATTAAAGACGTCTAGCGTCTGACGGGGCGTGTCGCTGCTCTCAGTCGTTTCCTATCCCGTGCGGCCGAACGATGCCTGCCCTTCTTCAAGCTGATGAGGGGGCCCAAGATAGCATCTGCTACGTTCGCATGGGATAGGGAATGCCAGACAGTGTTCGCCGAGCTCAAAGAGTTCCTGGCTTCGCCCCCGGTGCTTTCCAAGCCCGTCCTGGGTGAGGTCTTATTGCTCTATCTCTCGGCGACGCCATCAACGGTCAGCTCGGTCCTAGTCAGGAATGACTCGAGAATCGAGAGGCCGGTCTACTACACCAGCAAGGTGCTCAACGAGGCCAAGCGGAGGTACCCCGCAACCGAGAAACTTGTGCTAGCGTTGGTTACCTCTGCAAAGCGCCTCCGACCCTACTTCCAGGGGCATCCCATCACCGTGCTAACCGGCGAGCCACTGAAGAAGATTCTGGCCCATCCCGAAGCTTCGGGGTGACTCGTCAAATGGGCCATCATGCTCGGGGCCTACGACATCTCGTACCGGCCGCGATCAGCTATCAAAGGACAAGCGCTCGCCGACTTCATCGCCGAGAGCACCGTTCCGGTCGAGGACAGGCCTCCGACAGCAACCGGGCCAACCTGGGAGCTATTCATCGATGGATCGTCCAACTCGATCGGCAGCGGCGCAAGGATCCTCCTAAAGTCCCCCGAAGGAATAGAGTTGCAATACGCCCTAAAGTTCAACTTTCTGGCGTCCAACAATGCTTCGAGTACGAGGCCCTTATCTCGGGAGCCCGCATGGCCCGACGGTTGGGGGCCGAGCGAGTCAGGATCCACACCGACTCCCAGCTAGTTGCAAGCCAGGTCAATGGCGAGTACGAAGCTCGAGAGGTACCTATGATCAAATACCTACAATTGTTCCGGAGCCTGGCCCAGCAGTTCGAGGAGTTCGAGGTAGTCCGAATAGCTCGGGAGCAAAACTCTCGGGCGGACGCCCTCTCCCGACTGGCCTCCTCCCTAGACCCGGAAGGTACACGATCGGTCCTCCTAGAAGAGCTAGAGCGCCCGAGCATAGACTCGGAGCTCCTCGCCATTGACTCGGCCACTCCCGGCGACTGGCGCTCCCCCTACCTGTCCTGGCTACGAGACTCACGGGAGCCCTCCGACCCTCGGGAAGCCCGCCGAATGAAGTACCAAGCTCGGCGCTTCGTCATCCTCGACAACGCTCTCTACCGAAGATCGTTCTCCGGGCCCCTTCTAAAGTGTCTCGGTCCCGACGAAGCAAGCCAAGCTGTTGAAGAGATTCATCAAGGCCTGTGCGGAGCACATTCAGGAGGTCGGTCGCTGGCCAGAATCCTGTTAAGGCAGGGGTACTGGTGGCCGACCCTACAGCGCGACTGCACGGCTTACGCACAGCATTGCGACCGTTGCCAGCGGTTCGACCATTTGGTCCATCAGTCGGCCACAGAACTTATCACCCTTACCGAGCCCTACCCTTTCGCTCGGTGGGGGATCGACATCCTTGGGCCATTCCCAACGGCTCAATCCCAGAAGAAGTTCATCATCGTCGCCATCGACTACTTCACCAAGTGGATCGAGGCTGAAGCTACAGCAAGGATCACCGAGACAGTCGTCTGGGGTTTTGTATGGAAATCGATCATCTGTCGCTTTGGCATCCCCCGAGTGATAGTGAGCGATAACGGGCGGCAATTCGACTCTCGGTACTTCCGAGACAAATGCGCCGACCTAAATATCGGCAACCACTTCACTTCGGTCGCCCACCCTCAGGCTAACGGGCTGGTTGAAAATGCCAACAAGACCATCTTGAAGGGCATAAAAACCAGACTCGGCAAGGCTAAGGGTAGCTGGCTCGAGGAACTGCCTAGCGTACTATGGTTGCACCGAACGACCCCCAGGACGGCAACCGGTGAGACCCCTTTTTAGCTGGTATATGGCACCGAAGCCGTCGTTCTGTTAGAGATCGCCAATCCGTCTCTCCGAGTGATCAGCTTTTCGCCCAAGGTAAACGAGCAGAAGTTGCTCGAAAACCTCGACCTGGCAGACGAACTCCGAGAGATCGCGAACGTCCGAGCTACGGAATACCAGCGCCGCCTCACTCGGTACTACAACGCCAAGGTCCGAGGCAGACAATTCCAACCAGGGGACTTCGTCCTCAGGAAGACCGAAGCCTCTCGACCACTGGAGGCGGCGGGCAAGCTATCCCCCAACTGGGAAGGCCCCTACCGAGTGATCGAGATGCTCGGGAAAGGTGCGTACAGGTTAGCCACAATGGAAGGGGAACCCATTCCCCGGACATGGAACGCAACCACACTACGCAGATTTTATTTCTGAAAACTGTATCAACAAATCGGGCAAGATAAAACCCCCCTTTTTTTGCATTCATTCAAGATAACTGTTGGTACATCAGAAAGGCAACTGCCAGTACATTACATAGTGAAAAGAAAAAATCCCTCTAGCACCACGGCAAATGGCCATCGCCCGGCCGACCCGGTCTTGACCTTCTCGCATCCAGCCACTGACTCTGCCTCGCGTAGAAACTGACTCGGACAAGAGATGGTCGACCCAGTTGGCTCGGGTGGACCGTGACAAAGGTGACAGAGGGACAGCAAGGAGAAGGCCACCTTTCACTCGAGGAAGGCTACCTTCCAAGTTGGCAACAACCTGGAAAAAGGAGCGCCGTGAAGGTCTCCTCTCTGCCAAACTACCAACTCTTTGGAGGCGAACAGAAAGTAAGCAGCCCCCGAAGAGTGAAAGAAATGAAGAACAAAAGAGAGAGAAAGAGGCTGCGGACAGAGGTGAGGAAGGAATTGGAGCCGCCTCCTCCCCTCCCGCGGAGGGGAATGGCGGCCGTCATCCCTAACTCCCCCATCCGCCCTCCATCTCGGCGTCCGCCAGGAAGCCTCGCCGGAGCCAAGAGGAGGCAAACGGCGTGCCCCTGCACGTCAAAGCCCTCTCCAGATCCGCGCGGCGACCGTCGGACCCGTCTCATGCACGCGCGGTGACCGTGGGACCCGACCGATATTCCAGGACAGCTGGAACCGGCCGCTCCCCGTCGTCTGCAGTGGCATCTTCTGAAGGGTCCTCCATGCTCCGATCGCGGCGGCGCAACGCAGAGCGAAGACGAGGGAATAAGAGCAGACCACCGGCGAGAGTCCTAAGTGTTAAGAGGGAAGGAGCACCCTTCGGTCCTTTTTATAGGCCAAGGGAGGCCACGCGCCTTAAATGACTCCCCCCTCGAAAACACGCTACAGGACCTCCCCTGGAAGGTCACCTCCAATTCCTCGGCCCCCGCCCTAGCGGGATTCGCGAAGCGCCTCGACTTTCAAAGCATGGTGGAATGAAAGGACGCCCCGCCAGAAGTCTCTCGAATCGGCATGCGAGAACGGTGCAGAAAATATCGGCACCTTCCAACTGCTCCCGATACGCCAGCCAAATCACGGCAAAGATAACGATCAAACAAAGTAAGTCCTTTATTGCCTCCCATAAAGAAATCCTCTTACAGAAGGGAAAACAGACAAAAAAGGGAGGGGCAAAATAAAGCAAAATACATTAGGCCTCGGGCCCACTTTGAAGCTCGGGAACAGCAGTAGGGGACGCGTCACCCCCGGTACCTTCGGTGATGGCCGGCCCGGACACTGACCTCGCCTGTGCGAGAACTGTCCCGGTCGTGAGCCCTCCTGGAGCCTCCGGAGTTGGTGACCCCACTGGAGGTGACTCCTCCGGTTCTTCCCCGGCCGAAGATGAGGAGCTGGAAACTAACTCATCCGAGTCATAACTCTGGCCATAAGGAAAATCGCCCCCGGCAAGGTGCTCATTGGCATAGCTCATCGCTCGGCGATAGCCCTGCCTGAGTCCCTTTCGAGCACCCCGGCGGGGCGCTACCTCGTAGTAGGGTAGGGCAGCTTCAATCAGGTCGGCCGAGTAAGCTTCCGAGCCTTTGTAGCGCTCGATTGCCTCCGCCTCGACCTGCCCGTCCCGAGCCCGCTCCGCCTCGGCCGCACGCTCTTCCGCCCTCGCCAGACGCTCCTCTAGCTCGGTCATAATCCGCTCGGCTTCGATCGTCCGACCCTCCGCCCGAGCTCGGTCCGCCTCGGCCTCAGCGCGAAGGCGCTCCGCGTCCTCCACCCGATCCTGCAGCTCGCCGCGCTCAAGCTCCTAGAGGCCATCCAGCTCGATGTGACGTTGACGCTCATCTTCTAGACGTTTGCTCTTCCTCTTGAGCGATTCTTGGGCCCTTGCTAGCTGCTCGGCCAGCGCCTCGGCTTCCCGTCGGCTCGACCGCGCCAACTCCCTGAATGCGAGGAACTCCCGCCGGAGCCCCTCATGCTCCCCCTCGAGCCGGGCTAGTTTCCCCTCGCATCCACCAAGGGTCCAGGCGAGCCTCGACCGCTCCGCCTCCGTCCGGGCGTGCGCCTCCGCCATCACGGCCGCTGTCCGAGCTATGACCAGGCCGCCCTCCATCAGGACATCAAGGACCCCGGCGGGAGTGCTGCGCCTTTCTCCCCCCCTTGTCCTCTCGGCGATCGACCGGCAGAGCCGGTATAAGTCGCCCAAGATACCGAGCCTGACCAGAGGTTCCGGCAAAGGGGACTGCTCCACCCTGGGCACCCCGCCAGAAGACCCTGTTCGGGCAGCGAAGCTGACCGCCCCGCGCGCCACGGTCGGTTGGGGTTGCAACGCCTCCCCGGGCGAACCCCCAGCCTCGACCGACGCCGCGGGATCCACCGCACTAGAAATTGCCGGCACTTGGGGTTGCGACGCCCTCGCGGGCGAACCCCCATCCGCACAGACCAATCCCTCGGTCCCAGCGCCGGCCACACCGGCACCGGCCCCCTCTGCCCCCACAGAGGGGAGAGCCGACCCATCACCTCCCTCTGCGGGGCCCCTGGTCTCCTCGGCCCCCTCTCGCCCGGCGGATGGGAGAGCCAGCCCGGAGGGGTCGGCCCCGTCCTGCCCCCGATGGGGGAGCACCGCCGAGCCAGAATCGCCCCCGACGGCGGTAGGAGAGCCGGCTGTCTTGGCCCTTTTCCTGGCCTTCGCGGCCTCCCGCAACGTCCCCGCCAGGGGATCCTTGCGCTTCAGGCCGGTCGATCGAGAAGTCCCCTCGGGGGCCGCCCCCTTGCCCTTATCTCGGGCATGGACGCGACCCGCCGAGGCATCAGGCTCATCGGCTATCGAGTCATCTCCCAGATCGATGACCTCAGCCGTCTCCTCCAGAGGCTCCCGCCTCACGTCTGCAACAAGAAGAAGCCCCGGTCAGGAGGAGGAAAAGAGCTACCACCCCCGAAAAAGAGCCTCAAGAGCTGTACCTGTCGACGTCAACCGCAAGAGAAGACACCGTTCGATGTTCTCCGGCGTCACCAGCTCCTCGGTCGATTGACGGTTCTCCAGCAGACGGGCAGCCTGCTGCTCCACGTGGGGAGGGAACTCCTCCTGGCGAGGGGGCAGATTCGGGTGAAAGTTGGGCGAGGTCCGGCATCTCCAGATCTCGTCCGTCGCCACCGCCTTCACCCAGAAGAATTGGGTCTTCCACCCCTTGTGCGAGGAGTCCTTCGCCGCAAGCGAGATGCAGCACTTATTCCTCCGCGCCTGGATGAAGTAGAAGCCTTTCCCCGTCGACGGGTGCGCTTTCAACTCAAAGAAGAAATAGAAGAGGTCCAAGGAAGGAAAAATGTCATGCTGACGACAAAGAATCCGGAAGGCCGAGAGCAGCAGATATGAATTGGCCACCAGCTGAATAGGCGCCAACCGGAAAAAATTAAGAAGCTGCAGCACGAAAGGATCGAAAGGGAGCCGAAATCCACTCTTCCAAGCCAGAAGGAAGGTGCAAATGAGCTCATCACGATCATCCAGACTCGTCTCGTACGGAGTGGCGGCAACAAAGCTGTATCTGAGAGGCAGGCGGAAACAATGCTCTAGCCTCCGCACCTCCGCTTCCCCCAACTCACTACAGTTGGGGACGGGTTCCCGCCTCACCGGCACAAGCTCCGGACTCTGATCCGCCATCGAGTTGGGAAGAGATCCCTCGTACGAGCTCGAAGACTCCGGGGGAGAAGGAAGTTGCCGGACCGCCTCTGCGGTTATCCTCGCCAACTCCTCGAACGCCGCCGCAAGGCTCCGCGTCTCCGCTGTGCTCTCACGGCGCATCAAGAAACAAGGAAAGCCTAAAACCCTGGAAGCCTAGAACGATGAACAGCGCCCCCTAAAAACCCCTGAGGGTGGCAGCGCGTCGTTCCGTGCTCCGAGAAAAAGGGGGGCCCCTTTGTTTCGAATCTGTCAGGATCATCATTACGGGCCTCGGCGACCGCTATAAGCGGCTCCATAACGCCAACGGAATTCCACCCACCTGAGCCACGCCGGTCCAAAGCCTCGAAAAAATACTCATCCAAGCCTCCTTGGCTCGGGAGTAGGAGGGGGACAAGTGGAGAGGGGGATTTCCGCAGCCCACCACAAAGGCAGCCCAACAAGACCCACAAGGTCCAACCAGGCGAGCCCACCCGAGTGATAGCCCACAGGGCCCACTTAGTGAGAAAAGCCCAATAAATAAGACTCGAGGAACTAACTCTCCCCGGCGGCCTTCTAGGCTCGGAGGGCCCGAGACAACGGTCAGGTCCCAAGGAAGGTCCGGCCTAAAGCCCTCTCCCCGTCCGAGAGAGATAGGCTCCAGCCGACCTATCCGACCCCACCCTCGCCGGGCCATGTCTATCGCTCGGACATGAGCTAGCATCCCCGAGGCTCGGTAAGGCCGGTTGATTAATCCGTAGGTGCAGCCGTTCAGAGTCCTCCGCCAGCGGGAGAGTCAGGGGAGCCGCCGGACTCCAAGGGGATAACGTTCCCACGATCAGGCCATGAAAGCCCCCGTTAAAGACGTAACTCCCGCCGGGAACCCCTCAACTTACAGGACTCCTGAAGGCGGCGCACTATTTAAGCAAGGGATACCCTCCGGAAGAAGGTAAGATGAACAAGGCTTTCACACACCCTAAGCTCCTGAGCACGATTCGCTTCACCCTCTAGGGGAGAGGATTCTCGCGCATTAGCTCTCTCCTCCCCCCATTATCGCTTCCACCATAGCTCTACTGACTTAGCCATCGGAGGGTTTTGCCCCAGGGAGATCCCCTGGGCCCTCTGATACGTTTCCCTATCTTGCAGATTCATCTTCTGGTGATCCACAGCCCGCTCAGGATCCAGCGTGAGATCTCGCCTCTTCACAAATAATTTGAGATGACAGAATTTAAACAAAGTGTTCAGAACTGACCTAAAGAGTAGGATCCTAGGGTTTTCATTTTTGAGTGCCTTGATTTATTGACCCCCGTTTATTCCTTTCCAAGACACATCTGCAATAGTTTGATCATTTTGATCCAACAGGAACCCAAGCAGCCTTGGGTCCCATATTAACCCTAATAGGTGTTCTGAACAGTTCCTTAGCAACATTGTCATCAAATTTCATCAAATAATAGTTGGCCATGGAGTGTCCAAATTTACCACAATATTTACAATAAGCAACAGATTTTCTAATATTATGATGCACATTAACAGAAACATGAGGCCTATGTGCATGAGCATGAAATTGTTTGTTATTTACATGAACATTTTGTCTTTTATTTTCAGTTGGCCAACAATTTGTAGATTTATGACCTGACTTACCATAATTAAATCATGAAGAATTTATTCTGTTAGGGCTCTTATCGAGAGCATGTCTTTTAACAGGGATTTTAACAGATTTTGAGATTAATGTGTTTCCCTGAGCATGTCAGTAGTCCTTGACTGTATGGCCATACTTCCCACACTCAAAGCACCTAATGTGCTTACTACTGGAGCCAATTTTACCCCAATGAGACCCTGACCAGCATTCAATAGCCTTACATTTAAAACATGTGATGTTCTGGTTTGAAGCATGTTTTTTTTTATAAGAGCCATGATGATTTGCAGAGGATTTAGCATGCATCTTATCATCTTGTTTCATGACAAGGCATTCATTCATGAAGTGACCATGCCTACCATAGTAATGACAAGAGTCATCAGGTTTCCTAGTAGCATGGTTTCTACCGAGTGAGTTCTTAGAATGCATTGTTCCACAATTATACTCATCCTCCATCATTAATTCACAGTCATGCATTACATCGCCAAGCTTACCACAGTAAAGGCATGGATCATTCTTTTAATGTGCATGTGAATGAGTAACAGACTTATGAACAGCATGCATTAACCCATCAGATTCCACATAGCTAATAGAGTTAACAACACAGGCAGGGACAACCTTGACTTTGTTCATATAAGCATTCTTTTTCAGTTGTTTACCCTTTTTCAAAACTTTTGGTTATTTTTCATTTCTCTTAGCCTTAAATTGAAATACTGATGATAGAGGTGTTTTCATATTTTCATTTTATTTTGAGGATTGACTTGAGGTACCAGCTACATCAGAGCTTTGCACAATAGTGGTGTATAACTGGTTTCTAATAATTTCCTTAACACCAGAATTGCAACTAATCCCCTTTCTTGGATTATCATCCTCACCTTCCATGACAACTATCATTTTTCCTTTATTTTCAGCAGACTTAGATGGTGAGTTTTCCAGATCATGAATTTTATTTTCTACGGAAGCAATGTGTAAAGTAGATACGGTGGCGCAGGGAAATGGATCCAGAAGGGGGTGAATGGATCTTTCAACAAATACGCCCAAATAGAAATGATTGCGGAATAAAACCTTTGCCTACACTCAATTAAGTCGAATGGGACCACATACCCCTCTTCCTCAGGAAATTAAAAGTGCTGAAGATAGATGTCTCAAAGAATCGTGCAGACTCAACTCACAAATTCGCTCACGGGACGAGAAGCACTAAGAAGCATAAGTTTCTATTAAGCAAACAGTCGAGCACTTAACATCAATACTACATTCAAAGTGAAATCACACAGGAAGGCTTCTGTCAGAGAACGCACAAACAACCAGTGTAGGGGGAGGGTCAAGAGATAGGTAAGTGTATGCCAAGCAAACCACGAGAGACAGGTTTTTAGGTGGTTCGGCCAGACCCACAGTCTGCCTACATCCACCCCTCACTCTAACTAGAGTGAGGATTCCACCAGCAAGAGCTAGAACGAGCAGACTCAGTCTGCAACAGACACTGCCAAACAGCTTGGACATCGAGGAAGACAAATCCCTCAATAAGGTTCAGCAACTCACAGAGCTTGAAGCGGAGGCGAACCTCCCTTCCTCCAAATCGGAGGGGAATCACAAGTGACACCCAGTCACTTGCAAACTGGAGGACCAATCATCCCTTCCCCTGTAGTAGCAGGAGGAAACCCAGTGAGCAACACCCAGTTGCCCACACCCGGAGGACCAATCCTCCCTTCTCCTGAACACCAAGGAGGAGCCACGACCTCAAACCAGAGAATCGAAAAAACACTACTGGAAGATGGAAAGAGCAAACAAAAACCAGAAACAGAAACAAGAACAAAAAATAGCTCCGAGGGAGCAACTTGGCTTGGCTCTGATCCAGAGTCCAATACAACTCTGATCTTCAGGAAAGACTCTCTCTACCCTTCTCTATTCTCTTCTCAGCTCGTTTCTCCTCCTTTCTCTTTCTTTCTTGCAGCTCACTCACTAGTTCTTCTTCTTCTGGATGCACTCTTTTTCAGATGGGCTCTAGCGGCACCCTTTTTCAGCACCAGCACACTTCTTCAAAGGGTAATGTAGCTTTATATAGGAACAGGGGCTTCGTATGGATCAAGCAGCAGAACCCTAGTGAAATTTTATTGGTCCACGTGTTGAGGAATAAAGAGTTCCTCTCCTCGGATCACATGCCTATCATTTGCCCCCTTTATCCACGAGTCAGCTTTCTCCCATCTCAGAGGACACGTGCCTCTTCTGCAACCTAATTTGTTCCCTGCAAAAGATAGAGTATCGTTTTAGGATCACTTGCAGAATATTCGAGTTTATCACATGGAAGAGCAGACCTTGTCCAGACCTTAGGCTTAATTAAACCAGATCTGCACTGACCGTGAAATGCGTAAGCAGACATATGCACAGACCTAAACTAAGTGTGCTACAATGCATTGCACCGACTATATCCCTTGATCATGCATGAACCGACATAGTGGAATGCACAGTCCTTGTAAAAACTTGCACTGAGTTCTGCTTAGTGTAATGCGTGGAGTTTCATATGTAAAGTGCTGCACAAACCTACAGGTCGATGCAAAGATTGCACCGAGGCAAAAGATGCAGTGACCTTTACAAGCTAGGTGCAAAGATTGCACCGAGGTAAAGAATGCACGGACCTCCTCCTCTATGCTTAAGAAAAACATGCACCGAGTTGTAGGTTACACAGACTTGGGCGCTGGCAGCAACCAATATGCACCAACGTCTACTGTGATTGCACCGAGTTGTTATCTGCACCGACCCTGCAAGGCAAACTATGCACCAACCTTGTGAATGCCTTAGGCATATTTACGCATGGACCTTGTGAGTGCTTTATACAGGAACTTACATAGACGATGTATGGTGACACAAAGCGTGCACTGACCTAAATCTGCACCTATTAGGAAGCTCGTGTACACAAGATCTGCACCGAGTTCATTTTTATACCTTAAACAAAAAATATGCACCGACTCCAACATGCATGCATATGCACTGGCCTATATTAACATGCTACAGGACTTGCACCGACTCTAGGCCACATGTGAGGCGCACTGTAAGACGCACCTCCTATATGCGTTAGAAAAAGATGTACCGAGGCAAACTTACACCAACCTCTATATGAGTAAGTGAAAGTATGCACTGAGTCAAAGTTTGCACTGACCTCAAACAGTGATTGCACCGACCCTACAATGCACTGACCTTGCTACATGCATTGACCTACATAGAGTTTGCACCGAGCTCCTATATGTTCATGGACCTGTAGATGCTCAAGATAAAAACTTGCACCGAGTTTCAAATGTATGCAAATGGTGATATGCACTGAGCAAGGTGTGCACTGACATTAGATGTGCACTCTACAATGTTTTGTATAGACTTACAATGCAATAGAGCAAAACGTGCACCGAATATATGAAAGCATTAGGCTGAAATCTGCACCGAGACAGAATAAGCACTGACCTCTTATATGCTTGGAAAAGACATGCATTCACCCAATGAGCAAACTTGCACGGACTCTAGTATGCACAGACTTATATGTTGCATTAGCCCAATGCATGCAGCATGAAAAATGCATCAATTCTAGAAAAATATATATATCTTGCAAATGAATATGACGACAACATTTTTTTTTGATCGGTAAACTTGTAAATATTATAGAAAAATAAAAATGTGTACAATGGATGAGCAATGTCTAGACAAACCTAGACTGATTGCTCTAGAGGTAATCAGCCATGCCACAATAGACGTGGTCTACAGTGGAGAAGGTACATAAAAGTACTAGAACTAGGCCAGAGCTAGCATTCAATCAATTTGTACAAGGTAAGATCCCTCATGATATGAAAGAAAGTTGTCCAGAGTTAAGGTATGTTGAAGTTATAGCGTTTGAATATCTGTTTCTCCCTAGAAGTAAGTCGATCATCCTTGAGTTCATTTTTATACCTTAAACAAAAAATATGCACCGACTCCAACATGCATGCATATGCACTGGCCTATATTAACATGCTACAGGACCTGCACCGACTCTAGGCCACATGTGAGGCGCACTGTAAGACGCACCTCCTATATGCGTTAGAAAAAGATGTACCGAGGCAAACTTACACCAACCACTATATGAGTAAGTGAAAGTATGCACTGAGTCAAAGTTTGCACTGACCTCAAACAGTGATTGCACCAACCCTACAATGCACTGACCTTGCTACATGCATTGACCTACACAGAGTTTGCACCGAGCTCCTATATGTTCATGGACCTACAGATGCTCAAGACAAAAACTTGCACCGAGTTTCAAATGTACGCAAATGGTGATATGCACTGAGCAAGGTGTGCACTGACATTAGATGTGCACTCTATAGTGTTTTGAATAATCTTAGAATGCAATAGAGCAAAATGTGCACCGAATATATGAATGCATATGATGGGGACATCACCTCCCATTGCATCCGGCATGGTCTAGTCATTTAATTTTGAGTCCTATGTAATTTTTATTTGAGTCATTTGATGTATTTTTCCTTTTAATTGAGTCATGTTCCTAGGTCTTGTGTTTATTTCCCTAAGTTTGAGTGTCATTAGGTTGTCTAGTTAGCTATTGGGCCCAATTCATTGGGCTTGGCCCAAGGGCTCCCCCTACCCCCTCGGTTATTTGTCATTGAGTCAATTGTCAGGGACTTTTGTAGAAATGTGGGTTTCCTATATATAGGACCACATTCCCCCCCATTTCAACTTAATGAATCAATGAATGAAAAACTTGCCATTTTGAGAGTTCAAGCTTCTTATCTAGTGGAGAGATTCCATTATTTGGGTGAGAAACCCTAGGGGAGAGATTCCCCACCCATCCCTCTCTTAATTTCTCTCTTTCACTCCCCTTTCTCTCTCCTCCACATCAAATTTCAAAATTCTTCTCTCTCCTCCCCTCCCAACCACCTCCACTCTCCCACCTACCCCATTAAAGGCCACTCCCCTTCCCCACACATCCCATTACTCCACCCCCTAGTCCCAAGAGAGCTTCCACCAATCCTAGCTCCACCCCCAACCCCCAACTACCCCACCCACTTTCCCAAGCACCCTTCCCACTACCCCAAGCACCCATTCCCTTCCCCAACACAACCCCTCCCATCCCCAAGACCACCATTGAATACCCTTCATTAAGCAAAATTCAAACTCACCTTCGCTCCACTCACTTGTGCCCCCCTCACATTCTCCTCTCCCCCACCCTCCCAAATTCGTAGCTCCTCCTCCCACCACCTGTTAGACCTTCCAGACACCATTCTTCCCTTCCCCCACCTTAGAACACCCCCTCCTTGACCCCCTCACAGCCCGGGCTTTCCCCACACTCATCCACCCCCATTTCCCCTCCCATATACCCCATTCCCCCCATCATCTTCAACCTACAGCTCTCAACCGAAGATCTACAGAAGAGCATCAGATTGCAGAGGTGACCACGGCTTCTTCAGACATTTCTAAAAAATCAAGAGGCATCGTTAGAAGCATCTCCCAGTCTTCTTCGCAGCGGCGGTGGTTTCATCCTCATCCGAGCTGTGTACTGCCCAGGAGCTCCGTTCTCCCACAACTGCGCAGAGCTGCCCAAGCTGAGTACCAGAACCGGATTTGAAGCTCTGCCACGACGAACCTCAGAGGAATCAGCCCAAGAGATCTTCTGTAAAGTTCTTCTTCCTCCTGTCTACTTTCCGAATCATGAAGCGGAGTTCCGTTCGGCATCCTGTGGCAGGAGTTATCCTTTTTCTCCCTCAGCTACGCGGCCCTGCTGCCCACAGTCTGCTTCGACCAGTCGCCATTGTTATGTGGTCCCTGATCTTCTCCGACATCAGTTGGCTTTCCCGTGAGTTTTTCTGCGAAGAGGACTCGTCCACGATTCCAACGACTCTAACGGTGCTCGATTCCGAGTTCGGGAGCTGTCGGGGCATCCTCTGTAACCAGCGGTTGGAAACCAGGGGATAGCTCTGCAGAGATCTTAATTCGGAGAGAAAGCTTCACCAAGACAAACCCTGGAGGAATCAGGCCACGAGCTCTTCTACAAAGTTCTTCCCCTTCCTGTGTACTTTCAGAATCAAGAAGCAGAACTCTGTTCGGCATCTGGTAGCAGAAGTTACAAATTTTCTTCCTCAGGTGTGCGACTCTGCTTCCCACAGTCTTCACCAACCCCCACTCACTGTTCTGGGTCCCCTGATCTTCTCCGGCATCTTTCTGCTGCCCCGTCAGTTCTGTTGCAAAGAAGACTCGTCCACGGTTCCAGCGGCTCTGGCGGCACCTGATTCGGAGTTCGGGAGCGGCCAAGGCAACCTCTTCTTCCTGCTGTTAGTAACCAGTTGCTGTCAGTCCAAGAATCAACGTCCCTATTCGAGCTCCTGCCCAGGCCAGCAGCGATCCCAGAAGAATTCGGAAAAATTCAGAGGCACTCCAGATCCAGTAACAAAGAGTTTCCCACTGGTCTCGCCCTCGTCAAAATTCCTTATCACGTTCTGCAGCCACAGTATCGACTGTCTGTCCACAATTGCCGAGAGAAGACAGATTCAGCATATTCACTTCATCATCGTTTTAGCCCTAGTTTTCCCCACCCCGCTTTGCCGGCTGAAGGCCCCTCCCTGCGTGGAGGTAGTTTTGATTGTAACTATCATCTTTCCTTCCCCACGATCCCCCCCTTGCATGGGGTGTAGTGTTGTAATAGCTTAAACAGGTCAAGCTACCCCGGCGCGGCGTGTGGGGAACCCACGTTTCCCCGCTCGCCCTCGTCTCCGAGCGGGACCGGTTTCTTCAAACCGGTCGAGTAAGTGCTCCAAACTTTGCTCTAATTTGTGCTTGTTCTTTCAATATTAGTTCATAAACTCCGCTGGCCGTGAATGAGAGCCAGATCCTTAAGCTCTTGTGCTATAAGTGATCACCGTGGGAAAAGAGAGAAACCGGTGCCTTTGGCACTTGGTCGGCCCCATTGTCTTGGGCTTCCACATCTATTGGGAATCAAGTCTTGGCCTTGCTATCCCTCTACCAGCAAGGGCCCAACCCCTCAACCTCACCTTGGCATTGCCAAGTTACCCCGGGCTTGGGTGAGCGACGAGAGAGCGGCGGCCCAAATTGGCCCATTTAGATTGCGAATGTACTTGCTTGCTTAAGTCCAAGGTCGTGTCGCATCAATTGGTATCAGAGCAAGTCATTGACTTGTCTCTATCAAGTCAAGTCCTAGGGCATGCTTGCATTGGAGTCATCATCAATCCGCCCCTTGCATTGATTTCCCCGATCATCATGGCCACCTACTTAGCCTACTCACCACCCATGGACTTCATCCTAGATAGGGATATTACCTTTGACGGATCGCATTCTAGTGACTATCTTAGGTGGGAGGCTACCATAGAAACATACTTTGAAAAGACTTGGGTATATGGATCCGCGAGAGTCCGAAAGGCCAAGGGACGACTTCGAGGTCAAGCCAAAAGTAAGTGGGAACACATAGAGGGATTAAGGAGGGTTAGGAGGCAAGAGCCGATTTCCTCATGGGATGATATGAAGGTTGAACTTAGGAAGATCTACATCCCCAAATATTCCCACCCCTTCTACTCAAACACCCCTAGCCTGAGGTGCACTACCACTCCTCCATCCCCACCCGATCAACTTGATACCACCTTTAGGCCTCCTCCCCCACCACTCCCAACAAATCACTTCTCCACCATCATAACTTCACTTCGCAACCAAGTCCTCTCCCTTAAGGCCCAAATAAACCAAACATCCACCTCTCCACCAAATCCCCTAAGGGTCCCCACACTCCAACCAAAACCCCCTTCCGCAAACCTCACTATCCAAACTCAATTGGCCCCCACTTTCCCCCCTCCACAACTGGCCGATCCCAAGGGGAAGAGACCCCTAACCAACCCAGTTTTCCCAATAAGGACTACCACTCACCCTATTCTCACCATTCAAACCTAAGTGGACCCCATTTCCATCCCTCCACCTAGAACCATGTCGGCCACCACCACCCAACCCAAATCCCATCACCCGACCCACCTTCCACTTCCAACCCCAATCCTATCCCAACCTAAGCCTCCAATACTTCCACTCCCAAACCCCACACTACCAATCCCAAACCAAGTTTCCCTTTACCCTCCACCCCGGGAGCACCACACACCAACCCTCATCACCCCAAAAGACCCTCTCACCTCCTTGGTAGAAGAACTCATACCCAATTCAATAGTTGAGGACACTCCAAACCCACTCCCCACCTTGGAGGAAACCCAAGTCCAAGTTGAGAAAGAAACATCACACGATGGTCCTCACCTTACATCACCCTCTCTAGTTCGGACCAAGCTCATCTTAGGAGAACCCATTGTTAGTTGGCTAAAGGAGAAGCCCAATTAGAGAGATCCGGGCCCATGTTTTCCCTCCCATAGAACAAGACCTTCCCTTAGTGCCCTTCTTCTCCTATCACACCACAATCCAAGCATCCTATCAAGTGGAGACCTTAGAGGACCTTCTCAAGGGCATAGCATGGCAATTAGAGATGACTAGCATGTTGACCCCTATGGTAGAACAACCTAGGAGCCTTAGCCTCCTACACCTATGCATAGGGTCTATCACCTCGGTTTGCACCATTGGTTGCTACACTAGCGACCTCCTTCTATTCCTCCCTACACCCGATGAGCCCAACCTTCTCCTCGATTTAGAGCTTCTTATCTCTGGTAGAAAGTCAAGTCCTCCACTCATGGCTGACCCACTTGCCAAGAACATTGGCCCAACTATCATGGAGAAGGATGACTTAGCACCTTTTGAGGATCTTGAGGACATGGAGTTCCTCCCCCTAGGTAACCCATTTTATGATCCATATAATCCATTCCAATGGGAGTCAAGAGACTCGTGTGACCTAAACACTTTATCCACCACCCACCTTTTCCTAAACCAACTCACAATGTTTGACCCAATTCACTCCATCTTAGACCCGGGTTACACCTTGGGAGCCATAACCTTGGACCATATATCACTAGGTAATAAGGTGGTGCCCCACCCCATGATGACCACCTTCTTAGATCCATTCGATCCTTTCCAATGGGAGTTCAAAGGTTGTCCCACACCTATACAGAAGGAAGTCACTTTTGGGAAAAGTATGCATGTGTCTAGGCTTTCCACACCCCTTGGCATGAACACGATGTTGGGTCCATTCATTCATATCACCCACATGTCAAGTAGAAAGTATGAGTGGTCCATATTCGGATGTCATGGTCCACCTTAATTCATCATGGGTCTTAAGCATGTCAAAGGCATCTACGGATGTCCGGGTCCTCCTATATTTATCACCAATTTGCATGATAGGGCCACCTATGGGTGCCCCGGCCCACCTAGGCTAACCAAAGTCTACACTACAACATTACACGATAGGTCTACTTTTGGTTGCCCAGGTCCACCCATCACCCCCGGAATGTCTGCATTCACAACATTGCATAAAGAGATCCGCAAGCACATTAACAAGAAGAATGTGACTTATAAAAGGCGAGCCGACTCTCATCGACGTCACCAAAAATCCCATGAGGGTGACTTTGTGATGGTAAGAACGGAGAGGCTCTCCTCGGGAGCCATCTCCAAATTGAGGCCACGTGGGGCTGGTCCCTTCCAGGTCCTGAGGCGCATTAGTGCACATGCCTATGAGTTAGATTTCCCCGAGGAATATGGGGTAAGTCCCACATTCAGTGTCACCGACCTAGTGCCATACAAGGGACCCACGGTGGTACCTAGTGAGGATATTGAGCCTATTCCCTCCGTTGAGAGAGCACCCACCCGTGAGGAGAGTCCACTAGCCAAGAGAGCCCAGCGTGAGCGCATTGAACGAATATTAGATGAACATGTCACTACCACCAGGAGCAAAGTATACAAGCGCTATCTCGGCAGGTGGATGGATCGGTCTCGTTTGGAAGACTTAAGGGCAGTACCACTTCTACATCGTCCAAGGAGGGAAGGACACTTACTCGACGGAGTCGAGTTCTCCCCACCCCGGGAGTATGATGGGGACATCACCTCCCATTACATCCCGCATGGTCTAGTCATTTAATTTTGAGTCCTATGTAATTTTTATTTGAGTCATTTGATGTATTTTCCCTTTTAATTGAGTCATGTTCCTAGGTCTTGTGTTTATTTCCCTAAGTTTGAGTGTCATTAGGTTGTCTAGTTAGCTATTGGGTCCAATTCATTGGGCTTGGCCCAAGGGCTCCACTTACCCCCTCGGTTATTTGTCATTGAATCAATTGTCAGGGACTTTTGTAGAAATGTGGGTTTCCTATATATAGGACCCCATTCCCCCCATTTCAACTTAATGAATCAATGAATGAAAAACTTGCCATTTTGAGAGTTCAAGCTTCTTATCTAGTGGAGAGATTCCATTATTTGGGTGAGAAACCCTAGGGGAGAGATTCTCCACCCATCCCTCTCTTAATTTCTCTCTTTCACTCCCCTTTCTCTCTCCTCCACACCAAATTTCAAAATTCTTCTCTCTCCTCCCCTCCCAACCACCTCCACTCTCCCACCTACCCCATTAAAGGCCACTCCCCTTCCCCACACATCCCATTACTCCACCCCCTAGTCCAAAGAGAGCTTCCACCAATCCTAACTCCACCCCCAACCCCCAACTACCCCACCCACTTTCCCAAGCACCCTTCCCACTACCCCAAGCACCCATTCCCTTCCCCAACACAACCCCTCCCATCCCCAATACCACCATTGAATACCCTTCATTAAACAAAATTCAAACTCACCTTCCCTCCACTCACTTGTGCCCCCCTCACCTTCTCCTCTCCCCCACCCTCCCAAATTCGTAGCTCCTCCTCCCACCACCTGTTAGACCCCCTTCCAGACACCATTCTTCCCTTCCCCCACCTTAGAACACCCCCTCCTAGACCCCCTCATAGCCCGGGCTTTCCCCACACTCATCCACCCCCATTTCCCCTCCCATATACCCCATTCCCCCCATCATCTTCAACCTACAGCTCTCAATCGAAGATCTACAGAAGAGCAGCAGATTGCAGAGGCGACCACGGCTTCCTCCGGACATTTCTAAAGGATCAAGAGCCATCGTTGGAAGCATCTCCCAGTCTTCTTCGCAGCGGCGGTGGTTTCATCCTCATCCGAGCTGTGTACTGCCCGGGAGCTCCGTTCTCCCACAACTGCGCAGAGCTGCCCCAGATGAGTACCAGAATCGGATTTGAAGCTCTGTCACGATGAACCTTAGAAGAATCAGCCCAAGAGCTCTTCGGTAAAGTTCTTCTTCCTCCTGTCTACTTTCAGAATCACGAAGCAGAGTTCCGTTCGGCATCCTGTGGCAGAAGTTATCGTTTTTCTCCCTCAACTACGCGGCCCTGCTGCCCACAGTCTGCTTCGACCAGTCGCCATTGTTCTGCGTCCCCTGATCTTCTCCGATATCGTTTGGTTTTCTGTCAGTTTTTCTGCGAAGAGGACTCGTCCACGATTCCAACGACTCTAACGGTGCTCGATTCCGAGTTCGGGAGCAGTCGGGGCATCCTCTGTAACCAGCGGTTGGAAACCAGGGGATAGCTCTGCAGAGATCCTGATCCGGAGAGAAAGCTTCACCACGACAAACCCCGGAGGAATCAGGCCACGAGCTCTTCTACAAAGTTCTTCCCCTTCCTGTGTACTTTCAGAATCGAGAAGCATAACTCTGTTCGGCATCCGGTAGCAGAAGTTACGAATTTTATTCCTCAGGCGTGCGACTCTGCTTCCCACAGTCTTCACCAACCCCCACTCACTGTTCTGGGTCCCCTGATCTTCTCCGGCATCTTTCGGCTACCCCGTCAGTTCTGTTGCAAAGAAGACTTGTCCACGATTCCAGCGGATCTGGCGGCACCTAATTCGGAGTTCGGGAGCGGCCGAGGCAACCTCTTCTTTCTGCTATTAGTAACCAGTTGCTGTCAGTCTGAGAATCAGCATCCCTGTTCGAGCTCCTGCCCAGGCCAGCAGCGATCCCAGAAGAATTCGGAAAAATTCAGAGGCACTCCAGTTCCAGTAACAAAGATTTTCCCACTGGTCTCGCCCTCGGAAAAATTCCTGATCACGTTCTGCAGCCACAGTACCTACTGTCTGTCCATAATTGCCGAGAGAAGACAAATTCAGCATATTCACTTCATCATCGTTTTAGCCCTAGTTTTCCCCACCCCGCTTTGCCGGCTGAAGGCCCCTCCCTGCGTGGAGGTAGTTTTGATTGTAACTATCATCTTCCCTTCCCCACGATCCCCCCCTTGCATGGGGTGTAGTGTTGTAATAGCTTAAACAGGTCAAGCTACCCCGGCGCGGCGTGTGGGGAACCCACGCTTCCCCGCTCGCCCTCGTCTCCGAGCGGGACCGGTTTCTTCAAACCGGTCGAGTAAGTGCTCCAAACTTTGCTCTAATTTGTGCTTGTTCTTTCAATATTAGTTCATAAACTCCGCTGGCCGTGAATGAGAGCCCGATCCTTAAGCTCTTGTGCTATAAGTGATCCCCGTGGGAAAAGAGAGAAACCGGTGCCTTTGGCACTTGGTCGGCCCCATTGTCTTGGGCTTCCACATCCATTGGGAATCAAGTCTTGGCCTTGCTAGCCCTCTACCAGCAAGGGCCCAACCCCTCAACCTCACCTTGGCATTGCCAAGTTACCCCGGGCTTGGGTGAGCGACGAGAGAGCGGCGGCCCAAATTGGCCCATTTAGATTGCGAATGTGCTTGCTTGCTTAAGTCCAAGGTCGTGTCGCATCAGCATAAGGCTGAAATTTGCACCGAGACAAAATAAGCACCGTCCTCTTATATGCTTGGAAAAGACATGCATTCACCCAATGAGCAAAACTTGCACGGACTCTAGTATGCACAGACTTATATGTTGCATTAGCCCAATGCATGCAGCATGAAAAATGCATCAATTCTAAGAAAAATATATATATATCTTGCAAATGAATATGACGACAACATTAATGCACAAAAATCAAAGCACAGCAAACAATCCTTATCACTGCATAGTGTAATGACCAGATGCATCATCATTCAAACTTTCATACAAGCACATAATGACTCATAGTGTTTGCTATCATCAAAACCATAGGAGCACAACAATCTCCCCCTTTTTGATGATGGCAACACTATGACATGAGAATAAAGCAAGATAAAGATGCAGACACGCATGTCAAACTATGTCAAACTTCTTCTCCCCCTTTGACGTCATCAAAAAGAATGTAGTTTGATACGAGAAATACAAACATGCATAATATGAAGGAATCAAAATCTCCCCATGAACTAAAAGGCACAATAAGACGCTTTCTCAATAACACACCCCTTGGATGAATGAATCTAATCAGCAAAACACAGGGGCAAACAAAGATGAAATAGGCCCATGACAAGTTCTATGGGACTAGCTGACACCAATGGAGAGAAATTTCTGGAAGAACAAGGATAATCAGAATGAGCAAGGTTAGTCATACAGTTCAAGAATTACTTATGCTCCCCCTGAATTCAAGACAGGGTGAAGATTAGTCAGTGAGCAATGATAAAGACTAACCACAGGGTTTATAATTAGGTTCAATCAAGATTTTCAATGAGATACCAAAACCATAAATCTAAGAGAGTGAATATTTCAAAGCCTTCCATTATAAGGGCTTATGAAAGAACTTTATTAATCAGCATGGTTTAAACATGATGCATATACAGTTTGTCAAAAAGTTCTTTACTCATATCTGAGTTCAGATTTAATAAAAGTGAACCAAGTCCTCATGCTAACATGTTGATTAACCTCCCTACATCTTACTCAATCTATTTCAATGACTTCTTTAGGAAAAATAATCATGAGTATTGAGGTTAAACAATTTGACATTTCTAAAAAAATAACCATTTGGGTTCAGCAGAGTTTTCATTTCTTTTCATTTTCAGAACAGTCAGGAATAATTCATGCCTTCCATCGTAAGGGTAGACGCTAATTAGACACTAGTACCCCTAGCTTACTCAGCAGAATGTACCATTCTGTTTCAGGTATAGATATCACCTTTTTGCGTAAGGGTACACGTTTACCAGACACATGTACCCCTAGATACTCAGTGAGACTAACCTTTGTTAATTTTCTGAACAGAGTTAGCTCAGAAGCATCATGACTTTGGGTCCATTGTCTTTGACAAGGATCCTAGTTTCTCAGCGCATTTAGTCATTGCTCTGCCATTTACATTACAGAAATAACATTTAGATACAGCTACCCATAAGATTTTGAAAGAAAAGGCTTGTTTAAAGACAATACAAATTTCATGTATTTCAACCAAAAAGGTCATGATTTCAAAATTTTAGATTACAGAAGGTTTTTCAAGGTATAACATGAAACAGTTGGTTAAAGTTTATTATAAAAAGAACTGATTCAGATATTTTCATGGCATTTAAGAGGCAAGCTGAAAATACATTAAACTCAAAGCAATTTGATCTTTTCAGAACATTCATAGTTCCATATAATGGAAGATTCCTAGTACAGATATTTTTCAGATTTATGAATGAGGTACGCATATTGAAATCTTCCTGAATTTCAGATTGAAGAGAAAAGAGATTCAGATTGAAGAAGGAACAACTCAATTCAAGGAGGTGAGCAAACAATTCGGACTAGGACAAGAGCTCCCCCTAAGGAGTATGGATGGCTATAGCTCTTTTTGGTATTTTTAATATGAATGCTATGCAATAAACAAAGTGTATGCGAATGCATTGAACCATCACATATGACATGAAGACCATTCAGGGGAGGTTTAAACTAACCAAATATGCATGAATCACAGAAATTCTCTAGATAGACTCCCCTTATCTATATGCCAAATGAAACATATGCATGAGGCACAACCAGTGCAATAATCAAATGCAGAAATAAACATTTAAGCATGAAGGTTCTAACTAACAAATAAGGAATGGTATTTAGCTATCTAAAAGGATTTCAAATTACCAAACCTGTAAAGAGTAAAATTTGGGGTTTTACCATACTCAGGTGTCTTGGCTTATTGAACTCCCCCTTTTTGTTTTCAAGGCACTCCTGTAAAACAAAAATCTTATTTTTGGAGTTTTAGGTACCCAAGAGTTCTTGGGTCCCGAAATGTTAGTGCCACAATCTGAGGAACCTTTCAGAAGTCTTTGGGCTTTCAGATCATCATATTTCATAAGATGACAATTATACATAGAGTGTCCAAACCGACCACAGTAATGGCAAGATGAAGTAGATTTTAAACACTTTTCATGCACATTGATATTAACATGGAATCTATGCGCATGTTCACGAAAGTTCATGTATTTATCATGGAGGATATTTCTTTTATTGCCCCTAAACACATTCTCATTCACGAGAAATCTGGGATATTTAAAGTTCACATTTCCTCCCTGGACATATCAACAATCCTTGACTGTATGGCCAAACTTCTCACAATTAAAACAAGACGAGTAATTTCTTTTTTTAATGACAGACCAGCATTCACTAGCCAAATGGCCTGAGTTCCAGCACTTGAAGCACTTAGAAGATTTTCTTTTGAAAGCAAATTCATCTCTACCGAAGGCATTCTGATTTGCAGGGAACCTAACATGTTTAGAGTGAACTTTTCCTTGAGCATTCCAGCAATGGGCAGCAATGTGGCCCATCTTGCCACAATGAAAACATTGAATTTTCTTATTTTGAAATCCATGAGTCTCGAGATGAGTTTTCTTAGTATGCATTTTACTGGCATTCAGATCATCTAATTCCATTAATTCACATTCATGCATTTGATGACCACCCTTGTGACAGTAATGACATGCCATGGTTTTCTAGCATGCATATGTGTATGTGGGTGATTTATGAACAACATGCACGGGGGTGGCAGAGTCTTTTTTGTTCTTTTCTTTTTGTTTTTCAGTTGTCTTCGTGGATTTTTGTTCAGAAAATTGGAAGACATATGAGCTCGGAGAGTTGTGAGGAGCAGAACTAGAGACAAAAGATGTTTGCGGTTTGTTTTTATAGTTCTTTTCATCTGTGGGGTTATAGCCCAACCCTTCCTTCTGAAAATTAACCTTTGTTCCAAGAATCTTGTTTAGATTGTCCTTACCTTTGACAAATTTTGATAGAAAAGTTTTTAAATCTTGAGTCTCAGAATTTAAGGCAACAATATTAACATCATGTCTGGACAGGTCAATTTCACAGGAAATTACTTGTTGATGTAAGGCATCGTTTAGACTTTTGAGTTTCTCAATTTCCTGTTTTAATTTTGTTTCATTGTAAGTTTCGACTTCTTTTATGACACTGTTGTAGCCCTGCCCTTCCTTCCTGGCATTAGCCTTGACTCCTAGCAACTTGTCAAGATTCTCTTGCTCATCAACAAATTTAGATAGGGACTCATTAAGATCATCAACTTCTTGTCGAAGGGATGTAATAGTAAGTTCATATTCAGCTATTTTCTCTTCACAGGAAGTGACATTTCCACTCAACATTTGGTTGATGATTTTTAGGCTCTCAATTTCTTGTTCATCATCCACCAACTATCAGAATTGTTCATGCTCACGCACTTACCTTTTTCAATTGTCAGTAGTCTGTCTGACAGCGTGGTGTTTAGATGTTTCAGCTTGTTAATTTCCTCTTTCAGTTTACTATTTTGCTCCTGGAGTTCATCATCAAACACCAACTCACATAAGGAAGTCTGACATTCATTGAACACTTCTTGTTGATTTTCTGATTGAAATTTGTCAAGGTTTTTCCGAAGCTCTAAGTTTGTAGCTTTAACATCCTCCAGCTCTTCGGAGATCAGTCTATTTTCACTTTCTAGACTCATTGTCCTATGTTCATATTCCTGAACCTGGTTTTTGAGTTTCTTGTCTTCAGATTTCAGATAATCAAGCTCAGAGCTAAGAACATCAAGATCTGTCAGTTGTCTTCTAAGAACACCATTTTCAATTTTCAGTGTTTCATAGTCCTCTATTAAAGATTCAACTTTTTCAAAAATTTTAAGTTTCTTTTTTAGAGTTTTATTCTGGTTTCTCAGCATTTCAAAAGACTCTAACAGATTAGCATATGCATCTTCTCAGTCTTCTAAAGTAAAAGAAGAGAAAGAATTGTTTACCTCTTCTTCATCCTTGCCTTCATTTTGATCTTCGCTTTGATCAATGCCATCTGCCACCAGACACTTATTTTTACTATTCCAATGAATTGCTGTCATTTCGTCCAAGACCTCCTTGGCGGACCTGCAATCACGGATATGCGGAAATTTGTCAGTATTTATGGCGTTTCTCAAAATACTTAGAACTCGAATATTATCAGCATTTTTCATCCTATGTTTATCTGTCCATTTGGACACATCTTTAGGCAGTTTGTGTGGTCCTTTGAAAATAGGTTCCAGAGGTTGGGATTCACTGCATTTATAGATGTGCACACACTGCCTAGCCAGGTAGGGAAATCAGACCCATTAAACACACAAGAATGAGCCATAGGTGAATCGAAAGCAATCGACCAAGAATGATAAATGACCAATCAAAGAAGCACCGAGAGTCACAGGACCTACTGCAGATCGTTGGATCTGTAGAGCCAGTAACCCGCTCTGATACCAATTGTAGATACGGTGGCACAGGGAAATGGATCCAGAGGGGGGTGAATGGATTTTTCAACAAATACGCCCAAATAGAAATGATTGCGGAATAAAACCTTTGCCTACACTCAATTAAGTCGAATGAGACCACAGACCTCTCTTCCTCAGGAAATTAAAGTGCTGAAGATAGATGTCTCAAAGAATCGTGCAGACTCAACTCACAAATTCGCTCACGGGACGAGAAGCACTAAGAAGCATAAGTTTCTATTAAGCAAACAGTCGAGCACCTAACATCAATACTAAATTCAATGTGAAATCACACAGGAAGGCTTCTCTTAGAGAGCACACAAACAACCAGTGTAGCGGGAGGGTCAAGAGATAGGTAAGTGTACTCCAAGCAAACCACGAGAGACAGGTTTTTAGGTGGTTCGGACAGACCCACAGTCTGCCTACGTCCACCGCCTCCGGTTCTAGTGAGGATTCCACCAGCAAGAGCTAGAACCAACAGACTCAGTCTTCAACAGACGCTGCCAAACAGCTTGGAGACCGAGGGAGACAACTCCCTCAATAAGGTTCAGCAACTCACACTCACTGAACTGGAGGCGAACCTCCCTTCCTCCAAATCGGAGGGGAATCACAAGTGACACCCAGTCACTTGCAAACTGGAGGACCAATCCTCCCTTCCCCTGCAGCAGCAGGAGGAAACCCAGTGAGCAACACCCAGTTGCCCACAGCCGGAGGACCAATCCTCCCTTCTCCTGAACACCCAGGAGGAGCAACGACCTCAAACCAGAGAATCGGAAAAACACTACTGGAAGATGGAAAGAGCAAATGAAAACCAGAAACAGAAACAAGAACAAAAAATAGCTCCGAGGGAGCAACTTGGCTCGGATCTGATCCAGAGGCCAATACAACTCTGATCTTCAGGAAAGACTCTCTCTACCCTTCTCTATTCTCTTCTCAGCTCATTTCTCCTCCTTTCTCTTTCTTTCTTGCTGCTCACTCATTGGTTCTTCTTCTTCTGGATGCACTCTTTTTCAGATGGGCTCTAGCGGCACCCTTTTCAGCACTAGCACACTTCTTCGAAGGGTAATGTAGCTTTATATAGGAACATGGGCTTCGAATAGATCAAGCAGCAGAACCCTAGTGAAATTTCATTGGTCCACGTGTTGAGGAATAGAGAGTTCCTCTCCTCGGATCACATGCCTATCATTTGCCCTCTTTATCCACGAGCCAGCTTTCTCCCATCTCAGAGGACACGTGCCTCTTCTGCAACCTAATTTGTTCCCTGTAAAAGACAGAGTATCATTTTAGGATCACTTGCAGAATATTCAAGTTTATCACGTGGAAGAGCAGACCTTGTCCAGACCGTAGGCTTAATTAAACCAGATGTGGACTGACCGTGAAATGCGTAAGCAGACATATGCACAGACCTAAACTAAGTGTGCTACAATGCATTGCACCGACTATATCCCTTGATCGTGCATGAACCGACATAGTGGAATGCACAGTCCTTTTAAAAACTTGCACCGAGTTCTGCTTAGTGTAATGCATGGAGTTGCGTATGTAAAGTGCTGCACAAACCTACAGGTCGGTGTAAAGATTGCACCGAGGCAGAAGATATAGTGACCTTTACAAGCTAGGTGCAAAGATTGCACCGAGGTAAAGAATGCACGGACCTCCTCCTCTATGCTTAAGAAAAACATTCACCGAGTTGTAGGTTGCACGGACTTGGGCGCTGGCAGCAACCAATATGCACCGATGTCTATAGTGATTGCACCGAGTTGTTATCTGCACCGACCCTGCAAGGCAAACTATGCACCAACCTGGTGAATGCCTTAGGCATATTTACGCATGGACCTTGTGAGTGCTTTATACAGGAACTTACACAGACGATGTATGGTGACACAAAGCGTGCACTGACCTAAATCTGCACCGACTAGGAAGCTCGTGTACACAAGATCTGCACCGAGTTCATTTTTATACCTTAAACAAAAAATATGCACCGACTCCAACATGCATGCATATGCACTGGCCTATATTAACCTGCTACAGGACTTGCACCGACTCTAGGCCACATGTGAGGCGCACTGTAAGACGCACCTCCGATATGCATTAGAAAAAGATGTACCGAGGCAAACTTACACCGACCTCTATATGAGTAAGTGAAAGTATGCATTGAGTGAAAGTTTGCACTGACCTCAAATAGTTATTGCACCGACCCTACAATGCACTGACCTTGCTACATGCATTGACCTACATAGAGTTTGCACCGAGCTCCTATATGTTCATGGACCTGTAGATGCTCAAGATAAAAACTTGCACCGAGTTTCAAATGTATGCAAATGGTGATATGCACTGAGCAAGGTGTGCACTGACATTAGATGTGCACTCTACAATGTTTTGTATAGACTTACAATGCAATAGAGCAAAACGTGCACCGAATATATGAAAGCATTAGGCTGAAATCTGCACCGAGACAGAATAAGCACTGACCTCTTATATGCTTGGAAAAGGCATGCATTCACCCAATGAGCAAACTTGCACGGACTCTAGTATGCACAGACTTATATGTTGCATTAGCCCAATGCATGCAGCATGAAAAATGCATCAATTCTAGAAAAATATATATATCTTGCAAATGAATATGACGACAACATTTTTTTTTGATCGGTAAACTTGTAAATATTATAGAAAAATAAAAATGTGTACAATGGATGAGCAATGTCTAGACAAACCTAGACTGATTGCTCTAGAGGTAATCAGCCATGCCACAATAGACGTGGTCTACAGTGGAGAAGGTACATAAAAGTACTAGAACTAGGCCAGAGCTAGCATTCAATCAATTTGTACAAGGTAAGATCCCTCATGATATGAAAGACAGTTGTCCAGAGTTAAGGTATGTTGAAGTTATAGCGTTTGAATATCTGTTTCTCCCTAGAAGTAAGTCGATCATCCTTGAGTTCATTTTCCAAGCAGCATCTGGTTTCATAGAGAATTTCAATTAGTAGCTTTGCATACCCCATGTGCTTATTTTCAAAAATGCAAAGGCATCTCTCTCTCCAAATCCACTAGATAGTACATCGAAATATTAATTTGATAAGCTTGGTGAGGTAACCTTTGTTAGGAAAATTGGCCTCAAGAGATTGCAGCTCACTTGAAATTGTATTCTTTGGTTCTCCGTGGATATCAAATCTTTTTAAGAATTCATTCCATATGACGACAACATTAATGCGCAAAAATCAAAGCACATCAAACAATCCTTATCACTGCATAGTGTAATGACCAGATGCATCATCATTCAAACTTTCATACAAGCACATAATGACTCATAGTGTTTGCTATCATCAAAACCACAGGAGCACAACATGTAATTCATAACTAGTAATCTCCTGTTCACTACAATTAAGACACTCACTTAGTACCTTGTTTGCAGTTTTATATTTCTCAACTTCTTGTTCCAGATTGCATAGTCTTTCAATTTCTTCTATATCAACAGATTTTCCCTTTTCTAACGTAAGAAGTCTGTCAGATATAGCATTATTCAATTGTTTCAGTTTTCCATTTTCTTTTATCAGTTTCTCATTTTCTTCATCATATTTTTCACTACTGGATACAAAATTCAGTCTTTCAATTAGTTCCCCCTCTCTATGTTCGACTTTAATTTTCTCATTCAATAAATCTTTGTTTTCTTCTTTAAGAGAGGCAATCAACTTCACCAGTCATTCATTTTCACTGTAGAGTTCTTCATTGCGTTCTCTTAGAAACGAGCATTTGTTGCAATCTGACTCAATAGATGCAATATGTGAAACTTCCCCATTGATTCCATTTATTCTAGCTTCAAGATTTTCATTATTTTTATGAAATTCTACATTTTCAAGTTTCAGTTTGTCCATTTCACAGTTCATCATATTCAACTCCTGCAATTTTATTTGATGTTCGTTGTTTTTAGTCTTCAACTGATCTTCCAATTCAGAGATTTTATTTAAGCATTCTTGATTCTCATATTTCAAGGAAGGAATCTGTTCCTTGCTATTATGAACATCTACCAGGCACATATCATAAGACTTCTTCAAAGTAGGACAAACTTCACAAGAGAACTCAGATTTACTTTGTTCGATCTTTTTCTTCAATCGTTTATTTTCAGATTTCATTTTCTTAGACACTTCTAGCAATTCTTCATACATCACTACCAATTCATCAAATGAAGGTTCTTCTGATCTAGAGTTTACCTGAGAAGTAGTATCATCATCATTCTCTCTCCGATTGGACATGAAGCATTTATCCCCGTTTGCAGCTGTTATTCTGTCCAAAATTTCTTTTCCAGACGTGACCTGAGAACGAAGGAAAATTTGTCATTATTCACTGCATCTCTCAAAAATTTAAGAATTGTGACATTATCACGGTTCTTTGATCTATTCTCACTAGACCACTTAGTCTATTTTCGAGGCAAATTATGTGGGCCTTTTCATACGAGATTCCACAGATTTGGATCAATGGAATTCATATAGATACACAGGCCTCCCAACCACTTGCTGAAGTTGGAACCATCAAAAGCATAGGGACAAGCCATAAAGACTGATAGCAAGCAGCTTCAACGCACAAAGCAATCACTAAGAGTGTGCCAATGACCCGCGATCAAAACCGGAGAAACAGCAACAAGAGTAGCACCTAAAGCAGTATGATCCTCTGAAGATCGTTGGATCCGAATGCATAGAGACCCGCTCTGATACCAAGTGAAGGGTCAAATGAGCACTAGAAGGTATGCTCTGATACCAATTAGTAGGGTGCAAGGTTCATATTCAGAAGGGGGGGTTGAATGAATCCCCTTTAAAATATCGCCCAATTAAAAAACTAACTGTACGTATCAAAGATGCGGAATTAAAACCAGTCAAGGTCTACAAGATAAGGTGAACGATGATTAAGAATCCTAAGTGATTCTTTCAAAACCAGAGTCAAATGCTCGGTGAGCAAACTAAAAACCCACTAGATCAGAAATAGAGATCGTGTCTAGGCATGCATCAAGTGAATTAGACAAGGCAATCAAACCACGATAGACAGAAGATTTTTAGGTGGTTCGGTCTTCCAGACCTACGTCCACCCCACACTCAAACCAGAGTGTGGATTCACGCTGATACACACCTTAAACCGCTGGGCATCACAGCTTGTCTACAACCACTGAGCATCACAGCTTGCTTCCGCTGGGCAATACAGCTTGACCCGCTGGGCAATACAACTTAGTCAACCAGAGGAATCCTCCTCTGAAACCGCTGAGCGACACAGCTTGCTCTGCTGACTAACAGCTTGAAATAAGGTTCAAAAGAAAACAAAAGAGCTGTAAACGATAGCAATACAGATGTGGCTCCCATGGAGCTGACTGGATTGGATTTGATCCAGATTCCAGTGGAACTGATCTTCAACAAAGTATTCTATCTTCTTATCCTCGAGCTTTCTCTTCACTCTCTCACTTTCTCTCTCTTCTTCTTTCGATCTCACGAGCTTTCTCTTTTTCACTTCTGCTCTAGTCTGCTGCTGCTCTCAGACGATTCCTGTTCTTCTATTCTTCTCTTTTTCTCCGGGAATTCTTCAGGAATTATTGTATTGATGGCAGGAAATTATCTTATATACTTCTTCAGTCTAAAACTCACGAGCTCTTGCCCTAGGAGTGTGGAGAGAACACTCCCGCCAAGAAGCTTCAGGAATGTCTTGGCCATGGGTCACAAATCTGGGTACTATAGCTTCCACGTGGTAGTCATCTGTCAGGGACGATCTGCCTTGGATCACATGCCCTTCTTAACAGTCACTAGCAGTTGACCTGGCAGTGTGTCAAGACATATAAACATCAGATAAGTGTGGAGATTGTATAGACTTGCTGAGACATTAGGGCAACCATGCATAGACTCAATATGTCATAAGTGTACATATGCACGGACTTAGTGTTTACACAGGGAACAAGTGCTCAGACTAGTTTCAAGTGCAGTGCTAAAAGATGCATAGGCTACGAATGCCGAGAGCAGTCTCGCACAGACTTTGCGCGTGCAAGAATCAAGAGATGCACAGACTTTGCTATGCAGTATGCAAGATAAGCACAACTAACCCAAAGTAATGTGCACAGACTTTATGTGATCAGTGCAAGAGTCAAGAGATGCACAGACTTTAGATATGCACACACACTTCAAGCATGCACAGACTTTCGACAAGACTTTATGTGCACGGGGTAAGAGTTGCACTGACTTGCTTAGCCTAGACTTAGACATGCACGGACTTAGTCACGTGCAGCAACAGGACCTGCACAGACTTAGTCATGTGCAACAATGAAGATTGCACCGACTTGCTGCGTCTAGAACACAGCATGCACGGACTTAATCGCGTGCATCAACTAAGGTTGCACCGACTAATTCCCAGTCGACATGAAGTAATGCACAGACATGCGTGCTTCCAGCAACAAGAGTTGCACGGACTAGGTTAGCACAAGGTTGACTTGCACCGACCTAGCTAGCATGCAGTACAGAGGTTGCATCATCATGATGCCAGCCCAATCCAAGGACTATGTAGTATAGAGGTTGCATCGACATTACGCCAACCCAATGCAAGGACTGTACCGACTTTTCATGGATGGAGTGCACATTGCACCGACTATCATTCTCAAGGTAGTGTGCAAGGACAAGACACACAGACCATTATGCACATGAATAATAACATGCACTGAGTTTCTTGTGCAGTAGGACTGACATATATGCACGAGCCATAGCCTTAGACAATGACTTAATCGCTAAAGTGCACTGACTTAGCCAATGCATGTGTGCATAGACATTAATATCATCAGGATGCTACATACAAACCATCATCAGATTCAATGTATGTATCACACTCAGTGTGACTTATAGTGTTGCTAACATCAAAACCATTATCAAATCGAAACCATCATCACAACCACAGGGGCACAACACAGGGGACTTCGTCCTGAGAAAGGCCGAAGCCTCTCGACCACTGGAGGCGGCGGGGAAGCTAGCCCCTACCTGGGAAGGCCCCTTTCGAGTGGTCGAGACGCTCGAGAAAGGGGCGTATCGACTATCCACCATGGAAGGAACACCCATCCCTCGGACATGGAACGCGACTACACTTCGCAAATTCAACTTTTGATCATCTGGCAAGCACACACATGTAAGCAAAGTGGAAAAAACATTCTTCTCTTTTCATTAAACTCTGGTGTACATCAAGTAGGCCGTAGCCAATACATTATGCATGTACAACAAAAAAAATTACATCCACTGGTACTATGACGCGAGCGAAACGCTCGGCCAACCTGGTAGGCACTCCTACGTCCAGCAACTGACTCTATCTCGTGCGGAAACTGGTGCGGATAAGGGCTAGCCGGCCCCGTTGGCTCGAGAAGCTCCAGGGAAAGGTGCCAGAGGGATTGGAAGGACAACAAAAAAAAGGAGAGAAGAAAAAGGAAAAACAAGAGAAGGCCTCCTCGGCCAACTCTTTGGACGGAGGATGAAAGCCGAACAGAGAGCAAGCACCCTCTAGTGGTGCATGCCTCCTCCAAAGAGTGAAAGAGGAGGGAGGGGAAGGCTGAAGCAAGAAGGGAGCTTGAAAAGCTCCCCCTCCCGATTAGGATGGCGTCGGCGAGATAGGGACAGGAAGGCGACATGCTCCCGCATGTCGAACCATCTCCCAAACTGACCCCCGGCTGTCGAACCATCTTCCAAACTGGAATAGCAGGAGTTCCCCTCCTACCGCCGTCTGCATCATCGTCTTCTGAAGTGCTCTCCATGCTCCGCTGAGATTGAGAGCACAACGTTTCGCTGAAAGGGAAGAAGGAGAAATCATCAGGGATGGCCTTAAGCGATGGAAGAAGGATGAGACGCCCCTCAGACCTTTTATAGGCCGAAGGGGGAGTTGATTGCATTAAATGACTCTCCCCTTAAAAACACGCTAAAAGGTGCCTTCCCTGAGACGGTTACCTCATTTCCCAACATTCCCCCCAGTGGGACGCGCGAAGCGGCAAGTCATTTACGACGGCATGGAAAAGCGGAAAGGTGCCAGTGCCATGTCAGTTATCTGACAGATTGGCACGTGCGATATCTGCAGAGAAAATCGACGCCTTCCACAACGACTACGGATACGGTTGTCGAATCACACCAAAAGTAGTAAGAAATAATCAATTCAGCACTTAATATTGCCGCTACTATACTTTTCAAAAAACAAAAAAGTCTTACACGGCTACAAAAGGGAAAGAAAGGAAAAGCTTGTACATCAGGCCTCGGGCCCATCTCCAGGCTCGGTAGACAAGGCCCCCTCAGCACCAGACGATCTACCCCCAGTATTCTCGCCGACGGCCGACCCAGGCACTGACCCCACCTGCGTGGGAACTATCTCGGTCGTGTGCTCTCCCGAGGCTGCCGGAGTTGGCGATCGCTCGAACGAGCCCGAGGACTCCCGACCCCCTTCTTCGCTCGACGTATAATGGGATGAGTGGGTGGAACCCCAGTTCGAGTCATAGCATTACCTGGAAGGAAAACGAGCCCATTCGCTTGGGCCTCAGCCTCTATGATGGCCCGATTGAAGCCTTGGGAGAAGCCCTTCCAAAGGCCCCGACGATAGCCTGACTCATAGTAAGGGATGGCACCCTGAAGAAGAGCAGCGTGGTAGGACTCTGACCATCTATGTTGCTCGAGAGCTTCTACACCCACCAGCTTCGCCTTCCTCTCAAGTTCGGCTATCCTCTGTTCTGACTCGGACAGCATCCTCTCGGCCTTGGCCAGTGCATCCTCCGCCCCCGAACTCGATCCACGAGCCCCTCTCGCTCGGCCTCCCATTGCTCACCGTGCTCGACATGAATCCTGCGCTCCGCATCCAGGAGCTCATTCTTCCGATCGACCATACGACGGGCCTGGGCCAGCTGCTCCACCGACGACCGAGCCTCCGCCTGGCTCGACTGCACCTGTGCCCGGAGCGGGGACACCTCCTGACGAAGGTCTTGAAGATCGAGGGTCAAACGCTCGACCTTCCGATCAAGCGCACCACGGGCCCATGAAAGAGTCTCCCGCTCCGACTCCACCCGAGCGTACGCATCCACTGCCTCGGCTCCAAGCTGGGCCAAGACCAGCCCACCTTTCATATGTTGCTCGAAAAGCGTGGAGGGGGGACCCTTCCAGAGTTTTTCTTGCAAGGCTCCTGAAGCTATGGAATGGCACATCCGGTACAGAGAGGCCCGAATGCTGAAGGCACTGGATGAGGGAGGAGAAACCCTCTCCAGAGCGGCCGGGATTGGGGCACCTCCCCCAAGCAACCCCATCTCGGGGGCCCCACCGGTTGGCTCGGGATGAGCGGCCCCGCCACGTACCTCCCCCGCCTCGATCGGCTGTGATTGAGTCGCTTCACCCTGTGACCCTCCAGCCTCGACCGGCTCAGACCGGGCTCCTCCGTCTGGCGCCCCCTCAGCTTTGCTCGACGCCCCAACATCGGTCGTGACCCCTTCATTGTTGGCCCCTTCTTGCTCTGTAGAAGGGAGACCTGGCAGGGAAGCCTCTTCGGCCGGGCGGGCGACCTTCGCCTTCCTCGCCCGCTTCTTCTCGGTAGACAGAGCCTGCAATGAAGCCCCCAGCAGCTTCTCCACGGGATCCTTACGCTTGACCCCCCGGCGTTCAGAAGCGTCATCCCGGGCGACCCGCTTGTCCTTGTCTCGGGCACGGGAGGAGCCCTCCAAAGTTTGGAGATCGCTCGGAGCCAGCGTATCATCCGAATCGATGATCTCCAACTCGGCTGGCGGTGCCTCATCCTCAACCGCTCGCCTCTGGTCTGAACGAAGAAGAGCAAATTAAAAGAAGGAAAGAGCTTACTCTACAAGAAAGAGAACAAGTCCCTGAGATCCTCACCTGTCGGCAGCAGTGCTCGAGAAACATACTCCTCGATGTTGGACGAGGTCACCAACTCAGTAGTTGGCCGGTGATTCTGCAGAAGGATAGCAGCATCCCTCTCCACCTCCAGGGGGACCTCCATTTGCTTCGGAGGAATGTTCAGGTGAAAGTTGGGTGCCGTCGGGAAATTCTAGACCACACCGACTGCCGTCGCACCCACCCAGAAATATTGGGTCTTCCACCCCTTGTGAGAAGAGTCCTTCACAAAAAGGGACACGCAACTCCTGTTCCGTTTCGCCTGGACTAAGAAGAAGCCCTTCCCCGCATGAAGATTCTCCTTCAGCTCGAAAAAATAATGGAAGAGGTCCAGCGAGGTGCTCACCCGACACTGGCCACAAAGGAAAATGAAGGAGAAGATGATGGTATAAGAATTGGAGACTAGCTGGATAGGAGCCAGCCGGTAGAACCGAAGCAACTCGGCGATGAAGGAATGAAGGGACAGGCGAAAGCCACACTTCCATGCCAAGAGGAAGGAACAAAAGAGGACAGAATGAGTGGCCAGACTAGACTCGTGAGGCTCAGGCGCGAGGAACTGGAATCGCCAAGGCAGCCCATACTAGTTCTCCAGTCGCTTCACTTCAGCCTCCCCCAACTCGCTGCGGAGAAGCTCCGACTGTACCAAGAAAACCCTTGGGGTCTGTTCTTTCTGCCGCCCCTCAGCCTCAAGATTTTGGTCCGCCAATGAACAGGTGGAGGAACTGGAAGAAGAAGGGGAACGCTCTGGATCAGTGGACTCCAGAGGAGAAGGAAGTTGACGGATCACCGCCACGGTAATCTCTTTTAGCTCTGCGAATGCCGCTGCGATTCTCCGCTCCTCCGAACTGCTCTCACGGCGCATGAGCCCCCCTATATAAATGAAAAGGATGGCAAAACCCTAAACCCTAGAGATAAAGGGACGCAAATAACGTGCAATGCTTATAACCCCTAGTCGGAGGCGGCGCGGCGTTCCGATCTCCCGAGGAGGGGCCTTCTTTCACTCATCATGATGGGCATATTCTCAAGACAAGCCTCATCATGTGGTCCCTTCAAGAGAGAGATCTCCACCCAACTAGAGCCACGGAAAGTCCAGCCCAAAGCTACTCAACCGAGCCTAATTTTGGCTCGGGAGTAGGAGGGAGACAAGTGGAGAGGGGAAATCTAACCGTCCATACGGAGAGGCCAAACGAGGCCCAACCCGACCCAACGAGGCCCAGCTCCTTGAAGTGGTAGCACCCGGGCCCACTAAGGATAAGCCTAATAACTCACTCGGACAAAGCACTTCCTAGGCGGCCTTCGGGTTGGGAAGTCTGAGCATCAGTTCGATCGAGAGAGCTCCATCGGAGCCCCATATTCTCTGCCCAGACCACGCACTCATCGCTCGGGAAGACATCTCCTGAGCCAATGCCTCATGCTCGGGCCAACTGATGGAAGCTTATCTGTACGGCCATTACGTGTCCCTTAAAAGCTGGGAGTTCAAGCGGATAGGGGAGATCAGGAGTCCGCGTGCTATAAAGAGCCCGCAAGGAGGACATAACCCCCCCCGAAACTCCACAGCTTACAGGGATCATTTACTCAACGAGCCATTATTTAAACTGGAAGAACCCTCCTGTGAGAGGTATGCCAATAACCCTGAGCAGGAACCACTTCACCTTTTGGTGGAGAGGGATCTCGCGCTCCCATCTTCCTCCTAACTCCTCCCTTTACACTAGTGCTCTACTACAGTCGCTGACTTAAGCATCGGAGGGTCTTCCCCAGGATTTTTCCCTAAGCTCCTCTGACTTGTTTCCCTTCTTGCAGTTCATACTTCAAGGATACGTGGTCATCTTCCACCCCGCTCAGGAGTAGCGCAAGATCGCCCCACTTCAGAAATAAATAAACAAATAAACCCAAATGAAGAGAATTTAAAGTGCGTCCATACCCCCCAAGTAATCTTCCCCCCAATTTTCACGTTTATATCAAATAGGGGACAGATTCTATGATCAATCAAAGTCTAATGGGTTTTTCTCTTGTTTGATTGTCTATTTTGCGGGCTTGGGAAGAAGTCTAGATATGAGGCCCTTGCTCCTTGGTAGGCCTTGGAGCGAGGAAGGAAGGATTCACAACATCCCACACCCTTTATTTGAATGTGGCATCCATAGAGGCCGCGATCTCAAGAACGCGCCCAACATAGAGACCACGTTCTGATCGCACCAACATCCCAGATCGCATTCTTTTTAGGCCCACCTTTGGCCTAGCATCGTCTTCTTTCTGAGGTAAGTAACATGCCCCTCATAACTTTCAGGTTATTTTGCACATGTTATAAGCCCTCGGTGGCGATCATGGATTTTTATTTCCTCATCTTTTATTATCGTCATACTTCTTGATATTTCTTGATTGATTGATTAGGTGTACCATTTTATATCTACACCTAGTCAGGCCGAACTTTTAGACCTGACTAAGAACTCACGAGACGAAAAAGGCCTAGAGGCTTGACCCAAAATCGGGCCAAGCCTACGATTAGATGGCCCGACCCACTAACAACTGTTGATGTAACACCCCAGATTTTTTTAGAAATTTTTTGGAATTTATATAAATTTTTTTCTCAAATTAAAATGAATTAATTCTCATTTAAAAAGGGCTAATGGGTTATTAAACGAATTTTGGGTTAAATAAATTAATATGAAACCCCAAATAAGAACCAATTAATTAGGCTCACTGAAATCAAGCCCAAAAGCTTAATTCTAAGACCTATAGGCCCAAGCTCATAGTAACGTCATTAGGATAATTTCCTAATTTAAACTAGGATAATTAGGAATAATTATAAGATAAAATTTGAATTTAATTCAAATTCTGGCATCCTAGCTAGTAGCAGTCTATCGCGAGACCGCTACTTGATGGAGGCGGTCCAAAGAAGATCGCTAATTCATTCTGAAAATGGGACTCTTAGAAACGTAGAAAAATGGGATTTTTCTCATCCTAATCCTTATGATTTGAAGCTACCTGACATCTAAACTTGTCTAGAACTCTTGAGGATCGATCCTACTGTAAGAATAGGACTCTAAATTTGATCTAATAATCCTCAGACTCTATAAATAGGCTTGAACATCGACCTGTGCGAACCTTACTTTTGGCTTGCATATTTCGAAGGTTAGGAGATATTATCTCAAGTTAGTCCTTTAGAAGATTTTATTCTCCTTAGCTTTGTCTAACATCTCTCCAAATCTCTTGCTAGGAGGTCAAGCCGTTGGAGTGCTAGAAGCCCCAGAAGTTGATGTTTCTCTACAGTCTGCACAGAAAATAGTGTGTCCATCTAAGAAATATCCAAGTATTAGAAGCCCTAATTGAGATAATCTCGTGCCCATCCTTTAGAATAAGTTATTCCCCTTTGTATCTTCTACCTACCCTCCAAAATTGATGAATTTAGGACGGGAGGATCTAAGTGTTAGAGCGTCGGGGAATCGACGGTTCCACGTAGGACGCACAGGAGCCAGTATCGACTTCCAGCCCAAAATTTGAAGTTTAGAGTCTTACTCAGAGGTAGGTTATCTCATGAACGGCTTAAACATCAAGTTAGGATTAAAAGCCCTCTTGTCTTGCTAGATTTCATGCTTTCTATTTGGAGAATTCCATGGTTTCCTATGTTCACGCATGCATAGTTTTCATAGCATCATATCCTTGTACCCTTAACCAAAAAGATGATAATTTTGGCTTAATACATGTAACTCATACATCTCCATGATTTAGCTTCATTATGGCATGTTTTATTATTCTATCTAGCATGTTTTCCATGCATATATTGCCCTAGATTAGGCCTATACCTCGATTTCTGTCCCTGTTCACAGTAGAAAAAAAACGGTCTCCCTGAGACCGCTATAATCAGATAGCGGCCTTGCGACTGACCGCTACCATCAGTATGCCGTCCTCATCTGACCGCTATTTGCTTTCTGGTTTATGCACTTTGTTAACTCCAAACAGATTACAAATTTGCCCTATTAATTATATGTTAAGCCCAGGTAATTAGGTCTTATTCCTAGTTATGACCCTAGATTCATGTTAATGGTTATATTGTGCAGCTATCGTGCTAGGTTTCATGACTTACATGCTTTAAGAACTCACTTTCATCTTATGCTAATTTTGTGTCAAAATCAAATAATTTTGTATTAAACTATATTTCACGTGCTTTGTGGACTTGTTTTATTGAGGTTTTGATCGTTGTTTTCTACATGATTCACTCTCATCTCTGAGTCTTTCTTAAGTACATGGCACGTAATTCGGTACGATGTCATTAGTTACACTTTGCACTTATAGGCACACTTTCTTAGACTTGTGAACCTCTCTGCCATATATTCCTTCTATCGGACTAGGGGATCATGTTTCAAGGCCTCCGTAAGTCTCCGCGAGCCTAGGATTCTTCTCACTAGGATGCCGAGCTGGTTGTACCCTCAAAGCCCATTTCTCTAGGAAGCACTCAAATTACCGACATTTTTCTGTGTCCTGGCTAGTAGCGGCCCTCAAGGGACCGCCACTGTTAAGTGGTGGCCGTCATGTGACCAATTTTTGCCAGAATTCTAGTGTGTTGACTCTTGCTTTCTCTAGCGTTGACTTTACCAGATTGCGACCACCGCAGGACCGCCACCTTCCGGTTGCATCCAGGCTGAGACCGCTATTTCAAAAAACGGCATAGGCATGACCGTTTTATGTCTCAAGTGTTCTTAACCTGGGGTTTGACCCAAGGGTTGACTTTCCTATGTTCCTAGATGGTCTATTGATTATCTAGAATCTAACACTTTGTTCAATAAGCTATTAATAAACTATGGAAGTTAATGAATGTACCGTTATGCTGTCGGATTCCTTCCGTGGCATGACCTTATCTTTAATTCGGGTTATTGAACTCTCATGATCATATTTGGAACGTTCTCACCTTGATCTTGTTATCATGAGCTTATTATTTTAATTGTTACATTACTGGCCATACTTTATTGTTATATATCATTGGAGAGGGGGATTTCTGTAGCCCACCCAAAGAGCAGCCCAACAAGACCCAACAGGGTCCAACGAGGTGAGCCAACCTGAGTGACAGCCCACGGGGCCCACTCAGAAAAGAAAAGCCCAATAAACAAACACTCGAGGAACCAACTCTCCTCGGCGGCCTCTAGGCTCGGAGGGCCTGAGTGATGGTCAGGTCATAAGGAAGGTCCGGCCCAAGCCGTTTCCCCGCCCGGGAGAGACAGGCATTAGCCGACCTATCCGACCCCTCTTTCACCGAGCTATGCTCATCGCCCGGACAGGGCTGGCGTTTCAGGAGCTCGGCCAGACCAAATATCATCCGTTCAAGAGTCCCCAACGGATAGGGGAGTCAAGAAACCGCCGGACTTCAAGGCGATAATGTTCCCACGATGAGGCCATGAAAGCCCACGTTGAGGACGTAACTCCCGCCGGAGACCCCTCAGCTTGCAGGACTCCTGAAGGCGGCACACTATTTAAACCAGGGCTACCCTCCGACGGAAGAAGAGAGCGATTCAGGTACTCATATACCCAAACTCTTGAGCAATCCGCTTCACCCTCTGGTGGAGAGGAATCTCGCGCGCTAGCTTTTCTCCTCCCCATTATTGCTTCCACCACAGCTCTACTGACTTAGCCATCGGAGGGTTTTACCCCAGGGAAGCCCCCTGGGCCCTCTGATACGTTTCCCTGTCTTGCAGTTCATCTTCAGGTGATCCACAGCCCGCTCAGGATACAAGCGCGAGATTTCACCTCTTCATCTGGCGCCGTCTGTGGGAAACGCACGAAGAGCCGAGATGGTGAGAAGAAGCTCAAGGAGGAGATCCGCCGTCGAGAAGGGCAAGGCCGTGGTGGCGGCAAGAGATGGCCCCTCTAGGGCCTCACAGAACCCTCCCTCCAACGCCAGCGTCCCCACCAACGGACCGCCGCCCCCTCCGACGGCGACGGGGGTACCCCCCAACGGTGGCGACGAGGTCTTCCAGGCCCTCAATAAGAAGCTTGACGTCCTCGTGGAGCTCATGAGGGCCCAGGCGGCAAGGGATGCCAGGTCCCGCGCCCCGTCCAGGAGCCCCCCCCGAAGTGCATCCCAGCATACCGCTGGGGGCCGCTTCACCCTCCGCGGTCAGCAGCTCATCCGCAACAACGTGGGAGGACCCTCGCAAGCTCCGCCCCTGGAGTAAGAGGCTTCCTCCACGCCCAGAAAGGGGAAACAGGGGGCGAGGCCTCCACACCAGAGCACCGGCGGTCCTGAGGATCGCCACGACGCTCCCCCCAGTCCCATGGCACGACCGCAGCCGGAACTATCCCTCCGGCTGAGGGATTTCAAAAGACGTTTTGCAGAGCAAGAGCGCGCCCTCCGCGCCCTGCAGAAAACCTCTTTCCCGGAGGATGAGGAGAAATCCCCTTTCTCCGAATACATCTTGAAGGCAGAGGTGTCTCCCAGAACCTCCATTCCGACCTTCAAGCTCTATGATGGCCAGGGCGACCCAACCGACCACTATGACAGCTTCGACGCCCTGGTGACTCTGCATGGAACACCGGATCCTATTAAATGCCGAGCCTTTGCGGCCACCCTGGTCCAAGGCGCTCAGGCATGGTTCCGGGCCCTCGCCCCTGGGTCCATCCGGGACTTCAGGCAATTCGGGCGAGTCTTCAAGGAGAGCTTCGCCGGAAGCGCCCCCCCAAGGTCAGTAGCGGGGCTCCTGGCCCTCAAACAGGCACAAGGGGAAAGGCTCCGGGCTTATGTCCACCGATTTAAATCAGAAGCCCTCAGAATTCCCCACCTGGATGTGGCCTCGGCCACGACCGCTCTGACCGGGGGCACCCGGGACGATAACCTCCGCCGCGAACTTGTCCTCCACCCTCCCTCGACCCTTGCCGAGCTAGTGACTCTGGCACTGCGCCACGCCGAGTGCGAAGAAGTACTCAGCGCCTGCCGAGACACAACCGGCTCGGGTCGGGAGGGGGACAAGAAGCGAGCCTCCGAGCCAAACCCTGGCTCGGGAAAGAAGCGCGATTGGGAAGGAGAGCGCAAGAGGAAGTATGAGCGGTACACCCCGCTGACCGCACCAGTCTATGAGATCTATGAAGACATCAAAGACTCGGGACTCCTCCGCCGGCCCGAACCGATGAGATCGAAGAACCGCAAGCGCGACAGGCATTGCCTGTTCCACGGCGACCACGGGCACCATACCGGCGACTGCCACCAGCTCCAGGACGAGATCGAACGTCTCATCCTTTAGGGGCACCTGGCCCGGTTTGCAGCCGGGCGCAAAGAAGACCGGGACGCCGCCAAGGAGATCGACAATGCCCCCCGAGGGGTCCACATCAACGTCATCTCCGAGGGAACGGCGTCGGGCGGCGACACCAGCCGAGGAAGGAAGTGTCATGCCGAGCGGGCCAGCCAGGTCTTAGAACCCTCTAGCGGCCCGCCGAGGGAGCCCCAGGTCATAGTCTTCTCCGACCAAGACCTGGAAGGGCTGAAGACCCCGCATGATGATGCCCTCGTTATCTCAGCCACAATAAACCATTGTAACGTAGATAGAATTCTGGTTGACAATGGGAGCGCCCCCGGTGTATTATCTTATGACTGTTTCCTTAAGATGGGGGAAGACCCATCCAAGCTCCACCCGATCCGAACACCCCTTTGCGGGTTTAACGGCCTAGCCACCTACCCCGAGGGAGCCCTAAGCCTGCCGGTCACCATCGGTACCCCACCCAAAACCGTTACGGTCATGGTGGACTTCATAGTGATTAAGGGTATGATAGCGTACACCGCCATTTTCGGCCGGAAAATCCTCAGCCGGATAAAGGCCGTACCATCTACCTATCACCAGAAAATGAAGTTTCCCACTAAAAATGGGTTGGGGGAAGTCCGAGGTAACCAGGCCACGGCTAGAAGGTGCTACAACATCTCGGTGGAAGCCTCAAGGCCGGACGAGGGAGATAAGGGCCCCAAGGGAATCGAAGGGAAGACCGTAACCGCCGAGCCCGGTGGCGAATTGCTAACGGTATTCCTGAACGATGACCTGGCCCTCAGAGTAAGGATCGGAGCCGACCTACCACCCATGGAACAGCAGCAATACAAAAAATTCCTTTCTGAGTACGTTCAGGTCTTTGCTTGGTCCGATGATCAACTCCCTGGCATACCAGAGAAGACCGTGATGCACAAGCTCAGCCTCGACCCCACCGTGAGGCCCGTACAGCAACGGAGAAGGAAGCATGCGCCTGAGAAACAGGCGATCATCAAGGCGCAGGTCACCAAGGGACAAGAGACAGGCCTCTTCAGACCAGTCCTGTACCCTACGTGGCTAGCCAATGTCGTCCTGGTGCCAAAAACTACAGGCAAATGACGAATGTGCGTGGACTTCACTGTTCTGAATAAGACTACCCCCAAGGACTGCTATCCGCTACCGAGCATCGACCAATTAGTTGATTCAACCTCGGGCAACGAGATACTCAGTTTCCTGGATGCCTATTCAGGTTATCACCAGATCAGAATGAACCCAGAAGATGTCGAGAAGACCGCCTTCATCACCGATTGCGGCATGTACTGCTACACCCGGATGCCTTTCGAGTTGAAGAACGCCGGAGCCACATATCAGCGACTGGTAAATCACATGTTCGAGGGACAGCTGGGTCGGAACGTCGAGGCTTACATTGATGACATGCTCGTCAAGACCCCCAAGGCCCAAGACCACTTCACCGACCTTGCCGAAACCTTCGGCACCCTCCTGAAGTACAGCATGAAGCTCAACCCCGCCAAGTGCGCCTTTGGAGTAAAATCCGGGAAGTTCCTGGGTTTCCTGGTCACTCAGCGCGGGATCGAAGCCAACCCCGATAAAGTCCAGGCCATCCTGGACATGCGCCTGCCCACATGCATTAAGGACGTTCAGCGTCTGGGAGGGCGTGTGGCCGCTCTCAGCCGCTTCCTGTCCCGTGCGGCCGAACGATGCTTGCCCTTCTTCAAACTGATGAGGGGACCCAAGCTAGCGTCTGCTACATTCGCATGGGATGAGGAGTGCCAGACAGCGTTCGCCGAGCTTAAAAAGTTCCTGGCTTCACCACCGGTGCTCTCCAAGCCCGCCCCAGGCGAAGTCTTGCTGCTCTACCTCTCGACGACGCCATCCACGGTCAGCTCGGTCCTAGTCAGAAATGACTCAGGAATCGAAAGACCAGTCTACTACACCAGCAAGGTGCTCAATGAGGCCGAACGGAGGTACCCCGCAATCGAGAAACTCGTGCTAGCGTTGGTTACCTCCGCCCCTACTTCCAGGGGCACCCCATCACCGTGCTAACCGACGAGCCGTTGAAGAAGATTCTGGCCCACCCCGAGGCCTCTGGGCGACTCGTCAAATGGGCCATTATGCTCAGGGCCTACGACATCTCATACTGGCCGCGATCAGTGATCAAAGGCCAAGCGCTCGCCGACTTCGTTGCCGAAAGAACCATCCCCGCCGAGGACAGGCCTCCGACCGCGACCGGGCCAACCTGGGAACTGTTCGTTGATGGATCATCCAATTCGGCAGGCAGCGGTGCGGGGATACTCCTGAGGTCCCCCGAAGGGATAGAGCTACAGTACACCTTGAAATTCAACTTTCAGGCATCCAACAACGCTTCTGAGTACGAGGCCCTTATCTCAGGAGCGCGCATGGCCCGACGGCTGGGGGTCGAGCGAGTCAGGATCCACACCGACTCTCAACTAGTCGCAGGTCAGGTCAACGGCGAGTATGAAGCTCGGGAGGCACCCATGATCAAATACCTTTAGTTGGTCCGGAGCCTGGCCCAACAGTTCGAGGAATTTGGGGTAGTCCGGATAGCTCAGAGAAAAGGGGGTGAGGCCTCCACGCCCGAGCGCCGGCGGTCCTGAGGATCGCCACGACGCTCCCCCCATCCCGCGGCACGGCCGCAGCCGGAACTATCCCTCCGGTTGAGGGATTTCGAAAGACGTTTTGCAGAGCAAGAGCGCACCCTCCGCGCCCTGCAGAAAACCTCTTTCCCGGAGGATGAGGAGAAATCCCCTTTCTCCGAATACATCTTGAAGGCAGAGGTGTCTCCCAGAACCTCCATTCCGACCTTCAAGCTCTATGATGGCCAGGGCGACCCAGCCGACCACTACGACAGCTTCGACGCCCTGGTGACTCTACATGGAACACCGGATCCTATTAAATGCCGAGCCTTTGTGGCCACCCTGGTCCAAGGCGCTCAGGCATGGTTCCGGGCCCTCGCCCCTGGGTCCATCCGGGACTTCAGGCAATTCGGGCGAGTCTTCAAGGAGAGCTTCGCCGAAAGCGCCCCCCCAAGGTCAGTAGCGGGGCTCATGGCCCTCAAACAGGCGCAAGGGGAAAGGCTCCGGGCTTATGTCCACCGATTTAAATCGGAAGCCCTCAGAATTCCCCGCCTGGATGTGGCCTCGGCCACGACCGCTCTGACCGGGGGCACCCGGGATGAGAACCTCCGCCGCGAACTTGTCCTCCACCCTCCCTCGACCCTTGCCGAGCTAGTGACGCTGGCACTACGCCACGCCGAGTGCGAAGAAGTACTCAGCGCCTGCCGAGACACAACTGGCTCGGGTCGGGAGGGGGACAAGAAGCGAGCCTCCGAGCCAAACCCTGGCTTGGGAAAGAAGCGCGATCGGGAAGGAGAGCGCAAGAGGAAGTATGAGTGGTACACCCCGCTGACCGCATGTCACGCCCCGAGAGCGGAAGATACCCGGAGATGCGTGACGAGTTTATATCAATCATGTCAATCAGAGTAGTAGTGTATTCGACACAAAGACAGAGATGCGCAAAAGTAAAGATAACCCAATCCATTTATTTCTTCATAATAAATAGTTTATTACAAACCCAATACTCTATTCAAAAAAAGAAAAGTACACATTTGACTCAAGAAATATATAAAAGGCTAGATGACACTTGGAAAAGCTCTAGCTCTTTCACTCTTGATTCTCCCCATCCGATTTACTTCCCTCATCGTCGGACTTACCTGAAAAATAAGGGAAACACGGAGTGAGCGAACGCTCAGTAGGAAATTATATCTCAGGAACTAGCAAGGGGTTTAAGTAGTTACATCTTTCATGAATGCATTATAGCTATGCATGCTCGCATAAAACGACAAGATAGAAAGAGGATATAACAATAAGATAACAGGAAGAACTAGTCATGAACTTTCAAGAACTTATATCAAATGACCTCAAGATATTCAAGCAAGTACTTTATCATGTCAAGATGAAATTTGGCTATCACGTTCAAGCACGTAAGTAATTACCCTTTTTCGGGCCACGCAAGTCATGTAATATCAAGTCAAGTACAAGATTTTTGGAATGTTCAATCAAGCTAGTCATGTACTTCGGTATAATGCCAATACCGTGATCAATCAACTCCCATGGGCACAAGTACTTTTGGGTGCTCCTCCCAGGACCAGATCGGGCCCTATATGCGCAGACATTAGTCATGTATTTCTAACATCCACAATTTTGTGTATAGCCATCATGGAATTTCAATAAGCAAGCTTGTAGTCATGTAAGACAACTTTGAGAGATTAGAGTCCAAAAATATGACTTTTGACACCAATAGGCGATAATAACGGTACAATCACACTTTCGATAAAACTAGGTGGAATTAGTTCCCTTAACTCGGGTACCATGATAAGTAAGTAGAGACACTCTTTTATATAGAATTGAGGTCCATATGAATAGCACTTCAATGGCAAGACGTCCTCATTCTTTATATAGAATTGAGGTTCACAAGAACATCATGTTTAATATAGAATTGGGGTCTACAAGAACAGCATAACAACGGCATATTCTTCCCCGTTCGTTAAGAAAATTCTCATATCATACCCATGGCATGACATGAGGGCCGGTATCACCATGTTTCTATAGAGGGACATGGCAAAGATTGTGTAATGGGTTTTTATGGTACAACCAGCTCAGTCGGCCTTGAGGGAATCTAAGGCGGGGAGGAGTCTTACGGAGGTCTCTATGACTAACTCGCTAGTCTAAAGGAACGGAATGTCTAATGGAGAGCTTGTATGTCAATGAGAATTGAGTGTGTAATGCGATAAATCATCGTAGAAAACATGGGACTATACTCACGGAGTGGAGTAATAGTGCCAATATATAAGTATGTTTGTATAATGAAACCCTCGGATAACAGTAATCAGGAAAAATCAGTAGTGCAGAAAATAGCGACTTTGGTAAAGTCGTTTTTCATGAAATTAACACCTTAATCAGGGGTGTTTATATTAAATTTGACGACATTTGTAGAAGTCGTCCTTTCAATATTTCTAATTTTGCATAATATTAAAAATCTGGAAATTTTCATAAAACGCGCCCTGGACAGGGGCGTTAGTTTACAGAAAGCGCCCTGGTATGGGGCGTCAGTTCAATAAAAGACGGCCTGGGCAAAGTCGTTAATTCATAATTTTACAAATTTCGAGACGATGAAATTTCAGGAAACATGATATAGGGTCAGGACCAGAAAAATAGCAGGATTACAAGAGATTGATCACGCATTAATCTAGAATCATGTTTGAAATGATATATAATTATTAAACATGGTATTTAGTAATTAAAAGAAATTGACGTCCGTGTGCAGGGCGTCAAATATGAAATTGACGACCTAGTCATGGTCGTTTTCTTGTAATTTAGCGTCCTTTATAGGGGCGTTTCTTTCAAAAACTCTTTAGAAACTAATCAAAATGCATGAAATCTATATGCATGTATTAACGGATGATGTTATGCTAGTTTGGGCTACAATCCCTGAGAAAACCTACCTTATAGTTGATCTGGATGAAGGACTACGTGAAAGGTTTGGGACAATACTCTGTCTAACAGTGCCTCCTGGCGATGATAATTGCTAATAGCAGCAGCACGCACAGAAGAGGGTGCAGATGAAGAACCCCTAATTCTTCAGTCGGACGTTTCCACTCTACAGGCAACCTGTAGAGGCAGAAGAAAACGAAGGTATTATTCTTCGTATGAATAACAGGAGGTAAAGGAAGAGAAGAACTTACTAGTTCTTCGGGAAGACAGGAGCTCCTTAACCTATAGAAGATGAAGAAGCATAATTAATATTCTTCATGTAACAGGGAAAAAGAACTATACGAATAACCTGCTGTTCATACCTTAGAAGACTCCGATCGCCAAAATAGCGAATCAAATCGACACAGTGAGTATTTATAGGATTTTAGGATCCTAATAGGGTTAGTGTTTGATTGGAAGTAACACTTCCATGATAGAGTTATTACTACATTCGAACTCTTTCTCATAGTTATCAACTTACCCTGGATAAGTTCCTGGTTCGAACGGAACATAAACTGAATTAACGTTCTAGGTAACATCGTCGAATTTAAATTGACATCTTGGAATGCGTCGTTTCTTGTTGAAACGCGTCCAAGCAAAAGGTCGTACAATTACTTGCCTTTTTATGTAATTTTGGTTGTTTAAGATTTGACGCCTTGAACTATGGGTGTCCTTTCTTAAAAACACGCCTTAGGTGAGGGCGTTTCTTGTCAAGTAGCGCCTTTATCTGCGGCGTTATTTTCATCAGGGTTTAATTTTTTTCCATTTTCGGTTTTATTATTTATTTACTTAATCTTTTAATCTATTTTGATTTAACTATCTCCTTCTATTTTATCAGGGTTGCTACACCCTCCCCTACTTAAAAAGAATTTGGTCCCCAAATTCCATAGCATATATTTATATAGAGAGTGTAGAGTACATACCTTCTAGAATAACTCTGGAAATCGTTTCCTCATAGATTCCTCGGTCTCCCAATGTAGCTTCATGTTCTGAATTCTTATTCCATTGTACTTTTAGCATGGGAATAACCTTATTCCTTAGGGTACGTACTTCTTGATCTAGTATTCTTATGGGCTTCTACTCGTATGTGAGATCTTTCTGGATTACTAGATTTCCATGCTCAATAATATGTGATGGATCATACACATACTTCTTTAACATAGATATGTGGAACACATCATGTACTTCGGACAGTTGAGGTGGCAATGCGATGCGATAAGCAACCTCGCCAACTCTTTCTAGTATCTCAAAAGGTCCGATGAATCTTGGTGTAAGCTTGCCTTTAACACCAAATCTCCGTATTCCACGTCCAGGCGATATCTTGAGAAATACGTGATCTCCAACTTGGAATTCAAGATCTCTCCTTCTTGTGTCAGCATAAGCCTTTTGTCTAGATTGAGCAACTTGCAGTCTTTCTCTGATCAATTGTATCTTCTCGGTAGTATCACTTACCATGTCTGGACCTAACAGTTGTTTCTCTCCAACTTCGTCCCAGCATAAGGGTGATCGGCAACTCCTTCCATATAAGGCTTCGAAAGGTGCCATTTGTATACTTGCCTGGTAGCTATTATTGTATGCAAATTCGACCAGAGGCAAGTGATCATGCCAGTTTCCACCAAAATCAATAATGCATGCTCTTAGCATATCTTCGACTACTTGATTGGTTCTCTCGGTATGACCATCCGTTTGAGGGTGAAAAGCTGTACTAAAGTTAAGTCTCGTTCCCAACGAATATTGTAGTCCCTTCCAAAAATGAGAAGTAAAACGGGGATCTCTGTCAGACACGATTGAAACAGGAATACCATGTAATCTGACTATCTCCTTGATATACAATGCAGCCAGAACATCAATTGACCATCGGCTCTTGATTGGCAAGAAATGCGCTGATTTAGTCAATCGATCAATAATAACCCATATTCCATCATGTCCTCCCTTTGATTTAGATAGACCCATGATGAAATCCATGCCAATATCCTCCCACTTCCACTTAGGAATATCTAGGGGATGTAGTTTTCCAGCAGGCTTTTGGTGTTCTGCCTTGACTTGTTGGCACGTGAGACAGCGCGACACGTGGTCCGCTATTTCCCTTTTCATGTTGGGCCACCAAAAATTCCGTTTCACATCTTGGTACATTTTGGTAGATCCAGGATGAATCGTGTACCTTGATCTATGAGCTTCATCTAAGATCTTCTTCTTTACCTCGGGACAATCAGGTATGCAAGTTCTATTCCTGAATATTAATCTTCCTTCACAAGTTATTTGGAAATCCGATTGTCCTTCCAGTTTGCCTTTGATCTCTACTAACATTGGGTCATTATCTTGAAGTGCTTGTATTTCAGTTAACAGGTTTGACTGTATGCTTATATGAGATAATGTGGCACATCTAGGGTCTGTGTCCAAGCCTATATTGAGTTCAGAGAATTGCTCCAGCAACCTCCATTCTTGAATCATACAATTGGCTAACAGGGCTCTTGGCTTTCGACTAAGGGCATCTGCTACATGATTACCCTTTCGGGATGATATTGTATATTGAAGTCGAAGTCTTTGAGATATTCTAGCCAACGTCTTTGCCTCATATTTAGTTCCTTTTGCGAAAAGAGATACTTGAGACTCTTGTGGTCAGAGTATACAGTAAACTGTACTCCATAAAGATAATGTCTCCATATTTTGAGTGCAAATACTACCGCAGCTAATTCTAAGTCATGGACGGGGTAGTTCTCTTCATGCTTCTTCAATTGACGAGAAGAGTAAGCTATAACCTTTCCTTGTTGCATTAGAACACATCCGAGGCCAATGCCCGAAGCATCAGTGTATACCTCAAATTTCTCTCCTTCTACTGGTAAAGCTAAGACAGGAGCTGTAGTAAGATTATCCTTGAGAGTTTGGAAGCTTCTTTCACATTCCTCACTCCATTCGTAACGGATCTCCTTGCGAGTTAACCTCGTAAGTGGTACGGCGATCTTAGAAAAGTCTTTGATGAATCGCCTGTAATAGCCGGCAAGACCTAAGAAACTTCAGACCTCGCTAGCATTGGTCGGTCTTTCCCAGTTCCTTACAGCTTCGACTTTTGATGGATCTACAGATAAGCCATCCTTTGATATAACATGTCCGAGAAAAGTTACTTCTTCAAGCCAGAATTCACACTTGTTGAGTTTTGCATATAATTGATTTGTCCTCAATATTTGTAATGCAATCCTTAAATGCTCCTCATGCTCTTCCTTGGTCTTAGAATAAATCAATATATCATCAATAAAGACCACCACGAATTGATCCAAATAAAGCCTGAATATACTATTCATTAACTACATAAAGGCAGCAGGGGCATTCGTTAGTCCGAAAGGCATAACAACAAACTCATAATGGCCATACCTGCTTCTGAATGCGGTCTTATGAATGTCCTCATCCTTGATTCTTAACTGATGATATCCCGACGTGAGATCAATCTTTGAGAAATACTTGGATCCAGATATTTTGTCAAATAATTCATCGATTCTCGGCAGTGGATACTTGTTCTTGATAGTGAGATGAATCAACTGTCGATAGTCGATGCATAGCCTCATGGATCCATCTTTCTTTCTTACAAATAGTACAGGTGCTCCCCACGGGGAAGTACTTGGTCTAATGAATCCTTTCTTAATGAGTTCCATCAATTGCTCCTTTAACTCCTTGAGTTCAGCAGGTGACATTCTATAAGGTTCCTTTGAAATTGGACCAGCACCAGGGACTAATTCAATGGTGAAGGCCACTTCTCTTTGTGGGGGTAATCCAGGCAAATCTTCGAGAAATACGTCTGGAAATTCTTGCACTACTGGAATGTCTTCTAGCTTAGTTTCCTTAGCTTCTTTAACTGTGATAAATGTAAGGAAAGATACACATCCTTTCCTGATGAGCTTGCTAGCTCGGAGAGCCGAAATAAAAGGGGATTTGCTTCGACTCTTAGGGCTAGTGAAGATTAATTCTGGAAATTCCTTGAATGTAACCTTGCTAATGCGGCAATCAACCGTTGCCTGATACTTGGATAACCAATCTGCTCCTAGTATGACATCATACTCCTTCAGATCTAAACATATGAGATCAATAGGGAGATTTCTACCCTGAACCAATACTTCACAGTTTTGGTAATGATGTGTAAAATTAGTCTCGTCACCCAGAGGAGTAGACAAAACTAATTCCATCCATTCCGATTCTAGGGGTAATGGGTCAGCGAACTTCTTAGAAATAATAGAATGTGATGCACCAGTATCAATTAAGACATATGCATTCTTGGAACAAACTTTCAATGTACCTTCCACTAGTCCGCCTTCTTCCTCTTGTTCGGTCTCCTTGATTGCGTGAAGACGCGCATTCTTGGTTACCGGGCGTTTCCCGACATCGGCTTGATCGTTAAGTAATGGGCAATCAGGAATCTGATGCTCACGACTCCCACAACGGAGACATGCTCCTAGTTTCCTCCAGCATTCTTCTGCTCTATGGCCTGCCTTGTCACAATGTTTGCACACTGTGTTTGATGGGGTAGTGGTGATAGAGAAGGGCTTGGTCTTCTTAAACTTCTGATCTTGCGAGGAAATACCTCCATTGCTAGGCCTCTTCTTGAAGTTGGGTTTAAAGGAACCCGATCCTGTAACTTGTTCCTTCTTATCCTTACCACGAATCCTATCAGATAGTTCTGTGGCATCTTCTAACAGTGGTGCACGGCGTACTATCTCCGAATAGACCTGAATGTCCATTGGTGCCAGTTGGGTAATATATTGGGGCCTGAGCCCATTAAGGAACCTCCTAGCTTTCATCTTCTCGGTGCTAACTAAGTGCTTAGGATACCGAGATAATCTAGAGAATTGTGCCTCGTACTCCGCCACCGATAATGACCGTTGCTTGAGTGCGGCAAATTCGGTAGCTTTCTTTTCTTGGACTCGGTCCGAAAAATATTTAGCGTTGAAATGTTCAACAAATTCTTCCCAAGTAACTTGGTCTTGATTTAAAGTGGCTTCTATTGATTCCCACCAGCATCGGGCATCCCTTTCTAACTGAAAGGTAGCTAACAAAATTTTATCATGATCCGTGCATTGCATGACACGGAAGATACGTTCTGTCTCCCTGATCCAGTGTTCTGCGTCGTCCGGATCAGTAGAACCCATGAATTTGGGCGGGTTCATGTTCTTGAAAGTCTGATGGAGACTTCCTGCTCGTTGTCCACCTCCTTGTGCTACTTATTGCAGCACCTGAGTCATGCCTTGAAGCGTACGCTGCATGTTGCGCCATTGAGCACGTTCGGCAGCCATTATCCTACAATTATAATAACTAGATTAATACGTGATTTGTATTTTAAAGACTAGCATTCTATGTTAACTTTAACCCTTGGTTCTACCCAATCTCACTGGTTAAAGGGTTAAAACCTATCCTTGGACTTGGGTTTTCCTAAGAATTGAATACCCTAGGCTCTGATACCACAAAAACTGTCACGCCCCGAGAGCGGAAGATACCCAGAGATGCGTGACGAGTTTATATCAATCATGTCAATCAGAGTAGTAGTGTATTCGACACAAAGACAGAGATGCGCAAAAGTAAAGATAACCCAATCCATTTATTTCTTCATAATAAATAGTCTATTACAAACCCAATACTCTATTCAAAAAAAGAAAAGTACACATTTGACTCAAGAAATATATAAAAGGCTAGATGACACTTGGAAAAGCTCTAGCGCTTTCACTCTTGATTCTCCCCATCCGATTTACTTCCCTCATCGTCGGACTTACCTGAAAAATAAGGGAAACACGGAGTGAGCGAACGCTCAGTAGGAAATTATATCTCAGGAACTAGCAAGGGGTTTAAGTAGTTACATCTTTCATGAATGCATTATAGCTATGCATGCTCGCATAAAACGACAAGATAGAAAGAGGATATAACAATAAGATAACAGAAAGAACTAGTCATGAACTTTCAAGAACTTATATCAAATGACCTCAAGATATTCAAGCAAGTACTTTATCATGTCAAGATGAAATTTGGCTATCACGTTCAAGCACGCAAGTAATTACCCTTTTTCGGGCCACGCAAGTCATGTAATATCAAGTCAAGTACAAGATTTGTGGAATGTTCAATCAAGCTAGTCATGCACTTCAGTATAATGCCAATACCGTGATCAATCAACTCACATGGGCACAAGTACTTTCGGGTGCTCCTCCCAGGACCAGATCGGGCCCTATATGCGCAGGCATTAGTCATGTATTTCTAACATCCACATTTTTGTGTATAGCCATCATGGAATTTTAATAAGCAAGCTTGTAGTCATGTAAGACAACTTTGAGAGATTAGAGTCCAAAAATATGACTTTTGACACCAATAGGCGATAATAACGGTACAATCACACTTTCGATAAAACTAGGTGGAATTGGTTCCCTTAACTCGGGTACCATGATAAGTAAGTAGAGACACTCTTTTATATAGAATTGAGGTCAATATGAATAGCACCTCAATGGCAAGACGTCCTCATTCTTCATATAGAATTGAGGTTCACAAGAACATCATGTTTAATATAGAATTGGGGTCTACAAGAACAGCATAACAACGACATATTCTTCCCCGTTCGTTAAGATAATTCTCATATCATACCCATGGCATGACATGAGGGCCGGTATCACCATGTTTCTATAGAGGGACTTGGCAAAGATTGTGTAATGGGTTTTTATGGTACAACCAGCTCAGTCGGCCTTGAGGGAATCCAAGGCGGCGAGGAGTCTTACGGAGGTCTCTATGACTAACTCGCTAGTCCAAAGGAACGGAATGTCCAATGGAGAGCTTGTATGTCAATGAGAATTGAGTGTGTAATGCGATAAATCATCGTAGAAAACATGGGACTATACTCACGGAGTGGAGTAATAGTGCCAATATATAAGTATGTATGTATAATGAAACCCTCGGATAACAGTAATCAGGAAAAATCAGTAGTGCAGAAAATAGCGACTTTGGTAAAGTCATTTTTCATGAAATTAACACTTAATCAGGGGCGTTTATATTAAATTTGATGACATTTGTAGAAGTCATCCTTTCAATATTTCTAATTTTGTAGAATATTAAAAATCTGGAAATTTTCATAAAACGCGCCCTGGACAGGGGCGTTAGTTTACAGAAAGCGCCCTGGTATGGGGCGTCAGTACAATAAAAGATGGCCTGGACAAAGTCGTTAATTCACAATTTTACAAATTTCGAGACGATGAAATTTCAGGAAACATGATATAGGGTCAGGACCAGAAAAATATCAGGATTACAAGAGATTGATCACACATTAATCTAGAATCATGTTTGAATTGATATATAATTATTAAACAGGGTATTTAGTAATTAAAAGAAATTGACGTCCGTGTGCAGGGCGTCAAATATGAAATTGACGACCTAGTCATGGTCATTTTCTTGTAATTTAGCGCCCTTGATAGGAGCGTTTCTTTCAAAAACTATTTAGAAACTAATCAAAACGCATGAAATCTATATGCATGTATTAACGGATGATGTTATGCTAGTTTGGGCTACAATCCCTGAGAAAACCTACCTTATAGTTGATCTGGATGAAGGACTACGTGAAAGGTTTGGGACAATACTCTGTCTAACAGAGCCTCTTGGCGATGATAATTGCTAATAGCAGCAGCACGCACAGAAGAGGGTGCAGATGAAGAACCCCTAATTCTTCAGTCGGACGTTTCCACTCTACAGGCAACCTGTAGAGGCAGAAGAAAATGAAGGTATTATTCTTCGTATGAATAACAAGAGGTAAAGGAAGAGAAGAACTTACTGGTTCTTCGGGAAGACAGGAGCTCCTTAACCTGTAGAAGATGAAGAAGCATAATTAATATTCTTCATGTAACAGGGAAAAAGAACTATACGAATAACCTGCTGTTCATACCTTAGAAGACTCTGATCGCCAAAATAACGAATCAGATCGACACGGTGAGTATTTATAGGATTTTAGGATCCTAATAGGGTTAGTGTTTGATTGGAAGTAACACTTCCATGATACAGTTATTACTACATTCGAACTCTTTCTCATAGTTATCAACTTACTCTGGATAAGTTCCTGGTTCGAACGGAACATAAACTGAATTAACGTCCTAGGTAACGTCGTCGAATTTAAATTGACGTCTTGGAATGCGTCGTTTCTTGTTGAAACGCGTCCAAGCAAAAGGTCGTTACAATTACTTGCCTTTTTATGTAATTTTGGTTGTTTAAGATTTGACGCCTTGAACTGTGGGCGTCCTTTCTTAAAAACACGCCTTAGGTGAGGGCGTTTCTTGTCAAGTAGCGCCTTTATCTGCGGCGTTATTTTCATCAGGGTTTAATTTTTTTCCATTTTCGGTTTTATTGTTTATTTACTTAATCTTTTAATCTATTTTGATTTATCTATCTCCTTCTATTTTATCAGGGTTGCTACACCGCACCAGTCTACGAGATCTATGAAGACATCAAAGACTCGGGACTCCTCCGCCGGCCCGAATCGATGAGATCGAAGAACCGCAAGCGCGACAGGCATTGCCTGTTCCACGGTGACCACGGGCACCATACCGGCGACTGCCACCAGCTCCAGGACGAGATCGAACGTCTCATCCGTTAGGGGCACCTGGCCCGGTTTGCAGCCGGGCGTAAAGAAGACCGGGACACCGCCGAGGAGATCGACAATGCGCCCCGAGGGGTCCACATCAATGTCATCTCCGGAGGAACGACGTCGCGCGGCGACACCAGCCGAGGAAGGAAGCGTCATGCCGAGCTGGCCAGCCAGGTCTTAGAACCCTCCAGCGGCCCGCCGAGGGAGCCCCAGGTCATAGTCTTCTCCGACCAAGACCTGGAAGGGCTGAAGACCCCGCATGATGATGCCCTCGTTATCTCGGCCACAATAAACCATTGTAACGTAGATAGAATTCTGGTTGACAATGGGAGCGCCCCCGATGTATTATCTTACGACTGTTTTCTTAAGATGGGGGAAGACCCATCTAAGCTCCGCCCGATCCGAACACCCCTTTGTGGGTTTAACGGCCTAGCCACCTACCCTGAGGGAGCCCTAAGCCTGCCGGTCACCATCGGCACCCCACCCAAAACCGTTACGGTCATGGTGGACTTCATAGTGATTAAGGGTATGATAGCGTACAACGCCATTTTCGGCCGGAAAATCCTCAGCCGGATAAAGGCCGTACCATCTACCTATCACCAGAAAATGAAGTTTCCCACCAAAAACGGGTTGGGGGAAGTCCGAGGTAACCAGGCCACGGCTAGAAGGTGCTACAACATCTCGGTGGAAGCCTCAAGGCCAGACGAGGGAGATAAGGGCCCCAAGGGAATCGAAGGGAAGACCGTAACCGCCGAGCCCGGTGGCGAATTGCTAACGGTATTCCTGAACGATGACCTGGCCCTCGGAGTAAGGATCGGAGCCGACCTACCACCCATGGAACAGCAGCAATACAAAAAATTCCTTTCTGAGTACGTTCAGGTCTTTGCTTGGTCCGATGATCAACTCCCTGGCATACCAGAGAAGACCGTGATGCACAAGCTCAGCCTCGACCCCACCGTGAGGCCCGTATAGCAACGGAGAAGGAAGCATGCGCCCGAGAAACAGGCGATCATCAAGGCGCAGGTCACCAAGGGACAAGAGACAGGCCTCTTCAGACCAGTCCTGTACCCTACGTGGCTAGCCAATGTCGTCCTGGTGCCAAAAACTACAGGCAAATGGCGAATGTGCGTGGACTTCACCGATCTGAATAAGGCTACCCCCAAGGACTGCTATCTGCTACCGAGCATCGACCAATTAGTTGATTCAACCTCGGGCAACGAGATACTCAGTTTCCTGGATGCCTATTCAGGTTATCACCAGATCAGAATGAACCCAGAAGATGTCGAGAAGACCGCCTTCATCACCGACTGCGGCGTGTACTACTACACCCGGATGCCTTTCGGGTTGAAGAACGCCGGAGCCACATATCAACGATTGGTAAATCACATGTTCAAGGGACAGCTGGGTCGAAACGTCGAGGCTTACATTGACGACATGCTCGTCAAGACCCCCAAGGCCTAAGACCACTTCACCGACCTTGCCGAAACCTTCGGCACCCTCCTGAAGTACAGCATGAAGCTCAACCCCGCCAAGTGCACCTTTGGAGTAAAATCCGGGAAGTTCCTGGGTTTCCTGGTCACTCAGCGTGGGATTGAAGCCAACCCTGACAAAGTCCAGGCCATCCTGGACATGCACCCGCCCACATGCATTAAGGACGTTCAGTGTCTGGCAGGGCGTGTGGCCGCTCTCAGCCGCTTCCTGTCCCGTGCGACCGAACGATGCTTGCCCTTCTTCAAACTGATGAGGGGAGCCAAGCTAGCGTCTGCTACGTTCGCATGGGATGAGGAGTGCCAGACAGCGTTCGCCGAGCTTAAAAAGTTCCTGGCTTCGCCACCTGTGCTCTCCAAGCCCACCCCAGGCGAAGTCTTGCTGCTCTACCTCTCGGCGACGCCATCCACGGTCAGCTCGGTCCTAGTCAGAAATGACTCAGGAATCGAAAGACCAGTCTACTACACCAGCAAGGTGCTCAATGAGGCCGAACGGAGGTACCCCGCAACCGAGAAACTCGTGCTAGCGTTGGTTACCTCGCAAGGCACCTCCGCCCCTACTTCCAGGGGCACCCCATCACCGTGCTAACCGGCGAGCCGTTGAAGAAGATTCTGGCCCACCCCGAGGCCTCAGGGTGACTCGTCAAATGGGCCATTATGCTCGGGGCCTACGACATCTCGTACCGGCCGCGATCAGCGATCAAAGGCCAAGCGCTCGCCGACTTCATTGCCGAAAGCACCATCCCCGCCGAGGACAGGCCTCCGACCACGACCGGGCCAACTTGGGGACTGTTCGTCGATGGATCGTCCAATTCGGCAGGCAGCGGTGCGGGGATACTCCTGAGGTCCCCCGAAGGGATAGAGCTACAGTACGCCTTGAAATTCAACTTTCAGGCATCCAACAATGCTTCTGAGTACGAGGCCCTTATCTCGGGAGCGCACATGGCCCGACGGCTGGGGGTCGAGCGAGTCAGGATCCACACCGACTCTCAACTAGTCGCAGGTCAGGTCAACGGCGAGTATGAAGCTCGGGAGGCACCCATGATCAAATACCTTCAGTTGGTCCGGAGCCTGGCCCAACAGTTCGAGGAATTTGGGGTAGTCCGGATAGCTCGGGAGCAAAACTCTCAGGCGGACGCCCTCTCTCGATTGGCCTCCTCCCTAGACCCGGAAGGTACACGATCGGTCCTCCTAGAAGAGCTAGAGCGCCTGAGCATTGATAGGGAGCTCCTCGCTGTTGACTCAGCCACTCCAAGTGACTGGCGCTCCCCCTACCTGTCCTGGCTACAAGACTCCCAAGGGCCCTCCGACCCTCAAGAAGCCCGCCGAATGAAGTATCAAGCTCGACGCTTCATCGTCTTCGACAACACTCTCTACCGAAGATCGTTCTCCGGTCCCCTCCTGAAGTGCCTCAATCCCGACGAGGCAAGCCGAGCCATCCAAGAGATTCATGAAGGTCTGTGCGGAGCGCACTCAGGGGCAAGGTCGCTGGCCAGAATCCTGTTACGACAGGGGTACTGGTGGCCCACCCTGCAGCGCGACTGCTCGGCCTATGTTCAACAGTGCGACCGATGCCAGCGGTTCGACCACTTGGTCCATCAGCCGGCTACAGAACTTGTCACCCTAGCCGAGCCTTACCCTTTCGCTCGGTGGGGAATCGATATCCTTGGGCCATTCCTAATGGCCCAGTCCCAGAAGAAGTTCATCATCGTCGCCATCGACTACTTCACCAAGTGGATCGAGGCCGAGGCTACGGCGAGGATCACCGAGACAGTCGTTTGGGGCTTTGTTTGGAAATCGATCATTTGTCGCTTTGGCATCCCCCGAGTGATAGTAAGCGATAACGGTTGGCAATTCAACTCTCGATACTTCTGAGATAGATGCGCCGACCTAAATATCCGCAACCACTTCACTTCGGTCGCCCACCCTCAGGCCAACGGGCTGGTTGAAAATGCCAACAAGACTATCTTGAAAGGCATAAAAAGCAGACTCGGCAAGGCTAAGGGTAGCTGGCTCGAGGAATTGCCTAGCGTATTATGGTCGCACCGAACAACCCCCAGGACGGCAACCGGTGAAAGCCCTTTTCAGTTGGTATATGGCACCGAAGCCATCGTTCCATTGGAGATCGCCAATCCGTCTCTCCGAGTGATCAGCTTCTCACTCGAGGCAAACGGGCAAAAATTGCTCGAGAACCTCGACCTAGCAGATGAACTCCGAGAGATCGCGAACGTCCGGGCAACGGAATACCAGCGCCGCCTCACTCGATACTACAACGCCAAGGTCCGAGACAGACGTTTCCAACCGGGGGACTTCATCCTCAGGAAGGCCGAAGCCTCTCGACCACTAGAGGCGGCGGGCAAGCTATCCCCCAACTGGGAAGGCCCCTACCGAGTGGTCGAGACGCTCGGAAAAGGTGCGTACAGGTTAGCGACAATGGAAGGGGAACCTATTCCTCGGACATGGAACGCAGCCGCACTACACAAATTCTATTTTTGAAATTGTACAGCAAGTTGGACGGAATAAATCCCTTTTCTTTTTATTCCAAACCATTGGTACATCAGATAGGCAAATGCCAGTACATCACATAGCAAAAAGTAAAAATCCGTTTAACACCGCCTCATGGGGTCATCGCTCGGCTGACTCGGTCTTGATCTCCTCGCGTCCAGCCACTGACTCTGCCTCGTGCGGAAACTGGCTCGGACAAGAGGTGGTCAAGCCAGTTGCCTCGGGTGGCCCGTGACAAAGGTGACAAAGGGATTGCAGGAGGGGGGCCACCTTTAAACGTTGAGGAAGGCTACCTCCCAAGTTGGCAACAACCAGGAAAAAGGAGCGCCGTGAAAGCCTCCCCTCTTCCAAACTGCCAACTCCTTGGAAGGAAGGATAGAGCAAGCAGCCCCCGAAGAGTGAAAGAAATGAAGAGCAGAGGAGGGAGAAAGAGGCTGCAGACGGAGGAAGGCTTCGGTGAGGAGGGAGCTTGATACGCCTCCTCCCCTCACACGGAGGGAAGTAACGGCGGGCTCCCCTGATGCCCCCATCTGTCCTCCGCCTCGGCGTCCACCCGGAAGCCACGCTGGAACTGAGAAAGGGCAAGAACCGTGCCTTCACACGTTGATGCCCTCTCCAGATCTGCGCGGTGACCGTCGGACCCGTCTCATGCTCGCGCGGTGACCGTGGGATCCGTTCAACATTACAGGGCAGCGGGAGCCCGCCGCTCCCCGTCGTCGGCGGCGTCACCCTCCGAAGGATCCTCCATGCTCCGAATATAAGGGCACAACGCACAGTGAAGAGGAAGGAGCGAGGAAAGACTGTTAGAGAAAATCCCAAGCAGTGAAGAGGAAAGGGCGCCTTTCGGTCCTTCTTATAGGCCCAAGGAGGCTACACCCCTTAAATGACCCCCCCCCCCTCCTCAGAAACACGCCAAAGGATTTCTCCCCTGAACAGTCACCTCCAACTCCTCGTCCCCCGCCCTAGCGGGATTCACGAAGCGGCCTGACATTCAAAGCATGAGGGAACGGAAAGACGTCCCGTCAGAAGCCTACCAAAACTGCATGCGAAAACCACGCAGGACATATCGGCACCTCCCAACCACTCAAGATCCGCCAACCAAATCACGGCAAGGATGGTACTCAAACAGAGCAAGTCATTTATTATCACACCAAAAGGAAACCCTCTAAAAAGAGAGAAGAGAGACAAAAAGGGAAGGAGGCAAAGTACATCAGGCCTCGGGCCCACTTTGACATTCGGGAACGGCAGAAGGAGACGCGTCACCCCCGGCGCCTTCGGTGACGGCCGGCTCAGACACTGACCTCGCCTGTGCGAGAACTGTCTCGGTCGTGAGCCCTCCCGAAACGCCCGGAGCCGGTGACCCCAATGGAGGCGACCCCTCCGAATCTCTCCCGACCGACGAGGAAGAGCTGGAAACCGACTCATCCGAGTCATAACACTGACCAAAGGGGAACTCGATCGCGGAGTTTTGCTCATCGGCGTAGTCCACCGCCCGGCGATAGCCTTGCTTGAACCCCTTTCGAGCACCCCGGCGTAGTGCTACCTCGTAGTAGGGTAGGGCGGCTTTCATCAGGTCGGCCGAGTAAGCATCCGAGCTCCTGTAACGCTAGATTGCCTCTGCCTCGACCTGCCCCGCCCATCCGACGAGCTCGACCCGAGCCCGCTCCGCCTCGGCCGCGCGCTCCTCTGCCCGGGCCCGGTCCACCTCAGCCTCAGCTCGGAGACGCTCCGCCACCTATGCCCGATCTAGCAGCTCGGCGTGTTCGAGCTCCCAGCGGTTGTCCAGCTCGAGGCGACGCAGACGCTCCTCCTCAAGGAATCGGCTTGTCCTCTCGAGAGACTCTTGGGTCTTGGCGAGCTATTCGGCCAGCACCCTGGCTTCCAGTCGGCTCGCCCGCGCCACCTCTCGAAACGCGGAGAACTCCTGTCGGAGCCCCTCATGCTCCCCCTTGAGTCGGGCCAGTTTCCTCTCGCAGCCCCCAAGGGCCTAGGCCAGGTTCGACCGCTCCGCCTCCGTCCGGGCGTGCGCCTCCGCCATCAAAGCCGCCGACCGAGCTATGACCAGGCCGCCCTCCATCAAGACATCAAGGATCCCGGGGGGGTATTGCCCCTCTCTCCCCCTTCGTCCTTGCGACAATCAACCGGCAGACCCGATACAGGTCGCCTGTAATGCCGAGCCTTTCCAAGGGCTCCGACAGAGGGGACCGCTCCGCCCGGGGCACCCCGCCAGAAGACTCCGCTCGAGTGACGGAACCAACCGCCTCGCGCGCCACGGTCGGTTGGGGTTGCGACGCCTCCCCGGGCGAACCCCCAACCTCGACCAGCGCCGCGGGACCGACCGCACCGGGAGCACCAAGCACCTGGGGCTGCAACGCCCTAGCGGGCGAACCCCCAGCCCTGCCTATCTCGGCCCGCACCTCACCGACCGAGACATCCCCACCTTCGGCCAATCCCCCGGCCTCGGTGCCAGCTACTTCGACATCGACCCCCTCTGCCTCCGTGGGGGGGAGAGCCGACCCATCGCCGCCCTCTGATGGGCCCCCGGTCTCCTCGGCCCCCTCTCGCCTGGTAGGTGGGGGAGCTGGCCCCAAGGGGTCGGCCCCATCTTGCCCCCGAGAAGGGAGCGCCGCTGAGCCGGAGTCGCCCCCAGCGGTAGGAGGAAGACCGGCCTTCTTGGCCCGTTTCTTGGCCTTCACGGCCTCCCGCAACTTTCCCGCCATGGGATCCTTGCGCTTTGTACCAGTTGGCCGTGAAGACCCCGCGGGAGCCACCCCCTTGCCCTTATCTCGGGCTTGGGCGTGACTCACAGAAGCATCTGGTTCATCGGCCGCCGAGTCATCTCCCAGATCAATGATCTCAGCAGCTTCCTCCAGAGGTTCCCGCCTAACGTCTGCCACAAAGGGAGAAGACCCGGTCAGGAGAAAGAAAGTAACTACCATCCCAGGAGAAGAGCCTCGAGAGCAGTACCTGTCGACGTCAACCGCGTAAGCAAGCACCGTTTGATGTTCTCCGGCGTCACCAGCTCCTCGGTCGACTGGCGGTTACCCAACAGACGAGTGGCCTGCCGCTCCACGTGGGGAGGGAACTCCTCCGGGCGAGGGGGAAGATTCGGATGAAAATTGGGCGAGATCGGACATCTCCAAAACTCGTCTGTCGCCTCCGCCTTCACCCAGAAGAATTGGGTCTTCCACCCCTTGTGCGAGGAGTCCTTCGCAGCGAGGGAGATGCAACTCCTGTTCCTCCTTGCCTGGATGAAGTAAAAGCCCTTCCCCGCCGATGGGTGCGCTTTCAACTCGAAAAAATAATGAAAGAGGTCCAAGGAAGGAAAAATGTAGTGCTGACGACAGAGAATCCGAAAGGCGGAAAGAAGGAGATATGAGTTGGCCACCAACTGAATAGGCGCCAACTGGAAAAACTTGAGAAGCTGGAGTACAAGAGGCTCGAAGGGAAGGTGGAACCCACTCTTCCAAGCCAGAAGGAAAGTGAAAATGTGCCCCGTACGGCTGTCCAGACTCGTCTCATACGGGGCGGCGACAGCAAAGCTGTACCTGAGAGGCAAGCGAAAGCGATGCTCCAGCTTCCTCACCTCGGCCTCCCCCAACTCACTACAGTTGGAGACGGGCTCCCGCCTCACCTGCCCGATTTCCAGAGGCAGACCAGCCATCGAACCCGAAGATGATCCCTCGCGCAAGCTCGAAGACTCCGGAGGGGAAGGAAGTTGCTGGACCGCCTCCGCGGTTATCCTCGCCAACTCCTCAAACGCCGCCGCAAAACTCTGCGCCTCCACTGTGCCCTCATGGCACATCAAGGAGCCCCAGAAGCAAAGAAACTAAGGAAAGCCCAAAACCCTGAGAAGCCTAGAATGACGAACAGCGCCCAACGCCTATAAAACCCTGGAGGAAGGTGGCACGTCGTTCGTGCTCCGAGAAAAGGGGGGCCCCTTCAGTTCAAATCCGTCAGGATCATCATTACGGGCCCAGGCGACCACTATACGTGGCTCCATCACGCCAACAGAATTCCACCCACCTGAGCCACGCCGGTCCAAAGCCTCAAAAACTACTCGACCGAGCCTCCATGGCTCGGGAGTAGGAGGGGGACAAGTGGAGAGGGGGATTTCTGTAGCCCACCCAAAGAGCAGCCCAACAAGACCCAACAGGGTCCAACGAGGCGAGCCAACCTGAGTGACAGCCCACGGGGCCCACTCAGGAAAGAAAATCCCAATAAACAAACACTAGAGGAACCAACTCTCTTCGGTGGCCTCTAGGCTCGGAGGGCCCGAGTGATGGTCAGGTCATAAGGAAGGTCCGGCCCAAGCCGTTTCCCCGCCCGGGAGAGACAGGCATTAGCCGACCTATCCGACCCCTCTTTCACCGAGCTATGCTCATTGCCCGGACATGGCTGGTGTTTCAGGAGCTCGGCCAGACCAAATATCATCCGTTCAAGAGTCCCCAACGGATAGGGGAGTCAAGAAACCGCCGGACTTCAAGGCGATAACGTTCCCACGATGAGGCCATGAAAGCCCATGTTGAGGATGTAACTCCCGCCGGAGACCCCTCAGCTTGCAGGACTCCTGAAGGCGGCACACTATTTAAACCAGGGCTACCCTCCGACGGAAGAAGAGAGCGATTCAGGTACTCATATACCCAAACTCCTGAGCAATCCGCTTCACCCTCTAGTGGAGAGGAATCTCGCGCGCTAGCTTTTCTCCTCCCCATTATTGCTTCCACCACAGCTCTACTGACTTAGCCATCGGAGGGTTTTACCCCAGGGAAGCCCCCTGGGCCCTCTGATACGTTTCCCTGTCTTGCAGTTCATCTTCAGGTGATCCACAGCCCGCTCAGGATACAAGCGCGAGATTTTGCCTCTTCAATCATGGAAGTAGCTTGATTTATAACGTGAAGATGCAGATCGGGCACTGATTGTGTCCAAGAGCTCGACACTAGCCCCCTCGACTGATTGCCGGAATACTATAAACCATGGGGTCTGATTAACACTACGTCGCATTACGCTGGGAGTACTTTTTTTATAGACGAGTGAAATCAACGAGGACTATCATGAAATTATTACATGCTTGTTACATGACATTATAGTGCATAGCCTTTACGGTTATGAAAAGTGAAAAGTGTGTTCTCGTTACATGCAAGTGCATTCTCGTTCGTGAAAGGCCACATTACATTCTTGCTTGATCATGCTATTGTATCATCTCAAATCTCTTATCTTGATCACATCGTGTTATTTGTGTTTCTTTGGTTTTATACGCATGATTCATGACCTTTTTCTTTTATCTTACATGCTAGAGTTAAAATAATAATTACTGAAATATTGCCTTCATGTTGATACGAAGATACCTACTAGGCAAGTGTGCTCATTCCCTACTTTTCAACCCTTTTCAGGAAATTATAGAAGGTCAGATTCGGATTACTCAAGTAGCGGATCCGAGAGCGAATGAAGAAAGAGTGAAGCCATAGACATGAGTCTTTACAATTAATCATGAGTCATGATGTAATTTTCATTTTTCTTGAGTCTATAAAATATTAATGTTAAATGAGTCAAGAGTCAACATTATGTAAGCTTTTGATTATCATCAATAAAAGTTAGTTTTGTCAATTCTTGTACATTCCTCTTTATGTGTGAATGTTTAGCGCTCTGATTATCCTGATTGCGAGAGGCTTATCTTGCCGGCTGTTCACGTCCCCGATATTACTTCCGCAGTACATATATCTCGGGGCGTGACAGTTGACATCTAAAATTGACGTCGGAGTATAATGAACCGCAATCGTCAAGTTCAACTCAAGCAAAGATAAAATCAACAATACCCTAGGGGCTTCTATGGCAAATTTTTTGGCCTATTGGAGCCGAGTCAGGTAGAATCAGAGGGCTGGATGGCAGAGAAATATGGCGTCGGATTAGCTTAAAGCTGTAGTACGGCGTCGGGTCAGCTGTGGGAATGGGTTTATTATTATTATTTGTTAGTTTGTTTGTTTATTTATTTTAGTTGAAGGGTTTTATTTAAGCGGGTGGGCATGCCAGCCACAAAGTGGCGAGTTTATTATGCACTCCGTCTAACTGATCAAACAAAGGTGAGTAATCGTGTTGGGACCCAAAGTCCACCATACCGTAAAGGCTATGTTGTTAATTACACTATTCTGGAAGAAGGGCAACCCTTGATTAATCACCAAGATAGAGGGCCACCTGGGCTAAGTGAATATAAGTAGATGCATGAATCAAGAAGTGTGTGTTATGCATGAATCTAAACATGAACTCAAGCACACAATACGGTAACATTTTATTCTGTTATTCAATCGACTTCTAGTATGTGGCGGAGAACTTAGATCAAGAGATCACCTCACGTTTAGTGAGAGCTTCTAGTCAGACTTAATCTGACCTTCCGCAGATCACCATTTGACATACCAAAGAATCGGAACAGACAAGCACACAGTAAGATAGATACGTATTCATGTGGGTACATGCGTTTATTTTATCATCGCCACTATTTATATTGTCAAAATCATGTTCCCTTTTTATGTGCTCTTTCTCTTTTTCTTATATTGTTATTATCATTATTTTCACTATTATTATTATCTTCTCTATTCCACGCATGCATAACAATCACATATTGATGGAAGGGAAGTGAACCGGTGAGGATCAGTTGATCCGGCGTAGAGAGAGAAAATGGAGAGGAAGAGTGGACTGGCGCAAAAGGAGGAAATTCCTGCGCCGATTCACTTGGCTTCTCACCCCCTGGCCGGATCACCTAACTTCCTACTCCCTGGCCGGATCACCTTTTGGTGAAGCTTGTCGTTGATCCCTGTTGCCCCTCGTCTCGGGGATTTTTATCTGATCAAACGAAAGGGACTACGGGCCCCAAAAAAATAACCCATTTAGTTATTATTGTCCATCTGGGGGAAATCGTTCCCCTCTTCTTATAGATGATATTGTGAAGAAAGAGCTTAGCGCCAGTCCTGCAAACACAATAGGTTGACCAAGCAGAAAGGGAGTCAACGCAGGAGGTTTGGAGTCGACTCAGCAACCAATTGGGGGAAGAGTGGGATTGACACCAAGGGGCTTTGAGGTCGACTCAAAGGCCAATTGGAGGAATAAATAAGACGACGCACAGGGGCTTGGTGTCGACGCAGGGGCCAACTGAAAGAGAGATCGACGCACAAAGGCTTGGGGTCGACGCAGGGGCCAAATGAAAGAGAGAGAGCGGTCGATGCACATGGAATTTGAGGTCGACGCAGGGGCTAGGATCCCACTATGTTAACTCACAATAATGATGGGCTCGACACACCTCTCAACAGGGACCCTCTCTTGACCTCATCTTCCTCCATTCAATTTTTGCTCATGTCATGGCATCACATGTTCAGTTTAGGGACGTGCATTATCCTTTATTTGCACATCTCACTCTTGTGTATATGTGCAATTCTATTTTTTTCATTAAATCCAGTGTTCATTTTAGAGAGAAGCTAGGACCTGAGGGTCCTTTGTCACACTTCTTCACATTGGCTATGTAACCTTAACTTCTGTTTTGACGTTTACAGGATTTTATTCGCATTCGAGACAAAGACGAAAATGAACAGAAAAGCTGCGGAATGCTAGGTGAATTTCAGTAGCATCTCCCCTTACTCCAGAAATTGTAAGGGGGAGAAACAGAGATCCATCCACGGAAAGATCTGAGATGGTCTCATTAATTGCCGGGTGAACCATGAGCAGTGACCCCATGACCCGAACTGGGCGCGAAAACCCCGAGGACTGGCCTACAAGGGGCTTCGATGACCCACGGGTTGCCACAGTCGCGCTTTCGAGACGTGGACTTAAGCTATCGCTGAGCCAAGTGGCCTATTGATATTCACCCTCCGAGGAGGATCCTCTAGGGCCCATGCTATAAAGAAGCAAGTCCCCGGGGTCCCAGAGCGATTGGAAAACCCGAACGGAACTAAACCAACATGTTGTAGAATGGTTGAACGGGAAGTGTCCCCCTCCCCAATGACCGGTCAACATTTGTAAAAAAAACCAGCGGCGATGTCAAGGAAATCACAATGTTATCCGTGATATCGGAGACCACATATCATGCTGACGAGGCTAGCAAATCCATGTCCCCGGGTGGGGATAAGAGATCACAAAATTCACTACACGTATGGATAGAGTAGATGCTAATAAGATGCCCCACAGAAACAAGGGCATAGCTCATGCACTGACTCATGGAGCAGGAGGGTTATCTGCTAATTATTATGCTAAGCGTATATCCTTGGCTAGCACAGAAAGAGAAATGCAGAAAACTCATTTACAGGGGATTCTTTGGAGATACATTCCTTATGGGCATTTCAACAAGCAAGAAAAAACTCATGTGTGGCTGGCCTAAGGGCCAGAGTGTTTATTGCGGAAGATAGAGGACATCATCCTATGGGCAAAGAGTGAGTGTAGATTCAACTAAATTTGGGGAAAATGCCATAACCCTCACAACCCATGGGTGCGGGTGAGAGGGCGAATGCCCATCTCCATGAAAAATACACCATCGGGGCAAAAATGGCTATTCATATTAGATGCACAGAAAGTGTTTATAAGAAAACACATCGAAAGGATGTGGACTGGAGTAAACGTACTGGACCCATCTAGGGGCATTGGAAGGGGAAATTAATGTCGCCCGTGAGGGCGTGGCCAATGGCCATTCAACAGCAAGCCCATAACATAAGACTGAAATTGCCCAAACGATCAATGGATCACAAGCACGTAGCCTTAAGAAGGCATCCTCTCATCCGGCGGGGCATTTTTGATGATCAGAAATGAACACAAAGCTTCCCAAAAAAAGATAAATTAGAACAAGCAATGGACAATAAAACCCGGAGCATCCAACATATTTATTCATTAAAAGCTCCTACGGAGTACTTATTACAACCCTCAATAACTACGACTACGAACAACAGACGAGAACGAAAACCCTTTTGCCCTGAAGGGCTTTTACAACCTTACTAGACTTTGAAGCAAAGGAAACACGGGGAGTTACAGAATTCAGGGGGGAGGATTACAGAAGAAGAAGGAAAACAAACTATTAGCCCCTTTGAAGCTTTGATCACAGAAGAAACCCACCTACGGGTGAAAACAGAGTATCGGAGGCACCCTCCTGTATAAGCACTGTGGCAACAGAGCAAAAAGATTGGGAACTGAGATGGTTGACTCCCGCTCCACTTCTCTACCCTCTCTTCTTTCCTCTCTCAATCTTTTCTTATCCTCTTCTTGTAATTGTCTTCTATGATCTCTCACCTTTCCTCCATCTTTCAATGTATTCTATAGCTATTTCATTATTCTTCTGCTTAGTTGCAATAAGCTCAGCCACGGTCACCTCTACCTCGGGGACGTGGAATCTTTCTCTGAACTTCTGCTGCATGTCTAGCCAATCATTAATAGACCCGACCGGTAAGCTAGAATACCATTCGAAAGCGAATCCTGTAAGTGAAGATCCGAAGCACTTCAGAACGTAGGATTCATCAGCTGCCAATTCGCCCATCATATTGACGTAGTGGGCTATATGTTCTTTTGGTGACCTTTGCCCGTCGAACTTGTCAAATTTTGGTAGCTTGTTGATGTCGGGCGGTAGCCTTTTGGCAGCGTGCAGGGCTGGGTATGGTACTTCGTACACATCGAAGGAGGTATATTGATCATTGCTCCTTTCTGCCAGCTTTGCCTCGATCATTTGTTCCACCATTAGCCTATACATTATGGCCAGTCCCACTGAGCTTGGATAGAGGAAAGCTTGGGGTAATTACGGTGTAATTAGCACTGTTGTTTGGGGCATTGTGGCAACCCTTGGTATTGAAGAGCCAGAGATTGCTCCCAGGCCATTTGTTGTTGTTGATGGAGAACGATGCCCCCAGTAGAAATAGGTGCCAGTTGGGATGCGGCTATTGGCGGCGAAGCTTCGAAGACTTGGCCATTGCCCCCTGACGTGTCATGAGGGACTTCAACTTGCTCGGATGTAGAGGCATGTGCATTCTTTTCATTCAGCTATCTTCTCAGCATTTCCATTTCCTGCTGGTATTTTTACAGCAGCATCATTATAACAGGGTCACATGTGGAGGGGCTGAGAGATTGGCCTCCTCCTTCCAACGGAATATCCAGAGAAATTGTTAATCTTTTGCCATCATCCTAGGTGACAATGTCATTTTGGGTCACTGTAACCAGACTTGGTCTTGTTTCTTTAGCAGGGGCTCGGACAGCTTCAGTTGTAGCCTTCTTTCTTCCGATAGTGGGACTCGGCTTTTCGGCAAGCCTAGTCACCTCATCATTATTTGTGGGCAAAGTTTCACGGCCTATACCCACTCCAATCATGTTGCAAGTAAATACCTGAAGCTACCAGCTTCTCCAGGTCACCCTCCTGGCCGGCTGACCAGAGAAGATTACCTTGTCAGATACTAAACTCTTCGGTATGGTCTCTTCGTCGAGGGGCAGCCTATGGTAATCTGACTCCATATCATTCACTTCTTCCAAGTCAACTTGTTGCTCCCGATTTTTCTTTGCAATGCTCATAGCTTTCAAGAGTCGCTGCGTTCTTTGAGAGGCATTCCCAAGGCCATGGAAGTATTCCAATACGGCCTGGGTTCTTTCGTCTAGCCCATTAGTAGGGCAAATCATAACTGGTGGCACCTTGTCTTGTGCCGGAGACCTGTAAGTGAACTGCCTTTGTTCGGCCATTCTACCACACTTTCTATCATGTGCGTAAGTATTTGTTTGCTGACCATATGCTCGGAAGGCTGGTTTGCGAGACGCCCAAGCTGGCATCTCCATCTTCTTTTCTTTTTCTTCTCTTCTTCTCCTGAACCTGTCAACCATGATGGGCTCTTGTTGAACTGTAGTTGGGGCCTGTACCCACTTAAGCACCCAAATTTGTTTAGATCTGACTAACTTCATGGCCAAGCTTCCCCTTGATCCGGACTCGAAGCTGTCCGCTTTGTCTTGGGTCAGCACCTGGAAAGAGTTGTGCATCGGCACTGTTGGAATCATCTTGTTGGATGCGATCTTGGCCTGCCGGCCATTCAGGAATACTCGGACGCCTCTGATTAAGACGGACTTGCCCGACATTGATAGCAGACCTTGGAGCATGCCAGCGCTCTTCTTGGCCACCCTCCTGGTGTTGATGTTTTTGTATCACCCCCCCCAAACTATGCAAATAACATAATAGCATGAACAAGCATGAAAGTATGGACAAAGGGGCGATGAAAGATAAGAAAATACTGACTATGATCGCCACCAAGGATTAACAACACCAAAACGATGGAGAAAGGAGAGGAATGGCGCCGTGTACCTTGGAAAGATGAAGACTTGATCGCGCTTAAGGAACGGGGTGCGGGAAACTTTGTGGATCAGACCTCCTCTCCTTCCAGTCGGCTAGAGGAAGAGGGCCTCACGTTCATATTATGCTCCTGCAAAACAAAAATCAAACCATAAGAGAAAAACCCATTAGAATATGAAGTGTAGCATCAATCCCGCAGTGATAAAATAGGGATAAAAATTAAGGAGAACGCACCGGGGGAAGATTTTTAACCCTTGTGGAAAGGTGCAAAAGATAGGTGTGTATGTTGTGATGAGAATAAGACAAGTAGAGAGAAAAATCACGTAGCACAACTACGGGAAACGTGCATGCAATATGGAGAAAAGTGTAGCAGAAAAGTGCAGAACTGTGTGATGATTTGTGAAATTGGGAGGATGAGAACTAGAGATAGGAAGAACGAAATCAAGCCCTTAAACGTGGAAAGCAAAGCTAATACTTCCCTCTGCAAGATGGGGTCGAAGAGTTGAGTTGGAGATGCAGCATGGCTTCGCCCCACGTCTAGAAAGAGCCCCCCTTCGCGACCTGCGAACTGGGTAGGTTTAAATAGAGTTGCAGGAATCTAGAGAGTTCTCTCAAGATTTTAGGGGATATAGTCCATGATAAATCGAGTGTGATATTTCAATCTCGAGATAATATCAAGGGGAAGAGCCCAGAGAGAAAGATCGTGATTTGGTGGAATAATCTAGAAGATATCAGCCCTAGAGGATAGCCCCGTCGAGCAGAAAATAGAGTTCTAAAGAAGCTGGACTCTTCAGATAGCCTAGCGGTCGGTCGACCGACCGCCTGAAGGCAGAAATGGTCAGTCGACCGACCGTTTGCAGGTGGGCGCAAAAGAGAAGGCATTCACACTGTTGGGAATTGAGTCTAGCGGTCGATCGACCGACCACTAGCTAAAGGAAACGGTCGGTTGACTGACTGTTTGCAGGCTTCTGGCGGAAGATGGGTCGGACGTCTGTTTAAGCTCCGGATTGTCCCGAAATAGACTCGAAAGTTGGGAAATTGAAAATAAAAGCTTCCGAGGCTCAAATGGGCTTGAAAATGGCCAAGAAATGGGCTCGAGATCTGTCAAAGAAGACTCCAAAATAATGGTCAATTCAGGGCATTACGGAGGTGAATAAGAGAAATAACTTGACTTGCGGGCTGAAAACAGGTGTCAACAGATGTCCCTCCTTGATGTCTGCTTTGCAAGGGAACGAGTGAAAGTAGCGCAGAGGCGGAATGGAAAGGAGATGAAGCAGAGATGAAGCGGAGAGAACTAAAAAGCGGGTATCAAGGCAAAAGACACCCGTCACAACCAATAAGTAACAGGAATTCTCTCAAAAATGCCGAACTAGCCACAATGAATGGATGACGCGGATGAGACATGTCTGGAGAACTAAACTAAGGGAGGAGAAGGAAACACGACTAACCTCATCAGGGACACAATCCATAAATAATGAGGGGATCGGAAGAACACAACTGAAAAGCTGGAAAAGGAGAAAGTAAAACTGAGATAAAATCCAGACATGAATTACGCTGGCCAACCGGACCAAGCGGGAAGATCAGAGAAGACGTTCAAATTTAGAGTGGAATGAAGATCTCTTATCCAAGAGAGCTGAAGCGCAATCAACCATTACTGCGGAGAAACCTTGAGAGAATTTTGAGGCGTGAGTGCTCAAAAATGACATGATGCATGCTGGGCATCATCAAAATGAATGCAAAGAAAGGATAAAATTGAAAGTACTCAAGGATACTATTGCTAGACTGAGCCAAGACGGGGTCAAGAATCTTCTTGCAACCACGGCGTGCGAGACAGAGTCCATCGTCCCCCACCCGACTCAAACTAATGGTCTATCTAACGATTAACCGTGTGCACCTAGATCATCATCATTTTTGTTAAAGGGGAACATCAGATCCCAGAACACACAAACAACCAGCCGGTCCTTGAGAGGATATAATAATGTAGATATCATATAGTAATGTAACCATGAGCTGGGATAGAGAGCCATACCTGACTTACCTACCAAGCAAAACTGCATTTTTTTGGCACAAACAAGATAAACAAGTGAACAAAGATGAACATAACATAACATAATGAAAATGAACGAAAGATAACACAACATAGCATAACATAACGAAGGATGAAATTACATGACCAACATATATGCAAGACATCACATGAAAAAATAATAAGCGTGAGGCTAAAGACAACGGTGGGACAAGACAACACCACAATACGGTGGGATAAGACAAAACCACAATACGGTGGGACAGCACACGCGGTGGGACAAGGACATGGTGAGATAAAGACACGTGGGACAACACCACGGGGGACAAAAAGACGACGGACAACACACATGGCATGATGACACAGTGGGATGAAACATGACAGTCACGGAGGGACAGAACAACATGTGTGATAAGGACACGGAGGGACATAGACACGTGTGACAAGGACACGGTGGGACAAAAGACATGACAAATACTCTTCAATCAAAACCCAGGATCCGAATGAAGCAGAACCGTCAGGTTCATAATCATGAGGTAAAGCCCTCTCATAAAGATATGATGAGATAAAGCGAAAGCTGAGGACACAAGCTTCAGAACAGATCGAGAGATATAGATTGAAGAAGAGAGAACAGATCAAAAAGAAGAAGAATAGGAGACAGAGCAAATGATAAAGAGGAAGGAAGCTTGAGTACCTGCAACTTGCAACCTGCACACTTAACAAACGAAGCATACTTGTCCTCAAAATAAAATAGATAGAAAGGAACAAAAAGATAAATATGTTTGGATTTTTGACCATTTTTCTGATTTTTTTTTGAATTTCAACCATATTTGATTTTTTTTATTTTTGAACAATATTTGATTTTTTTTAGATTTTTGACAATATTTGATTTTTTGGGATTTTTGACAATATTTAATTTTGGGGGATTTTTTGACAATATTTGATTTTTTTTTGAAAAATTTGACAATATTTGATTTTTTTTTAGAATTTTGAATTTTGACAATAAAGCAATCTGCAGCACCCAAGACGGGCTCGAACTACTGGCCAGGGATCGTCGTTCCTCCCCCTTTCATTTAGGATTTCCCTTGAGCAAGGCGTGCATATGACGGTGGCCTGCCACAACCAACCACCTCTAAAGAACGGTGCCCCTACTAAGACCATACCCGGGATTCAACCCAGCCTAAGAGGGAGAAGCAGAAGAAAAATGGGAGACAAGCTTTATACAGGATGGGAAACATCAGGACTTGAATTCCTTCCAGGACACTACCCCTCAAAGATACAGTCTGTTGCGCCGAGGCTTTGTGTCTTCGATTTGTAGACCCATATTTATACTAGGCATGCATGCGACTGGGCTCATGATGTCCCGCGGGGAACTCTACTGCCACTCTTGCCATGCCTTCGATTTCATAATTTTGCATATTGATTCATTGAATTTTGACATAGCCCTTCATTGGCTAGATTTCCTATGAAAGCTGATTTTTCAGGGTCAAGACAGCCCCTATTTGAGACCTCTCCCGTATTGGGGAGCGCCTAGGTTTGTCATCTCATCCATCCATCTCTTGCCCCTACACTTGGCCGAGTAGAGAATAGAAAAGACTTCGTGCATACCCAAAGTATGGCCAAAGCAGCAACGATGTGCCCAGAGGAATCAGCTATGGCTCGTCGTGAAGTGTGTGAAAATCCATACTCAAAGGACACCCTCAACGATCGAGGAAAGAACTAGACTCCCAGTGCGGAGCGAACACCAGCCTAAGAATGCTGCAGAAGCGACTTCATTTTGACTAAAATAAGCAAAGTTCCTAAAGCCACTCAAACCATGTTTGAGGAAACAACATTATCTTAACAATGCGTAGGAATAATAGAAATAATGAAAATGAAAGCATATTCTTGCATAAAATAAAGATACCTTGTAAATCCATAGCATGAAAATAGCATCCTGAAGCGATCTTGACCATCGAGCTTTGAACAACACGAGCTTTGTATTCCTTGCTTGTCAAGATCAAGACGGAAAGGATGGTAAGGCTTGAAGATTCCTCTACACGGAGGAGCGGTAGACACCAAACTGGACAAAGAAGGATAAAAAGGAAGAGAGATGAGAGTTAGAACTCATTCATTAAGGCATAGAGACCCTGATAACAAGGAACTAAATACAAAATAAGTAGAGATTAGCTGGGATCAAGATAGACTAAAGCCTCAAAAATAGCAAGAAAAAGGGGCAGAACCCCGAAAGGGTGAAGAGGAGTGAGTAGAAAGAGGAGAAGAAGAATCATCCAACGCAGTCAGAGAAGAGAAATGATAATCACCGGATGAGGTTGGGGAAGAACAGTTAGAATCACCCGACAGGGTCGGGGAAGAAGAACTATAGACACCCGACAGGGTCAGGGAAAGAGAATGAGGACCACCCGATAGGGACGGGGAAGAAGAACGAGAATCACCCGACAGAGTCGGGGAAAGAGAATAAGGACCACCCGATAGAGTCAGGGAAAGAGAATCATAGACACCCGACAGGGTCATGGAAGGAAAATTAGAACCCGGAGATATCGGAGTAGAAGAATCAGAAGATGTCCTAGGATCGAGATGATGAGAGGGCATAGGCCGAGACCTAGAATAACAAGAATGTGGAAAACTCGGAGGCCCCGAATGAGAAGAAGAAAAACGGGGGTTCACAGACCCGGGAGGAGAGGAGAGAATCGTACAGACAGAGTTAGAAGAGGGAAGATACACCACCCATGGGTGGGAACCGAGCAGAAGAAATGATGAGTGAAAAGGAGAAGAAGGAGAAGTGGACCCCTAAGTATACAACTGATGGCCCTTAAACTTATGCCGCCGCCTGTTCTTAGTGGATATTTCTTGAAAATGGGCCCTCTTGGCATGGACTCGGACCCTTGGGCCTCTTGTCTTGTAATACCTTGTCAAATAACGGGCCCACCTGGCAGATGACCTGGCTCGATCATGAACATGCAGCCTCGCTGGGGCGATTGCCCCTAGACATCCAGTGCTAACAATATGTGGATATTCTGGAACAGTGAACTCCTTAGATGGATAAGCATCAGAAAATCATGGAGTTTTGCCACTTGGCACTAGCAGCATGAGATTCGGTAACTCCACTCGGCAATCCGGCATGAAGCATAACTCCCTTGCTAGTAGAGAAGGACGAAGCTGAGGGAGAGTAATGCACGGCGTTGACGTGGCTAGCGTACCAATAAAGTGAGGGACATCGCATAATGAGTGCATAATGTCCTTGAAAAATCCTGAGAATACGGCCAATTGCCCCTTGAACATGGAATTCATCAAACTCTTGGCGGCCGTATGAGTTAGCACCATGCGGGTAGAGAAACCCCTCTCGGCCAGTGAACTGAATAGCAATGTAGCGAGGGGTAATAATAGCATCAATAGTGAATCCACCGGTGGGCAATGAGATTGCTACAGGCCTCGCTTGAGAAGAAGCCGGCACCAATGCACGAGAGCTCTTCTTGGCAGCCGTCTTCATTAGAAGTGCATGCTCACCATCCCCAAAATAGCCAGGGATGAAGATATGAACTGGCATGCGGCAGATGTAATCTTGAAGCTTGAAATGCATAACCTTCATCCAATCACCCTAACTCGACTCATCGTCTCCCTGGGGACCAGACCCAAGGGGCACCAAAGGTAATACACACCCGCTCCGTGGGGTGGAAGTGGATGGCGAAGTGGAGGGAATAGGTTCTGATGGCGTGGAGGTTTCAATGGAGATGGTCATGTCAGGTGAAGGCGCAGGCGATGTGGCGATGATAAGCTCAGGTAAAGGTAAAGGTGGAGGCGGAGATGATGGAGGTTTAGGTAATGGTGAGGGTGGTGGAGATGGCGTAGGCAATGAGGGTAGCGGAGATGGAGGCGGTGATGAAGGCAAAGGGGAAGGCCGTGGCGCCCATCGTTGATATATCAACACAACGCGTCGGGTGGTGTTGGTAGTGGAAGCGGTGATAGCAGAATGAACAGAGGAAGGGGAAGCACTAGCCTAAGCAAGGGCTTGGGTAGGTGAAGGCAATGAAGACGAGGTAGGAGATGGTGAAGGTTATGGGGTAGGTGATGGAGTAGGTGGAGATGATAGGGTAGGCGATGGCCTAGGTGATAAAACGGGTGATGGAATAGATGACGAAGCGGGCGCAGCGCTAGATGACGAATCACAGGGGTGCCCCTGGCCTTGTAGTGATAGAGACGGCTGCCTGGGCGGCGCCTACTACTACTGTTGCTTGCTACGAAGATGTAGAACAACCTTACGAATCGCGGCCCAATCGATCCTTTTCTTATCTTCCAGGTCGTAAACAAACTCCGAAACTTAGGGCAATCCTCAACCAAATGCCACTGCTGGCGATGATAATCATAAAATTGGAGCAAATCTTCGACCGCGGGTCGGCAAGGCACAACCGGAGGGAGCGGTATCACTTGAGTGGCCAACAAAGCCCGAAAAATATCTGTAAAACACTCCAGCAATGGAGGATGAGGAGCTCACCTCGGGCGAGGCGGATGATAAGGGATATGTTGTGGAGATTGTGGAGATGGAAGTGGGGGTTGCATAGGCAAGGGTACATGGCTAGTGGAAGGACTAGGCAATGGCGTATGTGAAGCAGAGTGGGAAGGTATGTAGTGGACGACATCCAGTTGCTCGGGGTGTAGTGTTTCCTTGACCGGAGGTGGAGGCACATGCAGAGACACATGAGGATATGAAGAAGTGGAAGGCTGACTCGTGAAAGGTGGGGGTAACGGACTTATGGAGGGCTGATATGTAGAGGCGTGATATGTGGGAGTGGAAGGTTGATATGCGGAAGGTGGACTCACAAAGGAGTATGTGGTGAAAGGCTGACTCATTGAGGGTGAATATATGGATGGTGAGGTGTAAGTGCGCGTAGGATGCAGAGAAGACTCGGGGTCAAGGGAACCTTGGAGTTGTTGGCGAATGAAGCGGGCTGTACTATAAAGTTGCTGCCAGGAGGTGATGTTGTTGAGGGATAAAATGAACCGATACTCAGGCGTGGCATTGGAAATAAGCATATTGATTTGCTCTCCCTCCGGGATGTGCCCTGGGACTTTCGCGGCGAGGCAGCGCCAGCGGTCGGCAAAGGTGCAGAACTCCTCATCGGGCTTCATCTTCTCATGGACTAGATCCACCATAGAATACTTGGGCCCAACATGGTCTTGAAATTGTCAAATTAACATCTCTTGCACAGCTTGAAAATTCACAATCTGATCTTGCGGTAAAGAGAAGAACCAATCCCGAGCCAGGCGTTCTAAAGATAGACCAAATAAATATACCATCAAGCATTGGTCATGTCAAAACTGGGTCGACTCGTAAATGAACTCCTTCAAGTGCATGATGCGCGTGAAAAATGTCGTTTAAAATATGCCATGCCACACACACATGATGCGCGCGAAAAATGTTGTTTAAAATATGCCGTGCCACACACAATTTCAAAATTTATATAACCGCACTCACTCACTTAAATAGCTTTGAAAATTCAAGTAAAGCGGTGAGAATACGGGTCGATCCTACGAGGAAGAAATATTTTCAAATAAGTTTAGTTGGAAAATATATTCTATCTACATTGGTGAGAGTATTCAGCATAAGGACAGATTCATAAGTATCTTTAGCATTGACAAGGGGTCCCTACCGGTTCCATACTTTGGTTTACCACTCATTTCTACTGGAATACACAAAAACAACTGCCAGCCTTTAGTTGAAAAAATCAAAAAGAAGATTGGAGCATGGAAAAACCACCTCTTGTCTAGAGCAGGGAGATTGGAGCTGATCAGATCAGTTTTATCATCTTATTCTATCTATTGGTCAGCTGCCTTTGCACTTCCCAAAGGCCTAATGCAAGATGTTGATAGATTGTTATGTAACTTTTTCTGGAAAGGAGCTTCTACCACAGGATATGCGAACCTGATTTCATGGAAGAATATATGTAAGCCTAGGGAGGAGGGAGGCCTGAATATAAGAAACATCTAGGAATGGAATACAGCAACTCTAACCAGTCAACTGTGAGAAATCATTCACAATGAAGATACACTTTGGGTGCAGTGGGTGAATGCCAAATATCTAAATAGTAAAAACATTTGGGAAATTCCAATCAGAGGGCATTACTCAGCGGGATGGAAAGGGATTCTTAAACAAAGAGAATGGTTAGCAAAACAGATCTCTTACCAAATTGGTAATGGGGAGAAGATCAGTCTTTGGCATGACCCCTGGATATATGGTAAGAGTATTTTTTCGATGTATGGAGATAGAATTCACCAAGACTTGGGGATGCGTCAAAATGCAACAGTCCGAAGCTTTATTCATGAAGGTAATTGGAATTTGCCTACTGTTACTTCTTTTGATATGCATACTCTTTGGCCGATTATCCAAGGTATTCAAATTCAGCAAGGTCAAGAGGACAAAATCTTGTGGAATCATAACAATGGGCATCTTAGCCAAAGGAACATCTGGAATGAGGTGAGGATGAAAAATCAACCTTATCAACATTATGATTGGGTGTGGGAAGGAGCAATTTGCAAAAGAGCAGCGTTTTGCACTTGGCAAGCTTCCCAAAAAAATTTACCAACAATGGATGTGATGATGAAAAGAGGCCTCCAAACAGCCAACATCTGTATTCTATGCAAGAAAAATGGGGAATCATCAGATCACATCTTCTTCCAATGCATGTATGCTAAGGAAATCTGGAAAGAAATTCTCATACGATTTGACTTCACACGAGGTACAGGTGATACTTTGCATGAGGAGCTGAGATATTTGTCCATCTCCTTCCCACATAAAAATTCACTCAAAATTCTTGCACAGACTGCCCTTCATATTACTATTTACAAACTTTGGAAGGAGAGATGCAAAAGGATTTTTGACAACAAGATTTTCTCTAAAACCTAGCTACTTATCAGCATCCTTGGTGACATTAGAAGCTGCATAGAGTCAAAGAAACTCAAAGGTACAACAAAAAGGAGAGTGCAAGGAATTTTAAATAGATTTCTCATTATATCATAATCAGATTTCTTAGGTTGCTTTCATTATTATATGATTAGACTGGCCAACATTCTACTAGTAAAAGAATTCTTAGTCTTTACTAATTTCAATATCACTGTTGATTGCTTTAGCATTAATCTTTTCTGTGATGCCTCTAACCTTTGCCTCAGTGATGCTGACAGGTTTCAGACTCTAGTAACATATACTTCGATTGACCTACCATCTCTGGTGGACATCTCAGTTTTGGCTTTTTTTATATTAGTTGTATTGAAGGTTCTCTATTGGCATAATCCACGACTTGTGTGGTCATGCTACTACTAGCTTCTCTAGTGCATAGTCCACGACTTGTGTGGTCATGTACAACCTCCATTAGCACTCTATCATCAGATTGCTAAGTTTTGTACTTTTTTACCATTATTAATTTATCTACTCACTTACCAAAAAAAAAAAGTTTAGTTGGAAAATTGCTTGTATTTGAGAAAATCCGAGTTTGAGTGAGCTTAAACAAAAAGAAAGGAAAGATGCATGGAATTGAAATAGGGCTATGTAAAGAATGTGAGAGGGGTTGAGAAGAGAGATGTAGAAGCGAGGAAGAACTCAATTAACAAAAGTCATTTTCATTGCCATCAAAAATGAAGAGTCCAACTCTGAAAATTACAATCACAACTTGTAAATGAAACAAAAGAAAAGAGGAAGAAATGTAGCCATGATTGGAAGAACGCCGCCGTCCACGCCGTGCCGAGCCTTTGAGTCTGCCTTGCCTTGGAAGTGAATGCCGCCTTGAGGACATCGAGAGAGAATCTCCGCCAAAGGGAGGTGTGGAAGAATGTAGATGGGAGGTGGAAAGAAGAGAGAGTAAAGGTTCTAAGGCATGTGATGCATGAATTTAAAATGGATAAGAAAATGAGGTGAAAGAGAGGCCACGGTGGAGAGAATGGGGGAACAACAAAAAGGAAAAGTGGGTAAAATAGTGGTGAGAGAAGTGAGAATAGCATGAAATCGGAGGGGAATTGGAAGATGTATAAGAAGAGAAAGTTGGAGATCTTGAAGTGAAGAAGAAGTTTGCTGAAAACCGCAGAGAGAGATAATGAGTGGAGGAGGGTGAAAACGGAGGGAGATTCGACTGTGAAAAAGTGAATGAACAGTAAAAAGAAATGAAGAATAAAGGGTTGGAAAATCAAGAATAGCTTAAAAATGGGAGAGAGTTAGGAGAAGTTGAAGAAGAAGAAATTGAAGAGCGTTTGAAAATGAACAACTTTGGTGAAGACTAAAATTTAAAATGACAAACCGAATTGCATGAAAAAGCTAAGCTAAATGACTGTAAAACCAAGAAGAAGCTGCAGGGAAACAGAGAGACAGAGAGATGGGAGAAAGGGGAGAATGGGAAAAAAGTTGAAATGAGAGGGCCCTCGGTGTCTCTTTTATATAGTTCGGAGGCCCATTAATGTAGAATCATCGCAGGAGTACATGAAGGAGGTGTTATGGAGGCTTCACCGTCGTCACTTACGCATCTAAATTGACGACTGGGGCGCCGGTCGTTCATTTGGAATAGACGACCAAGCAGAAGGGTGCCACTTTCTTTTTTATATATTTTTTATTTCTTGCCCCGATCCATGTGCCAGGAAGGGGGCACCTGTGGTCCTAGGTGCCTTTTAAAGGGCGCCTCCTTCATCAGGTTTCTCGCCATTTTTTGCTTCCGTAAGCACGGAATCTGCCAGCCATCTGAAGGGGGGCCCAAGTACTAGGGCGCCTTCTTCATTTTCTTCTTATTTTATTTTATTTTCTGCTGGTCTTGAAAAGGGGCGCCAAGGATCCTGGGCGCCTTCTTCAATTGGCTTCTTTTTTTCTTTTTTTTTCTTTCTACAAGTCTGAAAAAGGGGGCGCCCAGGGGCCTGGGTGCTTTTTTCAAGGGGGCGCCCAGGGGCCTGGGCACCTCTTTATCTTCTTCCCTCTTATGTTCTTTTCGGGCATCAAATGGGCACCCAGTCATTTGGACGCCTTCTTCAATTGGTCCTACAAAAATCAAATAGCCATTGTGCTTAATCCAAGAATAGTTATGCAACTTCTTGGATGTTTCTCACATTGTCATTTTTGCTCGGAAATGATCATAAAATGTATGTAGACTCAAATTATGTGTGAGAGTAAAATTATGTGTTAAAATTGCACAACTTTGTTCTCTTAATGCATAGAGATGATATATGTGATGCAAGTTATGATACAAAATGTGATACTCATCACACTCCCTAACTTACACATTTCTAGTCCCTTAGCAATGCAAATAAATTAAAATTTATGACCAACATGAGTCTACAAAAATTATACTTCTATCTCTAGTTCTTCTTTCATAGAATCAACCAAAGATTAGGAATTCGGAAGCAATAATACGTGATAGTTTCAGTGCGGTGGATTCAGAGGGGGGTGAATGAATCCCACCCTTAAAAAATTTTGCTCAAAAATATTGCGGAATTAAAAACTTAGATGGCCTAATCAATTGAGCAAATATGTATAGCGCGCCTAAACATTCATCTAGCGGAAGAAAGGAAAGCAATCAACCCACTGCACAGATGATTTTTTAGGTGGTTCAGTCCACAGACCTACGTCCACCCCTCACTCCAAACTAGAGTGAGGCTTCCACTAGCAACAGCTAGAACCGCAGACTCAGTCTGCAAACAAGTGCTACCTAACAGCTTGACCAGGGGAACAACCTCCCCTCTTCCTCCAGACCGGAGGGAAACCACTAGTGACTACCCGTCACTAGCAACCAGAGACCGAAGTCTCTCTTCCTCCACCCAGGAGGGAACCCACAGGTAGCAACCACTACCTGCAAACCTGGAGTTAGAGACTCCCTTCCTCTGAGACCAGAGGGAACCCACAAGTGACACAACGTCACTTGCAACTGGAGATTAAAATCTCCCTTCTCCTGAACCAACAGGAGGAACCCCGACCTCAAACAAGAGAACCGGAAAACGAGTGATCAGATAAAAGGAAAAATAAGAAATGAATATACAGCAATCAGAAAGCTGTAAAGGATAATAACATAGATGTGGCTCCCATAGAGCTGACTGGCCTGGATTTGATCCACGGTCCAGTAGACAGATCTTCAATAAAGTCTTCTTTCTTCTTATCCACGAACTCTCTCTCTCTCTTTCTTCCTCTTCTTTCTTCTTCTCTCTGCCTCTCTTTCTCTCACGATGTTCTCTCTTTTCTTCTTCTGCTGGATCTCTCGATCTCTCTTCTGCTCTCTCTATTCTTCTTCTGCTCAGGCTCACTCTTCTTCTTTCTTCTTCTTCTTCTTCTGCTCTCTGCCTCTCTGCTCGATCAGTCTTTTCTGAGGAAGAAGCTTCATATATAGCAGCAGCTAGGGCGTGTGTAGGGCTTGTGCCCTCTTTGTCCAGAGATAACCTCGGATCACGTGCTAGGTGCCAACCTCGGATCATGTGCCCCAAACATCTGCCAGTTTAATGACAGAGTTACTTCAGTCGATCAACAGAACACGGGCTGTACATACTTCATATCAAGCAACAATGTTCCGACTTGCAATGTACAGACTTTGCGTGCAGACGACCAGATGATGTATAGACTTGCTGTGCCTACAACAAGATGATGTACAGATTTGTTAAAGTGATGCACGAGCATAACATCAAAGAATGTATAGACTATGAGTGCATGGAAGGGATTGTACAGACTTTGTCTGCGTGCATGCTGTGTGTGTAAAGATGCTGAACTACAGCATGTATAGACTTGCAACCTAGCACTTAAGAACCAATGCGATGAATGTATAGAGTTGCTTAAACTAACGCATGGAACAAGTCTGTATAGACTTGCTTAACTGACCCACTGACAACACAGCACATGCATGAACAAGCCACACAAATTGTACAGACTTATGTATGCATGAGACAATGTATAGACTTGTGTTCGTGCAACACAAATGCTGTACAGACTTCGTGTGTGTGCTACAGGACAATGTCTAGACTTGTGTGTGCCGGGCAGACAATATATAGACTTTGAAAGCTTGAACACGAACAGGCTGTAATGTATAGACTTTGAGTGAGACGCTGAGTGAGACGATGGATGTACAGACTTGCTGTGTGTAATGCATGCGATGTATAGACTTGATAGCATGAGACACTGAGTGAGACTGACCGATGTACAGACTTGGAAAGACGATGCATGAACAAGCCAACGATGTACAGACTTTTTCAATGTACAGACTTGAATGCTCCATGCACAAAGACGCTAAGTGAGACGCTAGAATGTACAGATGCAGTGATGTAGGGACTTAGTGTGCAATATGAAAACGATGCACAGCCATAGCTCATGAATGTATAGACTTTGCGAGTAAGAGAGAAGGCTGACAGATGTATAGACTTGCTAAATGATGCACAGCCATAGCGGCAATGTATAGACTCAGAAGAGATGCACGAGCAGGCGACAATGTATAGACTTTAAGTAATGCATGCAAAGGACGTTGTACAGACTTGCCACCAGGAGTTGTATAGACTTGAATGCATGGTGGCGAATGTACAGACTTTTGTGTGTGATGAAGAAACGATGTATAGACTTGGGTGTGTGTGTGCATGCTAAAAGCAATGTATAGACTTGCTGGTTTGTAATGCAGAATGCACTAGAACAAAGTGTGCACAATGAGAATGAATTCATGAACATGCTATCAACAAGTGTGCAGACTCTGCATGCAGTGCACTGACTGTATGCTCAATGTAATTGTGCTATGGCATGCAGCTACAGTTAATGCACCGAGGACATATGACAGATGAACACTTAAAGTAAATGATGCATAGACCTTAAACCATGACTCATAGTATGTCATTATCAAAACCAGGGTTCCAACATTCTCCCCCTTTTTGATTATGACAATACTATGAGTCATGTGTGCTTATTTACACAACCATTTTATTTCATCATTTCTTCTGACAAACATATCTATGACTCATACCAATTTCTCCCCCTTTGTTATTATCAAAAAGAATCATGGGGAGGTATGAATGCAAGCACACAATTCTCCCCCATTAAGAATTTCTATGCAGCATGATTCATATGACAAGGAAGCTCCCCCTAAATGAATGGAATCTTATGAGATGGATGAGAAGGGGACCACAGTGGCAATTAAGATAAGTTCTAGTCATGAAGAATCAAGGACAGTGAGCAAAAGAGTTTCAAATAAGCTCCAAACACAAGGAATTCAACAAGATTTTCAAGGAGATACCAATCTCATAAATCCAAAACAGAATTTTTCAAAGTCTTCCATTATAAGGGCTTATGAATGAACTTTATTGATCAGCATGGTTTAAACATGATGTAAGCAAAGTTTGTCAATAAAATTCTGTATTTATATCTAAAATCACGGTTTAATAAATATGAACCAAGCCCTCATATTCATATCTTGATTAACCTCCCTTTCTCTTACACAATCAAATTTATTGACTTCTTTCGGAATTACATTCACTAGTATTGAGATCAAGCAATTATAAAGTCAAGTGATTTTGTCCAGGGTTATAGCAATTTGATTTTTGCATCAATATTCAAATATTGCAATTTGTTCAACAAATTTTCATCCTACAAATTTTACGAGCACTCTAGTTCAATGCACACCTTGTAACTAGAAGATATACGTTGATCAGGCGCCAATATCTCTAAGCACTTAGTGTGACTACCAATCATGCTTTATATTAACAGAGTTAACATTTACACCTCATGACATACCTCAACTCATTTCTTTGATGAGTAAGATGTATTTCTTAGTGTGCATGCCATTGCTCTGCCATATTATCAAATATTCTTAAGCAGAGTTAACTATGGCACCTCATGACACAGTCCTTTGGACATGGTTTCTCAGTGACCAAAGTCATTGCTCTGACAATTATTTACCCTTTAGACATTTCTAAAAACTCATTTGCTTCAAATCAATACTAATTTCATGTACTTAACCAAGCCATGTATTCAATAGTGCAGATTTCAGAAGTTTTTTTCAAGACACAGCATGAAACAGTTGGTTAAAGTTTATTAAAACATGATTCAGATATTTTTAAGAGATTTTAAAGTCAAACTCAATGGATACATTAAACTTAAACCACCTGAGTTATTTCAGACATTCATAAAATCGTATAATAGAAGATTCCTAGTTCAAGTGTTTTCATATTTATGATCGAGACATGTCCCATTAAAATCTTCATGAATGGCTGATAGAAGAGATCCAGCAAGAATAAGTGATTTTGAAGCCCAGTGTTTTCAGATATAATCAATGTTTATCAATAGAATCAATAAAAAAGGATATGCACCCCAAGCAAGATATCAGGAGGTCAGGCATGCTTCAGGATCTTCAAGGTTAATATGCAATGAATTCTGACATAAGAGTATGCAATTGACAACCTGTATGTAATGCATTAACTTCCCCTGACAATATGCATTCAATCAATCTTTTTGGCATTTTCAATGTAATGAAATGCACTGCAATTAACTACATGTATGCAAAGACATGCAAAGACTCAACAAACTCCCCCTGAAAACATGTAATGTTTGCAATGAAGGCTGAACATATGACTTTGTGACTCATGCTCATTCAGACAGCCCTACTAAGTAATATGACCCATGGTACTATGCAGAGAACTTGGTCTAAAGGACCATCTCACACATAGTAAGAACCTCCAGACAGATTTAACCTGCCTTTCAGTAGCTTACCATTTAATATACCATAGTGGTCATGAATGACAATGCAATACCGACAGTCCTACTTGCATCAGATTTTCAATGACTGTATGTCAAATGCAAATTATATGAAATTCAGGTGTTTTCAGAGAATTCTTAATCAGGCAATGTTTATCAACAGAGTTGAGTGCAAAACATAAATTTCGGATGAGGAGAGTTCGGAGAATTCAAATTTTGACAATGCAGATGATGAATGAATATGCAAAAATAGATTTAACATGCTATGAAGTAATCAAAGATAGAAAATTTTGAATGACAGGAGTTTAACATGACATACCTGGTAAATGTAGAACTGGGGTTTTCATTCTTGAATGCCTTGGTTTATTACCCCTTTTATTTATCAACTTCCAAGGCATACCTGCAACAGACACATCATCTTGATGCAACAGGTACTCAAGAGGTCTTGGGTCCTGAATTAACATTGACACCTTTGGCAGGTGTTCTAAGCAAATTTTTAGCTTGATGATCATCAAATTTTATCAGAGAATAACCATCCATTAAATGTCCAGATTTACCATAATTATAGCAAGATGCAACAGATTTTAGATTCTTTTTATGCAAATTACTGTTGTCATGAAATTTATTAGCAGAGAGAAAATTCTGTTTACTAAAATAAGCCAGCCAACAGTCAGCAGCTCTATGTCCTAGCTTCCCACAGTTATGGCATGAAAATTTCACAACATGGGGGTTAGCAGAATTCTTCTGAACATGCCAACAGTTCTTGATCGTATGGCCATTCTTCCCACACTCGAAGCATCTGATATGCTTACTTTTAAAACTATTTCTGCCCCTAGTAGATCCAAACCAGCACTCAATGGCTTTGTGACCACGTTTGTTACAGTTAAAACAAGTGATGTGCTGGTTCATTGAAATAAATTTGTTCTTATTAAAACCATGTTGGCTTGCAGGGAATTTAGCATGATGTGAAAGAGATATTTTCTTACCACTTGCAAACCAGCATTGTGTAATGCTGTGTCCTAATTTGCCATAGTGAAAACATTCAATTTTCTTTTTCTGAGGTAAAGAATTTTTATCATGAAATTTCCTAGCATTCATTATGCTGGCGCTCATATCATCTTTCTCCATCAACCTGCACTCATGCATCAGATGACCAGGTTTATGACAATAGTGGCATGACATTTTCCTTTTATGTGCATGTGTGTGTGTGTTTAGGTTATGTGTCACATGCACAGCATCAACATGATTGTTTCTTTGCTTGTTCTTCACATGAACATACCTTTTCACTTTTTCAGCTTGTTTCTGAAGGTCATATTGTTTCTATTTTTTCTGAACAATGGGGTATTTCACATGTGAAGTGGTGGCTACACTAGGAGCTTTGACATTGATTGTAACATCATTTGATTCTTTTACAAAGGATGTCATTAGTTTATTTTCAAATGATTTCTTATTAATTGGCTTGTAGCCGATCCCTTCTTTTTGAAGATTTGCCTTGACTCCTAACAACCTATTCAAGTTTTCTTGACCATCAACAAACTTAGACAAAACTCTGTTCAAATCCTGAATTTTGTTTTCAAGAGATGTAATGTGTATTTCATAACTTGCAATCTCCTGTTCACTATAATTGACAGCTTCATTCAAAACTTTGTTGGTAATTTTGTATTCTTCGATCTCCTTTCTCAGATCATCTACTTTTTCAGTTTCATTTGTACAGATGATTTTCCATTTCTCCAATGTAAGAAGTCTTTCAGATATCGAAGAGTTCAGCTGTTTTAACTTCTCATTTTCTTCCTTAGGCTTATTATTTTGAATTAACTCATTTATTAGAATCTGATCTTCTGAGTTAACCTTGCTTTCTCTCCCAGCTTCAAGCTCTTTCAATTCTTTTTACTATTTTTCAAGATCTTTCTGTAATTCCATATTTACAGATTTTATAGCATTAAATTTTTCAGCAAACAAATTCTTCTCTTGCTCAAGTTTCCCAAATTTTTCTTCATTTTCTTTAACTAATTTTCTAATAGAGTCATTTTCAGATTTTAGTCTACTTAGTTCAGAGCAAACACATTCAAGTTCCTTCATCAATTTTTCATTCTGATTTTTATGCATATGGATATCAGACAAACATGCATCATGAGATTGCTTCATATTTTAACAATTTTCACATGGAGAACTTGAACTACCCCGATCACTTTCCTTTTTCAAGTTCTTGTATTGTTTTCTTAAATGTTCATGAGATTCAAGCAACTCAGCATATGCATTCTCCCAATCATCTAAAGAGAAATTCTCGAAGGGATTTACCTCTTCATCATTATCATCTTCATTCTGATTGCTGCCTTGATTACTTCCGTTAGCCATCATCCAGCTGTCCTCATTTAACCTGTGTGCTAGCTTCAGCACATCCAGAATGTCCTTAGCAGACCTGCAATCATGAAGGCAAGAATGTAAGGCTTTGTCAGTAGTTGCTTTCATTAGATTCAAAGCTTTCTGATTTTCTCCATCCTTTGATCTGTGACTGTCGATCCATTTGGACACTTTCTTTGGTAATCTGTGAGGACCGTGTGAAATTAACTTCCACAGATCAGGATTAACTGATATAACATATTTGCGCAGACTGACAAACCACACATTAAAATTAGAGCCGTTGAAAACCGGTGGATCACCCATGGAAACAGATCAGATTAATGCACCAGGAATAATGATGCACCAAAAGCGAGATAGCACCGAAGACTGTAGGATCGAATCTGCAGGTCGCTGGACCTTCTATGCAGACACCTGCTCTGATACCAATTGATAGTTTCGGTGTGGTGGATTCAGAGGGGGGTGAATGAATCCCACCCTTAAAAAATTTCGCTCAAAAATATTGCAGAATTAAAAACTCAGATGGATTAATCAATTGAGCAAATATGTATAGCGCGCCTAAACATTCATCTAGCGGAAGCAAAGGAAAGCAATCAACCCACTGCACAGATTATTTTTTAGGTGGTTCGGTCCACAGACCTATGTCCACCCCTCACTCCAAACCGGAGTGAGGCTTCCACTAGCAACAGCTAGAACCGCAGACTCAGTCTGCAAACAAGTGCTGCCTAACAGCTTGACCAGGGGAACAACCTCCCCTCTTCCTCCAGACCGGAGGGAAACCACTAGTGACTACCCGTAACTAGCAACCATAGACCGAAGTCTCTCTTCCTCCACCCAGGAGGGAACCCACAGGTAGCAACCACTACTTGCAAACCCGGAGTCAGAGACTCCCTTCCTCTGAGACCAGAGGGAACCCACAAGTGACACACCGTCACTTGCAACCGGAGATTAAAATCTCCCTTCTGAACAAACAGGAGGAACCCCGACCTCAAACAAGAGAATCGAAAAACAAGTGGTCAGATAAAAGGAAAAATAAGAAACGAAAATACAGCAATCAGAAAGCTGTAAAGGATAATAACATAGATGTGGCTCCCATGGAGCTGACTGGCCTGGATTTGATCCACGGTCCAGTAGACAGATCTTCAATAAAGTCTTCTTTCTTATAATCCACGAACTCTCTCTTTCTTTCTTCCTCTTCTTTCTTCTTCTCTCTGCTTCTCTTTCTCTCACGCTGTACTCTCTTTTCTTCTTCTGCTAGATCTCTCGATCTCTCTTCTGCTCTCTCTATTCTTCTTCTGCTCAGGCTCACTCTTCTTCTTTCTACTTCTTCTTCTGCTCTCTACCTCTCTGCTCGATCAGTCTTCTTCTGAGGAAGAAGATTCATATATATAGAGCAGCAGCTAGGGCGTGTGTAGGGCTTGTGCCCTCTTTGTCCAGAGATAACCTCGGATCACGTGCCAGGTGCCAACCTCGGATCACGTGCCCCAAACATCTGCCAGTTTAATGACAGAGTTACTTCAGTCGATCAACAAAACACGGGCTGTACATTCTTCATATCAAGCACCAATGTTCCGACTTGCAATGTACAGACTTTGCGTGCAGACGACCAGACGATGTATAGACTTGCTGTGCCTACAACAAGACGATGTACAGATTTGTTAAAGTGATGCACGAGCATAACATCAAAGAATGTATAGACTATGAGTGCATGGAAGGGATTGTACAGACTTTGTCTGCGTGCATGCTGTGTATGTAAAAGATGCTGAACTACAGCATGTATAGACTTGCAACCTAGCACTTAAGAACTAATGCGATGAATGTATAGAGTTGCTTAAACTAACGCATGGAACAAGTCTGTATAGACTTGCTTAACTGACCCACTGACAACATAGCACATGCATGAACAAGCCACACAAATTGTACAGACTTATGTATGCATGAGACAATGTATAGACTTGTGTTCGTGCAACACAAATGCTGTACAGACTTCGTGTGTGTGCTACAGGACAATGTCTAGACTTGTGTGTGCAGGGCAGACAATATATAGACTTTGAAAGCTTGAACACGAACAGGCTGCAATGTATAGACTTTGAGTGAGACGCTGAGTGAGACGATGGATGTACAGACTTGCTGTGTGTAATGCATGCGATGTATAGACTTGATAGCATGAGACGCTGAGTGAGACTGACCGATGTACAGACTTTGAAAGACGATGCATGCACAAGCCAACGATGTACATACTTTGCCAATGTACAGACTTGAATGCTCCATGCACAAAGACGCTAAGTGAGACGCTAGAATGTACATACTTGCTTATGCAGTGTTGTATGGACTTAGTGTGCAATATGCAAACGATGCACAACCATAGCTCATGAATGTGTAGACTTTGCGAGCAAGAGAGAAGGCTGACAGATGTATAGACTTGCTAAATGATGCACAGCCATAGCGGCAATGTATAGACTCAGAAGAGATGCACGAGCAGGCGACAATGTATAGACTTTAAGTAATGCATGCAAAGGACGTTGTACAGACTTGCCACCAGGAGTTGTATAGACTTGAATGCATGGTGGCGAATGTACAGACTTTTGTGTGTGATGAAGAAACATTGTATAGACTTGGGTGTGTGTGTGCATGCTAGAAGCAATGTATAGACTTGCTGGTTTGTAATGCAGAATGCACTAGAACAAAGTGTGCACAATGAGAATGAATTTACGAACATGCTATCAACAAGTGTGTAGACTCTGCATGCAGTGCACTGACTGTATGCTCAATGCAATTGTGTTATGGCATGGAACTACTGTTAATGCTCCGAGGACATATGAACACTTAAAGCAAATGATGCATAGACCTTAAACCATGACTCATAGTATGTCATTATCAAAACCAGGGTTCCAACAATACATGCTAGCCTTAGATCATGACTTAAGAATGCATCCGAAAGTTCAATAGCACTTGTGCATGTGTAAGACTAAATCCATAGTTAAGATAATTGCATCCCTCATTTGCTATTCCAAGCACGTGTCTTTCAATCATGCACCTCCTAACTCAGAGCATTGAGCATACAAACTTTTTGTATGCCTTATTTCATTGTCCCCTTGAGATTTCTTTTTTCTCACACATGATGCTGCACTACCCTTCACTGTTTAAAACGAACATCGACTCTTGCCTTAGGAGAAGCATGCCCGGTTATAAAGATTAGGGTTACCTTTTCCATTTTACGTGAACCTCAACACTTGTTAGGTGAAGCAGGCCCGGTTACTAAGATTAGGGGCATTTTCATGGTGTTTTTATTTTTTCATTTCATTTTTTTTCAATGTGCTTTTGCACTTATTAATAGATAACTTGGCAGAAAGGTTGAAAATATCTCCTTTTTGAGAAGTGCAGAGTATCAGACACAATATCCAAAAATAACAGAAGGCTTGTCATATTTGCTTCATTAGTGTGCAGAGTGGATTTCAAAAAAAAAAATTAAACTTCACATAAACTTTAAGGAGCTTCTTTTATCAGTTTTCCTTAGCTAGATTGCCTAAATTTTCCATCATCCTTTTCCCTAGCCTTTTTCATTCCAGAATTACTTTCAATAAAAGCACAAATCAAGAGAACTCAATTGGGGATTTCATCTTTTCTCTTTCATGTACAAATGGTATGCGAGGCATTATACAAAAAAACTCCTATCATGTTGTACTATATGCATCATGAAAAATTTTCTCTTCCCCCCCAATTTGAATGGCATTGTCCTCAATGACATATGAAAGTAATGAAAATATCATAACAATGTAACAAGAAATGCATCTGAGTAGGAGAGAAACAACTTGATGTGCGGGGTGAGAAGCTCTTCAAAAATGATGGCGACACCGTCTTCGTCCCAACCTGTCTACTGTAAAACACTAAAATAAAAGCATCAAATAATAAAAACCTTCGGTTGCCTCCTAGAAGCGCTAAGTTTAACGTCTTCAACCAGACGCATGAAAGCTCGCAAATGTTCTATTTCAAATCACTTAAAGCAATGGATTCCTTTTGCAACTGCTCATCTTCGAAATAGGGCTTCAATCGTTGACCGTTGACTGTTGACCGTGAAAATGTGACCATTATTAGGATTCAAAATTTTTACAGCACCATGGTCAAAAGCCTTAATGACCACAAATGGTCCGTCCCATCTAGACTTCAATTTACTAGGGAACAAGCGTAGCCAAGAATTAAAAAGCCAAACTTTTTGATTTGGTTGAAAAGTTTTCCTTTGAATATGTTTATCGTGAAAAGCTTTCATCTTGGCTTTGTAGATTTTAGAATTCTCATAGGCTTCATTGCATAGTTCTTCCAGTTCATTCAATTGTAGAGCTCTTTGGGACCCAACTTGAGTGAGATTGAAGTTCACTTGCTTGATGGCCCAGTATGCTCTATGTTCCAGTTCTACGAGCAAGTGGCAGGCTTTTCAAAAAATGAGGCGATAAGGAGACATGCCAATGGGAGTCTTAAATGCAGGTCTATAGGCCTAGAGTGCATCATCTAGTCTCTCGGACCAGTCTTTCCTATCCGACCAGACTGTTTTATGTATGATATTTTTGATCTCCCTATTGGAAACTTCTACCTGACCACTAATTTAGAAGTGATAAGGGGTTACGAACTTGTGAGTGATTCCATATTTTCTAAGCAAAGTTTGAAATTTAAGGTGTGTAAAGTGAGAACTCCCATAACTGAGCCTTCGGACACCCAAATCTAGAAAAGATATTTTTCTTAACAAATTTCATCACAACCTTGTGGTCATTCGTCCTTGTGGCTATAGCTTCAATCCATTTTGACATGTAATCGATCGCCACCAAGATGTATTCATTTTTGAAAGACGGTGGAAACGGTCCCATAAAGTCAATTCCATAAACATCAAAGATTTCTACTGTTAGAATGGGACTTAACGGCATTATATCTTTCCTCGAAATGTTGCCCACGGCTTGACACCTCAGACAAGTTTTAGAGCATTCATAAGCATCCTTGAATAACATGGACCAATAAAATCCACTTTGTAAAACTTTTGCTACAGTCTTCTTTCTTGAAAAATGTCCCCCACAAGCAGAATTATGACAAAAATTCAACACAGATTGTTGTTCTTTCTCGGGGACACATCTTCTAATGATTTGATCAGGACCCATGCGAAACAGCTCCGGGTCCTCCCAAAAATAGTGCTTTATCTTTGAAAAGAATCGATCCTTCTCCTGCTTAGACCACCCTCTTGGAATTTGACATACCGCCAGGTAGTTGACTAAAGAGTGAACCAGGGGGTTGTTGTGTAAGAGATGGAAAGAATTTACTCATCAAGAAAAGAACCGGACATTGGGGCACTTTCAGGTATGACAATTCTTGACAAGTGATCAGCGACAACATTCTCCAACCCCTTCTTGTCTCTAATCTCTAAATCAAACTCTTACAATAGTAAAATCCACCGGATGAGATGGGGTTTGGCTTCCTTCTTGGAAAGCAGAAATTTTAATGCTGAGTGATCTGAGTAAACAATGATCTTTGCCCCTAACAGATATGATCAAAATTTCTCCAGGGCAAACACAAGAGCTAACCGTTCTTTCTATGTGGTGGTGTAATTCAACTGGGCATCGACGAGGGTGCGGCTCGCATAGTAAATCACCATGGGCTTCTTATCAACTCTCTGACCCAAGATAGCTCAAACAGCATAATCTGAGGCATCACACATTATCTCAAAGGGAAGCGGCCAGTCAAGAGATTGAAGGATAGGAGCTTGAGTAAGGGCCGCTTTCAAAGAATTGAACGCCTCAAGACAAGAATCATTTAAATGGAAGGGAGTGTCCTTGGCTAGAAATTTTGTGAGATGGCGAGCAATGGTGGAGAAGTTTTGTATGAATCTTCTGTAGAAACCTGAATGGCCAAGAAAAGATCGAATCTGTTTGACAGAAGAAGGGGGAGGAAGATTAAATCAAGTCAATCTTGGCTTTGTCGACCTCTATTCCCCTCTCCGAAACAACATGGTCTAAAACTATTCCTTCTCTTACCATAAAATGGCTCTTCTCCCAACTTAATACCAGATTTGAATCAATGCACCTCTTCAGAACTTGAGTCAAACTTTTCAAACAATCCTCAAATGAAGAACCAAAAACCGAAAAATCATCCATAAAAATTTCTAAACATTCCCCTACCATTTCTGAAAAGATTGACTTCATACACCGTTGAAATGTGGCAGGGGCATTGCACAGCTTCAAAGGCATTCTTCGAAATGCAAACATGCCATAGGGGCATGTGAATGTCATCTTTTATTGATCCTCTGGGGAAATAGCAACTTGGTTATACGCAGAATAACCATCCAAAAAGCAATAGTACTTTTACCTAGCCAATCTTTCCAAAATCTGATCTACGAACGGGAGTGGGAAATGATCTTTCTTTGTGACTGAATTCAATTTTCTATAATCAATACAAACTCTCCACCCCGTTTGTAGTCGTGTGGGCACTTCCTCTCCTTTCTCATTTGTTACAACAGTCAGCCCTGACTTCTTGGGAACTAGTTGGGTTGGGCTGACCCACTTACTATCTGAGATGGGATATATGATCCCGACATCCAACCACTTGACAACTTCTTTCTTTACCACCTCCTTCATACTTGGATTCAGCATGCGTTGCATTTCTCTACTTAGCATGGCATTATCTTCTAAATAAATGTAATGCATGCACACGTCCGGACTTATTCCTTTCAAATCCGCCAATGACCAACCTATTGCCCCCCTGTGCTCCTGAAGGACATCCAGGAGTTGAGATTCTTGGGCAGAGGTGAGATTGGAAGCAATGATTACAGGCAGAGTTTGGTTAGGGCCTAGAAAGGCATACTTCAAAGAATCCAGCAGAGGTTTCAATTCCAGAACGGGTGGCTGATCCAGAGATGGTAGAATAGGTTCAGCTTGTAATGGAGGGAGTGGCTCAATTCTAGAGTGGGGTGCACAAAAGATAGGTGAATCCTGCAGCATACTATCCTCTTGTATCAAATCCTTGTTAACATCCGGACTCTCATCAATCAACTCCTCAAATATGTCAACATTATTACATTCCTCTTCATGGTCCGAGTATTGAGATGCCTTAAACACATTCAAAGACACATTCTCGCCTCCAAGTGAGATATCCATCATTCCCGTGGCACAATTTATATTGGCCTTTGCCAAAGCTAGAAACGGACGTCTCAAAATAATTCGTGTGTGCTTTAATTCCTGGGACGAGGCCATATCCAAAATGAGAAAATCCACTGGGAAATAACACTCATGAACTTTCACAATCACATCTTCCAATTGACCCTTGGAGTTTTCACGGAACGATCTTCCAATTGAAGGATTATGGATGTGGGCTTCAACTCCCCCAGATCAAATTGTTCATAAATAAAGGTAACAAATTCACACTGGCTCTAAGGTCCAGCAATGCTCTATCAAATGTCATTCCACCTATATCAAATGAAATTAGTGGGGCTCCGAGGTCCTTCAACTTCTTAGGTAAATGGTTCGTAACAACAGCACTAACATCTTCAGATAGGTGAACCTTTTGGGTTGTCGCCTTGGGTTCCCTCTTTGGAGTGCATATCTCTTTCAGAAACTTTGCATATGTCGGAACATGCTTGATCGCATCCAATAGTGGAATATTGATATTCACCTGTTTAAATAATTCCACTAATTTTTCTTATTGGATCGACTTTTTATTGTGAGCTTTCAATTTTAAAGCATCAGGAAAAGGGACTTTAGGTACGTAATCTCGGGGTCCTTCATCAACCTTTGCTTTCCCTTTATCCAACTTGTTTCCCCCCTCCTTCGGCTTCTTCTTCTCTTGTACAATCACGGGCTCCTCATCTGAGATCACTCTCTACGTGGGCTTCCTGGCCCGAACTACAACCAGCACCCCTAGCCTGATAAGGGTCACTAAGAATCTTCCCGCTCCTAAGGGTAGAGATGGCTTTAGCATTCTTGAATTGAGGGCCTACAGGAGGGGGCGGCTGAGGTTGATTGGGTTGATTGGGTTGAGGAAGAATGGGGGCTCTTTGGGGGAAGCATGGGGGTTGTTGATTTCAAGGGTTGGCCACTGGTTGGAAGTTGGCCTACCTCTCTCCTCATGCTATTTGCTGCTAGCTGCCATATTTGGTTCTCCAACTTAGAGATGATTTACATCTGAGTAAGGATAAGTTGTTGGAGTTGTTCGAATTTGTCATCAAAATTGGGCTGAGTGAGAGGTGGCTGTTAATGTGGTTGATGGGAATGATGCGTAGGAAATTGCTGAAACTGGCCCTGAGAGAAGTGAGCTTGAGGGTATAGGGCCTGAGTTTGATGGAATGGAGGTTGCTGAAATGAGTGTTGGTGAAAAGGAGACTGATAAGAGAGATTAAGGTTAGATTGACTTGGCATCGGAAAAGATTGTTTCGGGACTGGATGGTGTGAATGATTGGATTGGGTGGATGGACCTTGCTGAGTCATCCAAGAAAAATTGGGGTGATTCCTCTAACCCGGATTGTAGGTATTAGAATGAGGATCATATGCAGATTTGGAGATACCTTGAGCGATAAAGATCTGTTCTTGGATGAACGGGGGAAGTTGGGCTGCTGTGCGACAAGCAACCACAGCGTGGCTATGGCTGGAACACAGAGCACAAATTTCTTCATGAGTGGGAGTTGAGAATTGTTGAGATTGAGGAACAGAAGGTAAGGAAGGTTCCTACCTATTCATGGTCAATAACTGGTCTAACTTTTGAGCAACCAAATCAACATTTTCTATCTTCTGCGCCAACAAGTCCATTTTATTCAACCTTTGGGTTATGGCATTGATATCCATTTTGTTCTCACACTCCCCTTGATTCTTAACTTCGTAGAGCCCAGCCCTCTTGTTTGGCCAAATCATTCTTTCATACGAAGTGAGCGAGGCATGACTAATGGAATTTTCACTAAGCATTTCAAATAAATCGTAAGCCTCATCCTCGCGCCTGCTCATAAATGCTCCACCACATGAAGCATCCACCATCTGTCTATAGTTCTCTGTCAATCCCTCATAGAATGCCTGAATAATTTACCATCTTGATAATCCATGGTGGGGGCATTTCCTTAACAAATCTTTCAGTCTATCTCACGTCTCATGGATTTGTTCCCTAGAGTTTTGTGTTAACCCAGTTATAGCTCTTCTCATTGTGTTGGTTCGCCCTATAGGATAGAATTTCTTCAAAAATTATATTTGCATTTCGGCCCATGTGTCAATTGATCTACCCAAGGCTCCTAATCAATACTTGGCTTTATCTTTGAGAGAGAATGGGAAGAGAGTTAGCCTAAGGGCATCGTTAGAGAGATTCTAGATTTTGACAGTTGAGCAAATCTGAAGGAACTCAACAAGATGTTTGTATGGGTCTTCATTGGGATTTTCATAGAATGATGGCAACATTTGGATGCTACTTGACTTGATTTCATATTGAACCGCCTGGTTATGAGGTGCTTGGACATAGAAGGATAGTTGGTATTGGTTTGGCATGAAATAGTCCTTCATTTGTTTGGTAGCTTGGTTTTGGTTTTGGTCAGCCATGAGGTTAGGTTGAGGATGATTTCTAAAATGCACTAACCTCTCTATGTTTTCAATGGGTCCTATCAAATGTGGGTGTAGGGATCTCCTATCTTGCATGCAATGTAAAAAGGGCCCAAAGAAAGATGTTTATTTTTTTTATTTTTAAATTTTTTTAATTGGAAAGCAATGCGACTTAAAATGCAATGAATTAATTCCTATATGAATGGCTTATGAACAAATGATGATGATTTTTTTTAATTTTTAATTTCTTATGTAAATGACTTTGGAAAATGAATCAATCACTATATAAATGTATTTTTTTTATTTTTGAAAAGAAGAATTGGTACTTACTACTAAATTGGTCAACCGGCCATGTAAGAGGTGGAGTTGTGAGAGGCTTCCCCTACTTTCGTAGGGTCCTAATTAAATAATCACAATCTCACTTAGGCGTTTACCACTTAACTTCTAGCCTTAGACACCAATTTTCTAAAGTAGCAATAAATTCTAAAATTCTTTTTTTTATGTGAAACTAAGGGCAATCTACCTCTGGAGTACTTTGTGATACAACCAGCCCGGCTTCCGTGAGGGAATCCACGGGTGCGGGGACTTATGGAGGTCTTTAAAGTATAATTTCTAATCCAAAGAGACGTAATGCTCAATGGAGGGTCCTTCCAAATCTAAGAGGGGTGTAAGGAACCTAACTTGCCCTTAAGAAGGGGAAATAGACAAGAAAAGAGAGTTTTTAAAAAAATGATGCAAGTAAATGAGAAATTAACTAAAATGTAAAATGCATGAAAATAATACAACTAAGATGAAGGCATGCTAGCATTGAACAAAGTAAAATTTTTCTGATTTTCTGATTTTTTTAGAGATTTTTTTTCACAAAAGATGAATAAAGGAAACTATTAACTAAAAATAATAAACAATATGCCAATCTATTGCAAAATAAATCCAAAAAGCATGTTTTTGATGTTTTCTGATTTTTTGATTTTTTTTGAATGTTTCAGGAATTTTTTAGATTTTTCTGTAATTTTCCAGAACATGACCTTTTCCTACGTTGACTTACCTTTAGCGACGCCTGAATTTCTTGGATTTTCTGATTTCTAACTTTCTGTTACAATTCTGACTTTCAGTGACGCTTTCTGTGACAGATTAGTTCTTGAGAATTTTAGGTCTGAATTTTTTTGATTTTTTGATTTTTTTATTTTTCTTACAAAATAAAAATAGAAAAATTAGTATTCACATATAACATCAAACACAAAAATTTCTAACCATTAAAAATAATTTCATTCCCCAGCAACGGCGTCAAAAATTTGATGCGCGCGACAAATGTCGTTTAAAATATGCCGTGCCACATACAATTTCAAAATTTATATAACCGCACGCACTCACTTAAATAGCTTTGAAAATTCAAGTAAAGCGGTGAGAATACGGGTTGATCCCACGAGGAAGAAATATTTTCAATTAAGTTTAGTTGGAAAATTTCTTGTATTTGAGAAAATCCGAGTTTAAGTGAGCTTAAACAAAAAGAAAGGAAAGATGCATGGAATTGAAATAGGGCTATGTAAAGAATGTGAGAGGGGTTGAGAAGAGAGATGTAGACGCGAGGAAGAACTCAATTAACAAAAGTCATTTTCATTGCCATCTAAAATGAAGAGTACAACTCTATGAAAATTACAATCACAACTTGTTAATGAAACAAAAGAAAAGAGGAAGAAATGTAGCCGGGATTGGAAGAACGCCGCCGTCCACGCCGTGCCGAGCCCTTGAGTCTGCCCCGCCTTGGAAGTGAATGCCGCCTTGAGGACACCGAGGGAGAATCTCCGCCAAAGGGAGGTGTGAAAGAATGTAGATGGGAGGTGGAAAGAAGAGAGAGGAAAGGCTCTAAGGCATGTGATGCATGAATTTAAAATGGAGAAGAAAATGGGGTGAAAGAGAGGCCACGATGGAGAGAATGGGGGAACAGCAAAAAGGAAAAGTGGGTAAAATAGGGGTGAGAGAAGTGAGAATAGCTTGAAATCGGAGGGGAATTGGAAGATGTGGAAGAAGAGAAAGTTGGAGATCTTGAAGTGAAGAAGAAGTTTACTGAAAACCGCAGAGAGAGATAATGAGCGGAGGAGGGTGAAAATGGAGGGAGATTCGACTGTGAAAAAGTGAATGAACAGTAAAAAGAACTGAAGAATAGAGGGTTAAAAAATTGAGAATAGCTTAAAAACGGGAGAGAATTGGGAGAAGATAAAGAAGAAGAAATTGAAGAGCGTTTGAAAATGAACAACTTTGTGAAGACTAAAAATTAAAATGACGAGCCGAAATGCATGAAAAAGCTAAGCTAAATGACTGTAAAACCAAGAAGAAGTTACAGAGAAATAGAGAGACGGGGAAAGGGGGGAATGGGAAAAAAGTTGAAATGAGAGGGCCCTCGGTGGCTCTTTTATAGAGTTCGGAGTCCCATTGATGTAGAATCATCACAGGAGTACATCAAGGAGGTGTTATGGAGTCTTCATGGGCGTCGATTACGCATCTGAATTGACGACTGGGGCGCCGGTTGTTCATTTGGAATAGACGACCAAGCAGAAGGGCGCCACTTTCTTATTTCTATTTTTCTTATTTCCCGCCTCAATCCATGTGCCAGGAAGGGGGCGCCTGGGGTCCTGGGTGCCTTTTAAGGGGCGCCTGTTCACTAGGGCGCCTCCTTCATCAGGTTTCCCGCCATTTTCTACTTCTGTAAGCACGGAATCTGCCAGCCATCTGAAGGGGCGCCCAAGTACTAGGGCGCCTTCTTCATTTTCTTCTTATTTTATTTTATTTTCTGCTAGTCTGGAAAAGGGGCACCCAGGATCCTAGGCGCTTTCTTCAAGGGGGCGCCCAGGGGCCAGGGCACCTCTTTATCTTCTTCCCTCTTTTGTTCTTTTCGGGCATCAAATAGGCACCCAGTCATTTGGGCGCCTTCTTCAATTGGTCCTGCAAAAATCAAATAGTCATTGTCCTTAATCCAAGAATAGTTATGCAACTTCTTGAATGTTTCTCACATTGTCATTTTTGCTTAGAAATGATCATAAAATGTATGCAGACTCAAATTATGTGTGAGAGTAAAATTATGTGTTCAAATTGCACAACTTTGTTCTCTTAATGCATAGAGATGATATATGTGATGCAAGTTATTATACAAAATGTGATACTCATCAGTGCACAAATGGGTCACCGGTTCTACCATAGCGGCGATATGTGGGAATTTGTGAAGATGGCGGAAGCCGGAGATCTTGAAAAGCGAATGGAACACTTAAGGAGGATTTGGGATCAATTCGGCGTTGAAGCTCATCAAGTTGGCATTGGGCTTGAGAAATCATCTCCGGGGTAAGAAGATATTGAGAATAATGTGGGCCAACTTGAGCAAGAGATTGTGAATATGAACCAGGATGATGATATTCGGCCAAATAAGAGGATCCGAGCTGAAAAGAAGAAGGGTCCATTCCGGGGTGGAAGGGTATGTGGGCCTGGAAGAAACATGAGCATAGGTATGAGGACCAACTGGGCCATCAGCATAAGCAGAAGAAAGATAAGGCCCATTATGAGAATAAGGCCAATTAAAAGAAGAGAACCCATTAAGGGAATGAGGCCCATTAGAAGAACATGGCCTATTGAGAGGAGAAGGCCCATTAAGGAAAGAAAGGTCATTAATATTTGGAGAAGGCCCATTCAGAGAAGAAGGCCTATGAAGATGATTTGCAATAAGATGTTGGGCCTGGGCCGGGTCTATTTGGCAGACAAGGCATGATAGATGGGCCATGAGATTAGCATGTTCCTCGGATGGATCAGAGGGATCACGGGAAGATGGGCCCGCATGGGAAGAGGATTCCATGCTGGAATAAGAAGAAAATTAGGAAGAAGAATGATACAAGGGGTTAGAATGATGCTCCATGAGAGTAAATGGAGACTTAATACAAGGAGGGAAGCAAGGGCTTAATGGGCTTGAGAATAGGGGGGGCTGACCCACTAATGCAAAGACCAATGGAAAACAGACCTAAGACAATGGGACCAGATAATGGACACACAAAATGGGCTAACCTAAATGGGCCTAACAACAAAGAATATGTGAATGCAACACAAAACACCACTAATGGGCTTGAACAAGCCCAAACAACACAAACAATGTAATTGTTGACACCCGTTTTTTGCCTTAAAGTTAAGTCTTTCTTCTTACCTTCATTTTTAATGCCTCGAGTTGTCCATTACTCATTGGGCCATTTCCAGGCATGTCTGTGGGCTGATTTTTATGGATATTTTCTCCCTGGCTAGGTTTGCTCTTGGATTCAGGCTTAGTGGGCCTTGATTCCATTTTGTTTTTGGAGTAAGTGGGCTTATTTATCCCATTTTATTGATTTCAACTGCCCAGCATATAGGCGGTCTAGCAATAGACCATTTAGAATTTTAGGCGGTTGCCTCGAGACCATTTTACATCACTCAGATTTATCTATGGATTTATTGGCTATTTTTTGATTTTCCACCGACACCATTATAGACGGTCTTACATTAGACCGCCTATACTTGTCGGGCGGTCTATCGATAGACCGTTTATTGGCCAGAGTCCTAAATGGGATAATTTTTCAGATAAATATCTATTTACCCTGTGTTTGTTGATTTATCACTGACATCGGTACACGGTCTGGCAATGGGCCGTGTGGATTTCAGAGCGGTCTAGAGATGGACCGTGTTTATCTTGAGAGTCCCACGCCGAATACTTCGATCAGTTCTCTGGGATAATTGGCTTATTTAGCTTATTGTATATTTACCACCGACACCTATAGGCGGTCTACCAATGGACTGTTTATTGGCGCGGGCGGCCTATCGAGAGACCACTTATATGTCCGAAATCCTGGCCTTAACAGTTTTTTCTCTCTCCACCCATGGTTAAACCTCTTACTTGCTCTGCCATTTCTCCGTGGATTCTCAACCAAATGAGGTCCCGTTTGATCCTGGCAGGAGATGGAAGTATTATCTACGAATTATCCTAAATAATCATGGCTTAATTCACGCTGGAAAACCCTAATTCGGGGCTGGACTTTCAGGGGTCTATAAATAGTACTCTTAGTCCAAGCTTGAAAAAGGGGAGATCCAACGTTCGCGTCGAAGTGCTGTCGGATTTTTGAACGAACTATAGCTAGGGAGGGAGGCTCTCTACGTCCATTTGAGTCTCCGGTTCAGGGAGTAGTGTTTATTTGGTGTTTTGGTCTAGGTGTCTAAGTCATTCTTCCATCCATTGCATGCTCATTCTCCTTCCCTTTTCATCCACATTTTTCACTATCATCTCCATTCTAATACCCCTCCTATTGTTTTTCACGCCCCATAGGGGTTAAAAACCCAACCCCAGGTATTCCCCCTTCCGTTTGTGATGTTAATCCTTCATCTCTTTCTATAGTTATTGCACGTTCCAGGGCTAATTTACGTTGCATTGTCTTGCGGGTCAACAGAAGCTAAGCACGAGGCCCATCCCCTCTAACCGACTGGAAGGGGTGGAGGAAGACGTTCCACATCTTGGGGTCTGGACCGTGTACGCCTGCATTCGCTCGGTTGAAGACGTAAGCGGTCTCCAAAGGACCGTTCATCTCTACTCGGCGGCCTGTCACAGACCGTGTAAGTACCAGCTCGTTCTTCATCCCGCGTTCCTCTACAGCGCTGTAAGCTGCCTATCGCTCAACCATGTACCTTCTCGGGCGGTCCTGTGTAGGCCGTGTTCATCCTGACAATGTTGTACATTGGCGAGTGCCTCATCCTCTCCCCTTTCCAAGGTACGTAGTGCCATTACTCTGCATTTCGTGTCTTGGTAGCGATCACATTCCTTTTTTGTGCTAATCTCTCATACACACACCCTCTTTGTTTTTCTTAATTCCCTTAAGCATTTGTTTCACACATTTGTCCAAGAGAAAGAAAGAAAAAACTTGTCTACACCCCTTTTTTGGCGATCACGGTGGGACACCTAACGCCCATCGTGCTTCTATTTTGCTGATCTGCTCTTTTGTGTGCTTGCATAAGTTGATTAGTCCATTTGGGTTTGCCGTTTCCATTGTTGTTGTTCTCTGTCCCCGAGGTTATGCGTGGTCTTCTAAGAGGTCGTTTACAAATTCACGCGGTCGGTCGATAGACCGTCCACGGTTGCCTCAGGTACATTTCAGCTACTTTGATTTCCGTGATTTGCTACGCTTACACGGTCTTTCCAAGGCCGTCGCACAGGTTTCGCAGTCTGTTGTTAGACCACCCAGTTTGCTCCGGTACGCTCCAGTTCCCGTTGTTCCTGCTCATTTTCGTTTAGTGTTTTTTATTTTTTTTGTTGCTCCCTGTCCGTTAGCGGTCCTGTCCAGGGCCGTCTATGCTCCCTGAGCGGTCTCCCATCAGACCATTTATGCTGCTACAGTGCACCCGAGGTTGATATTTTGTGCATTATTTCATATCATTTCATGATTCTTTTGGTGCTTTCCAGCTCCCCTGGTTGTTATTCATTTTTGCATGGTTATTGCCACATATTGTCATATTGTTTGGTCATTGATTATTAGCTTTAGGCTAGACTTTGCATGCACTCCGGTGCACATAGGATTCATCCATTTTACCATACTAGTTGCATTCCAACCTTGGTAGGGGATCCTCTCATCTCCATACTCCTTGGAGCCGACTAGGTGACCTTACCCGGGACCTTCGTAAGCCCCCGTGAGCCGTGGATTCCCACACAGATGTCGGGCAGGTTGTACCTTACCACCCTGATTCTAGGTTGCATCTGTGAGAGAGAGAGTACATTTAGAGTCAACCAAGTCCCCATTCCACTCCTACTAGGAACTTTATTATTGAGAGAACCTCATTTAATTAAATTCATTAAAGGTTCCAAAAGGAGAAACACATAAAAATTTTCGTGCATCATTCAAAACTTGATTGATAATTGGTTGCCTCTCATCTCCTCTCTGATTGTGCATGTTTGTTAGCTCTCTCTAGTTAGGTGTTTATTAGGTGTTGTCCTCTAGTTTCAGGGTGTTCATTGCATGTGGAGTTGCTTCACACCCTCAGGATCTTCTCCTAGGGGCAACTCCTTGTTCATCTCCTACCTAAATCCATTGTTCGATTCTCCTTCCAACATGTCTTTCCGTGATTTCTCTCACTCCCGCGAGGACTCTCTTCTTCATGGACTTTTGGAGGACCCACCTAGGGTCACCGCTATGCAGGGGAGAGAGGGGTCTGCCCCTCCTCTTCCGACCATTGTTGTTGAGGGTAGTCAACCCTCTCATTCCAATTCCTCTTCTCATAACTCGGCCAATCAAATCCTTCATATCATGGCCCAGTTAGATCCAACTCAGCTTCACATCCTCCGTCAAGCTTTGCAGGGGCCGGACGCCCGTCTTTTGTTTATCCTCATGGCGTGCCTGCTGCCGCCACTTCATCTCCAGTTATTGGGTTAGGGGCTGCTTCTACTGCACCCATTGATCTCACTCATGTCCATCCCCGGACCCTCCGATTTCCTAATATGGAAGTGGGCCAAGCTTCTAGCTCAGCCCATCAGATTTCTGATAAAGGGAAGACCCTGATCCCCTCATCTTCTTATCCAGATCCTTATATCACCACTTCTCCAGCGCCACAGGCTCTTGTGGCCCCGGCTGACTTTGTTAGTCTTCCATCAGGGGGTGCCCAGCTAGCTCATGCATATATGGGCCCTTCCTTGGCCCACTATCCTTCTTACGGGCTTCCCCCTCCGTCAGTCTATCCTTCGGCCCCATATGCCGGGTCTGCTCTCTCAGTTTTGCCTCCTCCTTCTCGGGAACAGGAACTTCTTGATAAGTGGGCTGCCATGCAGCGACAGATTGACCTTCTTCATAAGCTAGTCAGCCCACAATCCCTTGCTGACATCCCCGTTCCCAATTTCCGTGATATCCGTTTTCCTCCCCAGTCGAGCTCCCCATGAAGTACGATGGGAATGGCAACCCATTTATTCATATAAGGGAGTTCTTATATGAGTCGGCGCAGTTTCAACATGACGATCGCCTCATGGCGTATCTTTTCCGCCGCTCGTTGGACGGGGTAGCATTGGAGTGGTTTTACACTCTGCCACTAGAGGAGGCGGAGAGTTTTAAAGTTGTGAAAGAAAAGTTTATTCAGAGGTTCCAAGACCGAGTGGGCCCGGAATATTCTTTTACTGATTTAGTGGCCGAGAAGATGAAGGCCGATGAAGATTTCGCTACTTATGTTGACAGATGGAGGCAGATGGCCTCCCGTGTGCCCGGGCAGATTCCGGAAGAAGAGAAAGTGAAGCTGTTAATTTCCAACGCCACACCCACGTTCTAGAATATATTAGCAATGAATGATATCTCCAACATGCACCAGTTGTATAGTAGGGCCCGGTTTATCCAGACCCAGTTTAAGGACTCCCCCATTCATTCCTTGTTTGAGGCCCAGAAGCCCAAAACCACCAGAAAACCTCAGGGCCCAGTCACCGATGGAGTCTAGACAAACGAGGAGGTGCAGGCTATCCACTTTCCTAACCAATCCGCTCCACCAAGGTTCCAGCAACCTCCCCATGACGCCCAGTTCACCGCTCCGCCAGTTACCCAACCATCATTTCCTGCTCCTCGTCCACCACAGCAACCACCACCACCACAACAGCCATAACAGCCGCCACAGTACCATAATGTCCCGCCACCAAATGGCTATGCACCAGCTCGACCGGGTCCCAAGAGAGCCCACTACCCTTAACTTCCTGAAAATCTCCCAGATATTTTCTTGGCTCTGATGTACACTGGTGATCTTCAGCTCCCTCCGGAACGCCCGAATTGGAATTCGACCGCCGACCAGTCCAGATATTGCATATATCATCAGCAGCCCGGGCACACTATAGAAAGGTGCTATCAGTTCCGTGACCTTTTTATGATTTGCATGAGGGGCAGAGAATTGATTGGGCCCAGATGCATAAGTTGATCGAAGACATGAAAGAAAGAAGAAGACAAGCGCCGAGGCCGCAGCAGCCGGCGTCGTAGCCGCAGCAACCTCAGCAACCGCAACCCTAGCAGCAGCAGCAGCTTGCACTAGAGTTAGGGATTCATCAGAATCCCATGCCGAACCACCCACCCGCTCTGCAACCTCAACAGTAGCGGTCGGCACCGGCTCATGTAAATGTTGTTCACCGCCCAGTTCCCAACGCTGGGTGGTCTTATGATGATGAGACTCTTGCTCATCTTTTGTCCCTCCACCATACATACACCAACTCACCTTTACCTTCTGTCCCTTCCCTCCTCTCGCTCACCATTCTGATCTCCGCTACGCCCACCATTTCCTACAGATCCCCCGTTGCACCTACCACCTTGCCCACCATTTCACCAATCCTCGCACCCTCACCCGTCATGCCTTCCATTGTCACCCCCTCACCTAACCCTTCACCTATCGTCCTTCCGCCAAGGCCTGTCAGACCCGCTTCCACCATCACCTTCCCTACCATTGTTCCTTCCACTTACCCCACTAGACCAATCGGGAGTCCATCCAATGCCGTGCCGACCCAGAACCTTGCCCTCCAGAGCAGGCGTCTATTTCAGAGAAGCTATCCCTCTACTAGTGCACCTGCACCCAACCTTCCAGTTTCTTCTTCCATGGTTGAACAAGAAGAAGCCGACCCCCTACTTGGCACAAGATATGATCTACTACAACAGTTGGACCGGACGCTGGCCAAGATTTCAATATTAGAGTTGATTAACAGGTCCACACTACACCAGGATGCTCTGAAAACTTTCCTTCAAAAAGTTATGGTCAGTGAGGATATGGCAGTAGAAAGTTTACCGACGGCTTTGGCTACAATTACCAAAGGGCCGTCCATTTCTTTTTCAGAATAAGAATTAGCACCCCCTGAAACACGCCAGATGCCACTTTGCATTTAAATCACATTAAACAAAGTGGCGGTCGATGCAGCCCTAGTGGACACGGAAGCATCGATAAATATTTATCCCTTGAGCACTCTACGTGCATGCAATATTTCAGAAGATATGTTAAGGCCAACCCCGACGACTATTGCTGCTTATGACAACTCCAGGAGAGCATGCCACGGGGTTGTGACTGTTCAGGCCGAGCTTGGGCCTCTCATAATGGCTGTGGAATTTTATATGTTGGATATAGATCCCATTTTTAAAGCCATCCTGGGTCGACCATGGATCGACAGTCTTCATGCTGTGCCTTCGACCGCTCACCAATGCCTCAAATTTCCATTTCAAGGGCAAGTGGTCAAAGTTAAGAGCATTTCCACAGTGCAAACCGTTGAAGCTATTTCTGATAAGATTTTGCCAACTCTCTGGCCGACCAATAAGCCGGTCCTTTCTGTGATGGACTTAGATTTTCCTTGGGCATATGCTTCATGCAACCCCGCCACTATACCTATTAATGTCAAAGCCAAGTCCAAGATACGAGATTCCAAGGGCTGGAACATGATTCTGAAGCTAGGTTACCAGCCAGGCATGGGTCTCGGAGCCCAGTTACAGGGGCGGACCATGCCCATCCCAAGGCGTAGAAAGATGAGCAGACGAGGTCTTGGCTACCAAGAGTCAGCATTGTCAATTCTGGGAGATTCCGGGCCGCTGACGTGGGACTACCGTCAGCATTTTATGAAAGGACCATTGCAGCCTAGCACTTTGAAGATGCCGACGCCGCCTCGTTCTTGTGTGGGAAGTGATGCCGCTTGTACCGTTGATGACTTGCCGCCGCCACTGAAGGGGCTGGTGGGTGACATGGAAGATTTTTGTGGTGGCTTTAAAAAATGGTTTTATGAAGAAGATGATTGTTTGAGAAAGACCGACATGTAGCTTGTGAGGTATGCTCCAGCAGGGCCAGTAAAGTCCCGTGTTCAATGACACCCAAGAGGGGGGGGTGAATTGGGTGATGACAGATTTTAAGTCATTTTCAAAAATTTAAAAGATATATGAAGAACAAACAATAAACATGAATAGATCAGAAGAAATATAAGGTGAAACTGGCTAAAAGAACCCCTATAGCAGTTCCTTGGTACTAGGCGGAGTCTGGGAATCCGAAGATCCTCTCACACAAAGTATTTTCCTCCCGACAAGATTGACTGTGTCGATCAGAAGCTACCTTTTGATATACGAAGGATCTTACGTAAAAGGGTTAATACAGCATGATCTAAACAATGAAACTAGAAAGCGATGCGACAAGCAAACAAGCTTGATCAGAACTAGAGGTAGGAGATAGGGAGCAAACCACACAGAACATCATGATTTTTAGGTGGTTCAGATGCAACAACTGCAACCTACGTCCACCCCTCACCGACTGTGAGGATTCACACACTATCTTGTAGAAAGTTACAAGATCAAGACACACACACACACACACACACACACACTCGTGTGAGTTCAGAACTCCCACGAAGGTGCACACGCACCGAACCACAAAGAAGGATGAAGAACAAGAAGATCACTCACACACACATGCATCTTCGTAGATCCACACACACATAGATGTTTGAATATTACAAGAACACAAAAATTAAAGCCCAGCAAGATTGGAATGGAAAACACAAAAGAAAACTTCAGATTAAACTCCCCCTTAGTTGATGAAAATGGTTTTGGATGCAGCTTGATCTCCTCTTGGCTTGGGGTTGATCTGCTCCAGATGTTGCTTGAAGATGGAAGAAGATGGATGAAGATTGATGAAGCTATTTCTTCTCAGAGCACTGTTCACGGCTACAGTACCAGATCTTGAATCTCCCCTTGATAGCCTCCCTTGGCCTCCTTTGATTAATTAGGGTTACAAGCCTCAATGTGATGTTTTTATAACTCTTGAATGGTCAAGAGACAATCCAGGAACCAGATCTATAAATCATGGGAAGTTTGGTGGCTTTGGGATTAAACAAATCCTTGAAGAGAGACTTCCCACGTTGAGAACAAAAGGTCAACAATAGGGGCTTTTCGAGGCTGGCGGTCGACCTGTGCATAAGGGCGGTCGACCGAATTTTTACAGGAAATGTCCATTCGTTGCTGGGAAAACTTGTCGACCGCTATAGGCTGGCGGTCGACCGCTAGCTTGATTTTTTGCAAAAAAATAAAGGTCAGCCAATTCAATATAATACATGAACGAATCAGGTTATGGCTACTTGGTTTCTGTTAAGCTGAGTGGGTTTAAGCTTAGCCTGGGTGGTTTAGAAACCAAAACACGGATTCTTGCATTTGGACGGGTTTAAACACTTAAGCTTGCTTGTTACATGGTGAAGTATGCTTTGAAAGGTGTTGAATTTGAACTTGATAGTTGAAATATGGCACATGATAAAACATATAACCCTGAGTTTGTTATCATCAAAATCACTTGGATATACTCAACAATCTCTACCTTTTTGATGATGACAAAAATGAAGGGGTTTTGAAATGCATGAGCGTGACTTTAGCAAAGTTGAAGATTGAGATCAAGGTTCGAAGTCAAAGCACTTCACTTACGTCCCGTTATGCCAGCGAATACAAACCATTCAACATGTATATGCCAATTAGAAGAGAAATGAGATATACGAGCCAACCATTTGAGATCAAACACCAGTTGCATTCAATTCATCATTTCATGACAAGATACATTTGGTGCAAAAGTGAATGCACGACTCTAGACTCAAAGGACTAAACAAATGCATAAAAGACTCATGATCCTCACATGTCAAGCATGCAAACACACAACCACACACGGACATACATAAATATATAAAGCCCTGCACTACTACTTCTCCCCCTTTGGCATCATCAAAAAGGGAGTGGAATAGACGAAGGGGGACCCAAGTGACTCAAAACCAAAGGATAACAAGCTAGAGGGAGAAAAGAAGAAAGGAAAAATCCTCATGGTGCATCTGTAGGTGAAGGTGGCTGATCCTCTGGAGGAGAGGGTTGGTGTCCAAGGATATGGTGGATGTCTGCAAGAGCATGAACCTGAGCATGAAGAGTGTCTCGAATACGGCCAATGGAGAGGTCATGAGCCGCGTCACAGCGAGATATGCTAAGAAGAGTTTGGTTCATGATGTGAAAGGATTGACTTGAGTCGGCGACACTGTCGGTGAGGCTGGTCATACGAGTGGTGAGTGTATCCATATGAGTGGAAAGGGTGTCTAGAGCAGTGAAGAAGGAATCCATGCGGCCTGACATGGTGTCAACCACATGTCCCATAGTGTCTACGCAATCTCCGAGAGCAGAAAGTCCCTCCCCAAAAGTATTCACACGAGTCTCTAATCCAGTGAACCGCCTGTCAAAAACATCAAAGTCTACCCAAGAAGGCTGAGGAGCTCCCTGAGTGGAGGACTGTCCATGATAAAACTGAGAAGGAGGTGGCATCTCGGGATCCATATGCTGCAGTGAAGGTGGAGGAGGCAGGTCGGCATCCATGGGATGAAGTGAGGGTGTAGGAGGCTGCTCCTATGCCTAAACTGAAAGGGGTACATCCCCTTGAACCTGCTGCTGCTGTGGTTCCTGTTCATCCTCATTGTCATATTCGTCTTCATATGTAGGCACATCCCGACATAGCTCACTATCGGGACCATAGTAATAGCCCATGTCTATGCAGATCTTATGCTTATTGTAGACATCATTCTGGCGAACATAGATAAACTATTCTTCTGCCAACTTAATCCCAGCATGAATGAACACCCCGGTCAACTGTGAGGCATATGGCAAAGATCGCTACCGGTTTGTTCTTCAAGCTCCAATGAGGGTCGTCATGAGGCGACCCATGTTGAGTTGTATACCATTCGTGACATGGTAGAATAGGAATCTATGAACTTCTGTGACTTCATTTCTGCTGCCAACCTTGGGATAAATAAGGGAGGTAAACATATGGGGTAAGACACGCTATAGTTGTGAGAAGTAACTTGCATTTAACTCAATCAAATCGCTGACACCACGCATGTAATCACAGTTGGTCATGGCAATAAAAGTATCTTCAACCACCCCATAGCCATAAGCCATGTTGGCTCCTCTAGCCGCAACCCCTAAGCTCCTCTCAAACAAATCGGGGTTAATGTGAAGCTCAACACCTCGAATAATAGTATATAGCTCATCATTCCTTGAAACCAAGTTCCCATAGAACTCCTGTACTAGGTTGGGGTAATAACGGCTATACCTAGTGACAAAATCAGTCCAACCCGACTACATTGCAAAGACTGCATATATATCGGGTAAGAGCTCATTCACCTCATTGAAATCGACCAGTCGGGGGTCGATGATGGGTCGAATAAGTAACCTAGGAGCTCGACGCGGTGCCAGCGCCTGCTGTGGTGGAGGAGCGGGTGCCTCACGTCTCTGTCCACTCCCTTCCCCTTGGGCAGAACGCCGAGAGCTTCGTCTAGGCGGCATCCCGAACTAGAACCCAATAGAAAACTCTTGAAGGAAAGACTCTCGTCCCGGGGGATGAAGAAAGATCTACGGACACTCCAAGGGCTAGCAAAAGCCTTCTCCACTGACGGGAACCAAGGTGAGAACTCCCCGAATGCACGAACGGCCGAATGGAGTTCGTCCCGAAAACATGACGAACAAGCCGGATCTTGTGCAGATGGAGAAAGAATGAGGTTTAGAAGCTTGGGAGGTGAAGAAAATGGGTTCTAGGGTTAGGGGATAGTTGTGGAGGGTGAATGGGGGTGATAAAATGAAAGAATAGGGTGTTAAACCCCCTTATAAGTTGGCTCGGCCAGGAACCCGGTCGAGCCGGTCACCGCAACCGGTCGACCGCTGCGGGGCTGGCGGTCGACCGCTAGCCCAGAATCCCCAATTTTTGATTTTTTTGTTTCTTTTTTTTGTTTCTTTTCTTTCTTTTTTTTGTTTCTTGAAAATTGGGGGGGGGACTAACAACCGACTTTCTGAAAAGAGCCAACGTCATGAAGTAGAGGGAAGAGAATAGATGCAAGTTTGTGGAAAGTTTCTAAGTCCCCCTCAGAAGTTACCTTAGATTCGACATCACTGAGTCCACAACAGTTTATCCAAGAAATAACTGGCCTTAGAAAGTTTTTCAAGGAGGGCTATACATATAATTACATTCAAGCATGCATGAGTGTATATAAACACACAAGGTAGCAAAAAGTAAAGATAGTATGCATGTTTTTCTACCCTTGATGCATATGAGTTTTTACAGATGCAGAACTTAGCTTAAGTGTAGACCTATACATGAATGCTCTCACCCTTGCACATCCTAACTTCTCTTCTTATCTTGTTAAATTGGTCCTGGTTGAGGGGTTTGGTAAAAATGTCAGCTAGCTAATTGTGTCTGTCAATGAAGTTCAATTCAAAGACCCTTTTACCTACATGATCTCTCAGGAAGTGATGACGAATATCAATATGCATGCTTCTAGAGTGTTGAACAAGGTTTTTAGACAAACTGATTGCACTGGTATTATCACACAAAATTAGCACACATTTCATCTTAATATCTAAATCAAGCAGTTGTTTTTTGATCCAAAGTACTTGGGCTCCACAACTTCCGGCGGCTCCATATTCAGCCTCGGCCGTTGAAAGAGCTACTGAATGTTGTTTCTTGGAGGCCCATGAGACTAGGCATCCACCAAGAAACTGACAGTACCCACTAGTACTTTTACGATCTACAATGCATCCAGCATAATCCGCATCGGTGTATGCAATCAAATTAAAAGAACTACCGATGGAAAATCACAAGCCAAAATCTATTGTGCCAAGTAAATGTCTAAACATTCGTTTTATAGCCGATAAGTGAGATTCTTTAGGGCATGACTGAAAATGGGCACAAAGACATACACTAAATTGAATGTGAGGGCGGCATGCTGTAAGATACAGTAGTGATCCGATCATACCTCGAAACATGGTGGGATCTACTGTTTTACCATTTTCATCTTTGTCTAACTTTGAGGTTGTTGCCATTAGAGTTGACAAAGGTTTTGCCTCAACCATCCCATATTTCTTCAATAGTTACATTTTGTACTTGGCTTGGCTTATGAAAATGCCCTCAGGTGTTTGCTTCACCTGCAGTCCAAGAAAGAATGCTAGTTCACCTATTAGGCTCATATCAAATTCACCTTGCATGATTTCTACAAATTCATCACATAGCACGTTATTAGTAGCTCCAAAAATTATATCATCCACATACACTTGAACTACCAATATATCTTTACCTAATTTCTTTGTGAAAAGTGTTTGATCAACATTACCTCTCTTGAAATCATTCTCAATCAAAAATGACGTGAGCCGTTCATACCATGCCCTTTGTGCTTGCTTCAGTCCGTACAAGATCTTCTGGAGCTTGTACACATGTTATGGATGTTTGGGGTCTTCAAAACCTAGATGTTGTTCTATAAAAATATCCTCTTTGATATACCCATTTAGAAACGCATATTTAACATCCATTTGAAATAATTTAAAGTTAGATGAGTAAGCATAAGACAATAAAATCTGTACTGCTTCTAGACGAGTAACCGGTGCAAATGACTCATCAAAATCAATACACATCTCCTGACTATACCCCCTGGCCACAAGCCGGGCCTTATTCTTAACAACCAATCCTGTATCATTTAACTTATTCCTGAAAACCCATCGAGTTTCGATAATAGATTGATTCTTAGGTCGTGGCACCAGAGTCCTCACCTGGTTTCTTTCGAACTGGTGCAACTCTTCATGCATAGTATGGATCCAGGATTCATTTTGGAGAGCCTCATGGATATCCTTAGGCTCTTCCTGTGAAATTAAGGCTATCAAATCTTCCTCTTCTACTATCCTTAGAGAGGCTATGGTTCTTACCCCATCTTGAAGGTTACCGATTATGTTTTCAGCTGGATGATCCTTTAAGAATGTGGAGATGCTTGGCAAATCACGGTGCTGCACTTGCTGCTCTTACATTGTCTCGATTGAAGGATCTTCATCTTCTTCACTCTTACTGGGTATTCCTTCCTTTGGTTCATCCTTGACTTTAGATGTTCCAGCATTTGTTGAATCTTTGGGGCCTTCTCCTGCATCCACAATTTGAGTAGTTAGTTTTAGTTCAGATTCATCAAAAATTACATGAGGACTTTCTTCAACAACTAAAGTCCGTTTATTGAACACTCGATAGGCTCTAGAATTAAGTGCATAACCTAGGAATGTTCCTTTATCACTTTTCTCATCAAACTTACCTAGGTTGGACTTACCATTATTCAGGATGAAACATGAGCAACCAAAGGGTTTAAGATAGGAAATATTCAGTTTCTTACCCTTGTAGAGCTCATATGGAGTTTTCTTCAAAATGGGCCTTACCATTGCCCTGTTGATGATGTAACATGTTGTACTTACCGCCTCAGCCCAAAAATATTTTGGTAGAGAGTTTTCACTTAACATGGTCCGTGCCATGTCTATCAATGTTCTATTTTTCCTCTCTACCACTCCATTTTGTTGGGGCGTCCTTGGTGATGAGAAGTTGTGTGTATACACGTGCTCTTCACAGAAATTGCTGAACTCATGATTTTCAAATTCGCCACCATGATCACTTTGGATAGTGGTGATAAGGTACCCTCTATCATTTTGGATTTTCCTGCAAAACACTTGAAATTCTATCAATGCATCATTTTTATTGGATAGAAATAACACCCAAGTGAATCTGGAATAATCATCAACAATCACGAAACCATAGGATTTCCCTCCTAGGCTGGATGTCCTAGTTGGGCCAAATAAATCAAGATGCAGCAATTCCAGAGGCCGGGAGGTAGAAACAATGTTCTTATTTTTGAAGGATATGCATGTTCGCTTGCCTTTTGTGCAAGCCTCACAAATTTTATCACTTTCAAACATTAGTTTTGGCAAATCATTCACCAAGTCATGTTTAGACAATTTGGAGATAACTCCAAAACTAGCATGACTCAGTCTTCGGTGCCATAACCATGCATTATCATGATTATTAGCTACCAAACACATATCATTATAGGAAACATCATCAATATCAATAGTATATACATTGTTGCTCCTCTTGCCGATGAATCTGATTTCATTGGAAGTTTTATTTATGACAAGGCAATGGGTTTCATCAAAAATAATCTTAAAGCCTTTGTCACATAGTTGGCTTATGCCCAGCAAGTTATGATTCAAACCTTTCACCAAAAGCACATCTTCAATAAGAATTTCAGAATTCTTACCTATGTTGCCAATCCCAATGATTTTACCTTTGTCTTTGCCTCCGAAGACAACTGAACCTCCATCTTTATCTTGCAGTGTAGAGAACACCTTCTTGTCCCCTGTCATATGCCTTGAGCATCCGCTATCCAAGTATCATTTGCTCTCCCTGGCTTCAAGACACATCTGCAAAATGGAAAGATTCTCATGCAATTGTTTTTGGTACCCAAACTCGTTTGGGTCCATAGGAGTTAGTCCAATTCTGTTCATATCTTTTCTTCGTCAAAAAAACATGATTTCTTGGTGGACTTTGTTTGAACCAGTAATTTGCTATAGCATGACCAAATCTTTCACAATGATAATAGTTAACAGGTGCAAACTTTCTTTGAAATTGTCGTGGTTTGGGTTGGACATGTTTTGGTTCAGAATTGGAACATGAATCATGGTTATTATCTTTTCCATGAACAAAGGATGTGGTGATCTTATGCTCAAAAGATTTTTTATTTTGAGGAGTGTACCCCAAACCTTCCGTTTGGAAGTTAACTTTAACCCCCAACAAGTTATCTAGATTTTGTTTCCCTTTAACAAACCTAGACAAAGTGGACTGAAGTTTAGCCACTTCTTCACTCAAAATCCCATTTTTCCTTTCGAGTTCTGAATTTGTAGATTTTAGATTTTCTTCTTCCTTTTTCAGTCTTTCACACCCTTTTTTAGTTTCAGACATTTTACATGAAATCTCTTCTTTGATTCTTTCAATATCTGAAATTGTTTGCAGTAAACTCTCTTTTTCTTCAGTTACCTCAAACCATTCCTGTTTCAATTTTTCAAACCTAATAAAGATATCTTCATGTGACAAATCATCAATTTTCTTTTTGAGAGTTTTATTTTTAGATCTAATTTTCTTGTATTTAGTATACAGTTTTTCATATTCAGACTCCCACTGTTCATTGGAAATAAAATCAGGGTCTGAATTTACCTCGATTGAATCATCCTCATGTGCCATGAGACACAGCTCTCCATAATCTCTTGTATCTCTTCATCGGACGGTTCGTCCTCTTCATCGCTCCACGTGGCGACCATGGCATTAGGCTTTCTGAAGTTATCTTTCTTGAATTTCTTCTTCAGATATTGGCACTCTCCCCTCATGTTCCCGAGCTTCTTGCATTCGTAGCAAATGATATTATTCGGCTTGCTCGACTCACCCTTGGTTTGAGTGGGCTTCCTTTGCCCCTTCTGAAGTTGCCTTAGAAATTTCTTTTCTTCCTCAGAAATCTTTTCACTTGGCGAGTGATCATAGCCAATTCTTCTTCTTCGTTGCTCCCGTCACTGGAATCTTCTTCTTAGGAGTCGTCATCGGATTGATGAGCTCTCAATCCAATCTCCTTCTTCTTCTTGATATCTTCCTCGGCTGTCCTCTTCACATTTATCTCATAGGTCATGAGTGACCCTATGAGTTCATCGAGAGTGAGTGTGGATAGATTCGTGGAGTCTGCAATGATGGTGGCTTTGGTGTGCCACGCAGGAGGGAGGGATCTTAGCACTTTTCTTACGAGCTCAGAATTAGTGTAATCTTTCTCAAGACTTTTGAGACCATTCGTGATCTAAGTTAGCCTTGCGAACATCTCTGAAATTGTCTCTTTAGGCTTCATCTTGAAGAGCTCATAATCTCATACCAGAAGGTTGGCCTTGGTCTCCTTGACCTCGGACGTCCCCGCATATATGAGCCGCAGTTTGTCCCACATTTCTTTAGCCGAGCTGCACATAGAAACACGAGAGAATTCGTTAGGGTGTATCACACATTACATAATATTCATAGCATTGAAATTAACAGTGCATTTCTTAATTTCCTCGGGTGTCCATTTTTCTTCATCATCCCCGAGTTTGTAAGGACCCTTGTCCATAACTCTCCAAACTTCGTACTCTTAAGCCCTCAGAAAAACATGCATTCTATTTTTCCAATACGAGTAGTTTGAGCCATCAAAGAAAAGAGGACGGTTAATGGAGTGACCCTCGGGCATCATACCTTTGTTTGCCATTGATCAGGATCTCACTCTAGATCGTTAGATCTGTGAAAGATAGAGCCTTAGCTCTGATACCAATTGAAGTCCCGTGATCAATGACACCCAAGAGGGGGGTGAATTGGGTGATGACAGATTTTAAGTCCTTTTTAAAAATTTAAAAGATATATGAAGAATAAACAACAGACAGGAATAGATCAGAAGAAATATAAGGTGAAACTGGCTAAAACAACCCCTATAGTAGTTCTTTGGTACTAGGCGGAGTTCGGGAATCCGAAGATCCTCTCACACAAAGTATTTTCCTCCCGACAGGATTGACTGTGTCGATCAGAAGCTACCTTTTGATATACGAAGGATCTTACGTAAAAGGGTTAATACAACATGATCTAAAAAATGAAACTAGAAAGCGATGCGACAAGCAAACAAGCTAGATCAGAACTGGAGGTAGGAGATAGGGAGCAAACCACACAGAACACCATGATTTTTAGGTGGTTCGGATGCAACAACTGCAACCTACGTCCACCCCTCACCGACCGTGAGGATTCACACACTATCTTTTAGAAAGTTACAAGATCAAGACACACACACACACTCGTGTGAGTTAAGAACTCCCACGAAGGTGCACACGCACCGAACCACAAAGAAGGATGAAGAACAAGAAGATCACTCACTCACACACACGGATCTTCGTAGATCCACACACACACAGATGTTTGAATATTACAAGAACACAAAAATTAAAGCCCAGCAAGATTGGAATGGAAAACACAAAAGAAAACATCATATTCAAGCTCCCCCTTAGTTGATGAAGATGGTTTTGGATGTAGCTTGATCTCCTCTTGGCTTGGGGTTGATCTACTCCAGATGTTCCTTGAAGATGGAAGAAGATGGATGAAGATGTATGAAGCTCTTTCTTCTCGGAGCACTGTTCACAGCTACAGTACCAGATCTTGAATCTCCCCTTGATAGCCTCCCTTGGTCTCCTTTGATTAATTAGGGTTACAAGCCTCAATGTGATATTTTTTTAACTCTTGAATGGTCAAGAGACAAGCCAGGAACTAGATCCACAAATCATGGGAAGTTTGGTGGCTTTGGGATTAAACAAATCCTTGAAGAGAGACTTCCCATGTTCAGAACAAAAGGTCAACAATAGGGGCTTTTCGAGGCTGGCGGTCGACCTATGCATAAGGGTGGTCGACCGGAATTTTTACAGGAAATGTCCATTCGTTTCTGGGAAAACCGGTCGATCGCTATAGGCTGGCGGTCGACCGCTGGCTTGATTTTCTGCAAAAAAATAAAGGTCAGCCAATGTAATATAATACATGAACGAATCAGGTTATGGCTACTTGGTTTCTGTTAAGCTGAGTGGGTTAAACTTAGCCTGGGTGGTTTAGAAATCAAAACACGGATTCTTACATTTGGACGGGTTTAAACACTTAAGCTTGCTTCTTACATGGTGAAGTAGGCTTTGAAAGGTGTTGAATTCGAACTTGATAGTTGAAATATGGCACGTGATAAAACATATAACCCTGAATTTGTTATCATCAAAATCACTTCGATATACTCAACAGCCAGTTTACCCTAGTCTGCGGGAAGAGGGGAGCTCCCTTGTCACCTTCTCTTGGTCTCCTTCCCGCCTTGCCTCCCTTTTTCAAGAGCTGGAATCCATACCCCGCTCGCCTGCTATCATGGTCGATCCGTTTTTCACGGAAAGGCCCTTCAAAGTTTTGTTTGTGCCATGTGCATGTGGGCGCTTCCCACCGATTGATTTTTCAACTATGTTTACTCCCTCCTCTGATCTCTCTCTCAAATGTGGTTTTCGTCATCTGATCCATTCTTTGATGTTCTTTTCCCATCTCTCTTCCCCTTCCAACTTCCTCCTCCTTCCTCCTCTAACCCCTCTTGTTGCGTGATTTCCTCCGATCTCCAAAAAAAATACCAATTTTAAAACGGAGATTTCGATGGAGGATTATGCTATGTTTTGTCCGCATTCTTCCCATGGGCACGAGACCCTTGTTTCCCTTCCTGTCGATTTTCTATCCCCTAGGTTAGATGTAGGACTTGTTGAGCTTAGCGAAGAAGAGTCAGTTGAGTCTAGTGAAGTAGGATCCTGTTCCAATGTCTCCAACCCTTCCACGCTGGCCACGTGTCCAGTGACGCGTCACTCTAAAGCCGTTCCTGATAGATTTTTTCGAGATCTCATTCAACACTGTCACTACCTCCTTAAGTGCCCTGAGTTTGTAAAGACAGCCATCGTCTTGGAGGATAATGATGAACTAGAGGGGGTGTGGAGCGACGATGGATTAGGTGTTTATGAAATCATAGATGAGAAGGACCCAATTGATGATGAGGATAGCGACGTGGATGACACTGCCTGTAAGACCCCAGAATTTTTATAAATTATTTTTAGAATATTTAATTATTTTTGGAATTTATCAAGGACTAAATAAATTAATAAATAGAATATTAGATCAATAAGTCATTATAAGGCCCAATTATGTTAAATAACTAACCTAGCCTATTTAAAAAAAATCCAAAAGGTTAATGGACCAAGCCCATTATGTTTGGCCCATATTCTAGAAGGTTAATTGACTTATTCACATATTTTAAAGATAAATACTATTTTTATAGATAATTATAAGGATAAACGAACAAGAGAGTTTTATTTAATTGAAACTCTGTATACGTTTAGTGTAACGGTCTATCGGGCGACCGCTACAAGCATGTAATGCACCTAGACTGATGCGTTACACTCTTACAATTCCGTGAAAGAAAGAACGAGCAAAAAAAAATAGAACTTTGATATCTTATCTACAAGAGATCGACTTGAGAGAGCTTATAACATTACTAAGGACGCTTAGGATTTAGGTTCTGGCAAATTAAGGACTCTAGAATCAATCTAATCTTCAAAACTCTATAAATAGGACCTAATTCTGAATTGAGCGACCCTTACTTTTGGCTCGTGAAGAATCAAGGTAAGGAGATATAATTTCAGGTAAGTTCTTTAAAAATTTTGTTTAGTATACTTTAGACGAATAGTTCTCCAAATTTTGTGCTAGGAGATCAAGCAACCAAGGAGATTGAAGTTTCCAAAATTGCTGGTTCGACTATAGTAACCCAGGAATCAGAGCTAAGGGCCACTGAAGATCAGGGAATTAGGACGTCGAAACAAGGTAATTAGAGTTCAGTGATTTAGAACTTTTTGTTCACCTTAGTTTCATCTTCTTACCCTCAAAATTTCACGTCCTTAGGTCAAGAGGCTGAGAAGCTAGGGCAGCGTGAAGTTGCTGAAAAGTCACAAAAAGAGAGGAACTAGGGCGGTCCTTGAAAGCTCAAATTAGAAGTTTAAAGCCTAGTTAAGCGGTAGGTTATCTCATGATTGACAAAAACACCTTGTTAGGGATAAAAGCCCTCTGATTGTGTTTGATTTCATGCATTATAGACTATGAATTTCATGTTTTAATGGGTTCATGTATACATACATATTCTTAGCCCTAATCTAAGATCAAAGGTATTATCTTGTTAATTCACTGCAACCTATGCATCTAGAAGACCTTTACTTCATTTTGTCATGATTAGGGTAGTAAATCTTTTCAAAACATAACATGGTTTCAAATCATAGTCTTTTTATTTCATTATACTGTTAGCAGGGACTCTGACGCATCATACTAGGACCGTCAGACGACTGTAACGGTCTTACGATAAGCCGTCACAACCTCTGTTGTATTTAAAGTTTCTCAGTTGTCTCTGACGCACCATAATAGGAGCGTTACAATACTGTAACGCTCCTACGATAAACCGTCACAGCCCTGTGACGCGCCCATACTAGACCGTCAGAGTACGGGTTACCGTCAAACCGAGATAGGTCTGAGGACAGCCAAACTTACTTATGAATAAGCCTAGTTATCTAAGTTTTAACCTTATTTCATGACTTTGAGTTTCTTAATTGATTCATGATAGGAAATTGTATGATTAAAGCATTTTAAGTTATGTTAAGTTATGCTAATTTCATTGGCTAAACTCTATAGTTTTATATTCTAAATCATGATTTTCCAATGTTGAATTGACGGGATTTTATCTTGGCTTCACATTGTTACACATTCTTTTCTATCTATAGAGTCATTTCTTTAAGTACATGACATATATTCAGGTATATGTCCATTAGTTTACACTTTGCACTATAGGAACACTATTCTTTAACATGAGAACTCTCTATTGGATATTCCTTCCAATGGACTAGGAAATCTTGTTTAAAGGCCTCCGTAATTCTCCGCGAGCCTGGGATTCTCACTAGGACGCCGAGTTGGTTGTACCATTAAAACCCAAGTGATTAGAATACACTATTGAGGTTTCTGATTATCAATAGTGTAACGGACCTATATTGGACCGTCAGGCATATGTAACGGCCCAATATACAACCGTCACATTTAACTGAGTCCAATTACTGTTTCTGGATTTAGTCATTCTAACGCATCAACTCTAGACCGTCACGTCAATGTAACGGCCCAATACTGGAGCGTCAAATCATGTAACGGCCCAGTACACGACCGTCACACTGCTTGAGTATTTTAACCCAAGGTTTGACCAAGGGTTGATATTCCAAAGGTTTCTAGATAGACTCTTGATGATCTAGAACTTATCATATTGATCAAGAAACCTAATATAATGAATGGAAGATAAAGAATGTACTGTTATGCTGCCGATTTATTTCCATAAGCATAACATAGTCATTCTTGATTTCTCATGATTCTTATTGAAGCATTCATTCATTGAATTATTGTTATCAAGAGCTTATTGGAATTGTACATTCTTGGCCATACTTTATTGTTACATGCGTGGAAAAAGCTTGATTTATACTTGAAGATGTGATCGAGCACTGATTGTGTTCAAGGGCTCTATACTAGTCCCCTCGGTTGATTGTCGGAAACATACTATTATAAATCATGGGGTATGATGCTACTGGCGTTGCATTGCGCTGGGAGTACTTTCTTTATAAATAAGTGAAAATCTACAACACAATATGGCATGATTGATACTTGACTTTCTTGATATTCCACACAAATTCACGAAGTACTTGCTCATAAGCAAAAGATACTGGAGTGATGATTATGTGGCTTGCTAGGACATTCTCGTTACATTCTTGTTCATGAAAGGCCACATCATGTTCTTATAACATTTTTGCTAGTTCATAGTTGCTCTCATTTTTAGTTTGGTTAAATCGCATGATTGATCGCATTCGCATGATTTTACCTTATTCCTCTAGAGTAAAAATGTTAATTACTTTAATGATGCCTTCATGTTGATGCGAAGATACCTACTGGGCAAGTGTGCTCATTACCTATTTCCATTCTTTTTCAAGAAATGGAAGTGAGTCAGGTTCGGATTCGGAATGTTCAAGTAGCGGATCCGACAGTGATTAAAGAATGAGCGAAGACTTAGGAAGTTTACATTGTTTAGATCGAGTCTATGTAATTTCTTATTTCTTGAGTCTAGCATGATGGAACTTGAATTAGTGGTTGTATTTGAATATTGGATTTGATTATTAATAAAAATCAAAGTTGAATAAATATTGTGCGATTGCATTCTTATGTGTGATTGTATTGCGCTCTGATCATTCTTGCTTGCAAGAGGCTCATCATGCCGGCTGTTCACGTTTCTCGAGTGAGTCTTCCGCTATAATAAAGGCTCGGGGGATGACAGTTAAGTTGGTATCAGGACTTAGGAAGAAGAGTCATGTCATAGGATAAGTCGAAGGTTTAAGGACCCATACCTATGAACTAAGGAAGAAATTTCCACACCCATGTGAGAATTGGGTAGAACCCGGGATAAGATAGTTAATTAGTTTTAAGATTGATTTTCCTTCCAATTCCACGAGAAATAACAAGTTGTTATTTTTCTCTCAGGTACCTTATTGTTACAATGGCTCATCACGTAAATTGGGATGGCATGCAGCAAACGGTTGCGGGCCTCACTCAAGCATTACAAACCATGGTGCAAGTTGGCGCAGGAGCAAGGGCTGGTGATTTACATCGTAACTTTCGGAGCTTAAACCCTCCGTGTTTCTATGGTTCTTCCTATCCTGACGAGGCAGAGAACTGGGTAGACGAAATGAACCGTATCTTTGATGTTATCCAATGCACCGATCAAGAGAAAGTGCGTCTCGCAACCTTCCAACTCAACAAAGATGCCCGTACATGGTGAAAGTCGGTTCCAGCACCTCCGGCCGATGTACCTCATACATGGGATGGTTTTCTTACCCTATTCCGTGCCAAGTACTTTTCTGAGTATGTAAAGGAACGAAAGGCTATGGAGTTCGCCGCTCTTTGGCAAGGGATGATGACGGTTGTCGAATATGAACTGCAATTCTCAAGGCTTGCACCTTACGGTGCGCATCTTATCAGTATCGATTTATTGAAGGCTAATCGGTTCATGGACGGGTTACGAACCGGTTTCATTCAGCAGCTCGGGACCCAAAACATCCGTACTTATGCAGAAATGGTTCAACGAGAGTATTTGTGTGAAAGGATCTTGTAGAAGGTTGAGAAATTACAAGGGAAATGAGTGGAGTCTAGCCGATGCTCAGATCGACGTTATAAGAAAGACAAGTTCAGCATCACAGAGCCCTACAAGAGCCGTGATAGTAAGAAGAGATCCAGGAATGAGAATGGTAGAAGTTCCCATAAGCAAAAGAAAGTCAAGGACGAGAAGGAGCAAGTCGTCACGGCTTGCACATTTTGTGAAAAATTCAGCCATTCGGCTGAGGAGTGTTGGAAGCGCCTTGGCACTTGATTACGTTGTGGAAGTAGGGAGCATCGCATGCAAGATTACCCCCTTATGAAAGACCAATCGTCTAGTGGAGGACGTAGGAGGCAGGCTCGCCTTAATGCCGTCTTAGAAGAAGAGGAAGCGCCCAGGGATGGTGGGCTTATGGAAGGTACTCTTCAAATTTGTTCTCATCCTGCATTTGTGCTATTTGACACTAGTGCCTCTCATTCTTTTATCTCCACTACTTTTGCAAAAATATTATCAATTGCATCAGTGCCCTTACCTTCAGATCTCGCTATTTCCACACCCTTAGGTTCTGGAACAAAGCTTACCGACTATTATCCTGATAGCGAAGTGATAGTAGAAGGTCATAATCTCCCCGCAAACTTAGTATGCCTTGACATGAAAGGTTATGATGCCATTTTAGGGGTAGATTTGCTTGTAGATCATGATGCGTATATCAATTACCGAAATAGGATTATATCCTTTCGAAAGCCCGGTCTTCCAAGATTCTCTTTTCTTGGCATCAAGTACCAGAAGCATCCTACTATTATATCTTCTCTTCACGCTTGCAAACTTATCTCGCAAGGATGTGAAGCTTTTCTTGCTTCTGTCATTATTACTAAATCCAAGGAGATTATCTTAGCAGACATTCCTATTGTAAGTGAGTTCCCCGATGTGTTCCCGTCCGAATTACCCAGTTTACCACCCGAGAGGGAAGTGAACTTCACTATTGAACTCATCCCAGGAGCAGCACATATTTCTATAGCCCCTTACAGGATGTCCCCCACAGAACTCAAGGAATTAAAAAGGTAGTTGTAGGAATTACTAGACAAGGGCTTCATCAGACCTAGCACATCCCCTTGGGGTGCGTTGGTTCTATTTGTCAAGAAAAAGGATGGTTCTCTCAGGCTATGCATCGATTACCGGCGACTGAATCAACTCACAATTAAAAATAAGTATCCGTTGCCGCGTATTGATGAGCTCTTCGATCAACTTTCCGGAGCAGAATATTTTTCTAAGATTGACCTCAGATCAGGTTATCATCAGCTTAGAATTAAAGAAGAGAACATTTATAAATCGACTTTTCGAAGTCGTTATGGCCACTATGAATTCGTGGTAATGCCATTCGGATTAACTAATGCCCCGGCAACATTCATGCAACTTATGAACAGTGTCTTCCAGCCATATCTAGATCAGTTTATCGTCATCTTCATTGATGATATCTTGATATACTCCAAGACAAAGAAGGAACATGAAGAACATTTGAAGATAGCTTTGCAAACACTTAGAGAACATAAACTTTATGCCAAGCTTGATAAATGCAAATTCTGGCTCAAGGAAGTTTCATTCCTAGGCCACATTATTTCAAAAGAAGGTATCGTTGTGGATCCTTCTAAGGTAGAAGCTGTCAAGAATTGGAGCCGGCCAACGACTGTATCAGAAGTAAGAAGCTTTCTGGGTCTAGCTGGTTATTATAGAAGATTCATTAAGGACTTCTCAAAGATTGCGGTTCCTTTAACTAGACTCACGAGAAAAGAAAATCCGTTTGTCTGGTCAGAGGAATGTGAGAAAAGTTTTCAAACTCTTAAGAATCATCTTACCACAGCTCCTATTCTATCACTACCAATGGAAGGTGGTGGATTCGAAGTATATACGGATGCATCAGGTATTGGCTTAGGGTGTGTCCTCATGTAAAATGAAAAAGTAATCTGTTATTCTTCAAGACAATTGAAACGTCACGAGGAAAATTATCCTGTGCATGATTTGGAATTAGCAGCTGTCATTTTCACCTTGAAAATTTGGCGTCATTATCTCTATGGAGAGAAGTTTACGGCCTACTCGGACCACAAGAGCTTGAAATATTTATTTTCTCAAAAAGAGCTAAATATGAGGCAGAGAAGATGGTTGGAATATCTCAAGGATTTTTATTTTTCTATTCAATATCATTCTGGCAAGGCTAATGCTGTTGCGGATGCACTCAGCAGAAAACTAATGGGTATGCTATCAAGTCTTATGATTAGTATGACTAATCTTATTTCTCAATTTGCTCAGTTGAACTTAGATATTGACAGGAAGGAAGAAGATTGCTTCATGGCTAATATCCGAGCTCAACCTACCTTAATAGAGGATCTAGTCAAGTTGCAAAATGATGATCCTATATTTCTAGAAATTAAGGCTAATATTGAACAACGGCCGGATTTCTCTACTACGGAGGATGGAAGATTGCTATTCAAGGGCCGAGTGTGTGTACCGGATCATGAGGATACGAAGAAATTGATCCTAGAGGAAGCACATAATTCCAAGTACACCATTCATCCAGGTGGTACAAAAATATATCAAGATCATAAAAGAAAGTTTTGGTGGCCCAACATGATGAGAGAAATAGCTGATTTCGTGTCTCGCTATCTCACTTGTCAACAAGTAAAGGCAGAGCATTTTTGACCCGCTGGTAAACTGCATCCCTTGAATATTCCCGAATGGAAGTGGGAAAGTATAGAGATGGATTTCATTATGGGGTTACCTAAGACAAGAGTTGGACATGATTGTATATGGGTAATCATAGACCGATTAACTAAATCTGCACATTTCATACCAATCAAAAGTCGATGGTCTGTGGATATCCTGGCAGCATTATACATAAGGGAAATTGTTAAATTACATGGTGTCCCAGTCACTATTATATCTGATAGAGATCCTCAATTCACATCATAATTTTGGAAAGGTCTACAACAGTCACTAGGGACTAGATTGAATTTCAGCACAGCCTTTCATCCACAAACTGATGGTCAGATAGAAAGAACGAATCAGGTGATAGAAGACATGCTCAGGGCTTGTGTAATTGATTTTGGAGGTAGTTGGCATGATCACTTGCCTCTAGTAGAATTTGCTTATAACAGCAGTTATCAGGCCAGCATACAAATGGCACCTTTTGAAGCTCTATATGGAAAAAGTTATCGATCACCAATATGTTGGAGTGAAATAGGGGAAAGACAATTCATAGGCCCCGATATTATCAGAGATTCTACAGAGAAGATCAAGCTCATTCAAGAGAGAATGAAGATGGCCCAAGATAGGCAAAAATCTTATGCTGATAATCGAAGGCGCGACTTGGAATTTCAAATAGGAGACCATGTATATCTCAAGGTTTCTCTAGGTCGTGGTATTCGGAGATTTGGCATTAAGGGCAAACTAACTCCAAGATTCATTGGTTCGTTTGAAATTCTCGAAAGGGTCGGTGAAGTGGCTTATAGACTGGCTTTACCTCCACAATTAGCAGGAGTTCATGACGTATTTCACGTCTCCATGCTGAAGAAGTATGTATATGATCCTGACCCTATTATCACTTATGACAATCTGGAGATTCAGAAGGATATGACGTACGAGCAAACGCCAAAAAAGATTCTTGAACGGGAAGTGCGTCAACTAAGAAATAAAGTTATTCCTATGGTCAATATTCAATGGAAGAAAACATGGCCATATGAAGCAACATGGGAAACCGAAGTAGCCATGCAGAAACGATTTCCAGAATTATTCAACTGTAAGTACACTCTCTATAATCCATGTATTAAATTTGGAGACCAAATTCTCTTAAGTGGGGGAGGGTGTAAGACCCCAGAATTTTTATAAATTATTTTTGGAATATTTAATTAATTTATAGAATTTATCAAGGACTAAATAAATTAATAAATAGAATATTAGATCAATAAGTCATTATAAGGCCCAATTATGTTAAATAACTAACCTAGTCTATTTAAATAGAATCCAAAAGGTTAATGGACCAAGCCCATTATGTTTGGCCCATATTCTAGAAGGTTAATTGACTTATTCACGTATTTTAAAGATAAATACTATTTTTAAAGATAATTATAAGGATAAACGAACAAGAGAGTTTTATTTAATTGAAACTCTATATACGTTTGGTGTAACGGTCTATCGGGCGACCGCTACAAGCATGTAACGCACCTAGGCTGATGTGTTACACTTTTACAATTCCCTGAAAGAAAGAACGAGCAAAAAAAACTAGAACTTTGGGATCTTATCTACAAGAGATCGACTTGAGAGAGCTTATAACATTACTAAGGACTCTTAGGGTTTAGGTTCTGGCAAATTAAGGACTCTAGAATCAATCTAATCTTCAAAACCCTATAAATAGGACCTAGTTCTGAACTGAGCGACCCTTACTTTTGGCTCGTGAAGAATCAAGGTAATGAGATATAATTTCGGGTAAGTTCTTTAGAAGATTTTGTTTAGTATATTTTAGACTAATAGTTCTCAAAATTTCGTGCTAGGAGATTAAGCAACCAAGGAGATTGAAGTTTCCAAAATTGCTGGTTCGACCATAGTAACCCAGGAATCAGAGCTAAGGGCCACTGAAGATCAGGGAATTAAGATGTCTATACAAGGTAATTAGAGTTCAGTTATTTAGAACTTTTTATTCACCTTAGTTTCATCTTCTTACCCTCAAAATTTCACGTCCTTAGGTCAAGAGGCTGAGAAGCTAGGGCAGCGTGAAGTTGCTGAAAAGTCACAAAAAGAGAGGAACTAGGGTGGTCCTTGAAAGCTCAAATTACAAGTTTAAAGCCTAGTTAAGCGGTAAGTTATCTCATGATTGGCAAAAACACCTTGTTAGGGATAAAAGCCCTCTGATTGTGTTTGATTTTATGCATTATAGACTATGAATTTCATGTTTTAATGAGTTCATGCATACATACATATTCTTAGCCCTAATCTAAGATCAAAGGTATTATCTTGTTAATTCACTGCAACCTATGCATCTAGATGACCTTTACTTCGTTTTTATCATGATTAGGGTAGTAAATCTTTTCAAAATATAACATGGTTTCAAATCATAGTCATTTTATTTCATTATACTGTTAGCAGGGACTCTGACGCATCATACTAGGACCGTCAGACGACTGTAACGGTCTTACGATAAGCCGTCACATCCTCTGTTGTATTTAAAGTTTCTCAGTTGTCTCTAACGCACCATAACAGGAGCGTTACAATACTGTAACGCTCCTACGATAAACCGTCACAGCCCTGTGACGCGCCCATACTAGACCGTCAGAGTACGGGTTACTGTCAAATCGAGATAGGACTGAGGACAACCAAACTTACTTATGAATAAGCCTAGTTATCTATGTTTTAACCTTATTTCATGACTTTGAGTTTCTTAATTGATTCATGATAGGAAATTGTATGATTAAAACATTTTGAGTTATTTTAAGTTATGTTAATTTCATTGGCTAAACTCTATAATTTTATATTCTAAATCATGATTTTCCAATGTTGAATTGACGAGATTTTATCTTGGTTTCACATTGTTACACATTTTTTTCTATCTATAGAGTCATTTCTTTAAGTACATGGCATATATTCAGGTATATGTCCATTAGTTTACACTTTGCACTATAGGAACACTATTCTTAGACATGAGGACCTCTCTATTGGATATTCCTTCCAATGGACTAGGAAATCTTGTTTAAAGGCCTCCGTAATTCTCCGCGAGCCTGGGATTCCCACTAGGACGCCGAGTTGGTTGTACCATTAAAACCCAAGTGATTAGAATACACTATTGAGGTTTCTGGTTATCAGTAGTGTAACGGACCTATATTGGACTGTCAGGCATATGTAACGGCCCAATATACAACCGTCACATTTAACTGAGTCCAATTGTTGTTTCTAGATTTAGTCATTCTAACGCATCAACTCTAGACCGTCACGTCAATGTAACGGCCCAACACTGGAGCGTCAAATCATGTAACGGCCCAGTACACGACCGTCAAACTGCTTGAGTATTTTAACCCAAGGTTTGACCAAGGGTTGATATTCCAAAGGTTTCTAGATAGACTCTTGATGATCTAGAACTTATCATATTGATCAAGAAACCTAATATAATGAATGGAAGATAAAGAATGTACTGTTATGCTGCCGATTTATTTCCATAAGCATAACATAGTCATTCTTGATTTCTCATGATTCTTATTGAAGCATTCATTGATCATTGAATTATTGTTATCAAGAGCTTGTTGGAATTGTACATTCTTGGCCATACTTTATTGTTACATGCGTGGAAAAAGCTTGATTTATACTTGATGATGCGATCGAGCACTGATTGTGTTCAAGGGCTCTATACTAGTCCCCTCGGTTGATTGTCGGAAACATACTATTATAAACCATGGGGTATGATGCTACTGGCGTCGCATTGCGCTGGGAGTACTTTCTTTATAAAAAAGTGAAAATCCACAACACAATATAGCATGATTGATACTTGACTTTCTTGATATTCCACAGAAATTCACGAAGTACTTGCTCATAAGCAAAGGATACTGGAGTGATGATTATGTGGCTTGCTAGTACATTCTCGTTACATTCTTGTTCATGAAAGGCCACATCATGTTCTTATAACATTCTTGCTAGTTCATTCTTGCTTTCATTTTTACTTTGATTTAATCGCATGATTGATCGCATTCGCATGATTTTACCTTATTCCTCTAGAGCAAAAACGTTAATTACTTTAATGATGCCTTCATGTTGATGCGAAGATACCTACTGGACAAGTGTGCTCATTACCTATTTCTATTCTTTTTCAGGAAATGGAAGTGAGTCGGGTTCGGATTCAGAATGTTCAAGTAGCGGATCCGAGAGTGATTAAAGAATGAGCGAAGACTTAGTAAGTTTACATTGTTTAGATCGAGTCTATATAATTTCTTATTTCGTGAGTCTAGCATGATGGAAGTTAAATTAGTGGTTGTATTTGAATATTAGATTTGATTATTAATAAAAATCAAAGTTGAGTAAATATTGTGCGATTGCATTCTTATGTGTGATTGCCTTGCACTCTGATCATTCTTACTTACAAGAGGCTTACCATGCCTGTTGTTCACGTTTCTCGAGCGAGTCTTCCGCTGTAATAAAGGCTCGGGACGTGACACTGCCGATTTGTACGCGTAGGGTTTGAAGAAATTTGATGAACCGTCCTCAGTAGTGGATGAACCCACGAAAGAGATTAACCTTGGAACTGAAGAGGATCCCAGGCTTATAATTATCTCTGCTAATCTCCCTCGTCAGGTTGAGGAGGAGTTAGTCAAGGTTTTGTGGGAGTATAGCGATTCATTTGCTTGGTCCTACGAGGACATGTCGGGCCTTGACCCCACGCTGGTAGAACATAGATTGGTACTTAAACCTGGGGCAACGCCCGTTAAACAAAAATCAAGAAGATTCTACCCCCAAATGGCCTTAAGGATAAAAGAAGAAGTGGATAGGTTACACAAGGCCAAGTTCATTAGAGTCGTTTTATATCCTCAATGGGTGGCGAACATTGTCCCTATGATGAAAAAAGATGGAAAAATTCAGATCAGTATCGACTTCAGGGACTTGAATAAGGCATGTCCAAAAGATGATTTCCTGCTTCCTCACATCGACGTGTTGGTGGACAACACGGCTGGGTACGAAGCCCTCTCATTTATGGACAATTATTATCGATATAACCAAATCCGTCTCGCTTACAAAGATCAAGAAAAGACCTCATTCACAACGCCCTGGGGCACCTACTTCTGCGTGGTCGTGCCGTTTGGATTGAAGAATGCGGGTGCCACATACCAATGGGCAATGATGGCAATCTTCCACGACATGATGCATGTTTATATGGAAGCCTAGGTGGATGACATTCTGGTGAAATCAAGGTCGAAGGAAGAGCACCCTGCTATCATAGCCAAAGTGTTACAAAGGGATAGGGCGTATAAACTAAAAATGAATCCGAAAAAATGTGTATTTAGGGTAGCATCAGGGAAGTCGCTATGTTTTATAGTTAGCAAGCGGGGGATTCAAATTGATCCAAACAAAGCAAAGGCCGTTATGGAAATGCCACCGCCTAAAAATATCACTGAGCTTATAGGATTGATTGGGCGTTTGTAGTTCATTCGGAGGTTTATATCTCAACATTCGCAAAGGTGCTGCCCATTCTACGAACTATTGAAGGCGGGGCCAAATTTGAATGGAACGAACAATGTCAGAAGGCCTATGAGGATCTTATGGTTTATTTATCCAATCCCCCAGTTTTACAACCGCCTGTCCCTGGAAAACCCTTGATTTTATACATTTCGATTATTGATGACTCCCTAGGAGCTGTCCTGGCGCAAATGGATGACGAAGGGATGGAAAGGGCAGCCTACTAGCTCTCTAGGTTGTTCAATCCTGCTTGGAGAGGGTGTCGCTCACACGGAGAGGTCAAAAGAGGTCCAACCAGACTGAACGAGGCCCAACTCCTCGAAGTGGCAGCCCTCGGGCCCACTTAGTATAAGCCCAAAAACTCACTCAGAACAAGCACTTCCTTGGCGGCCTTCGGGTTGGGAAGTCCGAGCATCAGTTCGATCGGGAAAGCTCCCTCGGAGCCCCCTATTCCCTATCCCGACCATGCACTCATCGCTCGGGAGACCACTCCTGGGCAAGTGCCTATCGCTCGGGCTCACTGATGGAAGCTTATTGATTACGGCCATTGTGAGTCCCTTAATGGCAGGAAGCTCAAGAGGATAGGGGAAACCAAGAGTCCGCGTGCTATAAAGGGGCCCGCATGAAGGACGTAACCCCCCCTGAGACCCCTCCGCTTACAGGGATCAGTCGCACAAGGGGCCACTATTTAAACTGGATAAGCCCTACTACAAGAGGTAAGCCAGGCAAGAGCCAAAGATCCTAAGCAGGAACCACTTCACTTTTTGGTGGAGAGGGATCTCATGCTCCCATCTTCCTCCTAGCTCTTCCCTTTGCATCCGAGCTCTACTACTTTACTGAAGAGCCCCCCACGTGGAGATGCCTCCCAGCAAACCGCTGGAGGCCGTTTTACCCTCCGGGGGCGGCGGCTCATTCGCAACCTGTCAGGAGGACCATCGCATGCCCCTCCCTCGGAGTAGGAAGCTTCCTCAACCCCGAGGAGGGATAAGACCGGAGCACGCCGACCATTTCCAGAAGCCGAAGCCCCCGAAGAGCGTCGGGACACCATGCAATTACGCCCTCCCAGCCCCTCGGGTCAACGACAACCGGAGCTGTCTCTCCGGCTGTGAGACTTTGAGTGGCGTTTCGTAGAGCAAGAGCGCGTCCTCCGCGCCTTCCAGAAGACCTCTCCTATGGAGGACAAGGAGTGATCCCCGTTCTCCGACTATATTTTGAAGGCAGAGATATCCCCCAGGATCTCACTCCCGACCTTCAAGTCGTATGACGGCCAGGGAGACCCGGCCGACCACTACGACAGCTTCGACGCCCTAATGGCCTTGCATGGGGCGTCAGACGTAATCAAGTGCCGAGCGTTCGTGACCACTCTGGTCCAGGGTGCTCAGGCTTGGTTCAGGGCCCTTACCCCCGGCAACATCCACAACTTCAAGCAATTCGGGTGAGTGTTCAAGGAAAGCTTTACCGGCAGCGGTCCACCCCGGTCAGTGGCGGGATTACTGGCCCTCAAGCTGGAACAGGGGGAGAAGTTGCGGGCTTATATCAACCAATTCAAATCGGAAGCCCTGCGCATCCCCCGCCTGGATGTGGCCTTTGCCATCACCGCATTGACCGGGGGTACCCATGAAGAGAACCTGCAGCGCGAGCTAGTGCTTCATCCTCCCACCTCCCTTGCCGAGCTAGTGACCCTGGCCTTGCGCCATGTAGAGTACGAGGAAGTCCTCCATGCCTACCGAGACACGACAGGCTCGGGTCCGGAGGGGGACAAGAAGCGACCGTCCGAGCAAGGGACGAGCCAAGGAAAAAGGCGGAACCAGGACGGAGACCAAAAATAGTCATCCCAGAAGTACGAGCGGTATACCCTTCTTACCGCTCCCGTCTACGAAACTTATGATGACATCAAAGGCTCGGGCCTCCTCAGCCAACCCGAGCCTATGAAATCCAAGCATCGTAATCACCGAAAGCATTGCATGTTCCATAGTGATCGCGGCCACCACACCAACGATTGGCATCAACTTCAAGATGAGATCGAGCGCCTCGTCCGCCAGGGACTCCTATCCTGATACGTGTCTGGGAAAGGGGAAGACCGAGGTGCCCCTGAAGAGATCGACAATGCCCCCCGCGGAGTCCACATCAACGTCATCAGGGGTGGTGCGGTGTAATGCCCCAAGATTCGATTCACAAATTTTGGGGGTATGTATTTTTTTTTGTCAGACCCCAAAGCAAATTACTTCGTACGTATCGTGAAAATAGCAATGTACATAAACGTACATGCATTCACATGAGAGAGGAAAAACCATAGGTTACAGAAATGTAGGTAAACATCTCAACCATTCATAGTCTCCAAAAGAGTACAAGTTCATAGTTCCAGATTACACATGAGCCCGCATGGGCTTGCCACTCCACAACCCTACACAAAATAGAAATATTCGACCATAGCATACCCAGACGAACAGTGGCTTACTCTACTCTTCAGCTGCTGCCTCCTCCTCAATCTCTTTCTCTATGTCTCCTGAAAATGTGTGTCACAAGGGGTGAGTGTGACGCTCAGTAGACAACCCAGTCAAACCGGGGTTAACTTTGCATCTATATAATCCATTATATATAGAGTTCAGATGTTAACACTAGCTTAGTACATTTCATCATCATTTCTTAAGATAACTCATGTAAGGAAAACACGGATTCTTTGACTAATGTATAAGGTACCCAAGCATGCAACAAGAACCTAGTGATTAAGTAGTTAAACATTATCCCATTTCCATGAGTGTTCATATATTTGCCATGCAGGGACCCGAACAGCTGCCGTAAACACAAGAGGTCCACACACACACACAAACAAACGAAAGAGTACTGTGCAGACCCGGGAGCGAACTCCCACCTAGATTCTTGTGGCCCAGTGGCGTAACGTATCGCCGTCCCACAAAGGCCGTCCCACAATGGGACCGAAGACTGAATCAATAGGATTTCGAACCAGGGCGTTACGTATCGCCGTCTCTTGGGATCTTTTACTTTCGCGGCGTTACGTATTGCTGTCCCGCAGAAGGGACCGAAGTCCAACCTCACAGAATGCTGTTGTTTTCCCTTCATGGCATACACATTCTTATTTATCTTATAGTGACTAGAGTGATATTTATCATAACAGACATGCGTTTATTGATCAAGGGGGGCCAAAAAAGCTCACAGTCATGCTCCTCATAATTTAAACATGCTCACAAATATACTTCTAAATAGTTTAAGAGGGCTAAACATACTTGCAGTCATTTTCAGGTTAGTACAGGTTTATCCTTTCTAGGCTACACATGCACAGAGAATGATTTATATCTGTAAGTACAGAATTTCTATGGGCATGAAATTTTTACTGTGTGTTGCTAAGTTAGCCTTTTGCCATTTTCTAATTTCTCATATTTTTATGAATTAATATGCCCCCCCCCCAAATTCTCTTTTTCTCAGTTTCTGGAATTGGGCAAACCCACAAGTGCACCGACCTTGCTCATAGCCGGGGCCAGCCTGCACCGACCTCACTCGCACATGCATCGACCTTGCTCGTGGCCAAGGACAAACTTGCACCGACCAACTATGCACGGACTTTGGTTATGGTAACACAAACATACACAGACCGACTATGCTCAGGCCTCACCATGGCCAACACGAAACATGCACAGGCCTATTATGCTCAGACCTCACCATGGCTAACACAAAACATGCACAGATGCGAAACATGCACCGACACAAACATGCACCGACACAAAACATGCACAGACCTTATTCTGCACAGACCTTTACCTATGCATGGACCCAATAGTGCACAGACCTTGCAACCAACGCACAGACCCCTTTTACCTACGTATGGATAAAAGTGCACAGACCTTATAAACAATGCACAGACCTCTTTTACCTACGTATGGGCAAAAGTGCACAGACCCTACAAATGATGCACAGACCCTACTATAACTAAAAGATGCACGGACCGTAAACCTGTACTGACCTTACCTATACATGGACTAAATGTGAACCGATGCCAACACAAACATGCTCAGTCCCTTACGCATGGACTAAATGTGCACCGATGCTAATACATCATGCACGGATCCCTCTTGGCCTAAACATGCACCGATCTCTCCCTTGGTCTGAACTAAACATGCACCGACCTACTATGCACGGACCTTGGTTAGACCTGATGTATGGACTCTAACACGTATGCTCAGACTTGACTGGCTACCCCATTGGTGCACCGACTAGGGGTTTCCTATATATGTGTTCTGACCCTCCCAAGGACTATGAGAACTCATGAAACACAAAACTGATTTGAAAAACAAACCCCAAAATGCATATGATGGTCGTCCCCACCTGCCCTTAATCCCTCTTTTACAGTGTAGAAAATATATGTTTTTCTCAAAAACAATTCTAATGTGTCATTAACCCATAAGTTTGAGGTTAGGTGCCTACCTTTGAGATGTTAACCGGCGATCCGGGGATAATATCCACACCCCATATCCACCTCAGCTTTACCCTTCGATCTGGGGATGAGATCCACACCCCAGACCCACCAAGACTTCTCTGCAGGTCCACCCTCCTACGTAAAGGCCAAGGTCCCTCACCTCTCTTTCTTTCACAAAAGGACCCGTAGGTGGCAGAAAAATGGAAGATGAGTGTTGCAAAAGGATGGCCACCCACGGAACCCTCTCCTTATATAGTTTTTCAGGCCTCCCAAGAGTTCACCCACGTCCCTTGAGGCTCTAACAAGCTCCAAGGTCGCCGGTTTTGAAGAGGAGTTAATGCTAAGCATCCCTTCGCGTTTGAACATGTGTGACCCTTCGACCGCTGATCATAAATGCTAGTGTGCGCACATTTTTGTTGGGAATTACATTAGAATGTCTTCATATGAAATGAAGAGGACTTCCAGATCTAACTTTCAGTCTTGGTTTCATCGAATTACATTAACTATAACAGGAGTTATGATTTTTCCATTAATTACATGTGAATTCGCCCAACAGTCATACCTCTTCATGACAGCCGTCGGAAAAGGGCTCAGAACCGTGGGTTCTGGTGCGAATTGGGTCTCCCCCTCAACATAAGAGTTTGGGCTAAGGGTCCAAGTTTTCTAATGGGCCAAGTTTCATCCCATTCTGATCCTTCTACGATAAGTTACAAATTTTCTAAGGGTTCTTAGATAGTCTGTCCAGATTTTTGGCCCGTTTGGTTCATGGGTCTGAATTGTGCCCTATTGTGCTAGTGCCCAATTGGCGGTCATTACATTCTCTCCCCCTTAAAATAATTTTGTCCTCGAAATTGAAAAAAAACTTCCTTTCAAGGAAAATTACTTACCGAATAGTTGGGGGTATTCCTGGTGTATCTTGTCCTCCAACTCCCAAGATGCTTCCTCGGAATGAGAATTCCTCCCTAAGACTTTCACCAGCCGGATGGTCTTATTCCTCAATACCTGCTCCTTCTGGTTTGCGATCTCGATAGGCTGCTCCACATAAGATAGGTCTGCTTCAACTTTCAGGGGCTCGTATTCTATCACATGCGAGGCATCACGGACATATTCCCTGAGCATGCAGACCTGAAAAAATCGGATGCACATGTGCCAGAGCGGGCGGGAGTGCAAGTCGATAAGCCACCTTGCCAACCCTCTGTAGGATCTTAAAAGGCCCAATATACCTGGGACTGAGCTTGCCCTTCTTACCAAATCGCATGACTCCCTTGGTAGGAGACACCTTTACAAATACATGGTCTCCTTCCGCAAATGTCAACTCTCTGTGCCGCTGGTCTGCATAACTTTTCTGACAGCTATGGGCTGTGAGGAGTCGCTGCCGGATCATGGATATCTTCTCTGAGCAATCTTGCACCAATTGTGACCCAAATAGCTGCTTCTCGCCAGCTTCATACCAACATACCGGTGACCTACATGGCTGCCCATAAAGTGCCTCATAGGGTGCCATTTCGATGGCGGAGTGGTAGCTATTGTTGTATGCAAACTCTATTAGGGGTAAGTGATCATCCCAGTTGCCCCTCCATTCAATACTGCACGCCCTCAGCATATCTTCTAGGGTTTGGATGGTATGCACAGATTGCCCATCGGTCTGAGGGTGAAAGGCTGAGCTGAGCTACAACTCTGTCCCCATTGCCTGTTGTAAACTCTTCCAGAACCTCGCGGTGCATCGAGGGTCCCGATCAAAAATGATGGACAAGGGTGCACCATGCAACCGAATAATCTCAGCGATGAATAATTTCTCTAAGGATTCGATTAGAGTTTACTTGTTAATGGGCAGGAAGTGTGCAGTCTTTGTGAACCTGTCCATAATTACCCAGATTGTGTCGTGCCTTCTCCTAGTCATGGGTAGACCAGACACAAAGTCCATGGTGATTTGTTTCCATTTCCATTGTGCCATCTCAATGGTCTAGAGGGGACCGCCAGGTCTTTGATGCTCAAATTTTACCTGCTGACATGTGAGACATTTGGACACAAACTCCGCAATGTCTCGCTTCATTCCTGGCCACCAGTACATCCTCTTCATATCCTGGAACATCTTGGTGCTTCCGGGATGGATGGAGAACTTTGACCCATGAGCCTCCCACATCAAGTACTTCTTCATATTCACATCATCTGGTACACAAATTCTTCCTCGGAATGTGATCAGTCCATCAATTCCCCTTTGGAAGCCCTCATTGTCCAATTGTCTCTGCAATGCCATGTCCTGCCTTTGTGTCTCAGCAATTCGATCTAAGTATGCAGGTCTTGCCGATAACTCAGCTAGGAGACCAAACTGCTTCCTTTTCTCAGTTCGTGATGCGATCACTCCCTCCATCATATCCCACTCTCGATGCAAACTCAGCGCCATCAACTTTCGGCTGAGAGCATCCGCCACCACATTCGCCTTGCCCAGATGGTATTGTAGGGTAAAGTCACAGTCCTTCAATAGCTCGACCCATCTCCTTTGCCTCAAATTGAGTTCCTTTTGGGTGAATATGTACTTGAGACTCTGATGGTCGATGAAGACCTCAAACCAAACCCCATTTAAGTAGTGCCTCTAGATACGCAAAGCGTGGACCACTGTTGCCATTTCTAGGCCATGAGTGGAGTAATTCCTTTTATGGTCCTTCAGCTGTCTTGAGGCATTGGCGATCACTCGGCCATTTTGCATTAGTATGCAATCGAGGCCGATTCTAGAGGCGTCCGTGTTGACAGTGAAGCCGTCGACCCCTTGAGGGAGTTCCAGTACTGGGGCCGAAGTCTTTTTTTTTTTGAGCATCTGAAAGCCATCTTCGCACTCTTTTGACCAGATAAATTTTGCTCCTTTCTTGGTCAGCTTGGTCATTGGGGATGCAATGGTGGAGAAGCCCTCGATGAATCGGTAGTATTATCTAGCCAGGCCAAGGAAGCTTCTAATCTCCATGACCATCTTCGGTGCTTCCCACTTTGACACTGCTTCCACCTTGCTTGGGTCCACTGTTATATCCCCGGAGATAACATGTCCGAGGAACATAACCCGATCAAGCCACAATTCGCATTTGCTGAATTTGGCGAAGAACTTGTTCTCCCTGAGGGTCAGAAGAACCACTCTCAAGTGCTACCGATGTTCCTCTTGACTGGTAGAATATATCAGGATGTCGTCAATAAAGACCACGACAAACTGATCTAGATAGTCTTGGCAGTTCCTCAGGAAATACATCAGGAAATTCTCGGACTGTGTCCAAGTCTTCTAGAATCTTGACAGAGCCTTCTTCAAGCACCACACTAGCTAAGAAATAGTCGCACCCTCCACTGATCAGCTTGGAGGCCCGGATGGCTGAAACTATCATTCTCCCGGACTTGTCCTTAGGGCATTGAAAGAAGAATGTCTCCTTCCCCAGTTCCTGAAAAATCACTCTCTTCCGACGACAGTCCAAGAGGGCGAAATGTTTGTCTAACCAGTCCATCCCCAAGATGAGGTCAAAATCAGACATGTCTAGGATGTAGGCTTCCCCCAGCAATCTTCTCCCACAGATCTTTACCTCAATAGTAGGGATCACAAGCTTGGTGTGGACTTGTTTCCCGGTCGGTGTACTGACTACCATTTCCCTGAAGAATGTGGCTTGGGGTCGGTTCTTCAGTTGATTAGCAAAGTTGGTGGATATGAATGTGTGTGTAGCTCCTGGGTCAAACAAGACCTTTGCATAGACATTATCCACAAGGAGCGTACCTTCAGCAACGGTAGGAGTGTTGTCTGCCTCTTCTTGCATTAGTGCATGACCCGCCCTTTGTACTGGATCTTCTCTTGTGGAGAAAATGGCTTCTATTGGGCCTTCTTGGGGCAGTTCTTCGTGAAGTGTCCGGCCTCGCCGCATTCATAACATTTTCCCTCTGCCCTCTAGCATTCTCATCCCCGATGGTTGCGTCCGCACTGGATGTAAAATGGAATACCCAGTCCACCCCTCAGAACCGGTTCTTGGCGCGCCACCTTTTCCTTGTCTCTCCTCCCTCCGGCCTGCATAGGCCTTTTGCCCGATGACTTCTGCTCCTCGGCAAACCTTGTATTTTCTTGCTCGGCTAGATGAGCAAGCCTCAATGTCGTTGGGTAGGAGCCTGGGTCTTGGATTCTGACATAGCGTCGGACATTGCTACGCAGTCCCTTGATGAATTTCTTCACCTTCCGACGCGCATCATCGAATATGTGTGGAGCATATTGGCCCAGAGCTGAAAACTTGGCCTCATAGTCGGCCACCGACATGCTCCCTTGCTCGAGGCTTAGAAATCTTTGCTCCTTCGCATCTCGCACATGCTCAGGAAAATACTTCTCTCGGAAGATAGCCAAGAATTCCTCCCATAGTATGTCGCCGTCATGGTAGCCCGCGAAGCTGGTCCGCATCTTGGCCTTCCACCACAAGTCGGCCTGGTCTTGTAGAACATAGGCCGCCAGGTTCACCTTCTCCTCTTCGGGACACCGCATTGCGCGGAACTTCTTTTCCATTTCGCTGAGCCACGACTCAGCCACCTCTGGATGGCTCTCCCCCTTAAAGATAGGAGGTGCCAAACTTAGGAAACGATCAAGTGCTGGCAGGTCGTGATGTGGTGTGACTGCGCGCTGCTGCGTCATTTGTTGCTGCATGGCCTGCATCAACCCTTGGAAGCTCTACATGAACCCTTCCAGGTTGACTCCCGCCCTACCCACCGCCAACTGCAGGGGCATGGACAGCCCCATCGTTTGCTCCATTTGGGTCATCTACACCCGATCCCCTCTCATCCTTCTGAGGAAGATCTCTTTGCCTTCTCGGCGGCATGGTTCTGAAAGACATACAATTGTTTAAGTGGGAGGGTTTTAAATGGTGTCAAGCATACTCTACCCTTTCTCCACTATGGGACATCTGGAATGGTTGTAACCCTGGTTTGTCTCTCGTGCTCTGATACCACGTTGTAACACCCCGAGATCCGATTCCCAAATTTTGGGGGTATGTATTTTTTTTTTGTCGGACCCCGAAGCAAATTACTTCGTACGTATCGCGAAAGCAGCAATGTAGATAAACATACATGCATTCACATGAGAGAGGAAAAACCATAGGTTACAGAAATGTAGGTAAACATCTCAACCATTCATAGTCTCCAAAAGAGTACAAGTTCATAGTTCCAGATTACACATGAGCCTGCATGGGCTTGCCACTCCACAACCCTACACAAAATAGAAATATTCGACCATAGCATACCCAGACGAACAGTGGCTAACTCTACTCTTCAGCTGTTGCCTCCTCCTCAATCACTTTCTCTATGTCCCCTAAAAACATGTACCACAAGGGGTGAGTGTGACGCTCAGTGGGCAACCTAGTCAAACCGAGGTTAACTTTGCATCTATATAATCCATTATATATAGAGTTCAGATGTTAACACTAGCTTAGTACATTTCATCATCAGTTCTTAAGATAACTCATGTAAGGAAAACACAGATTCTTTGACTAATGTATAAGGTACCCAAGCATGCAGCTTATCAAAATTTGAGGAGATTAGGTGGCTGACCTTTCATCATGTGACTGGTGATGATCGTCGTGTGGGGACTCGCTAGCGCCCTTTCATGGATGCCCCAGGGGGGGCGATGTTGCCCCCCTCCGATCCCGCGCAGGATGTTCATCCCGTGTCTGGTCTGCCCAATGGTTCACCTTCGGGACAAGGTAGAACTTTTGCGGATGTCCTATCTTCTTCTATGAAACCTCCGACTATCCAAGGCTTTGCCCACGAGCTAGCATTGACGGATGGTGGAGAGCCAGCAATATTCTTCCGTGTCGAGGAGATTCAGAAATCTTTGCAGCCCTTCATCTTCTCCCTTGTGGCGCGGACCCCTCGTGGAAGACCATCCTTCCCTGAAATCAGATCACATCTTACAAACAGGTGTAGGTTCAAGGAAGATTTTCTAATCAGTGCCCTTGACTCGCGCCATCTTCTGCTTCGGTTTAGGAATTACGACGATTATCTTCGGCTTCTACTTCGGGAGTCACTGTTTGTGCATGGCCGATTATTCTTATTCTTCAAATGGACAATGCAGTTCTCCCCCAATGCAGATTCTCCTATCCTGCCGATTTAGATTGCATTCCCCGGTCTTCCTGTTAATTTTTTTATTGAACCGCTGCTTCGTTCCATTGCTGGCAATGTGGGTCGTGTGCTGAAGATTGACCCCTCGACCTTAAACCTATCCAACACTAGGTTTGCCCGAGTTTGTGTGGAACTGGATGTGTCAAAGACCCCTCCCTCTAGGCTCTGGATTGGCTTTCCAGGTGGAGGTGCTTGGCAGGATATTATCTACCCAGAGCTACCAACTTTCTGTTCTGATTGCTCCCGCCTTGGTCACAAAAAGGAGGACTGCAAAGGGAAGAGGATTATCTCGCCTTCTTCTAATCCTCTTGTCCATGGCCCTGATCGCTTACAGTCTAAGCCCAAAGCCGTCTGGCAGCCAGCAGCAGCTAAAAAGGATGCCATTATTAATGCGACTACTTCTGTGGATCCTCTGCATATTAGCCAAGATCATACTACGGCTTTAGTTGATCCTATTTCACTAGTACAGGTTATTCAAGGTGAGTCTCCTTTTGGTACTCGGGACAAGCAACCTTGTTGTATTCCCGTGGAAGACAGGGAGATGAGAGGTGTTGGAGATTGTAACGACCCGAGAATCTGATTACCGGGAAGGCCCGATAACCCGAGACTCGCACCGCCGCCCACGAGCCGGGAGGGCTCGGAAGGGCTAAAAGGAGTGTGGAGGCACAAAGAAATAGGAAATAAAGCAGGACAACCAACAACAACAAGCTGAAAGAAAGAACAACTACAGCTACAACAGAGTCCAGTCCAACACAAAGTACAATCTAAAGCAGTAAAACGTACCACATGCCAAGTGAACACTCGGCCCGGCAAGATGGCAACTGAGAACCTCCGCCCCGCACCCTCGAACCGCGAGGAAGAACAGCTACACCTGAAAAGTAGGGAATGAGTCTCCAAAACAGAGACTCAGCAGGGATCCCGCGGAACCCCAACCAGAAACAACGGCGGTAGCGGAAAGGAGAGCTACAACTACAGCAGGAACAACAAACCGGTGGCCGGTCAAAAACTCGACACTACAGCTACTCCTACTATACCAGAAACACACCCCAGACTCACGGTCAAGGGCTACCGAACTACACTAGTATCGCTTATCGAAGTGAAAAACCCACGGCAACCACGCCGAAGAGGCCTGTCTCCCAGAACACTGCCAACCTGGACACGCTGTCTAAAGTGCAACCCTGACACCTGGTCACGGGTACCGCACGACAAGTCGCAACCTTGGTAAAGTCACTAGCACTAGCCTCACGGCACGAAAATCGACACGCACCACGGTGAAACAATCGAAAACTCAACGGTCAACATGACCGAAACCCGAAGGTCGAAGTCACAGGACTGACAGTCTGTCACTCTCTGTCCAGAACAGGAGTACCTCCCACTAGAAGAACGACCGGATGCGTCCGCTGACGTCTTACACCGCGTCACAAGTGTCTAGCTACGACGCCCTAGGCGTGAGACTCAGACACACACAGTAACCAGTACCACAACAAGGACTAGCTGGGGTCACCCTCGTCAGCGCGTGTCCTAAGCCCCCAACTACGTGTGCACACACAGACCATCTGCTCTAGGTCGGGTCCTCTAGCTGGTTTTCCCCCCCACCGGACTCTGGTGGCAAAGGCAAGGGGCCGACGGAAACCAGCCTAAAAACTGCGTCTCACCGGGTCGCGCTCTCCACCACTCCCAGGTGGGTCCGCACACGCATGCGCAGGAAGCTATGACTAGTGGAGGATCACTGAGAGAGTAGACTCTCAAACAACAGAAAACGACGTCCGAACCTAACGAAGTACGGGGACCATCTCACGTACCAGCACCATCGCACGGTGACCATGATCGGAGAAGAAACGGGATGCATAGTCCACGGCCAAAACACGTGACCCACTCGGGAATCATCTTCCAGGAAGACTCACGACATGCGGGGGAACCCCACCGCACACATACCGATACACGGTGACTCGATCGAGCGAGAACACGGAAACCCGAAACGCCTGGGGTCCCCCGGACCCACCAAGCCCACGGGCACACTTATCGAGGTAACACGGCACCTCCAGACACCCCAAAACACGGTAACAAATCCCACGGGGTGCCCGGGACACTCACAAGGCCAAAGGTCGACCACTGGGTCACAACCGGGTCGACAGGAGACCAACACAACCCAAACGGAGCGCTAAAAGGTCACCTGGACCCTTAAGCTCGTGGCATGCAAAACGAGGTAAGTGGGACAACCTCTGGACACCCAAAAACACGGTCACGGAACTCCACGGGGTGTCCGAGACACTCACGAGACCTAAAGTCAACCACTGGGTCGCAACCGGGTCGACCGCAGGTCAAAATAGCGCAAACAGGAACCAGAATGTGGTAGTGGTCACCTGGTGACCGCGACCAGATAGTGGTCGACCGGGGACCGCGACCAGATGGTAGCGGTCGACCGGAGACCGCGACCATGCTGTCACGGTCACCTCACGACCGCAACTAGCCACGCGCAACCCCACTGGTAGCGGTCGCCCGAGGACCGCGACCAGATAGTAGCGGTCATCCCATGACCGCGACTAGACCAAAGCGGTCTATCGCACGACCGCGACGCTCGAAGGCCTCCTCGACCAAAACACAAAGGATGAACGCGGTTCTCCCAAGACCGCGACCAATGAACGTGGTTTCTGGTGGACCGCGACCATTTCGGAAAACCGAGAACGGCGGGAAAACCCCAAAAATCCACGCCACGCCCCCAAACATCCATGGATGAGGGGGAAAACATAGAGGAAGCCCCCAAATAACCCCTAGCATGCATCTACGGCCTCGGATCGGCCAGAAACGCAATGAAACGGGAGATCGGCCCACAAGCCCTAAAACATGGATTTTGCCCAAATCACCCCGTTTGACCCGCTCGGCTCACCGTAGCCTACGAAACCTGCGGGAAAGGAAGTGCACGAGCTGGGGGTCCATCACCCTACCTCCACCGAAGATTTCGCGCACCGTGGATGCCGATCCATGAAGAAAACGCCGTTGAAGCCTCGCCGTTCCACGAACCCACGGCCGAGCTTCACCACGCCCTCGAGCCTCGATCCTCGACCCATCCTCGCCGTCCTCCTCGCCCGCATCGCCCCCGCCTCGGTCCGTCGGCCGCCGGAGAGGAGAGAGTGAGAGGAGAGAGTGGGAGAAGAGAGAGAAATGAGAGGAAGAGAGAGAGAGGGTGGGGGGTAAATATAGGAAAATCCGAAAAATCAGAAAAATCCCAAAAAATAGAAAATCACGCCTGCTCGATCCTCGTGACGCGCTGATCGCAATGGTACCACTCGCGCCCAGGTGAACGGCCCGGTTCACCCGCAACGAGCTTCCGAAGAGAAAGCCGAAACCCACACCGGGAATCGGAAAACACGCGCGGAAAAGCCGCGGAACGCTTCCGGGCCTCTGAAACGACTCCGGATCGCGTCGATCCGAACACAAAAGATGTCCGAAACGAAATTTCGGACACAGCAGAGTCAGACAGTCTGAGAAACCAGATCCAGGACCCATGAACGAGGATCCGAAAAACCCGGGGCATTACAGCCCTCCCCCCTTAAAGGAATTTCATCCTCGAAATTCAGGACCAAGCACGAAGTCATAGGGGAAGAACACCGAACCAACGGACAACGCTGTCAGAGCCCCAGTACAGAAACCTCGATTCTCATGAAAACATCGGTCCTGAGGGACACAGCCAGACTTACAATCACAAGCAACACCTCGCTCCTCGCGCCGAGCACACTGGCCAACAGAGCAGGCATATACCAAAGGACACAGTCCGACATCACCTCAGACAACGTGAGAATCCATCATGGCACTACAGCCACCATCTTGCTCACCGAGGAATCACAACCCTCGACACGAGCAACAACTACCGATTCATCCAATGGTCGGCAGACAAATCGCACATCAGCTTCGCAGCCAGCTGACAGGTCGCACACCCTCCTCAAGGGAGCAACCAAAATAGAGCATCCACCAGCTCAAGCAGTCCTCTCCGCAGACCGCAACCAGAACATCGGCTCAGCACCAAGAAACACCTCACACATGGCAAGCCGAAAGCCGGACATAACACTGTGCCAACTCTTGTCAGAAGATAAACTTCGACAAAGTCCAGATCCCATTCGGAAAGGCACATCACAGAAACGACCACCAAAGGTCTCGCTTGCACGCCGCTCTCTCCATTCTCGAGCTCTCACAACCAGCATCTTCTGTCTCTGAAAAGACCATCCACTGGTCACCGACTGCTCGCTCAGCTTCTTCCTTCTTTCCTGGTCCTCCACCAGATCCGAAGGGAACATTCCAAACCTCGGCAAGCCGTCCGTTGACTCTTCGCACAGACCACCACAACGCCAACTCGAGATCCACCATCTCGACAACCATCTGCAACCCCGTAGACTCCGATCCTCCACACATCGGGAACGACAACACCAACCGCAAATCTCAAAAACACCGCCCAGCCGGCACTCATCCTTCTGGAACAGCGCCAACACCCTTACACATCAGGGGACGGGCAACGCTTCTCACAGGCAACCACCTTGCCAAGACAAGGAGCACGTCTCGCACGGACTTCATGACACACAAGGCCAACCAATCCGGACACGCAATGCAAGATGACGAACCTTAGCCAAACACGATTCTCTCCAACCAAAGGAGAACCCAATCACACCTCCGACCAACGGAATGAAAACTCCACACTCGACCTGACCTCGAACCTCACGCATGCTGGAAACAGCACCAAGAAAAACCATCGCTTCCATCAGGTCGGCGCCTCCGACACACTCGATGAGTGTCACGTCGGACCATGATCACAACATCTCTCGATGCACCATCGCTGCAATCCCCCGAACTGCAACACGCCCGCCGGCAACCTCTGCCCAACGCAACACAACCAGGGCCACCAACCGCGGGAGAAAGGTCTTGACCTCGATCCGCAGACCCCACGCCGGCACTCCAACGAGAACAGCGACCACCCTCACCGCGCCACACAACGCACTCAAGCTCTCGAGCGAGAAACAAAGCGAAAAACATGCACAAAACCCTATGCCAGCTGCCGACTGTACTGGACCTTACGGACTCTGATCACTGCAATATCTCGAATTCCCATGTACGTCCACAACCACGCTCTGATACCAGCTGTGACGACCCGAGAATCCGATTACCGGGAAGGCCCGATAACCCGAGACTCGCACCGCCGCCCACGAGCCGGGAGGGCTCGGAAGGGCTAAAAGGAGTGTGGAGGCACAAAGAAATAGGAAATAAAGCAGGACAACCAACAACAACAAGCTGAAAGAAAGAACAACTACAGCTACAACAGAGTCCAGTCCAACAGAAAGTACAGTCTAAAGCAGTAAAACGTACCACATGCCAAGTGAACACTCGGCCCGGCAAGCTGGCAACTGAGAACCTCCGCCCCGCACCCTCGAACCGCGAGGAAGAACAGCTACACCTGAAAAGTAGGGAATGAGTCTCCAAAACAGAGACTCAGCAGGGATCCCGCGGAATTCCAACCAGAAACAACGGCGGTAGCGGAAAGGAGAGCTACAACTACAGCAGGAACAACAAACCGGTGGCCGGTCAAAAACTCGGCACTACAGCTACTCCTACTGTACCAGAAACACACCCCAGACTCACGGTCAAGGGCTACCGAACTACACTAGTATCGCTTATCGAAGTGAAAAATCCACGGCAACCACGCCGTAGAGGCCTGTCTCCCAGAACACGGCCAACCTGGACACGCTGTCTAAAGTGCAACCCTGACACCTGGTCACGGGTACCGCACGACAAGACGCAACCTTGGTAAAGTCACTAGCACTAGCCTCACGGCACGAAAATCGACACGTGTCACGGTGAAACAATCGAAAACTCAACAGTCAACACGACCGAAACCCGAAGGTCGAAGTCACAGGACTGACAGTCTATCACTCTCTGTCCAGAACTGGAGTACCTCCCACTAGAAGAATGACCGGATGCATCCGCTGACGTCATACATCGCGTCACAAGTGTCTAGCTACGACGCCCTAGGCGTGAGACTCAGACACACACAGTAACTAGTACCACAACAAGGACTAGCTGGGGTCACGCTCGTCAGCGCGGGTCCTAAGCCCCCAACTACGTGTGCACACACAGACCATCTGCTCTAGGCCGAGTCCTCTAGCTGGTTTTCCCCCCCACCGGACTCTGGTGGCAAAGGCAAGGGGCCGACGGAAACCAGCCTAAAAACCGCGTCTCACCAGGTCGCGCTCTCTACCACTCCCAGGTGGGTCCGCACACGCGTGCGCAGGAAGCTACGACTAGTGGAGGATCACTGAGAGAGTAGACTCTCAAACAACAAAAAACGACGTCCGAACCTAACGAAGTACGGGGACCATCTGGTGAGGACACGCGTCACACTTTACGACGGAGTACACGGATCTCGCCGGCATCCCTTTGGCTCGGCGACCAGTTGGCAGATTAGCGGAGCTATCATCACTTATTTTATGCTTTAGGCCATGTTGGGCCTTGGATTAGTCCCTGCGTGGACACTTTTATTAGTTGTGTGGACCTTTGTAGGCCATTTGGAGCAAATTAGGCTTTAGTTGGACCATTTTAAGCTTATTAGATAGGAGTTAGGGCTATTGGGCCATTTTTTTGGTTCAATCTCTGGCCCATATGGGCTGGCCACCCACTCCCTTGCTTAGCCCACCTAGGGTTAGGGTTTTGGGCGCCCCAACTCTTTTCCCCTCCTCTTGGAAGGTGGCAGCCGCCCCTCTCCTAGATTATAGGAAGAGGGGTGCGGCCCTCCCCCCCCCCCTTGCCTTGTTGCGCCCCCCCTTTCCCCATGCCATGTGGCGCATCCCCCTCCCCTCCCTCTTGGCTAGGGTTTCAACCCTAGCACCTCCCCTCCCCATATATATAAACCTTATATTTTTTCCTTTGAAAAATAATGAAGAATTAATTTGTGAGAAACCTTGTGCGCAGCCACCACCAAGGAGAGGGTGACCTTCTCCATCCTTCCCCAAGGGGTGCGACGCCCCTCTCTTCCCCTATCCCCCATCTTCTTCTTCCTCCATCTCCAACTCCTGGGTGCGACTCCCTTGAGAAGGAGGTCCTGGTGAGGTGAGGATCGTGCTGTGAAGCGAGTCTCTTCATCCCATGTCGGAGAGAGATCCAAGCGGCGAGACGACGTCAAGCTTGGTGGCGTTCAATCCAATCTCGGATGCACCTGCTCTGCCTGCAAGCTAGGGGTCCAAAGATCACGTCGGTACGAACCCTTTCTGTGGGCAAACCGTCTGGCTTTCTTCTAGACTTTTCTTCCCCTACAAGTCCCCCTTCCAACCCCACCGGCCTTGTCCCAAAACTCGAATCAAAGAGGAAGTTGTCTTTGTAGACACTTTCGTCGCGCAGGCTGCTCCCTGGACAGACTCGCCTGTGATCAGAGTCGCCTTGGACACCCGTGTGCACCCCCGTTCCTTCTCCGATCGACCACAACCTCTTCACATAAGTTGTTCCCCTCCCTGTCCCCGAACCATTCGTGGTGGTTTCATCCCAAAACTCCATTGGGGCTGAAACTTCCCTTTGTGGCTACTTTCGGTCCTCCTCTGGGCGCTACAGTAACCCGGCGGGACAGATCTGCAGTACCCTCCAAAGGGACCACCACCTCCCCTTACTGGAATGGCCTGAAAATTGGAGGGCTATCTCCACACACACCACTCCATCTCCAGTGGCCTCCCCTGGTCAGAATTCCATCCGCACCCCTACGCCCTCATATCCCATCTCGGGTTCACAGACCTGACTGCCCTGAAGTGCAGGCTGCGACCCCCACTTTCCACCCCGCCCACGCCCAAATCCTCCAAGGCACCGCCCCCGCTACCTTGGTCATCTGTTAGCCCTACCTGTAAGCTACCCACCAGAGAAAACCCCATCCCTAAATCTGTCCGGAAGCCTGCGTACCGACTGTTCTCCTGGTCTCTACCGGTGTGGGCAGACAGGCAGTCCGACTGCACGCCAGGTGTTTGACGAATTGCCACGGTCACCATCGGCCTCGACTGCAGTTCTCCTTCCACGGGCGCCTGTGGGACATCCCCACCAGCGCCCTCGCTGAATTTCGCAGGTCCAGGACGTGAGTAAGGGCGCTTACCGGAGTCGCCCCCGGGCTGTTTGGCGGGCTTGTGCTGGTTGGCCAGCAACCTGTCCCCTCCTTCCGAACGCACTCCAGAGGCTTCCCCGAGGATCGGCGACATCCTTCTTCTTCCCGGAGGAGCGACCCCACGACAGCAAGGTACCGGGGACTCCTGCCACCTCAGCCCCTCCAGAGGTGGACGTTCTTTCAGCAGTTCGCAGAGCTACCCGGGACCTCCTCGCGGCCCACCCCTTCACCGAGTGCTGCCCGTCAGCCCGTGCATCGGCAGCCCCGACTCCTCTGTTTGTAGCCTGTTACCTCCCTGCGAGGAGTGGGCATTTTGGGTCAATTGTGTATTATTACTTCTACGTGTATCGGGGTTGTTGGTCTCGGCCGGGGTTCCTTCCCCACGCCTAGGCGTGGAGGTACGTGCGACGTTCCTTCCCTTGACATTTGCTTTGCTAGTATGCTCTCGATTATGCAGCGTGCGAGTGTAGGATCCTAGCTACATATTCAATTCACCGTGGGTTTTGCGAGTTGAGAGCACCATTCCGTGGCCCTAGTCGAGCACCGAGCTCGGACTAGACTCCCATAGTTGCGCGTCGGCTCCCTTTGCCGCTTTGATCCACTCGTTTCCCTCATAGGGACGGCCGTGGACTTGGGTTTCTTGTTGAGAGACGCCTCTCTTCGGAGGAATAGTATGGAGGTCGATCTCTCGGCTTGCCTTGTCACGTGTGAGTGCTGGCCGCACTTGGTCTTCATAGTAGGTCCAGTCCTTTTTAGTCCCGTTCCGCATCAAATTTGGTATCAGAGCATGGTCGTCCAGTTTGTCCCTACAGACTGAGGTCCTAGGCCATGTCGAGTCATTAGATTTGCTAGAGTTCATTTGAGTCCATAGCTCTACTACTTGCATTGGAGTCCATTGTTGAGTTAGGAGTTTTCTGTTAGGTTTGTGTCTAGTTAGAGTTTTGTCCTTGTCTCATTGAGTCTTGCATGTCCAGCTCCGCGCCAACCCCATGGTGGTTCCTCGAGCCCATATGTCAGATCAGTCATCCCTATTGGCCCGATTCGATGCTCTTATGGTACGACCCCTAAGTGTCGCCCCTACCACTCAGTCGTCGGGAGACCCGATCCCTATACCGATGACCGAGTCATTCCAGCGCCCTGTCATGTCCACTGCCATCCTACCTAATGGGATGCATACGGAGATCGACTTCATCAGTAGGGTGTCGTCTAACTGTGTCTCACAAGACATTGTTGAGTCACTCTCTAAGACTGGGGAGATTGTTCTCCGTGATGGTTTAGCTTTTATCGAGTTTCAACGGTGGTTTGGCCCCGTTAAATATTTCGATGGCGCTTGGTGCAAGATCAGCACACTTGCTGGTCCATGCATCATTTTAGGGCGAACTTGGTTGGAGGAAAGAAGTGCGACCATCGACCTGGATAGGAGGACCTGCACCCTACACCCATCTCACCTTCCCGGTGAGTTTGTCTTCCATGACGGCGTTACGCCGACCACCTCCATGTCATCACCTGGGTTTGTTCCAGTGAGTTACGAGGCTGAACAGGAGTTGATGGAGGAGTACCTAACTGAGGTTGAGGAGTTAGGGAGTGACCCCCCCCACATCATAGAGGACTCAGTTTCCACTCCCGAGAGAGAGGCTTCACCCTTAGACCCTCATATAGAGACATTCTTACCTTCCGAGGGTGAACTGGTCATTGGAGAGTCTTTAGCTAGCTGGCTAAGGGAGGGTCCACTTCTAGATGTCTCCATTCCTTGCTATACACCCATGGGACCAGCCCTCCCAATAATACCCCTTAACTCCTTTCACACCACTTTTCGGTCCTTCTGCTTTCTTGAAAATGTGAAGGACTTCCTTAGGAGTTTAGATTATCAATGGGAGTTGACTTATATGTTGACCTTAGGGTCTGACCAACCCTATAGTCATAGCTTTACACTCCCTGCTTTGGGGTCTATTACCTCGGTCTACACCATAGGACATATCACATCCGAGGTCCTTTTATTATTTCCCATACCCGTGGAGGTTGATTTTGTCCCCGCTTATGGTTTCACGGTCCCGAGGGAGGAACCTAGCCTTCCTTGCCTTCCTCATGAGCCTCTTGCCCCATACATGAGAGTGCCTGAAGGTGATTATCTGCACCTGGGCGAATGTCGCACATGGGCAAGTATAGTGAAGGGACCTGTCGGGAGGGGACATCATTTCTTTGACCCTTTCGATCCCCTCCCTAGTGAGCCTCTCGACCCATATTCTTTTCCCCACCTTGTCGAGGAGGTCCACTATCATACACCACCTAGGCCTTCTAGTCAACACCTCACCTTACCGGCATCCAGATGCCCGAGCTTAGGAGGCCAGGGACACATGTCTCTTCCCCATGTTTCTTCATGTCCACCATCATATAGGGGTTTGTCTCATATAGGGAATGTCATGAGTGAGTTTGGGCAATTTAGTCCCCATGAGTCTACCACATTCCGTAGGACACCCATGCATGATAGATACAACTTTGGTTGTCCTGGTCCTCCCCGTGTTGTCCAATCATGTAGGAGTCATAGGCATGCTAGGTCTGTGTTTGGATGTCCAGGACCACCACTGCATTCACATAGGTATGAGTCAACACAGCTAGTTCGGAGTCTACATCATCATCACCACCTCGAGGCCAGCAACGCACGTTATAAGGATCTAGCTGATGCGCATCGACGCACCCGTGAGTTCCAAGTGGGAGAGTACGTCATGATCAGGGTTAGACCTGAACGGTTCCCTTCGGGGGCCGTGAAGAAACTCCAGGACCGCGGTGCCGGACCCTTTCGAGTCTTGAAGCGAATTGGGTCGAATGCGTATGAGATTGAGCTGCCAGACGACTATGGGATCTGTTCGACGTTCAATGTTTCAGATCTGGTGGCATATCGGGATCCCGCGGTGATTCCCAGTGAGCTTTTTGGGCCTACCCCTCCTGTTGAGAGCATTACACCTTCTGAGCGTCCACCTCCTCTAGCCCCATTACAGACACGCGAGCATATAGATTGCATACTGGATAAGCAGGTGACCACGACCAGGAGCGGAGCCTACCAGCGCTTCCTAGTGCGTTGGAGAGGGCGCCCTGAGACAGACGACACCTGGATCACGCGAGGAGAGCTGGAGCGGATTGACCCGGACTTGCTGGAACGTTACCTGAGCGACCGTGACCCTTACTCGACGGGGTCGAGTTCTTCCCACCCGGGGAGAATTGGTGAGGACACGCGTCACACTTTACGACGGAGTACACGGATCTCGCCGGCATCCCTTTGGCTCGGCGACCAGTTGGCAGATTAGCGGAGCTATCATCACTTATTTTATGCTTTAGGCCATGTTGGGCCTTGGATTAGTCCCTGCGTGGACACTTTTATTAGTTGTGTGGACCTTTGTAGGCCATTTGGAGCAAATTAGGCTTTAGTTGGACCATTTTAAGCTTATTAGATAGGAGTTAGGGCTATTGGGCCATTTTTTTGGTTCAATCTCTGGCCCATATGGGCTGGCCACCCACTCCCTTGCTTAGCCCACCTAGGGTTAGGGTTTTGGGCGCCCCAACTCTTTTCCCCTCCTCTTGGAAGGTGGCAGCCGCCCCTCTCCTAGATTATAGGAAGAGGGGTGCGGCCCTCCCCCCCCCCTTGCCTTGTTGCGCCCCCCCTTTCCCCATGCCATGTGGCGCATCCCCCTCCCCTCCCTCTTGGCTAGGGTTTCAACCCTAGCACCTCCCCTCCCCATATATATAAACCTTGTATTTTTTCCTTTGAAAAATAATGAAGAATTAATTTGTGAGAAACCTTGTGCGCAGCCACCACCAAGGAGAGGGTGACCTTCTCCATCCTTCCCCAAGGGGTGCGACGCCCCTCTCTTCCCCTATCCCCCATCTTCTTCTTCCTCCATCTCCAACTCCTGGGTGCGACTCCCTTGAGAAGGAGGTCCTGGTGAGGTGAGGATCGTGCTGTGAAGCGAGTCTCTTCATCCCATGTCGGAGAGAGATCCAAGCGGCGAGACGACGTCAAGCTCGGTGGCGTTCAATCCAATCTCGGATGCACCTGCTCTGCCTGCAAGCTAGGGGTCCAAAGATCACGTCGGTACGAACCCTTTCTGTGGGCAAACCGTCTGGCTTTCTTCTAGACTTTTCTTCCCCTACAAGTCCCCCTTCCAACCCCACCGGCCTTGTCCCAAAACTCGAATCAAAGAGGAAGTTGTCTTTGTAGACACTTTCGTCGCGCAGGCTGCTCCCTGGACAGACTCGCCTGTGATCAGAGTCGCCTTGGACACCCGTGTGCACCCCCGTTCCTTCTCCGATCGACCACAACCTCTTCACATAAGTTGTTCCCCTCCCTGTCCCCGAACCATTCGTGGTGGTTTCATCCCAAAACTCCATTGGGGCTGAAACTTCCCTTTGTGGCTACTTTCGGTCCTCCTCTGGGCGCTACAGTAACACGGCGGGACAGATCTGCAGTACCCTCCAAAGGGACCACCACCTCCCCTTACTGGAATGGCCTGAAAATTGGAGGGCTATCTCCACACACACCACTCCATCTCCAGTGGCCTCCCCTGGTCAGAATTCCATCCGCACCCCTACGCCCTCATATCCCATCTCGGGTTCACAGACCTGACTGCCCTGAAGTGCAGGCTGCGACCCCCACTTTCCACCCCGCCCACGCCCAAATCCTCCAAGGCACCGCCCCCGCTACCTTGGTCATCTGTTAGCCCTACCTGTAAGCTACCCACCAGAGAAAACCCCATCCCTAAATCTGTCCGGAAGCCTGCGTACCGACTGTTCTCCTGGTCTCTACCGGTGTGGGCAGACAGGCAGTCCGACTGCACGCCAGGTGTTTGACGAATTGCCACGGTCACCATCGGCCTCGACTGCAGTTCTCCTTCCACGGGCGCCTGTGGGACATCCCCACCAGCGCCCTCGCTGAATTTCGCAGGTCCAGGACGTGAGTAAGGGCGCTTACCGGAGTCACCCCCGGGCTGTTTGGCGGGCTTGTGCTGGTTGGCCAGCAACCTGTCCCCTCCTTCCGAACGCACTCCAGAGGCTTCCCCGAGGATCGGCGACATCCTTCTTCTTCCCGGAGGAGTGACCCCACGACAGCAAGGTACCGGGGACTCCTGCCACCTCAGCCCCTCCAGAGGTGGACGTTCTTTCAGCAGTTCGCAGAGCTACCCGGGACCTCCTCGCGGCCCACCCCTTCACCGAGTGCTGCCCGTCAGCCCGTGCATCGGCAGCCCCGACTCCTCTGTTTGTAGCCTGTTACCTCCCTGCGAGGAGTGGGCATTTTGGGTCAATTGTGTATTATTACTTCTACGTGTATCGGGGTTGTTGGTCTCGGCCGGGGTTCCTTCCCCACGCCTAGGCGTGGAGGTACGTGCGACGTTCCTTCCCTTGACATTTGCTTTGCTAGTATGCTCTCGATTATGCAGCGTGCGAGTGTAGGATCCTAGCTACATATTCAATTCACCGTGGGTTTTGCGAGTTGAGAGCACCATTCCGTGGCCCTAGTCGAGCACCGAGCTCGGACTAGACTCCCATAGTTGCGCGTCGGCTCCCTTTGCCGCTTTGATCCACTCGTTTCCCTCATAGGGACGGCCGTGGACTTGGGTTTCTTGTTGAGAGACGCCTCTCTTCGGAGGAATAGTACGGAGGTCGATCTCTCGGCTTGCCTTGTCACGTGTGAGTGCTGGCCGCACTTGGTCTTCATAGTAGGTCCAGTCCTTTTTAGTCCCGTTCCGCATCACCATCTCACGTACCAGCACCATCGCACGGTGACCATGATCGGAGAAGAAACGGGACGCACAGTCCACGGCCAAAACACATGACCCACTCGGGAATCATCTTCCAGGAAGACTCACGACATGCGGGGGAACCCCACCGCACACATACCGATACACGGTGACTCGATCGAGCGAGAACACGGAAACCCAAAACGCCTGGGGTCCCCCGGACCCACCAAGCCCACGGGTGCGCTTATCGAGGTAACACGGCACCTCCAGACACCCCAAAACACGATAACAAAGCCCACGGGGTGCCCGGGACACTCACAAGGCCAAAGGTCGACCATTGGGTCACAACCGAGTCGACCGGAGACCAACACAACCCAAACGGAGCGCTAAAAGGTCACCTGGACCCTTAAGCTCGTGGCATGCAAAACGAGGTAAGTGGGACAACCTCTGGACACCCAAAGACACGGTCACAGAACTCCACGGGGTGTCCGAGACACTCACGAGACCTAAAGTCAACCACTGGGTCGCAACCGGGTCGACCGGAGGTCAAAACAGCGCAAACAGGAACCAGAACGTGGTAGTGGTCACCTGGTGACCGCGACCAGATAGTGGTCGACCGGGGACCGCGACCAGATGGTAGCGGTCGACCGGAGACCGCGACCATGCTGTCACGGTCACCTTACGACCGCAACTAGCCACGCGCAACCCCACTGGTAGCGGTCGCCCGAGGACCGTGACCAGATAGTAGCGGTCATCCCATGACCGCGACTAGACCAAAGCGGTCTATCGCACGACTGCGACGCTCGAAGGCCTCCTCGACCAAAACACAAAGGATGAACGCGGTTCTCCCAAGACCGCGACCAATGAACGCGGTTTCTGGTGGACCGCGACCATTTCGAAAAACCGAGAACGGCGGGAAAACCCCAAAAATCCACGCCACGCCCCCAAACATCCACGGATGAAGGGGAAAACATAGGGGAAGCCCCCAAATAACCCCTAGCATGCATCTACGGCCTCGGATCGGCCAGAAACACAATGAAACAGGAGATCGGCCCACAAGCCCTAAAACATGGATTTTGCCCAAATCACCCCGTTTGGCCCGCTCGGCTCACCGTAGCCTACGAAACTTGCGGGAAAGGAAGTGCACGAGCTGGGGGTCCATCACCCTACCTCCACCGAAGATTTCGCGCACCGTGGATGCCGATCCACGAAGAAAACGCCGTTGAAGCCTCGCCGTTCCACGAACCCACAGCTGAGCTTCACCACGCCCTCGAGCCTCGATCCTCGACCCATCCTCGCCATCCTCCTCGCCCGCATCGCCCCGCATCGCCGCCGCCTCGGTCCGTCGGCCGCCGGAGAGGAGAGAGTGGGAGAAGAGAGAGAAATGAGAGGAAGAGAGAGAGGGTGGGGGGTATATATAGGAAAATCTGGAAAATCAAAAAAATCCCAAAAAATAGAAAATCACGCCTGCTCGATCCTCGCGACGCGCTGATCGCAATGGTACCACTCGCGCCCAGGTGAACGGCCCGGTTCACCCGCAACGAGCTTCCGAAGAAAAAGCCGAAACCCACACCGGGAATCGGAAAACACGCGCGGAAAAGCCGCGGAACGCTTCCGGGCCTCTGAAATGACTCCGGATCGCGCCGATCCGAACACAAAAGATGTCTGAAACAAAATTTCGGACACAGCAGAGTCAGACAGTCCGAGAAACCAGATCCAGGACCCATGAACGAGGATCCGAAAAACCCAGGGCATTACAGAGATGGTGTTCCTAGAGTCTCTTCTGAAGGAGCATTACCTGTTTTGCATTCTGTTTCACCAGAGAGTAATGGGGGACATATGGCTTTCTCATCTCCTTCAAAGACTCTAGGACTCAATCGGTATAGTTCTTCGATTGTTATCTCTAAATCATCAGAAATGGATGATCTGGTTTCTCCAAATTTGGAGCTCCCTTCAACCCTAATTGCGGCTCTCTCGGTTGCTATTGTTCATGTTCCTGAGATCGAAGTTGTTGACACTCATCCCTCACAGGCAGAGCAAAAGCTACAGCCAGTCTTACATATGGGACCTCAACAAACAACGGACATTTTAGCTCGAAGACATGATATAGCTAACTCTGCTGCAATTGACAATGTTCGGGTATTTGCAGATCGACTGGGAATCATCACTAGATCCATGACTAGGTCTAGATCTACGGGTAACATTCATGAAATTCAACATCAATGATGAATTATATCATTTGGAATATTAGAGGCATAGGAAATGATGTCTCTATTGGTCGTGTGAAATTTTTAATCAAAAACTATAACATTGATTGCATTGTTTTATTGGAACCTAAAGTTAACACTTGCAAGATGGAAGGCATTTGTAAAAACTGGGTATGTCTAAGGCTATTGCCAATGAGGCTGAAATGGCGCATATTTGGGTGCTATGGAAGGATCCCTTGGAATTTACAATTGTTTGCTGTGACAATCAATAGATCACTCTTTTACAGACTAATACTGCTCTTTCTGAATTCCGCATTTCTCTTGTATACGCAAAGTGTTCGATCCCTGAGAGAAAGACTTTATGGGATTCTCTGGTTAATGTTCATTCTCAGATTTCTGGACCATGGCTAGTGGCAGGTGATTTTAACTGCATTTTGTCTGATGATGAGAAACTAGGTGGCAATCCACCAAATCTGGTTGCTATGTCTGATTTTAAAGAGTGTATATCCGACTATGCTTTGATTGATGCTGGTTTTAATGGTTCTAGTTTCACATGGCATAATAATTAGTCTGGTTATATGGGCTAGATTGGATAGGGTTCTAATTAATGCTGCTTGGTTGACTTTATCTCCAGTCTCTGTAGAGCACTTATCCAGGGAAGCTTCAGATCATGCACCATTGCTTGTCAAGTTGTCCACTAAGGAAAAAATCAAGAGCAGGTTTTGTTTTCAAAAGATGTGGATTTACCATTCAAAATTCTTGGAGGATGTTAAAAAATGCTGGAATACCAGCCCAATTGCTTCTTCTCCCACCACTACTCTTTATCTTAAGCTTAAGTATTTAAGGAACATGCTGAGAGTTTGGAACAAGCAGACTTTTGGCAATGTCCATTCAAATCTTGTTGAGGCTGAAGATGCAGTAATCAAGGCAGAGTTCTCCTATGATCTTCAACCTACGGATTCCAATTCTGCTGCTCTGGAGAATGCAAAAACTGTGCTCTCTAAAAGGCTGATTCAGCAAGTATGTTTCTGGAGATAAAAATCAAGGGTTCGTTGGCTGCTTGAGGGGGATAGAAATACAAAGTTTTTTCATGCAACTACCATGGCCAATAGAAGTAAACATATTATATCTCGGTTAAGGAATTCAGCTGGTGTACTTACTTCGGATCTTGAAGAAATGAAGTCTATAGCAGTATCTCATTTTCATCAAGCATTTACTTCACAAGACCACTACATAGATGACCACTTTCTGGACTGTATACCATAGCTGGTGAATCAAATTGATAATGATATATTATGCTCTGTCCCCACTGAATCTGAGGTTCATGAAGCAGTTCTTCAACTCTCTCCAGATAGTGCCCCGGGTCCTGATGGCTTCACAGGTGCATTCTTCCATAAAGCATGGGATTTAGTTGGCAGCTCTGTTGTTAGTGCAGTACAAGAATTCTTCACTTCCCGACAAGGTCTGCCTAGAAGTGTTACCTCCACTTTGGTTGCTTTAATACCTAAAAGGCACAATGTGACTGATATTGCTTATTTTAGGCCTATAAGTCACTGTAATTATTTCTATAAAATCATCTCCTCTGTCATTAATACCAGATTAGCCACCATTCTACCTAAAATTATCTCATTAGAACAATCTACTTTTGTGAAAGGGAGAAATATTGTTGAGAACATAGCACTTGCTCAAGAAATGACTTATGATCTGGGCAAGAAAACAAGGGGTTCTAATGTCATGATAAAGCTTGATATGGCTAAGGCTTATGACCGTTTGGAGTGGGATTTCCTGTTTGCTGTTTTACACAGATTTGGATTTAGTAACCAATTCATTTGTCTGGTAGAAAAAATAGTTAACAACTGCTGGTTCTCTATTCTTTTAAATGGGGAAGCTGCAGGTTTCTTCAAGTCTTCTAGAGGTGTCCGACAGGGAGACCCTATTGCACCTTCTTTATTCATCATTGCAGAGGAAGCCTTGAGCAGATCACTGAAGGCAGCATATTACAGTGGCAGGGTGGAGTGGTTTTCAGGTCCTAGACGTTGCCCTAAAATCTCACATCTCCTATTTGTTGATGACCCTCTGATTTTTAGCAAAGGCAACATCCGCTCTGTTAGGAACCTGATGACTATTCTCAGTGACTATGAAAAGGCTTCGGGACAACAGATCAATGTTGCTAAAAGTGGGTTCTTTATCCATTCCAAGTGTAGTTGTAATGTGGCCAAGATAATCAAAGACAACACTGGTTATACTCAGCACTCTTTCCCGCACAAATACTTGGGAGTTCCACTTGTTCATGGCAGATCCAAGAAGGTTCACTTTGTTGGCATTATTAACTCCATTCAAAAAAGGATTACTGGATGGAAAGCTAGTCTTCTTTCTCAGGGAGCTAAGTTGATTTTAATCAAGCATGTGTTAACCTCATTGCCCATTTACACTTTATCTTCTTCTCCTTTGCACAGTGGGACATCATAAGTTAGAGCAGTCATTGGCCAACTTTTTTTGGGGATCTTCAACTCATGGTCACAAAAGACATTGGAGATCCTAGCAGTCTATTTGTAAGTCCATCCCCCATGGTGGGTTTGGCATCTTGTCTTTAAGACACATGGAAACAGCCCTAAGGGTAAAGATGCTTTGGCAGGCTCTGCATTCTACATCATTGTGGGTAGAGTTTTTTAGAGGTAAATATATTCGGAATGCCCACCAAACTGATGTTCAGTTTAATAACATGGGAGGGCTAGCCAAAAGGAGTTGGAGAAAGGCAAAAGACTTGATTCTCCAACATAAAAGGGTTGTTATTGGTGATGGTAGTCACATAAACTTCTGGTTTGATAAATGGTTAGGAAACTTAACACTGGCTGACTTGGTCCCTGCTCACTACATTCTGAACCCAATGGCCACTGTCAGGGAATTTTTAATGCACCCTTCAACCGAAGAACTGGCTGTGCAAAACAGGGAGTTTCCTATTAATATCAGCAATGCCTTAAGGAATGTCTCTTTAATTCAGGAACTGGATCAGGAATTCTGGAGTTTATCTTCTTCTGGGAAATGTAATGTTTAGTCTTCATACAAATTTATGTGCAGCAGTTCTAGTTTTCAAACTAATGTTCCTTGGGCCCGGATTTGGTCTAGCTGGTTACCCACCAAGCTGTCAGTGCATTTATGGAAAATTCTTCACAACTGTCTCCCTATTGATTCTAACATCAAACGGCTTGTTATTTCTTTATGCTCTAAATGTCTTTGCTGCTCACAGTCAAAGGAGGAGGATTTATGTCATCTATTTCTCACCAGTGAAATTGCTACTCAGATATGGACTCATTTCAGACTCATGGGTTTACCATTATTTGGTAATTTAGTAACTTGTTTCATCTTGAATGGTATTAGCTGCATCCAGCAAAAATCTTTGTTCGGACTTTTCACTCTAGTTGTACTCGGATATGGCATGTGGGAAATCTGGAAGGCTAGAAATTATGCCAAATATGATGGTAAACATATCTCTAAGCATGGACTTGTTCATAGAATTTCATACAAGGTCAAGCAAATTTGCACTATTGCTGATCTCAAGGAACCTCTCAATAGCAAAAGAAAAATCTTGGAGGACTTTGGGATTCATAATATCAAATCCGGTCAACAGCAAATCAAACTCATGAAATGGGTTTGTCCCCCTTGGTCTTTCCTAAAGCTAAACACTGATGGGGCATCTAAGAAATTCAAGGAATCCGGGGGTGGTGAAGTCATCCGAGACCACAAGGGGAATGTTCTTCTTGCATTTTCACATTTCTATGGCAAGACTAACAGTTTAGTGGCTGAAGCCCGGGCGCTTCTTGATGGGGTAAAATATTTACATACTCTAGATAATAAGCTTGCTATCATTGAATGTGATTCCCAAACTATGGTCCAGATCATTAGAAGACATATTCAATGCCCTTGGTCTATCATCATCTATGTTCGAGAAATATGGAGCAGTATTTCACACTTGGATACTATTCATCATATATACAGAGAAGGCAATTCTGTGGCAGACTCCTTAGCTTCCCTGGCTTGTTCTATGAAATGTAATTCCTTTTTTTCATCCCATGAGCTCCCTTCCAATATAAAGGTGCAGCTCGTTTAGATAAGCTAGGCATGCCTGGCTTACGTTTGATGTAATTCTTATTCTTTTCCAATGATAATAAAATTTGCCTCCTAGAGATTTGATGGTGGAGTGGCTATTCTCCTTACCTCTGGCAAAGGGTGCACTCTCCCATCTTTCCCTAGGTACAGTTTTTCTTGATTAAAAAAAAAACCAAGCATGCAGCAAGAACCTAGTGATTAAGCAATTAAACATTATCCCATTTCCATGAGTGTTCATATATTTGCCATGTAGGGACCCGGACAGCTGCCGCAAACACAAGAGGTCCACACACACACACACAAATGAACGAAAGAGTACTACGCAGACCCGGGAGCGAACTCCCACCCAGATTCTTGTGGCCCAGTGGCGTTACGTATCACCATCCCACAAAGGCCGCCCCACAATGGGACCGAAGACTGAATCAATAGGATTTTGAACCAGGGCGTTACGTATCACCGTCCCCTAGGATCTTTTACTTCCACGGCGTTACGTATCGCCGTCCCACAGAAGAGATCGAAGTCCAACCTCACATAATGCTGTTGTTTTCCCTTCATGGCATGCACATTCTTATTTATCTTATAGTGACTAGAGTGATATTTATCATAACAGACATGCTTTCATTGATCAAGGGGGGCCAAACAAGCTCACAGTCATGCTCCTCATAATTTAAACATGCTCACAAATATACTTCTAAATAGTTTAAGAGGGCTAAACATACTTGCAGTCATTTTCAGGTTAGTACATGTTTATCCTTTCTAGGCTACACATGTACAGAGAATGATTTATATCTGTAAGTACAGAATTTCTGTGGGCATGAAATTTTTACTGTGTGTTGCTAACTTAGCCTTTTGCCATTTTTTAATTTCTAAGATTTTTATGAATTAATATGCCCCCCCAAAATTATCCTTTTTTCAGTTTCTAAATTGGGCAGAACCATAGGTGCACCGACCTTGCTCATAGCCGGGGCCAGCCTGCACCGACCTCACTCGCACATGCACCGACCTTGCTCGTGGCCAGGGCCAAACTTGCACCGACCTTGCTCGTGGCCAGGGCCAACCTTCCACCGACCTACTATGCATGAACTTTGTTTATGCTAACACAAACATGCACAGACCGACTATGCTCAGGCCTCACCGTGGCCAACACGAAACTTGCACAGACCTATTATGCTCAGACCTCACCGTGGCTAACACAAAACATGCACAGATGCGAAACATGCACCGACACAAACATGCACCGACACAAAACATGCACAGACCTTATTCTGCGCAAACCTTTACCTACGCATGGACCCAATAGTGCACAGACCTTGCAACGAACGTACAGACCCCTTTTACCCACGTATGGACAAAAGTACACAGACCTTATAAACAATGCACAGGCCTCTTTTACATTCGTATGGGTAAAAGTGCACAGACCCTGCAAACAATGCACAGACCTTACTATAACTAAAACATGCACGGACCTTAAACCTGCATTGACCTTACCTATATATGGACTAAATGTGCACCGATGCCAACACAAACATGCTCAGTCCCTTACGCATGGACTAAATGTGCACCGATGCTAATAAATCATGCACGGATCCCTCTTGGCCTAAACATGCCCCGACCTCTCCCTTGGCCTGCACTAAACATGCACCAACCTACTATGCATGGACCTTGGTTAGACCTGATGTATGGACTCTAACACGTATGCTCAGACTTGACTGGCTACCCCATTGGTGCACCGACTAGGGGTTTCCTATATATGTGTTCTGACCCTCCCAAGGACTGTGGGAACTCATGAAACATAAAACTGATTTGAAAAACAAACCCCAAAATGGATATGATGGTCATCCCCACCTGCCCTTAATCCCTCTTTTAGAGTGTAGAAAATATATGGTTTTCTCATAAACCATTCTAATGCGTCATTAACCCCTAAGTTTGAGGTTAGGTGCCTACCTTTGAGATGTTAACCGACGATCCGGGGATAATATCCACACCCCAGATCCACCTCAGCTTTACCCTTCGATCTGGGGATGAGATCCACACCCCAGACCCACCAATACTTCTCTGCAGGTCCACCCTCCTACGTAAAGGCCAAGGTCCCTCACCTCTCTTTCTTTCACAAAATGACCCATAGGTGGCAGAAAAATGGAAGATGAGTGTTGCAAAAGGATGGCCACCCACGGAACCCTCTCCTTATATAGTTTTTCAGGCCTCCCAAGAGTTCACCCACGTCCCTTGAGGCTCTAACAAGCTCCAAGGTCGCCGGTTTTGAAGAGGAGTTAATGCTAAGCATCCCTTCACGTTTGAACAGGTGTGACCCTTCGACCGCTGATCATAAATGCTAGTGTGCGCACATTTTTGTTGGGAATTACATTAGAATGTCTTCATATGAAATGAAGAGGACTTCCAGATCTAACTTTCAGTCTTGGTTTCATCGAATTACATTAACTATACCAGGAGTTATGATTTTTCCATTAATTACATGTGAATTCGCCCAACAGTCATACCTCTTCATGACAGCCGTCGGAAAAGGGCTCAGAACCGTGGGTTCTGGTGCGAATTGGGTCTCCCCCTCAACATAAGAGTTTGGGCTAAGGGTCCAAGTTTTCTAATGGGCCAAGTTTCATCCCATTCTGATCCTTCTACGATAAGTTACAAATTTTCTAAGGGTTCTTAGATAGTCTGTCCAGATTTTTGGCCCGTTTGGTTTATGGGTCTGAATTGTGCCCTATTGTGCTAGTGCCCATTCATCAGGCAGAGATAGCAGCCGAGGAAGAAAGCGTCACGCCGAGCGGGCGAGTCGAGCCTCCATTAAGCACTCTACGGCCCCGCAGGCGAGTGAATTGCAGGCCCTGGTATTCTCCGACCAGGACCTGGAAGGGTTAACCACCCCGCACGACGACGCTCTCGTTGTATTGGCTACAATAAACCATTGTAACGTAGATAGGATCTTGGTTGACAATGGTAGTGCCCCTGATGTATTATCCTATGAATGTTTCCTCAAGATGGGAGAGAATCCATCTAAACTCCGCTCGATCTGAACCCCCCTCTGTGGGTTCAACGGCCAGGCAACTTATCCCGAGGGAGCCCTGAGCCTGCCAGTTACTATCGACACCCCGCCCAAAATCGTTACGGTTATGGTAGACTTCATCGTGATTAAGGGGATGACGGCATATAACGCCATCTTTGGCCGAGGCATTCTCAGCCGAATGAAAGCGGTGCCATCTACCTTTCACCAAAAAATGAAGTTCCCAACCAAACATCACGTGGGGGAAGTCCGAGGTAACCAGGCATTGGCTAGACTATGCTATATAATCTCGGTCGAAGCCACTAGGCCGAAAGGGGAAAAATGAGTAAATGAAGCCGAAGAGGGACCCGCAACATCTGACCCTGGTGGTGAGTTGCTAACGGTCTTCCTTAACGGTGACCCGACTCTAGGAGTAAAGATCGGAGCCGATCTACCACTTGAGGAACAGGAAAAATATAAGGATTTCCTTACCCGGTATATCCGAGTCTTTGCATGGTCTGATGAGCACCTTCCCGGGATCCCGGGAGATGTGGTGATGCACAAGCTCAACCTCGACTCAACGGTGAAGCCAGTCCAGCAACACAGAAGAAAGCATGCCCTAGAGAAGCAAGCGGTCATCAAAGAGCAAGTCATCAAGGGGCAGAAGATTGGCCTTTTTCGACCGGTCTTGTACCCTACGTGGCTCACTAACATCGTCCTTGTACCAAAGGCTTCTGGGAAATGGTGAATGTGCATGGACTTCACCGACCTCAACCAGGCTACCCCGAAGGACTGCTACCTATTGCCAAGCATCGATCAGCTGGTCGATTCAACCTCAGGCAACGAGCTTCTCAGCTTCCTGGACGCCTACTCCGGCTACCATCAGATCTGGATGGACCCAGAGAACATCAAGAAGAACGCCTTTATCACCAACTTCGGCGTACACTACTACACCTAGATGCCATTCGGGCTAAAGAACGCCAGAGCAACATATCAGAGACTGATCAACCATATCTTCGAAGGATAGCTCAGTCGGAACGTCGAGGCCTACATTGATGACATGTTTGTCAAAATGCCGAATGCCGAAGACCACCTCGTCGACTTAGCCGAAACCTTCATCACCCTCCTGAAGTGCAGCATGAAGCTCAACCCTGCCAAATGTGCCTTCGGAGTCAGATCTAGGAAGTTCCTAGGCTTCCTGATAACTCAGCGTGGAATTGAGGCCAACCCCGACAAGGTCCAGGCCATCCTGGACATGCGGCCGCCCACCTGCATGAAGGACGTCAACGCCTTACGGGACGCATTGCTGCGCTCAACCGTTTCCTGTCCCGGGCGGCCGAACGGTGCTTACCATTCTTCAAATTGTTGAGGGGACCCAAAATGGCATCTGCTACGTTTGCCTGGGACGAGGAATGTCAGAAGGCGTTCGCCGAACTCAAGGAATTCTTGGCCTTTCCCCCGGTACTGTCCAAGCCGGTTCAAGGCGAAGCCCTATACCTCTATCTCTCGGCGACCCCTTCTACAGTGAGCTCGGTCCTGGTCAGAAATGACGCAGGGATCGAGAGACCAGTTTACTATACCAGCAAGGTGCTTAATGAGGCTGAGAAAAGGTACCCCGCAACCGAGAAACTCGTGCTAGCGTTGGTTACCTTGGCCAAGCGCCTATGACCCTACTTTCAAGGGCACTCCATTGTCGTATTGACCGGCGAACCTCTGAAGAAGATTCTCTTTCACCCTGAAGCATCGAGACGCCTCGTCAAATGGGCCATCATGCTCAGGGCCTACGATATCTCGTCTCGCCCCCGTTCGGCCATCAAGGGACAGGCTCTCGCAGACTTCATTGCCGAAAGCACGGTCCCGATTGAAGAAGTACCTCCACCAGCGCACGGGCCCACTTTGGATATGTTCGTCAACAGGTCCTCCAACTCGGCTGGATGCGGCGCCGGTGTCCTCCTCAAATCCCCTGAAGGAGCGGAGCTACGGTACGCCCTGAAGTTCAACTTCGAGGCATCCAACAACGCCTCCGAGTACGAAGCCCTTATCTCAGGGGCCAGGATGACTCGACGACTGGGGGCCGAGCGGGTCAGAATCCACACTGACTCCCAATTGGTCACCAGCCAGGTCAACGGTGATTACGATGCTCGGGAAGGACAAATGGTCAAGTACCTCCAAGTAGTCAAGAGGATGGCCCAACTCTTCGAGAGCTTTGAGGTAGTCCGGATAGCTCGAGAGGAAAACTCCCGAGCGGACGCCCTCTCTCGACTGGCCTCCTCGCTCGACCCCGCAGGTACACGATCACTCTTTCTCCAAGAGCTCGGGCGACCGAGCATCGAGTCCGAGCGTATGACCGTTGACTCGGCATCTCCGAGCGACTGGCAGACCCTCTACATATCCTGGCTCCGGGATTCTCAAAATCCCACCGACACTCGGGAGGCTCGAAAGTTGAAGTACCAAGCTTGGCATTTCATCATGCTACATGAGGCCATGTACCGCAGATCTTTCTCCGGTCCCCTCCTCAAGTGCATCAGCGTTGACGAAGCCAACCGAGCTATTCAAGAAGTACACGAAGGCACCTACGGAGCCCACCAATGAGGAAGATCGCTCGCCAGGATCCTACTTCGACAAGGTTACTAGTGGCCCACTATCCAGCGCGACTGCATGACCTACGTACAGAAGTGCTACCGATGTCAACTCTTCGACCACCTGATCCATCAGCCCGCCGCGGAGCTCATCACCCTTGCCGAGCCATACCCTTTCGCTCGGTGGGGGATCGACATCCTGGGGCCATTCCCCATGGCCCAAGCTTAGAAGAAGTTCGTCATCGTCGCCATCGACTATTTCACTAAGTGGATCGAGGCCGAAGCCACCACCAGGACACCGAGTCAGTCATATAGAGTTTTGTTTGGAAGTCGATCATCTGTCGCTACGGTGTCCCCCGAGTGATCGTAAGCGATAACGGTTGGTAGTTTGATTCTCATTACTTCAGAGACAGATGTGCCAACCTAAACATTCGCAACCACTTCACTTCGGTAGCCTACCCCCAGGCTAACGGACTGGTCGAAAATGCCAATAAGACTATCTTAAAAGGCATCAAAACCAGGCTCGGCAAGGCCAAGGGTAGCTGGCTCGAGGAATTACCGAGCGTACTATGGTCGCACCGAACTACTCCGAGGATGGCCACTGGTGAAATGCCTTTTCAGCTGGTGTATGGCACGGAAGCCGTAATTCCGTTGGAGGTCGGCAATCCCTCTCTCCGAGTCATCCACTTCAAACCTGAGGTAAACGAGCAGAAACTACGAGAGAACCTCGACCTAGCAGATGAAATCCGAGAGATTGCAAAGATCCGAGTAATGGAATACCAATGGCGCATCACTTGATACTACAACTCCAGAGTCTGAGATAGACACTTCCAACCGGGAGACTTCATCTTGAGAAAAGCCGAAGCATCTCGACCACTAGAGGCGGCGGGGAAGCTGGCCCCTACCTGGGAAGGCCCCTACCGAGTGGTCGAGACGCTCGGGAAAGGAGCATACTGACTGTCCACCATGGAAGGAACGCCCGTCCCTCGGACATGGAACGCGACAAATCTTCGCAAGTTCTACTTTTGATCATTTGGCAAGCATACACATGTAAGTAAAATAGAATAAACACCATTCTTCTCTTCTTATTAAAATTGGATGTACATCAAGTAGGCCGTAGCCAATACAGTATACGTGTACAAAAATACACCCTCTGGCACTATTACGCGAGCAAAACGCTCGGCCAACCCGGTAGGCACTCCTACGTCCAGCCACTAACTCTACTTCATGCGAAAATTGGCTCGGACAAAGGGTCGCCGGCCTCGTTGGTTTGAGAAAAGCTCGGAGGAAAAGAGGGGAAACAACAAAAAAGAGAGAAAGAAGAGGAAGGAATACAAGTGAAGGCCTCCTCTCTGCCAACTCTTTGGAAGGCAGACAGAGCAGGCATCCTCCGAAGAGTAAAGAAGGAGGGAGAAAAAGAAAACGGCAAAGGTGGGCGAGGAGGCAGGGGGAGGCCAAGAAAGGAGGGAGCTTAATTAGCTCCCCCCTCCCCTTGGGATGGCGTCGGCGAGTCAAGAACAGGAGGGCGACATGCTCCGGCATGGCGAACCCTCTCCCAAACTGACCCCCGACTGACGAACCCTCTTCCAGACTGAAACAGTAGGAGCTTCCCTCCTACCGCCATCTGCATCATCGCCTTCTGAAGCGCTTTCCATGCCCCGCCAAGACCGACAGTACAACGCCTCGCGGAAGGGAAAGAAGGCGAAACCGCCAGGGATGGCCTTAAGCGATGAAAGGAAAAGGAGACGCCCCTTGGACCTTTTATAGGCCGAAGGGGGAGCTGATCGCCTTAAATGACTCTCCCCATACAAAAACATGCAAAAAGGGCTTTCCCTAAGATGGTTACCTCATTTCCCAACATCCCGCCAGCGGGACGCGCGAAGCGGCAAGTCATTAAGGGCGGTATGGAAAAATGGAAAGGTGCCAGTGCCATGTTAGTTATTTGACAGATCGGCACGCGCGATATCTGTAGAGAAAATCGGCGCCATCCCCAACGACTACAAATCCGATAGTCAAATCACACCAAAAGCAGTAAGAAACAGTGAATTCAGCATTTAATACAGCCGCTATTATATTTTCTAAAAAAGCCTTACACGGCTACATAAGGGAAAGAAAGGGAAAAAGAAAGAGAGAACTATTACATCAGGCCTCAGGCCCATCTTCAGGCTCGGCAGGCAAGGCTTCCTCAGCACCAGATGATCTTCCTCCAGTATTCTCGATGACGGTCGACCCAGGTACTGACCCCACCTGTGTGGGAACTGTCTCGGTTATGCGCTCTCCCGAAGATGCTGGAGTTGGCAATCGTTCGGACGAAGACTCCCAACCCTCCTCTTCGCTCAAAGGATAATAGGAAGAGTCGGTCAAACCCCAGTTCGAGTCATAGCGTTACCCAGAAGGAAAGACGAGCTTAGACGCCTAGGCCTCTGCCTCTATGACGGCCTGATCGAAGCCCTGGGAGAAGCCCTTCCGAAGGCCCCGGCGATAGCCCGACTCATAATAAGGGAAGGCAGCCTGGAGAAGAGTCGCCTGGTAGGCCTCTGAGCACTTATGTCGCTCGAGTGCCTCCGCCCCGGCCAACTCCGCCTGCCCCTCGAGCTCGGCTATCCTCTGCTCTGACTCGGACAGCCTTCTCTCAGCCTCGGTCAGTGCATCCTCGGCCCCCCGGACTCGACCCCCGAGCGCCTCTTGCTCGGCCTTCCACTGCTCGCCGTGCTCGACCTGAATCATATGCTCCGCCTCCAGGAGCTCATTCTTCCGGTCGACCATGTGACGAGCCTGGGCCAGCTGCTCCCCCAACGACCGAGCCTCCGCTTGGCTCGACTGCGCCCAAGCCCGTAGCGGGACCACCTCCCGATGAAGGTCACCAAGATCAAAGGTCAGACGCTCAACCTTCTGATCGAGCACACCATGGGCCCACGAGAGAGCCTCCCGCTCGGACTCCACCCGAGCATACGTGCCTACTGCCTCAGCCCCGAGCTAGGCCAAGATCAGGCTGCCTTCCATAAGTTGCACGAAAATCATGGAGGGGGGACCCCTCTAGAGCTTCTCCCGTACAACTCCCGAAGCAATAGAATGGCACCTCCGGTACAGAGGGCACGGACGCTGAAGGAACTAGTCGAGGGAAGGGAAACTCTCTCCGTAGCAGTCAGGATTGGGGCACCTTCCCCGAGCAACCCTACCTCGGGGGCCCCACCGGTTGGCTCGGGATGAGCAGCCCCGCCATGTGCCTCACCGGCCTCGGTCGGCTATGATCGAGTCGTTCCACCCTGCGACCCTCTAGCCTCGACCGGCTCGGACCGGGCTCCTCCATCTGGCACCCCCTCTGCTTCTCTCGGTGCCCCAGCATCGGCCACGATCCCTTCGTCATTTGCCCCCTCTTGCACTGCAGAGGGAGGAGGCGACAGGGGAACCTCATCAACCGGGCGCGCGGTCTCCGCCTTCCTCACTCGCTTCTTCTCAGCAGACTGAGCCTGCATCGAAGATCGCAACAACTTCGCCACGGGATCCTTCCGCTTGACCCCCCGACGTTCAGAAGCATCATCCCGGGTGACCCCCTTGCCCTTTTCAAGGGCGCGGGACGAGCCCTCCGAAGCTGGGAGATCGCTCGGAACCGACATATCATCCACATTGATGACCTCCAGCTCGACTGACCGTGCTTCCTCCTCCTCGTCCTCGGCCGCTCACCGCAGATCTGCGCAAATAAGAGCAAATTGAGAAGGGGAAAGCTCTGACTCTGAAGACTCTAGAGGAGAAGGAAATTGATGGATCGCCGTCACGGTAACCCTTGCCTGCTCCACAACGGCCACGGTGATTCTCCGTTCTTCCAAGTTACTCTCACAGCATAGGAGCCCCCCTCAAATATAAATTCAAAGAGAGGCAAAATCATAAACCCCGGAGATAAAGGGACGCAAAAACGCGCAATGCTTAAACTAAAGGCGGCGCGATGATCCGATCTCCCAGGGAGGGGCCTTCTCTTATTCATCATGACGGGCGTATTTTTAAAGGCAAGCCGCATCACGTGGCCCCTACCAGAGAGACATCTATACCCAACCAGAGCCACAAAAAGTCCAGCCCAAATGCTACTCGTCCGAGCCTAATTTTGGCTCGGTAGTAGGAGGGGGACAAGTGGAGAGGGGAAATCTCGTCGCCCGCACGGAGAGGCCAAAAGAGGTCCAACCAGACCGAACGAGGCCCAACTCCTCAAAGTGGCAGCCCTCAGGCCCACTTAGTATAAGCCCAAAAACTCACTCAGAACAAGCGCTTCCTAGGCGGCCTTCGGGTTGGGAAGTCCGAGCATCAGTTCGATCGAGAAAGCTCCCTCGAAGCCCCCTATTCCCTGTCCCGACCATGCACTCAGCACTCAGGAGACCACTCCTGGGCAAGTGCTGAAGAGTGATCTAAAGGGGGGTGAATAGATCAAACACCCAATAAAAATTACCACATCAGCTACTAGTGCGAAATTAAAACAAGCTACTGAAGGACGATCTGAAAGCACTCAACCGCGACCAAAATATAACTAGTCAAGTAGATCAGTCCTTATGCTATCCTAAACAACCATCTACTGAGCGATGAACAGAATGCAACGATGAACACAAGTCATAAAGCAATCGCATAGTAGACAAGGGATTTTAGGTTGTTCAACCCCAATCCAGAGGTCTACGTCCACCCCACACTCAAACTAGAATGTGGATTCACTATTGACTCACAGCTTGTCGCTGATCCACAGCTCCGGAGATGAATCCCTACAACCCGCTGAGCTTCACAGCTTACTGTCCAGAGGAATCCTCCTCTGCAACCGCTAAGGATTACAACTTAACCTCTGCTGACACACAGCTTGTTCAAGAGTTTCAAAAATGAAATGAAACAAAGCAAAAGATCATAAAACCTAAACAGGAATATAGCTGAACAATGAGTAAAATCAGCTCCGATTCTGAACCTGGAGACTGAAGACAAATACACTCTGAAATTCTTCTCTTCTAGCTCTCTTTTCTTTTTTCTACCCAGATCTGCTCTCTATTTGTCTGGATCGGGCTGCTCTTTTTCTCACTCAACTTCTTCTCTCAATATTGCACTCTGAACTCTTCTGCCTCGATCTATTTTCTCTTGAACGAGTCACTCCCTATTCATAGGCAGCAGTAGAGAGGTAGGGCATGTGCTCACCACGGCTCCCGCTCAATTGCCTTATCCAGATCTGACATTCCTAGGCCACGTGGCAGCATCCCAGCTCGACTGCTTTCCACGTGTCATGATCCTAGCATATCTTCCATTCTTGGATCACATGCCTTTCTTAACTTCCTCGAGCATGTATCCTGTCAGAATATCAGACTCAATGTCAACTTATGACAGTTATATAAGAGATAAAGATAGTGCACGGAGTTGAATTATAGTCAGAACTGAAATGCACAGACTCAACACAGCATTTGATTATATGTGCACGGACTTAATGTACAAGCAGCACACATATGCACAGACCTGATCTGTCTATAAAACTAGCAAGTGCACAGACATTATATATGTGAAATGCAAATGTTGCACTAACATAGTGTATACTAGCAAGGAATGCACTGAGTATGTATAATCAAAGAGCGAACGTTGTACTGACCCAATGTCTCGTGAGCAACCTTGCACAGACTTAATGCATGCACGGAAATGGATTGCACAGTCCTTCTACGTTGTGCGATAATGTTATGCACAGACTCAACTAAAAATAAAGCGTGACATGCACAGACTTATTATGCAGCATGCCTTGACTTGCACAGACTCCCGACGGATAACACTCTTATGCATAGACTTACCAACGACATGTGCACTGACTTTATGTGCATGGTGCAAGAGTTGCACCGACTCAAATGCGTGCGAGGTTAACTAATGCACCGACACCATGTGCCTTGAACTACGCATGCACGGACTTGGTCGCATGCAGCAACAATGATTGTACCGACTCATATATGCATCCACGAAGTGTTGCACTAACTCTATTCTTATGCACAGACTAAGTATAAAGATGTAGACAACAGTTAAATGAAAATCTGACATATAGAGTGCATCAAAATACATACACCATCATGTCAAAATAAAGTCAACATCTCAGTCAACTAAGTCAAACAGTACGGTTGCCTCAAAACAATTCAACCCAAAGCAGTACACATACTGCTCATCAATCCAAAGGAGACTGACATTCTCCCCCTTCAATCCATCTCAGAGGAGACCCAACATTTTCCCCCTTTTTGATGATGGCAACCCCAATAGCCCCAATGGCAATTCCAAAAAATTGACTACCATAAAGATAATGTATTTTGATGAGACATGAAGCATAGTCATATGATATGCATGCAAATGCTGACACTATGAACGAACTCTCAGATGTTATGTAGACTCTCCCCCTTGATCAAAAATATCATGAGCCCCTTCTCTTCTCCTATATGAAAAACTCTCCCCCTAAACACGTAGTCTCTCCCCCTAACAGCTTAATCTCTCCCCCTTTGCCATCAGCAAATAAGGAGGATAGAGGCGAGAGAGGATGATACAGAACCAAGGAGAACAGAGGAAGACAAAACAACATTCTATGTAAAGGTTCAGAATATGAGCAAATTATGGAACAGTTCTTCAAGTATACGAATCAAGCAATGTGCATTCTTGATATCATTCAGGTTCAATAGTTATAGAAAGTAGTGTAAATTCACTGACTCTCTGAAATAGGGCTATAGCGTCCGTTTGTAGCAAAGAACCTAATAGGGTGTTTGGTTGCTCTTTTTTACCTCTTTTTTCTCTCAATTTTAAAAAAAGAGTAAGAGATCTTATAACCCTGTTTGGTATTCCTCTCCTAAATTTTAGGGAGAGAATCAAGTCTCGTGTAAATCTTCCTCAAAAAAAAATAACATTGGACCAATTTTTTTAAAAAACACTCACATCGCTCGCGACCCCCTCCCCCCATCTCCCCTTCCCTCCCTTCCCTCTCCCTCCCGTCAGATGTCCCTCCCCCGCTGCGAAGCCCCCTCCCCCCTCCCCTCCCTCCGGTCCCCCCCTCCGGCACCGGCTCCCCCCCTGCGTAGCCCCCTCCCTCCGGTTCCCCCCCTCCGGCTCCGGCTCCCCCCCTGCGCAGCCCCCTCCCCTCCCTCCGGTTCCCCCCCTCTGGCTCCGGCTCCCCCCCTGCGCAGCCCCCTCCCCCCCTCCGGCTCCGGCTCCCCCCTGCGCAGCCCACTCCCCTCCCTCCGGTTCCCCCCCTCCGGCTCCGGCTTTGGCTCCCCCCCTGCGCAGCCCCCTCCCCTTCCCCCCTCCGACTCCAGCTCCCCCCTGCGCAGCCCCCTCCCTCCGGTTCCCCCCCTCCGTCTCCGGCTCCCCCCCTACGCAGCCCCCTCCCCTCCCTCCGGTTCCCCCCCTCTGGCTCCGGCTCCCCCCCTGCGCAGCCCCCTCCCCCTCACTCCGGTTCCCCTTCGGCTCCAGCTCCCCCCTGCGCAGCCCCCTCCCCTCCCTCCGGCTCCCCCCCTCCGAGATGGCAAAAAGTTCTATATAAATTTTAAAAATTATTTCACTTTTACCAAATAGATGTTATCAGTTTTTATCAATTTTAAAATTTAAGTTAAAAATTAACACAACATAATTTTTGAGATAGAAAGAGTTCTAAAAAAAAGTACTCCCAAACACCCCCATAAGTCACATAACCATAATAGACTAGTTCAAGACTGTATCTTACTGATTTCAGAATCAATGAGTATCAAGGAAAGTGACCTGAATTTGTATTGAGGTTAAACAATTGACACTTCATAACACTTATTGAAGGGTTCCAGCTTACTTTTGCACTTTTGATTTATCATCTGAACTCAGTGAACAGACAAGTGTCATTTATGCTGTTGACATTAAAGGTACACATGGGTTAGACGCAAGTACCCCCAGTTACTAAGCATAAACTACTATATCTGCCTCTAATCAAAAGCTACCAAGATGAGTTGCACCTTTGACATTAAGGGTACACGTTTATCAAACGTCAGTACCCCCAGTTACTCAGTGAAACCAACCCTATAGATTTGACCATGTGATCAGAGTTAACATGAGGCACTTCACGACATGAGGTCCTCTCCACTTCTTTGATGGAGGGTTCAGTTTCTCAGTGCAATTCAGTCATTGCTATGCCATTTTGTTCATTTCTTTCATTACAGATTTCATTTTTGCTGCCCTTTTTACTTTTTCAAGGTGACTTGTTTAAAAATAATACACATTCTAGTCTTCCCAGTATAGACATCACTAAAACTGGAATGTTCAGATACTGAAAAGATCTTTCCTATTAAAATCATGGAAGAAATGTTAAGAGCTATAAATATTTTCTATCACCTTATTTTCTGATGAACAGTCTTTTGACTCTATAGCCTATTAAAATTAAACCTTTAGTTCATTCAAGGAGCAAATGAGATTCTTATAAGAGAAGACTTGAAATAATTCATGCTCATGACAATGAACCAATTACTAGACTGTCATCCATCCTGAGTGAAATAAGTAGACAATGAAGTGCAGAATCAGCTCAAGAGAATTTCAAAGAGAGAAGATCCATGCAAGGCTCATTAATACCAACAGTACATGATGCCATGTGATAATAACTTCAGAGAATTAGGAGAGAGTAGAAGGATTTGTACACAGATCAGACTCTACTAAACTCCCCCTGCCATAATGATGCATCGACTTTGATATGCAAAAAGCAAACCTTGCACCGACCTTAACATGCAGGACGTAGACAATGCACCGACTATGTATGCGAATGATGTGAAGATGCATCGACTATAACATGTGAAAACACGAGGTGCACAGACTTTACATATGGCTTAGACACAAGGTGCACAGACTTTACATATGGCTTAGACACAAGGTGCACCAACTATGTGCAAAATTGTATTGATAGAACCTCGGTGCAGAACATGCGTTGGACTTAAATGCTCACACAATGCATCAACCATATGCGAGAAATGCAATGACTTATACTCTATGCAAGAATATGCATCGACTTCAAAGCTCAACAGTGCAAGGCATGCATATTACATTTCAACTGTGCAAAGCAATTATTCAGACATCAGAAGCAGTTTATTCAAAGTTCATAAACAGGCTCACACAGAATTAATTTTCAAGCTATTTACATTTCAATTAAAGAATGGAATCATGAATCATTTTCATGCTGAAATTTACATAGCCCCAATGCTCTTCTTAGATATTTAAATCTTTCATTTCCAAGAGGCTTAGTAAAAATATCTGCAATTTATTTTTCGGTTTCAGCAAAATGTAATTCAATTTCATTCTTGCTTACTGCATCTCTAAGAAAATGGTGTTTGATTTTAATGTGCTTAGTCCTAGAGTGATGAACATGATTTTTGGTTTGGCAAATAGCACTAGTGTTATCACATAAAATTGGAACACATCCCAAATTTATCTGATAATCTAAAAGTTGGTGCTTGATCCATAGTACCTGAGCTGTACAATTCCCCACAGCGACATATTCTATCTCTGCAATAGACAAGGCAACTGTGTGTTGCTTCTTAGAGGCCCAAGAGACTAGGCAACCACCTAGAATTGGCAGTAGCCACTAGTGCTTTTTTTATCTACTCGACACCCAGTATAGTCTGCATCAGTGTATGCTAGAAGTTCTACTTCACACTTAGCAGGGTACCAAAGCCCAAGTTCCTGGGTGCCTGATAGATACCTAAAAATCTTTTTCACTGCACTAAAGTGAGACTCCTTAAGACTAGCCTAAAATATAGCACATAGACACACTGCAAATTGTATATCAGGCCTAGATGCAGTAAGGTAAAGAAGGGATCCGATCATACCTCTATGTAGCTTGTTATCAACTGTTTTACCTTTGGAGTCTTCATCAAGACTTGTTGAAGTACCCATTGGTGCTGCAATTTTCTTGAGGTTTTCAAAGTTGAACTTCTTCAGCAGGTCCCTTATATACTTAGACTGGGTGATGAATGTTCCATCTATGGTTTGTGTCACCTGTAGTCCAAGAAAACATTTTAGCTCACCCATTGAGCTCATCTCAAAATCTTGTGTCATCAAGTCAGAAAATTCCTTACACAGTAGTTGAACCGAAAATAATATCATCCACATATATTTGAACTATGATAATGTCTGGATGACATACCTTGGTAAACAACGTTTGATCAATTTCACCTCTTGAGAATTTCTTTTCAGTAAGGAATTTGCTAAGCCTATCATACCAAGCTCTAGGAGCTTGCTTTAAACCATAGAGAGCTTTATTCAATTTATAAACATGGCTAGGGAAATCTAAACATTCAAAACCAGGAGTTTGTCTTACAAAAACATCCTATTTTATTTCCCCATTTAAGAAAGCAGATTTCACATCCATCTGCTGGAGAGTTATTCCTAGTGAGCATGCATAAGCAAGTAAAATCCTAATTGCCTTAGCTACAGAGGCAAAAGACTCTTCGAAGTCAATTCCAAATTTTTGGTTGTACCCCTGAGCTACAAGTCTGGCTTTATTCTTAACAACATTTCTCTGCTCATCAGTTTTATTTTTAAAAACCCATTTAGTCCCAATGACAGTCCCATGATCAGGAGGTGGGACTAGGTGCCACACCTTGTTCCTGTCAAACTGATTCAGCTCCTCGTGCATGGCATTGATCCAATGCACATCATTTAGGGCACTGTCAATGGTCTTGGGTTCTACATGAGAAACTAATGCAAAGGCATTCAATTCATTTTGAGCTCGAAAGTAACTTCTGGTCCCAAGGGGTTCATGCATGTTACCAATGACATTATCTACAGGATGGTCTCTAAGAAACCTAACATTGATAACATGGTTATCTTGACCTTCATTTACCTCCCCCTGAACAGTAGGCTCCACTGCATTATTGACTCCATGGTCTGCAGACTTTCCTTCTTTTAGAATTTCTTCATCATCTTCTTTCCTGCACAGACCATTATCAGATTTAGTCAGGGTTTCATCGAAGACTATATGTGGAGACTCTTCAACAGTTTTAGAATTTAGATTGTACACCCTATATGCTCTAGTAGTTTTAGAATATCCTAAGAAAATTTCTGAATCACTTTTAGGCTCAAACTTATCAAGGTCTCTTTTATCATTGACACGAATAAAACACCTACATCCGAAGACCTTCAAGTAAGCAAGTGAAGGTTTCTTACCCTTGAGGATTTCATATGGAGTTTTCTGGGTAAATGGTCTTACCATGGCTCTGTTAATTACATGGCATGCAGTATTGACTGCCTCTGCCCAAAACTTCCTTGGTAGGCTACCTTCCACTAGCAGTGTACCGGCCATCTCCACAAGAGTCCGGTTCCTCCTCTCCACTACTCCATTTTGCTCTGGTGTTCTAGGGGAGGAGAACAGATGAGTTATGCCATTAGCCCTGCAAAACTCATCAAACCGTGAGTTTTCAAACTCACCACCATGATCAGATAAAATACTTTGAATTGAATTGTTGGGTCCCACAGTGTAGTGGCACAAATCTAGAGGGGGGTGAATAGATCCCTCTCTAAAAATTAAGACCAATTAAAAAGACTTGATGGCTTCTCAATCAAACCTCACCGAACATGCAAGTGACAAGATCACACACGAAGAGATGGCAATTTGAACTAGCAGTGTACGATAACAAATTTAGCATCAATGTGCAAGATAATCAATAATCCATTCTGTGAATGGTGGTAGAAGATAAAGACCAAACACTCAACCAATCACACATGCACAAGGATTTTTTAGGTGGCTCAGGACCACGACGGGTACCATACGTCCACCACTCACCACGTCGGTGAGGCTTCACTAAAACGCTACACGAGGTAGAACACGGGGATGAACACCAATACACCACACGCTGCTCAACGGCAGCAAACCACACACACACGAGCTCGACGCTCAACACGCTGCAGAGCAACACAGACACAAGGGCGAACCCTCAACACGGTGCTCAGCACCACACACACACACACCAAGACAGGGACGCACCCCAACAGTCAATCCACACTCGGAGACACCGCTCCGAACACACACATAGTTTTCCTCATTTTAAGAGATGGACACAATGTACATTTGCAAGCTCAATAAGCACAAATCTTCAAAGCAATCTCACTAAACATCAACTAAGCACTAGACTACAGCAAATAAGAACAAGGATGGGTTGAGTGAACTCCTGTCTGGAGGACGATGGCCTTGGCTTCTTTAATGACTGAGGCGGACTGGACTTTGGAAGGAGGATGAAAGTTGATGCTTCAACATGTTCATTTCTGAAGGATGGAAGAGGATGAATATCAGACCCTTTCTTCTTCACCTTGAATCACTTTCTGCGCATTGGGTAACTTGGAGATGGTACAACCGTCTTCTTCAACAAGATGGCTTCTGGAAGGTGGAAGACGATAGTCTTCAACCTTGAATCGAGCTCAGCACGACCTGGGGAGAGGCATCATTCAGCTCTTGGCTGCACTCCCTACAAAAACCCCAAAACGAATGTTTCATTCGAAGCTTTCTCACCCCCTTCAAACCCTATCACATCCGATTTATACCCAAGAGGAATGGTCGGCCACGTGGAGGATATTATCCCTCAAGGACCAATCACAATAGGGCACAAAAAGATGGGATCCAGCAAGGGCTCCGGCCGCCGCGCGAACCGGCATTTTTCCCGGTTGCCGAAAAGTGTCGACCCCATAGGTCGACACTCGCGTTCGGGCACGACAGAACAAGGCCCAAATAGAACCCATCGTAGAAAGTGTCGACCCATGGGGTCGACACTTTCCACCTGTAGCAATAATAAAAGGCCACGGCAGAAAGTCCTGGAATAAGTGTCGACCTTGTGGGTCGACACTTATGTCCAGGGTTCTGAAACATGAACCCAGACAGAACCTCGTGATAAAAAGGTCGACCGTGTGGGTCAACTTTTTATCCTCAAGTTCGAAGACATAAGAGGGCCGGCTTAAAACACCAGACCCTTGGACAAAGTGTCGACCCATGGGGTCGACACTTTTCTGACATAATGCAAACTTAATAAAACACACACATGGGTAATTCTAAAAGGATGATACATTAAAGACACATGCAAGGATGAAAGAATTAAGTATTACCTGCCCCAAATCACAGACTTACAAGGTAGGTATGGATAGGGAATTACCTAGGGATTCGTTCATCCAATCCACACAACAAGCCTCCTCCAACCATTCAACCAAAACAGCTTACCATTTTGTTGGTCCACATGCATGTGAAGATCCAATTGGAAGGTTTCCAATTGGTCTATATGTTCATTCCCATTCTTTACACCTGTCACATTACATACTGGAAGTTAGTCTTCCATATCATTCAAATTCTAGAAGTTGAAACCTATCTCTCATAAATCACTCAATATTTAGACTAAGTCTCTTCAAACCACATGTTAGCTATCACAATAGCTTGAATCCTATCCAAATCAACTAAGGAAGAGTTAGAAGAATTTCACCCAAATTGTTCGAAGACTTTCCTTTCTCACTAACTCCTGTAAACATTTCAAAACACACGTCAGTTAATTTCATCAAATCAGTTGACCATGTCATACACTAGCCGTTCAATCAAATGGAGTTTGCTCAATTCATTTCAAATCCACAAACTACATATGCAAAATGTTTACATGGAGAACAATCGCATGGTATATAGTTCATCATCAAAATTCCTTAATACACGGTTGTGCACGGGGTTCAACAATCTCCCCTTTTTGATGATGACAAATACTATGTGCAATTGACAAAATAGACTCGACAAATAAAAAGTGTTTCAGGGAAATTCAACTCACATCAGGCATTCTAGACATGAAACCATGTGAGCATTCCAACGACATTCAAGCATTCTAGACATGAAACCATGTTAGCATTCCAACGACATTAACTCATCAACAGAAAATTAAGGCATCCATATCCACAATTCACACTCCATTTCATGCAATCCATAACCAAAAAGATTTACATTGCCAAAACTCATGTTCCCACAGAATATCACTTGATCATCAACCATGTCCACAAGTAAATTTAACATCAAGATACCAATTGTCACAAGACACATAAACATAACCAAAACATAAACATAACATCCACATGACTTAGACATAACAACCACACAAGACCTAAGGCAGCACATTTCATCTCCCCCTTTGTCATCAACAAAAAGAAGTGGTAAACGGGGGTAAAGTCAATTAGCTTAGGTCATTAGAAGTAGGGTGCTAGAGATCAAACCCTCAAGGAGAGGCAGGAGGTGTGCATGGATGCCTGAGAAAATCAGAGAGATCGTCAAACTTGGAGTTTTGAATGCCAATGGCAGTATGGAGTGAGTCAATGGAGTCGGCCATTGCAACGAACTTCTGAAGATAAGTATCATGATGAAGCTTGAGTTCTTTGACTTCCCGTGTGAGGGCATCCACTGATTCTTTGACATTGCAAACTTCATCAGCTAATTTGTCAAATTTGGTGTTCATTGATGTATCTGCTGAAGATGTAGACTGTGACACTCTAGTTCTGGCAGTTCTGCTGATGGGTTGTTCATGACCTTCACCTTCATTCTACTCAGACCCTGCTGCAGGGGCTTTACCTTTCTTTGACGGAAGTGTGCGAACAAGAACACCATTTATCAATTCATAGCCCATGTTTTTGCATATGGATGGGATAGTATAGATGTCGGTATCTTTAATTGGATGACTAACCTGCTGACTCAAGTCAATATGCAAGGATTGAAAAATTGGTGTTAAAGCAGCTCCATAAGGTAAATTTCGGTTCTTGGACTTCCTGTAGCTGGTTATGTACTCCATCATCACCTTTGAGAAGTTAACTAGTTCTCCATTCATGATTTGTACAAATAGGAATTTGTGCATGTCAGTTACTTGTTCCCTAGACCCTGATCTTGGCAATAGAATAGTGGTCATCATGTGATGCATAATTCTCTGAAGGGATGGGAATTCATTTGCATTGAGCTTCGGTACACACCCTGGTGTTGCTACCTTATCCATCATTAGTTCATATGCAAGTTCTTCAGAATAAATGGCTTCTTCATAAATCACCCCACTATCCCAAGGCAAATTTAGAGCTTTTCCTATCAACTCAGGAGTTAAAGGAATAGAACGCCCATTTATCTCAGTGTATAGTTCATCATTTTTGACAACCATATTTGCATAGAATTGATGAACTAGGGAATGATAAACTCTCCGGTGATCTGACATGAAGGAAATTAAATTTGGCTGCTTCCTTAAGAGTTCGACTAACCATGGCAGATTCTTTTCTATGCTCCTGAAATCAACCGCACGAGGGCGCAACACTTTCCTTTCAGCCAACATCTTCATCTCAGAGGCTCTTTTCCTTCTTTCAACCTGGGCTTCCTTGTCTTTATGCCTTAGCTCAGTTTGGATGCGGGCTTCTTCTCGTTCTAGCACAGACCTTTTCTTGGGTGTCATGGATGCAGCTTGGATAGCAGATGGAGGATGTAGATGCAGTAGTGAGACCCTCGAGCAGATGGAGGGCTTCCTCCGACTGTCTGGACTTCACGCCACGAACAGCAGAACTCCAAAAGAATGAGCTTCGAAGGAGGGTGCTGCGACTGCTTCCAGAGGAGGACGAAGAGCGAACGCCGCCGCTCGCCGGAGGGTGCTCTTGGAAGAGATGGGGTGGACGGAGAGAAACGAGGGCTGGAGGAGGAATGGAGAGGAGGAGCCGCGGAGGCTTGGGAAGTGGAGGATCGTCCGTGGGGTGTTGCGGATGGAACGTTAGGGCAGGAGAGAATGGGTGATGAAAGGGTTTAAGGAGAAGAGAAAGGGGGTTTGGTTCGATTAGGTTCAACCAGAAGAGAGCCAAGCGACCTTGGGTTCGAGCCATATGAGAAAATGGCGTGTGGAGTGAACCCGGTGATCCGGTTCACAAACCGGGTTCCGAAACAAAAGTGTCGACCTTGTGGGTCGACACATTTTGGAGACGATTCTGTCTGGCGAGAAACAGATGGACACACGGTAAGAGTGTCGACCTTAGGGGTCGACACTTCTTCTGCACTTTGAAAAATCAAGTGAAATGGAGTGAATTGAAGGCCAAATGAACCCTACTTGATATCCATGAAATGATAAACACAAACTGGGCAATATGTGGGTTGCTCAACTGAGAGAAGTTGATTTTGGACAAGGGAAATCAAATACCCACACTTGGATGATCAATTCAATTAAACATGCAAGCTTTCATTTCTAATAACCAACACAAATCATTGAAACTGAATTGTTGCACATAATAGACCAAATTTCAATTGAGCACACTTCATCCTCATGAATAGCAGTAAAGCCAGGATTGCTTACCTTATCTCCTTCCTTCTGAGCACTTCATTGAACTGAAGATTAAAACATGTTAGGGTCACCAAATGCAATCTAATAACCATGTGCATCAGAACTCGTGGTCAATGAATTATGAGACTAAATCTGAGGAATGGACATAATGTCAGAGTAGTAACTCAACGCACAAAAACATTTCAATCAGAATTTGTATTCCTTTTACCCATCACAATTTTTAGTTTGTCACATGGGAGTGTTTCTAACCGACTCAGTTCAACAATCAAACAGACATGGTTTTCTCTTCAGCAAAATCCATTTTAGAGGAAATTCAGGGAATATGAGTGGGATTGCAGATTCAAAGTGAGTTATGTACTTCAATTGTGGGGGATCAACAATTGAGTTCTTATAATGCATTTTAAGCATGTAGGCAGACAAGCAAGCATACATAGTTATAAAATCAAGCATGAAGGTTCCTTAAGGACGGGTATAAGAAGAATGCAATAGATTTAAGCAATTATGTCCATGAACCATATTAACATGGTTGTGCTTACAAGTAGACGTACTGCTTAACCATTGATGATCAACTAATTCAGGAAATACATTCAAACAATCAAGCTCAGATTCAACATGTGAACGATGAAGAATGACTTTCAAAACAATATGGATAATCATATGTTCTAAGTAACACTAACAAGAATCTCTCCTCCCTACATTTCAATACAAAATGCTCGGCTTTTGGTAGCTTCGCACAATCCCATACAATTTTATATTTATTTTAAATAGCAACATGACTAACCTTTTGACACGAGGTATGCCCTTTGTCTCAGGGGCAGTTCCCGGTTACTCAGTATCGTCATTTATGATTATGTGGATAAGACACTTTCCGATGCGAGTTTCCTCCTTTATTTCAGGGGGGATTCTCAATGTATTCGATGTCAAATCACACTTATTCAATTTTTGGAGGGACTGACAGCTTTTTCCTCACGAGTCACTTGACTTTAATGTAGGGGTTTAAGAATCCTTAAAAGTGTTTAGTGGAATAACAGAGATCCTTATTGAATGAAGTCAGTTGTATCAAGGTTCTATATGAAGTGAGTGATTGAACAGATAGTAGAACATTAATTAGCCTTTTCAAGGTTTTGTCTCCCCCTAAGTGTATGCACAGTTGACAAACCAAAATGACCTTGTTAAGATGTGTCATGAGGCATTCATGCCTGAATCAATGCAAGTTTATTTAACAAGGTTGTTCGGTCGTAGAAGGGTTCAAAAAGAAACGGATGTATATGATATACACTCAAGCATGTCAAAATGATGTATTCAAGCGAGTTGATTACCGATACGTGGCAGAGGATGTAGGTCCGAAGACCACACTCACGCATAACGAAAGCTTCCGGGTGGACTTAATCCACCTTTCCACTGACGTCATTTTATATACCGGTGAATCATGGCATTCATGCACACGAATATGAAGTATATGCAAGTCTGTACATCAAGGTGACAGATGACTAATTTTTATTTGTATTCACAAGTGTTCAAAAAGATGTGATGTGTATGGATGTAAGAGTGTGTGTGCTCTATGTGTAAAGTTCAACTTTTATCCACAAAAAGAGACGAGTGAACAATAGACAACTCTGTGAACAACTACAAAATTATAGTTATTCACACAAGAAAACATGAGTAAAAGCTAATAAACTCTATGAACAATTGCAAAAGATTGTTATTCAAACATGGAAGTAAAAGTGGAATGTATTACCACAATAGCTCATCAAATTTTTTGCCTTGGAGGAATTTTATTCTATTGACAGCTTCTTCCATCACAAGGCATTCCTGCAAGACAAAATCTTCACTTTGATGTTTTGGGAACCCAAGCCATCTTGGGTCCCTGGGGGTTAGGTGCACCACGATTTGTGGCTCTCCACAATTTCCTTGCATTCATATCATCAAGGTGCAATAAAGAGCAATCATCCATAAGATGTCCCACATGACCACAGTAATGACAATACACGCGTTGATTCAATTTCTTTGATTGGACATAAGCATTGGGCTTTTGAGCATGTCTGGGGGGTCTATGATTTTGAGTGTGAAATTTAGGTTTGACATTTAACAACCAACAGAATTTCATAGTATGACCCATTTTCCTACAATGAAAGCATTCAACCTTCTTTTTCTGATGAACTTGAAATTTACTGTCATGCATCCTACAAGCATTCAAATCATCCTCTTTCATCAAAATACAGTCATGCATTAGATGTCCAAGCTCACCACAATAGTGTCATGAGGTATTGTTTTGTTTTGGAGCTTGGTGTTCCACATTAGATTTCTTTGCATGCATGTTTGGCTTTTGTTTGACATGGGTAGGAATGTTTGATGTACTGGAGGAGCAGGAAGCATGCACAAAGGAGGTCTTGGTTTTCAGATTAAAGGCTTCCTTTTTGCTAGGATTGTATCCTATACCTTCCCGTTGGAAATTAACCTTAGTTCCTAGAAGTTCGTTCAAGTTTTCCTCCCCACTTACAAATTTACCCAATGACTTGTTCAAGTCAACAATTTCGTTCTGGAGTGAAGCAATTTGAAGTTCACAAGTTAGAATTTCATTTTCACAATAAATGGCTTTCTCATTCAGAGTGGAATTTATGGTTTTCTGAGATTCTATTTCCTGTTTTAGAATACTCACATCATCACTTTCTTGTCCAATCATTGACTTTCCCTTTTCAAAAGTCAGAAGTCTTTCTGACATGGTCATATTCAACATTTTAACCTTCTCAAGTTCAGAGCTCAACAGTTCATTTTCTGTTTCAAATTTTTCAAAACACTTCAACCTACCCTCAAGTAAAGAGACTTGAATAAGTAAGGCATCATTGTGCCCTTTTAATTTCTCATTTTTATCCAGAAGTGATTTGGTATCTGTTTTAGAGTCAAGTAGTTTCTCAAAAAGTTTTTCATCATCGGATAGAGAATCTAACTTGCTCCTCATACTTTCTTCGGTTTCCTTAAGCAATGTGACTTTACATGCCAAGAGTTCATTTTCTTTTTCCAGTTCTTCAGTTTTTGAACTTAGATCAATGCATTTCACACAAGAAAAATCATCATGGATATTTTCATTAGACCTTTTCTTCAGAACTTTGTTTTCATGTTTCACCTTTTGATATTTTTCTGACAGTTCTTCATAGGCATCTACTAAATCTTCAAAAGATAATTCATCTTCATCTGATTTAGAGCTTATCTCCTCAGCACTTTCATCACAAGTTTGATAGATATCATCAGCCATTAATCCCTTTAGTCCTTGCTTCTCTTGAGCTTGCATCAATTTGTCCATAAGTTCTTTGGCGGTTCTACAAGAGGAGACAAACGTGAACCTGTTAGCATTGACAGAATTTTTCATCAACCTCAAAATTGTAGCATTTTCATGACTCTTTAGTCTATCTCGGCTGGACCGCTTGGTCTCATCCCGAGGCAACTTATGAGGACCATCATTAACTAATTTCCACAAATTTGGATCAATTGAATTTAAGGTCCAACACATTCTTTTCGGTCATGAGTTAAAGTCATCACCATTATAAAATGGTAAGGAAGCAAAGAAGCAATATCTGAAGAAGCATTCATCATTCAAAACTACACTAGGATCCCTCTGAAGATCGTTTGATCTAATATAACAGAGCTGTGCTCTGATACCAATTGTTGGGTCCCACAGTGTAGTGGCACGGATATAGAGGGGGGTGAATAGATCCCTCTCTAAAAATTAAGACCAATTAAAAAGACTTGATGGCTTCTCAATCAAACCTCACCGAACATGCAAGTGACAAGATCACACACGAAGAGATGGCAATTTGAACTAGCAGTGTACGATAACAAATTTAGCATCAATGTGCAAGATAATCAATAATCCATTCTGTGAATGGTGGTAGAAGATAAGGAACAAACACTCAACCAATCACACATGCACAAGGATTTTTTAGGTGGTTCGGGACCACTACGGGTACCCTACGTCCACCCCTCACCACCTCGGTGAGGCTTCACTAAAACGCTACACAAGGTAGCACACGGGGATGAACCCCAATACACCACACGCTGCTCGACGGCAGCAAACCACACACACACGAGCTCGACGCTCAACACGCTGCAGAGCAGCACAGACACGAGGGTGAACCCTCAACACGGTGCTCAGCACCACACACACACACACACACCAAGACAGGGACGCACCCCAACAGTCAATCCACACTCGGAGACACCGCTCCGAACACACACATAGTTTTCCTCAGTTTAAGAGATGGACACAGATGTACATTTGCAAGCTCAATAAGCACAAATCTTCAAAGCAATCTCACTAAACATCAACTAAGCACTAGACTACAGCAAATAAGAACAAGGACGGGTTGAGTGAACTCCTGTCTGGAGGACGAGGCCTTGGCTTCTTTAATGACTGAGGCGGACTGGACTTTGGAAGGAGGATGAAAGTTGATGCTTCAACAGGTTCATTTCTGAAGGATGGAAGAGGATGAACATCAGACCCTTTCTTCTTCACCTTGAATCACTTTTTGCGCATTGGGTAACTTGGAGATGGTACAGCCATCTTCTTCAACAAGATGGCTTCTGGAAGGTGGAAGACGATAGTCTTCAACCTTGAATCGAGCTCAGCACGACCTGGGGAGAGGCATCATTCAGCTCCGGCTGCACTCCCTGCAAAAACCCCAAAACGAATGTTTCATTCGAAGCTTTCTCACCCCCTTCAATAAACCCTATCACATCCGATTTATATCCAAGAGGAATGGGCGGCCACGTGGAGGATATTATCACCCAAGGACCAATCACAATAGGGCACAAAAAGATGGGATCGAGCAAGAGCTCCGGCAGCCACGCTAACTGGCATTTTTCCCAGTTGCCGGAAAGTGTCGACCTCATGGGTCGACACTCACGTTCGGGCACGACAGAACAAGGCCCAAACAGAACCCAGTGTAGAAAGTGTCGACCCATGGGGTCGACACTTTCCACCTGTGGCAATAATAAAAGGCCACGGCAGAAAGTCCCGGAATAAGTGTCGACCTTGTGGGTCGACACTTATGTCCAGGGTTCTGAAACATGAACCCAGATAGAACCTCGCGATAAAAAGGTCGACCGTGTGGGTCGACTTTTTATCCCCAAGTTTGAAGACATAAGAGGGCCGCATGGTTTCGTGGGCCTCAAAGAAACAACATTGTATGGCTTTATCAACTGCCGAGGCCGAGTACGTGGCTGCAGGCAGTTGTACGGCTCAAGTTCTATGGATCCAACATCAATTGCTTGATTTTGGTTTCTGTTTGAAAAACACTCACATCATGTGTGATAACACGTCTGCAATAAATTTGTCCAAAAACCCTGTCCAACATTGTCATACTAAACACATTGAGGTTAGACATCATCTCATAAGAGATCATATTAATAAAGGTGATTTTGAGCTTGTTTTTGTTGACACAAAACACAACCTTGTAGATATTTTTACAAAATCTCTAAACTCTGATCAGTTTTGTTTTCTTAGAAGAGAATTAGGAGTGTGCAGGTTAGATAGTTAAATCCTTTTGAGTTGCTTTGTACATACACACTTTACATCTTCTCATAATGAAATTGTTCATACTGCTTTATCTTTTGCACATACAATGAATAACAATTTACTTTCCATACATGCTTTTATCTTCTCGCATCCGCATGTACATAAATGCATATACTTCATACTTGTGTGCATGAAAGCCATGATTCACCGGTATATCAAATGACGATTGCCGAAGGTTGGATTATTTCCAGATGGAAGCCTTCTCCATGCGTGAGGGTGGTCTTTTGACCTACGTTCTCCACCATGTACCGATAATCAACTTACTTGAAAATACCATTTTGACACTTGCTTGAGTGTATATAGAATACACACCTTTCAGTTTTGATATCTCCTATGACCTTACTCCCTTCATAAATAAAATTGCTTTGACGTAGACATGTTGTTACATGGCACATATTAAGGGGGAGGTTTTTGTTATAACTGTGCATATACTTAGGGGGAGACATCACAATGAATAGGCTAATTCATCCCATACATTCTATGTAATCTCTCACACCACTTGCACTTTTGAGTTCAATGATTGTAACTAATAAGGATTTCACCTATTCCACTTAACACATTTTAGGACTCTTGATCCCCTACATAGAAATCATGTGACTCATGAGGAAAAAGCTGTCAGCCCCACAAAAAATGTGAATAAGTGTGATTTGATATCGAGTAAATCAGGAATCCCCCCTGAAATAAAGGAGGAAACTCGCATTGAAAAGTGTCTTATCCATAGTATCATAAGTGATGATACCGAGTAACCGGAAAGTGCCCCTAAGACAAAGGGCATGACTCGTGTCAAAAGGTTAGTCATCTTAGTTATTCAAAAATATAAAAAATATATAATAATTTTGGGGTTGTGCGAAGCTACCAAAAGTCGAGCATGATGTATGAAAATGTAGGGAGGAAAAGTTCCTACTTGTGTTCTTTAGAAAATTTGAAAATCCATACTATCTAGATTTCATTGCTCATCCTTCACATATACATCTAGGGAGTGATTGTGCGAATGTACATCTTGAATCAGTCATATTTCATGAGTAATGTAGTACTACTTCTTATAAGCACTACCCTTTTACTATTGCTCATGAAACTCATGTTCTCTGTCTATAGCATATTTCTTAACCTGTTCATATAGAACATGCTTGCTATTATAGAATAATGAATACATAAGTGCTTGAATGCTCATTCCTTACTTTACATGTACATCTCAATGAGTTAATTGTGCATATATGACTTTTCTTCCGTGTTTCTCATAATCCCCTGTTTGACTCTGACAAAAATGGGGAGAAATAAAGTTAAGTTTGCTTGCATGATATTTGCTTTTAAACTGCCTTGTTTTGACCAAAAAGGGGGAGAAATAAAATGTTGAATGTTCAGATATGCTTATTTTGACAAGGAGGAATTGTTCTTTCATGCAAATCTTTATGTTTTTTCAAAGGGTTTTATCTTTGTCAAAAAGGGAGAGATTGTTGTGCCCCGGGTTATTTTGACGAAGAATAGATGTGATGAAGTCCTTCTGATATCTTCTCTATGATTTGCATTGATAGATCTTTGATGAATGTGAGCTTTGAATAGCTTGTGGATGATCGAGTGAAGTTCAGATTATTCATGGTTAAAATGAATGTTTAATGAATTTGAGTCATGTTAAAAAGGAAATTGTGAAGGTGGAATGTTAAATGTTGGTATTATAGTTTCAGTTGTGCTGAAATGACTATTTGATGAATGCTGTGTGGAATGATAATCCACTGCACTGACTTGGTCGCTCTTTGCACCGACCCAATCCTTGGTCCTTCAACATTGCACGGACCTTGCTGCTCCTTGCACCGACCCAACCCTCTTATATGCATTGGCCATGAGTTCTTATGCTTTAAATGATTCTTATCTGTTCTAATATGGTGTTGAGGTTCTCAAACATGCAGGATGGACCAAGCCTTGTCAGAGTGATTGAAAATCTCATTTGTTATGCTTTAAGATTGAAATGTATGAGTGCAGGTTCATTGTAGAATCCATTATCAAATTCTTGAAAGTCATGGTAAGAACACATGTTTAATTGAATTTCAATGTGGAGGGAAGTTATTAGTTCAAATCTAGTTTTACGCTTGGCAATCTCACTAAACAGTGCATATTTGATTGATCTTGAACTTTGTTTCATGAATTCTAGTGCTTCAATTGATTTTACTGGATCATCAAGCATGTCAAGTAATGTGTCGACTCTAGAAGTTGACACATTGCTTACACTTTTTTGTTGTACATTGTTTGACTTGTTTCTGCTATCGCTGGTAGAAAGTGTCGACTCATGGAGTCAACACTTACAGGAGCTGGTGGTCCTTTGAGGCAAACAGAAGCCTCACGAAAAAGTGTCGACCTCATGAGTTGACACTTTCAGGTAAGTTTAGCCATTCTTTGTGTAGCCAGAACCATCGTGAAGAAGTGTCGACCTCAAGAGTCGACACTTTTCACCGTGTATACTATTTTCTCATCAGAACAGAACTAGTCTGAAAAAGTGTCGACCTCAAGAGTCGACACTTTTCATGCAAATCTTTATGTTTTTTCAAAGGGTTTTATCTTTGTCAAAAAGGGAGAGATTGTTGTGCCCCGGGTTATTTTGACGAAGAATAGATGTGATGAAGTCCTTCTGATATCTTCTCTATGATTTGCATTGATAGATCTTTGATGAATGTGAGCTTTGAATAGCTTGTGGATGATCGAGTGAAGTTCAGATTATTCATGGTTAAAATGAATGTTTAATGAATTTGAGTCATGTTAAAAAGGAAATTGTGAAGGTGGAATGTTAAATGTTGGTATTATAGTTTCAGTTGTGCTGAAATGACTATTTGATGAATGCTGTGTGGAATGATAATCCACTGCACTGACTTGGTCGCTCTTTGCACCGACCCAATCCTTGGTCCTTCAACATTGCACGGACCTTGCTGCTCCTTGCACCGACCCAACCCTCTTATATGCATTGGCCATGAGTTCTTATGCTTTAAATGATTCTTATCTGTTCTAATATGGTGTTGAGGTTCTCAAACATGCAGGATGGACCAAGCCTTGTCAGAGTGATTGAAAATCTCATTTGTTATGCTTTAAGATTGAAATGTATGAGTGCAGGTTCATTGTAGAATCCATTATCAAATTCTTGAAAGTCATGGTAAGAACACATGTTTAATTGAATTTCAATGTGGAGGGAAGTTATTAGTTCAAATCTAGTTTTACGCTTGGCAATCTCACTAAACAGTGCATATTTGATTGATCTTGAACTTTGTTTCATGAATTCTAGTGCTTCAATTGATTTTACTGGATCATCAAGCATGTCAAGTAATGTGTCGACTCTAGAAGTTGACGCATTGCTTACACTTTTTTGTTGTACATTGTTTGACTTGTTTTTGCTATCGCTGGTAGAAAGTGTCGACTCATGGAGTCAACACTTACAGGAGCTGGTGGTCCTTTGAGGCAAACAGAAGCCTCACGAAAAAGTGTCGACCTCATGAGTTGACACTTTCAGGTAAGTTTAGCCATTCTTTGTGTAGCCAGAACCATCGTGAAGAAGTGTCGACCTCAAGAGTCGACACTTTTCACCGTGTATACTATTTTCTCATCAGAACAGAACTAGTCTGAAAAAGTGTCGACCTCAAGAGTCGACACTTTTCAGTTGGGTTCTGATTTATGTGTTCTGGCAGAACACTCGTGGAAGAAGAGTCGACTCTATGAGTCAACACTTGTTCCGAGCGTTTCGATTGAGATTTCCAGATCTGAATTCGAACCCATTATTTTTAGGTCAGATGGCCATATCTCTTTACCACATTGCCCTTAGGGTTATCCTATGTTTGTATGTGGTTTGACGAGGTTTGAGAAGGGTGTGTATGGTCTTTTGAGCTTGTTTATTCCTTTGTATATATGGCCGCCGCTTGGTCCGATCGAATGTAATCTGGAGAGTTTTTAACGTGTTCATCCTTTCTTGCAGGAGAAGAAGGAGTCGCACACTGCTAGAGGAGAAGGAAGACGACGGCAAGTTCGATCTCCACGAGTCCGGGCCTTGATCTGGAGGCCGCAATTGCTTCTTCATCGTCCACTACTTCGGGCGTTCCATTCTTCGAGACCGGCTTCTTCCCTCACTCTCAGTTCTATCATTCATGTGCCATCTTCACTCATCTCCGAGTTTGTTTGAAGATTTAAGGGGAAGATCTATTTTGTTTATTTCATTCTGAGCTTAGATTGTTAATCTCAGACTGGGCTTTGTATTTTTCTATACTTATTTGTCTTAGACGATTTTGGAGCTTGCTCCGTGTGTGCACGTTTCTCGTCATCGTACGAGAACCCACGTGTGTGGGCCGTTGTGCCCGTGTGTGTGGTTGTTGCTGTCGTCGTGCTGTGTGTTTAGTGAAATCCTCTCGAGGTGAGTGGGGTGGACATAGGACGGCACTTGGGTGCGTCTGAACCACCTAAAAAATCACTGTGCTGTGGTTTGCTCTTTGTGTGATTGCTGATATATCCTATCTGTTCATATAATGATTGTGAATCGGTGAGATGAGAGATTTATCAACTGTCCATTCATTTAATGCCATCCGAGTGATCATCATTTTTCATTGAGAGAGTGTGAGTGGTTTCCTATCATCTGCGTGATTTAGTTTAAATTTGGTTAAAAAGGGTGAGCAATCAATTCACCCCCCTCTCAATTGCCTTCCTAACCGGGCCAACAGGGAATACGCCATAAGTCAAATATGTGTATATATGTGACAGAGCAGTGGCATAGAATGTTGAGTAACTGGGTCACTTCACCTAAGACGTGTTGTGCTTCACGTAAAAAGATATTTCTATTGCTAACTCTGTTATTAAAAGAGAAGCATGAAGGTTAGTTACACTAAATAACCAGGGATTCTGGGGTCTGAAAATGTGATTCCTTACGACAAATGTGTTGACTAAACTAGACTGCTCGAATTTGAAAATAAAATTAAAAAAATATATTTAAATGTTAATAAAAATGGTTGACTCTGGATCTATCAGTTGTCTAAAAATGTTTATTTTCAATATATGTCAGAATTTCTTCCAGAGATGTAATCTGAAAACCTTGAGTTATGGTAAAAGAAATGGGCTGGGCATGTCTCTTAAAATGAATATTCCTTTTCTATTGCATATGCATTATAAGCAAAGTTAAGGTTGATTACGTCTTTGATTTAAATTTTATAAACTCTAAACCAGTATATTTCATAAGAGTTTCGAAAGTTAACTCTTAAGGAAGGGCAGTTTGGTAATTTACCCCAACATATTGGTAAATAAAAAGGACTTTGGGTTTTTGACTATCTCTCACTTCTGAGTTTTTACCGTCTCCTTGTTTCTACCTTGACTAAGCCCTCTCTGCCTCAGTGCATCACTGATCTTCCTCTCGCACGAGAACCTTTCCCACTTCATCGTTGGCAAGTTCCAGTCATATACACTCGTCCATCTCTGTTCATCTCAACATCTCCACTTAGCTCGTGCCCTACCGTTCCAGAGCTTTCTTTCCTAGGTCTACCACCTCTACGATGTCTCCGCCTTCCACTCATGGCAAAGGGAAGCAGCAGGTAACAGACAAACATCCTTCAGATGGTGCTTCCGTATCCACGAAGCCACGGTCCAAGCACTTTCATGACTCGGATGTGTCTGCTAGCCATTCTTAGTTGCCGCAGTCAAGAAAGTCTACAAAACGGAAGGAACTTGTTGCTGAGTCTTCGAGCAAAAGGAGAAAGTTCACCCAGAAAGCAAGAAAGAATAGTCCAACTAGATAAGAGGGTGAACAATCTGTAGCAGACTCAGGTGATCATGTCTGAATTTTGTTCCCTAGATATGTAGACATTCATGATCATGAACTGTTTGAGGGATTTCTGAGCTAGTGACCCAATTCCATGAAAATTTGAAACATGATGCCAGCATTCCCAAGTTATGGACAACTGTTAAGGGAATTGAAATTGAGCTCAACAAGCGGTTGCTGCACAAATCACTTAGGATTCCAGAGGAAGGTGTTAAGGAACATAAGTTCAATTATAATGCACAGTAACCTTCAGGACATCAAGCTGACATACCTGACTAGCTTCAACACCAATAGATTTCCAACCCTACAGAGGGTGCTTCATCATATCTTTACAACTATCATAACCCCACAAGGTGGTGGGAGGATTAGACTGATAGAAACTCAGAGATTTCTTTTCTACTGTATATTCAAGAACATCAAGGTCTGCTTGCCTGACCTGATGATTCAGATAATTGGAATTTTCAGAAATATTGGAAGACACTTACCTTATGCTGCTCAGCTGACTGCAGTATTTAAATGGATGAAGATTCCGTTGGAGAATGAAATGTTCAAAGAGATTCCTATGTCCAATGTGTACACAATGAATTTTGTTGAAAAGTTTATGAAATTCAAAAAGATAGGAGGGAGAATTCAGAGGCTAGTACCTGAAAGCCATGCACCTCAATTTATTGAACATCAAGAACAAGAAGAGCCAGAACAACAGTAGTAGCCAGAACAGCAGCAGCAGCCAGAGAAGCAGCAACTACAACAGCAGGATTAGAATTTTGATCAGCAAAATGAAGAACCTGAGATTCAGCAGGTAGTGTTTGAAGGTGCACTATAGATTGAGGCACCTCACCCTTCTCCGGCACACCAATAGTAGCTAGGTGCCCGTACACCAAGTGTTTCACCTCAAGCATCCCCTGAACATCAAGAACAGCATATTTCTCACGATGTTCAAATGGGAGCACCTGACCCTCAACCTTCTCGAGCATCCACCTCATCTGCTCAAGAAAATGGTACTCTCTATCGGTTTATATCTGCACAATTTGGACTATTACATTCTACTGTAAAAGAACAGTCCAATTATTTTGAGCATCAAATGATTCAGTTAAAAATGGAAGTCAACTCTGGCATCGAGGAACCGTTAAATAAATTTGAGCAGCAATTAACTCAACTAAGGATGGAAATGAACAGTAGAATTGCTTGAATCGAGAGAGAAAACAAGCAGACTGACATGAACTTCAACATATTGGTTTGAGATATACAAGGAGCTCTATCACTTGCTGGAAATCAAATTGGTAGAATGAGTGATAGATTTAACGAACACAATGACAAATTGACCATGGCTGTACAGTATTTCCATGAAACCAAGGGACAACAAAATCGTCTAGTTAGAAACTATGCTCATATGATAGACAAATTGCAGATGATTACAGATGACATAACATATATGGTTAATGTGTTCAAGGATCACTACCCTCAGCCGACTACTGAAGACCAAGAAGACGGGTGGTATCCTGATGTAGATCCAGCATCAACTTCTCAAGTCCCTATTCTGGCAACTCAGTATGATGCTTAGCTAACCCATATTGCTGATATGATCCGTAATCAAACAGCTGTGCTCAGTGCCAAGATGGACCTATTTCATGAAGCACTGCTTGAGCGTCATTTCTCAACAGATAGAAATCTTAGATCAGTTGCTCAGAGGATCAATCAAAATGTTGAAGATTTACAGGCTTCTATTCAGAATGTTGCACCTTCAACACAAGATGTGTTTACTCTGACCGATGACAATATGGGGAGTGATTAGTAGGAATGCTTCCTCAGAACCACTCATTTTTTTTGCTGATGGCAAAGGGGGAGAGATGGCATGAAGACTGTAACGCCCTGGATTTTTTCAGATATTGTTCAGATCAGGATCCGTGAGTTTAAGATCACTTTTGTGGGTCCTGGATTGAGTTTTGCGGTTCACGCGTGTTTTTGCCTGTCGGGTCTTCAGAACCCCGTGTAGGGCGAACCGTTGCATTCTCCGACTCCTGGACATTACTAGCGCGTTGTACGTTTTTTGAAGATTGTGGGGACTATTTTTCCCTATTTTAAATATTTTTTGAAAATTATGGATTTTCTATATATATAAACCTCTTTTTCTCTCTCTCCCCATCTCTCGTTTTCTCTCCCTCTCCCTCTCTCATCTCTCACGCTCTCTCCTCTCCCCCTCTCCTCTCCAGGTGGCAGACGGAGGTAGATGAGGGTGAGGTGGCGACGCTTGTGGGGCGAGGGGCGGCGTGGATGGGGCGAGGATCGAGGTAGTGGAAGTGCGGCGAAGCTCAGTCACGAGTTCGGGGCACCGCGCTAGTTCGTGCGGTGTTTTCTTGCAAGATCGACGTCCTCGGTGCGCGGAATCTTCGATGGAGGTAGGGGGATGGTTCCCTAGCTCGTGTACTTCATTTCTCACGAGTTAGGTAGCCCGAGGTGAGCCGAGAGGGTTTATTTTCCCACCGGGGTTAAAATATGTAATTTTGGGGTGTGAGCCAGATTTAGCATTTTGATTGTATTTTTTGGGTTTGAATGGATCCTCTCGGTGCTAGAGAGGTTGGAGAATGATTTCCCCTTATTTTTCCCTTCACATGGGTGTGAACGGGATGTGGAATGGGGTTTTCCACAGGATTTGCCATTTTCATGCTCGGGTGGAGGTAGCGGTCCTTCCAGAGGCCGCCTGTTTCATGAGGCGATCCGCTGAGGGCCACTATCTGGCTACTGTAGTGTCAGCAGGATTTGCAGTCCGGAGGTGACCGCCAAGTGAAGTTGCGGTCTCGCGACTGACCTCCACTTGCCAATGGCGGTCAGGCTTGGACCGCCACTTCGTGTGCTTTCCTTGTTGAGTCCCCGGATTGGGAGGTCATGTGGATGACCGTTTCTCTGAGTTGCGGCCAGGGCATGTCCGCATTATGCCCAGTGGTCCGCGTTTGTAGTGGCCTTACGCCTGACCACTAAACGATGGAGGCAGTCAGGCCAGGACCGCCACTGGGGGGTTGCAGTCTGGGGGAAGACCGCCCCTTTGTCCAAGTGTTCTTGGCGAGTTGCGATCCAGAGTGGACGGCTACCTTGGAGTTGCGGTCAAGGGAGGACCACTACTTGGAGGTGACGGTCAGGGGGGATGATCGCCACTTGGTTTCCGTGCTCTCCGTGCTCCGTTCGCGCTGTGTTGGCCCCTGGTCGGTTGTGACCCAATGGTCAACCTTTGGCCCCGTGGGTTCTGTGACCGTATTTTTGGGTGTCCGGAGGTATCGTATTATCTCGATTAGCATGCCCATGGGTTTGGAGGGTCCGGGTGACCCCATGTGTTTCGGGCTTTCGTGCTTTCGCTAGATCAATTCGCCGTGAGTTGGCGTGTGTGCGGAGGGCTATCCCCGCACGTGGCTTTCCAGTAAACATTTTTCGAGTGGGCCATGAGTTTGGCCCTTGGACTGCGAGTCCAGTCACCCAGCCTCGGGCTGGAGGTTTCCCACTTTTCCCTTGGATAGGGGATCAACTCGGCGGCTTGTGAGCTACCTTGAGAATCATGCTACCATCTTGTACTACGGTCTTGACCCGAGTCGTGTGACCCAAGGACCGTTAGGTTTGTTAGTTCTAGTGGACTGTCCTGAGTCTGGTGGCTCTGAGCCACCTGGTACTCCTTGTTACTCATAATGGGTGCGTGTGTGACTTTCTGTGTTCATGTTTTAGTGACCTCCCACTGGTGGTAGACTTCTTACAGCACGCGTGTGCTGACCCACCAGGGAGTGGTGGAGTGGCTTACCCAAGAGAGGTGGTTTTTAGGCTGGTTACCTTAGGGCCCCTTCGTGCAGCCTGAGTCTGGGCTTGGGGGAGGAACTAGCTAAAGAATCTGACCTAGGGTGCATGGTTTGTGTGTGCACACGTGGTTGGGAGCGTCAGACTTGCCCTGACGAGCGCGACCCCAGCTAGTCCTTGTTTTGTGTTCCTAGTTAATGTACGGTGTCTCAGTCTCCACCTGGGGCGTCGTAGGGAGACACCTGAGGCTGTTGACTAAGTTGTCAGTGGACGCACCCATCCTTGCTTCTAGTGGGCAGTGCTCCCGTCACGTGACGTGAGATATCGTGACTCGAGCTTCCCGTTTTCTATCTGCGAGACACGGCTTTACATGTAGGTTCTGTGTGTTTCTCAAGGTATAGGTCTAGGGTTTTCGGTGGGTGTTACCGAGGGTTTTCCCTAGACAGTGTAGGGTTCACGATGGCGAGGTCGTGATCGTGTGTCTACCCAGACCGCGTGGTCTTGGGTTGGGCCTTTGTCTATGAGACGGGCCTCCACGACAGTGGTGTCGTGATATTTTCCTGGCAGCATAGCCAGAGGTCTTTCCTTTAGACCGGTGTTTCCCCAACTGTGAGATCGGGGCGTGGTTTCCATTACAATAGGAGTAGCTGTAGAGCCGAGGTTTTATAGGCAACCGTGTTTGTTGTTCCTTCTGTTGTTGATACTTTCCTCTACCGCCGTTGTTTACGGTTGGGGTTCCGCGGGACCCCTACTGAGTTAGTGATAGGAGGCTTACCCCTGCTTTTCTGGTGTGGCAGTTCTTCCTCGAGGTTCGAGGGTGCTGTGCGGAGATTTTTAGTTGTCAGCTCGCCGGGCCGAGTGTTCACTCGGTGTTGGGGATGTTTCTCTGCCCTAGACAGTACTTTTGTTGGACTGGACTCTGTTGTTAAATTATTTATTTCTGTTAATTGTTGAATTGACCTGCTTTATTTCCTATTTCTTTATACCTCCACACTCCTTTTAGCCCTTCCGAGCCCTCCAGCTCGTGGGCGGCGGGCCAGCATTCGAATGGTATCGGGTCACTCCCGGTATCCGGATCTTAGGTCGTCACAATGTAAGTCAAAGGAAGGTGTCAGGACAGATGATGAAAGTCAGAGGAAGGTGTCAGAGAAAGCCAAGATAGAAGTCAGAGAAAATTTTGCCGGAGAGAAAACTAAAAATCAATAGATTTTAGGTTACAGCATTATCATGCATAGTCATGCATAGCATTTTTGTATAAAATTTTTGCTTTCTTTTGTCGTTGTACTAATTGAACAAACTATTTTTGTTGGTTCATCAAATGAATGAAAATGACTTTTTCATTTTATGAGTGTTCACTTCATGGTAAATGGTTGGAAATGTTAAAATTAGAATGGCTGTTCTAATGACTCATAGTTGCCATCATTAAAAAGGGGGAGATTGTTGGATCTCTGGTTTTGATGATGACAGCTATGAATCTTGATGCAATGATCTGAAAATTAGAATGGCTGTTCTAATGACTCATAGTTGCCATCATTAAAAAGGGGGAGATTGTTGGATCTCTGGTTTTGATGATGACAGCTATGAATCTTGATGCAATGATCTGAACTCTGAATTTTAATCATATTGAACAGGTGTCACATTAATGGTACTGATACAGACAGATCGAAGCATCAAGTGGTGCATCGATGCATCACAGTATGATGAAGCATCAGTACAAGATATCAGGTCGGAGCAGGACCACCACTGCCTCGAGGCAGGGATGCCAATCAAGCTACTTCCAGACTTCTACATCGACGTAACAAAGCCCTACCTCGACGTCGTGATGCTCAAAGAAACCGACTCCAAAGCCCTACCTCGACGCAGCAGAATACTGCCTCGATGCATTTAGTTCATATCTGGTTTGCAAAAGAGCATCACCTCGATGCATCAAGAAGATGCCTCGATGCACCAAGTCAAATCCAGCTGTCAAAGCTCTTCTGTCCAAAAGGCTCTACCTTCACACTGCATCAACGCATCTGAGAAATCCCTCAATGCACTCAGCTCGGAACCAGCATTTGGAAGCCTGCAATGTTAAAGCATCAATAAGCTGCCTCGACCTGTCTTCCCAGCACGTCGAAGCATCAAGCTTTCTAGCAAAGCACGTGACCAACTTAAAGGAAACAGGAGTTTTCGAAATCAAGTGAATCAATTATATTCCCAGGCCACGTGGCAATCTCTGGAGAGGATTTTTGAAGAAGAATATTCAGAAATGACACCTGGACCAATGAAGCTCCAGATCTGAAGATCATCATATTTCAGAAATTACCAAACTCTGTCCCATATATATATATACGCCACTTCCATCTTCAAAGAGAAGGATGATAGAGATAGAAAAGAAGAAGGGGAAGAAAGCGGAGAATCAGTACAACTACGAAGAGAGCCAGCCTATGAGATGAATAAGAGAGAATATCTGTGAGAGAATAAGAGAAAGAGAAAGAGAAAGAGAAAGATCGTGAGAATCTAGATCTGAAGTCTATTAAGTGAGATTGAGTGCTGCCAGAGCTAAGGAGATTGAGGATCAGTTCATTCATTGGCTTCTGGACCAAATCCAAGCCAATGTGCTCATTCTGAGTTATATTGTCTCTAGTTGTTTCCTTTATTTCTTCTTTTTGCTACTCGTTTGATTGTTTCCCATTTTTCTTTATGTTCTTCTGATACCCTATATGGGGATCGGTTCCCTTCTGAGTGATCAGAAGAAGGGAGAGTGTATCTCTGGGTGTTCCCTCTGAGTTTATCAGAGGAAGGAGATTTGTCTCTGGGTTCCCTCTGTGGTTCAGAGGAAGAGAGGACTGGTCCTCTGGTTGTGGGCAACTGGGTGTTGCTCACATTTCCTTCTGAGATCTCAGAAGAAGGGAGGAGTGTGTTCCTTCGAGTCAAGCTTATGTGTCAGCTCTTGTTTGCAGACTGAGTCTGCGTTCTTATTGTATGCAAGGGAATCCTTACTCGGTTTGTCACGCCTCGAGATATAAGTATAGCGGAAGATAATCGGGAACGTGAACATAGCTAGTACGCCACAGGCGAGCAATAAAATCAGAGCGCTAACACATTCACACATAAAAGGGAATGCACAGGATAATATACTCAAAACTTCACTTTATTGAATAATATTTGAGTACAATGATAATTGACTCATTTCACTAGACTCACATAAAGAGAAAATTACATAGACTCGACTTGACTCATGACTCTACTAGGTCTTCTCTCGATCTTTAATCACTCTTGGATTCTTCACTTGAGTATCTGAATCCCCGCTAGAGTTTCGTGAAAAGATTGAAAAAGTAGGGAATGAGCACACTTGCCCAGTAGGTATCTTCGTATCAACATGAAGGGAATGTTTAAGTAATTAGCATTTTAACTCTAGAAAAGAAGAATAAATGCATGCGAACAAAACAATAGTAAGTGGCAAGTAACAAGACATGACTATGAAGATATGATATTCCATATAAAGTTAAAGAGGATAATCAATTAAGAATGTATAGTGGCCTTTCATATAACAAGAATGTACTAGCATGTATCAGAACGTACTTTTCATAACCATGAGGGTTATGCACTAGAAATTCATGTAATCAAGAATGTATATTTCATGTAGAGCATCGTGGTTTTCACTCGTCTATAAAAAAACTACTCACGGCGCAATGCGACGCCAGTGTTCGTCATACCCCATGGTTTATAGCATGTTTCTGACAATCAGCCGAGGGGACTAGTGTCGAGCCCTTGGACACAATCAGTGCCTGATCTACATCTTCTATTTATAAATCAAGTTACTTCCATGAGAAATATCAATAATGTAGGCCAATAATGTATCAATTCAAATAATAACCTGAGAATAACAATGTCAAGGTAAGAATGCTTCAATTAAGAACATGAGAGTCCAAAGATGATTTAAAACAAGGTCATGCTATGAAAAGAATTCGACAGCATAACGACATATTCTTTTAACTTCCATAATTCATTAAATAGCTTTGGGATAAGGTGTTAGGTTCTAGATAATCAATAAACCATCTAAGAACAACGGAACATCAACCCTTGGGTCAAACCTCGGGTTAAGAACACTTGAGATATTAGCTGTCGTTTACATGACAATTTCTATACAGTAGTAGTCAGTGCTGGACCGTTTATTGACAGAGTCGACGCATGAAGAAAGAAAGTCGACGCAGTGAAATCTTTGGAACCTTGCGGTCATGGCAGGGCCGCTAGGCATCTTTGGCGGTCAAGTAAATGGCCGTTACTAGACTCTTGCGGTCTCTAGAGGGCCGCTAGTGACCAGAACACAAGAAACATCGATAAAAGTGCTTTCTAGACAATTAGGTTTAAGGGTACAACCAGCTCGGTGTCCTAGTGGGAATCCCAGGCTCACGGAGACTTACGGAGGCCTTGAAACAAGATCATCTAGTCTGGTGGAAGGAATATGCAACGGAGTGGATCACAAGTCCAAGATTGTGTGCTTATAAGTGCAAAGTGTATCTAATGACCATGCACCGGGGTACGCACCATGTACTTAAGAAAAGACTATAGATGAGAAAGGATCGTGATAAAACAGTGATCAAATCAAAACTTAAACTAGTCCATGAAGTATGTAAACTATGATCATTAGTACAAGAATATAAGTTTTGGCATGAAATTAACATAAGTTTAAAATAAGCATATAAAACATGTGAGGCATGCAATCTATCAAAGATGATGTGCAATATAACCAATAATACGAATAGGAATCCAAAACTAGGAACAAAACCTCATTAACTAGGCTTAACATATAGGTAATAGGGTCAATCTACCATCTGTTCGCCGTTAATAGGTTGCAGAGAACAGATAGAGTCTAGCGGTCAGGTGAGGACTGCATACATGTGTTTAGCGGTCTATCACATGGCCGCTATATCTATGTGGAGGTCTAATAGAGACCGTTTATTCCCTATAGAAGACAGAAGTAAAACCGAGGTACAGGGTTAATTTCTAGGAGAATTTATGCATGAAACTTATGAGGACTAGAAGGGTAAAGCATGCTAACATGTTTGTAACGACTAGGATGCATGATTAGACATGAATTAAATAAGAATTATCATATTTGGTTAAGGGGTATAAGGATAACATGATGTAAGGATCATGCATGCGTAGTAATAGAAAAATATGAAATACCACCAGTAGAAAGCATGAAATGGAATGAAACCATAGGACTTTTATTTCTGACATGTTGATTTAGCCTTTTCATGAGATAACCTACCTTTGATTTAATCCCTAGACTTCGGATTTCTGATTGGAAGTAGACCCTAGTTCTTGCACGTCCTGTGCCAAACCAGCCACTTCCCACCCCTCTATCTTTTGATTCGCTTGACCAAAATACGTGAAAATTGGAGAGTATGTAGAAGATAGAAAGGGGAACAAAAAATTCTAAAGCCACAACGTAAACTAACCTCGTTTAGGGCTTCTACTCTCCTGTTCTTCACTAGACCAGTACATTGGTTCCTGCACAGCTTCCAGCGAAACAACAACTTTGGGGGCTTCTATCTCCTCAAAGACTCGACCTCCAAGCACGAAAATTTGGGGAAAGTCAGACCATAGTAAGCGGAACAAAATCCTTAAAAGGTCTAACCTGAGTTAAAGCCACCTTACCTTTGAAAAATGCGATCCAACATTAGGGTTCGCATGGGTGGAAGTTAGGGTCTATTTATAGGGTTTTGAATTAGGGCTGAGGATTTTACTCGAACTTAGAGTCCTAATTATGTGTAGGATCGATCCTCAAGAGTCCGAGACATGTTTACATGTATACCCACTTCGATCCATGGGGATTTGGATGCCAAAGATCCAAGCCTTTTCACATTTCTCCCATTCACGGAATAAGAAGGGTTTAGCGGCCATGGAAAGACCGCTAGGATGGTTTAGCGGTCTCGCGATAGACCTCCAATTGGCCATTATTATGTAATTTTTGGATTTTCCTATTATTTCCTATTTATCCCCTAATTGGTGTATATATCCTATTTTAAATATGTAAATTACTCAATTTACGTTTCTATTAATGGGCTTGGGTCTAAAGGTCTTAAAATTGGGTCTTTTGGACCATTTGAGTTGGGCTTAACCCTTTGTTTAATATAGGGCATTTAAATGGACTTAAATAAAACCCTAATTCCTTCTTAATAGCCCATTAAGCCTTTTAATTGCTTAGTAACTAGATTTTGTCTTAAAAAATTCCTAGAAAATTCTGGGCATTACAACCTCCCCCACTAATTTGGTCCCCAAATTCAATTCGTGTGATTGTTAAGGAGAGTATACTTACAATTGAATAGTTCCGGGAATCATTTACGCATTGCTTCTTCCAATTTCCATATCGCTTTGTGCGGCGAAGATTTGTTACATTGGACTTTGACCATAGGAATAGTTTTATCCGAAGTTGACGACTTCTTGCTCAGTTATTTTGATTGACTTTTGTTCGTATGTCAAATCCTTTTGAACCTCCAAGTTGGCATAACTTAACATGGAATGGGTCATAAATGTACCTCTTGAGCATGGATACATGAAATACGTCATGGACGCCAGACAATTGTGGAGGCAATGCTAGTCGATAAGCGACCTCGCCTACCTTTTCGAGAATTTCAAAGGGGCTGATAAATCTTGGAGTGACCTTGCCTTTTATGCCGAACCTTCAAATACCTCGACTTGGAGAAACCTTGAGAAACACATGGTCTCCTACTTGGAAAAATCCAGATCACGTCTTCGATTATCAGCATATGATTTCTGTATATCTTGTGCCATATGGAGTCTTTCTCGAATGAGCTTTATCTTTTCGGTAGTATCTCGAATGATTTCTGGGTCTAGAAGTATCCTTTCTCCATCTTCATTCCAGCATATTGGTGAGCGGTAGCTTCTTCTATATAGTGCCTCGAATGGCGCCATTTGAATGCTAGCTTAGTAGATATTATTGTAGGCAAATTCCACTAGAGGTAAATGATCGTGCCAACTCCCACCGAAATCGATGACACATGCCCTGAGCATATCTTCTACTACCTGATTTGTCCTCTCAGTTTGACCATCAGTTTGTGGATGGAAAGCAGTGCTAAAATTGAGTCGGGTCCCCAATGAATGTTGTAGACCCTTCCAGAATTCAGATGTGAATCGAGGGTCTCAATCAGAGATAATGGTTACAGGGACACCGTGTAGCTTGACGATCTCCTTTATGTATAAGGCAGCCAAGATATCTACGGACCATCAGCTTTTAATAAGTAGAAAATGAGCCGATTTTGTCAAACGGTCAATGATCACCCATATACCATCACGTCCACCTCTTGTCTTTGGTAGACCTATGATGAAATCCATCCCTAGTCTTTCCCACTTCCACTCACGAATATCTAAGGGATGCAGCTTCCCAGCGGGCGTTTGATGTTCCGCCTTAACTTGTTGACAAGTGAGGCAGCGAGATACAAAATTTACTGTCTCTCTTTTCATGTTGGGCCACCAAAAATTCCTTCTCAGGTCTTGGTACATTTTGGTAGTGCCAGGGTGAATAGTGTCTTTTGTCTTATGAGCTTCTTCCATGATTAGCTTCTTAGTGTCGACATGATCTAGCACACAAAATCGATCTTTGAATAGTATCCTTCCATCATCTGAGATAAAGAATTCCGGCCAAAGTGTGGGGTCATTTTCTTCTAATTTAACTAGATCTTCAATCAATGTGGGTTGTGACCGGATATTGGCAACAATACCCTTTTCTTCTTCTGCACCCACATCTAGATTCAAATGAGTAAAATCCTTGATAAGACAAGGCATACCTTTCCGGAGGCTTGCTAGAGTTGCTATTGGTCTTCTACTAAGAGCGTCAGCTACGGTGATGCGGGATGGGACGCGACTCGACCCCAATTGATATGTAAACCTTGGACTCTAGGCAAACTCGCGATCGTCCCTAGCGAGGGAAGCGTTCGGATGTGCGCGGTTCAGAAACCGGCAAAGAGCTAGGGTGGTCAACTCTTACTTTCGAGCCCGGATCGGGTCACAGGACGGTCTCGCTCTCTCTCGCAGCGTTGATTGAAATGATATAACGAGCTAGATTTTCCTATCACTCATGCAGCGACATAAAGAAGCATATACGAGTAAAGCAAATTCTCGAGAGGGAAGCAGACACGATACCTCCACGCTACCGGGCGTGGGAAGACGACCCCGGCCGAAACTCATACTCCCGGTACAGCAAAAACCAATAATTACAGAAATGAATTTATCGCCCACTCCACTCATGGAGGTAAAGAGCTACACGTGGGACCCGGGAGTAGCGGGCTCGGGTTGACGGGCAGTGTTCTGGGTAGCTCCGGGGGTAGTGCATGCCAACAAGCATGGGCCCACGTCATAGTCGACGGGCCGATCGGGCTGGGAGTGGTACTGCTGCGGTGTGGGCTCCTGGAGGGACGGTCCCTAGGAAGGGGATGCATTGGTTCGCCTCGTGGAAGGCAAGGCGTCCCGACTAGGAACGTTGTTGCTTGCTGCCCACAGACCTGTTATGCAGTTTTAGGGTTGCGCGATCGGTCGAAAATAATTGCTGCGTTAGACCCGACGTCAGATCAACATGAAACTAGCACCGCTGCGAAGCTCTTTCAGAGACCTAGGACCATGGGCTGTTACAGGGATTATTATGGCCTTGGATTTTTCGTGGGGTATTTAAGAACATGCTGACTATTGAACATAGATCATATTGCGTAGATTCTGATCTGCTTGATGAAGCACGTTGATCGAGGTTGAAACTTTGGATCTGGGAGTTGAGATTTTTATGGAAGATATAGGGGAAAGTAAGGAGCACGGGGATAATTTTTTTGTAATTTTCTGAGAGGGTTTGAGGGGGGAAATGGATTTTAGAACACGGGGTGGTCGGATCTGGAATGCAGAAGATAGAGTTGAGTTTGGATTTTACTGTGGTTTTTAAAAACGTAAACGAACTCCAAAAATCCTAAAAAAATTGTGGGATGAGGGTTTGGTGGACAGAAGTTCCAGTCCAAATTTTAGCGCGATCTGAAATTGGAGAAGGGTTCGAATGGGTGAAGAGTTGGGCTACTGGAACACAAGTCTGCACAGGGGTAGATTGTGTAGGCTGTGGGACTTTAAATGAAAAAAAAGGGGAAATGAAATTAGAATAGCCTGAATTTTTTTGTGGGACATAGGAACAACTAGGGGAACTCACCCTAAAAATTTCAACCTCGTCAGATCTACGGGTTGAGAGCTAAAATTCGGCCTTCAGCTTGCTGGATGGTGGAAAATAGAATTCCGGCGATGGCGGTGGCGGCATGAACGAAGGCGGCGGCGGAGCTTCACACCCAGAGATGAGATACTACTTGGAATCCACCAAGTTTTCTAGGAAATCCACCCTAAGAATACAGCAATCCAGGTGCAAGGGGAGAGGAGAGAGGAGGGGCACCCTTGGGCTTGCTGTTGTGCAAATGCAATTTTCTTTCATTAATTCCCACAAAATGGAAAATACAAGAGTTATATAGAAATGTATAAAATACCAAAACTAGCCCTAGATCTAGGGTTTGGGAGGGGAAAATGGGGAATGGGATAATTAATCCCCCATGTTGTCAAATGACCAAAATAAAAAAAATACAAGAAGAATTAAATACTATAAAGGGGGGGCGCCCCTTTGAAAATAAGGTAGAAAAAATTGAATTTTCTTCTTTTTGTCTCCTTGGTCCAAGTCCAATCTTGGACTTTAAACCAGCCCCACATGGCCCATAACCCTAGGTGGACCAATGGGAAAGAGGGTGGGAGACCCTGCTGGACCCACTGACATTTTACATAGAAACCCAAAGATTCCTAAAGACTAACAAATCGGCTTATAATGCCTTATAATTGCAAACCCAATTAACCAAGGATATAAATGCAAACAAAAGGACACAAATGTAAAAATAAAATATTAGTGCCCGGTGTTGATTCCCATCATATGACATTTGCTTTGCCCGGATGGTACTGAATAGAGAAGTCGAAGTCCTTAAGGTATTCTTGCCATCTTCTTTGTCTCATGTTTAGTTCCTTCTGGGTGAAAAGGTATTTTAGACTTTTGTGGTCCAAAAATATAGTGAACTTGTCGCCAGATCTTTAAGGCGAAAATAACAGTAGCCAATTCTAGATCATGGATAGGGTAGTTTTCTTCATGACGTTTCAATTGTCTCGAAGCATAACAAATCACCTTGCCATGTTGTATCAGGATGCACCCGAGGCCAATGCCAGATGCATCCATGTAGACTTCAAATCTACCAACTTCAATAGGTCGTGCCAAGACAGGAGCAGTGGTGAGATGTTCTTTAAGAGTTAAGAAACTCTCCTGGCAGTCTTTTGACCATATGAAGGGATTTCCCTTTCTTGTGAGCCTAGTTAACGGAACGGCGATTTTGGAGAAATCCTTAATGAAACACCAATAGGAACCAGCCAAATCGATAAAACTTCAATCTTCGGTTACGGTCGTTGGTCAGCTCCAATTCCTGATAGCTTCTACCTTTGAAGGATCCACAGCGATACCTTCCTTTGAGATAATATGGCCAAGGAAAGAGACATCCTTTAGCCAGAACTCGCAGTTGCTGAGCTTTGCGTAGAGTTGATGCTCTCTTAGAGTTTGCATAGCTATTCTTAAATGTTCTTCATGTTCTTCCGTTGTTTTGGAATAGACGAGAATATCATCAATAAATATGACCACAAATCGGTCGAGATACGGCCTAAAAATATTGTTCATAAGCTGCATAAATGCTGCAGGGGCGTTTGTTAACTCGAACGACATTACCACGAACTCATAATGCCCATATCCGCTTCGGAAAGTAGACTTGTAGATGTCTTCATCATTGATCCTTAGCTGAAGGTAGCCCGACCGGAGGTCGATCTTGGAAAAATATTCAGCCCCGATATTTGATCAAATAGCTCATCGATACGCGGCAACAGATATTTGTTCTTGATGTGAGTTGATTAAGTCACCGGTAGTCGATACATAGCCTAAGAGATCTGTCTTTCTTCTTGACAAATAGAATTGGCGTACCCCAAGGGAATGTGCTGGGTCGAATGAAGCCCTTATCTAGTAACTCCTGAAGTTGCCTCTTCAGTTCCTTGAGTTCTGTGAGGGACATCCTGTAGGGAGCTATTGAAATAGGTGCTCCTCCAGGAATGAGTTCAATGGAAAAATTTACTTCCCTTTCGGGCGGTAAACCGATTAAGTTTGATGGAAAGACATCGGGGAATTTTTTGACAATAGGGATTTCTTCTATGTGAATTTCCTTGGACTCGATGACCATCACGAAAGCAAGAAAAGCTTCACATCCGTGGGAAATTAGTTTGCAAGCGTGCAAAGAAGAAATAATGGTATGGAGCTTCTTATACTTGATGCCAAGGAAAGAGAAACGTGGGAGTCCTAGTTTCCAAAAAGAAATTATCCTATTGCGACAATTTATGTAAGCGTCATGGTCAACAAGCTAGTCTATACCTAGAATGGCATCTTTGCCTTCCATATCAAGGCATACAAGATTTGCCGGATGATTATGACCTTTTACAATCACCTCACTATCGGGGTAGTAGGTTGTAAGTTTTGTTCCGGGACCTAAAGGTGTTGTGATTGCTAGGTCCGATGGTAGAGGAACAGGCGAAATTGGTAAAGTTCTTGCAAAGGCTGTAAATATAAAAGAATGAGAGGCACCAGTATCAAATAGTACAAATGCAGGATGATAATAAATTTGAACTGTACCTTCCATCAGCCCATCATCCTTGGGTGCTTCATCATCGTCTAGAACAGCATTAAGACGCGCTTGCCGCTTGCGTCCACCGTTAGAGGGTTGTTCCTTCATAAGGGGTAAATCGGGCATATGATGCTCCCGACTTCCACAACGCAAACAAGCGTCAAGGTGCTTCCAGCATTCCTCAGCCGAGTGGCCAAATTTTTCACAGAATGAGCAAGCCGTTGCGACTTGCGTTTCCTCCTCCTTTACCTTCTTGTTCTTGTGGTTATTCCTTCCGTTCCCATTGTAGGACCTCTTCTTCTTATCTTGGGAGTCGTAAGTGATGCTGAACTTTTCTTCTTTTTGTCATCGCTTCTAGAACTTACGGCTAGACTCCTTGCTCTTACCTTTGTACCTTTCGACCTTTTCCATGGTCATTTCACCATGTCTGAATAAGTGTAGATATTCTGGGGTCCGAGTTGTTGAATGAAGCGAAGCCTTAAACTATCAATAAAATGATTTGCCTTTAAGAGATCTGTGCCCACCAGATGTGGGGCATAAGGAGCTAGACGAGAAAATTGATGTTCATACTCCTCCATAGACATCATGCCTTGGTGAAGCACGACAAATTCTGTGGCCTTTATATCCTTAACATGCTCAGAGAAATACTTTGCTTGAAAGAGTGTGAGAAATCCCTCCCAAGTATGTGGTGCATTTGGAGGCGGTGCCTTGTTCAACTGGAAGGTGGCGAGACGGACCTTCTCTTGATCTGTGCATTACATAACGTTGAATATTCTATTCATTTCGTCAATCCAATTTTTCGCCTCATCAGGGTTGGAGGATCCAGAGAATCTTGGGGAGTTCATGCTTCGGAAAATCCCGTGCAGATTACCCTTGCCAGCCCGTGCGCCAGCTTGGGCCATAGTCTGTAGGGCCTGGGTAAGACCTGCAATTGTTTGCTGCATCCCTTCCCAATTAGCACGATTTGCGGCACGTTCAGCGGCCATTGAAAAAGTGGAGTGCCTGAGAAAGCAAATAAGTAATTAATTGTGATGGGACCGATAGAAATTAACCTAGAGATAATCTCTAATGAACTATCTCATCCCGGGCTCTACCCAATCTCGCGTGGGTTTGGAATTTTTTCTTACTTCAGAGGTGTGGGTCCTTTATCCTTAGACTTAGCCTATGACATGACATTTTCCAAGGAATAAGTATGTCCTTAGACCTAGGCTCTGATATCACTTTAACTGTCACGCACCGAAATATAAGTACAGTAGAAGATAATCGGGAATGTGAATAGTTGGCTAGTACGCCAGAAGTGAGTAATAAAATCAGAGCGCTAACACATTCACACACAAAAGGGAATGCACATGATAATATTTTCAAACTTTCACTTTATTGAATAATATTGAAGTACAATGATAATTGACTCATTTCACTAGACTCAAATAAAGAGAAAATTACATAGACTCGACTTGACTAGCATGTTTCTGGCAATCAGTCGAGGGGGCTAGTGTCGAGCCCTTGGACACAATCAGTGCCTGATCTGTATCTTCAATTTATAAATCAAGCTACTTCCACGAGAAATATCAATAATGTAGGCCAATAATGTATCAATTCAAATAATAAGCTGAGAATAATAATGTCAAGGTAAGAATGCTTCAATTAAGAACATGAGAGTCCAAAGATGATTTAAAACAAGGTCATGCCATGAAAAGAATTCGACAGCATAACAACATATTCTTTTAAATTCCATAATTCATTAAATAGCTTTGGGATAATGTGTTAGGTTCTAGATAATCAATAACCCATCTAAGAACATAGGAACATCAACCCTTGGGTCAAACCACGGGTTAAGAACACTTGAGATAATAGCGGTCATGATAGGACCGTTTATTAGAAATAGCGGTCGTTTACTGGACCGTTTCTATACAGTAGCGGTCAGTGCTGGACCATTTATTGACAGAGTCGACGCATGAAGAATGAAAGTCAACGCAGTGAAATCTCTGGAACCTTGTAGTCATGGCAGGGCGGCTAGGCGTCTTTGGCAGTCAAGTAAATGGCCGCTACTAGACTCTTGCGGTCTCCACAGGGCCGCTAGTGACCAGAACACAAGAAACACTGGTATAAGTGCTTTCTAGATAATTGGGTTTAAGGGTACAACCAGCTCGGCGTCCTAGTGGAAATCCCAGGCTCGCAGAGACTTGTGGAGGCCTTGAAATAAGATCATCTAGTCAGGTGGAAGGAATATCCAATGGAGAGGATCACAAGTCCAAGATTGTGTGCTTATAAGTGCAAAGTGTATCTAATGGCCACGCATCATGTACTTAAGAAAAGACTATAGATGAAACAGAATCGTGGTAAAACAGCGATCAAATCAAAACTTGAACAAGTCCATGAAGTATGTAAACTATAATCATTTGTACAAGAACATAAGTTTTGACATGAAATTAACATAAGTTTAAAATAAACATATAAAACATGTGAGGCATGCAATCTATCAAGGATGATGCACAATATAACCAATAATAGGAATAGGAATCTAAAACTAGGAATAAAACTACATTAACTAGGCTTACCATATAGTAATAGGGTCAATCTGCCATCTATTTAGCGTTATCAGGTTGCAGAGAACAGATAGAGTCTAGCGGTCAGGTGAGGACCACATACATGTGTTTAGCGATCTATCGCATGGCCACTATATCCATATGGCGGTCTAATAGAGACCGTTTATTCCCTGTAGCAGATAGAAGTAAAATCGAGGTATAGGGCTAATTTCTAGGAGAATTTATGCATGAAAGTTATGAGGACTAGAAGGGTAAAGCATGCTAACATGTTTTTAACGACTAGGATGAATGATTATTTTTTTTTTTTGATCGGTAAAGTGTTAAATTCTATGAAAGTAAGGGAGGTACAAAGTTGAGCAGAGTCTAGGCATGCCTAGACTAGGTGCTCATGAGAACTAGTAATCCATGACCACACACAATCGTGGACTATGAGAAGGAAGGAAATGAAAGGTTAAAGTACAAGTACATAGTGGTCAGTCCAACCAAAGCTGACTCCTACAAGTCACTCAATAGTCAATCATTGTGAATCATCCATCCTGTGGTAAGAGTGACTAATTTGAAAATACCCTTTCATGTTGCACCTTTATGTTCCACAATAATAAATCCTCCAGCAAACAAAAAGCAAATGGCCCAAGCTATCAAATGCTGAAGTTATAACGTTTGAGAATCTGTTTCTCTCTGGTGGTGAGTCTATCAAGTTTGAGCTCATTTTCCAAACAGCATCTGGTTTCATATAGGATTTCGATTAGAAGCCTTGCATAACCATTTTCCTTGTTCTCGAAGATTCGATTACATCTCTCCCTCCAAATCCACCAGATAGTGCATCGGAACAGGGGTTTGATCAGCTTAGTCAGGCAGCCTTTGGTGGGAAAATTTTCCTCAAGGGATTGTAGCTCACATAAAAGTGAGTTCATTGGGCCCCTCAAAATATCAAATCTCTGTAATATTTCAGTCCAGATATTTTTTGAGTATTTGCATGAGAAGAAAAGGTGGTCTGTACTTTCGTCAGCCTGTTTACAAAGAGTACACATATTTGCAAGAGAAAACCTTTTTTTCTTAATCAAGTCTATGGTTGGTAGCCTGTTTTGGAGTGCTTGCCAGTAGCATAGTGAATGCTTGGGGCATAAAGGTCTGCCCCAAGCCCAGCTCTCCGGTTGCCATATCTGGTGCCTTTACCTTAGTTGATTCCATGCAGAAGTGCACAAAAATTTCCCATTGTCATGAATCCAGATCAAGTTATCCTTGGGTTCTGTAACTAGAGGAATAGCAGAGATAACAGGCCAAAGCAGAATCATGTCAATGGATTTTGGAATTGGAAGATTCCAAGTACCGTTACATATGAAGTCAGAAACAATATTATTCATATTAGCTCCCAGGTCTTGTCTGATCCTATCTCCATAAAGTTGGAAAATGCTTTTCCCATTGACCCATGGATCATACCACATGCTAAGTGAACTTTCAGTGGAGATGGAAAAATTGATTTGTTTAAGTAACCATGTTCTCAATTGTAGGATACCTTTCCAAGCTGTAGAATGGTAAGACTTAGCTTGAATGTGCTAGAAGTTACCTTTGGAAAGATATTTACTATGTATCCATTTGATCCACATACTGTCCTTCTTGTGTAATATGTCCCAGCACTGCTTCGCTAAACTAGCTTTATTCCAGTCAGCTAGTCGTCTTAGGTTTAAACCACCTTCTTTTTTTGGTCTACATATGATGTCCCAGTTGATCATGTGAAGAGCCTTATTAGCACCTGTTCCTTGCCAAAAGAACGTTGCCAAAATTTTCTCAATCTCTTGAATTAATCCTGCAGGAAGAAGAAAAGCAGTAGACCAATAGATGGAGTAGGTGGATAAGATGCTTCTAATCAATTCCAGCCGTCCACTCTTAGAAAGGAGTTTCATTCTCCAAGAGCTAATTCTATTTTTGATTTTCTCAATGATTGGTTGGCAATGATGCTTCTTTAAACCAGTGGAGATAAGAGGCAATCCTAAGTAAGGAATAGGTAGATTACTCGCATCCACCATCAAAGCTCTTTTAATTACTGTTTTGTCTTGGACCTTTGCACCGATGTAAACTTTGCTTTTGTCGTGGTCCAACTTAAGGCCTGACCATTTCGCAAATGTTTGTAGAATATTTGCAAGGTAATGAACTAAATCAATATCATTTTGAAGGAAAATAATTAAGTCATCTGCAAAAGTAATATGAGAGACATGGACTTCAGGCATCGTCGGAACCTTGAGGTGACCTTGGTGCACCGCTTCCTCTAACAAACAAGTGAGTCCTTCCATAGCAATGGTAAAAAGGTAGAGGGAAAGTGGGTCTCCTTGCCTAATGCCGTTAGTACTTTGAAAATTGCCTGCAGGGGATCCATTGAATAGAACAGAGAACATGCAGCTTTCAATGCAGCTTCTAATCCATTGGATCCAGTTGGCCGGAAACCCAATTCTCGAAAGCATATGATAAATAAAACTCCTATCAACAGAGTCAAACGCCTTCCTCAGATCAGCCTTAAGGCCAATTATCCTTCCCTTGTCTTTGGAATGAAGGTCTTTAGTGAGATCATTAGCCAGTAGGATGTTGTGGGTAATGCTTCTACCTTTGATGAATACAGTCTGCTGGGGACTAGTGATCTTGTTAATTACCTTCTGAATTCTGTTAGCCATTAGCTTAGAAAGCACTTTGTAGATGAAATTGCATAAGGAGATTGACCTAAAATTTTCCAGGTTGTCAGCCCCTTCCACTTTTGGGATCAACGCTATGAAAGTGTTGTTGAACTGTTTGTAGAGGTGTCCCGTTCTGAAAAAGTGAATGCAGGTGTTGATCACATCATTACCAATTATATGCCATGTTGATTGGTAGAATTCCGCTGGAAAGCCATCTGGACCTGGGCTCTTATTTTTTGGAGATTTGAAAACAGCTTCCTTAATTTCCTCTGGAGTGAAAATAGCATTGAGAGTTTCTCTGTCTTCTTCAGAGAGTCGCAAGAAAGGGTTGATGTCATAAGCTTCCTGGATATAAGATTGGTTCAGTAATTGATAATAGTAATCGATGGTGTGGTCCTTTACCTTGTTTATGTCATCAATAGTATTTCCATCATGATCTTTAAACTGTCTGATGTGATTAATTGTTCTTCTGGCCCCCATGCTAGCATAAAAAAATTTAGTATTTGAATCACCCAACGTCAGCCAGTTCTGTCTTGATTTTTGTCTGATAAAGTTTTCCACCAGCTCTAAAGCATTCAGATATTCTTTTCTTGCCTCCTTTTCTTGGTGAATTTGGTCATGGTCAAGGGGACTGTCATGAAGAGAAGTTTGAGCCTGGTGCAGGTTCTGCTTGGTGGTGGCCACCTTAGTCTGGACATTACCAAAGGTGGTCCTATTCCAATCCTTAAGAGCGATCTTGCAGGCCTTAAGCTTCATACAAAGGACATGTGGAGGAGACCCTACTACCGGGGTTTCCCATGCAGATGTAATCACTTTAAGAAATTCTGTATGATAGGCCCACATATTAAAGAAGCGGAATGGGAGCTTGCTCTTCATAACAACTTTATCTGTACTGATAAGTAGGACTGTATGGTTAGAGAAATGTTCATTCCCATATTCAAGCCAGCTGTCCGGGTAAGATGCAGTCCTTTGAGAGTTGATGAGACATCTATCTAATCTTGCCATGATTCTGCGATGAGCTTCTCCCCTATTAGTCCAAGAAAACTTATTGCCACAGCAGTTAATATCCTCAAGTTGTGAAAGTTGAATGCACAGGTTAAACTCTTCCAACATGGACTCAGTCAACATACACCCACCAAGCTTTTCATGTGGGTATCTAATTGTGTTGAAATCCCCAGTGACCATCCAAGGAGTATTGATGTTGTTGGAAAGACTAGTGATGTCCTTCCATAAGCTGCTCCTGTCAGATGCACAGTTGGAAGCATATACACTAGTGATTGCGAATTCCCAAAGATTTAACTTGTTCCTGCAGTGCAAGTGAAGGAATTGACTGCTACCTGCAGACAAATGAGCATCAATGAGATTATGGTTCCAAAGAATCCAGACTCTCCCTGTACCACCGTACCGATCATTAGTAATAACATCAGCTTCTGGCTAAATGATGTTTTTATAGTGCATAGTATGGGCAGAGTTAATCTTAGTTTCAAGTAGGATAACCAAAGCACAATCTTTGGTTCTGATAAGAGTATTTAACTCTCTACATTTCTCCTTCTTATTGAGGCCTCGAACATTCCAAACCATAATCTTCATATCAAATAACTTGATAGAATAAGGTGTACATTTAGAAGTTTTTGGGCACTGAAGCTCGACCAACAGCATCTTTGCTTTTTGATTTTGTTTTTTTCCTATCCATCTCATCCACCGCCTGCAGATTCTAGAAGTAAGATTGATTGGGCTTGTCATGGTTGTTTTTGGGGCGGTGTGGAGCCCGTTGAGCTAGCACCCTTACTTCGGATTGTTCCTCTGAGCCAAGCGTTGGACCACCACGAGTGCAAAGGCTTGAAGCTGTGGTAGGAGGTTGAACTTTTAGAACTGAGCTATGGCCACACCCCCTTTCCACTAACTCATCATGCAAGACGCCACCAATAACAGAAGCAATAGCAGTTGGGGGGTCGAATGGCCCATCACATTGTGCATTCACATGCTCATGTTTTTGGTGTTGGTGAGAAGCTAGGCCGATGGCATCACCAAGGACACAAGGGGTGCTTGTCAAGTTGTGGAGGTTGGCGGTCCCCCATGTGAAGTGGAGTAGGAATCTCCACCATGGTGCGCTACTCCAAAGGAGATGCCTTAGAAAGGACCGAAAGGGAAGGACAAAAGGTGGCGGCCCCTCCAAGAGGAATAGAAGTGGAGGACGGTGGTGGGTCTTCAAGGGATGAAGGACCACTATTCAGCATGTTGCCACACCCCCCTTCCACTAACCCATCATGCAAGGCCCCACCAAGTGGCCCATCACAATGTGCATTCACATGCGCATGTTGTTGAAGATGGGGAGAAGCTAGGATGATGGCAGCCCCAAGGGCTTCACGTGAAGGACACATGGGGCTTGGCTTGTAGTGGTGGTTGGCGGTCCCCCCATGTGTAGTGGAGTAGAAGGGTCCATGCGCTACTCCATTAAGTGGTGCCTTGGATAGAGCCAAAGTGCAAGGACAAAAGGGGGCGGCCTCTCCAAGAGCAAAAGAAGTGGAGGACGGTGGAGGGTCCACAAGGGGAGGGAGGCCACTATGTAGGTTGGCATCATGATAACTTTGCTTCAAATGAAGGGCAACCGGTGGGTCTACAAGTGAAGGAGCACTAGTAAACATGTTGGCGGCATCCACATCCACACTAATAGATGTTGCAGAAACACTAGCAGATAGTGTGTTAGACGTAATCACATGGATGGGAACCTCTGGATTAGAGAGGTGCGAATCCTTAGGAGAGTTGCTGCCAATCCGAATCTGAGTGGGTATGGTAGTCTGGCGGGCCTCAGGGTGACTCCTGAGCTCAGTACTCTGCGTCCTCTGATCCGCAAGGGTTTTGGGAGGTACAGAGTGTTGAGTTACAGGGGCATCGAAGCCCTCCAGAGCACCATTGTCCTCAGACTGCAGAGTCTCAAAGGAATTATGAGTGTGTACACAAACCTCAGACGGAGTACAGCGTGCCTTAGGTTTGAATACCTGAACATGAGATTGTTTATTGCTGAGGACCGGTTTACATGCCCCATCTGCATGCCCAAAGGAACAGCACGTAGAACAGCTTCTTGGCCTCCATTGATAGGTTACCTTAATTCTCCTGACATTACCATCAAGATCTTTGTAGTGAACGAAATCAGGCAGCTCTTCTCTTGATGAGATCATGATGCAGGCCCTAGCATAAGCTAGTCTCTTGCGCTCAGCTGTTAATTTGTCCAGATACAACAGGTCACCCAAGATGGAAGAGATCTTAGCGATAAAATCCCGGGTCCAGAGATGGAGCGGGAGTCCATGGAAGGCCACCCATAAGGGAATACTCGTAAGACTGTCTAATTCCATTCTTAGATCAGGACTCCATCTACGAAGAATTATTGGGTGACCTTTAATGGTCCAAAACCCCTCAACCGCCCTGCGTAGATCCTCTTCCGAATCAAACTTGCAGACAAAAAAACCATTTTGTAAAAGATGTAGTTCAAAAGCATTGGTTCCCCACCGAGATTTAATGAATGAATGAAGAGGGCTGAATGATAATCGCAGGCCTACCGCGTACCCTACCAAGGCGATAGACCAAGTTGATAGTAGATCCTCCGAATCGGCCTTCTCATAAATAGTGATCTTGACTCCATTATTAGTTTCTGGAGGGATGAAATGGAGATCTAGATCTTGAGATCCAGATGGGGCCTTGAAAAGGGAACTCCAAGTCACGGGTGTGGAAGAGATTGGTATGGGGCGCTTCCCTCTTGAACGAGATCTACCTCGTTGATTGTCGTGAGATGGATACCTGGAGGGTGTAGAACTGTGCGGTGGGGGAGGGCAAAGTGATGAGGATGCAGCTTCTGGCCCGCTGGCACCCTCAGGCTTGGCCTCCTTCAAGGGAACTCCACGCGGAGAACCCCCTCGAGCGCCTCCATCCACAGAGCTTCTCTCTCCTCCTGGCATAACCCTAATCTTTTCCCACTAGGATGCATGATTGGATTCTAATTAAACAATAATTATCATCTTTGGTAAAGGGGTATAAGGATAACATGCTATAAGGATCATGCATGCATAGTCATAGAAAAACATGAAATACCACCAGTAGAAAGCATGAAACAGAATGAAACCATAGGGCTTTCATTTCTAACAAGTTGATTTAGCCTTTTCATGAGATAACCTACCTTTGATTTAATCCCTAGACTTCAGATTTCTGACTGGAAGTAGACCCTAGTTCCTACACGTCCTGTGTCAAACCAGCAACTTCCCGCCCCTCTATGTTTTGATTCGCTTGACCTAAATACGTGAAAATTGGAGGGTATGTAGAAGATAGAAAGGGGAACAAAAAGTGCTAGAGCCACAACATAAACTAACCTCATTTAGAACTTATACTCTCCTGTCCTTCATTGGGTCGGTACACTGGTTCCTGCACAGCTTGTTGCGAAACAGTAACTTTGGGGGCTTCTATCTCCTCAAAGACTCGACCTCCAGGCACGAAAATTTGAGGAAAGTCAGACCATAGTAAGCGGAACAAAATCCTTAAAAGGTCTAACTTGAGTCAGAGCCTCCTTACCTTTGAAAAACGTGATCCAACATTAGAGTTCGCATGGGTGGAAGTTAGGGTCTATTTATAGGGTTTTGAATTATGGCTGAGGATTTTGGTCGAACTTAGAGTCCTAATTATGTGTAGGATCGATCCTGAAGAGTCCTAGACATGTTTACATATCTACCGACTTCGATCCATGAGGATTTGGATGCCAAAGATCCAAGCTTTTTCACATTTCTCCCATTCACTGAATCAGAAGGGTTTAGCGGTCATGGAAGGACCGCTAGGATGGTTTAGCGGTCTCGCAAGCCAATTGGCCATTATTTCAAAATTTTAGATTTTCTTATTTTTTCTTATTTATCTTCTAATTGGTGTATATATCCCATTTTAAGTTTGTAAATTACTCAATTTACGTTTTTATTAATGGGCTTAGGTCTAAAGGTCTTGAAATTGGGTCTTTGGGCCCATTTGAGTTGGGCTTAACCCTTTGTTTAATATAGAGCCTTTAAATGGACTTAAGTAAATCCCTAATTCCTTCTTAATAGCCCATTAAGCCTTTTAATTGCTTAGTAACTAGATTTTGTCTCAAAAAATTCCTAAAAAATTCTCTGGCGTTACACGGTTTGAGTGAGGGGTGGACGTAGGTAGACTGGGTGTCTGGCCGAACCACCTAAAAAATCTCATGTGCATCGTGTGTTTGCTTGTGTGGTTGATTCCTTTTCATCTACCACTTTCATAGGTTTAGCATGTAAGTTATTTCATCACTCATTTTGATATATTTTATGGCATTCGATAGTTTATCTATGTGAACCCGTCTCTACTGCGTCTTAATTGGGTTCTTGCATGCTACGTGGTTCGCTGAGTTTGAAGTCTTCTAGCTATTTGCATTAATGCCTGGAGTATAGTTGAGATCGTTGAGTGTTAAGCGTTTAGACTCCGTCTTGTGCGAATTGATTTATCCACTGTGCTATCTGCTAGGTGTCATTGTTCCTTGCTTTGATCATCACTAGTCCGGCCTGTTCACTGCATTAAGCTTCTGTTGCACTTCATCTTAGTGTGAATTTTATTTGACCAAAAAGTTTTTAAAGGATCTATTCATCCCCCCCTTCTAGATCCTGTCTTGCCCTCTAACGAGAGGTAAAATGATGAAGCCATACTCCTTTCCAAAGGATAAGGCTCTGATCATGTTCGAATGGACCCACGAATATGGCAAGGTGTGCTCCCAGAGCCCAAGAGACCAAATGAGGTCGAAAGAAAAGACGATCCCCGGTTGTACCTTTACCATCGAGGGTTGGGACATTCTATTGAAGACTGCTACATATTCAAGGACATCATAGGAAGCCTGATCAACCAAGGTGAATTACAAATGGGCGAATATGAGGTGGAACCACCTCGCCCGCACCAATTGCTCGTCTTTAAGGCGGCAACCAATAGGGCCTCTCTATATCAGCGGAACAACACATGCTCTAAAGGGTATTTCAAGCACCTTGTGCTATGGTAAGAAGCCGGACAAATTAATGTAAGATATGAATGGTGCTCCGTCCTGGGGGCTGATATCAGAAACAAAATAAGAAAAGACCTGGAAATAAATGAATGTGGTCAGTCGATTCAAAAATGGGGTCAGCCAATCTCAGGACCGGCAACCAAATGATGAAGTTGTGAAGGAGAGTCTGTGACATATTCCTTCTCCGAGTTAGAAGGCCCAGCAAAGTGTAACTGCTGTTGTACATACTCTCCAGTATGTGGTGGAGAATACCCATAGCTCGCTTCAATGGAGACATGCTCCCGCTCTCCACAACCCCTCACAGGTTATAAGAGGGGGCAACAAAGGCTGTTTCAATATACACCCGTCCTGGGGCTGTCGCTATAGGAGGACATAAAAGATGTCACCATTGGTTCCGCTCAAGGAGCTATTGGCATTAAAAAAAGGGAGAAAAGAAGATGGCACTAATAAAGGATGCGTCGACATAGTAAGGCCCTGCGTCGATGCAGCCCAGCCCAGTGCACAAAAAAAGGGGGGAAAGGGCCCAGACGTGAATGGGCCAAAGGAATAAAAGAGGGGGGGCAATGCACAAATGGGAGAAAGCGTGGAGGAAAAAGAAAAGGAGAAGGAATTTCAAAAAAAAAAAAAGAAATAGGATGAAAATCGCACGGACCCCCCCCCATGTCTGTGTCCCTCATCGCGATGCCTTGTTACTGTTCCCGCGTTTTCCTCCCTCCCATGAGCATTGAATGCTCGAAGACCTCCCATGCGCACTCCGGCGAACACCCCCCAGCGGTGTGGCCCATCCCCTGCAGGGAGAGGGGCTTCCCTCACCCACTCCGCAGGCTAGCCCCGTAACTTCCCCGTACGGCACCCTCTCCTGCGAAGCAGCAACAGCATTCGCGCCATCGACAGCGAAGCAGCAGCAACAGCAGCAACGTGGCAGCTACAGCAGCAACAGTTGATAAAAAAAAGGAGAAGAGGAAGTAGGGGTCTCCCTCCGAACTGGACCCCTGCACCCCCCTTGTTTTCCCTATATATATTGCCCCCCATGGCAATAAGAAAAGAGGGATACTATGGAAGAAGTTCTAATGCTCTGCTCCGGAAGCTGAAGAGGGAGAAAAGTGAGAAAGGGAGTTTGAGAGCCGCTTGTAAGGGGGTGGGTCTCGCGATTTTCTTTCCTTTTCTCCCCTTCTCTATATATCCCAAGAGGCCTGACCTCGATGTAATTCTTTTCTCTCAAGAATGAATGAGATACAGGGCTTTCAGCCTTGATTTTCTTATGATCCCGATTTCCCTTCTTACGTTCGCAATGTCTTTGTTCGTTCTTTCTTTTCTCCTTTGCATCATGAAAGCTTTGCATCTGATGTATTACCATGATAGCGAACTTGCGAGCTCACTTGGCAGACACGTAGCAGCAGTTGGGTGACACCTGTGCAGCTTTGAATTCTTTGGTGAGTATGTATGCAATGCATGCTCTTAATTATGACCTAGATTTCTGGTGTTAAGCCACTAATTGCCACCTCACATTGTTATAGCGCGCCCAGCTCGATGCAACCTCATTTGCAGTGGGGGCAGATGGTGCCTCATCTAATTTGTGGATGCCCTCCTCAAAAATCAATTTGCTCCACGAGCAACTTGCTCGTGCCATGCAGCGTGCCACAGAGGCACAGGGGATGCTTTTTGCATAGGTGAACGTTTCACCATTCGAGTCCCATTGTTCATGTTATTCCACTTCACTAACAATGGTGGGTATGGCAGACAAGGGAGATGCAAGAGACGCTTGCTCATGTTGCACAAGGGGAGGCCAGGATAGCAGAGCTAGAGGAGGACTTGCGGCGCCGTTCAGATGATGACCCCTCTCAGAACGCCATGGAGTTGAGGATCACCCTCCAACTAGAGAGAGAAGACAGAGAGTGAGAAAGAGCGGGATAGAGAAAGAGAGAGAACTGAGAGATTGGTGGAGACAGAAGAGAGGAAGGCCTTGGAGGCCCAACTATTAGAGCTCCGCACTAGCATTGGCATAGTGGAACAATGGCTGAGGGATGGTGAGAAGCGCTACCGAAGAGCATGAGAGCGCGGCTTTCGTGTCAGCAGTTACTTTGCTATTCCCGCAGAGCAACGGCAAGGTGTGGAGACTTAAAGGGGAATATAGGGCAGTGGGAGTACCGCCTCGCACAGTTTGATGACACCCTCCAGGGATCCTCACCTAGAGAGTGGTGAGAGGAGTAATGCTGAGAGAGAGGGTGAGACTTAATGTACCCACCTTTCAATTTATAGACAGTTTTATAAGGACAAAATGGAATGTTCAGTTTCTTGTTCTCTGCTTCTTCCATGCTTTCAACCCTGCATATGTCTCTTACACGAGCAAGTTAGCTTTTCCGCTCTGACTTGGCCCCCTACTCAATAAATGAGTGATTGCTTTAGGACTAGCCTTGACAATGGGTCAAGGGGCCAAGCCTTTATCAATCAAGGCAAAGATAGAGAAAATGTGACACGCAAGCATGCAAATGTGAACAAGAAATTAAAAGTGTGGCACACGAATGCAATCACGCAAAATGTATTTTTTTGTTATTTTAAATATATATTTTTTGTTGTTTTGTTTTGTTTTGTTTTGTTTTGTTTTGTTTTTTATCCCCCTTTCTTCTTCGTGTTTTTGCCTTTTGTATTTTGTTTTGTTTTTGTCGTCTTTTTGTTTTTGTTGGGGTTGTTTTTCTATATTTCATGTTTTTTTGTTGTTTTGAAAATGGTCGCAGCCCGACATAGCCCCTTCTAAAAGACGCGTAGAATGAAGGGCATCTACTCTTATAACAAACAGACATGGTTCTTGGATCAAGGGTGTTTACTCATTCAGAAACCGTTCTTAAATAGCTCAACGCAGGGTTAACGTGCTTGATTTATTCCTCCCACTCAGGATCTCATTCAATGGCGTCCTCCTAAGTCCGCTTCTACCATACCTTGGGTTTGGGGCATACTACTTACAGAGGAAGGAAGAATGTGTTTAGGAAGATTACGAGAGGGTTCGAGAGACCTGGGAAGATGTTCCTCCCCTACCTTATCACCTGTTGAGGTTCGGCCCTCGGCTAGTGGGGTTTATTTTGTTTTTCTTTCCCTTGTCGTCTTGGAGAGACATTTTTACGACCAGGGTTTTCTTTGTGGGGACTTATCCCCTTTTGAGACATGACCAAGATTTTTCATTGCGGGGACTTTGCCCCTCCTGACTTGTGTTCGGGGTATCACATTTTTCTTTTTTGCCCTTTGTGCCAATACTTCACCTTACTAAGGTGGTGGTTAGGTTTAGTAGTCTAGCTCAAGCTCCTGCTCCCTCGTCATGAACCGAGAAGGAGAGAAAGGGTAGCACCCTACACACTCAGTCTGGCTTTAGCTTCCCTTAGATTCCACACCGTTTGATTTAGAGAGTGGAGTGTGTGTGTGTATGTGTGTGTGTGTGTGTGTGTGTGTGTGTGTGTGTGTGTGCGAGTTAACCCTGAGTTAGACTACAAAGACCGAAGAGTGAATTTCCAACTCTGCCAGTCCTCGTACCATGTCGGTTGTTACACCTATCTAAGGGTAGTACTTCTTCAGATAAAGCCCGTTCCAAAGGTTGGATAGCTTGATCCCTTAAGCATTGACCAGCCTATAGACATTGCCAGGATACACAGCCTGAATCGCATATGATCCTTCCCAGTTGGGTTGCAGTTTAGAACGTGGCCCACTAGGTTTCACAAAATGTCACGTCCCAAGCGCGGAAGGAACCCAGTAATGCGTGATGAGTTTATATCTTTCATGTCAATCAGAGCACAAGGAAATTCGACACATAGACAGAGTACGCAAAGATAAGAGAAATAACCAAATCCTTTATTCATAACAACTTCAAATAACTCCATTACATAATCCCAAGAGGGAAGAGTACTTTAATGACAATCTAGACTCATGAAAAAAAATAAAAGAGTGACTCAAGAACACAGAAAGACTGACTAAATGACTCGAGTAGATATCTTGGACGGCTCTACGCTCATCACTCTTGGTCATCCCCGTCCGAATGAGCCTTGTCATCGGAATTACCTAAAAAATAGGGGAAACACTAGGTCAGCGAATGCTTAGTAGGGATTACATCTCAATGACGAGTTTGGTTAAAGTAAATTACATGTTACACGGAATGCATTATGACTATGCATGAACGACATGGAACAAGCATATACTTAAAGTTGAACCATCAAGACTTCTAAGTAGAGTCAAGGATGTCGTGTGAACAAGCATCATGTCATGATAACAAGGATAGCACCCAATATCATCATATCATGTCAATAGAATTGGCTATTTGATTTCAAGTAAATACCCATTTCGGGCCAAGCACGTCGTGCCATGTTCATGTCAAGCATCAAGCACTAAAGAGATAGTGGAATGTCGTCGATTAATCAAGCAAGTCATGCACTCTGGTGTAATGCCACACCATGGTCAATATAGCTCCCATGGGAACAAGTACTTTCGGGTGCTCCTCCCAACTAGACCGTGCCCAATTAACGCCAGGTATTGAGTTATGTATTTATTTAGACATCCACTATGGTTTATAGCCAATAGAGTTCAAAGGAATTAACCATTATAGGAACATTAAGGTAGATTCATGAAATAAGGAGTTCAAGGACATAACTTTCTGTAAGGATGACTTTGCGATGAAACTCATATAAAATCAAGATAATCATGAATCTGGGATAATTGGCGTCCACTCAGGCCGACGCCAATTACAGAATCCACGTCCACTGTAGTGGTCGCCAATTCTGTGAACAGTGCAGGCACGAAGAAATAGCATCACCTATGATGGTCGCTATTCATGTTTTGGTGTCCACTACACTAGTCGTCAATTCCAGTTTGTGACAGACTCTCACAGAACACCGGAACAATGCTCTATGATGGCTAGGGCGTCATGTTTCTTCAGAGTGACAAGACAAACGAGGTTTCCAGGGTATTGAGGGTACAACATGTTTGGCTGCCTTAAGGGATTCCAAGGCTAGCGAAGACTTACAGCGGCCTTAGAGAGAGAATTTTCAAACCGGTGGACGGTCATTCAATTTCCAAGAATTGAGGTGTATCAACATGAAACGTCGTGAAATAGGGACTCCATCTTGGACGTGAGACAGTAATGCCATAAGACCCGCGGTATGGGTCAAAATCCGATAAAACTGTGAGACAGGAAAATCGCGTCAAGCAAGAACACGCTATTTAATGAATTAGCGTCTCTTTAGAGAGGCGCCAAATATATAATTTACCGAATTTAAATACAATTTATAAAAAATGGCGTCCATTTAAGGGGGCACCATATCTTTAAATAGCATCCAAGGTATAGACGTTAATTCATAATTTCTAGGTTATTTCAATTTTCATAATTTTTAACCAGAATTAGCGTCTTTGTAAAGAGGCGCCAATTCTGTAAGCCACGTCTGTTCAAGTAGACGCTATTTCTTTCTGTGTACATGATACAAAGCATCAGGCCAATACATCGTTAGACACAATATATTGTTCATTTTCTTAAGATGGCATGAACAGTGTCAATTTGCTGTTTATGAGGATTTTCAGAAAACTAAATACATGGACTTATAGAGAAAAATATGAGGATTCTAAAAACATGTTCATGTAGAAATATCACAGTTTGGTTCCATACTTATTAATTTTTAACATGTGTTATTTATTAATTCCACTATAGGAAATAACGTCAGGGTGATGGTCGCGCATTAAATAGCATCCAGAAGCCCGTCGCCAATTCAGAAATCATTGCCCTTCTAAACGAACGTTAATTAAATAGCGACCACTGCCCTTGTAGTCAATTTCTCTTGAAACAGAAACCTCTAAATCTACGTGAAAACTGATAGCATGAATCATGGAATTCACAGAAATGAATAGGGATCATGAGAATATGGTTGGCATGAATGCTACTATCTTGTTCGTGTTTTGCCTAAGATTGAGAGAACCTACCTGTCTAGGTTGAAGAACGAGAACAACGAAGGATGCAAAGGGAGGAGAAGACTCAGCTTCCTCCCGTTACGGCAACTGCAGCAGCTCTAGTTGCTGACGCAAGAAGTAGAAGGAAGAAGATCGGTGCCTTCTCCACACAAAGGTCGACGCAATAGCAGCAGAACAGCCCACGATGAGATACTCACGAACAGTAGCAACAACAACGTGCTTTTGCCGATCGCAGGGGTTCTATTTATAAGGTGAGAGTCCTACGGGTGCCAAGAATCCTAATGGGGGTTAAGCTTCCCATGTAAGAATCCTAATGTGTTTAAGGTTTCCTATGTTAATCCAATCCCTGCCACAATCACAGCCTCTTTCCCCTGTTGGTTTCAAAACCCTAAAGTCTTCTTACGCATCCTGTTCGAACATGACAAGGATTTAAGAAACCCACCTGGATAAAACGTCTTTGATAAAATTCTTCTTTACATGACCTATAAGGCCCATTTAATAGGGAACCCAATTTGTTGAGAAAATGTAAATCCTATATATCGTAAGCCTATAAGGCCCATTAGCCTTTAAGTGTTTGAAGCCCTTTTATTATTGGGTTTGTGGTTTTTAATTTATGTGGGTTGAACCTCTAATATATATATTTATAAATTTATATAGAGACTTTATACCCTATAATTTATCGGGGTGCTAGACCCTCCCCCACTTAAAAGAATTTGGTACCCAAATTCAAATGCATAGATAGATAGATATAGGGTGCAGATTACTCACAAATTTAGAATAAATCCGGGAACCTTTTCTATATAGATTCTTCCGTCTCCCATGTGGCTTCCTGTTTACGCACTTGCTCCATTGCACCTTCACCATGGGGATAGTCTTGTTCCTTAGCTGACGTACTTCACGATCGAGTATCCCCAATGGCTAGTTTAGCGAAACAGTGCTGGGACATATTACACAGAAAGGATAGTATGTGGATCAAATGGATACATAGTAAATATCTTTCCAAAGGTAACTTCTGGCACATTCAAGCTAAGTCTTACCATTCTGCAGCTTGAAAGGCGTCCTTCAATTGAGAACATGGTTACTCAAACAAATCAAATTTTCTATTTCCACTGAAAGTTCACTTAGCATGTGGTGTGATCCATGGGTCAATGGGAAAAGTATATTCCAACTTTATGGAGACAGGATCTGACAAGACCTGGGAGCTCATATGAATAATACTGTCTCTGACTTCATATGTAACGACACTTGGAATCTTCCAATTCCAACCTCCATTGACATCCTTCTTCTTTGGCCTATTATTTCTGCTATTCCTCTAGTTAAGGAACCCACTGATAAATTGATATGGATCCACGACAATGGCAAATTTTCCTGCAGTTCTGCATGGAATCAATTAAGGCAAAGGCATCAGAAATGGGAACCGGAGAGCTGGGCTTGGGACAGACCTATATGCCCCAAGCACTCACTATGCTGCTGGCAAGCACTTCATAACAGGCTACCTACCACATACTTGATACAGAAAAAAGGATTCTCACTTGCAAATATGTGCACTCTTTGTAAAAGGGCTGAGGAAAGTACGGACCATCTTTTCTTCTCATGCAAATACTCACAAGAAATCTGGACTGAAATTTTACAGAGATTTGATATCCATAGGGGCCCGATGATCTCACTTTCATGTGAACTACAATCCCTTAAGGCCAATTTTCCCACCAAAGGCTGCCTGACTAAGCTGATCAAACTCCTATTCCGATGCACTATCTGGTGGATCTGGAGGGAGAGATGCAATCGAATCTTTGAGAATAAGGAAAAGGGATATGCAAGGCTTCTAATTGAGATCCTCTATGAAACCAGATGCTGTTTGGAAAATGAGCTCAAGCTTGATCGACTCACCACCAGGGAGAAACAAATATTCAAACGGTATAACTTCAATATTCCATAGCTCTGGCCATTTGCTCTTTGTTTGATGGAGGATTTATTCTTGAGGGACATACAAGTTAGCCACTCTCATCACAGGATGGACTATTCACAATGCTTTTAACCTTTCAATTCCTTTCCTCCCCATAGTCCACAGATGTGTGTGGTCATGGAATATTACTTCTCTTGAGCACCCAGTCTAGCCATGTCTAGACCTTGCTTAACCTTTGTACTTTCCATACTTATATAAATTTACACAATTTACCGATCAAAAAAAAAGAGTATCCCCAATGGCCTTTCCTCATACGTCAGATCCTTTGTATAATCTATACTGTGAAAAGGATCATGCACGTACTTCTTCAACATGGAGACATGAAATACGTTGTAAACTTCAGAAAGTTGAGGAGGCAAGGCGATGATAGGCAACCTCACCAACTCTCTCTAGTACTTCAAAGGGGCCGATATACCATGGTGTAAGCTTACCTTTAATACTGAATCATCGAATACCTTGATCTAGGGAAACCTTGAGAAAAACGTGATCTCCGATTTGAAACTCTAGGTATCTTCTCCTAGTATCGGCATATGTCTTTTGCCTAGACTGGGCCATTTGAATTCTCTCTCCAATAACTTGTATCTTCTCGGTGGTGTCCCGTACCATGTCCGAGCCTAGAAGTTACTTTTCGCCAACTTCATACCAGCATATAGGTGAGCGGCAACTCCTTCCATATAATACCTCAAATGGTGCCATTTGAATGCTTTCCTGATAGCTATTGTTGTAGGTAAATTCCACTAGAGGCAGATGATTGTGCCAGCTCCCACCAAAATCTATGACACATGCCCTGAGTATGTCTTCCACGACCTGATTTGTTCTCTCGGTCTGGCCATCCGTTTGGGGATGAAACATAGTGCTGAAGTTGAGTCTCGTCCCCAAGGAATGTTGTAGACCCTTCCAAAAGTGAGAAGTGAAGCGCGGGTCTCGGTCAGACACGATAGAGACGGGAACTCCATGTAGTCTCAGGACCTCTTTGATATATAAGGCAGCTAAAACATCAACTGACCATCGGCTCTTGATGGGCAGAAAGTGTGCAGACTTGGTCAACCGATCTATAATCACCCATATTCCATCATGTTCACCTTTTGTCTTAGGCAAGCCCATGATGAAGTCCATTCCGATGTCTTCCCACTTCCACTTGAGAATGTCCAAGGGATATAATTTTTCGGCGGGCTTTTGGTGTTCTGCCTTAACTTGCTGACATGTGAGACAGCGAGAAACAAAGTCCGCTACCTCTCTTTTCATGTTGGGCCACCTACAGGTCTGTTTCAAGTCCTGGTACATCTTGGTAGCTCCAGGGTGAATAGTGTACCTCCATCGGTGAGCTTCTTCTAAGATCTTTTTCTTCATTTCAGGGTAGTCCAACACACATGTCCTTTCATGAAACAGTAACCTTCCATCAAATGCCAGCTTGAAATATGGTTGCTCTTCTAACTTGCCTTTTATTTCTACTAGTACCGGGTCATTGTCTTGCAATTCCTTGGATCATACAATTGATGTTTAGCTTGGAGAATTGTTCCAGCATTCTCCACTCTTGGATCATACAATTGGCTAGCACCACTCTCGGCTTCCGACTAAGGGCATCAGCTACAGGATTACCCTTTCTGGGATGATATTGTATAGTGAAGTCAAAGTCCTTGAGGTACTCTAGCCAACGCCTTTGCCTCATATTCAAAACCTTTTGAGAGAATAAATATTTAAGGCTTTTGTGATCGGAGTACACGGTGAATTATTCTCCGCAGAAATAGTGTCCCCAAATCTTCAAGGTAAACACCACCGCGGCCAACTCTAGGTCGTGAACCAGGTAGTTCTCCTCATGCTTCTTCAACTGTCGTAAAGAGTAGGCAATAACGTTCTCTTGTTGCATTAACACACACCCGAGGCAAATACCAGATGCATCGGTATATACCTCGAATTTCTCTCCATCGATGGGCAGTGCACAGGGGAAGTAGTCAGACGGTCCTTCAAAGTTTGGAAACTCTCTTCGCAATCTTCGGACCAAACATACGGATTCTCCTTTTGTGTCAGCCTGGTAAGAGGGACAACAATCTTGGCAAAGTCCTTTATAAATCATTGGTAATAACTAGCCAAATCTAAGAAACTACGGATCTCGGTAGCATTTCTAGGTCTTTCCCAGTTCTTCACTGCCTCGACCTTTGATGGATCAACAGAAATCCCGTTCTTTGAAATCACGTGACCCAAGAAAGATACCTCCTTGAGCGAGAAATTGCACTTTCTAAATTTGGCATAGAGCTGATTGTTCCTCAATATTTGCAATGCAATCGTCTAGATGATCTTCCTCGGACTTTGAATATATCAATATATCATCAATAAATACCACAATGAACTGATCTAGATGCGGCTTGAATATACTATTCATTAACTGCATAAAGGCTGCAAGGGCATTTGTTAGTCCAAAAGGCATAATAGTAAATTCGTAATGCCCATACCTGCTTCTAAATGTCATCTTATAAATATTCTCATCCTTGATCCTTCATTGGTGGTATCCCGATCTGAGGTCAATCTTTGAAAAAAATTTAGCTCCTTATATCTGATCAAATAACTCGTCGATCCGCGATAGTGGCTACTTGTTCTTGATAGTAAGTTGGTTCAACTGTCAATAATTGATACAGAGTCTCATCGATCCATCCTTCTTCTTGACGAATAGCACGGACGCTCCCCACAGGGAAGTACTCGGTCTAATAAATCCCTTTTTCAAAAGCTCCATTAATTGCTCCTTTAATTCCTTTAACTCGGCGGGGGACATTCTATAGGGTGTCGGACACAGGATCAGCACCAGGGACAAGGTCGATGGTGAAAGCCACTTCTTTTTCTGGGGGTAAGCCAAGCAAATCCTCTAGAAATACATCGGGACAATCCCTGACCACTTGGATGTCTTCTAACTTGGTCTCCTTTACCTCCGTGGCAGTTACAAATGCCAAGAAAGCTACACATCCTTTTCTTAAGAGTTTACTAACTCGGAGAGCCGAAATTAGGGGTAACTTCCCATGACTTCGAGGACTAGAGAAGACATGTTTCGCGTAGTCCTTAAAGGTTACTTTACCCTTTCGGCAATCTATGACTGCCGCGTGTGTAGCCAGCCAATCAGCTCCTAGAATGACATCATAGCCTTCCATGTCCATGCAGACCAGGTCGGCAGGTAAATTATATCCCTTGATTAAAACTTTGATATCCGGCTAATAATATTTGATTTCAGAACCAGTTCCAATCGAAGTGGTTATAACTAGTTCCGAATCCAACAAGACAGGTGCCATAGGTAGGGATGCAGCAAAATCTTTGGAAATAAATGAGTGTGTGGCGCCGGTATCAAATAAAACAAGTGTAGACTTGGAGCAAATAGTCAAGGTACCTTCTACGAGTCCACCTTCGCTAGGCTCCGCCTCTTGAAGTGCTTGTAGGCGGCCTTGTTTCTTGTCCGTGCGCTTCTCATTGTTGGCTTGTTCACTTAATAGAGGACATTCGGTGATCCGGTGATCACGAGTCCCACAACGGAGATAAGCTCCCAGCCTCCTCCAGCACTCGTCGGCCCTATGACCGGCCTTGTCATAATATTTGCACACCTCCTTGGTTGGTGTGGTGGTAATGGAAAAGGGCTTGTTACCTTTCTTGAATTTCTTATCCTTAGAGGATTCTCCTCCATTGTTGGACCTCTTCTTAGAGAACAGAACTTTGAATGTTCCTGAACCTGTGACTTGTTCTTTCTTGTCCCTACCACGGATCTTGTCGGACAATTCTGTGGTGTCTTCAAGTAGTTGGGCTCGCCTTACCATCTCCGAGTAGACTTGTATGTCCATCAGTGCTAATTGTGTGATGTATTGTGGTCGAAGTCCGTTTAGGAATCTACAGGCCTTCATCTTCTCCATACACACCAGATGTGGTGCATACCTCGACAGCCTGGAGAATTGGGCCTAATACTCGGCCACCGACAAAGTCCTTTGCTTTAACGCGGAAAATTCCGCGGCCTTCTTCTCTTGTACACGATCTGAAAAATACTTGTTGTTAAAGTGGTCTACGAACTCACCCCATGATATGTGGTGATGCGGCAGGGTTGCTTCCACCGACTCCCACCAGAATCGGGCATCCCGCTCCAGTTGGAAAGTTACGAGTAAGACCTTCTCTTCATCCGTGCATTGCATGACACGGAATATGCATTCAATTTCCTTGATCCAGTTCTCGGCATCATCCGGGTCGGAAGAGCCGGTAAACTTCGGTGGGTTCACATTTCTAAAGCTTCGGTGGAGATCTCCGGCTCCACGATTCATACCCCCTTGCGCCACTTGTTGATGCACTTGGGTGAGGCCTTGGACGGTCTATTGCATGTCACGCCATTTGGGCTCTCTCGGTAGCCATGATCCTACAAGGGAATTTAAATTTAATTAATAAGTGACTAAACTATATAAGGTTTAACGTCCTATATTGACTTAACCCATGGCTTTACCCAATCTCACCGGTGTAAGGTATCAACCTATCCTTGGACATGGGTAACCTAGGAATTTGAATCCCTAGGCTATACCACAAAAGCTGTCACGCCCCGAGCGCGGAAGGACTTGGGAATGCGCAATGAGTTTATATCATTCATGTCAATCAGAGCACAAGGAAATTCAACACATAGACAGAGTGCGCAAAAACTAGAGAAATAACCAAATCCTTTATTCGTTATCAACTTCAAATAACTCCATTACATAATCCCGAAAGGGAAAAGTACTTTAATGACAATCTAGACTCAAGAAAAAAAATACAATAGTGACTCAAGAACACAGAAAGACTTGACTAAATGACTCGAGTAGATATCTTGGATGGCTCTACACTCATCACTCTTGGTCATCCCTGTCTGAATGAGCCTTGTCATCGGAATTACTTGAAAAATCGGGGAAACACTAGGTGAGTGAATGCTCAATGGGATTACATCTCAATGACGAGCTTGCTTAAAGTAAATTACATGTTACATTGAATGCATTATGGCTATGCATGAATGACATGGAACAAGAATATAATTAAAGTTGAACAATCAAGACTACTAAGTAGAGTCAAGGATGTCGTGTGAACAAGCATCATGTCATGTATAGATAACAAGGATAGCACGTAATATCATCATGTCATGTCAATAGAATTGGCTACTTGATTTCAAGTAAATACCCATTTCGGGCCAAGCACGTCGTGCCATGTTCATGTCAAGTTTCATGTCAAGCATCAATCACTAAAGAGAGAGTGGAATGCCATCGATTAATCAAGCAAGTCATGCACTCCAGTGCAATGCCACACCGTGGTCAATATAGCTCCTATGGGTACAAGTACTTTCGAGTGCTCCTCCCAGGACTAGACCGGGCCCCATTAACGCTAGGTATTGAGTCATGTATTTATCTAGAAATCCACTATGGTTTATAGCCAATAGAGTTCAAAGGAATTAACTATTGTAGGAACATTAAGATAGATTCACAGAATAAGGAGTTCAAGGATAGAACTTTGTGTAAGGATGACTTTGCGATGAAACTCATATAAAATTGGGACAATCATGAATCTGGGATAATTGGCGTCCACTCAAGCCGCCATCAATTATAGAATCCGCGTCCACTATAGTGGTCGCCAATTTTGTGAATAGTGCAGGCACAAAGAAATAGCGTCACCTATGACGGTCGCTAAAGCGTCAACTGCACTGGTCGCCAATTCTAGTCAGTGACAGACTCTCACAGAACACCAGAACAACGCTCTATGATGGCTAGGGCGTCATGTTTCTTCAGAGTGACATGACAAACAAGATTTCGAGGGTTTTGAGGGTACAACCTGATTGGCTACCTTGTGGGATTCCAAGGCTAGCAAAGACTTACGGAGGCTTTAGAGAGAGAATTTTCAATCCGGCGGAAGGAATATCTGGCGGAGGGTCATTCAATCTTCAAGAATTGAGATGTATCAACGTGAAACGTCGTGAAACAGGAACTCCATCTCGGACGTGAGACAGTAGTGCCATAAGACCCGCGGTATGGGTCAAAATCTGATAAAACTGTGAGACAGGAAAATCGCATCAAGCAAGAACGTGCTATTTAATGAATTAGCGTCTCTTTAGAGAGGTGCCAAATATACAATTTATTGAATTTAAATACAATTTATGAAAATTGGCGTCCATTTAAGGGGTGCCATATCTTTAAATAGCGTCCAAGTTATGGACGTTAATTCATAATTTCCAGGTTATTTCAATTTTCATAATTCTTAACAAGAATCAACGTCTCTGTAAAGAGGCGCCAATTCTGTAAGCCATGTCTATTCAAGCAGACCCTATTTCTTTCTGTGTACATGATACAAAGCATCAGGCCAATACGTTGTTAGACATAATATACTGTTCATTTTCTTAAGATGGCATGAACAGTGTCACTTTGTTGTTTATGAGGATTTTCAGAAAATTAAATACATGGACTTGTAGAGAAAAATACAAGGATTCTAAAAACAAGTTCATGCTTCTATATGACAGTTAGGTTCCATACTTATTAATTTTTAACATGCGTTATTTATTAATTCCACTACAGGAAATAGCGTTAGGGTGATGGTCGTGCATTAAACAGCGTCCAGAAGGCCATCGCCAATTTAGAAATCTTCTAAACGGATATTAATTAAATAGCGATCACTGCCTCGGTCGTCAATTTCTCTTGAAACAGAAACCTCTAAATCTACGTGAAAACTGACAGCATGAATCATGGAATTCACAAAACTGAATAGGAATCATGAGAATATTGTTGGCATGCATGCTACTCTCTCGTTCGTGTTTTGCCTGAGATTGAGACAACCTACTTGTCTAGGTTGAAGAACGAGAACAACGAAAGATGTAGAGGGAGAAGAAGACTCGGCTTCTTCCCGTTATGGCAACTGCAGCAGCTCCAGTTGCTGACGTAGGAAGAATAAGGTAGAAGATCAGTGACTTCTCCACACACGGGTCGATGCAATAGTAGCAGAATGGCCCACAATGAGATACTCATGAACAGTAGCAGTAGCAACGTGCTTTTGCTAATCGCGGGGGTTCTATTTATAAGGTGAGAGTCCTGCGGGTGCCAAGAATCCTATAAAGTGACCTATAAGGCCCATTTAATAGGGAACCCAATTTGTTGAGAAAATGTAAATCCTATATATCGTAAGCCTATAAGGCCCATTAACCTTTAAGTGTTTGAAGCCCTTCGGTAATCGCTCAGCTCTCCGTACCACTCTGCTAGATTCCCCGTTACCAAAAAAAAATGTTTGAAGCCCTTTTATTATTGGCTTTGTAGTTTTTATTTTATGTGGCTTGAACCTCTAATATATATATATATATTTATAAATTTATATAGAGACTTGATACCCTATAATTTATCGGGGCGCTACACAAAAACTCTTTTCACTACCATCTCACCGACTTTAAATTTTCTCTCAATGACCTTCTTTAGATAAAAACACGTGACTCTATTTTGATAAACACGTGCATGCTCGGCAGCGACCAGTCTCTTCTCGTCTAAGAGTTCCAATTGAGCAAAGAGTGAATCATGACGTTCGTCGGTGGAAAGTTGCTTGTCCAATTATACCTTGAGAGAAGGAATCAAGGTCTCGTACGGGACTACCGCCTCCATCCCTTATGTAAGGGCAAACGGAGTTTGCCCAGTAGGGGTACGGACTGAAGTGCGATAGGCCCATAGAGCTTCGATAAATTTTCTGGCCAGTCCGAGAACTTATGAGACTCACAGGTTTTCTTTATGATTTTAATAAGTGTTTTATTAGTTGTCTCTGCCTGGCCATTGCCTTGTGGATAATATGGTGGTGAATGATGCAATGCAATTTTGTACCTTTTCCAGAGGTCCTGAAGGTCCTAAGAAATGAATTGCGGCCCATTGTCGGTGATGATTATGCTTGGAATTCCGAACCTGGCGATGTTGTTCTTCATGATGAACTTGCAGACCGTTGATGCTTTGATCTCCACATAAGCTTCGGCTTTGGCCAATTTGGTGAAGTACTCCGTTGCAGTAAGGATGAAAGATTTTTACTTGGTCAGGGAGTTAGGATCACTGAGAGGACCAATGATGTCGAAAGTCCACATGGAGAAAGGCCATGGGGAGAATATCAGATGGAGTGAGAAAGATGGGGAATGAATTTTGTTGGCATGAAGTTGACACTTAGCACACCTACGGACATAGACAGTATAATTCTCTTCCATGGTGGGTCAGTAAAAGCCTTGCCGAAGGATTTTCTTAGCAAGCATCTGGCTATTCACGTGGCCACCACACACACTTGAGTGTGCCTCCTCAACACACTTCCGGACCTCGTCGTCATCAAGGCATCTCAAAAGAACACCAGTGAGGCTTCTCCTGTGCAACACACCTCCAACCAATGTGTATTTCTGGGCCACTCTACTTATGACTTTCTTATCCTCCGCTGTGACTTCTTCGCGGTAGGACTGATCTTTGCAATATTTGACAATTTCATAGAACCATGGTTTCTCCTCGTCTGCCAGTTCTTCTTCTAATTCTACCAGCATAATTTCCCTCTTGTCAATAATTTCTCCCTCTTTGACATTTCTTGATAATTCTTCCTTAATCCTCAGGAAGGCAGCATCTTGGACAGTAGGGGTGAGACGCCTGTGAATGACGATAGACTCAAAACGTCTACCTAGAGGGAAGGTTAATGATGATGCTAGAGAGGCGAGGGCATCAGCCAAAATATTCTGGTCGCGAGGGACTATAATGATCAGCGTGGTGAACAGTTTGGCGTAAGCAGAAGTAAGCTCTTGATAGGGCTTGACCTTGGGATCGATGGTGCGATATTTGGTGAGCACCTGGCGGAGAATGAGTTAACTATCACCTACAATTCATAGCTCGGTGACACGAAAAGAATGGGCGGCTTCTAGGTCGACTAGAAGAGCCTCATATTCAGCAATGTTGTTGGTGACAAGGAATGCAAGCTGAAAAGCCTATGGGATGACACCATTAGGTGATAGGAGGACAATGCCGACACCTCTCCCTTGAGAATTCAAAGTCTATCAAAATGTAACGTCCACATGTGATCAATTCATTGGTTGATAGATATTAGTTCCTCTTCTAGAAACTCTGACAGGATAGGGTCAAACATGGGGGAGGATAGTGAGCGAGAGGCTCGGCCATGGCATAGCCTTTAATCACCTTTTTTGAATATAGGTGATGTCAAACTGGGAGAGGAAGTTTTTCCAGCATGCTAGCCTATCAGTGAGGATAGATTTCTCCAAGAGGAACTTGATAGAGTTCATTCGGGCAATCAAATGGACTTCGTGAGCCAGAAAGTAGTGTTTCAATTTCTATACTATCCAAACGAGGGCGGTACAGGTTTTCTCCAAAGCTGTGTAGAAGCTCACAGGGGTTGAGAAGTTTGGACAAGTAATAGGTTGCCCTTTCCTTACCCTCTTCATTTGTTTGTGCCAAGATAGCTCCCACAGAGTCATCCAGGTCTGAGTCATAAAGGATTAGAGGTTTGCCTGGTGTGGGTGGTATCAGGACAGGTGTGTTGACACCCATTTTTTACCTATGAGTTGAGTCATTCCTCTTACCATCATTTGGTGATGCCTCGAGTTGTCCATTACTCATTGGACTATTTTCAGGCACGCTTTTGGACTTGTTTTATGGGTATCTCCTTCCCTAGCTAGGTCTGCTCTCAGATTCGGGCTTAATAGGCCTCGATTTCGCTTGGTTTTGGGTTAAATGGGCTCATTTATCCCATTTTATCAATTTCAAACGTTCAGGATGTACGCGGTCTCACGACTGGCCGTTCAGTGACTAGGCTGGAATTATCTAAACCCTTTAATTATTTATTGGGTATTTATTTGATTTTCTGAATTTCCACCGACAAGCCTTTTGTTCAATCATTTACAGACTTTGAATGGCCAGTCTTTAGACCATCCAGACCCCAGAGTCCTAAGCTCGTTGGTTTTTCAGATAATTATCTATTTATCCTATTTTTTCTGGATTTATCACCGACATGTGTAAACGGCCTAGCATTGGACCGTTCTACTGACTGAGTGGTCTAGTAGTAGACCGTTTTATCCTCAAGAGTCCAATGCCGTGATAGCCGGTCAGTTCGGTGGATAATTGGATAATTTCACATTTTTATGTATTTATCACCAACAACATTGGACGGGTGGAGCATTTGGCCGTATAATGGTCTGGACGGTCTATCGCGTGACCGTGTACATGCTCGAAACCTGTGGATTGTTTGAGATTTTCTCTCTCTACCCGTGGTTAATACTCCACCTTCCTCCACCATTTTCTCCGTGGTTTCTCAACCAAATGAGGTGCCGTTCGATTTGGGTGGGAGATAAGAGTATTATCCACGATTTTTGTTTTGAAAACTCGGATTAATATCCACTGGAAAATCCAATTTCGAGATTGGACTTTTAGGGCTCTATAAATCGTGTCCGTAGTCCAAGCTTGAAAAGGGGGGGAGATCCAACGTCGACGGCAAAGCTCTACCGAACTTTTGAGTGAACTGTAGCCAAGGAGGGAGGCTTTCTACGTCCTTTCAAGCCTCCGGTTCAAGGGAGTAGTCCATTGTTTGAGTTTTGGTCTTAATGTTTGGCCTTTAGTTCATCATTTGCATGCTCCTTTTCCCCATTTCTTCCCACATTTTTCACTACTTCACAGCATTTCACACCTTCCCATTTATTTTTCACGCCCTATAGGGGTTTAAAAACCTCCCAGGTATCACCCCTTCCATGTCATTGCGTTTATATTCAATTCTTTCTTTATAGTTGCTACACATCTTAGGGCTAATTTGGGTGTTATTTTCGCGTCTTCTACATTGTTTTACAGGTCAGCATCAACACAGCACGAGTCCGTCCCCTCTGGCCGGCCGGAAGGGGTGGAGGATCAAGTCCTACAACTTGGAGTCTGGCGTAGCTCAACGGTCTTCTTCCTTCCGTGTGCAGATCAGAGCGGTCCTTCACGAGCCGTTCAGACCCCGTGAGCGGCTGTCTTCGAACTGTTCTGTTGCCAGACCCGTCTGTGTCCCGCTTTCTTCTTCAGCGCTATGAACGGTCTATCGAGCGGCCGTTCCATACCTTAGGCGATTCATTCGGGACCGTGTACCACTGTAGCATTGTGTTTTTGGGCGAGTGCTTTGTCCCTCTTTCCAAGGTACGTCTTACCACCTGGTACCCATGTCTTGGTGGCGATCATGATCACACACACTTCCCCACCCTTTCTTTCTTTCCTTCATTTTGCTTGTCTTTACATTTTCGATTTAGAAAAGGCAAGGTAAGAAGGAGTAAGGTAGGAAAACATGTCAACATCCCATTTTTTGGCGATCACGGTGGGTCGCCTAGTGCCCATCGTGCTGTTGTGTTGCTGATCTGTGTTTTGTGCTTTGGAAGGTTTTGTTTGAGTTGTTTCAGGTTTCGTCCATGTGGTGTTTCTGCCCTCTAGGGTTATACGGTTAACTTAGAGCCATTCAGATCATAGCGCGGCCGTTCGACTGGCCGTTCTGTTCTGACCCCAGAGCTGACTGTTCTGCGAGCCTGTTACATTCAGCGGTCCTCCTTGGGCCGTTCACTGCTTTCCGCGGTCTACTATAGACCGTGTACTACTGTTGGCTCAGGTACGTTTCTGCCACTAGTGGTTTTTGCTAACGTTCCACAGTTGTTTCAGGACATTTCAACAGTGTGCGTGGTCTGTCGATAGACCGTTCAGTCAGGTACGCTCCTCTTCCCACAGCGTCACTATCTCAGTTCATTTTAGTTTCTGTTCCCTTTCAGGCTGTTGCTACTCCCTGCCCTGGACCGTCTATCTGTGCTACAGTGCACCCGAGCCTTTCACTTTGATTATCATTTCACATCATTTCATGCTGATTTGGTGCTTTTGATCTCCCCTGTTTGCTCTTTGATGATTGCATGATCGTTGTCATATCTCTCTTGTGTGTTTGATCATTGATTGCTAGTTCTAGGCTAGACTTTGCATGTACTCCGGTGCGCATAGGATTCATGCATTTTTATCACATTGTAGTTGCATTCCTACCTTGGTAGGGGAACCTCTCGTATCCATATTCCTTGGAGCCGACTAGGTGATCTTACCCGGGACCTCTGTAAGTCCCCGTGAGCCATGGATTCCCACACGGACGTCGGGCCAGTTGTACCTTTTTCACCCCGTAGCTTTGCATGTTGCATACGTCGTGAGAGAGTTAACCATAGATTAACTCGAAGTTTGGACCTTGTTCCCTATAGGTTTCCTATCATGAGGGAATCGATCCTAAATCAAATCATTAAAAGGTCCACCAAAACCTTGGTGGAATAAAAGTTAACGATCATATCAACTTGTTTGATCTTGGTTGACCCCCCCTCACACCCATATCGTTTGTTTGAGCCTGTCCAAGCCCACTTGTGTTATTTTGTGTTGCATTACCCACTACCCATATAAATTTTGATTCTTAGGCCCATTTAGTAGCTAGTCCATTCTGTGTGTCTGTTTGTTTAGTTTTAGTGTTCTAGGTTTTTTTTCTTCTTATCTTTACATTATTGAGTGAATCCCCCTCTTTGATCCTCGAGCCCTTTACTTCCCTCATTGTATCTCCCTGATTTTTCCTGTATAAAGTCTCCATTTGCCGTTATGGAGCGCCATTTTTCTCCTGTATATTACCCTTCTTCTTCCCCGTCTTCCTATGCCCGCGTGAATTCCTCTTCCCACGCGGGCCCATCTTCTCGTGGCCCTTCCGACCCACAAGCAAATCTCATGGCCCACTTATCACCTCTTGTTTGACAAATGGACCCGATCCAGGCCCAAAAACTCACTACTACTCATCTTAATGGGTCTCATTCTCATAACGGGCCTCAATCATTTAATGGGCCTCTTTCCTTTAATGGGTCATCTTTCTTGAGTGGCCCATCTTCCTTTAATGGGTCCCATTCTCGTACTGGGCCTTATCCCTTCAATAGGCCTCGCTCTTTCAATGGGCCTCTTCCTTCTAACGGACCTCCATCTTTTTTTTTTGATCGGTAAACTTGTAACTATTATAAAAATGTAAGAAGAGTACAATTGGTGAGCAATATCTAGACAAGCCTAGATTGATTGCTCAAGAGAGGAGATAATAATTCGTGCCACAACATTCGTGGTCTACGGTAGGGTATGTACATAAAGAAATACTAGGAGTAGGCAAAGCTATCCACCATTCAATTTTGTACCTCCAAGTCTATCAAGATGAGATCCCCCTTGGACTGAAAGACAGTTTGCCTGAGTTAAGTTATGCTGAAGTTATACCGTTTGAATATCTGTTTCTCCCTGGAGGTAAGTCTATCAAGCATGAGTTCATTTTCCAAACAGCATCTGGTTTCATAAAGGATTTCAATTAGAAGCTGTGCATAACCCATATCCTTATTATCAAAGATTCGAATGCATCTCTCTCTCCAGACCCACCAGATGGTGCATCTGAATAGTAGTTTGATAAGCTTGTTGAGGTAGCCTTTTTTTGCAAAACTTACCTCAAGAGATTGTAGCTCACATAAAATTGAATTCTTCGGTTCCCTGTGGATATCGAATCTTAGTAAAATTTCAGTCCATAGATCTTTGGAAATTTTGCATGAGAAGAATAGGTGGTCAATACTTTCCTCTGCCCCTTTACAAATAATACACCTGTTTGCAAGTGAAAACCCTTTTTTCTGAATAATGTCCAAAGTCGGTAGCCTGAGGTGAAGTGCTTGCCAGCAACATATGGAATGCTTATGACAAAGTGGCCTACCCCAAGCCCAACTCTCAGGATGCCATACATGATGCTTTTGCCGTATTTGATTCCATGCAGAAGTATAGGAAAATTTGCCTTTGTCATGAATCCAAATCAATGTATCAGTGGGTTCATTAACCAGAGGTATAGCAGAGATGATTGGCCAAAGCTCAAACATGTCAATGGAGGTTAGAGTCGGGAGGTTCCAAGTTCCATTACAAATGAAGTCAGAAATAGAACTTTTCACATTTGCTCCCAGATCTTGCCTGATCCGATCTCCATAAAGCTGGAATATGCTTTTCCCATTGACCCAAGGATCATACCACATGCTTAGTCCACTTTCAATGGAAATTGAGAATTGGATTTGATTGAGGAGCCATGTTCTCATTTGAAGGATACCTTTCCAAGATGTAGAGTGGTAAGACTTTGCTTGAATGTGCCAAAAGTTACATTTGGATAGATATTTACTATGAATCCATTTTATCCACATACTGTCCTTTTTATGTAATATATCCCAACACTGTTTTACCAAAATAGCTTTGTTCCAATCAGCTAATCGTCTCAAATTTAGGCCCCCTTCCTGTTTTGGTCTACATATAATGTCCCAATTGATCATGTGAAACACTTTATTAACACCAGTCCCTTGCCAGAAGAAACTTGCCAATAGTTTTTCAATCTTTTGGATTAATCCTGCTGGTAGAAGGAAAGCCGTAGACCAATAGATGGAGTAGGTGGATAATATGGATCTAATCAGTTCCAGCCGCCCACTTTTGGAAAGGAGTTTCATTCTCCAAGAGCTGACTCTATTTTTGATTTTCTCAATGATGGGTTGGCAATGTATTTTTTTTAAACCAGTGGAGATAAGAGGCAAGCCTAAATATGGAATAGGTAGGTTACCTTCATCCACCCTCAACGCGGCAGTAATTGCTATTTTGTCTGTGACCCTGGCACCAATATACACTCTACTTTTGGAATGGTTCAACTTGAGACCTGACCAGTTGCCAAATGTGTGGAGAATATTGGCAAGGTATTGAACTGAATGAATATCATTTTGTAGAAAAATAATTAAATCATCTGCAAAAGTAATATGAGAAACATGGGTTTCAGTGGTCTTTGGAACTTTGAGGTGACCTTGGTGTACTGCTTCCTCCAGCATACACGTGAGTCCTTCCATGGCAATTGTAAATAAATAAGGGGACAGAGGGTCTCCTTGCCTGATGCCATTTGAGCTTTTAAAATAGCCTGCCGGTGAACCATTTAATAGGATGGAGAACATACAGCTCTCAGTGCAGCTTCTAATCCATTGGATCCAGTTGACCGGAAACCCAATTCTCATTAGCATATGATAAATAAAGCGCCTGTTCACAGAGTCAAACGCCTTCCTCAGATCTGCTTTAAGGCCAATAATTTTTCCTTTATCCTTGGAATGTAGATCTTTAGTCAGGTCATTCGCTAGTAGAATATTGTGGGCAATACTTCTACCTTTAATGAATGTTGTCTGCTGTGGGCTAATGATCTTATTAATCACCTTCTGTATTCTATTAGCCATAAGCTTTGAAATAACTTTGTAGATGAAATTGCATAGTGCAATGGGCCTGTAATTCTCCAAGTTGTCAGCCCCCACCACTTTTGGTATGAGTGCGATAAAAGTGTTGTTGAACTGCTTGTAGAGATGACCCGTTTTGAAAAAGTGAAGGCAGGTGTTGATCACATCTTTACCAATTATATGCCATGTTGAATGATAGAATTCCGCTGGAAATCCGTCTGGGCCTGGACTTTTGTTTTTTGGTGATTGAAAGACAACTTCCGTAATTTCTTCTGGAGTGAATTCCGCATTGAGAATTACCTTATCTTCTTCAGAGAGTTGTAGAGGAGGGTTGATGTCATAAGGTTCCTGCATAGAAGTTTGGTTTAGTAGTTGATAATAGTAATCGATGGTGTGCTCCTTTACCTGATTACTGTCATTGATAGTATTTCCATGTTGGTCTTTAAATTGTCTGATTTGATTTCGTGTTCTTCTTGCCGCCATACTAGCATAAAAGAATTTTGTATTGGAATCTCCCAACGTCAGCCAGTTCTCTCTGGATTTCTGCCTGATAAAGTTTTCCTCTACTGCTAGAGCATGTAGATAATCTTGTCTTGCCTCCTTCTCCTTTAGGATGAAGTCATTATCAAAGGGTCTGTGACAAAGATTAGTCTGATCGTGGTGGAGATTCCTCTTAGAGGTGGCCACTTTATTCTGAATATTTCCAAATGTGTTCCTATTCCAATCCTTAAGGGCAAGTTTACAAGCCTTAAGCTTCATACAAAGCACATGTGGAGGTGACCCTACGACAGGTACGTCCCAGGCGGTTTTAATGACTGTAAGAAATTCTGGATGAGAGGCCCACATGTTGTAGAATTTGAATGGGAGCTTGGTCTTCAAAGTTTCTTTATCTGTATTGATAAACATGGGTGTGTGATCAGAGAACTGTTCAACCCAGCTATCAGGGTAAGAAGTAGTCCAAAGAGAGTTGATGAGACATCTATCTAATCGTGCCATGATTTTGTGTTGAGCTTCTCCCCTATTAGTCCAGGAGAACTTATTGCCACAGCAAATAATGTCCTCAAGTTCTGAGTGTTGAATGCACATGTTAAACTCCTCCAACATGGTTTCAGTTGTCATTCGCCCACCTTTTTTCTCATGAGGATATCTAATTGTGTTAAAATCTCCTGCTACCATCCAAGGAGAATTTGTGATGTTGGAAAGACAGATAATATCAGTCCATAAGCTTCTCCTTTCCTTGGCACTGTTGGATGCATAAACACCAGTAATTTGGAATTCTAGAAGATTTAGCTTGTGCCTGCATCATAAATGGAGGAATTGACTGCTGCCCGCTGCCAACTGGGCATCAATGATATTGTGATTCCATAGGATCCAGACTCTCCCTTTGCCACCGTATTGGTCATTAGTAACAACTTCAGCTTCAGGCCAAATTAAGTTTTTAAAAAGCATCATATGTCGAGGGTTTATCTTAGTTTCGACTAAGATAACCAAATCACAGGCTTTACTTCTGATCATGGTATTTAACTCTCTACATTTCTCCCTCTTGTTGAAGCCTCTGACATTCCAGGCAATAATCTTCATATATAAATCCTGAAGGAAAGGGGATGTAAAGTTAGATTCATTTGGGGTTTGCAGGCCGACCATCAGCATCTCTACTCTTAGTTCTTGATTTTTTCCATTCCATCTCGTCCACAGCCTGGAGGCTCCTAAAGGTGGAGAAATGTGGCTTAGCTTGGTTGGTAGAGGAACAATGTGGAGCCGGATGAGCTTGCAAATTTAAATTGTCTGCATGTGGTCCCGAATGGTTGTCTTCTGTAATTGTGATTGGTGATGGTGACCTGGGATTCTTTCTCTTGATGTTTGGCGAGGGGCACTGAGCACGCTGCAGGAGTCACACTAACAGCAGGAGTTCCACTAGGTAATTCCGATGAATCATCTCCCAAGACTCCTCTAGCATGAGCACTTGTATAATGCATGACCGATGGGCCTACATCGTCTTGGCTCTTGCGATCATGGCTGCTGCCATTCACATGCGCTAAGTAATGTTCCTTGTTGATGGAAAAAGAAGTGGCAACATCTTGGGTTCTACGTGAAGGCCGGCTGCAATAAGGGACATTGCCAACATGTGAGTGCGCTGAGTGCATAGGACAAACACCACCACCATGTTTTGTGGCCCCTCCAATAGCAGGTGGGGGGTCTAAAGGCCCATCGCAATGTGCTATCACATGCATATGTTGTTGTGGTTGGAGAGAATCTTGGCTGATGGCAGCCCCAAGGTCTTCACGTGAAGGAGGCAAGGGCTTGTGAAGGATGGCGGTCCCCCCATGAGTAGTGGAGTTAAAAGCTCCACAATGATGCGCTACCCCATGTGATGCCTTTGATAGATCTAAATGGGAAGGACAAAAGGTGGCGGACCCTCCATGAGGAAATGAAGTTGATGAAGCTCCACCTTCGTGAGCTAGAAGAGCTTGATCTGCAATGGAGTGGTCCTCATGGGAATGGAATCCGCTTGGCCGGTGGGCATCATGATTGCTTTGCTTCAAATGAAGGACAACTAGTGGGTCTACAAGTGGAGGACCACTATCAAACATGTTGGCGGCATCCACATCCTTAGAAAAAGATGGTGCAGGATCGCTAGCAGATGGTGTGTTAGCCATAACGACATGGTTAAGAACCTTTGGTTTAGAGAGATGTGATTCCCTTGGACTGTTGTTGCCATTCCGAATCTGTGTGGGTGTGGTAGTCTGTCGGGCCTCCGGGTGTCCCCCGAGCTCGGTACTCTGGGTCCTCTGATCTGGAAGGGTTTTGGGAGGCTCAGAGTGCCGAGTTGCAGGGACACCAAGACCCTCTAGAGCACCGAAGTCCTGAGACTACAGATTGTCAAGGGAATTATGAGAGTGAACACGTACCTCGGCCGGAGTACAGCGTGCCTTTGGTTGGAAAACCGGAACATGAGGTTGTTTATTGCTGAGGACCAGTTTACATGCTCCATCTGCGTGCCCAAAGGAACAGCACGTAGAACAGCTTCTTGGCCTCCATTGGTAGGTTACCTTAATTCTCCTGACACAACCATCAAGATCTTTATAATGGACGAAGTCAGGCAGCTCTTCTCCTGATGAAATCATGATACAGGCCCTAGCAGAAGTTAGTCTCTTGCGCTCAGCTGTTAGCTTGTCCAAATACAACGGATCACCGAAGATGGAAGAGATCTTAGCAATAAAATCCCGAGTCCAAAGATGGAGCGGGAGTCCGTGGAAGGCCACCCATAAGGGAATACTCGTAAGACTATCTAATTCCATTCTTAGATTAGGACTCCATCTGTGAAGAATTATGGGATGACCTTTAATGGTCCAAAAGCCCTCAACAGCCCGGCGTAGATCCTCTTCAGAATCAAATTTGCACACAAAAAACCGTTTTGTAAAAGATGCAGTTCAAAAGCATGTGTTCCCCACCTAGATTTGATGAAAGAGTGGAGAGGGCTGAAAGATAATCGAAGGCCCACCGCGTACCCTACCAAGGAGATAGACCATGAAGCTAGTAGATCCTCAGAATCGGCCTTCTCATAAACAGCAATCTTGACCCCATTATTAGTAACTGGAGGAATGAAGTGGAGATCTAGATCTTGAGATCCAGCTGGGGCCTTCAAAAGGGAGCTCTAAGACACGGGTGTGGAAGAGATAGGTATAGGGCGCCCCCCCCCCCTTGAGCGAGATCTACCTCACCGATGGACTTGAGATGGATACCTGGAAGAAGGCAAACCGTGCGGTGGGGGAGGGCAAAGGGATGAGGATGAAACGTCTGGCCCGTTGGCCCCCTCAGTCTTGGCCTCCTTTGAGGGAACTCTTCACGGAGAACCCCCTGTAGCGCCTCCAACCGCAGAGTTTCTCTCTCCTCCCTACATCTTTAACGGACCTCCATCTTCTATTCTTAATGGACCCCCTTCCTTTAACGGGCCCTCTTATTCTCTCAATGGACCCCATGTTATTGCTGGCCCAATCAGTCCTTATTCCCATGGTCATGATCTTTCCAGGCCCATGCATCCTTCTATTCCTGGAATGGGCTTTCCTTCTTCTCAGTCCGGATCTCCTTATCCGACTCAATATCATAATCATGGTCCGAATTCACCCTCTCTTGCTCAGGCTGGCTTGTATCCTTCCCGATCTCTCTCCATCGAGGAGAAGATTGCTCAAGCCCAACAGTAGCTTGATGAACTTCAACGTCAAATTGATCCCAAAACTTCTTTAAGTGTCCCGTTTGCATTCCAAGGTATTCAGCTTCCATCGCATTCACAAATTCCTACATATCGCCACTATGGTGGAGTCGATGACCCCTACATGCACTTGAAGGAGTTTCTTTATGAGTCGGCCCAATTCCGACATGACCAACGTTTGATGGCCTATCTGTTTGGTCTGTCTCTGGAAGGCCCGGCTCGGGATTGGTTCTTTACATTGTCGCAAGATCAAGTGGTGAATTTCCAAGCCGTTCAAGAGAAATTTCTTTAGCAGTATCAAGACCAGGTTGGGCCCAAGCATTCTATGGTTGATCTGGCCCATGAGAAGATGAAGCCCGATGAGGAGTTCTCTACCTTCGCCGAGCGCTGGCGTCGCTTGGCCGCTCAAGTCCCAGGGCATATTCTGGAGGGAGAGCAAATCAAGATGATCATTTCTAATTCAACGCTCGAATATCGGTTCATCTTAGCCCTCAACGATATCACGTCATGGCAGTAGCTTTATAGCCAAGCTCGCTTCATCTGCCAAAAACTCCTAGTTTCCCTTGACCCCGAGTCTCCTTCACCTTCTACGTCCACATGCGCCACCTTTCCATCACCTTCCATGAGTCAGCCATCCACCACATATCCTTCCACAAATTAGCCTTCCGATCCCCCACACCCATATACCTCCACATTTCAACCTTCCATGAGTCAGCCATCCACCACATATCCTTCCATGAGTCAGCCCTCCTCCACATATCCCTCCACATATCAACCCTCCATGAGTCAGCCTTCAGCCTCTTCATACCCGCATGAACCTCCACCTCCGGTCAAGGAAACACCACACCCCGAGCAGGTCGATGACGTCTATATACCCCCTCATCTTGCCCCGAATATGCCTTCACCAAATCCTTCCCTTAGCAATGCGTTATTGCCTACGCAACCTCCACATCCATCTCCATTACCTTCTCATACCCCTCGGCATCCACCTTGCCCGAAGCGGGCTCCTCATTGTTCTCCATTGCCAGAATCATTTGCCGATATTTTTAGGGCTTTGATGGCCGCTCACGCGTTGCAACTCCCTCCGGTTGTGCCTTGCCGACCCGCGGCCGGGAATGTGTTTCAATATTATGGATTTCATCGCCAGTAGGGGCATTTGGTCGAGGATTGCCCCGAGTTCCGGGAGTTTGTTTATGGCCTGGAAGATGATAAGAGGATCGATTGGGCCACCATACATGAAGCTATTTTAAATCTCTGCAATAAGTAGCAATAAGTTCCGCCCAGGTAGCCATCTCCGCCACAAGACCAGGGGCATCCCTGTGACTCTTTGAGTAGTGTAGCACCCGCTCCGTCACCTACTCCACCACCCGATCCCTCACCTATTTCATCACTTACACCCGCACCTTCACCATCTCCTACTCAACCTCCACAACCTCCACCAACCCAAGCCTCTACTCAGGCTAGTGCTACCTCGTCTTCCTCTTCCACTTCCACCACCGCTTCTATTCCCGACGCCACTCGACGCGTTATGTCGATACGTCGAAGGTGGGCATCACGACTCTCCACTTCCTCTGCCTCACCACCACTGTTGCCATCCTCACCTCCACTACCTTCATCGACCACATCATCCTCTCCACCATCTCCAATACCCCTACCGCTATCACCATCGTCTTCACCGCTTCCTCTCCCAGCGACCCCTCTGCCATCACTTCCACCATCTCCACCACCTTTACCCTCCCCTTCGTCATCATTGCCCCAGCCTGAGCAGGCTATACCTATACCCACATCTCCACCTTCGCCTTTACCCTCTCCTACGCCTCCACCTTTTGCCTTTACCTCCACTTACACCTTCCGAGCCTTTACCACACCTTCCAAGCCTATTACCTCCACTTCTCCATCCCTTTCCACCCCACGGAGCGCGTGTGCGCTATCTCTGGGGCCCCTTCGGTCTGGTCCCCACGGAGATAATGAGCCGAGCCAGGTTTCAATTGTGCATTTCAAGATTCAAGATGTCATTTCCCGCATCCCAATCTGAGTCCTAGTCCCTGGCTATTTTAGGGATAATGAGCCTGCATTTTCAGAAATGGTTACAAAGAAGAGTTCACTTGCACTAGTGCCAGTTTCTTCACAAGCGAGGCCGGTGGTAATCTCATTGCTCGTCGGGGAATTCACTATCGATGTTGTTATTTCTCCTCGCTCCATTGTTGTTAAGTTCACAGGCAGAGAGGGGTTCTCTACTCAGATTGTGCTAACCCATACGGCCGCCAGGAGCCTGATGGATTCCCTATACAAGGGGCAGTTGGCTGTATGTTCTGCACTTTCCAAGGACATTCTGCACTCGTTACACAATCTCCCTCGGTTTATTGGTGAATCGGCCACGTCAACGCCGCGCATTACTCTCCCTCAGTTTTGTCCTGCTCTTCTGGTAAGTGAGTTATGCTTGATGACCGATTGCCGAATGGAGATGCCAAATCTCATGTTGCTAGTGCCAAGTGATAAGACTCCTTGGTATTCTGATGATCATCCTAAGGAGTTACTTGTTCAAGAATGTCCGCCTATGGTTAGCACCGGGTGTCTAGGGGCAGCCACCCCGATAAAACTGCATATTCATGACCGGGCAAGGCCGTCTGCCAGGTGGGCCCGTTATATAAAAAGATGTTTCAAGACAAGAAGGTCGAAGGTCCAAGTCCGTGCCAGGTGGGTCCGTTACAAGATAGTTTCTACCAAGAAGAGGCGATGGCGCAAGTACAAAGGCTGCATGTTGTGCACTCGAGGGGCCGCTACTTCTTCTTCTCCTTTCTTCCATTCATCATTTCTTCTACTCAGCTCCCACCCTTGGGTGTTGTATTTACCTTCTCACAACCCAATTTCTTTTATTTTCTCCTCTCTTTTCGGGTCCGAAAACCCCCATTCTTCTTTTTCCCCTCATCTGGAACCTCTGGATTCTCCATTTTCACATGATTCTAGGCCACGGCCTATGTCATCCTTTAATCCCACTTTCGCTTCTTCTGATCCTTCTCCTCCGATATTCTCGGGTTCTACTTCTCATTCTCTTTCCCCGACCCTATCGGGTGACCGTCATGATTCTTCCCCGACCTTGTTAGGTGTCTATCATTTCCCTTCCCTGACCTTGTCGAGTTTTTGTGCTTCTTCTTCCCCGCCTCTGGCGGGTGATCGCTATTCCTTTTTTCCGACCATGTCGGATGATTCTTATTCTCCTCTTTCTTCTTACCCCCCCTCACCCTTTCAGGGTTCTTGCCCTTTTTCATGCAATTTTCGAGGCTTTAATCAGCCTTGATCCCTTCTTCGTTTTCATGCTATTTTCAGGGTTAATCCCAATTTATTCTGTATATGATTCCTTGTTATGAGGGCCTCAGTGCCTTAACAAGAGAGTTCTAGCCCTCGTCTCTCTTCCTTTTTATCCCTTCTTCGTCCAGTATGATGTTTGCCACTCCTCTGTGACGAGTAATCCAATCCTTTGCGCTCCTTTCATTCTTTATCCTGGCGAGCAAGGAATACAAAGCTACTCGCACTCCTCAAAGCTCGATGATCAAGATCGCTTCAGGATGCCGGTTTCCACGCCATGGATTTACAAAGGTATCTTTATTTTGTGCAAGAAACGTGCTTTCATTTCCATTATTGCTATTGTTTTCTGCATGTGGTTATAATGTTAATTCCTTAACATGATTGAGTGGCTTTAGGAGTCTTTGTTTAATTAGATCTTAACTTTGTGACAAACAAAAAAGTTAGCTTCTGCAGCATCCTTAGGCTGGTGATAGCTCCACGCTGGGAGTACAGTTTCTTTCCCCGATTGTTGAGGGTGACCTTTTAGCATGGGTTTTCACACACTTCACGGCAAGCCATAGTCGATTCCTCTTAGCCACACTGTTGCTACTTTGGCCATACTTTGGGTATGCACAAAGGTCTTTTCTTTTCTATGCTCGGCCAAGTGCAGGGGCAAGAGATTGATGGATGAGATGACCAACCTAGGCGCTCCCTAATACAGGAGAGGTCTCAAATAGGGGCAATCTTGACCCTCAGAAGTGAGCTTTGATGTAATATCTAGCCAATAAGGGCCCTCAAAATCAAAATTCAATGAATCAATATGCAAAATTATGAAAATAAAGACATGGCAAGAGTGGCAGTACAGTTCCCCGCAGGATGTCATAAGCCTGGTCGTATGCGTGCGTGATAAATATGGGTCTAAAAATCAAAGACACAAAGCCCCGGCGCAACAGACTGTATCTTTGAAGGGTAGTGTCCTGAAAGGAAGTCGAGTCCTAATATCTCCCATCCTGCATAAAGCTTGTCTCCATTTTTTCTTCTATTTCACCCTCTTAGGCTGGGTTGTATATCCCGGGTATGGCCTTAGTAGGGGCACCGTTCTTTAGAGGTGGTTGGTTGTGGCGAGCCACCCTCATATGCACGCTCTGCTTAAGGGAAGCTTTTAATGAGGGGGGTAGGAATGACAGTCCCTGGCTAGTGGTTCGAGCCCGTCTATGGGTGCTGCGGATTGCTATTTCAAAAATTAAAAAAAAGGAAAATATTGCCAAAAATCCAAAAAAATTAGATATTATCAAAAGTCCAAAATAATTCAAATATTGTTCAAAAACAAAAAAAAATATTATTGAAAATTCAAAAAAAATCAAGAAAATTGAAAAATCTAAAAATATGTGTCTTTTTATTCCTTTCTATCTATTTGTTTTGAGGACGGATACGTGATTTGTTTGCTAAGTGTGCAGGTTGCAGGTGTTCAAGTTTCCTTGCTCTATCTTTCGCACTGCCTCCTGTTCACGACTTCTGATCTGTTCTCTCTTCTTCAATCTATATCTCTCGATCTGTCCTTAAGCTTCATCTCATCATGTCTCTATGAGAGGGCATTACCTCGCGATTTTGAACCTGGCAAGTTCTGCTTCATCCGATCTTGTGGCTTTGATTGAAGAATGTGTTTGTTATCTTTTGTCCCCCGGTGTCACATGTGTTTATGTCTGTCATGTCTTTGTTTCATGTGTCTATGTCTCACACGTGTTGTCCTTGTCTCGCGTGCCTTTGTCCGTCCGTGTCATCCCACGTGTTGTCTTATGTCCCCCAGGGTGTGGTCCCACATGTCTTTGTCCCACCATGTCCTTGTCCCACCGTGTTGTGGTGTTATCTTGTTCCACCGTATTCTTCAATCTCACGCATGCTTGCCATTTGCTCTTCTGATGTTTGTTATGCTGTTATGTTTTTGTGATGTTATATTTAATTCATGTTCAGTTATGTTATGTTATCCTCATGCTTGTTCATGTGGTTGTGTCTTATTCAAAAATTTAAAAAAAATACCGTTTCGTCTGCACAGGTAAGTCATGTATGGCTTTCTATCCCTACTCATTATTGCATTACTATATGGTATTATGCTATATTATCTCGAGAACCAGTTGGTTATTTACGTGTTCTAGGATCTGATGTTCCCCTATAACTAAAATAATGATGATCTAGGTTCACATGTTTAATCATCGGATAAGCCGTTGGGTTGGGAAAGTTAGGGGACGATGGCTCTATCTCGCACGCCGTGGTTGCAGATAATGTCTTGACTCTCATTCTCCCAGTCTAGCAATATTATTCTCAAGTATTTTCTATTTTGTGGCTTTCTTTGCATTTGTTTTAATGATTTCTTTTATTTTAGCCCAACATGCATCATACGCATCTTTTGAGCATTCATGACCCATAGTTTATCTGAAAGTGTCTCATTTTGTGATGGATGATTGTGCGTTCATGGTTTAGAGTAAGAAGGAACTATTCCACTCAGAGTTGGAAGGTTTTCTCTGATCCGTTCACCTGGTTTGATTGACTGAAGGTCCCCGTCTGGAGTTGTAGTCCGTTTCTTTACTTTTTGCTGCTTATTCTGGTCTCCTCATTGGTCCGAGTGATTGTGTCCCCCATAAGGTTGATCGTATGTGTTTTTTTGTTTAGTTAGTTTCTCCAGAGTGGTGTCATTTTGGTTCGATTGTTCCTTGTGTTTGGTTTGGAGTTTTCTAAAAAATTCCTATCGCTCGTTGGCAAGGAAATGGGTGCCTTTGCCTTAACGCCCGCTTTTCAGTCCACTCCGCTTCATTTTCGCTTCATCTCCATGTTCCATTTCGCTTTCGCTTCACCTCCGCTTGCTCCCCTACAAAGACGAGATTGAGGAGGGGCATCTGTTGACACCCATTTTTTGCCTATGAGTTGAGTCATTCCTCTTACCATCATTTGTTGATACCTCCAGTTGTCCATTACTCATTGGGCTATTTTCAAGCACGCTTTTGGACTTATTGTATGGGTATCTCTTTCCCTGACTAGGTCTGCTCTAAGATTCGGGCATAATGGGCCTCGATTTCGCTTGGTTTTGTGTTAAATGTGCTCATTTATCCCATTTTATCAATTTCAAACGTCCATGATGTACGCGGTCTCGTGACTGGCCGTTCAGTGACTGGGCGATTTTATCTGAACCGTTTAATTATTTATTGGGTATTTATTTGATTTTTTGAATTTCCACCGACAAGCCTTTGCACGGTCTTCGTTCAACCGTTTACAGACTTTGAACGGCCAGTCTTTAGACCGTCCAGACCCTAGAGTCCTAAGCTCGTTGGTTTTTCAGATAATTATCTATTTATTCTATTTTTTCTGGATTTATCACCGACATGTGTAAACGGCCTAGCATTGGACCGTTCTACTGACTGAGTGGTCTAGTAGTAGACCATTTTATCCTCAAGCGTCCAATGCCATGACAGCCAGTCAGTTCGCTGGATAATTGGATAATTTCACATTTTTATGTATTTATCACCGATAGCATTGGACGGTCCAGCATTTGACCGTCTAATGGTCTGGGCGGTCTATCGCGCGACCGTGTACATGCTCGAAACCTGTGGATTGTTTGAGATTTTCTCTCTCTACCCGTGGTTAATCCTCCACCTTCCTCCACCATTTTCTCCGTGGTTTCTCAACCAAATGAGGTGCCGTTCGATTTGGGTGGGAGATAAGAGTATTATCCACGATTTTTGTTTTGAAAACTCGGATTAATATCCACTGGAAAATCCAATTTCGAGATTGGACTTTTAGGGCTCTATAAATCGTGTCCCTAGTCCAAGCTTGAAAGGGGGGGGGGAGATCCAACGTCGACGGCGAAGCTCTACCGAACTTTTGAGTGAACTGTAGCCAAGGAGGGACGCTTTCTACGTCCTTTCAAGCCTCCGGTTCAAGGGAGTAGTCCATTGTTTGAGTTTTGATCTTAATGTTTGGCCTTTAGTTCATCCTTTGCATGCTCCTTTTCCCCATTTCTTCCCACGTTTTTCACTACTTCACAGCATTTCACACCTTCCCATTTATTTTTCACGCCCTATAGGGGTTTAAAAACCTCCCAGGTATCGCCCCTTCTATGTCATTGCGTTTATATTCCATTCTTCTTTATAGTTGCTACACATCTTAAGGCTAATTTGGGTGTTTTTTTTGGTAAGTGAGTAGATAAATTAATAATGGTAAAAAAGTACAAAACTTAGCAATATGAGGATAGAGTGCTAATGGAGGTTGTACATGACCACACAAGTCGTGGACTATGCACTAGAGAAGCTAGTAGTAGCATGACCACACAAGTCGCGGATTATGCCAATAGAAAACCTTCAATACAACTAATATAAAAAAAGCCAAAACTGAGATGTCCACCTGAGATGGTAGGTCAATCGAAGTATATGTTACTAGAGTCTGAAACTTGTCAGCATCACTGAGGCAAAGGTTAGAGGCATCACAGAAAAGATTAATGCTAAAGCAATCAACAGTGATATTGAAATTAGTAAAGACTAAGTATTCTTTTACTAGTAGAATGTTGGCCAGTCTAATCATATAATAATGAAAGCAACCTATGAAATCTGATTAGGATATAATGAGAAATCTATTTAAAATTCCTTGCACTCTCCTTTGTGTTGTGCCTTTGAGTTTCTTTGACTCTATGCAGCTTCTAATGTCACCAAGGATGCTGATAAGTAGCTGGGTTTTAGAGCAAATCTTGTTGTCAAAAATCCTTTTGCATCTCTCCTTCCAAAGTTTATAAATAGTAATATGAAGGGCAGTTTGTGCAAGAATTCTGAGTGAATTTTTATGTGGGAAGGAGATGGACAAATATCTCAGCTCCTCATGCAAAGTATCACCTGTACCTCGTGTGAAGTCAAATCGTATGAGAATTTCTTTCCATATTTCCTTAGCATACATGCATTGGAAGAAGATGTGATCTGATGATTCCCCATTTTTCTTGCATAGAATACAGATGTTGGCTGTTTGGAGGCCTCTTTTCATCATCACATCCATTGTTGGTAAAAATTTTTGGGAAGCTTGCCAAGTGCAAAACGCTGCTCTTTTGCAAATTGCTCCTTCCCACACCCAATCATAATGTTGATAAGGTTGATTTTTCGTCCTCACCTCATTCCAGATGTTCCTTTGGCTAAGATGCCCATTATTATGATTCCACAAGATTTTGTCCTCTTGACCTTGCTGAATTTGGATACCTTGGATAATAGGCCAAAGACTATGCATATCAAAAGAAGTAACAATAGGCAAATTCCAGTTACCTTCATGAATAAAGCTTCGGACTGTTGCATTTTGACGATCCCCAAGTCTTGGCGAATTCTATCTCCATACATCTAAAAAATACTCTTACCATATATCCAGGGGTCATGCCAAAGACTGATCTTCTCCCCATTACCAATTTGGTAAGAGATCTGTTTTGTTAACCATTCTTTTTGTTTAAGAATCCCTTTCCATCCCGCTGAGTAATGCCCTCTGATTGGAATTTCCCAAATGTTTTTACTATTTAGATATTTGGCATTCACCGACTGCACCCAAAGCGTATCTTCATTGTGAATGATTTCCCACAGTTGACTGGTTAGACTTGCTGTATTCCATTCCTGGATGTTTCTTATATTCAGGCCTCCCTCCTCCTTAGGCTTACATATATTCTTCCATGAAATCAGGTTCGCATATCCTGTGGTAGAAGCTCCTTTCCAGAAAAAGTTACATAACAATCTATCAACATCTTGCATTAGGCCTTTGGAAAGTGCAAAGGTAGCTGACCAATAGATAGAATAAGATGATAAAACTGATCTGATCAGCTCCAATCTCCCTGCTCTAGACAAGAGGTGGTTTTTCCATGCTCCAATCTTCTTTTTGATTTTTTCAACTAAAGGCTGGCAGTTGTTTTTGTGTATTCCAGTAGAAATGAGTGGTAAACCCAAGTATGGAACCGGTGGGGACCCCTTGTCAATGCCAAAGATACTTATGAATCTGTCCTTATGCTGAATACTCTCACCAATGTAGATGCTGCTTTTTGTTTTGTTGACTTTCAGACCCGAAATCTCACCAAAATGCTGTAAGATCTTAGCAACCTGATTAGATGACTGAATATCATTTTTGATGAATATCATCAAGTCATCAGCAAATAAAGTGTGGGATACAGAAGTAGAGTTGATCTCTGGGACTTGAAGAGTGCCATTTTGAACTGCTTCATTCATAAGACTAGAAAAGCCTTCCATGATAATGCTGAAAAGGTATGGAGATAAGGGGTCACCTTGTCGGATACCATTCGAACCTTTGAAATAGCCAATTGGGGAACCATTGAAAAGGATAGAGAAGTATGGTGAATCAATGCATCCTCTTATCCATGTAATCCAATGTCGGGAGAATCCCATCTTGGTCATCATATAGTAAAGGAATTCTCTTCTCACTGAATCAAATGCCTTCTTCAAATCTGCCTTTATGCATATAATCTTCCCTTTGGAGGGAGAGTGGATATCCTTGACAAGATCATTTGCTAGGAGAATGTTATGAATAATACTTTGTCCTTTCATGAAAGCTCCTTGGTTTGAGCTTATGATGGAGGGCATTACTTTCTGTAATCTGTTTGCTAAGAGCTTTGCTATGATCTTGTATGTGAAATTACAAAGAGATATAGGCCTGTATTCATCTAGGCTAGCAGCATGCGAAGTTTTAGGGATTAAAGCAACAAAAGTGGAGTTCATTTCTCTAACCATAGAAGCTGATGCTAGAAAGCTTTTCACTACCATGCAAATTTGAGGGCCAACAATTTGCCATGTCTTTTGAAAAAATTCTGCTGGAAAACCATCTGGACCGGGGCTTTTGTTTGCAGGAGAGCGGAACACCACCTCCTTAATTTGTTCCTCCGAGAAAGGGGCATTCAGATAGTTAATGTCCTCATCAGACAAGGATTTATGTACGGTTATGTTTGGATCAACTGAAGCTACCTGTGATTGATTCAGAAGATTTTTGAAGAAGCGAATTGTGTGTTCTTGGATGTCTGAAATGTCCTCAATATCCTCTCCTTGTTCATTTTGACATTTTCGAATAGCATTGAAACTTTTTCTGGCCCTCAGAGCTGCATAGAAGTATTTGGTATTTGAGTCTCCTAGCGAAAGCCAATGTTGTTTAGCTTGCTGTTTTGCAAATAATTCTTCCATATCTCTCTTGTCTGCATATGCTCTTCGACATTGCCTTTCCTTTTGGACTAACACATCATCGAGTGGGTCCTCCTGAAGTGCACACTGCGCATGGGCTAGTTCCTCTCTGGCATTATTGACATGATGAGTGATATTCCCAAATGATTCTTTGTTCCACTTCTTAAGTGCATGCTTCACAGCTTTGAGTTTTTAGCAGAGTACAAAGGAAGGAGTTCCCCTGATATTAGCCGAGTTCCAAGCTTCTTTAACTACGTTGAGGAAATCAGGATGCATAGTCCACATGTTAAAAAAGGTAAAAGGTTTCTTCCCATGTTGAATATGAGCATGACAATAAACCTGCATCCGCCAGTGGTCAGAGATGATCGGAGGAGCGAATTGCATATAGCTAGATGGGTAATATTGCATCCATTTGTCATTCACCAGAGTCCGGTCAAGAATTGTAGCAATTCTACTCGGACCAGAAGTCATATTACTCCAGGAATAAGAATGTCCCATGGATTTAATGTCTTGGAGGCCCGCAGCATGAAGACCATCATTGAAGGAGTCAAGCAGATTTTGTGGAACAATTCTTCCTCCAATTTTCTCATGGTGGTAACGGATAGAGTTAAAGTCACCTGTCATAAGCCAAGGAGCCTTTCCCACCGTGCCGGCCAATGATATAATCTGCTGCCATAACTGTTCCCTTAAAGATGGACAGTTAGAACCATTCACCGCAGTCAAATGAAAAGCAGTGTTGTCTCTTTTGTTGGTGCATGTAGTATGGATGAATTGATCATCTTCCGAAATTTGGGTGTTATTTTCGCGTCTTCTACATTGTTTTGCAGGTCAGCATCAACACATCACGAGGCCCATCCCCTCTGGCCGGCCGGAAGGGGTGGAGGATGAAGTCCTACAACTTGGAGTCTGGCGTAGCTGAACAGTCTTCTTCCGTCCGTGTGCAGATCAGAGCGGTCTTTCACGAGCCGTTCAGACCCTGTGAGCGGCTGTCTTCGAACCGTTCTGTTGCCAGACCCGTCTCTGTCCCACTTTCTTCTTCAGCGCTGTGAGCGGTTTATCGAGCGGCCTTTCCATACCTTAGGCGGTTCATTCGGGACCGTGTACCACTGCAGCGCTGTGTTTTTGGGCGAGTGCTTTCTCCCTCTTTCCAAGGTACGTCTTACCACCCGGTACCCGTGTCTTGGTGGCGATCATGATCACACACACTTCCCCACCCTTTCTTTCTTTCTTTCGTTTTGCTTGTCTTTACATTTTTGATTTAGAAAAGGCAAGGTAAGAAGGAGTAAGGTGGGAAAACATGTCAACATCCCATTTTTTGGCGATCAGTGTGCGATGCCTAGTGCCCATCGTGCTGTTGTGTTGTTGATCTGTGTTTTGTGCTTTGAAGGTTTTGTTTGAGTTGTTTTAGGTTTCGTCCATGTGGTGTTTCTGCCCTCTGTGGTTATACGGTTAACTTAGAGCCGTTCAGATCATAGCGCGGCCGTTGGACTGGCCGTTCTATTCTGACCCCAGAGCTGACTGTTCTGCGAGCCTGTTACATTCAGCGGTCCTCCTTGGGCCGTTCACTGCTTTCCACGGTCTGCTATAGACCGTGTACTACTATTGGCTAAGGTACGTTTCTGCCCATACACTAGTGGTTTTTGCTAACGTTCCACAATTGTTTCAGGACATTTCAACAGTGTGCATGGTCTGTCGATAGACCGTTCAGTCAGGTACGCTCCTCTTCCCACTGCGTCACTATCTCAGTTCATTTCAGTTTCTGTTCCCTTTCAGGCTGTTGCTACTCCCTGCCATTGAATGGTCCTACCCTGGACCGTCTATCTGTGCTACAGTGCACCCGAGCCTTTCACTTTGATTATCATTTCATGCTGATTTGGTGCTTTTGATCTCCCCTGTTTGCTCTTTGATGATTGCATGATCGTTGTCATATCTCTCTTGTGTGTTTGATCATTGATTGCTAGTTCTAGGCTAGACTTTGCATGTACTCCGGTGCGCATAGGATTCATGCATTTTTATCACATTGTAGTTGCATTCCTACCTTGGTAAGTGAACCTCTCATATCCATATTCCTTGGAGCCGACTAGGCGACCTTACCCGGGACCTCTGTAAGTCCCCGTGAGCCATGGATTCCCACACGGATGCCGGGCCAGTTGTACCTTTTTCACCCTGTAGCTTTGCATGTTGCATACGTCGTGAGAGAGTTAACCATAGATTAACTCGAAGTTTGGACCTTGTTCCCTATAGGTTTCCTATCATGAGGGAAATGATCCTAAATCAAATCATTAAAAGGTCCACTGAAACCTTGGTGGAATAAAAGTTAACGATCATATCAACTTGTTTGATCTTGGTTGACCCCCCCTCACACCCATATCGTTTGTTTGAGCCTGTCCAAGCCCACTTGTGTTATTTTATGTTGCATTACCCACCACCCATATAAATTTTGATTCTTAGGCCCATTTAGTAGTTAGTCTATTCTACGTGTCTGTTTGTTTAGTTTTAGTGTTCTGGGTTTTTTTTTCTTCTTTTCTTTACATTATTGAGTCAATCCCCTTTTTTGATCCTCGAGCCCTTTACTTCCCTCATTGTATCTCCCTGATTTTTCCTGTATAAAGTCTCCATTTGCCGTCATGGAGCGCCATTTTTCTCTTGTATATTACCCTTCTTCTTCCCCGTCTTCCTATGCCCGCGTGGATTCCTCTTCCCACGCGGGCCCATCTTCTCGTGGCCCTTCCGACCCACAAGCAAATCTCATGGCCCACTTATCACCTCTTGTTTGCCAAATGGTCCCGGTCCAGGCCCAAAAACTCACTGTTACTCATCTTAATGGGCCTCATTCTCATAACAGGCCACAATCATGTAATGGGCCTCTCTCCTTTAATGGGTCATCTTTCCTGAGTGGCCCATCTTCCTTTAATGGGTCCCATTCTCGTAGTGGGCCTTATCCCTTAAATAGGGCTCGCTCTTTCAATGGGCCTCATCCTTCTAACGGACCTCCATCTTCTACTCTTAATGGACCCCCTTCCTTTAACGGGCCCTCTTATTCTCTCAATGGACCCCATGTTATTGCTGGCCCAATCAGTCCTTATTCCCATGGTCATGATCTTTCCAGGCCCATGCATCCTTCTATTCCTGGAATGGGCTTTCCTTCTTCTCAGTCCAGATCTCCTTATCCGGCTCAATATCAAAATCATGGTCCGAATTCACCCTCTCTTCCTCAGGCTGGCTTGTATCCTTCCCGATCTCTCCCCATCGAGGAGAAGATTGCTCAAGCCCAACACCAGCTTGATGAACTTCAAAGTCAAATTGATCCCAAAACTTCTTTAAGTGTCCCGTTTGCATTCCAAGGTCTTCAGCTTCCACCGCGTTCACAAATTCCAGCATATCACCGCTATGGTGGAGTCGGTGACCCCTACATGCACTTGAAGGAGTTTCATTATGAGTCGGCCCAATTCCGACATGGCCAATGTTTGATGGCCTATCTGTTTGGTCTGTCTCTGGAAGGCCCGGCTCGGGATTGGTTCTTTGCATTGTCGCAAGATCAAGTGGTGAATTTCCAAGCCGTTCAAGAGAAATTTCTTTAGCAGTATCAAGACCAGGTTGGGCCCAAACATTCTATGGTTGATCTGGCCCATGAGAAGATGAAGCCCGATGAGGAGTTCTCTACCTTCGCCGAGCGCTGGCGTCGCTTGGCCGCTCAAGTCCTAGGGCATATTCTGGAGGGAGAGCAAATCAAGATGATCATTTCTAATTCAACGCCCGAATATCGGTTCATCTTAGCCCTCAACGATATCACGTCATGGCAGTAGCTTTATAGCCAAGCCCGCTTCATCTGCCAAAAACTCCTAGTTTCCCTTGACCCCGAGTCTCCTTCACCTTCTACGTCCACATGCGCCACCTTTCCATCACCTTCCATGAGTCAGCCATCCACCACATATCCTTCCACAAATCAGCCTTCCGATCCCCCACACCCATATACCTCCACATATCAACCTTCCATGAGTCAGCCATCCACCACATATCCTTCCACAAATCAGCCTTCCGATCCCCCACACCCATATACCTCCACATATCAACCTTCCATGAGTCAGCCATCCACCACATATCTTTCCATGAGTCAGCCCTCCTCCACATATCCCTCCACATATCAACCCTCCATGAGTCAGCCTTTCACCTCTTCATACCCGCATGAACACCCACCTCCGGTCAAGGAAACACCACACCCCGAGCAAATGGATGCCATCTATATACCCCCTCATCCTACCCCGCATATGCCTTCACCAAATCCTTCCCTTAGCCATGTGCTATTGCCTACGCAACATCCACATCCATCTCCATTACCTTCTCATACCCCTCGGCATCCACCTTGACGAAGCGGGCTCCTCATTGTTCTCTGTTGCCGGAATCATTTGCCAAATTTTTTAGGGCTTTGATGGCCGCTCACGCGTTGCAACTCCCTCCGGTTGTGCCTTGCTGACCCGCGGCCGGGAATGTGTTTCAATATTATGGATTTCATCGCCAGTAGGGGCATTTGGTCGAGGATTGCCCCGAGTTCTGGGAGTTTGTTTATGGCCTGGAAGATGATAAGATGATCGATTGGGTCGCCATACATGAAGCTATTTTAAATCTCCGCAATAAGCAGCAAGAAGTGCCGCCCAAGCAACCATCTCCGCCACAAGACCAGGGGCATTCCTGTGACTCTTTGAGTAGTGTAGCACCCGCTCCGTCACCTACTCCACCTCCCGATCCCTCACATGTTTCATCACTTACCCCCGCACATTCACCATCTCTTACTCAACCTCCACAACCTCCACCAACCCAAGCCGCTGCTCAGGCTAGTGCTACCTCATCTTCCTCCTCCACTTCCACCACCGCTTCTATTCCCGACGGCACTCGACACGTTATGTCGATACGTCGAAGGTGGGCATCACGACTCTCCACTTCCTCTACCTCACCACCACTGTTGCCATCCTCACCTCCACTACCTCCATCGACCACATCACCCTCTCCACCATCTCCAATACCCCTACCGCTATCACCATTGTCTTCACCGCCTCCTCTCCTATCGACCCCTCTGCCATCACTTCCACCATCTCCACCGCCTTTACCCTCCCCTTCGTCATCATTGCCCGAGCTTGAGCAGGCTATACCTATACCCACATCTCCACCTTCACCTTTACCCTCTCCTACGCCTCCACCTTTGCCTTTACCCCCACTTACACCTTCCAAGCCTTTACCCATGCCTTCCAAGCCTATTACCTCCACTACTCCATCCCTTTCCACCCCACGGAGCGAGTGTGCGCTATCTCAGGTGCCCCTTGGGTCTGGTCCCCACGGAGATAATGAGCCGAGCCAGGTTTCGATTGTGCATTTCAAGATTCAAGATGTCATTTCCCGCATGCCAATCCGAGTCCTAGTCCCTGGCTATTTTGGGGACAATGAGCCTGCATTTTCAGAAATGGTTACAAAGAAGAGTTCACATGCACTAGTGCCAATTTCTTCACAAGTGAGGCCGGTGGCAATCTCATTGCTCGCCAGGGGATTCACTATCGATGCTCTTATTTCTCCTCGCTCCATTGTTGTTAAGTTCACTGGCCGAGAGGGGTTCTCTACTCGGATTGTGCTAACCCATACGGCCGCCAGGAGCCTGATGGATTCCCTATACAAGGGGCAGTTGGCCGTATGTTCTGCACTTTCCAAGGACATTCTGCACTCATTACGCAATCTCCCTCGGTTTATACCAATCGGCCACGTCAACGCCTCGCATTACTCTCCCTCAGTTTTATCCTACTCTTCTGGTAAGTGAGTTATGCTTCATGACCGATTATCGAATGGAGATGTCGAATCTCATGTTGCTAGTGCCAAGTGATAAGACTCCGTGCTATTCTGATGATCATCCTAAGGAGTTACTTGTTCAAGAATGTCCGCCTATGGTTAGCACCGGGTGTCTAGGGGCAGCCACCCCGATAAAACTGCATATTCATGATCGGGCAAGGCCATCTTCCAGGTGGGCCCGTTATATAAAAAGATGTTTCAAGACAAGAAGGTCGAAGGTCCAAGTCCGTGCCAGGCGGGTCCGTTACAAGATAGTTTCTGCCAAGAAGAGGCGATGGCGCAAGTACAAAGGCCGAATGTTGTGCACTCGAGGGGCCGCTACTTCTTCTTCTCCTTTCTTCCATTCATCATTTCTTCTACTCAGCTCCCACCGTTGGGTGTTGTATTTACCTTCTCCCAACCCAATTTCTATTATTTTCTCCTCTCTTTTCAGGTCCGTAAACCCCCATTCTTCTTTCTCCCCTCATCCGGAACCTCTGGATTCTCCATGTTCTCATAATTCTAGGCCACGGCCTATGTCATCCATTCATCCCACTTTCGCTTCTTCTGATCCTTCTCCTCTGATATTTCTGGGTTCTACTTCTCAATCTCTTTCCCCGACCCTGTTGGGTGACCGTCATTCTTCTTCCCTGCCTCTGGCGGGTGATGGCTATTCCTTTTTTCCGACCATGTCGGATCAATCTTATTCTCCTCTTTCTTCTTACCCCCCCCTCACCCTTTCAGGGTTCTTGCCCTTTTTCATGCTATTTTTGAGGCTTTAACCCGCCTTGATCTTAGTTAATCCCTATTTATTCTGTATCTGATTCCTTGTTATCAGGGCCTCAGTGCCTTAACAAGAGAGTTCTAGCCCTCGTGTCTCTTCCTTTTTATCCCTTCTTCATCCAGTATGATGTCTGCCACTCCTCTGTGACGAGGAATCCAATCGTTTGCTCTCCTTTCATCCTTTATCTTGGCGAGAAAGGAATACAAAGCTACTCGCACTCCTCAAAGCTCGATGATCAAGATCGCTTCAGGATGCCGGTTTCCACGCCATGGATTTACAAAGGCATCTTTATTTTGGGCAAGAAACGTGCTTTCATTTTCATTATTGCTATTGTTTTCTGCACATGGTTATAATGTTAATTCTTAACATGATTGAGTTGCTTTAGGAGTCTTTGTTTAATTAGATCTTAACTTTGTGACAAACAAAAAAGTTAGCTTCTGCAGCATCCTTAGGTTGGTGATAGCTCCACGCTGGGAGTACAGTTTCTTTCCCCGATTGTTGAGGGTGACCTTTTAGCATGGGTTTTCACACACTTCATGGCAAGCCATAGTCGATTCCTCTTAGGCACACCGTTGCTACTTTGGTCATACTTTGGGTATGCACAAAGGTCTTTTCTTTTCTATGCTCGGCCAAGTGCAGGGGCAAGAGATTGACGGATGAGATGACCAACCTAGGCGCTCCCTAATACAGGAGAGGTCTCAAATAGGGGCAGTCTTGACCTTCAGAAGTGAGCTTTGATGTAATATCTAGCCAATAAGGGCCCTCAAAATCAAAATTCAATGAATCAATATGCAAAATTATGAAAATAAAGACATGGCAAGAGTGGCAGTACAGTTCCCCGCAGGACGTCATGAGCCCGGTCGCATGCGTGCGTGATAAATATGGGTCTAAAAATCAAAGACACAAAGCCCCGGCGCAACAGACTGTATCTTTGAAGGGTAGTGTCCTGAAAGGAAGTCGAGTCCTAATATCTCTCATCCTGCATAAAACTTGTCTCCATTTTTTCTTCTATTTCTCCCTCTTAGGCTGGGTTGTATATCCCGGGTATGGCCTTAGTAGGGGCACCGTTCTTTAGAGGCGGTTGATTGTGGCGAGACACCCTCATATGCACGCTCTGCTTAAGGGAAGCTTTTAATGAGAGGGGTAGGAATGACGGTCCCTGGCTAGTAGTTCGAGCCCGTCTATGGGTGCTGCGGATTGCTATTTCAAAAATTCAAAAAAAGGGAAACATTGCCAAAAATTCAAATATTGTTCAAAAACAAAAAAATATTATTGAAAATTCAAAAAAAAAAAAACAAGAAAATTGAAAATTTTTAAAATTTTTATCTTTTTATTCCTTTCTATCTATTTGTTTTGAGGACGGATACATGATCTGTTTGCTAAGTGTGCAGGTTGCAGGTGTTCAAGTTTCCTTCCTCTATCTTTCGCACTGCCTCCTGTTCACGACTTCTTATCTGTTCTCTCTTCTTCAATCTATATCTCTCGATCTGTCCTTAAGCTTCATCTCATCAAGTCTCTATGAGAGGGCATCACCTCGCGATTTTGAACCTGGCAAGTTCTGCTTCATCCGATCTTGGGGCTTTGATTGAAGAATGTGTTTGTTATCTTTTGTCCCCCAGTGTCACATGTGTCTATGTCTGTCATGTCTTTGTTTCATGTGTCTATGTCTCACACGTGTTGTCCTTGTCTCGCGTGCCTTTGTCCGTCTGTGTCATCCCACGTGTTGTCTTATGTCCCCCGTGGTGTGGTCCCACGTGTCTTTGTCCCACCATGTCCTTGTCCAACCATGTTGTGGTGTTGTCTTGTTCCACCGTATTCTTCAATCTCACGCATGCTTGCCATTTGTTCTTGTGATGTTTGTTATGCTATTATGTTTTTGTGATGTTATGTTTAATTCATGTTCAGTTATGTTATGTTATCCTCATGCTTGTTCATGTGGTTGTGTCTTATTCAAAAATTCAAAAAAATACCATTTCGCCTACGCATGTAAGTCATGTATGGCTTTCTATCCCTACTCATTATTACATTACTATATGGTATTATGCTATATTATCTCGAGAACCAGTTGGTTATTTACGTGTTCTAGGATCTGATGTTCCCCTATAACAAAAATAATGATGATCTAGGTTCACGTGTTTAATCATCGGATAGGCCGTTGGGTTGGGAAAGTTGGGGGACGATGGCTCTATCTCGCACGCCGTGGTTACAGATAGTGTCTTCACTCTCAAGTATTTTCTATTTTGTGGCTTTATTTGCATTTATTTTAATGATTTCTTTTATTTTAGCCCAGCATGCATCATACGCATCTTTTGAGCATTCATGACCCCTAGTTTGTCTGAAAGTGTCTCATTTTGTGATGGATGATTGTGCGTTCATGGTTTCGAGTAAGAAGGAACTATTTCACTCAGAGTTTGAAGGTTTTCTCTGATCTGTTCACCTGGTTTGATTGACTGAAGGTCCCCGTCTGGAGTTGTAGTCTGTTTCTTTACTTTTTGCTGGTTATTCTGATCTCCTCATTGGTCCGAGGGATTGTGTCCCCCATAAGGTTGATCGTGTGTTTTCTTTTCGTTTAGTTAGTTTCTCCAGACTGGTGTCGTTTTGATTCGATTGTTCCTTGTGTTTGGTTCGAAGTTTTCTAAAAAATTTCTATCGCTCGTTGGCAAGGAAACGGGTGTCTTTTGCCTTAACGCCCGCTTTTCAGTTCACTCCGCTACATCTCCATGTTCCATTTCGCTTTCGCTTCACCTCCGCTCGCTCCCCTGCAAAGAGGATGTTGAGGAGGGGCATCTGCTGACACCCATTTTTTGCCAATGAGTTGAGTCATTCCTCTTACCATCATTTGTTGATATCTCGAGTTGTCCATTACTCATTGGGCTATTTTCAAGCACGCTTTTGTTTGTGCCAAGATAGCTCCCACAGAGTCATCCAGGTCTGAGTCATAAAGGATTAGAGGTTTGCCTGGTGTGGGTGGTATCAGGACAGGTGTGTTGACACCCATTTTTTACCTATGAGTTGAGTCATTCCTCTTACCATCATTTGGTGATGCCTCGAGTTGTCCATTACTCATTGGACTATTTTCAGGCACGCTTTTGGACTTGTTTTATGGGTATCTCCTTCCCTAACTAGGTCTGCTCTAAGATTCGGGCATAATGGGCCTCGATTTCGCTTGGTTTTGTGTTAAATGTGCTCATTTATCCCATTTTATCAATTTTAAACGTCCATGATGTACGCAGTCTCGCGACTGGCTGTTCAGTGACTGGACGATTTTATCTGAACCGTTTAATTATTTATTGGGTATTTATTTGATTTTATGAATTTCGACCGACAAGCCTTTGCACGGTCTTCGTTCAACCATTTACAGACTTTGAACGGCCAGTCTTTAGACCGTCCAGACCCCAGAGTCCTAAGCTCGTTGGTTTTCAGATAATTATCTATTTATCCTATTTTTTTTGGATTTATCACCGACATGTGTAAACGGCCTAGCATTGGACCGTTCTACTGACTGAGTGGTCTAGCAGTAGACCATTTTATCCTAAAGCGTCCAATGCCATGACAGCTAGTCAGTTCAGTGGATAATTGGATAATTTCACATTTTTATGTATTTATCACCGATAGCATTTGACCATGTAATGGTCTGGGCTGTCTATCGCGCGACCGTGTACATGCTCGAAACCTGTGGATTGTTTGAGATTTTTTCTCTCTACCCGTGGTTAATCCTCCACCTTCCTCCACCATTTTCTCCGTGGTTTCTCAACCAAATGAGATGCCGTTCGATTTGGGTGGGAGATAAGAGTATTATCCCCGATTTTTGTTTTGATAACTCGGATTAATATCCACTGGAAAATCTAATTTCGAGATTGGACTTTGAGGGCTCTATAAATCGTGTCCCTAGTCCAATCTTGAAAAGGGGGGGAGATCCAACATCGACGGCAAAGCTCTACCAAACTTTTGAGTGAACTGTAGCCAAGGAGGGAGGCTTTCTACGTCCTTTCAATCCTCCGGTTCAAGGGAGTAGTCCATTGTTTGAGTTTTGATCTTAATGATTGGCCTTTAGTTCATCCTTTGCATGCTCCTTTTCCCCATTTCTTCCCACATTTTTCACTACTTCACAGCATTTCACACCTTCCCATTTATTTTTCACGCCCTATAGGGGTTTAAAAACCTCACAGGTATCGCCCCTTCCTTGTCATTGCGTTTATATTCCATTCTTCTTTATAGTTGCTACACATCTTAGGGCTAATTTGGGTGTTATTTTCGCGTCTTCTACATTGTTTTGCAGGTCAGCATCAACACATCACGAGGCCCATCCCCTCTGGCCAGTCGGAAGGGGTGGAGGATGAAGTCCTACAACTTGGAGTCTGGCGTAGCTGAACAGTCTTCTTCCGTCAGTGTGCAGATCAGAGCGGTCCTTCACGAGCCGTTCAAACCCTGTGAGCGGCTGTCTTCGAACCGTTCTGTTGCCAGACCCGTCTCTGTCCCACTTTCTTCTTCAGCGTTGTGAGCGATTTATCGAGCGGCCGTTCCATACCTTAGGCGGTTCATTCGGGACTGTGTACCACTGCTGCGCTGTGTTTTTGGGCGAGTGCTTTCTCTTCTTTCCAAGGTACGTCTTACCACCCGGTACCCGTGTCTTGGTGGCGATCACGATCACACACACTTCCCCACCCTTTCTTTCTTTCCTTCGTTTTGCTTATCTTTACATTTTTGATTTAGAAAAGGCAAGGTAAGAAGGAGTAAGGTGGGAAAACATGTCAATAGGGTGGATTAGTCAAATATTCCTTCAATCTTTCAAAAGCTTCCTGACATTTAGAATCCTAATGAAACTCAATTCCCGGCTTGGTCAACTCATAGAAAGGTTTGCACCTTTGTGAATGCTAGGATACAAACCGATGAATGAATTGCAACCTCTCAATTAAACCTCTAACTTCTCTCAGATTCTTCGAAGGTGGCATATCCCTGTTTACGTTAGCTTTATTGGGATCTATCTCAATGCCCCTTTTGCTCATGATGAAGCCAAGCAACTTACCCAATGAAACACCAAATACACACTTCTTCGGATTCATCTTCAATTGGAATTCCCACAATCTTTGCAAAACTTTTGCCAGTACTTCGGCATGCTCTGCCCTAGTTCTTGATTTCACCAATAAGTCATCCACATACACCTCCAAATATACATGCATCATGTCATGAAATATTGCCATCATAGCCCTTTGGTAAGTAGCTCCAGCATTCTTCAACCCAATGGCATGACCACGTAACAATATGCTCCCCAAGGTGTGGTGAATGATGTCTTTTCCTGATCCTCTTCTACCAAATGAATTTGATTATATCTTCAAAAGCCATCCATGAATGAGAGGGTTTCATACCCTGCCGTGTTGTCAATCAATACATCGATGTGAGGTAAAGGGAAATCATCCTTTGGACACGTGCGGTTAAGGTCCCGGAAGTCAATACAGATTCTCACCTTCCCATCCTTTTTCATGACCGGGACAATATTTGCCACCCATTTGGGATAAAGGACGACTCTAATAAGCCTGGCTTTGTGGAGCTTGTCGACCTCTTCCTTCATTTTCAAAGCGATTTGAGAGTGGAAACGCCTTAACCTTTACTTTATCGAAACGGACCCTGGTTTTAAGGTTAAACGATGTTCAACCATGGTGGAATCCAAACCCGGCATATCCTCGTAGCTCCATGCGAATGTGTCCTTATATTCCTTGAGAACCTTTATCAATGCCTCTTCCTCACATGATGGCAAATTATCACTTATGATGGCAATAATCCTAGTGTTTTCCTCGGCTCCCAAGTTTATCTCCTTGGTAGATTCTTCTACGGTGGCTAGTGGCTCATCAAATCTTCTCATTCCACTAGCATAGGCGTCATCCGCGTCCTCATATTCTTCATCCCTTTCTTCCATAGGATATTCTTCATCTGTGATCTCATAGACTCCATACCCATCGATTGAGCAATTCTCCTCATATTCTAACTCCGACAGTCGGGTGGGATTTTCTAGCAACTGAGGAATGTCTAGGCACGCTTGACACCTATTGGCTAGATCTAGAAGGAATCGACGAGGGATTTGCCTACCCTTGTATTTTCTCTTGGGTACCCTTGACTCATTCGTGGACGAGTGGCCCGTAAGTCGGGGCACACTCATGAGAGATGTAGGAAGTCTCCTCAAAGGAAATATGTTCTTGAGAAGTTTATAAAATGGCATTTTTTCATTTTCATTTTCAATGATAAAATAATTAAAAGCAGTTGTAGAAGAAGAAAAGGGAATTATAGCTAATGGGTTCGGAGGCTCGTAGAGCATATCATGATTGAAAACTTTGCGCAGGTTGAAAAACCCACGCAGGAATGTAAGTAGAGTAGGAGACCTGGGAAGATCATCAGACAACCATCTGGCCCAGGAGGTAGTCAGCAACAGAGGCTGGAGAGAATGGATGGAGAAAATGACAGATAATGATCTGTCAATGGCAACGTCCTCTTGGCAAGGATTGTTTGGAGTTTTGGCAACAATTATGGCATCTCCTGGCATATCAGAGATCAAAGGCGGCCCTAAGGATTAACCTTGTTTTCTTTAATGGTCTCAGCCTCCCCTGTAGTCCTGCCCCTAAGCCTTTGCCCTGTTGGTAACCCATATTCATCATGATCTCCCATCCCTTGGAACGGGGAGGGAGACGTGGCACTGGTGAAGGAAGAGGCTTTTCTTGTGTTAATGGGGCGCGACAAGGGTCACACACGTCCAGCAGTGAAAGAATAGGTCTGTGGGTCGGCCAAACAGAGTGCAAGGAAGTGATAATATCATCCACCATAGGAAGGATGGGTATGCTAAACACTTTGACAACTCGCCCCTTGTACGGAAACTTCAAATATTGATGGTTGGTAGAAGGGATGGCATTCATTGCCTCTATGTAGGGACGGCCCAATATGCCCTTGAATGTCAGGTCCATTTCCATGATATGAAATTCTGTAGGAACCAGAACAGGACCCACCTCCACGTTCACAGTAATCATTTCCTTCGGCGGCCTTTTGCTATTATCATTTGTTGTGACCGGGATTGCCGAAGGCTTTATCTGTTCTATGTCAGCCCCACACAATTGAAGGGTGCTCATAGAAATCACATTGAGTCCACAGACACCCCATTGATTTTTACCACAATACACATGGTATATTTTCAAGCCTCCTTGGGGACAAGCTTGCGATCATGAAACATGATGGCCGGTTGTGTACTTTGTCGGCGTTAACACTGTTGAGATCTTTTCTGCTGGGAGGTCTTCATTAACAATGACCTTCTAAAGATATTCCATTAAAGCTTCTTGATGGGATTTGGACCTCTTGATTAGTTAAAGGATAGAGATCCAGGCAGGTGTGTCTTATCCAAATGCTTCAATAGGTCATATTGTGTCCCAGGGGTAGACTCTTCTAACTGCTCTTCAGTCCCTCTATCTAGCTGGGACTGCTCTTGGGCTTGATTGTCCTGGGGAAAAACACGGTGGAAGATCCTTCCACTCCGGAGCACCATAGATTGCGATTTTTGCACCTCTATGGGGTTGGTTATAGGTTTGAGAAGGGGTTTAAGGGGTAGTGGTGGAGGAATAGGTGATGGAACATGGGTGATGATAGATGGGGGGATCCTGATGAGGGGCTTGTTTGGCAGAGGTGGAGTGAAGTGGATGGGACCTCAAATGGATGGTGGATGACGAGGGGTTTTGTAATGCCCTGGATTCTTATAGAATCTTTCGGATACTTATCGGAGTGCTTTCGGATCGCTTTGGTGGGTCCTGAGTTAAGTTTTACGATCCGCATGGATTTTTCTCTCGTACAAGTTACGGAACCCTGTGGTGTGTTTATTTCTCAGTTCATCGACTCGAGGATGCAACAGCTGCGATGTACTCATTGAGAGGATCGCTTCGACTATTTTTTCATAATTGTCTGAATTAGTGGATTTTTTGCACAAAAATCATTTTTTTAGAAATTAGGAAAGTTCCTAATTTCTTTCCTTTTTATTTTCCTTTCATCTCTCCTCCCTCTCATTTCTCATGTTTCTCTCTCTCTCCTCTCTGGTCCTCTTGACGTGGGGCGCGCACCGTTGGCGAGCTGGCCGAGGCGGGGATGCGATGGAGTGAACCTGGAGCGTGATGGAGTGGCGGATTGAGCGTGGCACGGCGTGATCCCTCGGTGGATTCAAAGCCGGCGCGGTTCGTTGGTTTGGCAATTTTCGGCGTAGTTTAGTCGCTTCAGCACACGGAATCATCGGTGGAGGTAAGGAGATGGAAGCCCTACTCATGTTCTATGTTTCCTCACAATTTCACGCCGAACGGTGCGAGAACGAGGGGTTTCATTCAAGTTCGGGAAAATCATGCTTTTGGGGTGTTCGTTGGGTTCGCCGAAAAACGACGACGGTTTTCAGATCTGTTGGTTCCATTGGAACCCCCAGCATGTTAGCATTCCTATAGCAACCCTGGCAAATTGAAGGATTGAAAATTTAAAACTAATGATCAACGCCCAACCCATGTATATATATTTAAAACCGTTTATATACACCAAATGGGCCTTACACGAAAAACAAATAACAAATGGGCCAAAATTAAATAGTGCCCTCTCTTAAGGCGTTATTTCAAAAATTAAAGACCCTTCACGAAGGCGCCAATTACATGAATGATGCCTCTATCATGGGCACTATTTACCTAAAGGGCGCCACTGTCCTAGGCGTTATTTCCCTGCAGAGTCAAAAACGGAAACCGTTGCAGTGTTTTGTTCGAACTAGGATGTTGGATGATATTCGGGAAGGTTTTGATCTGGAAGGATTAACACGTAGGGAAGTTTTACTAACAATAGAATTTTGATCCTGATCAAACTCTAACCCGCAATCGAACCTCTTCCCTATAAATAAGTCCCTACAGAACCCTCAAAGGTTATTGCCTTTGGGTTCTCTGCTTCAACATCGACCTATTGTTCGTGATAGTGTGAGCATCTTCGCCTTCTTCACGAGCCCTTCACCATCGTCTTCCTCGACGTAGAAGAAGCCATGCTTCTTCTATACTGCTTCCCTTGCTGGATAAAGGTTGCTACCACGGCATAAAGGAAGATTGCTTTATTCCTGCTTCTGGCAAACCTGTTGACCCTAAAGCTTCTTCTTCTGCTGTTGTAAAAGGAAGAAAAGACCTCTATTTCTTCGAAGCCCTATTACTTCTATTTCTGTTGATGCTGCATCGTCATCCTTTTCTTTCTACTGTCGTTGCCATCCTGCAAAACAGAGTATCGGATATTTTGATATCTCATCACTGTTCTTCACGTGATAGCATCCAAACCTCAAAACTAAGGTAGGTGTTCTCAAGTACAAGCCCAAGCTAATTGCTACAAGGTCATAAGCATGCATGTAGGCTTGTTAGATTGATTTTCGTAGAGCTTGATATGTTTCTAGGAGTTTCAGTAAAATAGCGACCCAGGCTAGGGTGCTATTTGATATAACGACCGTACAAACAGTCATCAATTATCTACTTAATTAATAATTACACATGTTTAAAATTTAACAACAGTGAACCATGACATCTAATTTAATGCATGAGTGTACGGTTAGATTCCTGCTATTTTTCTCTGCCTGTACATGTCTCTAGTTTTTCGATTAGACATACTCGAAAAATCATGTGTCTATGATTGTACCTGCCCAGTGCATAATATCATATGACAAATAATAACGACCGCCTTCAAGTCGTCAATTGAATGAACGCCCCCACACTCAGGCGCTAATTAGTGATAACATGTGAACTTTGATTTATGCATGACCTAATTACATGGATTTTGAAATAACGACATGCACCCTACCATCAATTTGAGATATGATGCCCCTGACTAGGGCGCTAATTACTGAATTAAAGACTTAAGACAAGTCATCATTTACATAATATCTGGAATTGAGAATTTTTGCAGATTTTAATAAATATGGAACCTGGATATAACGACTAAGTGAACAGTCATTATATATTAAACTAGCGACCCTGCCCAGGGCGCTATTTCATGAAATGAAGACGTGATCTAAGGCATCAATTTACTGTTTTCTGATTTCGTGGTTGTTTGTAACCCCTAACAGTGGGTTATACGTATAGGTACTATATCCCATTCCGTGAGTATAGTCCCACGTTTCACAATATTTTATCGATTATCCCACTATTTCTCGGTGATAGATGAACCCTCCTCGGGAAATTCTGTTCCTTCGGACTGGTGATTTTATCATAGAGACCTCCGTAAGACTCCCCGTAGCCTTGGATTCCCTCAAGGCCGATTGAGCTGGTTGTACCATTAAAACCCATGACACTATTTTATTACCATGTCACTCAAAAGAAACATGGTATACCGGCCCTCATGACATGCTATTTGGATGTCATGAGAATACTCTTTAAATAATGGAATGGGAAAACCATGCCATTAATATTCCTTACGAATTATGTGCCATGCTTGTGGACACTAATTCTATCTACCTTATCATGTACAAGAACGAGCGTCCATTTCTATATGAGCGCTTATTCTTAATGTCGTGGCACCCATCTAGGGAGCTGATTCCACCTAGTTTTATCGTTAATCATGATTATACCATTATTATCGCCCTTACATATCATGTTCAATCCTTGTGATTCTATTCCATATGATCCACCTTAAGTTCCTACAAGCTTATTCCTTTGGAATCCTATATTGGCTATAACTATAGTGGATGTCGAAAAATACATGATCAATGTCTGCGCATATAGGGCCCGATCTGGTCTTGGGAGGAGCACCCGAAAGTACTTGTGCCCATGTGAGTTGTATCGCGGTGTGGCATTGTACCGAAGTACTTGTCGTTCTTGATGACATTCCATAATCTCGTACTTGACTAGACTTGGCATGCCACGACTTGTGTGACCTGGAAAGCGTATTTAGTATATACTTGCTTGAAACATGATAGCCAATTCTCAACAGGACATGATGAATATACTTGCTTGAATATCTTGATATTATTGACATGAGTTCTTGAAAGACATGCTAGTTCATTCCACTATCTCTTGATATACACTCTCTATTGTCGTTTCATGCGAACATGCATAGCTATATTGCATTTCATGTAACTCATAATCTACTGAAAGTAAGCTAACACTTGAGATATAATTCCTACTGAGCGTTCGCTCATCCAGTGTTTTCCCCTATTTTTCAGGTAAGTCTGACGACGAGACTTCAAATGGGGAAGGTCAAGAGTGAAGAGATTAGAGCTACTCCGTCTATCCAAGCGTCAACTAGTTTTATCTTTCTATTTTCTTGAGTCACTCATTGTACATTTCTTTATTGGGTCTTAGCATTTCCATTACGTGAAGTTGTAATAAAAGTACTTTAAGGTTGCAATTGAATTAAATGATTGGGTTATTTACTTTTGCGCACTCTATCTTTGTGTCGAATACACTAATGCTCTGATTGATATGATCGATATAAACTCGTCACGCACTCCGGGTTCCTTCCGCGCTCGGGGTGTGACAGTTTTTGTGATATCAGAGCCTAGGATATTCAATTCCTAGGAAACCCAAGTCCAAGGATAGGTTTTAAACCTTCACCTGGTGAGAATTGGGTGGAACCATGGGTTAAGGTAACTTAGGGAAATCAAACTCTTGGTCCAATGATTAGTTATTTAAAATCATTATAGGACGTGTTGCATCCCTACGGTTTTGATGATGTCTCACACTATAAATCAATTTCTTTTATCGCATTCTTGCTATAAAGGTCCGTGCATTTACCTGTTCATATGCATTCAATAGATCAGTGCATGCTTTACTCTAAACATGGTAAGTCCTTGCCTCGGTGCAAGTCTCCTTTAATCAGCTCAACACTTGTGCTTGTCTCAGTAGAGCTCGGTGGATCTCGTATTAAGTCAGTGCATGCATTGTCTCATTCATAAAGTGCTTGCCTCGGTGCAAGTCCTTGTTCATGCACATGTTATGTCGTTCATTACTTTATTATCTAAGTGCCAATTCAACTCCGTGCAAGCGCTGTCTTGCTTATCTCTTTGTTCTGCTCATTTCTCTCTGCCATCTCGGTGCAGCTCCTGCTTGGACTGCACATCCCGACTCAGTGCATTCTTTTTATTTCTGAATAACATGAAGTCAACACATCTTCGTGCCTTATCCCTTCATGTCAGTGCACATCAGTTACACGTTTGAACTCTATGGTCTGTGCTGATGTCGTCATGTGTTTTCTCAAGTCAGTACATCTCTCATCTTTGCTCACTTCAACTCGGTGCAACCTCTTGTTCACCTTGTAGTAAGTCAGTGCAATGGCTGACTTGGTAACTCTTACTCAGTGCAGTTTATGCTTACTTACTCGCTACGTCGGTAAGACTTGTGCTAAGTATGTGACAAAGTGTTTATTCCTCTTCTGACAGTTTGTCTGTGCATTTACCAGATGGATGGCACGTGATCCGAGGAAGATGGAGGTCCAGAACATTCCGACACGTGCCCCAACCTTTCAGGGGGGAAACGTGGTATCCGCATGCCTAAGTTTCTGGAGCAGACATATATATATATATGCTGAGGAAAAGGATTCGAGAGAGAAAGAGAGGGGATGGAACAGTAGAAAAAAGAGAGAAGCGTGAGAGCAGTGCTGGTGATCAAGAGAGAAAAATCAGAGACAAACCACTCCATCCAGAGAAGAGAGAAAATTCTGAGAGAAAGCAGTCTGTGAATCTGAAGATCTGCTTCTACGGAAGCTACATTGTTTTGAATTTGAGATAGTTGTTTTCCATCGGTCTTTTATTTTTGAGTTTCATTTGTTTCCCATTCCATCTTGTTACCCTCCAAGCTTGTTCGGAGGAAGGGAGAAGTTCTCCGGTTTCCCTCCATTGTTCTTGGAGGAAGAGAGGTTTGATCCTCTAGTTTTGTGAGTTGCTTGGGAGCAATTTCACAGGGTTCCCTTTGCTACGTGCAAAGGAAGGAAGATTTGTTCTCCAGTGATTCTTCTGGTTGATCAGAAGGCTGAGGAGGGTGTTCCTCAGGGCAAGCTGTTTGGCAGCAGTTGTCGCAGACTGAGTCTGCTGTGTGCGATTGATCATATTGCAAGGAAACCTTACTCTTCGGAGTGAGGGGTGGACGTAGATTGCAGGTAGCAATTGAACCACCTAAAAAATCTCTGTCTCTCGTGTGGACTTGCTTATCTTCTTTGTGCTTGCTCTCCACATACTTGATTTATGGGTTCATCATGAATTCATTTCTCGATCTCAATTCACTATCTAGATACCCTTTTTTACCTATCTCCGAAGTTTTTATCAATGCGCTTTGAGGGGTTGAGTTTTTATTGCTGAGCTTATCGAATTTGGGTGTGAGTTATTCATCCCCCCCCTTCTATCTCACATTCTGCCGAGCGTATCAATTGGTATCAGAGCGGGTTTTCACTATGTGCTCTAATGGCCAAGGTACCCCGGATTTAATGCTCCTCGGAGCTTCATGGCTGAGGGACAATCCATCAGCCGCCCTCCTTTATTCGATGGTAACAATTACCTTTTCTGGAAAAATAGGATGGAGGTTTTCATTAGAGCGCAGAGCCACAAGGTTTGGAGGGTGATCACCACAGGGCCATATGATCTGCCACCGAACGAAGATTCGTGGACAAATGATCAAGTCAAGCTTTCGTCACTCAACTGGACGGCCCTGAACATCATCCAATGTGCAGTTCATCCAGACAAATACGCCCGCATCTCAGCATGCAAAACGGCCAAGAAAATGTGGGATGAGTTGGAGTTAATCTACGAAGGTACATCCCAAGTGAAAGTGACAAAGATAAATCTCCTTACCTCTGAATATGAGCTGTTTAAGATGAAATCAGAGGAGACCATAACTGAGATGTATGCCAGACTGTCATTGATTACAAACAGTCTTAAGGGGTTTGAGAAAGAGATATCTAAGGGAGATATAGTCAGGAAAATACTTAGATCTCTAACCCCTACATGGCACACTAAGGCCACTTTGATAGAGGAGTCTAGGGATCTATCGAAAATGACAGTCACCGAACTAATAGGATCCCTAATGACGTATGAGATGAATTTCAAGAGGAATGGTGAAGAAAACGACAAGAAGGGCCAGAATATTGCCCTCAAGGTGTCCCGCAGCAAAGGCAGTAGCAGCAACGAGAGTAGTAGTTACGAGTCTGACGGACTGTCTGACCTCGACCAGGAGGAGCAAGCAATGCTCACTCGTCAATTAAGGAAATTCTTGAGGACTAAGGGAAAGACCTTTAGAAGAAAGAGGTCATATTCCTCTGGTAAGAACTTTGATTCCAGTAATGATAAGAATAGGAATGCTAAGAAAATCACATGCTTTTATTGCAGGAAACCTGGACAGATGAAAGGGGATTGCCCTGATCTTCAGAAGAAGGGTCCCGACTTTCAAAAGAAGAGCTCCAAGGTGCAAACGAAGAAACCACAAGCAATGGTCTGCACGTGGAGCGATGAGGAAGAAGATACAGAAGCCAACTCCTCTAAGGAGGATGAAGAAGGAATCTGTCTGATGGCAAATAGCGATGTGGAGGTAACAAACCTCTTCGAGAACTTTTCTATTGATGATTGGGAAGATGTCCATGCTGAACTGTTAGATAAGTTCAATTCATTGAGTAAAGAGCACAGGGTTCTGAAAATAAAACTCAATGCTAATTTTGAAGAACTAACTCAAATCAGTAAGGAAAATCAGAAATTGAAGGAACAATTAGAAGAAATGACTACTCTGAAGAAGGAAAATGAAAAGCACAAATCAGAGAACCAGGAAGTTTACACACAGCTCAACGAACTCAAGATAAAACTTGAAGAAAGTCTGAATGGACACAGCGTGATAACTGAGAAGTATGAAGCTGTTAAGGAAGTAAACATAGAACTTCTAAAAAATTACGACTCAATGCAAAGAGAGCTAGAAGACAAACAAAAAATCTTAGAAAAATTTGTTCAAGGGAAAACAAATCTGGACTCCATACTAGGAACAATGGTAAACTTCAACAAAGAGGGTTTAGGCTATATAACCCGACAAATAAGAGACCCTTTCAGTTCAAGACCACTACCTTCTACCCTGAGAAGAGAAAAGATAAGCTGGACAAACCATCCAGCTCAAACAGTCATCAAAATATTCAGTATTCAAGGGAGAAAGCAACAAACCATGTTGAACAACATCTTAAACCAGGGAAGAACTTCACTAAACCCATTCAACAGAATAGAAATGGTAGCTGGAACAGGCAAATCTATCAGAATGGAAGTTGGAATTACTATAAAAGAATGGGCACGAATAGAAGTTACTGGGAAAACAACATACACCCTCAAAAATTCGGTAATCAACATACATACAGAAGATACCCAAAGGATGAAAGGTCTAATAACTGGAATAAATTCTATTTCTCCAGACCAACTGGATAAAATTCTGGTCACAATTTCAATAGACCTGAAAATAAGATGCAAGAGGAAAACAAGCTGAAGCAATTTTGGATTCCCAAACACCTACTTAAAGATTTAAATGATGTCTTTGGACCCAACTTATCTTGGGTTCCAAACCACCTTGCTTGATTTCTTTTGTGTAGGTTTGCCTGGCAGCTGAGAACAACAAATAGTATCTTGACAGTGGCTGCTCCAGGCACATGAAAGGAGACCGATCCAAGTTTAGCAAGCTAGAAATGAAGGTAGGGGGATTGGTCAAATTCGGAGGAAAGAACAGAGGTAAGATCACTGGGGTTGGCATAGTTGGTAAGTCCTCCACTAACTTAATTGAGAAAGTTTTACTTGTGGAAGGTCTTCAACACAATCTGATTAGCATTAGTCAATTATGTGACAAGGGTCACAGGGTTATGTTTGATAATAACTCATGCAAAATATTTGAAATAAATTTTGATTTTGTTAAATTTGTAGCCAACAGGACTAATAATGTCTACATGGTAGACTTAGATGTTGAGTCTGAATCTAATCTCTGCTTATCCGCTAATTCTGAAAATAATGCCTCTGATTGGCATAGGCCATGTTAGTTTTTCTACTTTGAATAATTTGATCAAGCATGATTTAGTTAGAGGCATGCCTGCTCTAGGCAAGCAAACTCGCAAGTCATTTAAGCTCAGATCTGAGCCTTTATCAACCAAACCAATGGAACTCTTGCATATGGACCTTTTTGGTCCAACCAGAACTCTGAGCTTGAATGGGAAAAGGTTTGGGTTCGTCATTGTAGATGATTTCACTAGGTTTTCATGGGTATTTTTCTTCTTAGCAAATAAAAATGATGCATTTCAGAAGTTTGAACATTTCTTCAATAAAATCAAACAAGGAGATTCTCACTGTATTTCAATAATTCAAACTGACCATGGAGGTGAGTTTGAAAATTCTTTATTTTCTGACTTCTGCAACAAAGAGGGACTGACTCACAAGTTTTCTTCTCCTAGGACTCCAGAGCAGAACGGAATTGTTGAGAGAAGAAATCGGACAATCATCGAAATGGCCAGAACTATGCTAGTTGAAAGTTAGCTTCCCAGGAGATTTTGGGTAGAGGCAGCTAACACAGCCTGCTACACAATTAACCGAGCAATGGTAAGACATGTCCATAAGAAAACTCCTTATGAACTCCTTAAAGGTAGAAAGCCAAATGTCTCATATTTCAGAATTTTTGGTTCAAAATATTTCATCCATAACAATAATAAATGGGACCTAGATAAATTTGATGCTAGAAGTACTCCAGGAATCTTTCTGGGATACTCTGAAACAACCAGGGCCTACAGGGTTTTCAATATAACAGACCAAACTGTAGAGGAAACTCCTCATGTGATAATTGGTGAATCAACAGATGCTAACAACCTTGATGATGCCGACAGGTCTTCAAAGCATGATGGAGAATTTCTTGAGGAATTGAAAGATGAAAATGAGCAACCCAAAGGACCAACCGATCAGAATCAAGTAAGCTCAATCGAACCAGGTGAGTCCTCAACCAATGTTAGATACTTGAAAGACCACCCTGAGAATAATATCATAGGAAATTTAAGGGATCCTCCTAGGATCAGGTCTCATTTCAAAAATGTTCAAAATCAAGATTTAATTGCTTTAGTTTCTCAAATTGAACCAAAATCAGTAGATGAAGCCTTAAACGATGCATCTTGGGTCAATGCCATGTCTGAAGAGTTAGGTCAATTTGATAGAAATAATGTCTGGGAACTGGTTCCAAGACCTGAGAACACTAATGTGATAGGAACCAAATGGGTGTTCAAGAATAAAATGAATGAAGATGGAATTATTTCTAGAAATAAAGCCAGACTAGTAGCCAAGGGCTACTGTCAGGAATTTGGAGTTGACTTCGATGAGTCCTATGCACCTGTTGTTAGGATGGAAGCTATAAGAATATTGTTACCATTTGCATGCTCCAAAAATATAAAACTCCAACAAATGGATGTGAAGAGTGCGTTCTTAAATGGAATTATCAAGGAAGAAGTTTTTTTTGAACAGCCCCCCGATTTTCAATTCTCCACTAAACCTGACCAAGTTTTCAGATTGAACAAAGCTCTGTATGGTTTAAAGCAGGGCCCTCAAGCCTGGTATGAGAGATTAATGGAATTTCTGATCAGCAAGGACTACCAAAGAGGTAAAGTAGATCAAACTCTCTTTACAAAAAGCTTTAAAGAAGATCTCATCATAGTCCAGGTATACATAGATGACATTATCTTCGGCTCAACAAGTACTGGTCTATGTGATGAATTTTCAAAATTGATGTCAGCAGAATTTGAAATGAGTTTGGTAGGCGAACTATAGTATTTTCTTGGCCTGCAGATACAACAGTTGGAGGAAGGATGCTTCATCAACCAGACCAAGTATACATTGGACATTCTCAATAGGTTTGGCATGACCAACTTGAAGCACATTACTGCACCAATGGGTACCAGTACCTCATTAAATGCAGATGAGACAGGTAAAGAAGTAGATGCCAAGCTCTACCGAGGTATGATTGGATATCTACTCTATTTGATAGCTTCAAGACCTGATATACAGTTCAGTGTAAGAATGTGTGTAAGGTATCAATCTAGACCCACTGAATTGCATCAAGCGATAGTAAAAAGAATTTTCAGATACCTACTGTCTGCTACACACACCATTGATTTATGGTTTCCTGCATCACACACACTAGATTTAATTACATACACAGATGCAGATTATGCCGGGTGTAAACTAGATAGAAAAAGCACTAGTGGTCATTGTGAATTTCTAGGTGGATATTTAGTCTCTTGGGGGTCCAAGAAATAACATTATGTGGCTCTCTCCACTGCAGAGGCTGAGTACGTAGCTGCAGGGAGTTATGGTACACAAGTCATTTAGATTAAACACCAGCTTCAAGATTATCAAGTAGACCTGGGGTGCACACCCATTTACTGTGATAATACTAGTGCCATCAATCTAGCCATGAATCTTGTCTTGCATTCACGCACCAAACACATAGAAATAAGGCATCATTTCATAAGAGATGAGGTTTCTAAGAACACCTTTGAACTGATTCATGTAGGCACTGCTAATCAAATTGCCGATATCTTCACCAAGCCTCTAGACAATGACAAATTCACCACATTAAGGAGAGAATTCGGCTTATTTAAGTTATCTTAATATCTAATCTCCTGATTAATTTTTTTGGGGGGAAGAGTTTGTGTGAGAAGCCTTTCTTAACCGTAAGGGGGAGTTCTGAGCTTTTGCTGATTAGTTTCCTACTGTGCATCTATTGAGGGGGAGCTAGGCGGTTAGTGAAGTTTGATTGATTCAAAAGGTTGACCAGATGTGTGTCATTGCTAGTTCTCATGATTGAATGAGTGCGGTTCTCTCTCAGACAGTAGAATCTCATTCATCTCTTAAGTCTATAAGTTTGTGTAACTAAAGTCCAACTAGAATCTTTTCTCTAGTAGACTATCAGAGATTTGGATTAAGTGTCTGAAGTATATCTTCCTACATTGTTCATGATTCTGGTTCAGGCTAAAACTTGTATGTCTTAATATCTATCAAGAACAACTTGAAATCTAGACTTCAATATTCATTTTAAAGAAATAGTTCTTCTGGTATTGTCTTCAAACATTTCATTTCCACAATATAAGGGATCAACTAAATGAACAAAGGTCTATGATTTGATCACTGAGAAACTGGGGGCTTCATCATTGAAATGAAGTCTTTCCTAAGTCATGAGGTGTCAAATTTTTTAAACAAAAGAAGGGGGAAGTTCTGAAAAAATAAACGTAATGTTTCTGACCATCACAGAGCAATGGTGACAAGGTGGTGAGTAACTGGGGACTCTGGCCTCTGATCAAGGTGTTTCCTCACGTAAAAAGCCACAGTTACTAACTCTGTTCTCTAAAAAGGAGAGGTAATGAGGTTCTCACATTGAGTAACTGGAGATTCCAACCTCTGATCATGGTGTCTCCCTAATGTCAAAGATGTGATTTACCAACTCACTTAATGGTCTTCTTGAAAATCTATACAATAAATATCCTTATAATTGTGCAAATTAATGGAATGCTTGTCCTCAATACCTTGAGCACACCTTCTCTGCTTTTGTCTCTTGTCGTCTACTTAGTATAGTTGTTTGTTCAGCTATATCTTGTCACACTTGTTCATTCCTGCTCTACATCATATACCGTGTATGTAGATAAACGTCCCTCTCATTCTCATTCTCTATTGCTTACCAGAGTTAAAGAATCTTCTCTTGAGTTTAGCGCCTCACTTATTCTCTTAAGATATGCTCATGAGTCTTTCTACACTAAGAAGCCATTGTACTTCTTCCTCATGTCTCCAGCAACTTCATATATCTTTCATTTCCTTTTCATGATGTCAAAGGGGGAGAGAGGTCATCTAAGAGGCTCAGGGAATCTGAGAGCGTGTTGTAGGGGAGCGGATTTGGAGTGAAGGGGTCCAAAAGATGGTGTTTCTGGGAAAGACCTTTTGGTTTGACAGTATGCTCTTTTTGGTTTGCTCTTGATCATTTTTGATCTCCTTTAATGCCTTGACATTACTTGATTCATAGTGTTGCCATCATCAAAAAGGGGGAGATTGTTGCATCCCTACGGTTTTGATGATGTCTCACACTATAAATCAATTTCTTTTATCGCATTCTTGCTATAAAGGTCCGTGCATTTACCTGTTCATATACATTCAATAGATCAGTGCATGCTTTACTCTAAACGTGGTAAGTCCTTGCCTCGGTGCAAGTCTCCTTTAATAAGCTCAACACTTGTGCTCATCTCAGTAGAGCTCGGTGGATCTCGTATTAAGTCAGCGCATGCATTGTCTCATTCATAAAGTGCTTGTCTCGGTGCAAGTCCTTGTTCATGCACAGGTTCTGTCATTCATTACTTTATCTAAGTGCCAATTCAACTCCGTGCAAGCCCTGTCTTGCTTATCTCTTTGTTCTGCTCATTTCTCTCTGCCATCTCAGTGCAGCTCCTGCTTGGACTGCACATCCCGACTCGGTGCATTCTTTTTATTTCTGAATAACATGAAGTCAGCGCATCTTCGTGCCTTATCCCTTCATGTCAGTGCACATCAATTGCACGTTTGAACTCTATGGTCTGTGCTTATGTCATCATGCGTTTTCTCAAGTCAGTACATCTCACGTCTTTGCTCACTTCAACTCGGTGCAACCTCTTGTTCACCTTATAGTAAGTCAGTGCAATGGCTGACTTGCTAACTCCTAATCAGTGCAGTTTATTCTTACTTACTCTCTACGTCGGTAAGACTTGTGCTAAGTATGTGACAAAGTGTTTATTCCTCTTCTAACAGTTTGTCTGTGCATTCACCAGATGGATGGCACGTGATCCGAGGAAGATAGAGGTCTAGAACATTCGACACGTGCCCCAACCTTTTAGGCGGGAAACGTGGTATCTACATGCCTAAGTTTCTGGAGCAGACATATATATATGCTGAGGAAAAGGATTCGAGAGAGAAAGAGAGGGGATGGAACAGTAGTAGAAAAAGAAGAGAAGCGTGAGAGCAGTGCTGGTGATCAAGAGAGAAAACCAGAGACAAACCACTCCATCCAGAGCAGAGAGAAAATTCTTAGAGAAAGCTGTCTGTGAATCTAAAGATCTGCTTCTACGGAAGCTACATTGTTTTGAATTTGAGATAGTTGCTTTCCATCGGTCTTTTATTTTTGAGTTTCCTTTGTTTCCCATTCCATCTTGTTACCCTCCAAGCTTGTTCGGAGGAAGGGAGAAGTTCTCCGGTTTCCCTCCATTGTTCTTGGAGGAAGAGAGGTTTGATCCTCTAGTTTTGTGAGTTGCTTGGGAGCAATTTCACAGGGTTCCCTTTGCTGCGTGCAAAGGAAGAAAGATTTGTTCTCCAGTGATTCTTCTGGTTGATCAGAAGGCTGAGGAGGGTGTTCCTCAGGGCAAGCTGTTTGACAGCAGTTGTCGCAGACTGAGTCTGTTGTGTGCGATTGATCATTGCAAGGAAACATTACTCTTCGGAGTGAGGGGTGGACGTAGATTGCGGGTGGCAATCGAACCACCTAAAAACTCTCTGTCTCTCGTGTGGACTTGCCTATCTTCTTTGTGGTTGCTCTCCACATACTTGATTTATTGCTTCATCGTGAATTCATTTCTCGATCTCAATTCACTATCGAGATACCCTTTGTTACCTATCTCTGAAGTTTTTATCATTGCGCTTTGAGGGGTTGAGTTTTTATTGCTGAGCTTATCAAATTTGGGAGTGAGTTATTCATCCCCCCCCCTTCTATCTCACTTTCCGCTGAGTGTATCCGGACGATGGCTGCCGAACGTGCCCAGTGGCGTGACATGCCACACACTATCCAAGGCATGACCCAGGCGCTACCGCAAGTGGCGCAAGGAGCGGTGAACTATGGAGCTGGTGATCTCCACCATAGTTTTAGAAATATGAACCCACCAAGGTTCATTGGCTTATCAGATCCCAATGATGTCGAGCATTGGCTCCGAGAAGTGGAAAGGATATTCCATGTTATGCAATGCAGGGACAAAGAGAAAGTATTGCTAGCTACATTCCATTTAGAAAGAGACACCCGTTCCTGGTGGGAGTCCGTAGAAGCCACCCTAGGTGAAGAACCCATCACATGGGCTGAGTTCACCGAGTACTTCAATGACAAATACTTTTCCGATCGAGTACAAGAGAAGAAAGCCGCAGAATTCGCCTCACTCAAACAAAGAGCTCCGTCAGTGGCCGAATATGAGACCGAATTCTCTAGGCTATCAAGGTATGCAAAACACTTAGTAGGTACCCAGAAGATGAAACCTAGAAGATTTCTAAATGGGCTTCGACCTCAATTTATCACACAACTGGCGCAAATGGACATACAAGTCTACTCGGAGATAGTGCGCCGAGCCCAGTTACTAGAAGATGCCACAGAACTATCTGATAGGATTCGTGGGAGAGATAAGAGGGAGCATGTCACTAGCTCTGGTACCTTCAAGACCACTTTCAACAAGAAAAGGCCAAACAATGAAGGAGAGCCCTCTCAGGAAAAGAAAGTCAAGATGAACAACAAGCCGTTCTCCATCACCACCACACCTTCCAAAGTGGTGTGTAAATATTGTGATAAGGCCGGACACAAGGCCGACGAATGTTGGAGAAAAATCGGAGCTTGTCTTCGTTGTGGGAGCCGTGATCATCGGATTCCCGACTGTCCCCTGCTCAACGATCAAGCCGATGACGGGAAGCACCTGGTGACGAAGAGTGCACGTCTCCAAGCTATTAAGGAGGCAGATCAAGACGAGGGCGGACTAGTGGAAGGTACACTGCAAGTTTGTTCCAAGTCTGCATATGTCTTATTTGATACTGGTGCAACGCATTCATTTATTTCCAAGAAGTTTGCTGATCCATTACCTATGGAACCGGAATGGATAAAATTAGTTTTGTCTACTCCTCTCGGAAGCGAAGCCGATATTACTCATCATTACCAAAACTGTGAAGTCTTGGTCGAGGGTAGAAACTTTCCTATCAACCTAATATGCCTAGATTTGAAGGAATATGATATCATATTAGGAGCAGATTGGCTATCCAAATACCAGGCAACTGTTGATTTCCGTAACAGCAAGGTTACCTTCAAGGATTTCTCGGAACTGGTCTATATTAGTCCGAAGTGTCGGAACAAGTCACCTCTTATTTTGGCTCTCCAAGCTAGCAAGCTAATAAGGAAAGGATGTGTATCCTTCCTTGCTTTTATCACCATTAAGGAGACTAAGGAGCCTAAGCTAGAAGACATTCCAGTTGTACAAGATTTTTTGGATGTATTTCCGGAAGATTTTTCGGAAGATTTGGGGACAAAGAGAAGTGGCCTTCACCATCGACTTGATCCTTGGTGCTGGCCCAGTTTCTAAGGCACCTTATAGGATGTCCCCTGCCGAACTCAAGGAGCTGAAGGAACAACTAATGGAACTTCTAAAGAAGGGATTTAATAGGCCAAGCACTTCCCCATAGGGATCACATGTGCTATTTGCAAAGAAGAAGGATGGATCCATGAGGTTATACATCGACTATCGACAGTTGAATCATCTCACTATCAAGAACAAGTATCCACTGCCGAGAATCGATGAGCTATTTGATCAAATATCTGGATCTAAATATTTCTCGAAGATTGATCTCAGGTCGGGATATCACCAATTATAGATCAAAGATGAGGACATTCATAAGACCGCGTTCAGGAGCAGGTATGGGCACTATGAATTTGTTGTTATGCCTTTTGGACTAACAAATGCCCCTGCAGCCTATGCAGTTGATGAATAGTATATTCAGGTCTCATCTAGATCAATTAAAGGTGATTTTCATTGATGATATATTGATTTATTCAAAGACCAAGGAAGAGTATGAGGAGCATTTGAGGATTGCATTATAGATATTGAGGACGAATCAGCTATATGCAAAGCTCAGTAAATGTGAATTCTGGCTGGAAGAAGTATCTTTCCTAGGTCATGTGATTTCAAAGGATGGACTATCCGTAGATCCATTAAAAGTTGAAGCTGTAAATAATTGGGAAAGACCGACCAATGCCAGTGAGATCCGGAGTTTCTTAGGTCTTGCAGGCTATTATCGACGATTCATTAAGGATTTCTCCAAGATCGCCGTACCACTCACCAAGCTAACTCGCAAGGAGATCCGTTATGAATGGAGCGAGGAATGTGAAACAAGCTTTCAAGCTCTCAAGGATTACCTAACCACCGCCCCAGTCTTAGCTTTGCCAGTTGAAGGAGAGAAATTCGAGGAATACACTGATGCGTCTGGAATTGGCCTCGGATGTGTCTTAATGCAACAAGGGAGAGATATAGCTTACTCTTCCCGCCAATTGAAGCATGAGGAGAACTACCCAATTCATGACTTGGAGTTGGCTGCGGTAGTATTTGCATTAAAAATCTGGAGACATTACCTATATGTAGTGCAGTTCACTGTATACTCCGATCATAAAAGTCTCAAGTATCTATTCTCTCAGAAGGAATTGAATATGAGGCAAAGACGTTGACTAGAATATCTCAAGGACTTCGACTTCACTATACAATATCATCCTGGAAAGGGTAATCCTATAGCCGATGCCCTCAGTCGAAAGCCGAGAGCACTATTAGCCAATTGTATGATTCAAGAGTGGAAGTTGCTAGAACAATTCTCTCAGCTTGATATAAGCATGGACAAGGAGAGCAGGTGTGTTACGCTATCCCATATGAACATACAACCAGATCTACTCTCAGAAATACAAGGACTTCAAGAAAATGACCCGACATTAGTGGAAATCAAGGGCAAAATAGAAGAACAATCTGACTTCAAATTAGCTTCAGATGGAAGGTTGTTATTCAAAGATAGAACTTGTATATCGGATTGTCCAGAGCTAAAGAAGAAGATCTTAGATGAAGCTCACAGATCAAGATGTACCATTCATCCAGGATCTACCAAAATATACCAAGATTTGAAAAGGACCTTCTGGTGGCCCAACATGAAAAGAGAAGTAGCGGATTTCATGTCTCCTTGTCTCACATGCCAACAAGTCAAGGTGGAACACCAAAAGCCTGCCAGTAAGCTACATCCTCTTGATATTCTCAAGTGGAATTGGGAGGGTATCGGTATGGACTTCATTATGGGTCTGCCTAAATCTAAAGGAGGACATGATGGAATATGGGTCATCATCGACCTATAGTGGACCTAGGGTCACAGAATTAATCCCACATCGGATGTTGAGAAAGCAACCTAGTGCTTATAAAAAAGGTCTTCACCTCTTAACCCAAGAGGGCCCTTTTACAAGAACAAAACCCTAGCCACCCTCTGACGTGACGGGGACAATACCTCTTGGGAGCACCAAAAAAAGTTCATCTCGCATCAACAAAGTGGCGCCGTCTGTGGGAACCCTGAGCTTGCACTCGCTTGCCTTCTCAAGGGGGGCCTTGTGTAGTGGACCTAGGGTCACAGGATTAATCCCACATCGGATGTTGAGAAAGCAACCGAGTGCTTATAAAGAAGGTCTTCACCTCTTAACCTGTACTCCTTCGCACCATACTGGCTCTTTGATCATTTCCCACAGACGACACTAGATGAAGAGGGGCGATCTCACGCTGGTCCTGAGCTGGAGGAGATGATCACCGAACAGTGAACTGCAAGGAAGGGAAACAGATCTGGGGGCCCAGGGATGGTTCCCTGGGGAAAATACTCCGATACCTAAGTCAGTAGAGCAGTGGTGGAAGCTATGAAGGGAGGAGGAAGGAGATGCACGAGATCCCTCTCCACCAAGGTGGTGAAGTGGTTCCTGCTCAGGGGGTTTTAGGCGTATGTTGGCCTTACCTTTTGCTGGAGGGAGTCCCAGGTTTAAATAGTGCGCCAGCCTTATGAGTCCCGTAAGCTCAGGAGTTTCAGGCGGGGGTTACGTCCTCGACATGGGCTCTTTACATCCTCGATGTGGGCTCTTTATAGCCTTGAGGAGTCGTGGGCCCCCATATCCTCGTAAACTCTTGCTCGGAAAGGGCTCTCAACGGCAGCGTAGATAAGCAACCGTCGGTCGACCCAAGCGTGAAGAGTGCCAGCCCTGTCCCGGGTGATTGGCATAGCTTGGGTAAGGGTCGGTCGGAGTGGGTGCTGAGCGTTAGCCCTTATCCTGGCGAGGGGGATAGGTCGGGCGTGGGTCTTCCTCTGACCGAACCGACTCTCGGCCTTCCGAGCCTAGTGGCCGCCTAGGAAGCGCTTGATCCCGAGTGAACTTATTGGGCTTTTATGCTAAGTGAGCCCTGTGGGGCAGTCACTTAGATGAGTCGGGCCTCGTTTAGTCTCACTGGACCTAGTTCGGCCGCTCTTAGATGGGCTACAGAAATCCCCCTCTCCACTTGTCCCCCTCCTACTCCCGAGCCTTGGTAGGCTCAGAAGAGTAGCCATTGGGGTTTTGGACCAGCGTGGCTCTGGTGGGTGGAGATCTGGCGGTGTTAAGAAGCCACGTGTCATGGTCACCTAGGCCCGTAATAATGATAATCCTCACGGATTTGAAATGAGGGGCCCCCCCTTTTCTCGGAGGTCGGAATGACACGCTGCCTTCCGCGAGGGGATATAAGCGTTATGCGCTTGCTGTCGTTCCATACTCCCTCTGCTTTAGGGTTTTGCCTTCCTTCGTACTTACTTTTGAGGCTCTTTGATGCGCCGTGAGAATACGACGGAAGATCAAAGACTCGCATCGACATTCAGGGAGTTGGCGGAGATAACCGCGGAGGCGGTTCGACAGCTTCCCCTTCCTCCAGAGTCTTCGGAGTCTTGGGAGCCTTCTTCTTCAAGTTCCTCTTCAGATTCCATGGCGGACCAGCGTCCGGAGGTCGAGGAGTTAGAGGGGGAGTCCGAGGCGAGGGTGGTGGTGATACCGCCGGCTCCGAACTGCAGCGAGCTGGGGGAGGCGGAGGTGAAGCGGCTGGAGAACTAGTTTCGCCTGCCCTGGCAGTACTACTTCACCGCGGCTACCCCAAACGAAACGAGCTTGGATTCTCGTAGGGGCCATTTCTGCTCCTTCCTTCTGTCGTGGAAGGGTGGGTTCTATCTTCCCTTCGACCCTTTGCAACTTGGAAGGTAATCTTTCTTTGTCACCTTTGTTTTGAGTTACCCGAGCCAACGGGGTTGACTATCCTTTATCCGAGCTAGTTTCTGCATGAGATAGAGTCAGTGGCTGGACGCAGGAAGGTTAACCGAGTCCGCCGAGCGATGGGCTCGTACGGCGGCGCCAGATGGATTTTTGCTTTTTTGACATGTATTGTATTGGCTTCGGCCTTTCTGATGTACAAACAATTATTTGAATGAAAGAGGAAGGAAGAGGAAGGAAATTTTTGTTTTATCTCATATTGCTTACACGATTGAAGTGTTAAGAAGTAGATCTTGCGTAGTGTAGTCGCGTTCCACGTCCGAGGGATGGGTTCTCCTTCCATTGTAGTTAGCCAATACGCTCCCTTCCCGAGCGTCTCGACCACTCGATAGGGGCCTTCCCAATTAGAGGATAGCTTGCCCGCCGCCTCAAGTGGTCGAGAGGCTTCGGCTTTTCTGAGGATGAAGTCTACTGGCTAGAAGTCTGTTTCAGACTTTGACGTTGAAGTATCGAGTGAGCCGGCGTTGATATTCCGTTGCTCGGACGCTGGTAATCTCTCAGACTTCATCTGCTAGGTCGAGGTTTTCGAGCAGTTTCTGGTCATTTGCCTCGGGCGAGAAGTCGATGACTCGGAGGGAGGGATTGCCAATCTCCAACGGGATCACGGCCTCGGTGCCGTACACTAGCTGAAAGGGACTCTCACCGGTTGTTGTTCTGGGAGTCGTTCTGTGCGACCAAAGTACGTTCGGCAATTCCTCGAGCCAGCTGCCCTTGGCTTTGTCGAGCCTAGTCTTGATGCCTTTTAAGATAGTCTTATTGGCATTTTTGACCAGCCCGTTAGCCTAAGGGTGGGCGACTGAAGTGAAGTGATTGCGAATGTTTTGGTTGGCACATCTGTCTCGAAAATAACGAGAATCAAATTGCTGAACATTATCGCTCACTATCACTTGGGGGATGCCATAGCGACAGATGATCGACTTCCAGACGAAACTCCACACGACTGTCTCGGTGATCCTAGTTGTAGCTTCGGCCTCGATCCACTTGGTGAAGTAGTCGATGGTGACAATGACGAACTTCTTCTGGGCCTGGGCCGTAGGGAACGGCCCAAGGATGTCGATACCCCGCCGAGCGAAAGGATAAGGCTCGGCTAGGGTGACGAGTTCTATTGCCGACTGATGGACCAAGTGGTCAAATAACAGGCATCGGTTACACTGTTATACGTAGGTCGAGCAATCACGCTGCAGAGTGGGCCACCAGTAACCCTGCCGAAGTAAGATCCTGGCGAGCGACCTTCCCCTTTGATGCGCTCCACACAGGCCTTCGTGAACCTCTTGAATCGCTCGGCTGCCTTTGTCAGTACTAATGCACTTCAGGAGGGGACCGGAGAAGGATCTGCCGTATAAAGTGCCATACAGTATTACGAATCGCCGAGCTTGGTATTTCAATCTCCGGGCATCTCGAGGGTTGGGAGGCTCTTGAGAGTCTTGGAGCCACGATAGATAGGGGGTGCGTCAGTCGCTTGGTGGTCAACAGCCATGAGCTCCGAATCAATGCTCGGTCGCTCTAGCTCTTCAAGAAGGACCGATCGAGTACCCTCGGGGTCAAGAGAGGAGGCCAGCCAAGAGAGGGCGTCCGCTCGGGAGTTTTCCTCCCGAGCTATTCGAACTACCTCAAAACTCTCGAACTGTTGTGCCACGGTTTTGACCAGCTGGAGGTATTTGACCATCGGTGCTTCCCGAGCTTCGTAATCACCATTGACCTGGCTAGCGACCAGTTGAGAGTCAGTGTGAATTCTGACTCGCTCAGCCCCCACCCGCCAGGCCATGCGGGCTCCCGAGATAAGGGCTTCATACTCGGAGGCGTTGTTGGATGCCTGGAAGTTGAACTTCAGGGTGTATTGTAACTCTGCTCCTTCAGGGGACTTCAAGAGGATATCGGCGCCACTCCCGACCGAGTTGGAGGATCCCTTGACGAACAATTCCCAGGTTGGCCCGGGATTTGCGGACGGAGATTTTTCTTCTGTCGGGATGGTGCTCTCAGCGTTGAAGTCAGCGAGCGCCTATCCTTTGATAGCTGAGCGAGGCCGGTACGATATATCATAGGCCCCGAGCATAATGGCCCACTTGACGAGGCGTCCCGAGGCTTCAGGGTGAGCGAGGATCCTCTTCAATGGTTCGCCGGTCAACACGATGATGGAGTGCCCTTGGAAGTAGGGTCGAAGGCGCTTGGCCGAGGTAACCAATGCTAGTACGAGTCTCTCGGTTGCGGGGTACCTTCTTTCAGCCTCGTTGAGCACCTTGCTGGTGTAGTAGACCGGTATCTCGACTCCCGAGTCATTTCTGACCAGGACCGAGCTAACTGTGGATGGAGTTATCGAGAGGTAGAGATGTAGAGCTTCACCTGGAACGGGCTTGGAGAGCACCGGGGGCGAAGCCAAGAACTCCTTAAGCTCAACGAATGCCTTTTGGCATTCCTTGTCACGCCCCGAGCGTGGAAGATTACCCGGAGGCGTGACGCGTCTATATAGATCGTGTCAATCATGTAAATATCAGAGTGCACAAATAACTAAGATTTAACTTGAAATTAATACAAATAGTATGAGCTGACACTTGTCACAACTAATCAAAGGACAAATACATATGTTCCTAGAGTCCAACGACTAGGCTTCAAATCTTAAGCAGTTCTAATCAAGTTGACTAATACAAATGACATAGATGAATTGATACAACTGACATAAGTGAACTAATACAATAACACAAAGGACATGACAATTTGATAACTTCACTCTAACACTCATCACTCAGTCTCATTCCCTTCCGAGTGTTGGTTGACATCCAAATTACCTGAAAATATTAGAAAACAACTAGATGAGAGAATCGCTCAGTAGGAATTACATCTCAATATTTAACATGCTTTAAGTGGTTTACAAATTCAATTAATGTTAGTAAAGCTATGCATGTAGATGAGTAGATATCAAGGATTGTAAAAATTGACAAGAGTAGTGAAGGAATAACAAGTGAGAGTATAAGGATTCTAACTTCAATGCAGCAATAGCAAGAGATTCAAACAAGTAATAACTGGAATTAACGAAATCTTTCCAAGAGAGTAAGAACTCATGTCAAGCAAGTAATAGAAAGTAATATAAATTCAAGCATGTAAAACTAGAATTGGCTATTTATCAATTTCATTCAAGTAAAACTTTACCCTTCTGCGGGTCTCAAGTCAAATCAATCAAGTAATATCACGAGAATGAGTGGAATGTTTAAAGCCTAGCAAGCAAGTACTCCGGTGCAATGCCAAACACCGTGGTCAATAAACTCCCATGGGCACAAGTACCTTCGGGTGCTCCCCCCAGGACCAGACCGGGCCCTATATGCACAGCATTAATCATGTATGTCGACATCCACTCTCATTTATAGCCAATGTGAAATTTCAAGGTTTGACCAGTATGATATATAAGGTAGAATTATGGAATGGAATCCAAGGGCGCATTAATGTGTAGGGATGAACTTGAAGTGGAAACCAGTAACGTTTGATACACGGAAAAACTAGATAAGAGAGGTGCCTTATGGACCACCTGACAATTTTAGAAACGGCACCCTTACTGTGGGATGCCCTTTCTGAGAATTATACAGGGTTTAGAGGACCATGTCAGGAGTTAAATATCCCCTCTCCGACTGCCATCTATCAATGGAGATGGCAAAAGTGAAAGCCTAATGATCGCGTTAACATAATGAGCTAGCTGTGTTGACTCAATAGTTCATCGCGTCAACTCATCAGTTCATCGCGTCAACTCGGTGAACAGTACTGCGTCAACCCTGTCAACAGGCAGGGTCGACTCATCAGTTCATTTCCAGTTCACAGGGTCGACTCATCAGTTCATCGCGTCAACTCATCAGTTCATCGCGTCAACGCGGTGAACAGTACTGCGTCAACCCTGTCAACAGGCAGCGTCGACTCATCAGTTTATTTCCAGTTCACAGGGTCGACTCATCAGTTCATCGTGTCAACTCATCAGTTCATCGCGTCAACGCGGTGAACAGTACTGCGTCAACCCTATCAACAGGCAGGGTCGACTCATCAGTTCATTTCCAGTTCACAGGGTCGACTCATCAGTTCATCGCGTCAACGCGGTGAACAGTACTGCGTCAACCCTGTCAACTGGCAGGGTCGACTCATCAGTTCATTTCCAGTTCACAGGGTCGACTCATCAGTTCATCGTGTCAACTCATCAGTTCATCGCGTCAATGCGGTGAACAGTAATGCGTCAACCCTGTCAACAGGCAGGGTCGACTCATCAGTTCATTTTCAGTTCACAGGGTCGACTCATCAGTTCATCGCGTCAACGTGGTGAACAGTACTACGTCAACCCTGTCAACAGGCAGGGTCGATACTTTCTTTTGTTCCCCAGTTTTCATGCCCTTCCAATCCTCCTTTCACTCTGAGTTCTTCACAAAAGTTCTTCTTCTCTTGTAGATATAGATTTTCTTCTTCTACCACATCCTCCAATTCTTCTTAGTTTTTCAGTTATAATTAATTTTCTACGGTTCTATTTTTTACTCAATAACTATTCACCTGCGCCTATAGATCTCATTTTTTTCACATTTTTCACCTTCTTCCTCTCATTTTCTCTCTCTGCACTCTTCATAAAACTTCTTCCTAACCCTCCAATCTATGACTTTCTCTTCTTTCACATATTCTCATTCTCTCTAGATTTTTCATTATTCTCTTTTTTAGAACCCCCTATTTTCAATATCATTTCATTGTGCTTTCAACTTGGTCTTTTTCCACTTGGCCTCTTTCAACTTGGTCTTTTTCCACATTTTTCATCCTCTTGACTACAATTTCTTCTTTCACTATTTTCAGGCTTTAGTTTCTCTCATATAACATCTTTAACATGGTGGTTTTAGTTTCACAGAAATTGACATAATGACAGGCCCTTTACTAAAGCATGAACTATATCAAATATAGATATTAGCTAATACATGCTAATCGTCCTAGATTTAAGCTAACACATGCTAATTATTCTAGGTATGAGACTAATACTTGCTAACACTTGCTAATACTTGCTAATTATTCTGGGTATAAGGCTAATACATGCTAATTATCTTAGGTATAAAGCTAATACATGCTAATCATCTCAAGTATGAAGCTAATGCATGCTAATAGGCTTAGGTATGAAGCTAATACATGCTAATCATCTCAAGTATGAAGCCAATGCATGCTAATCGGCTTAGGTATGAAGCTAATGCATGCTAATCATCTCAAGTATGAAGCTAATGCATGCTAATCATCCTAGATTTAAGCCAACACATGTTAATCATTCTAGATATGAGACTAATACTTGCTAATTATTCTGGGTATAAAGTTAATACATGCTAATTATCTTAGGTATGAAGCTAAGGCATACTAATCATCCTAGATTTAAGCCAACACATGCTTTATAAACACTAAATATCGCATGGAAATGAGCCTAAGACTAAATGCCTAGACTAATCATCCTAGATTAGCTATTAATTTAGTTAAAAGTTGAGAACACCTACCTGTTGGAAGATCGTAGTAGCAGAACCCTTCCCTGTAAAGCTTTGCCCCAACCTTAGCTAGTCTAGAATGGGGGTAGCAAAGTGGTATGTTTATAGGGTCTGTCATGAACGAATGGGAGGCAAGATCTGAAATAATGGGACTTTACAGCTTGTACAGGCTATTGGGGATAAGGGAATCGAAAGGTTATCTGGTGGATTGTAGCTCCTATGAGAGGGTGGTTTATTTATTTTAAACTTCCCACTTAACTTTCATGATTTTTATCTTTAAAATTTGATGGAGTTAGTTAATGAAATTTCATGGATAAGATCCTTATATTTTTCTCTATTTTTACATATAATTATTTTTGAAAAATTCTTTTTAAATAAAATGTGATACTATTCATGGCACTATTCACGTATGAAAAGGACAGATGCCAACGTAGGTTTGTCTAATTGCTAGCCTATCGTATGTAATTATTTGGCACAAAAAGTAAATTGTGGATGCTAGGATTTGAACCCTAGTCATTGGGTTGAAAGGGAAGTTACTTAACCAACTACACTAGAAAGCCACACTTGTTAAGTGAATAATCTTTACATATGATAACTTCATGTTCCCACTTCTTACATAAACTCTCTAATATTAATTTTCTTATTTGCAAAATATTAATAATAATAATTTTTTTATCATTTTTTTTATACGGGATGCTACACCCTCCCCTACTTAAAAGAATTTGGTCCCCAAATTCAATTGTATAAGGGTAATTTCAACTACAAAAGGATACTGTAGAAAGTATAAGATACTTGTCGACTAAAATAGTTCTGGGTATCTTCTCTTCATAGATTCCTCGGTCTCCCAAGTTGCTTCTTGCTCCGAGCATCGATTCCATTAGATTTTTACCATAGGGATCGTCTTGCTCCTTAGAACTCGAACTTCGCAGTCGAGGATCTGCATCGGCCTTTGTTCATAAGTAAGATCCCTTTGAATCACCAATTCAGCATGATTGATGACGTGCGAAGGGTCGTGCACATATTTCTTCAGCATAGATATATGAAATACATTGTGCACTTCCGAGAGTTGAGGAGGTAAGGCAATGCGGTAAGCCACCTCGCCCACTCTTTCCAATACTTCAAATGGACCGATAAACCTTGGTGTAAGCTTGCCCTTAACACCGAATCTTCTAATACCTCGGCCGGGAGATACCTTGAGAAATACATGGTCACCCGCTTGAAATTCCAAATCTCTCCTTCTGTTATCAGTATAAGATTTTTGCCTGCACTGAGCTACCTTAAGTCTCTCTCTGATAAGGTGTATCTTCTCAGTCGAATCTCTAACCATATCTGGGCCTAGAATTTGTCTTTCACCGACTTCTTCCCAGCATATTGGAGAACGACAACTCCTGCCATAAAGCGCCTCGAAAGGAGCCATTTGAATACTAGCTTGATAGCTGTTATTATATGCAAATTCGGCTAGTGGTAAGTGGTCATGCCAGCTTCCGCCGAAATCTATAATACATGCCCTTAACATATCTTCAACAACCTGATTTGTCCTTTCAGTCTGACCATCTGTCTGGGGATGGAAAGCAGTGCTGAAATTAAGTTTCATCCCCAGAGAGTGTTGTAGTCCCTTCCAAAAATGAGAGGTGAAGCGCGGGTCTCGGTCAGATACGATCGAGACGGGAACTCCATGCAATCTAACCATCTCCTTAATATATAGGGCAGCAAGTACCTCAACTGACCATCGACTTTTGATGGGTAAGAAATGGGCCGATTTAGTTAACCGATCGATAATTACCCAAATTCCATCATATCCGCCCCTAGACTTGGGCAAACCCATGATAAAGTCCATGCCAATGTCTTCCCACTTCCACTTGGGAATATCCAGCGGATGTAGCTTTCCGACGGGTTTTTGATGTTCCGCCTTCACTTGTTGGCATGTGAGGCAACGAGACACAAAGTCTGCTACCACCCTTTTCATGTTAGACCACCAGAAAGTTCTTTTCAAGTCTTGGTACATCTTAGTGGCTCTAGGGTGGATTGTGTACCTCGATTTATGAGCTTCTTCAAGAATCTTCTTCTTCAATTCGGGACAGTCGGGCACACATGTCCGTTCATGAAATAGTAATCTGCCATCAGGTGCCACCTTGAAATCCAGTCTCTCGTCCAGTTTGCTTTTTATCTCCACTAGCGAGGGATCCTCTTCTTGTAACTTCTTGATTTCAGGTAGCAAATATGGATGTAGGCTCATATGAGATAGAATAATACACATGTTCTTCTCATCTGTGCTGATATCAAGCTCAGAGAATTTCTCCAGCAGTTTCCATTCTTGTATCATGCAGTTGGCCAATATTGTTCTCGGCTTTCGACTAAGGACATCAGCTACGGAATTACCCTTACCAGGATGGTACTGTATAGTAAAGTCAAAATCCTTGAGATACTTGAGCCAACGCCTTTGTCGCATGTTCAGTTCCTTTTGGGAGAATAAGTACTTTAGGCTTTTATGATCGGAGTACACAGTGAATTATTCTCCGTAGAGATAGTGCCTCCAGATCTTTAAAGCGAATACTACTGCGGCCAGTTCTAAGTCGTGAACTGGGTAGTTCTCTTCATGTTTCTTCAATTGTCGGGAAGAGTATGTAATGACTCTCCCATTCTGTATTAATACACATCTGAGACCAATACCAGAAGCATCGGTATATACCTCGTATTTTTCTCCTTCCATTGGTAATGATAAGACTGGAGCAGTGGTCAAGAGATCCTTCAAAGTTTGGAAACTCTTTTCACAGTCTTCCTTCCACTCATAAGGCACTTCCTTGCGGGTTAACCTGGTCAGGGGAACAGCAATTTTGGAGAAGTCATTTATAAAACGCCGATAGTAACCAGTTAGACCCAAGAAGCTCCGTATCTCAGTTACATTTGTGGGTTGTTCCCAGTTCTTCACGGCTTCGACCTTTGATGGGTCAACAACAATTCCGTTCTTCAAAATGATATGGCCTAAGAGGGATACTTCCTCGAGCCAAAACTCGCATTTGGTAAATTTGGCATATAGCTTGTTTCCCCTTAATATCTGTAATGCCTTCTTGAGGTGTTCTTCATGATCCTCTTTGGTCTTTGAATAGATTAGAATATCATCAATAAAGACCACAATAAATTAGTCTAAATAGGGCCTGAATATGCTGTTCATTAACTGCATAAAAGCTGCGGGGGCATTTGTTAGTCCGAAAGGCATAACAGTAAATTCGTAATGCCCATACCTGCTTCGGAATGCAGTTTTATGAATGTCTTCTTCTTTGATCTTCAATTGGTGGTAACCAGAACGAAGATCAATCTTGGAGAAATATAAAGCTCCAGATAGTTGATCGAACAGCTCATCAATCCTTGGCAGTGGATACTTGTTCTTGATTGTAAGGTGATTTAGCTGCCGATAATCTATGCATAATCTCATCGATCCGTCCTTCTTTTTGACGAATAGCACGGGTGCTCCCCATGGGGAAGTACTCGGCCTGATGAAACCCTTGTTCAATAACTCCATTAGCTGCTCTTTTAGTTCCTTCAGCTCAACAGGGGACATTCTGTATGGTGCCCTGGAAATAGGACGAGCACCAGGGACAAGGTCGATTGTGAACGACACTTCCCTTTCCGGGGGTAAGCCGGTTAAATCTTCTGGAAAAACATCGGGAAAATCCCGAATTACACGGATGTCATTAAGTTTAACCTTCTCGACTTCCGTGGCAGTCACGAATGCTATGAAAGTCATGCATCCCTTATTCATAAGTTTACTAGCTCGGAGTGCTGATATAAGAAGTGATTTACTCCGAGGGCTATTGTAAACTAGCTCTGGGAAATCTATGAAAGTTACCTTGCCATGTCGGCAATCTACAGTTGCTTGGTATGTGGATAGCCAGTCGGCACCTAGTATGACGTCATAACCCTTCATATCTAGGCATATCAGGTCAGCAGGTAAATTATTTCCCTTAATCATCACTTCACAGTTTGGATAGTGATAAGTGATATCAGACTCATTCCCAAGAGGTGTAGATATGACCAAATCTAATAGTTCATGTTTCTTAGAAAATGAAGCAGCAAAGTTCTTGGAAACGAATGAATGAGTTGCTCCGGTATCGAATAACACTTGAGCAATTTTTGAACAAATAGTGAGAGTACCTTCCACAATTCCACCTTCAGTGGTTTCTGTCTCTCGGAGAGCTTCCAGACGGCCTTGTTTCTTTACCGGACGCTTCTCGTCTTTGATGTCCTGCTCCTTCATCAGTGGGCAGTCTGGAATCCGATGCTCTCGACTCCCGCATCGAAGGCAAGCTCTTAACTTTCTCCAGCATTCCTCGGTCTTATGACCAGCTTTATCACAATACTTGCAAAGCTCCTTTGATGGTGTGGTGGTGGAGAATGGCCTGTCATTCTTCTGGAATTTCTTTGCCTTGGAGGGCTCCCCTCCCATGAAGAATCGCTTCTTGTTGAAGGATTGTTTGAATTTTCCCGGGCTTGTAACGGGTTCCTTTCTGTCTCTTCCTCGGATTCTCTCAGATAATTCGGTGGCATCTTCCAGCAGTTGAGCACGCCGAACCATCTCCGAATAGACTTGGATGTCCATCGGGGCAAGTTGTGTGATATAATGGGGCCGAAGCCCATTGAGGAATCTTCTCGCCTTCATCTTTTCTGTACACACCAAGTGGGGTGCATACCTAGACAATCTGGAGAACTGGGCCTCATACTCGGCCACTTTCAAGCCCCGTTGTTTTAGAACGGCGAATTCTGTGGCCTTCTTTTCCTGGATATGATCGGAGAAGTACTTGTTGTTGAAATGCTCCGTGAATTCATCCCATGTAACATGGTATTCTAGCAGTGTTGCTTCTATGGATTCCCACCAGCATCGAGCGTCCCGCTCAAGTTGGAATACAGCCAGTAAAACTTTCTCCTCGTCAGTGCATTGCATTACACCGAAGATTCGTTCCATCTCCTTTAGCCAATTCTCGGCATCCTCGGGGTCGGACGAACCTGTGAACCTTGGTGGGTTCATGTTACGGAAACTTCGGTGGAGATCTCCCGCTCCACGATTTGCTCCACCTTGGGCCACTTGCTGTAGTGCCTGTGTAAGGCCCTGCACGGTGCGCTGCATCTCGCGCCATGGTGCTCTTTCAGCAGCCATGATCCTACAAAAGAGTTAAGTATGATAAAGATCGGATTTACTTGTAAGGTCGAAAGTCATTGTAGAACTTAACCCATGGCTCTATCCATCTCACCGGGTAAGGTATATCTATCCTTGAACTTGGGTTTTACCTATCCTTGGACTCAAGTTTTTACTTAGATTTCAATTTCTAACCGTTTATTTTTTCTAGTTCCCTAGGTTTGAAAACCTAGGCTCTGATACCACGAAGACTGTCATGCCCCGAGCGTGGAAGATTACCCGGAGGCGTGATGCGTCTATATAGATCGTGTCAATCATGTAAATATCAGAGTGCGTAAATAACTAAGATTTAACTCGAAATTAATACAAATAGTACGAGCTGACACTTGTCACAACTAATCAAAGGACAAATACATATGTTCCCAGAGTCCAATGACTAGGCTTCAAATCTTAAGCAGTTCTAATCAAGTTGACTAATACAAATGACATAGATGAATTGATACAACTGACATAAGTGAACTAATACAATAACACAAAGGACATGACAATTTGATAACTTCACTCTAACACTCATCACTCAGTCTCATTCCCTTCCGAGTGTTGGTTGACATCCAAATTACCTGAAAATATTAGAAAACAACTAGATGAGAGAATCGCTCAGTAGGAATTACATCTCAATATTTAACATGCTTTAAGTGGTTTACAAATTCAATTAATGTCAGTAAAGCTATGCATGTAGATGAGTAGATATCAAGGATTGTAAAAATCGACAAGAGTAGTGAAGGAATAACAAGTGAGAGTATATGGATTCTAACTTCAATGCAGCAATAGCAAGAGATTCAAACAAGTAATAACTGGAATTAACGAAATCTTTCCAAGAGAGTAAGAACTCATGTCAAGCAAGTAATAGAAAGTAATATAAATTCAAGCATGTAAAACTGGAATTGGCTATTTATCAATTTCATTCAAGCAAAACTTTACCCTTCTGTGGGTCTCAAGTCAAATCAATCAAGTAATATCACGAGAATGAGTGGAATGTCTAAAGTCTAGCAAGCAAGTACTCCGGTGCAATGCCAAACACCGTGGTCAATAAACTCCCATGGGCACAAGTACCTTCGGGTGCTCCCCCCAGGACCAGACTGGGCCCTATATGCACAGCATTAATCATGTATGTCGACATCCACTCTCATTTATAGCCAATGTGAAATTTCAAGGTTTGACCAGTATGATATATAAGGTAGAATTATGGAATAGAATCCAAGGGCGCATTAATGCGTAGGGATGAACTTGAAGTGGAAACCAGTAACGTTTGATACATGGAAAAACTAGATAAGAGAGGTGCCTTATGGACCACCTGACAATTTTAGAAACGGCACCCTTACTGTGGGATGCCCTTTCTGGGAATTATACAGGGTTTAGAGGACCCTGTCAGGAGTTAAATATCCCCTCTTCGGCTGCCATATATCAATGGAGATGGCAAAAGTGAAAGCCTAATGATCGCGTTAACGTAATGAGCTAGCTGTGTTGACTCAATAGTTCACCGCGTCAACTCATCAGTTCATCGCATCAACTCATCAGTTCATCGCGTCAACTGGGTGAATAGTACTGCGTCAACCCTGTCAACAGGCAGGGTCGACTCATCAGTTCATTTCCAGTTCACAGGGTCGACTCATCAGTTCATCGCGTCAACTCATCAGTTCATCGCGTCAACGCGGTGAACAGTACTGCGTCAACCCTGTCAACAGGCAGGGTCGACTCATCAGTTCATTTCCAGTTCACAGGGTCGACTCATCAGTTCATCGCGTCAACTCATCAGTTCATCGCGTCAACGCGGTGAACAGTACTACGTCAACCCTGTCAACAGGCAGGGTCGACTCATCAGTTCATTTCCAATTCACAGGGTCGACTCATCAGTTCATCGCGTCAACGCGGTGAACAGTACTGCGTCAACCTTGTCAACAGGCAGGGTCGACCCATCAGTTCATTTCCAGTTCACAGGGTCTACTCATCAGTTCATCGCGTCAACTCATCAGTTCATCGTGTCAACGGGGTGAACAGTACTGCGTCAACCCTGTCAATAGGCAGGGTCGACTCATCAGTTCATTTCCAGTTCACAAGGTCGACTCATCAGTTCATCGCGTCAACGCGGTGAACAGTACTGCGTCAACCCTGTCAACAAGTAGGGTCGATACTTTCTTTTGTTCCCCAGTTTTCATGCCCTTCCAATCCTCCTTTCACTCTGAGTTCTTCACAAAAGTTCTTCTTCTCTTGTAGATATAGATTTTCTTCTTCTACTACATCCTCCAATTCTTCTTAATTTTTCAGTTATAATTAATTTTCTACGGTTCTGTTTTTTACTCAGTAACTGTTCACCTGCGCCTATAGATCTCATTTTTTTCACATTTTTCACCTTCTTCCTCTCATTTTCTCTCTCTGCACTCTTCATAAAACTTCTTCCTAACCTTCCAATCTATGACTTTCTCTTCTTTCACATATTCTCATTCTCTCTAGATTTTTCATTATTCTCTTTCTTAGAACCCCCTATTTTCAATATCATTTCATTGTGCTTTCAACTTGGTCTTTTTCCACTTGGCCTCTTTCAACTTGGTCTTTTTCCACATTTTTCATCCTCTTGACTACAATTTCTTCTTTCACTATTTTCAGGCTTTAGTTTCTCTCATATAACATCTTTAACATGGTGGTTTTAGTTTCACAGAAATTGACATAATGACAGGCCTTTTACTAAAGCATGAACTATATCAAATATAGATATTAGCTAATACATACTAATCGTCCTAGATTTAAGCTAACACATGCTAATTATTCTAGGTATGAGACTAATACTTGCTAACACTTGCTAATACTTGCTAATTATTCTGGGTATAAGGCTAATACATGCTAATTATCTTAGGTATAAAGCTAATACATGCTAATCATCTCAAGTATGAAGCTAATGCATGCTAATCGACTTAGGTATGAAGCTAATACATGCTAATCATCTCAAGTATGAAGCTAATGCATGCTAATCGGTTTAGGTATGAAGCTAATGCATGCTCATCATCTTAAGTATGAAGCTAATGCATGCTAATCATCCTAGATTTAAGCCAACACATGTTAATCATTCTAGATATGAGACTAATACTTGCTAATTATTCTGGGTATAAAGTTAATACATGCTAATTATCTTAGGTATGAAGCTAAGGCATACTAATCATCCTAGATTTAAGCCAACACATGCTTTATAAACACTAAATATCGCATGGAAATGAGCCTAAGACTAAATGCCTAGACTAATCATCCTAGATTAGCTATTAGTTTAGTTAAAAGTTGAGAACACCTACCTGTTGGAAGATCGTAGTAGCAGAACCCTTCCCTGTAAAGCTTTGCCCCAACCTTAGCTAGCCTAGAATGGGGGTAGCAAAGTGGTATGTTTATAGGGTCTGTCATGAACGAATGGGAGGCAAGATCTGAAATAATGGGACTTTACAGCTTGTACAGGCTGTTGGGGATAAGGGAATCGAAAGGTTGTCTGGTGGATTGTAGCTCCTATGAGAGGGTGGTTTATTTATTTTAAACTTCCCACTTAACTTTCATGATTTTTATCTTTAAAATTTGATGGAGTTAGTTAATGAAATTTCATGGATAAGATCCTTATATTTTTCTCTATTTTTACATATAATTGTTTTTAAAAAATACTTTTTAAATAAAAAATGATACTATTCATGGCATTATTCACGTATGAAAAGGACAGATGCCAACGTAGGTTTGTCTAATTGCTAGCCTATCGTATATAATTATTTGGCGCAAAAAGTAAATTGTGGATGTTAGGATTTGAACCCTGGTCATTAGGTTGAAAGGGAAGTTACTTAACCAACTACACTAGAAAGCCACACTTGTTAAGTGAATAATCTTTACATATGATAACTTCGTGTTCCCACTTCTTACATAAACTCTCTAATATTAATTTTTTTATTTGTAAAATATTAATAATAATAATTTTTTATCATTTTTTTTATACGGGGTGCTACATTCCTCGTCCCATGCGAATGTTGCATATGCCATTTTCGGCCCCCTCAATAGTTTGAAGCAGGGTAGGCATCGTTCGGCCGCACGGGAAAGGAATCGGTTGAGCGCAGCGATGCGCCCGGTAAGGCATTGAATGTCCTTGGTGCAGGTGGGCGGCCGCGTGTCCAGGATGGCCTGGACCTTGTCGGGGTTGGCCTCGATCCCACGCTGGGTCACGAAGAAACCCAGGAATTTCCCGGACCTTACTCCGAAGGCACACTTGGTGGGGCCTTGGGAGGCTCGGTGGCTCGGCTCACCCGCTCAGCATGACGCTTCCTTCCTCGGCTGCTATCTCCTTCTGATGCAGCTCCTCCAGCGATGACATTGGTGTGGACCCTGCGGGGGGCGTTATCGATCTCCTCTGGGGCGCCTCGGTCTTCCTTATGCCCGGCGACGAACCGGGATAGGTGTCTCTGGCGGACGAGGCGCTCGATCTCATCCTGGAGCTGGTGGCAATCGTCGGTATGATGCCCGTGGTCGATGTGGAACAGGCAGTGCTTACTGCGATTGCGGTTCTTCGACCTCATTGCTTCGGGTTGGCGGAGGAGGCCCGAGCCTTTGATGTCTTCATAGATCTCGTACATAGGAGCGATTAAGGGAGTGTACCGCTCGTACTTTCGGGACGGTTCCTTGTGCTCCCCGTCTCGATTCCACCTTTTTCCTGCTTGGCTCGGGTGCTCACTTCTTGTCCCCCTCCCGACCCGAACCGGTTGCGCCTCGGCATGCGTTGAGAACTTCTTCGCACTCAGCATGGCGTAAAGCCAGAGTCACTAGCTCGGCAAGGGTCGAGGGAGGGTGGAGGACAAGTTCGCGGCGGAGGTTCTCGTCACGGGTGCCTCCGGTCAGCACGGTTATGGCCGAGGTAACATCAAGGTAAGCGATTCTCCGGGCTTCCGACTTGAATCGATTGAACCAGGGTGGTCACGAAGGCTTAGCACTTGATGGCGTCGTACGCCCCGTGAAGGGTCATCAGGGCGTCAAAGCTGTTGAAGTGGTCGACCGGGTCACCCTGGCCGTCGTAAGACTTGAAGATCAGAATGGAGATTCTGGGAGATATCTATGCCTTCAAGATGCAGTCGGAGAATGGAGATTTCTCCTCGTCCTCCGCTAGGGAGGTCTTCTGCAAGGCGCGTAAGGCGCGCTCCTGCTCTGCGAAGCGCCTCTCAAACTCTCGCAGTCGGAGGGATAACTCCGGCTGTTGTTGCGTCGTGGGGCTAGGGGGCGTGCTGGCGGGCTATCCCGGTGTTCCCCTGGGACTTCGGTCCCCGGATGCGGACTACGTACCCCAGGTTTTCCCCTTCTCGGCGTGGAGGAGGCCTCTTGCTCCGGAGGGGGGGATTGTGAAGGTCCTCCTGACCTATTGCGAATAAGCCGCCACCCATGGAGGGTGAAGCGGCCTCCGATAGTGTGTTGGGACGCGTCTCCATGGGGAGGGCTCTCCGGAGGGATGTGCTACCTTCCTTCCCTGGCTGCCTGGGTCGCCATGAGTTCCACGAGGACGTCCACTTTTCTGTTGAGGGCTTGGAAAGCGTCAGCGCCCCCATTGGATGGTAGCTCCACTGCCGCGGGTAGAGGCAGTTCGCCGGCTTGGGTGCTGGCGTTGGAGGGGGGGTTCTGTGTGGCCTGCCTGCCCCTCCCCCCGCCGCCATGGCTTTTCCCCTGTCGCCATCGGACCTCCTCCATGTACTTCTTCGCACCATACTGGCGCTTTGATCGTTTCCCATAGACGGTGCCAGATGAACAGTGAACTGTAAGGAAGGGAAAGGGATCAGGGGGCCAAGGGATGGTTCCCTGGGGAAAACCCTCCGATGCCTATGTCAGTAGAGCAGTGGTGGAAGCTATGAAGGGAGGAGGAAGGAGATGAACGAGATCCCTCTCCACCAAGGTGGTGAAGTGGTTCCTGCTCAGGGAGTTTTAGGCGTATGTTGGCCTTACCTTTCACTGGAGGGAGTCCCATGTTTAAATAGTGCACCAGCCTTATGAGTCCTGTAAGCTGAGGAGTTTCAGGCGGGGGTTACGTCCTCGACGTGGGCTCTTTATAGCCTTGAGGAGTCGTGGGCCCCTTATTCTCGTAAACTCCTGCTCGGAAAGGGCTCTCAACGACAGTGTAGATAAGCAACCGTTGGTCGACCCAAGTGTGAAGAGTGCCAGCCCTGTCCCGGGAGATAGGCATAGTTTGGGTGAGGCTCGGTCGGAGTGGGCGCTGAGCGCTAGCCCTTATCCCGGCGAGGGGGATAGGTCGGGCGTGGGTCTTCCTCCGACTGGACCGACGCTCGACCTTCCAAGCCTAGTGGCCGCCTAGGAAGTGCTTGATCCCGAGTGAACTTATTGGGCTTTTATGCTAAGTGGGCCATGCGGGGCGGTCACTTAGATGAGCTGGGCCTCGTTTGGTCAGACCTAGTTCGGCCGCTCTTAGAAGGGCTATTGAAATCCCCCTCTCCACGATTGTTTGACTAAGTCGGCACACTTTTTGCCAATTAAGAGCCGATGGTCAGTAGATGTTCTTGCCGCTTTGTACATTAAAGAGGTAGTTAGACTACATGGAATTCTTGTTTCAATCGTCTCTGACCGAGACCCTCGTTTTACTTCCCATTTTTAGAAGGGTCTACAACATTCGTTGGGGACAAGACACAACTTTAGTGCAGCCTTTCATCCTTAGACGGATGGTCAGACCGAGAGAACAAACCAGGTAGTAGAAGATATGCTCAGGGCATGCATCATTGATTTTGGTGGAGGCTGGCATGATCACTTGCCTCTGGTCGAGTTTGCATACAACAATAGCTACCAGGCAAGTATACAGATGGCACCTTTCGAAGCTTTGTACAGAAGGAGTTGCCGATCACCTTTGTGCTGGGATGAAGTTGGCGAGAAACAACTCTTAGGCCCACATATGATAAGGGATACCACCGAAAAGATTCAGTTGAATAGGGAGAGACTTCAAGTGGCTCAGTCTAGATAGAAGGCTTATGCTGACACAAGAAGAAGAGATCTCGAATTCCAAGTCGGAGATCACGTATTTTTCAAGATATCACCTGGACGTGGAATTAGGCGATTTGGTGTCAAGGGCAAGCTTGCACCAAGGTTTATCGGACCTTTTGAGATATTGGAAAGAGTTGGCGAAGTTGCTTACCGAGTCGCTTTACCTCCTCAATTGTCTGAAGTTCATAACGTGTTCCACATATCCATGTTAAAGAAGTATGTGCATGATCCGTCACATATCATCCATCATGATGACCTGGTGATTCAAAAAGATCTCACATATGAACAAAAGCCTATGAAGATCCTCGATTGTGAGGTGCGTACACTGAGGAACAAAACGATTCCCATGCTAAGGGTGCAATGGAGTAAATGCTTAGAGCACGAAGCCACATGGGAGTACGAGGAGTCCATGAGGAAGCGATTCCCTGACTTATTCTAAATGGTATGTACTCTGCACCCTCCACGTCTATATATATTGAATATGGGGACCAAATTCTTTTAAGTGGGGGAGGGTGTAGCAACCCTGGCAAATTGAAGGATTGAAAATTTAAAACTAATGATCAAATCCCAACCCCTGTATATATATATGTGTGTATATATATTTAAAACCGTTTATATACACCAAATGAGCCTTACACTTAAAACAAATAACAAATGGGCCAAAATTAAATTACGCCCTCTCTTAAGGTGCTATTTCATAAATTGAAGACCCTTCCCGAAGGCGCCAATTACATGAATGACGCCTCCATCATGGGCACTATTTACCTAAAGGGCGCCTCGGTCCTAGGCGCTATTTCCCTGCAGAGTCAAAAATGGAAACCGTTGCAGTGTTTTGTTCGAACTAGGATGTTGGATGATATTCGGAAAGGTTTTGATCTGGAAGGAATAACACGTAGGGAAGTTTTACTAACAATAGGATTTTGATCCTAATCAAACTCTAACCCGCAATCGAACCTCTTCCCTATAAATAAGTCCTTACAGAACCCTTCAAAGATTGTTGCCTTTGGGTTCTCTGCTTCGACATCGACCTATTGTTCGTGATAGTCTAGGCATCTTCGCCTTCTTCACGAGCCCTTCGCCATCATCTTCCTCGACGTAGAAGAAGCCCTGCTTCTTCTCTACTGCTTCCCTTGCTGGACAAAGGTTGCTACCACGGCGTAAAGGAACATTGCTTTCTTCCTGCTTCTGGCAAACCTGTTGACCCCGAATCTTCTTCTTCTGCTGTTGTAAAAGGAAGAAAAGACCTCTATTTCTTCGAAGCCCTATTGCTTCTATTTCTGTTGAAGCTGCATCGTCATCCTTTTCTTCCTACTGCCGTTGCCATCCTGCAAAATAGAGTATCAGATATTTTGATATCTCATCACCGTTCTTCACGCGATAGCATCCAAACCTCAAAACTAAGGTAGGTGTTCTCAAGTACAAGCCCAATCTAATTGCTACAAGGTCAAAAGCATGCATATACTATGCTTGTTAGATTGATTTCCGTAGAGCTTGATATGTTTCTAGGAGTTTCAGTAAAATAGCGACCCAGGCTAAGGCGCTATTTGATATAACGACCGTGCAAAGAGTCGTCAATTATCTAGTTACTTAATAACTACACATGTTTAAATTTTAATAACTGTGAACCATGACATCTAATTTAATGCATGAGTGTACTGTTAGATTCCTGCTATTTTTCTCTGCCTGCACATGTCTCTAGTTTTTCGATTGGACATACTCCAGAAATCATGTGTCTATGATTGTACCTGCCCGGTGCATATCATATGACAAATAATAATGATCGCCTTCAGGTCATCAATTGAATGAGCGCCCCCACACTCAGGCGCTAATTAGTGATAACATGTGAACTTTGATTTATGCATGACCTAATTACATGGATTTTGAAATAACGACATGCACCCTGCCATCAATTTGAGATATGACGCCCTTGACTAGGGCGCTAATTACTGAATTAAAGACTTAAGGCAAGTCGTCACTTACATAATATCTAGAATTGAGAATGTTTACAGATTTTAATAAATATGGAACCTGGATATAACGACTGAGTTAATAGTCGTTATATATTAAACTAGCGACCCTGCCCAGTGCGCTATTTCATGAAATGAAGATGTGATCTAAGGCGTCAATTTACTATTTTCTGATTTCGTGGTTGTCTGTAACCCTTGACAGTGGGTTATACGTATAGGTACTATATCCCATTCCGTGAGTATAGTCCCACGTTTCACAATGGTTTATCGATTACCCCACTATTTCTCGGTGATAGATGAACCCTCCGCGGGACAATCCATTCCTTCGGACTGGTGATTTTATCATAGAGACCTCCGTAAGACTCCTCGTATCTTTGGATTCCCTCAAGGCTGATTGAGCTAGTTGTACCATTAAAACTCATGACACTATTTTATTGCCATGTCACTCTAAAGAAACATGGTATACCGGCCCTCGTGACCTGCTATTTGGATTTCATGAGAATACTCTTTAAATAATGGAGTGGGAAAATCATCATGGTGCTTCGTAGTACATGCGACAGTGCATTCTTAGCCTGTCTGTACTTCAACACTCGTGTTTCAGAGTCTCCGTGTCTAGTGAGCTTCCACTAGCCGTGGCCCGACGACCTCGAGTGTCGGCCCACGTGGGAGTGGTGGTGGGGTAGTTCCCGAGATACAGTTTGTAGGCTAGTTTCCGTGGGCTCCCTTGCCTTGCAGTAGCGTCCTGCTGGGGAGAAAACTAGCTAGAGTCTTGGCTCAAGGCATTGAGCTTGTGTGTGCACACGTGGTCAGGGACATTTTGGACGAACGTCGACGGGCGTGACACTTACTAGTCACTCATTACTATAGTTCCTGGTTCAGTTCGGTGAGTATCTCAGTCTCTGTCGTTCTCAGTGTCCGTAGCGAGATACCTGTGGTGCAGTGTAAGACGTAAGTGGACGCATCTGGCTGTTCTTCTAGTGAGGAGGTGCTTCTGTCACTTAGTGCTTGACTCTCGTGTTTCTCGGAGTCTGTGCTCCCCTTCCGAGTTAGTATGTTCTTGGCTTCATCCAAGTTCAGCTTCTCCTTCCGAGTTGGTCTGTTCTCGGCTTTGCCGAGGATACGCTCTAGTCGTATGCGCAAGTGTCTGTTGTCTTTTCTAGGCCTTTGGGCTAATGGTTGGCTGACGGATCGGTAACTCATGACTTTGTGAGATCAGGGTTCGCCATTCTGTCGCTGTTTGGAGTAGCTTTGCTCGGTAGCCGTGTTCTCGTTCCTTACGGCTTTACTTTTCCCTTTTCTTTTAGCCGTTCTACTCTTGCTCTCCCAGCTTTCTCTTATAGCTTTCTAGTAGTAGTTTTTCCTGCTTTCTTTCCTGCTTTACTACTACTGCTGTTTTAGTTGTTGTTCTGTGTTACTGTCTTATTTTTCAGTCGGGATCCGCGTGACCCCTACTGAGCCAGTGACACGAGGCTCACCCCTCCTTTTCAGGTGTGGCGCTCTGCTTCCTTCGCAGTTGTGGCGTGCTCGTAGTTGCCAGCGGTACCTGCGTCGGGCTTCCCCCGACCGCAGTGTACGTTTTTCTTTCTATTGGACTGTACTTGTCTTTCCTTTGGATTGGACTCTAGTATAATTATTAATTTGAACTGTTAATTAAAAAGTAATTTTATTTCTGCTATTTTAGCAAACCGATCTAATGAAATTTAATTGCTTATTGTTATATATGTGACTTCAATGTACTACACAATAATCCTTTTATCCCTTCGGAGCTTTATAGCTCTTGGGAGGCTTCACGGGTTCCAAGTGGTATCGGATCTACTCGGTAGTCCTGTCGGATATATCCGGTATCCGGAGTCCGGGTCGTCACAGGTGGTATCAGAGCGTTGTTGTGTGAAAGTACATGGGAATCCGAGATATACAGTATCCAGAGTCCTAAAAGTCCAGTACAATCTTTCGCTGGCTTTGGTTTCGCGATTCCTTGTCACTTTATTTTCGGTAAGTGGTCTTGTGCGTGCTGTGTTGGCACTATGCGAGATGGTTTTTCTCTTGTCAGAATGCGAAGGGATGCTCCTTTTCGTCGTGGTGTTTGTCTCGATCGTGCTGTACTTGGCAGGGTTCGCCAGTAGGCTTGAATCTGCAGTACATTGTTCGAGATCTTTCCGTGGCTTGTTCAGGTGGCTGGTGACTTTTTGAGTTGGTGTGATGGCCGTACACGTTCTTACGTTATTTTGGTCATCCCAACTTGAGTCTGTTCAGCTCCTGAGGTGTTTCGCTTCTGTTGAAGTGGTTACTTTATTGCCTCGATTGAGAAGATGCTCAAGTGAACCTAGGATTTCCCTTCCTGGTGAGCTACTGTTAGTGAGCTTGATGCTTCTCATCCTGTTTGGTGGAGTCTTTTTCCAGGTAAGTCTTGGAATTGATGTCTTAGTGACACCTTTGTCCTGTGTCTGCTTAAGTGTGGACAGTATTTATTCTGAGCCTGATCTACTCCTTGTTCAACGGTTGCTTGGCTTTGGACCTATTCTTGTGTTAAGAGCCATTGTGTACCGTGCTCGTCATGTCGTGTCTGGCGACTGACGTGTTGTGAAGGTTCAGTAATTGTTTCAGGACATAAGGGTAAACTGAGATTGGTAGTTTTCTTTATGCTTTGTGCTGAAGCTAGTACTCTTCTTGATGTGCACTTAGGTAACTTGTGATCGGTTGTTAGCAGGATCCGTACTCGTGGCGTGTTATGTTGTAGTTCCGTGAATTGCAATGGCGTCGAGTGTGTGCTGAGATGCAGATGCCGAGGTATTTCCGATGCCTGTGTGCATTGTATGAGTGCGTAGCGGAAGCGTGTGGCCTGATAACCCTCTGCTTTTCTGTATCTTTTTCTTAGGAGTTGTGTTCTCGGGACGTGATCGTGGTCTTTGAGATGCGTTTTCCCGAGATTGTTGTCCTTGTTGTTGTGGGTCTTTTCTTGGTAAGCTGCTCGACGCATGGCTAGTCCTTTGTAGTCGTGTGTTCAGCTGTTATTGTGCCTTGATGTGACCTAGCTTGCAGTAGTGTTCTGTGGTTCTGTGTTATGTACGGAGCCGGGATCCTACAAGTGCTGCTGTTGTCGTTTTATCATTATTTCCCTGTGAATCTATCTTGGCACTGTGTGGACCGAAGTCTTGTCAGTTGGTTGTGATGTACTCTTCTTTCCTGGTGGAGTTAGCTTGCGACTCGATCAGATATAATGTCTGAGTAAGGACTGACTTGATTATGCTTGTGGTCCAGTGCTGTCGTTGGCGTCCTGTGTGCCAGGCTTTCGTGGTTGCTTATGGCACTGGAGCCGATGATGTTGTGGAGTGTCAGCTGAGAGGACTATGTTTCCTTGTTTACGTTGATGCTTGCTGTGTCTATCGTTTTGTGTTATCGGTTGCTGTTGTCGTGGCATGGGTCGTGTCTCCTTTCCTGTGAGACGTAAGTGATGTTGCCTTGTTTCAGAGGTGTCAGACTTGTGTTCACATGGGTACCATGCTCGTTTTGTGGATCGATTTGCCCTAAGGTCCAGTGCGTGTGCTTGTGATGATGGTCTGGCGGTGTCCCTCTGAACTATGTTTTTCGAGATTTGTGTTGTTCCGAGTTCAGACGGTTGGGTTTGTTCTTCCCTGCTTCTCCTTGGTAGTTCCTTAAATTCCGGGGATGAAATTTCTTGAAGGTGGGGAGGCTGTAATGCCCTGGATTCTTATCGAATCTTTCGGATCCTTATTGGAGTGCTTTCGGATAGCTTTTGTGGGTCTTGAGTTGAGTTTTACAATCCGCATGGATTTTTCTCTTGTACAAGTTACGGAACTCTGTGGTGAGTTTATTTCTCAGTTCATCGACTCGAGGATGCTACAGCTGTAATGTACTCATTGAGAGGATCGCTTCGACTATTTTTCCGTATTCTTTTGAATTAGTGGATTTTCGGCACAAAAATCAGATTTTTGGAAATTAGGAAGATTCCTAATTTCTTTCTTTTTTATTTTCCTTTCCTCTCTCCTCCCTCTCATTTCTCACGTTTCTCTCTCTCTCTCTCGTTCTCTCTCCTCTCTGGTCCTCTCGACGCGCCCCGCACCGTTGGCGAGCTGGCCGAGGCGAGGACGCGATGGAGTGAACCTGGAGTGTGATGGAGTGACGGATTGAGCGTGGTGCGACGCGATCCCTCGGTGGATTCAAAGCCGACGCGGTTCGTTGGTTTGGCGATTTTCGGTGCGGTTTAGTCGCTTCGGCGCACGGAATTGTCGGCGGAGGTAGCGAGATGGAAGCCCTACTCTTGTTCTACATTTTCTCACGTTTCATCCTGAACGGTGCGAGAACGAGTGGGTTTCATTCAAGTTCGAGAAAATCATACTTTTGGGGTGTTCGTTGGGTTCGCTGAAAAATGGCGACGGTTTTCAGATCAGTTTGTTCCATTGGAACCCCCAGCATGTTAGCATTCCATTCCCGCAAGTTTCATCACGATCGGTGGTCATTTGGGGCAGGTAGAAGCCCGGGAACCCATGTGACTCCATTAGGGTCGATTCGTTTGAATCGTCCGATTCGTGTCGTTTTGGCATCGATTTGACCCCTTCTGATCCGTGGAAGGCTTGTATCGTCGTTAGGATTATTTCCCCTTCGTTTTAGAGCAAACGGGGTGTGGAAAGGTCGAGATCCGGCCGATCCCCTGTTTTACTCGCCGTGATGCTTAAACGACTTTACAGAAACCGTTCTACCTAGTAAGCGGTTCGAGGGCGACCGTTTCATGTTGGTTGGTTTTGAGTTAATCGGCTTCTCGATAGACCGTGTGAGTTAGCAAGCGGCTCATTGGAGGACCGCTTAGCCAAGTGAACGGCCTATTGGGGACCGTAACTGTATGTTGGATCGCTGGCTAGACAGCCTTGCGACTGACCGTTTGGTGTCCTGGATGGCCCTTTGGGGTTGTCTGGTTTGTGGAACGGTTCAAGGTAAACCATTTAGTGGTTTAGTTGGCTCGGGGGATGACTGCGTTAAGCGGCCTTGTCCGTGACCGCTCCATTCATCGCACGGCTCCATGGGAGACCGTGTACCCTATGTTGTTGCAGTTTTGGTCGTTGAGCTCTTCCCTTGACCGTTTACTCAGTGACACGGCCCATGAATAGACCGTTTGTACTTTGGCACGGCCCCTTGCTAATGGTCCAGCATTTGTTTTTTCTATAGGTAGATGGCACTTTTGTACACCGTTTATAGGTTTGAGCGGCCACACCCCTCACCGTTCTATTCAGTGGGACGGCATGCTTTTGACCGTCTTTGGCTTTGCATGGCTTTTTGGTGACCGTGATTTGCCCATGTGTTCTGGGTAATGGAACGGCCTCCTATCTGACCGTTTGACCTGTTCAGTGGTCAAGTGTACGACCGTTTATTTCCCGGAGTACTGTTTTGTGTTGTTTTTCTGATGGTTTGGCCTCCATTTGTCTTGGCTTGGCCTTGTGGATTGCCTGTGTTCCCGTGGATATCCTTGATGTCCTATGTGGGCTATGACCATGTTAGAAGGTAGCCAGGAGTGCCTGCACATCGAGTCGTGTTCCGTGATGCTTCAGACTCATCCTTGGTTTGTGGTCAACCCGGTGTGATCCAGTGGTTGACACGTGACCTCGTTACTGTCTCATCTGATTGAGACATGGTTCTGGACGCCTAAAGGTGCTATCTTACCTTAGTTTGCATGTCCAGGTCCTTTGAGGGTCTTGATGCTCCCTTAGGTCTCCGTGTGTCATTTTATACAGGTTTGTGGATCCGATGATCCAGTGTCATTTTCCTCGACTTAGGATTAGGCTGATTGGAGGCTTGTCACCGCCGTTATGCGACGATCCTGACCCCGAGTCTTGTGACTCAAGGATCGTTGTGTCAGTAGGTCTAGTTGTCCTATCCTGAGTCTATGGCAGTTGGTATATCACCATGTGTCTGGGTGCTTCGTAGTACGTATGATAGTGCATTCTTAGCATGTTTGTACTTTAGCACTCGTGTTTCACAGTCTCCGTGTCTAGTGAGCCTCCACTAGTCGTAGCCCGACGACCTCGAGTGTCGGCCCACCTAGGAGTGGTGGTGGGGCAGTTCCCGAGATACGGTTTGTAGGCTAGTTCTCGTGGGCTCCCTTGCCTTGCAGTAGCATCCTGGTGGGGGAGAAAACTAGCTAGAGGCCTGGCTCAAGACATTGAGCTTATGTGTGCAAACGTGGTCAGGGGCGTTTTGGACGAACGCCGAGGGGCATTGACCCTGACTAGTCACTCGTTGCTGTAGTTCCTGGTTCAGTTCGGTGAGTATCTCAGTCTCCGTCATTCTCAGCGTCCGTAGCGAGATACCTGTGGCGCAGTGTAAGACGTCAATGGATGCATCTGGTTGTTCTTCTAGTGAGGTGGTGCTTCTGTCACTTAGCGCTCGACTTCCGGGTTTCTCGGAGTCTGTGTTCCCCCTTCCGAGTTTGTCTGTTCTTGGCTTCATCCAAGTTCAGCTTCCCCTTCCGAGTTGTTCTGTTCTCGGCTTTGCCGAGGATAGCTCTGTGTCACCTACACGACGCTCTAGTCGTGTGCGTGAGTGTCTATTGCTTGTCTAGGTCTTTTCTAGGGATTTTGCATGGTTTCGTGGGCTTTTAGCCTTTGGGCTAATGGTTGGCTGACGGATCGGTAACTCCTGACTTTGTGAGATCAGGGTTCCCCCTTCTGTCGCTGTTTGGAGTAGCTTTGATCGGTAGCCATGTTCTCGTTCCTTACGGCTTTGCTTTTCCCTTTTCTTTTAGCCATTCTACTCCTGCTCTCCCAGCTTTCTCTTACAGCTTTCTAGTAGTAGTTTTTCCTGCTTTCTTTCCTGCTTTACTACTACTGCTGTTTTAGTTGTTGTTCTGTGTTACTGTCTTATTTTTCAGTCGGGATCCGCGTGACCCCAACTGAGCCAGTGACACGAGGCTCACCCCTCCTTTTCTGGTGTGGCGCTCTGCTTCCTTCGCAGTTCCTGGTGTGGCATGCTCGTAGTTGCCAGCGATACCTACGTCGGGCTTCCCCCAACCGCAGTGTACGTTTATCTTTCTATTGGACTGTACTTGTCTTTCCTTTGGACTGGACTCTAGTATAATTATTAATTTTAACTGTTAATTAAAAAGTAATTTTATTTCTGCTATTTTGGCAAACCGATTTAATGAAATTTAATTGCTTACTGTTATATCTGCGACTTCAATGTACTACACAACAATCCTTTTATCCCTTCGGAGCTTTACAGCTCTTGGGAGGCTTCACGGGTTCGAAGTGGTATCGGGTCTACTCGGTAGTTCTATCGGGTATATCCGATATCCGGAGTCTGGGTCGTCACATGTTTGTTAGGTGGTGGTATGGTGGAGGTAGATGGGGCCTCAAATGGGTGGTGAATAATAAGGGACCTTGGGTCGTTTGGTGGAGATAATGGCGAGGTAGGTGGCCGAGTGAGGATGAGAGGTTTTGAAGGCGTAGGCGGAGGTGCGAAGGATTTTTGCTGGTGGATCAGAGGGGAATGAGTGGTGGGTGTGCGGATGAGAGGGCGTGATAGTTGCGGGAATGAAGGAGGCATAGTTGTAGTTTGTGATATGGGTCGGGGAGAGAGAGGTGTTGGCCGGATAAGGTGAGGGGGTTGGCTAGGAATGTGGTTGGTGGCGAGAACAGAGGTGCTTTCTGTATGCCAACCTTGCCCTCTTCCAACTTCTTGGAAGGAGGAGATGGATTTGACTTTTTGGTTAGGCTGTTAGTGCTCTGGGTGTGGGTTCTGAATGATGCCCATATTTGGCTGCTGCTGTTGCGCCTGCTAACGTTACTGCTGTGGTTGTGGATGTTGTGGTTGTTGTTGCTGCTGAGGTCTAGGGGGCAGTCTCCTGGCCTTCAAGGTGGCAATGTATCATCTCATTTCATCCCAGTCAATCCTACCTTGGTCATTCATGTCATAGATGTAGTCTTTAAACTGGAAGCAAGTTTCCACCGTATGACCCGACTGTCTATGAAAGACACAGTATCTAGACGTGTCGACATTCTGGGGCCATATGGGTTTTCCCTAGGCAAAGTGAGTGCACTGGAAGACATAAGAGCATTAAATATGTCTGGTAATGTTTCTGGCAATGAATGGTGGGTAGTGAGCTCTTTTAGGGCCAATCGGCCTTCTTTGTTGCTGGTGAGGGCCGTAATTTCCAGGGGGTGGAACTTTGTGGTATTGAGGAGGGGGTTGTTGTTGTTGCTGGGGATGAAACGACTGAGGCATGTTGTTTTGGAGGAGCTTGTTTTGGGGTGGAGGATGAAAAGATTGTGGACCTTGTTGGTTCTGTGGGAAGGGGAGTTGTGGTGTTTGTGGAGGCCTTGGGTTGGCTAGCTAGTTGGGCTGCAACTGCACTCACTTGTTCAGTCGTGATGACCCCTTCCGTCGCTCCGCCCTGAACACTGACATTTGCTTTACTCACCACCCTTGGCTTGGGCTGCTCAAACATATGCATGAGAGGTGAGTCTTTCAATTATGTTTGAATATATCGGGCTCTCTCATACAACTCTTCCATTGTGATAAGCTTGTTCATAGCCAAGATGTGCCTGAACTAGGGAGTGTCATTGGACACTATCATCTTGACCTGCTCCGGCTCCAAGAGGGTATCGCTCACTCTCTCTGCCAGGGACCTCCATCTATCATCATATTGGATGAAATATTCATTCGTCATCATCTTCTTGGCCACTAAATCGGTGATGGAAAGAGATGGGCCGATCCGATCCTGGTACTTCTGAAGGAATTTTCTTTGGACCACATCAAAGTTCTCAGCCTCGCTGGGCTCTAAAGAGTAGAACCATTCCAGTGCAGGGCCATCCAATGATCTCCAGAAAAGATATGCCAGTAATCTCTTATCATTCTGCCAGAAAGAGGACTCGTACATGAAGTCCTTAAGATGGATGAAGGGGTTGCCAGTGCCATTGTACCTATGGTATGTAGGCATTTGAGAAGGGGGGAGATGGAATATGGGGAGGACCGATAGGGAGACCTCAGGAGTGGACTTTACATCCACGATTTTCTTCAAATCTCAAAATTGCTCATCCATTTTGTTTAGCTTGTTTAGGAGGGATTAGGTGATCGCATCGGTCGGTGAGGGTGGCACTTGCCATGGATGAGGGGCGGGCTTTCCGGAGGCCTGAGAAGGTAACCTCATATGGGAGGGGTATTGCGGCCTACTAGTGGATAGACCGGGCTGGATTGGTGTTTGAGGAATGGCTGGGGTCATAGACTATGAAGGGAATCGGAAGGAGGGAGGCTGCTGACTTGCCTGCACATGGGGTAAGGGGGGAGGGAATAGCCTGTGCAGGCTTTTGAATAGGGGTGGTAGCTAGAGTTGGCTCTTGGGGAGAGGGGGAGATAGATTTTCCCTTTAGAATGGCCTAAAGGGCCTGGAGCAGCTCGGGATTGAGCTATGGTGGCGAGGACACCTAGGATGTAGGAGATATCCTAGACAGATCTTCACCTCTTAACCCAAGAGGGCCCTTTTACAAGGACAAACCCTAGCCACCCTCCGACGTGACGGGGACAATACCTCTTGGGAGCACCAAAAAAGGTTCATCTCACATCAACAAAGTGGCGCCGTCTGTGGGAACCCTGAGCTCGCACTCGCTTGCCTTCTCAAGGGGGGCCTTGTGTAGTGGACCTAGGGTCACAGGATTAATCCCACATCGGATGTTGAGAAAGCAACCAAGTGCTTATAAAGAACGTCTTCACCTCTTAACCTATACTCCTTCGCACCATACTGGCTCTTTGATCGTTTCCCACAGACGACGCCAGATGAAGAGGGGCGATCTCGCGCTGGTCCTGAGCTGGAGGAGATGATCACCGAACAGTGAACTGCAAGGAAGGGAAACAGATCTGGGGGCCCAGGGATGGTTTCCTGGGGAAAATACGCCGATGCCTAAGTCAGTAGAGCAGTGGTGGAAGCTATGAAGGGAGGAGGAAGGAGATGCACGAGATCCCTCTCCACCAAGGTGGTGAAGTGGTTCCTGCTCAGGGAGTTTTAGGCGTATGTTGGCATTACCGTTCGCTGGAGGGAGTCCCATGTTTAAATAGTGCGCCAGCATTATGAGTCCTGTAAGCCCAGGAGTTTCAGGCGGGGGTTACGTCCTCGACGTGGGCTCTTTACATCCTCGACGTGGGCTCTTTATAGCCTCGAGGAGTCGTGGGCCCCCTTATCCTCGTAAACTCTTGCTCGGAAAGGGCTCTTAACGGCAGCGTAGATAAGCAACCGTCGGTCGACCCAAGCGTGAAGAGTGCCAGCCCTGTCCCGGGTGATTGGCATAGCTTGGGTAAGGGTCGGTCGGAGTGGGTGCTGAGCGCTAGCCCTTATCCCAGCGAGGGGGATAGGTCGGGCGTGGGTCTTCCTCCGACCGGACCGACTCTCGGCCTTCCGAGCCTAGTGGCTTCCTAGGAAGTGCTTGATCCCGAGTGAACTTATTGGGCTTTTATGCTAAGTGAGCCCTGCGGGACAGTCACTTAGATGAGCTGGGCCTCGTTTGGTCTCACTAGACCTAGTTCGGCCACTCTTAGATAGGCTACAGAAATCCCCCTCTCCACTTGTCCCCCTCCTACTCCCGAGCCTTGGCAGGCTCGGAAGAGTAGCCGTTGGGGTATTGGACCAGCGTGGCTCTGGTGGGTGGAGATATGGCGGTGTTAAGAAGCCACGTGTCGTGGTCACCTAGGCCCGTAATAATGATAATCCTCACGGATTTGAAATGAGGGGGCCCCCCTTTTCTCAGAGGTCGGAACGACACGCCGCCTTCCGCGAGGGGATATAAGCGTTATGCGCTTGCTGTCGTTCCATACTCCCTCCGCTTTAGAGTTTTGCCTTCCTTCGTACTTACTTTCGAGGCTCTTTGATGCACCGTGAGAATACGACGGAAGATCAAAGACTCGCAGTGACGTTTGGGGAGTTGGCGGAGATAATCGCGGAGGTGGTTCGACAGCTTCTCCTTCCTCCAGAGTCTTTGGAGTCTTGGGAGCCTTCTTCTTCAAGTTCCTCTTCAGATTCCATGGCGGACCAGCGTCCGGAGGTCGAGGAGTTGGAGGGGGAGTCCGAGGCGAGGGTGGTGGTGATACCGCCAGCTCTGAACTGCAGTGAGCTGGGGGAGGCGGAGGTGAAGCGGCTGGAGAACCAGTTTCGCCTGCCCTGGCAGTACTACTTCGCCGCGGCTTCCCCAAACGAAACGAGCTTGGATTCTCGTAGGGGCCATTTCTGCTCCTTCCTTCTGTCGTGGAAGGGTGGATTCTATCTTCCCTTCGACCCTTTGCAACTTGGAAGGTAACCTTCCTCTGTCACCTTTCTTTTGAGTTACCTGAGCCAACGGGGTTGACTATCCTTTATCCAAGCTAGTTTCTGCACGAGACAGAGTCAGTGGCTAGACGCAGGAAGGTTAACCGAGTCTGCCGAGCGATGGGCTCGTACAGCAGCGCCAGATGGATTTTTGCTTTTTTTGACATGTATTATATTGGCTTCGGCCTTTCTGATGTACAAATAATTATTTGAATGAAAGAGGACGGAAGAGGAAGGAAATTTTTGTTTTATCTCATATTGCTTACACGATTGAAGTGTTCAGAAGTAGATCTTGCGTAGTGTAGTCGCGTTCCACATCCGAGGGATGGGTTCTCCTTTCATAGTAGTTAGCCGATACCCTCCCTTCCCGAGCGTCTCGACCACTCGATAGGGGCCTTCCCAATTAGGGGATAGCTTGCCCACTGCCTCAAGTTGTTGAGAGGCTTCGGCTTTTCTGAGGATGAAGTCTCCTGGCTAGAAGTCTGCTTCAGACTTTGACGTTGAAGTATCGAGTGAGGCGAGCTGTACAAAGGTAAGAAACCCAACATATCACATTTTAAGCCATTTGGGTCTATTTGTTACATTTTAAACAATGGTAAAGAAAATCTTGAAAAATTTGATGCGAAGAGTGATAAAGGGATTTTCCTCGGGTATTCTCTATCATTTAGAGCTTACCGTGTTTATAACACTAGAACACTTGTTGTCGAGGAGATTCCATATGTTGTTGTTGATGAGTACACTATGAGAAAATCAAATGATAATGATCATTTTCTGATTACAGATGAGAGTGAAATTGAGAAAGGAGAATCAAGCAAACAAGGTGAGGCAGAAGATCAAGATCAAGAAAAAGAGAAAGAAAAAGAGCAAGAACAACAAGAGGAACAAGTACATCCACCTCTTCCACACCAATGGACCACGCACAATGACCATCCGTGGGAGAATGTGATCGGTGGTGTAGATGATGGAGTGAGAACGCGGGCTTCAATGAGGGAAGTTAAAATTCATGATAACTTAGCTTTACTTTTCAGCATTGAACCTAAATCTTTAGATTATGCTTTAAATGATAATTCTTGGGTTCTCGCCATGCAAGAAGAACTGCACCAATTCCAAAGGAATCGGGTGTGGTTCCTCGTGCCCCGGCCTGATAACCATCCTATAATCGGAACTAAGTGAGTTTTCTGAAACAAACTTAGTGAAGATGGGGGGTGGTTGTGAGGAATAAGGTAAGGTTGGTAGCCAAGGGGTACTCCCAAGAATTTGGCAATGATTTTGATGAATCCTTTGCTCCTGTGGCTAGATTAGAAGCTGTATGAATTTTACTTGCTTATGCTTGTCACAGGAACATCAACATGAAGAGTGTCTTCCTCAACGGAGTAATCAAGGAAGAAGTATACGTAGAACAACCACCGGGCTTTGAAGATGAAAGATTTCCGGACCACGTCTACAAATTGGACAAGGCACTGGAGAGTTTGAGATGAGCTTGATGGGCGAGCTGAACTTGTTATTGGGACTTCAAATAAAACAACTAGACGATGGCATCTTCATCGACCAGAAGAAGTACACAGAAGAAATCGTGAAGAAATCTCAATTAGAAACTGCCAACCCATTTGCTACACCTATGTCCACCTCACTAAAATTGGAAGAAGAAAAAGGTAACAAAGTTGATCAAAAACTTTTTAGGGGTATGATAGGCTCATTGTTATATCTGACTGCTAGTAGTCCTGACATACATTTTAGTGTCTGTCTCTGTGCAAGATATCAATCTTGTCCCAGGGATTCTCATTTGTCAGCCGTGAAAAGAATCTTCTGGTACTTAAATGGAGCACTTAACCTTGGTTTGTGGTATCCTAAAAAGAACTCCTTTGATTTACATGCTTTCACTGATTCGGATTATGCTGGATGTAAAATGGATCGTAAGAGCATAAGCGGTCACTGTCAGTTTCTAGGGGGCCGGCTTAAAACACCAGACCCTTGGACAAAGTGTCGACCCATGGGGTCGACACTTTTCCTGACATAATGCAAACTTAATAAAACACACACAGGAGTAATTCTAAAAGGATGATACATTAAAGACACATGCAAGGATGAAAGAATTAAGTATTACCTGCCCCAAATCACAGACTTACAAGGTAGATATGGATAGGGAATTACCTAGGGATTCGTTCATCCAATCCACACAACAAGCCTCCTCCAACCATTCAACCAAAACAGCTTACCATTTTGTTGGTCCACATGCATGTGAAGATCCAATTGGAAGGTTTCCAATTGGTCTATATGTTCATTCCCATTCTTTACACCTGTCACATTACATACTGGAAGTTAGTCTTCCATATCATTCAAATTCTAGAAGTTGAAACCTATCTCTCATAAATCACTCAATATTTAGACTAAGTCTCTTCAAACCACATGTTAGCTATCACAATAGCTTGAATCCTATCCAAATCAACTAAGGAAGAGTTAGAAGAATTTCACCCAAATTGTTCGAAGACTTTCCTTTCTCACTAACTCCTGTAAACATTTCAAAACACACGTTAGTTAATTTCATCAAATCAGTTGACCATGTCATACACTAGCCATTCAATCAAATGGAGTTTGCTCAATTCATTTCAAATCCACAAACTACATATGCAAAATGTTTACATGGAGAACAATCACATGATATATAGTTCATCATCAAAATTCCTTAATACACGGTTGTGCACGGGGTTCAACATGAATTTTCATTTTTCTATTTTATTTTCAAATAGAACTCATGAAATTCATTGAAAGCATCATTTTTATGAGTAAGGAAGAATACCCAAGTAAACCTAGAGAAGTCATCAACAAGTACATATCCATATCTCCTACTTGACAAGCTGACAGATCTTGTGGGTCCAAAAAGGTCAATATGAATCAGCTCATAAGGTTTGGAAGACATGTTTTCAGTTCTAGATTTAAATGACTTCCTAGTTTGCTTGGACTGTGTGCATGCATCACATACTTTATTTTCTTTTTTGAATGAAATTTCAAGGAGTCCTCTAACCATGCTATGTTTATTCAATTTATGCAAAACAGTGTAGCATGGCCTAATCTGCGATGCCACAAATATGCTAAATCATCTTTATTTGCTGTGAGGCACAGATTAGAGTGGGCAATGTCGTCTAAATCTACCAAGTAGATGTTATTTACTCTTTTTCCAAAAAACTTAACTACATCGGAATCAGGTTCAAAAATTTTGCAATTATGAGAGTCAAAGACTACCTTATGTCCCTTATCACATAGCTGGTTGATACTAAGTAAATTATATGCAAGACCATCAACCAACAACACCTCCTCAATGCAGCTGGTAGTACACTTACCTATCTTACCTGATCCGATGATTTTACCCTTTGTATTTACTCCGAAGGTGACAAGGCCTCCATTCTTCTCAGTCGGCATGCAAAATTTAGCCTTGTCTCCTGTCATATGCCTGGAGCAGCCACTATCCAGGTACCACATGTTGTGCTTGGCTGCCAGGCATACCTGCAATCACAATTACGGAGAAAAGTTTGGAACCCAAAAATGTTTGGGCTCCAGAGCAGATGTAGAGCTACTCAAACAAGACAACAAATTCCTTAGAATCCACATCTATTTAAAAGTTGTTTGTTTGGTGGATTTTTTAACATTCCTTTTATTATATTTCTTTATTTCAGCATTCATAAGTTGAGTCTTTCCTTTCTTATTTTGTGTCCTGGCACCATGGTTATTAGCAGTGTGAGTTTGTTTGTGCCAGTGCCTAGGCCAATAAGCATTCAGAACATTATGGCCAGCATTGGTCTGAGGCTGACCGAAAGGAGTTTGTCTGCTAGGAGCCCATGTTTTAGACTTCCTAACCCAGTTCATGGTCTGAGGTCTGTAATTCTGAGTTGGATATAGATGAAATTCAGACCTCCCTTGAATTCTATTCCATCCAGACTTATTGACATGATGTGACTGTGTATGATAATGGGTGTGATATGTCTGGACTCTGGGTTGGTAGAACTGACTCGATTGACCTCTAATCTGAGCCCTTCCCTGTGGAGTGGGACAGTGTGTACTAACATGGCTAGACTCACCAACTTTCTGCTTGCCCTTGTCTTTGGCACTTGGTATTTTGGAATTAGCATTTTTAATAGCAGAATTTCCACAGTTCATCTTAATAAGAGGTCTCTTCTCCCTCTCGGCCACAAATGACATTGATTTCAATTCAAAGCTTTTCCTGGCTGTTGGATTAAAGCCGAGACCTTCTTTTCTGAAATTAACTTTAGACCCCAACAATGCATTCAAATTTTCTGTTCCTTGGGTCATGTTTTCAATGATTTTCTATTTGTCCTCATTATCTTTTTCAGCTTTTTCTATCATTTTCTTCAATTCATCATTAACACACAACACAGCATCATATTTCTCATTTACCATTTTCATTTCATTCTCACATTTCTGCAATTTAAGCTTCAATTCATCAATGTCATTTTTCAACATATCATTTTCTTCTCTAGCATCAGTCAAGGTAATTTTCATGTCATCAGATTCACTACAGGTTTTCTTTAGTATATCATTCTCAGTTTCAAGATAGGCAATTCTATAAGACAATGTAGTATTATTCATGAGAGAATTAACTTTCTTCCTTACTATTCTCTTTTCTGATGTCATCAGCTTTATCTAGCAGTTCACCATATGCATCCTCCCAATCAGCAAGAGTATAATGTTCAGAAGGAGAGGATACCTCATCAGCTTCTTCTTCATTATCACCATCTCTAGCCATCAGGCAGATTGACTTTTCTTCATCTTCACTTTTCGAGGTACAGCTCAAGGTGCCCTCATCCTCATCGCTCCAGGTACTCACCATGGCTTTCCTATTGGGAATCTTCTTCTTGGTTTTCTCCTTAACCTTCTGGAGCTCCGGGCAGTCTGCCTTTATATGGCCCGCCTTCCTGCAGTGATAGCAAACATTAGTATACATTTTCTTTGTAGGATTAGACTTGTACCTGGTTTGCCTTTAGCCACCATACTGTTTTCGGCCGAAATTTCTTCCTTCCTTTCTCAAAAACCTTCTGAACTTTCTGGTCAGCATTGCTAATTGATCTCCTTCGAACTCTGACCCAGAGAGACTCTGATCGCTTGACGATCCACTATAATTGGATCGACTGGAACTAGCCTTCAGCGCTATGGGCTTCTTCTTCTTCTCCAGCTCTTTGGCCTTGGGCAGATTCATCTCGTAAGTCATCAATGAACCAATAAGCTCATCTACCTTGGTGTTCTTAAGATATCTAGACTCTTCAATCACAGTTGCTTTGGTGTGCCAAATCGGAGTCAGAGATTGCAATATCTTCCTCACTATCTCATAATCAGAATAAATTTTTCCCAAGCTTCGTAGACCATTGGTAATTATCGTGAGGCGTGCGTACATTTCTGTAATGGTCTCGCTGGGCTTCATTTTGAAAGCTTCATATTCTGAGACCAGCAGATTCACCTTGGTCTCTCTCACCTGCGAGGTTCCTTCATATATAACCTCTAGTTTATCCCACATCTCCTTTGCAGTCGCGCATGACGAAATTCTGGAGAACTCTGTGGGGTGAAGAGCGCACTGAATTGCGTTGATGGCGCTCCAGTTGAGAGTGGACTTTCTGATTTCCTCTCTTGTCCAAACATCCTCATTCGGGTGCAGCTCGAACGATCCTTTGCTTACCACCTTCCAGATTTCATAGTCCTTCACCCTCAGAAAGACTTGCATACGGTTCTTCCAATATGCGTAGTTAGATCCATCGAAGTATGGGGACTTGGTGGTGGAATGTCCCCCAGTAGTCATCCCTCTAGCGTCCATGGCCGTTTCCTCTTTAGTATGTTGATCCCTAAAAAAGAGTTAGGCTCTGATACCAAACTGAAGAGTGATCTAGAGGGGGGTGAATAGATCAAACACCCAATAAAAATTACCACAGCAGCTACTAGTGCGGAATTAAAACAAGCTACTAAAGGATGATCTGAAAGCACTCAATCGCGACCAAAACATAACTAGTCAAGTAGATCAGTTCTTATGCTATCCTAAACAACCATCTATTGAGCGATGAACAGAATGCAACGATGAACACAAGTCATAAAGCAATCGCATAGTAGACAAGGGGTTTTAGGTGGTTCAACCTCAATCCAGAGGTCTACGTCCACCCCACACTCAAACCAGAATGTGGATTCACTGCTGACTCACAGCTTGCCGCTGATCCATAGCTTCGGGGATGAATCCCTACAACCCACTGAGCTTCACAGCTTGCTGTCCAGAGGAATCCTCCTCTGCAACCGCTGAGGATTACAGCTTAACCTCTGCTGACACACAGCTTGTTCAAGAATTTCAAAAATGAAATGAAACAAAGTAAAAGATCAGAAAACCCAAACGGGAATATAGCTGAACAATGAGCAAAATCAGCTCCAGTTCTGAACCTGGAGACTGAAGACAAATACACTCTAAAATTCTTCTCTTCGAGCTCTCTTTTCTTTTCTCTACTCAGATCTGCTCTCTATCTATCTGGATCGGCCTGCTCTTTTTCTCACTCAGCTTCTTCTCTCAATATTGCACTCTGAACTCTTCTGCCTCGATCTCTTTTCTCTTAAACGAGCCTCTCCCTATTCATAGGCAGCAGTAGAGAGGTAGGGCGTGTGGTCACCACAGTTCCGGCCCAATTGCCTTATCCAGATCTTACATTCCTAGGCCATGTGGTAGCATCCCAGCTCGACTGCTTTCCACGTGTCAAGATCCTGGCACATCTTCCATTCTTGGATCACGTGCCTTTCTTAACTTCCTCGAGCATGTATCCTGTCAGAATATCAGACTCAATGTCAACTTATGACAGTTATATAAGAGATAAAGATAGTGCACGGAGTTGAATTATATAGTCAGAACTGAAATGCACAGACTCAACACAGCATTTGATTATATATGCCCGGACTTAATGTACAAGCAGCACACATATGCACAGACCTGATCTGTCTATAATACTAGCAAGTGCACAGAATTATATATGTGAAATGCAAATGTTGCACTGACATAGTGTATACTAGCAAGGAATGCACTTAGTATGTATAATCAAAGAGCGAACGTTGTACTGACCCAATGTCCCGTGAGCAACCTTGCACAGACTTAATGCGTGCACGGAAATGGATTGCACAGACCTTCTACGCTGTGCGATAATGTTATGCACAGACTCAGCTAAAAATAAAGCGTGAAATGCACAGACTTATTATGCAGACCTTGACTTGCACAGACTCACGACGGCTAACACCCTTATGCACAGACTTACCAACGACAAGTACACAGACTTTATGTGCATGGTGCAAGAGTTGCACCGACTCAAATGCGTGCGAGGTTAACTAATGCACCGACTTCATGTGCCTTGAACTATGCATGCACGGACTTGGTCGCATGCAGCAACAATGATTGCACCGACTCATATATGCATGCACGAAGTATTGCACCGACTCTATTCTTATGCACAGACTAAGTATAAAGATGCAGACAACAATTATATGAAAATATGACATATAGAGTGCATCAAAATACATACACCATCATGTCAAAATAAAGTCAACACCTTAGTCAACAAAGTCAAACAGTACGGTTGCCATTCACTCAAAACAATTCAACCCAAAGTAGTACACATACTGCTCATCAATCCAGAGGAGACTCAACATTCTCCCCCTTCAATCCATCTTAGAGGAGACCTAACAAGTGCCTATCGCTCGAGCTCACTGATGAAGCTTATTGATTATGGCCGTTGCGAGTCCCTTAATGGCAGGAAGCTCAAGAGGATGGGGGAAACCAAGAGTCTGCGTGCTATAAACGAGCCCGCATGAAGGACGTAACCCCCCCTGAGACCCCTCCACTTATAGGGATCAGTCGTACAAGGGGCCACTATTTAAACTGGATAAGCCCTACTACAAGAGGTAAGCCAGGCAAGAGCCAAAAACCCTTAGCAGGAACCACTTCACCTTTTGGTGGAGAGGGATCTCGCGCTCCTATCTTCCTCCTAGCTCTTCCCTTTGCATCCGAGCTCTACTACTTTGCTGACTTAAGCATCGGAGGGTCTTCCCCGGGGATCAATCCCTGGGCACCTCTGACTCGTTTCCCTTCTTGTAGTTCACACTTCAAGTGTACGTGGTCATCCTCTTCCCCACTCAGGAGCAGTGCGAGATAGCCCCTCTTCACTGCTGAATCTAAGTATACCACTATAGAGAAGACATGCGCAGCCTTAGTATGGGTAGCTCAGAAGCTCAAACATTACTTCCTTGCCCATGAGGTTAAGTTGATATCTAGAATGGACCCAATTCGCTATCTCTTAGAGAAACCCATCCTTTCTAGTAGGTTGGCTCGCTGGCAGAGCTTTCTCTCTCAATTTGATATTACCTTTGTCGTTCAGAAAGCAATCAAGGGATATGCTATTGCTGAACATCTTGCTCATTCACCTATCCCTTGTACAGATTCTATCCAGGACGAGTTCCCTGATGAACACCTGGTTGTGCTCACTCATCACCCTTTTTGGTCGTTGCATTTTGATGGTGCACTCAATTCTCAGGGCCGAGGGATCGACGTTGTCCTCCTCACTCCCGAGGGAGTGACCATCCCCATTACATATGAACTCTCCTTTCCTGCTACCAACAATATAGCAGAGTATGAGGCTCTCCTTGCTGGATTGAAGCACGCCTACATCATGGGCGCGCGTTACTTAAACATCATAGGAGATTCTCAATTGGTGCTATACCAGGTTCTTTCCACCTATCGCACTCGGACCCTAAGCTCAAGCCTTATCATGATTTGGTCGCACTCTTGGCTAAGCAATTCCGTAAGCTGATTTACATTCACACCCCTCGATCTCAGAATATTCTTGCCGATGCACTTGCATCGCTCACTTCTTCCCTTTCCTTTCCCATCAGTCGCGGCACTGAGACCATTGTGGTCTAGCGGTTAGACGCTCCTTCCCTTCAGGATCTGTGGTTTGATAACCTTAGGAAATATGTGGAGAAGAAAGTTAAGAAGGAGGATCTGAAAGAAGTATCGTTAACTGAGCTCGAGGAAATTCTAGAAGAAGAGGAATTGCCTTGGTATCACGAAATTGAGCAGTATTGTAGGGATGGATCATTCCCAGAATAAGCTAACGTCGCGCAGCGCAAGGCCATAAGAAGAGTCACCTCCAGATACACCATTATTGTAGGAGAGTTGTATAGGCGCGCTCTTAATGGAGTTCTCATGAGATGTCTAGATGATGATGAGGCCTGAAAAGTGGTTGAAGCAGCTCACTCGAGCGAGTGTGGAGGGCATGTCAATGGTCAGGCTTTGGCGAAGAAGATTCTTAGGTAGGGCTACTACTGGCCAACCCTAGAAGAAGATTGTTCCACCTATGTCCGTAGGTGTCTTCAATGCCAACTCCATGCCGACAAAATTTACGCTCCTGCTTCATCTCTCCATCCTCTTTCTGCTCCTTCGCCATTCTCTATGTGGGCTTTTGATATTGTAGGCCCACTAGGTGATCCGAACTCCCAAGTTAACAGAAATCTTTTATTCTCACTGCTACGGAGTATTTCACCAAGTGGGCGGAAGCTGAAGCATATGCGGAGATCAAGGCCACCACAGTTTGTCGCTTCATCCTCAAAAACATCATTTCTAAGTTTGGGGTGCCAAGCGACATCGTCACCGACAACGGACCACAGTTCGTGTCACAAGAACTCCAGGACCTCTGTAAGAAATTCAACATCTCATTGCATCATTCATCGTCATACTACCCCCAAGGCAACGGCCAAGCCAAGGCCACCAACAAGACTCTTCTTAAAATCATTAAGAAAACATGCGAGTCGCATAAATTTGCTGATTGGGTCGATAAATTAGTAGAAGCTCTATGGGCTTATCGCACCTCCGTCCGTACTCCCACGGGGCAAACTCCCTTTGCTCTCACCTATGGAATGGAGACGGTACTCCCGTATGAGATTTTGATCCCTTCCCTAAGAGTGCAACTTGACAAAGAACTTGATCTCGATGAACATCGAGAGGCGTTGCTAATCCAGCTGGAACTCTTGGACGAGAAGAGGCTTAATGCAGCCAATCACGTCTCCGTTTACCAAAATGTGTCTCACGTCATTTTCAAAAGAAGGTCATCGAAAGAAAATTTCAAGTGGGTAATATGGTTTTGAAACGTAAATTTATTAGGTCAACAGGTTCTAGGTCTAAGCTACAACCCAATTGGGAGGGTCCATTCGTAATCAAAGAAATTTATCATGGGAACGCGTACCGTCTAGTCAACGCAGAGGGCGAAGAATTGTCTAATCCGTGGAATGTGTTGTATCTTAAACGCTTTTATCCTTAGAGTCAAGCCAGCAACAGCCCGGTGGCGGGGCATTCCCCTCCTTGATCATGATGGAAGATCCCCAGCACGACACTCACATACTACACGACCTCCAAGGTTGGGTTTTCCTCTTTTACGCAGCACCGTTTCTCCTTTGGCCATGCTTAGGGGAAAGTGAAAATCCTTATTTTTCTCCTCTTCGGCTGAAAATAGGGGCAAGTGGTGAATAAGGGGGCGAGAACCGATCTAGACATCCCAATAAAAGAGAGGTCTCAAATAGGGGCAGTTCGTTATGACCTAATTTCGCGAAAACAAAACGAAAGAGAGGACAGAAATAAAAGAAAAGGGGTAAAATCGAGGCAAAAGCTAAAGGCGCATTCCAATGCTCGAAGCTCAAAAGTCTAAATGCTCCTAAAGAATGAAACTAGGCATGGCAAGAGTGGCAGTACAGTTTCCCCGCGGGACGTTATGAGCCCGGTCGTATGCGTGCCTAGAGCAGATGAAGGTTTGATGACGGACACAAAGCCCCGGCGTAACAGACCAAATCTCTTGAAGAGTCGTGAGAAGGACTCGAGCCCTAAAAACCTCTATACCGATTACCGACTTCCCTGTCAGATTCTTTTTTTATTTCCCGTGGACTGGATCGTACCCCATGTATGGCCTCAGTAGAGGCATCGTTAAGTGAAATTGGACCTTGGCCTTGGATGGTCACCCCCGATGCACGTTGTGCTTAAGGAGCCCCTAATGAGATATGTGTGTCTCCCGTCGTCGGGTTTGGGCTAGCTTCAAAATCTAAAAAAATCAAATATTTCAAAACCCCAAAAAAATCAAATATTTCAAAACTCGAAAAAATCAAATATTTTAAAACCCCAAAAAAATTTAAATATTTCAAAACCCAAAAAAGATCAAATATTTCAAGACCCAAAAAAAAATCAAATATTTCAAAACTGAAAAAAATCAAATATTTCAAAATCCCAAAAAAAATCAAATATCTTCAAAATCACAAAAATCTTTTCAAAATTATCACTTGTATTTCATGGCATGCATTGCGTCCTTTTTCTTTCGTTATTTTGCCTATTTGATAAGGCTTATCCCCTTGACCAAAAATCAAGGATTGGTTATTTCCTAACCTGCTCCAGGTAAGGGGTTAAGCCTAAAACAAATTTAACATATTTGATCTAAGTGTGTGTGCAGGGGCGGGTTATACAAATGATGCTGGAAGCTACAGGTACGCGATCTCTAAGATGACCATCTAAGTCCTTCAAACGGCCATCATATGACCCTTCTAGGCTTCTAGACGGCCTCTATAAGGCCGTCTTCATTTTGTTCCACAGGCCCACCGGCTCTTCCTTGTGCCCACAGGGTAGCGGTCAATAAGGGCCGCTTATTCTTCACACAGTCTCTCACTAACCGCTCTAGCATCCTAGATAGTCTCTCGATAGACCGCCTACCTTTTGTTCTAAATCACTCACATCCGTCCAATGGGCGGTCTATCTGAGGCCGTTTGCATTTGATCCGCGGTCATATGAGGACCGTTCAAATTTCTTAGTGGCCTTATACGGACCGCTTCATTTTCAGAAAGCTACCCCAAATCCACACAAACGCATGAGAAACAAAGGCCAATTTCATTCAATCAAAAGCATCCCATTCTTTATTCAAAAATGAATCAAAGTCAATTCAATGAGTCTCCATACATCATAAATGCTAAAAATCACTCAATCCTCAGCCGGGCATCCCCGCGAGGCCTAATCTCTCTGAGCTCTCTCACATAAGTCTGGTACACCTCCTGAAGCTCTGTCACCTCCGCAGGTAGGATGCGTGTCCTGCTGATCTCCCACATGATCAGTGTGCTCATGACCGCCTGCTCATCCTCCTCCATCCCAAGCCTCTGTAGTGTGGGAAGGTGGGGTAGTGCTGGAACTATCATCTTGGAGAGCTCGACCTGTAGAAAACATCTATGTGGGCTGTACATCGCCAAGCTGATGTCTCCCACAAGCCGTAAGTCGAGCCCAAGCCTCCTAAGAAGCCTAAGGGTGGTGCTGTGGAGGAAGAACGGGCGCATCACGAACCGGTCCAGGGGCAGAGTGTTGATGTAGAGACGCCATTCATCCCTAGTCTTCTTGTCTGCAGTCCTGCACTCCACCTGCTGAGAAAACCTGAAAGAACCGCCAATGAAGAATAGTGGATGGCTCCCGAAGATCTGGCTGACCGAAGTGATATCCTCCCTAGGCATGAATTTCAACCTGACACCCATCCAGCACTCTAGGAGAACCATAGAGCTAAAAGGGGAGCCTCCTAAGGCTGCTGAGCTAAGGCCCTCGTATAAGTAAGCAAGAACAGCCTTAGATATAGAAAGACACTGCCATAGGCCACTAATGGTGCTAAGGATGGGTATATCTAGGACATGGTCGGCAGAGGGGAAGAGCATGGCCCCACACAATCAAATGGAAGCAGTATTGGCTATGGCTTCATCCCACCCACACTTGTTCTTACAATGAGCTATGACCCACTGGCTCAAGGGTAGCAAATGGATATGGTGTGGACCAATCATAGTGCGGATGTCCTTAGCGCTAGGTAGGAACTCCTCTAGAATGAGGGCAGGATCCACAGGAACAACGGTATGGCAAACTAGGTCACCCACTTTGGATCTAGGAAGGGATAAGTAGGTCTCTACCTCCTCTAACAAGATGGTGGCCTCAAAGGAAGGGAAGATGAAAGTATGTGTCTGTGGATGCCACACTTCTATCAAAGCTATGATACTATGCCAATATAAGGAGAGCTTGGGATAATTTTTGGCTAGGATCAAGAGGGGATGCAAGTGCCAGGCCTTTAGGATGGATATCACGGTTATAGGGAGCTCACGAATCATGGGAGCCATCCACTTCAAGGTGGAATAATGTCTCGGGCCAGGGAGAAGCTGAGATAAAAAGAGAGGAAAAAGAAAAAAGGAGAGGAAGAATATAAGCATTTTTGAAGGAATTGAATGAAATAAGATTGTCTTACCTCTCTCAAAGGGCTGGAGCTTAGATGCCCGGGGATGGTGGTCAACCGTTGTAGCATCCCATGCTCCTTCCTAGCCGACTTTGGCCCACCATAAGCAATCCCCTCCATAGAACTTCCTTCAAGGGCCCTCTTCATGGTATTTTGGGAAGGATTAGCAAAGTTTTCAAGGTCTAAAGGAGAGGGTTTGTGTGAAGAATGAGATTGGAGTGCCCCTCTACTTTTAGGACCTGATTTATGGCCTAATATCCCTAGGATTGAGATAGGATAACTCTAGAATGGGTTAGGATAGGCTTTGGCCCCAATTGGGACTCTTTCCCCTCGGGTTGGGACTCTCCAAGAGAGTCCCATTCGAGCTATCAGAGTTTCTACATAAGCGGTCTATCGAGCGACCGCGGATGTGTGAAAACGGTCTACCAAGGACCGTTTACATTCCTTCCCCACACTTCGCCTCCTGGCGCACTAGGCGATCCGTGTAAGGCGGTCTGTCAATGCCAACGGTCAAGAAAAGACCGTCTTTCAGGATTCACGGTCTATTGGGGACCGTCTACATCCTTCTTTGGAGCTTTGGCAGAACAAGCACCCGCGGTCCACTATGGGACCATTTGACTCCTGGAGCGGTCATCTTGATGACCATCTATCTACCTGAAGCCTTATTTTTTGTTCTTCTTGCACCAAGTCCACTCAGAGTATGATGTCCCTCTCTCTCACTCTCTCTCGTGTCAGGTTAGGATGCGTTGTTAGTCAGTTAGCATCAAGCACACACATTCATTCATAACATTCATTTTCAAAACCAAAACTCATCATATCAAAAGCTTATCATCCACATGTACACAAGTCATATCTAAGCACATCAAGCCTGACCCTCCCCTGGGCCGCCACTCTCACCCGAGCCCTCATGCCTCTTCGATGGCGGGGGCATCGCTGAGCTCGCCTCCTCTCGGGGCCGTCGGCGCCGCTCCTCCTCCTCGTTCCTCGGGTGACCGGAGGAGCCCGTGAAGTAACTCCTGTAGGAGCCGTGCATACTGTGTGTGCCGCTCGGAGCTCCGCTGCGCTCGGATCTCCGGCTCATTCCCTCCACGACGCCCTCCAGCCTCGTCACCTGAAGCCGGGCTCGCTCCGCCTCAGCTCGGTAGAGCTCCATCTCTGCCGCCCCAGCTCGGGCTCGCTCTAGCTCTGCGCGGAGGATCGCCACCTCGATCGCATCCGTCGGACGGCTCCGCTTCATCTCCTCGCGGAGACGGGCAACCTTATCCTGTGCCGCTACACGGCTCTGCTCCATCTCCTCTCGAAGCCGGGTCAGCTCGATCGTCTGCATATGCATACATCATGATTAGTTGAGTTGCATTTCATAATCAGAATCAACTGGCAAAGCGTAGTGTGCTTACCCTCTTGGTGAGAGCGGCCTCGGCCTCCTTGCCCTGTGTCTCCATCCTCGCGAACTCTGCATCCCGCTCGGCACGGTCCGCGGACGGCTAGGAGGAAGAAGAAGGCGCGTCAGCTCCCTAACGCTAGCTCCCCTCGGCTCGCAGCATTTAGAATTCTAGGTCAGTCAATATCATAAGCATATGCATAATTACGTCTAAGGTTTAGTGACACTCACTAGGAGGTCCAGCGCCTGTCGGAGCTCGTCCCGCTGCTGGACGGTGGAGTGCAGAAGGCCCTGAAGCTCGGCGATCCTCCCTTGGGGGTCGAGCTGCATGTAGAAGTCTAGTGTCAGTGCATCATAATCATAAAAACATAATAGAGAGCATGGAGTTAAAGTCGTACCGGTCGTCAAGTGCCACGGAAGGCCTGGTCTCCGTAGCACCTGGCGTACGTTGTCAGGTACGCCTCGTCACTCTCGGGGCGGGCGCACACCACCCGTCCGAGCCCCATCCAATCACGAATCTGCTCCTCTGCTCTGCTAGTCCAGTCGATCTCCGCCTCTAGTCCTAGCGCGTGTCGACCGACTCACTCCTCCGACTTCTCAGGAGCCGGGAACTCGACCTCCGCCTAATGGACCCCAAGGGTCCTCATCACGAGCCAGTAGTAGAGGGGCTCCACCATGTTCATGCAGTGGAGACAGATGTCACGCCCAGCGTAGACCAGGGCAGCCACCACCCAGGGCTAGCCCACGTGCCCCTCTCCCTAGTAGGGGGTCCATCGGACTTGTCAAAGAGCAATTGCATCAGCATTTAGGCACATAGGCATATAGTTGCATTTTCAAAGCTTAAGTTCAAGATCTTATCGAAGCGTAGGGTAGAGTGTCCAGGTCATCCTGAATCGCCCGGACCTGGCGACATAGGGAGCCGACCTCACGGGGCGCCGTCCACCGTCTCGCGATCGGCAGCCGGTCCGGATGGGTCTCCTCTCCTCTCCCCAGCCCGGGGAGGTGCACATAGGCCCACACCTGCATTGCATTGCATTAATTGTTAGCACATAAGCATTTAGAATTCACGTAGTAGTTGCATAATCATGTTAGGAGTCGAGTCGTACCTGGAGAAGTGGTGAGAACCCGCCGGGCATCGTGCGTTGGCTCGTCGAGCTGAGGGTGTTGAAGAGGAAGGCGAGGACAGCCGCTCCCCACGCGTACTCTCCAACACGGTCCACCTCCTTGAGCAGTGGCGACAAGCAGCAGCTGACCACGTCTCCCCGAGTGGCGAAGAGGAGCCTCCCGAAGAACAGCATCAGGAATCACCTCAGCACTCTGTCTGCCGCTGGTCCCGCTGCAGCCGCTACCCGTAGTCGTGCCCGATCCGTCAGTCTTTGGAGATGCTGCTCGGGCAGCTCCCCAGTCGTGATCCCCGCTCCCCTCAAGCCGAGGCTATCCTGTAGCTTCACCCGCTGCAGTGTAGTCGACTGTCGCTCCAGTCGCAGCAGCTCCAGGCCCAGCAACCTCTGGGCTAGCTCCCGGTAGTCGGGGAAAGTCCTCCCGCTAACTGGTGCTCCGTGCACGCATAGGCCAGTGATGCGCGCAACGTCCTCTAACATTGGGACCATGTGGCCCCAAGGAAAGAGGAACGTCTGGCTCACCGGGTCCCACCGATCGTGTAGGGCGTAGAGGAGCGTCGTGTCCAGCCGAGTCACCTCCATGGCGAGGAACTCGTCGAACCCCATGGCTGCCAGGCGCTCCCGCTGGAAGTCGGGAAGTGCAAGGTACACTTCCCGGACTTGGAGCCATGAGATCCAGGTCCTACGCTTTCCCTGCATGCATTTAAACAATTCCATTAGTCGTACATTTTATAATAAAGCATGCATCTAATAAAATTACTATTTTTGAGGTCAACGATCCCCACTGGGCCGTTTATATCACAATAACGATTTGTTTCTTGCCGTTTTCACTCCTGAAAGTCTCCTTTATCTGCACAGCCATCCATTTGACCATTTTTCCTAGAGGACAGCCCGTTGAGAACCGCTTGGTTCCTAGACGGCCCAATATGGACCGTGTATCCTTCATCTGTCTATCCACAGAACGGCACTTTCTTGACCGTTTAGTACCCAATAGTCCCCATCCAACCGTTTTGATTTTCCCCTCATCCCTCGTTGATCTGAGTCTACACGGTCAAACCCATGACCATTTGTTTACTAGGCGGCCAGTTGGAGACCGCTTGATCTTCAACATTTCAGCTTCCGGACGGTCCTAAGTGGACCGCCTATGTTTTCAGTGGTCTTCTTTAGACTGTTTTACTCTGACTGTTGGGTTCCATCAGAGCGGCCACCCATGGACCGTCCTAGGCCCCGACGGTTCTATGTGAACCGTGTGATTTGATTAAGCGGTCACTGTTAGACCGTGTTATGATCGCCGTGCCCGACGGCATTTCATCTTCTTTCCCCACCTCCATTAATGGCCTAAATGGCCTTACAACTGATCCTAAGGGGTCGTATGCCCCTCTTCTACCCCCTAGGGTTGCATGCATGCTAAAAAAGTTGAAGTGGGATGGGTTTAGGGGCCTACCTCGGAGGTTCGCGGTGGTTTCTCCACCGTTGCTGTGGCCGCCTCCGGTGGTGCGTCTGCGCCCTCCTCCCTGGAGACGATTGCCGTGGCGTCTCCCTCGGCCACGGGCGGTGGTGGTGGTGCTTCTCCTTCGGCCGTGGGCGGTGGCGGCGTCGTCTCCACTGTGGGGGTCGCTGTCGGCGGTGCGGTGGTGTCTTCCCTGGCCATCTGGCGAAGGAGGCGCTTCGAAGCCTGGCTCTTGAAACGCATAAGAGACTAGAGAAAGGAGGAAGGGAAGGCTGGGGAGTGTGGGAGAATGGAGGTTGAAATGAGGGGGAGGATGGCCTCCGTCGGTTACGGTGGAATGGGAAATGAGGGGGGTGAGGAAGAAGATGATGAAGGCATCGGTTTATTTTTTTGAAACCGATGATTTAAAAGCGGTCTAGTGATAGACCGTTTATGTTTCGGGCGGTCTCCCATATGGCCGTTTATTCGTTACGATTGTCATTCAAATTCTCACAGACTGGGCGGTCCTTTCTGGACCGTGTATAATCTCTGGCGGTCTGGTCTAGACCGTGTATGTGCTGAAGTATTGAATGACCTTTTAGGTTTTGTCTTCGATGCATTATGTGCTTAAGTTATTTTTTTTTTGCTCAATTGGCTTGTTTTTATGATATATCAATTGCAAATCCTGCTCATGATTCCCTTGCAGCCTCACTTTGCCTTGCCTTCCACTACCGGACAGGTAAGTCAGGTAAGTATCTCAATCTTTATATCCCTTAATGCATTACTATATGGTAACTATACTATATTATCTCGAGAACCAGCTGGTTGTTCATGTGTTCCAGGATCTGACGTTCCCCTATAACAAAAATGATGATGATCTAGGTTCATGTGTTTAATCATCGGATAGGCCGTTAGGTTGGAAGGATTAGGGGATGATGGTTCTGTCTTGCATGCCGTGGTTGCAGATAGTGTCCTGACCCTAATTATTCCAGTATAGAAATATTATTCTCAAGTATTTTCTATTTTATGATTTTCCTTGCATTCGTTTTAATGATTTCTTTTATTTTTAGCCTAACATGCATCATGTGCATCTTTTGAGCATTCATGACCCATGGTCTGTCTGAAGTGTCTCCTTAGCAATGGATGATCGTGTGTTCATAGTTTGGGTAAGAGGAGCTATTCCATTCCGAGTTGGAAGGTTCTCTCTAGTCTATTCACCTGGTTTGGTTGACTAATAGTCCCGGTCTGGAGTTTTAGTTTGCCCTTTTACTTTACTGCGTATTATGATCTCCTCATTGGTCCGAGGGATTGTTTCCCCCATGAGGTTGATCATGTGTTTTCCTTTTCTTTTAGTTAGTTTCTCCAGACTGGTGTCGTTTTAGTTCGATCATACCTTGTGTTTGGTTCGGACTTTTTCGGAAGATTCCTATCGCTCATTGGTAAGAAAACGAGTGTCTTTTGCCTTAACGCCCACTTTTCAGTCCGCTCTGCTTCATTTCCGCTTCGTCTCCATGTTCCATTTCACTTTTGCTTCACCTCCGCTCGCTCCCCTACAAAGAGGACGTTAAGGAGGAGCATCTGTTGACACCCATTTTTTACCTTAAAGTGAAGTCTTTCTTCTTACCTTCATTTTTAATGCCTCGAGTTGTCCATTACTCATTGGGCCATTTCCAGGCATGTCTGTGGGCTACTTTTTATGGATATTTCCTCCCTGGCTAGGTTTGCTCTTGAATTCAGGCTTAGTTGGCCTTGATTCCATTTGGTTTTCGGAGTAAGTGGGCTTATTTATCCCATTTTATTGATTTCAACCGCCCAGCATATAGGCGGTCTAGCAATAGACCGTTTAGAATTTTAGGCAGTTGCCTCGAGACCGTTTTACATCACTTATCTCTGGATTTATTGGCTATTTTCTGATTTTCCACCGACACCATTATAGACGGTCTTACATTAGACCGCCTATACTTGTCGGGCGGTCTATCGATAGACCGTTTATTGGCCAGAGTCCTAAACGGGATAATTTTTCAGATAAATATCTAGTTATCCTATGTTTGTTGAATTATCACCGACATCGGTACACGGTCTGGCAATGGGCCGTGTGGATTTCAAAGCGGTCTAGAGATGGACCGGCTTTATCTTGAGAGTCCCACGCCGAATACTTCGGTCAGTTCTCTGGGATAATTGGCTTATTTAGCTTATTTTATATTTACCACCGACACCTAAAGGCGGTCTAGCAATGGACCGTTTATTGGCGTGGGCGACCAATCGAGAGACCCCTTATATGTCAGAAATCCTTGCCTTAACTATTTTTTCTCTCCACCCGTGGTTAAACCTCTCAATTGCTCTGCCATTTTCTCCACAGATTCTCAACCAAATGAGGTCCCGTTTGATCCTGGCGGGAGATGGAAGTATTATCTATGAATTATCCTAAATAATCATGCCTTAATTCGCGCGGGAAAACCCTAATTCGAGGCTGGACTTTCAGGGGTCTATAAATAGTACTCTTAGTCCAAGCTTGAAAAAGGGGAGATCCAGTGTTCGCGTCGAAGTGCTGTCGGATTTTCGAACAAACTATAGCCAGGGAGGGAGGCTCTCTACGTCCATTTGAGCGTCTGGTTTAAGGAGTAGTGTTTATTTGGTGTTTTGGTCTAGGTGTCCAAGTCATTCTTCCATCCATTGCATGCTCATTTTCCTTCCCTTTTCATCCACGTTTTTCACTGTCATCTCCATTCTAATACCCCTCCTATTGTTTTTCACGCCCCATAGGGGTTAAAAACCCAACCCTAGGTATTCCCCCTTCCATTTGTGATGTTAATCCTTCATCTCTTTCTATAGTTATTGCACATTCCAAGGCTAATTTGGGTTACATTGTCTTGTTATTTGCTTTGTCTTGCAGGTCAACAGAAGCTAAGCATGAGGCCCATCCCCTCTGGCTGGCCAGAAGGGGTGGAGGAAGACGTTCCACATCTTGGGGTCTTGCGGCCTGCATTCGCCCGCTTGAAGACGTGAGCGGTCTCTAAAGGACCGTTCATCTCTATTCGACGGCCTGTCACACACTGTGTAAGTACCAGACCGTTCTTCGTCCCGCGTTCCTCTACAGCGCTGTAAGCGGCCTATCGCTCGGCCGTGTACCTTCTCGGGCGGCCCTCTATAGGCCGTGTTCGTCCTGACAGCGCTGTACATTGGCGAGTGTCTCATCCTCTCCCCTTTCCAAGGTACGTAGTGCTATTACTCTGCATTTCGTGTCTTGGTGGCGATCACATTCCTTTTTTTTGCTAATCTCTCATACACACACCCTCTTTGTTTTTCTTAATTCCCTTTAGCATTTGTTTCACACATTTGTCCAAGGGAAAGAAAGAAAAAAAAATTGTCTATAGTAATGTGAGAGTTTTCACCCAAGCCAAACAAGTTAATATGATGGGAAATATTTTAGGAGTTTTAATAGACCTTTTAATGATTTGATTTAAGAATAATTCCCTCAAGATAGGAATGCTATGGGAATAAGGTCCAAGCTTTTGGTTGACTAAGGTTAACTCCCTCACACATATGCAAATGCAAGCCAAAGGGGTGGAAAAGGTACAACCGGCCCAGCATCCGTGTGGGAATCCATGGCTCACGGGGACTTACCGAGGTCCCGGATAAGATCACCTAGTCGACCCCAAGGAATATGGAGGCGAGAGGATCACTTACGAAGGACGAATGCAACTACAATATGAAGGATGCATGGCCCTATGTGCAACGGAGTGCATGTAATTTCTAGCCTAAATTTAGAAAATCAAGGCAACATTTAATTATGTAAACACAATGATATGGCTGCAAACAAAGTGAGAAATCCAAGACAATATGAAGGACAACAATGCAAGACCAAAAACAAGCACAATTAGGCACTAAAAGATATGAACAACCATGAATGAACGGCATACCTTTATGTCTGCCCTCGGACCTGCATGCAGATTTTATGCACAAAATGTGAAAATGGAGACAAGATTTAACTATGCAAACATGACCCAAATAATGAAAACGATATATGGATGGAAAGACAATACAAAGGGCTACAAGAAGGGCCCAGGAACAGATCAATCAGACCTCGGGAAGGCAATCAAATCATCAACCAAAGACGTACTTGTGAGTCTGTCACGGGACTTGCCTGTAGACTTTATGCAGAAAACTCAAAAATGAGGACACAATTAAACTATGCAAACATGACCCAAATTATTCATATGATATATGGATGGAAAGACAATACAAAGTGCTACAGAACAGGCACAAGAACAGGGCAATCTGACCCCAGGAGGCCAACTAAATCACCCAAGAAAGACGTCCCCGTGAGCCTGCGCGTAGACCTGTCAGAATCAGAAAGTGGTCCTTGGATGACCGTTTTTACCCCCCTTGCGGTCTACCAAAAGACCACAAGGCCAGCAGAAAGGCCCTGGCGGCCCAGTGAGGACCGCTAGGCGCATCTGGCGGTCCTGGAAAGGACCGCAAGGCCCTCACAGACCCTAAAAATGCCCAAAATAGTAGGAAAATAGATAAAACTCTATCTAAACATGCACATGCACACACCCAACTTACCAAAGAGCATGAATAGCGTGATGGGCAATAGGCGTCCCACCGTGATCGCCTAACAACTAGGTTGTTGATGTTTTTGTATCACCCCGCCCCCCCAAACTATGCAAATAAAATAATAGCATGAACAAGCATGAAAGTATGGACTAAGGGGCGATGAAAGATAAGAAAATACTGACCGTGATCGCCACAAAAGATTAACAACGCCAAAAGGATGGAGAAATGAGAGGAACGGTGCTGTGTACCTTGGAAAGATGAAGACTTGATCGTGCTAAAGGAATGGGGTGCGAGAAACTTTATGGATCAGACCTCCTCTCCTTCCAGTCGGCTAGAGGAAGAGGGCCTCACGTTCATATCATGCTCCTGCAAAACAAAGATCAAACCACAAGAGAAAAACCCATTAGAATATGAAGTGTAGCATCAATCCTACAGTGATAAAATAGGGTTAAAAATTGAGGGAGAACGCACTGGGGGAGGTTTTTAAACCCTATGGAAGGGTGCAAAAGATAGGTGTGTGTATTGTGATGAGAATAAAACAAGTAGAGAGAAAAATCATGCAGCATAACTGCGGGAAACGTGCATGCAATATAGAGAAAAGTGCAAGTGTAGCAGGAAAGTGCAGAACTGTGTGATGATTTGTGAAATTTGGAGGATGAGAACTAGGGATAGGAAGAACGAAATCAAGCCCTTGAACGTGGAAAATAAAGGTAATACTTCCCTCTACAAGATGGGGTCAAAGAGTTGAGTTGGAGATGCAGCATGGCTTCACCCCACATCCAGAAAGTGCCCCCCCTCGCGACCTACAAACTGGGCAGGTTCAAATAAAGTTGCAGGAATCCAGAGAGTTCTCTCCAGATTTTAGGGGATATATAGTCCAAGATAAATCGAGTGTGATATATCAATCTCGAGATAATATCAAGGGGAAGAGCCCAGAGAAAATAGATCATGATTTGGTGGAATAATCTAGAAGATATCAGCCCTGGAGGATAACCTCGTCGAGCAGAAAATAGAGTTCTGAAGAAGCTGGACTCTTCAGACCCTAGCGGTCGGTCGACCGATCGCCTGAAGGAAGAAACGGTCGGTCGACCGACCGTTTGCGGGTGGGCACAGAAAAGAAGGCATTCGGGCTGCTGGGAATTGAGCCTAGCGGTCAGTGGATCGACCGCTAGCCAAAGGAAATGGTCGGTCGACCGACCGTTTGTAGGCTTCTGGCGGAAGATGGGTCGGACATCCGTTTGAGCTCCGGATTGGCCCAAAACAAACCCGGAAGTTGGGAAATTGAAAATAAAAGCTTCCAAGGCTCAAATGGGCTTGAAAATGGCCAAGAAATGGGCTCGAGATCGGCTCAAAGAAGACTCCAAAATAATGGTCAATTCAGGGCATTACGGAGGTGAATAAGAGAAATAACTTGACTTGCGGGCTGAAAACAGGTGTCAACACCTGGTAGCTGGTGTGTACTTCTTGTTGATGGAAGCGCAGGTGGCAGTGTGGTGGACATAGTAGCCCATCGTTGTAGCTTCAGCATATGTCGCCCCTGCAGCGGCGACGGGTTCCACCTCTTGAGCATTCAGGAGCTCCACGAAAGTGATCTCCAAGAAGTTGGGGAAACCCACAACGGGCGAGAAATCGCCAAAAGTAGTTGGTACGGTGAGATAGCCGTAAGCAGCATGATTGGTCACCACCTGGGGGCCGAAGGTGAGCGCAACAAATCCTACAACCATTGTGTCTCCTATAGGTGACATGAAACAGATCATCAGTATTTAATAAGGGGCCTCAGGGCCCTCAATCTTGGGGAAGAGATGAAGGGAGACTGGGTCCCACCGGGCGTGCCAACTTGTGAGAATGGGATTATTATTATTTGTATTTAGTTGGTTTATTTATTTATTTTACTTGTAGGGTTTTATTTAAGCGTGTGGGCGTGACAGTCACAGAGTGACAAGTTTATTATGCGCTCTGTCTGACTGATCAGATAAAGGTGAGTGACCGTGTCGGGATCCGAAGTCCACCATACCGTAAAGGCTATGGTGTTAATTATGCCCTTCCGGAAGAAGGACAACCCTTGATTAATCGCCAAGATAGAGGGTCACCGAGGCTAAGTGAATATGCATGAATAAAGAAGTGTGTGTTATGAAATGCAGAATCTAAACATGTACTCATAAACAGAATATGGTAACATTTTATTCTGTTATTAAATCGACTTTCGGTACGTGGCGGAGAACTTAGATCCGGAGATCACCTCACGCTTAGTGAAAGCTTCTAGTCAGACTTAATCTGACCTTCCGCAGATCACCATTTGAGATACCGAAGAATCGAAACAGACAAGCACACAGTAAGATAGATACGTATTCATGTGGGTACATGCTAGTATATGTTCAAATTTATTTTATCATGGCCACTATTTATATTGCCAAAATCATGTTCCCTTTTTATTTGTTCTCTTTCTCTTTTTCTTATATTGTTATTATCATTATTTTCACTATTATTATTATCTTCTATATTCCATGCATACATAACAATCACATATTGATGGAAGGAAAGTGAACCAGTGAGGATCAGTTGATCTGGCGCAAAGAGAGAAAATGGAGAGGAAGAGTGGACTAGCGCGAAAGGAGGAAATTCTTGTGCCGATTCACTTGGCTTCCCACCCCCTTGCCGGATCACCTGACTTCCTACTCCCTGGCCAGATCACCTTTTGGTGAAGCTTGCCGCTGATCCCTGTTGCCCCTCATCTTAGGGATTTTTATCTGATCAAACGAAAGGGACTACGGACCCCAAACAAACCACCCATTTAGTTATTATTGTCCATCTGGGGAAATCGTTCCCCTCTTCTTATAGATGATATTTGTGAAGAAAGAGGTTAGCGCCAGTCCTGCAAACACAACAGGTTGACTAAGCAAAAAGGGAGTCGACGTAGGAGGTTTGGAGTCGACTCAGCAACCAACTGGGGGAAGAGTGGGGTTGACACCAAGGTGCTTTGGGGTCAACTCAAAGGCCAACTAAAGGAAGAAAGGAGTCGACGCACAGGGGCTTGGGGTCGACGCAGGGGCCAACCAGGAAGAAAGAGAGGTCAACGGACCTAGGCTTGGGGTCGACGCACAGGAAATTTGAGGTCGACGTAGGGGCTAGGATCCCACTGCGTTAACTCATGATGATGATGGGGTTGACGCACCTCTCAACAAGGGCCCTCTCTTGACTTCATCTTCCTCCATTCAATTTTTTCTGATGTCATGGCATCACATGTTTAGTTCAGGGACGTGTATTATGATACGCATTAAACTCGTCGTCAAAAGTCATGCCTCAATTTAAAAATTAACCGAACTCAATCACTTAAGAATATATGAATTTAAACAAAGGGGTGATTACGGGTCGATCCCACGGAGAAGAAATATTTTCAAAACAGCATGAAGGAGCATTCTTATATTTGAGAATATCCGAAGTTTTGAGTGAGACTAAACTAATGAAAAATAAAATTGCATGGAAACTAAGTAAAGAATGTAAGAGGGTTAAGGAGAGAAATTGGAAAGAGAGGGAGAAAACTAAGAAGAACACAATTGCACAAGATCTGAACTTTATTACTACGAAAGGTGACAAGTACAACGTATGTAAAAATTAAAATTACAACTTGACTGAAATTAGAAGAGTGAAAGAAGAAATTGGGGTCAAGAGGATGAAGAGTGCCACCGTCTCCAGTAAAGCCTAAAAAACTAAACTTTAGAAAATAGATTGTAACTTGAAAATGATGAAGAGTTGAAAGAAGAGGTAGAAGAAGTTGAAGAACACCTAAAAATGAACAACTTTTGTGAAGACAGTAAGAGAGAAAGAGGATCAGAATGGGGAGAAAAATGACAAAGAACAAAGTTATAAAAATCGGATGAACAGTAAAAATTGCAAACCATGGCTTTGGAAAACTGGAAATAAGTTGAAAACGGAAGAGAATTAGAAGAAGAGGAAGAAGAAAGATTGGAAGAACACTTAAAAATGCAGAACTTTGAAGAAGAAAGTAAATTAAAATGACGAGCAAAAGTGCTTGAAAATAAGGCTAGAAAAGGGGCTAAGCGGATAACTCCTCCCACTGTTCCTCTCGGGTGCTTTTATAGTGTGCAGAGGGGGCTTCACGATCGTGGGTCTTCAGATTTAGCTCCAATCCGATATTCCAACATCAAGGTTTGATCAAATGAGGATTATTGCCATAGATAGAGCCCTCCCTTCTTCAAACAAGAGGAGATAAACTCAAATAATAGAAGATAACAACGATCGGGGTAACTCATTTCTGTTTCAAACTCTTCTGGAAATGGCGACTGGGGCTACGGGCGTAAATTAAAATAACGACTGCGCGATCGGTCACACATTCCTTTTTTCCTTTTTTTGACATTTTCCTCTTTTTCATAAATCCAAGAAATGGTGACTTTATGGACGGCCGCTAATTCTTTTTTCTATTTTTCTTTGATTTTTCGCATAAATAAATGCGCGCCCGACCAAACGGTCGCTTATTCTTCTCCAAAGAAATAATGCCTTCGCGAGTGGTCACACATTCTTCTTTATTTTTAAGCTTTTCTTTTTTTTCCTATTTTCATAAATGAATGTGTGCCTCCATACTCAGTCGCGAATTCATTTTTTTTTCTTTTTTTCCTTTTTTCCAACAAAATAAATTGGCACCCTCTATTTTCATAAATGAATGTGCGCCTCCAAAGAAATAATGCCTTCGCGAGTGGTCGCACAATTTCTTATTTTTAAAAAATTCTTTAAAAATGGCGTCTGACGATCTGGACGCTATTTCCTGAAAATTCAAAAAAACCAAAATATCAATATATTTCCTCTCAGAATGACTCTCAAAATAATTGTGAAAATTCTTGAATATTTCTCACATGGTCATTTAGGCTCAAAAAGATGATAAAATGCATGCAGACTCAAATAATGGTGAGAATGAGATTTGTTCATATTAATGCATAACTTTACTCATTTAATGCTCAAAGATGATAAATGTGATGCAACTTATGATATATAATATAGTACTTATCACACCTCCCAACTTACTCATTGCTAGTCCCTTAGTAATGCAATTAAATTAAAATTCAAGACCAACAAGAGTTTACAAAATCCATACTCTCATATCCAAAGATTAGGAATCCATAATCATTGATACATACTAGCCTTATGTTTGAAAATGAAAGGACAAGATCAAGAATGTAAATTAAAATTCAAAAGCACTTGTGCATGTGTAACTACCAAATCCACAGCATAGATAATTGCGTCTCTCATTTACTATTCCGAACAAGTGTCTTTCAACCCTGCACCTCTTAGATCAGAGCATTAAATATACTAGCTTTTTAGTCTGCCTTATTTCTATGTCCCTTTAGGATCTTTTCACACACATGATGCTGCACTATCCTTCACTGTTTAACATAAACCTCGACTCTTGCCTTAGCAGAAGCAAGTCCAGTTACACAGATCAAGGTTTTCTTTTCTGTTTTATGTGAACCTCAATACGTCTTAGGTGAAGTAGGCCCGGTTACTAAGACTAGGTGCATTTTTCATGGTGTTTCTTCTCTCTCTCTCTCTCTCTCTCTCTCTTTTCATTGTGCCATTTGCACTGATTTAACTTGGCAAAAAGCTTATAAAATGATCTCTTTCTTGAGAAGTGCAAAATATCAGACACAATACCTAAAATAGTAGAAGGCTTGTCCCACTTGTTTCATTAGTGTGCAAAGTGATTTTATTTTCTAAAGTGCACATGAACTTTAAAGAGATTTTTACATCAGTTTTCCATGGCTAGATAAAAATAAATTTTCCTTCATCCTTCTCTCCAGCCTTTTCTATTCCAGAATTACTTTTAATTGAAGCATGATTCAATAAAACTCAAAATGGGGATTTCATTTTTTCATTCATTTTTATGCAAAAATTTCTATCAGGTTGTACTATATGCATCATGAAAAAATTTTCTCTCTCTCCCCCCAACTTGAATGGCATTGTCCTCAATGACATATAGAGCAGAAAGTAATGTAACAAAGAATATAGTTGAGATGGAGGGATACAACCTGGTGAGCAAGACAAAACTTTCATTAATGTTATGGACGACGACCACGTCCTCCTCTTTTACTTTGACCTAACTTCTGAAACACACTTAAACAAAAAAACATCAAACAACAAAAATAGTGGGTTACCTCCCAGAAGTGTTAAGTTTTCCGTCTTCAGCTAGGCGCATGAAAGCTCGCAAAGATTTCATTCTAGATCACTCAAAGCAATGGACTCTTTTAACAGCTGATCATTTTCCAAGTAAGGTTTTAATCTTTGACCGTTGAGAGTGAAATTGTGACCATTTTTAGGATTCAAAATTTTAACAGCACCATAGTCAAAAATTTTAACAATAAACGGTCCATCCCATCTGGATTTTAACTTACCGGAGAACAAGTATAGACTAGAATTAAAAAGTCAAACCTTTTGATTAACAGAAAAGTTTTCCAGTGAATATGCATCGTGAAAAATATTGGTTTTAGCTTTGTAAATCTTTGAATTCTCGTAGCCTTCATTTCTTAGATCATCCAGTTCACTAAGTTGTAGAGCTCTTTGGGCACCAGCTTGATTAAGATCGAAGTTAACTTGTTTAATGGCCCAATATGCTCTATGTTCAAGTTCTACAGGCAAGTGGCAGGCTTTTCCAAAAAATAAGTATGTAAGGTGACATGCCAATGGGAGTCTTATATGCAATTCTGTAGGCCCATAATACATCATCTAGTCTCTCGGACCAGTCTTTCCTATCTGGCCTAACTATCTTATGCAAAATATTTTTGATTTCTCTATTGGACACTTCAACATGGCCACTAGTTTGGGGATGATAGGGGGTAGCGAGCTTGTGAGTTATGCCAAATTTGTGAAGTAAAGCTCGGAATTGAGAATTTGTGAAGTGAGACCCCCCATCACTAATAATAGCTCTAGGACAACAATATCTAGAAAAGATGTTCTTCTTTACAAACTTTATCACCACCTTATGATCATTGGTCTGAGTAGCCACAGCTTCAATCCATTTCGAAACATAGTCCACTGCCACCAAAATATATTCATTGCCAAAAGAAGGTGGAAATGGTCCCATAAAATATATTCTCCAAACATCAAAAATTTCAACTATCAGAATGGGATTAAGCAGCATCATATCTTTTTTAGAATTGTTACCCACTGCTTGACATCTCAAACAAGTTTTTAAAAATTCATAAGCATCCTTAAATAGTGAGGGCCAATAGAATCCACTTTGTAATACTTTCGCCACAGTCTTCTTTCCTGAAAAATGTCCCCCACAAGCGAGATATGAGCGGAAATTTTCAAGGGCAAAAACGGCAGCCAGTAATTCCTTATCCGTGGTGGTGTAGTTCAATTGGGCATCGGTGAGGGTGCGACTCGCGTAATAGATCACCACGGGTTTCTTATCAATCCTTTGACCTAGGACAGCTCCAATAGCATAGTCCGAGGCATCACACATGATTTCAAAAGGGGGCGACCAATCAGGCGATCGAAGAATCGAAGCTTGAGTAAGGGCCGCTTTTAAGGAATTAAATGCCTTAAGACACGAATCATCAAATTGAAAGGGAGAGTCCTTAGCTAGCAACTGAGTGAGAGGACGAGCAATGGTGGAAAAATTTTGAATGAATCTATGATAGAATCTCGCATGGCCAAGAAAAGATCAAATTTGCTTGACAGAAGAAGGAGGAGGAAGATATGAAATCAGATCAACCTTAGCCCTATCAACCTCTATTCCTCTCTCTGAAACCACATGGCCTAAAACTATTCCTTCTCTAACCATAAAATAGCTCTTCTCACACAAGATTTGATTCAATGCACCTCTTTAGCACATGCGTTAGATTTTCTAAACAATTCTCAAAGGAAGTACCAAACACAGAGAAATCGTCCATAAACACTTCCAGAAATTCACCTACAATTTCAAAAAATATAGACATCATACACCGTTGAAAGGTGGCTAGGGCATTGCATATCCCAAACGACATTCTTCTAAAAGCAAACGTGCCATAGGGACACGTGAACGTTGTCTTCTCTTGATCTTCTGGGTAAATAGCAACTTGATTGTACTCAGAATAGCCATCCAAAAAGTAGAAATACTTCTGCCCAGCCAGTTTCTCTAGAATTTGATCCACAAATGGGAGTGGGAAATGATCTTTCTTTGTCATCGAATTCAATTTTCATTGGCACTTCTTCTCCTTTCTCATTAGTAACCACCGTCAGCCCTGACTTCTTAGGAACAACTTGCGTCGGGCTAACCCACTTGCTATCTGAAATGGGATATATAATCCCAACATCCAGCCACTTCACAACTTCTTTCTTCACCACCTGGTTCATGTTTGGATTCAGCCGACGTTGCATCTCTCTGCTAGGCTTGACATTGTCCTCCAAATAGATATAATGCATGCACACATCTGGACTAATACCCTTCAAATCCACCACTGACCAACCTATCGCCCCCTTGTGCTCCTGAAGGACATCTAAAAGTTGAGATTCCTGAGCAGAAGTGAGAGTGGAAGCAATAATTACGGGTAAAGTGTGGTCGGGGCCCAGATAAGCATATTTTAAAGAATCTGGCAGAGGTTTCAATTCAAGAACGGGCGGCTGATTCAAAGATGGAAGAACAGGTTTAACTTGCAATGGAGGGAGTGGTTCTATCTTAGAATAGGGTGTGGAAGAGAATAGAAAATCCTACAACATGCTACCCTCTTCTAAGGTATCCTTTACTTCATACGGATTTTCATCAATTAATTCCTCAAAAATATCAATAACATTACATTCCTCATCTTATTCCAGATATTGGGATGCTCTAAACACATTCAAAGAAACCTTCTCACCTCCGAATGATATATCCATCATTCCCGTGGCACAGTTTATATTGACCTTCGCCGTAGCTAAAAATGGTCGTCCCAAAATAATTAGAGTGTGTTTTAATTCCTGGGACGATGCCATATCCAAAATGAGGAAATCCACCAGGAAATAGCACTCATGTACTTTCACAATAACATCTTCTGGTAAACCCCTCAGAGTTTTCACAGATCGATCCGCCAGCTGAAGGATTATAGATGTGGGCTTCAACTCCCCCAGATCAAACTGCTCATTTATAAAGGTGGACAAAAGATTTACGCTGGCACCTAAGTCTAGAAATGCCTTATCAAATGTAACTCTACCTATATCACATGAAATTAGAGGAGCTCCGGGGTCCTTCAACTTTTTAGGTAAGTGGTTCATCACCACAGCACTAACATCTTCAGATAGGCGGATCTTTTGAGTTATCGCCTTAGGCTCCCTCTTCGGAGTGCATAGCTCTTTCAGAAACTTTGCATATGCCGGCACATGCTTAATCACGCCCAGAAGTGGAATATTGATGTTCACATGTTTAAACAATTCCACTAATTCCTCTTGTTGAATCGACTTTTTCTTGTGAGCTTTTGACTTTAGAGTATCAGGATAAGGGATCTTAGGAACATATTCTTGGGGACTTCTTTTATCAACTTTAGCCTTACCTTTATCCAGCTTCTTTTCTCCCCCCTCCAACTTCTTTTTCTCTTGCATAATCACTGGCTCCTCATCTTCACTATCACTTTCCTCGTGAGCTTCATGGCCCGAACTACTTCCAACTTCTCTAGCCTTATAAGGGTCATCTAAAATCTTCCCGCTCCTAAGGGTAGATATAGCCTTGGTATTCTCAAATTGAGGGCCCATAGAAGGAGGAGGCTAAGGTTGGTTTGGTTGAGGAAGAATAGGCGGAGCTCTCTGAGGCAAACCTGGGGGTTGATTCCTGGGGTTAGCCACTGGTTGGCTAGGAAGTTGGCCTACCTCTCTTCTCATGTTATTCACTGCTAACTGCCCTATTTGGTTCTCCAACTTGAAAATAGATTGATGCTGAGTAAGGATGAGTTTTTGGAGTTGTTCGAATTTCTCAACGAAATTGGGCTGAGTAGGAGGTGGCTGGTATTGGGGTTGATGAAAACGATTAAAAGGATATTGATTATATGGGCCCTGAGAAAATTGATTTTGATTATACGGGGCCTGAGCTTGATGGAATGGAGGTAGAGGGTATTGATGTTGAGCTTGTTGAAAAAGAGATTGAAAATGTTGGTGAGATTGACTTGGCACTTGAAAGGGTTGTTTTGAAACAGCTTGATTTGAGGGATTAGCTTGCATAGGTGGACCTTGTTGCGATTTCTAAGAAAAATTGGGGTGGTTTCTCCAACCTTGATTATAGGTGTTAGAATAAGGATCATAAGCAGGTTTGGACACACCCTGAGCAGCAAAGATTTGTTCTGGGATGAACGGGGGAAGCTGAGCTGCCGTAGGGCAATCAGTGACAGCATGATTAGGGCTAGAACATAAAACACAGATTTCTTCATTAGTGGGAGTTGATAATGGTTGAGGTTGAGGAACGGAAGAAAAAGAAGGTTCCTGCCTAGATAGCAGTTGATCTAACTTCTGAGCTATTAAATCAACCTTTTCCATCTTCTGAACCAACAAATCTATTTTATTCAATTTCTGAGTTATGGCATTGATATCCATCTTGTTCTCAAATTTCCCTTGGTTCTTAACTTCATATAGCTCTGACCTCTTAGATGGCTCAATCATTCTTTCATAAGATGAGAGTGATGATTGACTAATGGAATTTTCACTAAGCATCTCAAATAAATCATAAGCCTCGTCCTCGCTCTTACTCATAAATGCTCCCCCACATGAAGCATCCACCATATGTCTATAATTTTCCAACCCTTATAAAATGCCTGGACAATTTGCCATCTTGATAATCTATGGTGGGGGCATTTCCTTAGCAAATCTTTCAACCTATCCCACGCCTGATGGATTTGTTCTCTAGGGTTTTGTGTGAATCCAGTTATAACTCTCCTCATGATATTGGTTCATCCTATGGGATATGTTGGGTACATGGGGCTCCCTCTCTGTCTTTGGTGATGATTTTGATGATAACAATATATTGTGTGTAAGTATTGTGGAAGATGCTCATTGATTATTTTGGAATTTTGGTGCTCACTGTTATTATCTTGTTTTGCAGGTTGAAATTCATGGTCTTTCATGAATACATTTTTGATGTTGACTCATGCGCACTGTGCATGAGACCTTGTAGCTAACATGTAAAACAATGTGTTTTTCAGTGAACTGTTAAATGGGTCGCTGGTGTGCTCTGTAATGTTGGTGCTTGGGTTTGAACCTGGTTCATCAATGATGGATGTTTAATCATCTTGATATTTGGCTTTATTGCATATGACTACAAGCTAATGTTTTCATGATCATACTTCATGGTATTGATGCATACAAATCATGCATTTTATATTTGGGTTGATGACATTAATCTCATATTCTTTTTCCTTATTTCTGGCTTTCTGCAGGTTTTAAGTCACAAAAGGTGTCTGTGGTCGACCAGAACTGGTTGGGCTGGAGTTTCTGGTGCTGTCCAGAATCTTGCCCAACTAGTGTCGACACCTAGTGCACCGACCTTGTCAATTGGCTTTACATATAGTGCACCGACCTCATCTTAGTAGTTCTATAGATGTGCACTGACCTTGTTTTTGTGTTTTACACAATGTGCACCGACCCATCTTACTGTTTCACAGATGTACACCGATCTATCTTTCCATCTCATATAAAGTACACCGACCTTGTTCATAGGTTTCACACTATATGCACTGACCTTGTTCATAATGCACCGACCTATTCTTTGGGTTTTTCACTATATGTACCGACCTTGTCATATTTGCACCGACCATGTCCTTTGGATTTTTCACAATGTGCACCGACCTTTCAATATATGCACCGACCCTGCTATACATATATATGCACTGACTTTGTCTTTGTGTTTTACACAGTGTGCACCGACTTCGTGCATACTATGCACGGACCTTGTGCATGCTATGCACAGACCCTATCCATAACATGCACAGACCTTCATGTGCTTGGACCTGTGCATTTATCTGCATTACTTGAAGATCAACTTAAGTAATTTGTTTTCACCTAGTGCAGGTTTACATTGGCTTCAAACAAATGGATCCATGGAGAAAGAAGAACATGGAGGAAGTGTTGCGCACCTTGAAGGAGAAGGAAGAAGGGGAGACGGCCATCTACGAGAAAACATGCCGATCTCATTTCAATCTGAAGCGCGGTAGCTCCAGATTCCACCTGGGCGTCTCCATCGGTCTTAGACGGCTTCCTCTCCGTGATCGGATATCCTCAGCGCACTCATTTGTACCGTCTACAAGCTTTCATTACAGATTTGAGGGGGAATCTTTCTTCTCTCATTTCTACTTTTTTATTTGAACATAGATTCATATTATGGGCATTTATTGTATATCCTTTCTTTTCATATAACTTGATATACTTTCGTTTGTGGGCGGAGCTACGTCTCCGAGTGATTGGCTTTATTGCGGGGCAAGGTTCCCCGAGTTTGTGACTGTAGATGGAGCTGCGTCTCCGTGTGGTTTTTGCATCCGGGGTGTGTTCCCCGATTGCCTGTGTGTGTGCTGCGGTGGCAGCGGCTTGGGGCTAGTTCCCGTGTGTTGCATTGCAGAGGAAGCAGCGTGTGTGGTGTTGGGGTTCATCCCCGTTGCTATATTTTGTAGCGTGTAGTGAAGCCTCACCTGGGTTCGGTGAGGGGTGATGATGGGGACATCACCCACGATTCTCTCTGGCTCGGGACTTCACTTCCTCCTGGAGAGGAATAGGATCGAGCTCCATGTCGAGCAGGGCCCCCCCCCGACCCTTTGCTTTTCTACCTGGATCATTTTGATGTATTTCTTGCCTTTTGTTTGAGTCATTTTGATGTAATTTTCCCATTTCTTTGAGTCATCATCCTAGGTCCTAAGTCATTTCCCTATGTTTTAGTCTTCATCTACCCCTTGGTTACTTTTTGGACAGCTTGGTCATTATGCGTAAAGCCAGGGGTAGTCTTGTCATGTAAAAGTTTGGGTCCCTATAAATAGGACCCCAAACCCCCCTTGGTGAACAAATGAAGAATTTGAATTAAGCATTCCACAAAGCCATTGTGAGAATCCCCCTCTCTCTCTACCTCTCATTCTCTCTCTCTAGCTCTCTCTCCCCCTCTCTCTCTCCTCCCCTCTCTCTCTCTCTCTCTCCAAATTTCACCCCCCCCTCTCTCTCTCCCAATTTCACCCCCCTCTCTCTCCTCCCTCCTTGCCACATCAGCTCCCCCATTAAATACAACCCAGAGAGAGAGGGGCGACCACCTCTCTCTCTCCTCCCCTCTCTCTCTCCCAATTTCACCCCCCTCTCTCTCCTCCCTCCTTGCCACATCAGCTCCCCCATTAAATACAACCCTTCACCTCCCCAAGACCCATAAATCCCCATTCACTCTCACCACTACCCAAGCACCCCTTCGTATCCCAAAGCAACCCTCCCACTTCCCTAGCACCCTTCCCTCTCCTCCAAGCACCCTTCCCTCTTCCCTAAGCATCCCTCCCTCTTCCCCACACACCTCTTCACATTCCCTAGGGGATTTGAATCTCCCTCCCTCCCCTAGCTGCGCACCCCAACCCCATTACCCCCTCCCTTAGCCCTTGGGTGACCCCCCCTCACTCCCCCATTGACACCCCAAGAACCCCCCACGCCCCCATTCCCAGTCCCCCCTTGCTGCCACCTCCCACCACCATCGTCCTCCCACCCAGCTCTCCACTTGTAGCAACTCCTCCACCCCCATACCCAACAAATTCCCACCAAGAACCCATCCCTTTCCTTCCCATCCCTATTGACTTGTGCGCAGAAGAAGGTCAGCAGAGTTCCTGACTGTTGCAGCGCCATCCATGCCCACGTCCTGGTGTTCCTGGAGGTGTGCCATACATCGATGGAAAGCTCTCCCAGCTAGCTTCGCAGGCGAGGCGGTCTCGCCCCTATCCGAGTTCGGAGGCACCCGGGATGCTCATTTTCGTCTGACTGCGCAACTGGGACCTGAGCAGGGACCAGAGCTGTAGTTCAGAAGCTACAGCGACCACACCGGAACTCCCCTTGGTGTGCCACTTAGCCAGAGTGAAGTTCCACCAGTCGCCTATCCAACGCATCCAACGGGGCACCGATTGAAGCCCGAAGCAGCTCGTTCTGATTTTTCTACTCTAGGGTCACAGATCAGGTCAGTCGGGATCCGTCCAGACCCCCTCCCGCTCTTATGGACATATCTCTCGACCCTGACCTCTTCTGGGGACATTCTTTGTTGATGAACTAAGAAGACTCAACCACGCTCGCAACCGTCCTGGTCCCGCCTCGATCGGATCAGGGGAACAATCGTGGTAACATCGTCAACCTTCTGCTACAATCTGGGCTCCGCCCAAACCAGAACCAAGCAGCACCGGTCCAGCCCTCACCTCAGCCAACAGAGACAACCCGACATCCCGAAAAAATTCAGGCCACATCCTGGACAAGCCAGCGACGTTTTGGCTCTGGTCACGTCAGTTTTCGAGTTTGGGAGTGTCCACAGGAAATCTAACAGCGGGTACCTGTCAACGAGCAGAATAGGCGGGCAGAACCTCGAAGGGGCAGTTCAGCTCCGTCCTTAGCTTCACGTCCCTCCCCGCCTGGCCGGTTTACCGCCCCTCCCTGTGTGGAGGTAGTGTTTGTTTGTAATCCAATTCTCCCTACCCCGAGATGCCCCCTCCTGCGTGAGGCGTAGTACATGTAAACTTTTAACATGTCGAAGCTTCAGTCGACGCCGTGTGCGGGGAACCCATACTTCTCCGCTCGCCCTCATCGTCGAACGGGGTTGGTTTCTTCAAACCAACCGGGTAAGCTCCAGCCCTTTCTCCCCTCAGTGTTAGTTCCTTTAATATCCGCGAAACTATTCCGCTGGTCGGTGAGAGAGTGCTCGACCCCGGAGCATCCAGCTTACGTGCGGTCATCGTGGGCTTTAGAGAGAGAGTGACCCAGTGCCCCCAAGGCACCTAGCCAGCCCCTTGATTGTGGGCACCATTCCCTTGGGAGGGAAACCATAGCCCTGATGGCCCTTTGCCATCAAGGGTCTTGCTCCACCACCTCGACTTGGCATCACCGAGTCACCAAGGGAAGCGGGTGCGCGCGGAGGATTGGCGATTTCCGGCAATCTCAATTCTTGCGATTGTGTTTGCGATTTAGGTTCAAGGGAACACGTCCACTTGCTGCATTCTCCCACAGTCTGTGTCACATCAAATGGTATCAGAGCAAATTTTAGACTTGTCTCTATGAGTCTAGTCCTAGGGCATTGGCATTTGGTCTCCCTTGCATCGTGTTTTCCATCGCTCCTTTGCATGACCACCCTAGGGAGACACCCCAAGTACCCATGGACCGATTTGACGCTGCCGTCAACAACCTTCTTGATCAGCTAGATACCATAACCATCCGACTTGACCGGGTTGAAGCAAAATGGAACCACGACCCTAGAGCTCGGCCCCTACGGGATGAATTTGGATGGGAAGCCAATGAACCCCCACCTAGGAACTACGGCCCTAGAGCTCGGCCCCCACGGGATGAATTTGGATGGGAAGCCAATGAACCCCCACTTAGGAACTACGGCCCTAGAGCTCGGCCCCCACTGGATGAATTTGGGAGGGAAGTCAATGAGCCCCCACTTAGGAACCATGACCTTAGAGTCTGGCCTCCACGGGATGAGTTTGATAGTGAAGGGTCGGACTATGATCCATATTATGACTATGAGAGGCCCCGACATTACGGGCGCGAGGAAAGGCGTCCCCGAGATAACCTGGATAACCATCCCTTAGGAATGATGCGGTTCTCTAGGTATCCTAGGTTCACTCCACGATCGAATAATCCCGAGGAAATGGGACCCCGTCCCAACCCAGCCCCTCTCTTGAAGATCCCCACGCCATGTCCAAATGGAAGTACCCCATTTCGGCCCACTCATCTTCCTCCCACCCCTCATCCCACAAGAGTCACCCCTAGTCAACCCATACCCTGGCGAAAAGGGAGTTTCAATGGGCCAAGTGTGGGTGAGACCACTCAGGGAAATAGACAACAATGCTCTAAGTGTAGAGGCTTTGGACACTTCATCAATCAATGCCTTTCACGAGAGATGTCCAACATACTGACTGAAGAAATAGTTACCCTTACCCAAGGGGAACTTGAGGAGGTGACCGAAGTCCATGAGGCTCCCCTAGATTGGGAAGAGGAATATGAAGCCCAATGCCAAGAGTTGGGTCCAGAGAACTCATCCCTACCCAAAGAAAACCCATTGAGCCTAACTGGGGGCACCCTCCCCTGAGAGTTACAAGATGACCAACCAAGTCCCCCCACCCCTCCCTCCATGAGAATTGTGATTTTAGGGGAACCCCTCATTGAGTGGCTAAAGCAAAACCTCCTCCTCCACGTCACGCGCCCCTCCATGGATAACCACAACCCAATCGTGCCCACCCTACCATTCCACACAATCTACCATTCGTTCTGCTTTGTAGGAACCCTGAGGGACTTGATTAACGGTATACTAAGGCAAATAGAGGTGACAAACATACTGGCCTTAGGAGCAAGCGACATGGGGTACCTTAGTTTCTCACACCCCTCTATCGGGTCCATCACCTCCATTTACACCAAAGGTCCTTGCACGAGTGAGCTCTTATTGTTTCTACCCAAGCCCGATGAGTTTTACACCACCCCCTACCACAAGGAAAGGGCACTCCACCTAGGGAATCCACTTTGGTACTTACCCCATTAGGAGACGAGTGCCTAGGCCACACTAGGGAGTGTATGCTTTAGAGTGCCCAAGGTCTAGGATGGGAAGAAACCTCATTCCCCTCAACCCAAGTCCTCCTAGATCCGCATGATCCCTTCCCGCTAGACCCTCATTGCCAACCCACCTCCTTGCCCACCTACACCTTTCCCTACCCCTCGCCCCTTTGCAAGGAGCATTACGTTAGGTCCCATCGGGTTCATGATTTCCACTTCCCCACGTGCGCTAGGGACCCCAGGTCTATCTCTTGGATTGAGGCCCACCTCCACTTCACCCACCCCTCGACCCATCTTGATCCTTTTGACCCCTTCCAATGGGCTTCCGAGTACTCATGTGACCAACCTGCATCACTCACCACCCACTCCTTCCTACCCTCACCCACCTTAATGGACCAAGCCCACTCCACTTTCCTAGACCCCTTCGACCCCTATGAGTGGAAACTCCCACACCAAGCCACACAGAACGAAGGTGCCATTTGGATGGAAATGCACGTGTCACTACATTTTGCATCATTTGGTAGGGCTAGTAAGTCAAGTCATCTCATTTGTGTCACACATACACTAGGTCCATGTAATATCTCGGACCTTTCGGATACTTCTTCGTGGGTCCCGGATCTGGTTTTCGGAGCGTCCAGCTCTGTTGTGTCTGAAATTTCGTTTCGGACATCTTTCGTGTTCGGATCGGCGCGATCCGGAGTCGTTTCGGAGGCCCGGAGGCGTTCCGCGGCTTTTCCGCGTGTGTTTTCCGATTCCCGGTGTGTGTTTCGGCTTTTCCTTCGGACGCTCGCTGCGGGTTAACTGGGCCGTTCACCCGGGCACGAGTGGTACCGTTGCGATCGGTGCGTTCCGAGGATTCCAGAAATGTATTTTTCTATTTTTCGGTATTTTTCCGAAAATTCGGATTTTCTATAAATCCTAATTCCTTTTTCTTTTTCTTTCCCTTTTCTCTTTCTTCTTCCTCTTCTCTCTCGCGACCGTGAGCCCCCTCTCTCTCCCTCTCTCCCATTCGGACGCGGCGAGCCCCTCTCCAGCTACGGACGGCGGCGGGGCGACGGCGCGGACGCGTGGGCGACGGTGAGGCGATCTCGTGGGCGTGCGGCGAGCGTGGGAAGCGTGGGGAGTTCGTGAAGCTTCGAGCATTCTTCGTGATTCGTGATCGATCCGGCGGAGCATTCGCTCCATTGAGGTAGGGTGACGTTCCTTAGCCTCATGCCGTTCTTTTCCGTGATTTGTAGGCCGCGGGGAGGCCGAGAGGGGATCATTCGAGCGTTTTTGGGTTTTTCCATGATTTGGGGAGAGCTCGCCCGATCTATGGATTCAATGCATGGATTCGTGTTTTGAGGGCCTAGAATCATGCTAGGGGTCCCCAGGGGTCTTCCCCTTTGTTTTCCCCCTCTCCTATGGAGGTATGGGGGCGTGGTTAGAATTTTTGGGCGTTCTTACCATTTTCGGCCGCGGACTGAGAACGCGCTATACTCCAGTAGCGCGTTCTTGGAGGTCGCGCTGCCCCGACCGAGCGCGTTCATCGGAGAAGATGAACAGTTTGGCGGTTCGTGTCGCGCTATGGGGCCCTAGCGCGATCATCATTGTCGCGCTAGGAGGACCTAGCGCGATGGTCCCTGTCGCGCTAGGAGGACCTAGCGCGATGGTCCGTGTCGCGCTATGGGGCCATAGCGCGACAACCCTTGTTGCGCTAGGGGACCCTAGCGCGACATGCCCTGTCGCGCTAGGTGGCCCTAGCGCAATTTGGTTCGTTGTTGGGTGTTCCCCTTGGGCCGTGTGTGCGTCCCGGGCACCCCGTGGAGTTCCGTGACCGTGTTTTTGGTGTCCGGAAGTCCCGTTCGCCTCGGTCAGGCGTTTGACCGTGGGCAATGCGTCTGTTTCTTTTCCGACCATGGTCGCCGTGCGACGGGGCTGGTGCGTGGGGTGATTCCCACACGTTGTCGGTTTCGGACGTTGTTTTCCGTTGACTCGAGAGTCTACTCCTTCAGTGACCCTCCACTAGTCGTAGCCCACCAGTACGAGGTGCTGGTCTCACCTGGGAGTGGTGTACGGGCACCCACCTTTCGAGACGGTTTGTGGACCGGTTACCGTAGGCCCCTCGTCGGTAGCCAGAGTCCGGCTACGGGGGAAAACCGGTCAGAGGACCAGACCTAGTGACGCAAGGTCTGTGTGTGCACACGTGGTTGGGGGCGGTTGGACCCACGTCGACGGGCGTGACCCCAGCTAGTTACTTGTTTGCGGTTACTTGTACGGTGTTTGCGCCTCGGGTAGGACCTACCACGTCAGGCGGTTCACCTGCGGTGCGGTGTAAGACGTCAGGGGACGCTACCGGCTGTGCTTCTAGTGGGTGGTACTCCTGTCGAGTACGGAGTGTTAGACTGTCAGTCGTGTGTTTCTGACCTTCGGGTTTTGACGGTTCGATCGTTGAGTTTCGGTCTTCTCGTACCGTGGCACGTGTGTCGGTTTGCGTGCCGTAGGGTCTAGTTCTGTAGAGTACAGGGGTTTCCTTTCCGAGGTACTTTTCTACCGCTAGAGTAGTGGTTTCTCGTTTTTGAGGTAGGGTTCGAGTGATCCCTACTGAGTCTTGTTCTGAGACTCATTCCCTGCGTGTTTTCACCGTGTTTCAGGTGAGGCGCCACCTTCGGGGAGCGCGTCAGGAGCGCAGCGTGGTGCGGGTGCCCAGAGGTAGTGCCAGAGGTCAGAGCCGGGGTATGCCCCGTGTAGCTGTACTTTTCTTTCTTGTCACTGTACTAGTCGTGGACTACTGTTGCTGTTGTTGTCATTTTATTGTGGACCATGTAAATTGTTAATTTATTAGAACTGTTTAATTTCTGCAATTATCTGTGATGCTTATGTAGTTTCCACACCATCCTTTTAACCCTTCCGAGTCTTCGGACTCGTGGGTGGCGGTACGAGTCTCGGGTTATCGGGCCTTCCCGGTAATCGGATTCTCGGGTCGTTACAGCTGGTATCAGAGCGCGGTTGTGGAATTACATGAGAATCATAGGTAATTGTATTGGTCCACTAGTCCACAACGATGATGTACATGTGACGCTGGCATTGGGCACCGCGTGTTTTATTCTGACATTGCCGTTTCCGTGTTTCTGTCTTGTGCTTCAGGAGCGAGGATGGCGCCGAGGAGGAGTTCTTGCTCTCAGCAGGGGCAATCGGCTGGAGGTCAGGAGATCCAGCAGGGGGTCCAGAGGGACCAGGAGGAGCATAGCAGAGTTCCGGGAGCTACCGAGGCCGCGGATGCTGCGAGGGCTCCGGGGGCCGAGGATTTCTTCCGTGGCATGTACCATCTCATGTCTCAGCAGTTTGGCGGAGAGGCTGCTGAGGGCTCGATTGTCAGGGGTGGGCCAGGCCGAGCGGTGAGGGACTTCATGCAGTTCCATCCACCTTACTTTAGCGGCCAGGCAGACCCTGATGCGGCTCGTGATTGGCTTGATGAGATGGAGCGGGTGTTCAGTTCTGCGAAGAGTACTGCCGAGGACAGAGTGGTGTTGGCCTACAACCAGTTGCAGGGTACGGCTCGGAGGTGGTGGTCTTCCGAGTGGAAGACGTCCTTTCAGTTTCGTCCACTTGAGCAGGTCGAGTGGGGTGACTTTGTCAGTGCTTTCGAGCGTACGTACTGTCCAGACGTCGTTGCTACGCAGCGGATGCGGGAGTTTCTGGAGCTGGTGCAGGGTGACATGTCCGTGTTGCAGTACAGAGCCTGATTTGTCGAGCTGGGTCGGTACGCACCTCATATCATGGAGCATGAGAGGGTGAGGACGACGCAGTTTGTGCAGGGCTTGAGGCTGGAGCTGAGGCACCATTTGATCGCGAATGGGGCCACTGATCTAGAGACAGCGTCTCGTGTTGCGATTTCCTTGGAGATGGATATGCAGAGGACTCGAGGACCGATCAGCCAGGGACAGTCTTTGTCAGGTCGCAGCCAGCAGTCGGCTACCCAGCAGCAGGGTTTCTTCCAGCATGCGTCGGGTGGTTCAGGAGTACCGGCACCGGCAGCGTCAGTGGCAGGATCTGCGTCCTTCGGCTCGAAAATCAAGAAGTTCTTGAAGAAGAGTCTTCGGAAGAAGCACAAGGATCAAGGGCAAGCTTCATCGGGCAGTGTACAGCAGCCGATTCCTTTGCAGCGCCAGGGATCAGTGGGTGGATCGCGAGGACCTTGTCCACGATATGGTGGGACCCACCCAGGCAGGCAGTGCACGGCGCCGATCATCTGTTTTCGGTGTGACCAGCCAGGGCACATGGCGCGTGACTGTCCTCAGAGGCCGCCGCAGCAGCAGGTTCCCCAGCAGCAGCAGCAGCAGGGACAGTATCCGCCGCTACCCAGGTCAGCTAGTGTGGGAGGCAGGAGAGGGCTCGTGGCCAGATCACGCACTTGACCAGGGCAGAGGCAGTGGCGTCGCAGCTCGTGGAAGGTACCGTTCAGATTTTGGGTTGTGCGGCTCGGGTTTTATTTGATTCTGGCGCGTCTCATTCGTTTATTTCGGAGGATTTCGCGTCGAACGTCGAGGAGCCGGTGACCCAGTTGTCCTGTGATTTGGCAGTGGAGTTGCCTTCGGGTGACTTTATGGTCACTCCGTATTGCTTCGACCAGGTTCCGGTGTGGATCGATGGGCGGAGTATGCCAGGCAGGTTGTATGCATTGCAGCTTCGGGATTACGACGTGATTCTAGGCATGGATTGGCTCGAGACTCATGGAGCGGTGGTGGATTGTGGGATGAAGAGGGTCTACTTCCAGCATCCGAGCAAGAGGACCTTCTATTTCCAAGGTATCCGTTCCACCTCTTCTCGATTCCTTATCTCTGCTATTCGAGCCCGTCGATTGCTTGATTCAGGTTGTCAGGGTTTTCTCGCGTCTGTGGTTGTGTCAGACCGGATGGAGCCGAATGTCGAGGACATTGCGGTGGTGTGCGAGTTTCCCGATGCTTTTCCTAAGGAGTTGCCTGGATTACCTCCCCAGCGGGAGATCGATTTCGTGATCGAGGTTGTACCTGGTACGGGACCTTTGGCGAAGGCTCCCTACCGTATGGCCCCCGCTGAGTTGAGGGAGTTGAGGGCGCAGTTGCAGGAACTGTTGGCCAAGGGGTATATTCGTCCGAGTTTTTCCCCTTGGGGTGCGCCCGTGTTGTTTGTGAAGAAGAAGGACGGTAGTCTGCGGTTGTGCATTGACTATCGGCAGCTGAATGACGTGACCATTAAGAACAAGTATCCGTTGCCGCGGATTGATGATTTGTTCGACCAACTTCAGTCTGCGCGAGTGTTCTCGCGGATTGATTTGCGGTCCGGTTACTATCAGCTGAGAATTCGCGAGTCCGATGTGGAGAAGACTGCGTTCAGTACGAGGTACGGGCATTATGAGTTTCTGGTGATGCCGTTTGGGCTCACCAATGCCCCAGCAGCCTTCATGGACTTGATGCAGAGGGTGTTTCATCCGTATTTGGACCAGTTCGTGGTCATCTTCGGGGACGACATCCTTGTTTATTCGCGGTCTGCTGAGGAGCATGCGTACCATTTGGGTGTGGTGCTGCAGACGCTGCGAGATCACCAGTTGTATGCGAAGCTCAGCAAGTGCGAGTTTTGGCTCAGCGAGGTGCACTTTCTGGGGCACGTGATTTCTGGTGATGGCATTTCCGTGGATCCCGCCAAGGTCGAGGCTGTGATGCAGTGGCCGAGGCCGAGGTCGGTGACGGAGATCCGGAGTTTCTTGGGGCTTGCGGGGTATTATCGCCGGTTTATCCAGGATTTTTCCCGCATTGCGACCCCGATGACGAGGCTCACGCGGAAGGATGTGCCTTTCGTTTGGTCCGAGGAGTGTGAGCAGAGCTTCAGTGAACTGAAGAGGTTGCTCACCTCGGCTCCGGTGTTGGTTTTGCCTTCTGGATCGGGAGGTTTTGTGGTGTGTACAGATGCTTCCGGCGTTGGATTGGGTGCTGTTCTGATGCAGCATGGTAGAGTGGTGGCTTATGCATCTCGGCAGCTAAAGCCCCATGAGGAGAACTACCCTACCCATGATCTTGAGTTGGCGGCGGTGATCTTCGCGCTGAAGATCTGGAGGCATTATCTGTACGGTGAGAAGTTCGAGGTGTTCACTGACCATCAAAGTTTGAGGTATGTGTTCTCGCAGAGAGATCTGAACCTCAGATAAAGGCGTTGGATGGAGTTCATGAAGGACTATGACTTCACCCTGTCTTATCAGCCGGGCAGGACGAATGTCGTCGCCGATGCCTTGAGTCGGAAGGTTGCGGTCAGTACCTTGATGTTGAGGAAGTGGAGGCTCTGGGAACAAGTGCCCGAGGTATCTTTCAGGCTCAAGATTCCCCAGGAGCGAGGGTTGGCAGTGCTTGCGAGTCTGACTGTCACTCCTGCTATCCGTCGTCAGGTGACAGAGGCTCAGCATGCGGACCCTGAGTTGCCCCGGATTCTTGCGATGGCTGATGTGGAGCTCGGCGAGGACGGTGCTGCGAGGTTTCGTGGCAGGTTGTACGTCCCAGCGGAGGAGCATGTTCGTCGTGCGGTGTTACGCGAGGCTCATGGGAGCAGGTACACTGTGCACCCGGGTGCGACGAAGATGTATCGGAACTTGCGGAGGCAGTTTTGGTGGCCTGGCATGAAGAGAGATGTCGCCGAATTTGTGGCCAGGTGCCTGATCTGTCAGCAGGTGAAGGCGGAGCATCAGCGACCAGGAGGTACTCTCCAGCCCTTGGATGTTCCTGCTTGGAAGTGGGACCATGTGACCACAGATTTTGTGGTGGGGTTGCCAAGGACCCCGAGTGGGCAGGACAGTATTTGGTTACTGGTGGATCGGCTGACGAAGGTGACTCGATTGTTACCGGTCAAGGTCAGCTGGAGCGTGCCTAGGTTGGCTCGTCTTTATGTGGAGCGGATCGTGCCATTGCATGGGATTCCCATTTCGATCGTGTCGGATCGAGATCCGCGCTTCACTTCTGGATTCTGGAGGAGTTTCCAGCGAGCTCTTGGCACGGAGTTGGCATTTAGCTCGGCGTATCATCCACAGTCAGATGGTCAGTCTGAGAGGACCATTCAGACTTTGGAGGACATGCTGAGATCCTGCTGCCTGGAGTGGCAGGGGAGTTGGATTCATCACCTACCGTTGGTGGAGTTTGCCTATAACAACAGCTATCATTCGAGCATCGGCATGGCTCCCTATGAGGCTCTGTATGGGCGTCCTTGTCGGACTCCGCTTGATTGGTTTGAGGTGGGTGAGTGTGTTTTGACGGGACCGGAATTGGTGCAGCAATGTGTGGATGTTGTGCACCTGGTTCGTCAGAACATGTTGGCGGCCCAGAGTCGGCAGAAGAGCTATGCTGACCGTAGGCGGCAGCCTCTCGAGTTCGCCGTGGGCGATCATGTGTTCTTGAGAGTTTCTCCGATGAAGGGGGTGATGCGTTTTGGACGGCGTGGGAAGCTGAGTCCCCGCTATATTGGTCCTTTCGCGATTGTGGAACGCATCGGTGAGGTTGCTTACCGGTTGCAGTTACCTTCTGAGTTGGCGTCGGTGCATGACGTGTTCCACGTCTCGATGTTGCGGAAGTATATGCCCGATGACTCTCATGTGCTCGAGTTTTCTGTTTGGCCTGAGGTGACTCCAGATCTTTCTCTCCCAGAGTTTCCGATCCGTGTGGAGGATAGGCGAGAGCAGCGCCTGCGGAACAAGGTCATTCCCTTGGTAAAGGTCGTGTGGCAGCGACACTCTGGTGGTGAGGCTTCGTGGGAACGTGAGGACGAGATGCGTCAGCAGTTCCCGTATCTGTTTGAGTGAGTCTTCCTCTTCTTTCCCCTTGGGTTGTTCTCAATTTCGAGGACGAAATTCCTTAAGGGGGGAGGGCTGTAATATCCCGGACCTTTCGGATCCTTCTTCGTGGGTCCCGGATCTGGTTTTTGAAGCGTCCAGCTCTGTTGTGTCCAAAATTTCGTTTCGGACATCTTTCGTGTTCGGATCGGCGCGATCCGGAGTCGTTTCGGAGGCCCGGAGGCGTTCCGCGGCTTTTCCGCGTGTGTTTTCCGATTCCCGGTGTGTGTTTCGGCTTTTCCTTCGGACGCTCGCTGCGGGTTAACTGGGCCGTTCACCCGGGCACGAGTGGTACCGTTGCGATCGGTGCGTTCCGAGGATTCCAGAAATGTATTTTTCTATTTTTCGGTATTTTTCCGAAAATTCGGATTTTCTATAAATCCTAATTCCTTTTTCTTTTTCTTTCCCTTTTCTCTTTCTTCTTCCTCCTCTCTCTCGCGACCGTGAGCCCCCTCTCTCTCCCTCTCTCCCATTCGGACGCGGCGATCCCCTCTCCGGCTACGGACGGCGGCGGGGCGACGGCGCGGACGCGTGGGCGACGGTGAGGCGATCTCGTGGGCGTGCGGCGAGCGTGGGAAGCGTGGGGAGTTCGTGAAGCTTCGAGCATTCTTCGTGATTCGTGATCGATCCGGCGGAGCATTCGCTCCATTGAGGTAGGGTGACGTTCCTTAGCCTCATGCCGTTCTTTTCCGTGATTTGTAGGCCGCGGGGAGGCCGAGAGGGGATCATTCGAGCGTTTTTGGGTTTTTCCATGATTTGGGGAGAGCTCGCCCGATCTATGGATTCAATGCATGGATTCGTGTTTTGAGGGCCTAGAATCATGCTAGGGGTCCCCAGGGGTCTTCCCCTTTGTTTTCCCCCTCTCCTATGGAGGTATGGGGGCGTGGTTAGAATTTTTGGGCGTTCTTACCGTTTTCGGCCGCGGACTGAGAACGCGCTATACTCCAGTAGCGCGTTCTTGGAGGTCGCGCTGCCCCGACCGAGCGCGTTCATCGGAGAAGATGAACAGTTTGGCGGTTCGTGTCGCGCTATGGGGCCCTAGCGCGATCATCATTGTCGCGCTAGGAGGACCTAGCGCGATGGTCCCTGTCGCGCTAGGAGGACCTAGCGCGATGGTCCGTGTCGCGCTATGGGGCCATAGCGCGACAACCCTTGTTGCGCTAGGGGACCCTAGCGCGACATGCCCTGTCGCACTAGGTGGCCCTAGCGCGATTTGGTTCGTTGTTGGGTGTTCCCCTTGGGCCGTGTGTGCGTCCCGGGCACCCCGTGGAGTTCTGTGACCGTGTTTTTGGTGTCCGGAAGTCCCGTTCGCCTCGGTCAGGCGTTTGACCGTGGGCAATGCGTCTGTTTCTTTTCCGACCATGGTCGCCGTGCGACGGGGCTGGTGCGTGGGGTGATTCCCACACGTTGTCGGTTTCGGACGTTGTTTTCCGTTGACTCGAGAGTCTACTCCTTCAGTGACCCTCCACTAGTCGTAGCCCACCAGTACGAGGTGCTGGTCTCACCTGGGAGTGGTGTACGGGCACCCACCTTTCGAGACGGTTTGTGGACCGGTTACCGTAGGCCCCTCGTCGGTAGCCAGAGTCCGGCTACGGGGGAAAACCGGTCAGAGGACCAGACCTAGTGACGCAAGGTCTGTGTGTGCACACGTGGTTGGGGGCGGTTGGACCCACGTCGACGGGCGTGACCCCAGCTAGTTACTTGTTTGCGGTTACTTGTACGGTGTTTGCGCCTCGGGTAGGACCTACCACGTCAGGCGGTTCACCTGCGGTGCGGTGTAAGACGTCAGGGGACGCTACCGGCTGTGCTTCTAGTGGGTGGTACTCCTGTCGAGTACGGAGTGTTAGACTGTCAGTCGTGTGTTTCTGACCTTCGGGTTTTGACGGTTCGATCGTTGAGTTTCGGTCTTCTCGTACCGTGGCACGTGTGTCGGTTTGCGTGCCGTAGGGTCTAGTTCTGTAGAGTACAGGGGTTTCCTTTCCGAGGTACTTTTCTACCGCTAGAGTAGTGGTTTCTCGTTTTTGAGGTAGGGTTCGAGTGATCCCTACTGAGTCTTGTTCTGAGACTCATTCCCTGCGTGTTTTCACCGTGTTTCAGGTGAGGCGCCACCTTCGGGGAGCGCGTCAGGAGCGCAGCGTGGTGCGGGTGCCCAGAGGTAGTGCCAGAGGTCAGAGCCGGGGTATGCCCCGTGTAGCTGTACTTTTCTTTCTTGTCACTGTACTAGTCGTGGACTACTGTTGCTGTTGTTGTCATTTTATTGTGGACCATGTAAATTGTTAATTTATTAGAACTGTTTAATTTCTGCAATTATCTGTGATGCTTATGTAGTTTCCACACCATCCTTTTAACCCTTCCGAGTCTTCGGACTCGTGGGTGGCGGTACGAGTCTCGGGTTATCGGGCCTTCCCGGTAATCGGATTCTCGGGTCGTTACAGTCCAGTGCACGACAGGTTTACATTTGGATATGCAGGTCCTCCCCCACTCATCATCCATCTTATGCATGATAGGAGTATACATGGAAGTCCGGGTCCTCCGGCATTCACTGCACCCATACCTTATAGAATCATTTATGGATGCCCCGGTCCTCCTAAGTCCGTCAAAACCAATGTAACACTTGATAGGGCTAATTTGATTGTCCAGGCCCTCCCTTCATCTCTAGAGGATCATCATTCATGACACTGCATGGCACCATTCGCAAACAAATCAACAAGAGCAATGAGATATACAAGAAATTAGCCGATTCCCACTGCCGCCACCAAGAGTTCCGTGTAGGTGATTTGGTGATGGTGAGGACTGAGAGACTATTCCCTGAAAATGTCTCAAAGTTGAGGCCTCGTGCAGCAGGCCCCTTCCAGGTTTTGAGGCGCGTTGGCACTAATGCTTATGTGTTAGACCTCCCTGAGGAATACGGAGTAAGTCCCACTTTCAACGTGGTTGACCTAGTGCCATACAAGGGTCCCACGGTGACACCCAGTGAGGACATCCAGCATGTTCCATCCCTTGAGAGAGCCCCTACCCAAAAGAGAGCCCCAACCGGCCCAAGGAACCAGCGTGAGCAAGTGGAGCGGATATTAGATGAACAGATCACTACTACCCGGAGCAGGGCATATGAGCGATATCTGGTTAGGTGGAAGGGACGGCCTCCGTCGGATGACACATGGGTAAGTCGGGACGATCTCCAGCAGATGGGCCCTGACATATTGGAGCAGTATCACAGCAGAGCGGGCCCCTACTCGACAGAGTCAAGCTTTTCGCAGCCCGGGGGAATTGATGGGGACATCACCCACGATTCTCTCTGGCTCGGGACTTCACTTCCTCCTGGAGAGGAATAGGATCAAGCTCCATGTCAAGCAGGGCCCCCCCCCGACCCTTTGCTTTTCTACCTGGATCATTTTGATGTATTTCTTGCCTTTTATTTGAGTCATTTTGATGTAATTTTCCCCTTTCTTTGAGTCATCATCCTAGGTCCTTAGTCATTTCCTTATGTTTTAGTCTTCATCTACCCCTTGGTTGCTTTTTGGACAGCTTGGTCATTACGTGTAAAGCCAGGGGTAGTCTTGTCATGTAAAAGTTTGGGTCCCTATAAATAGGACCCCAAACCCCCCTTGGTGAACAAATGAAGAATTTGAATTAAGCATTCCACAAAGCCATTGTGAGAATCCCAATCTCTCTCTACCTCTCATTCTCTCTCTCTCTAGCTCTCTCTCTCCCCCTCTCTCTCCTCCCTCCTTGCCACATCAGCTCCCCCATTAAATACAACCCTTCACCTCCCCAAGACCCATAAATCCCCATTCACTCTTACCACTACCCAAGCAACCCTTCGTATCCTAAAGCAACCCTCCCACTTCCCTAGCACCCTTCCCTCTCCCCCAAGCACCCTTCCTTCTTCCCCAAGCAACCCTCCCTCTTCCCCACACACCTCTTCACATTCCCTAGGAGATTTGAATCCCCCTCCCTCTCTTATCTGCGTACCCCAACCCCATTACCCCCTCCCTTAGCCCTTGGGCGACCCCCCCCACTCCCCCATTGACACCCCAAGAACCCCCCACGCCCCCACGCCCCCATTCCCAGTCCCCCCTTGCTGCCACCTCCCACCACCATCGCCCTCCCACCCAGCTCTCCACTTGCAGCAACTCCTCCACCCCCATACCCATCAAACCCCCACCAAGAACCCATCCCTTTCCTTCCCATCCCTATAGACTTGCGTGCAGAAGAAGGTCAGCAGAGTTCCTGACTGTTGCAGCGCCAGCCACTCCCACATCCCAGTGTTCCTGGAGGTGTGCCATACATCGACGGAAAGCTCTCCCAGCTAGCTTCGCAGGCGAGGCAGTCTCGCCCCTATCCGAGTTTGGAGGCACCCGGGAGGCTCATTTTCATCCGACAGTGCAACTGGGACCTTAGCAGGGACCAGAGCTGCAGTTCAGAAGCTACAGCGACCACACCGGAACTCCCCTTGGCGCGCCACTTAGCCGGAGTTAAGTTCCACCAGTCGCCTGTCCAACGCATCCAACGGGGCACCGATTGAAGCCCGGAGCAGCTCGTTCCGATTTTTCTACTCCAGGGTCGCAGATCAGGTCAGTCGGGATCCATCCAGACCCCCTCCCACTCTTATGGACATATCTCTCAACCCCGACATTGTCTGGGGCCATTCTTTGTTGTTGAACGAAGAAGACTCAACCACGCTCGCAACCGTCCTGGTCCCGCCTCGATCGGATCACGGGAGCGATCATGGTAACATCATCAACCTGCTGCTACAATCTGGGCTCCGCCCAAACCAGAACCAAGCAGCACCGAGTCCAGCCCCCACCTCAGCCGACAACGACAACCCGACGTCCCGACAAAATTCAGGCCATATCCTGGACCATCCAGCGACGTTTTGGCACTGTTCACGTCAGTTTTCGAGTTCGGGAGTGTCCTCAGGAAATTCAACAGCGGGTACCTATCAACGAGCAGAATAGGCGGGCAGAACCTCGAAGGGGTAGTTCGGCTCCGTCCTTAGCTTCACATCCCTCCCCGCCTGGCCGGTTTACCACCCCTCCCTGTGTGGAGGTATTGTTTGTTTGTAATCCAATTCTCCCCACCCCGAGATCCCCCCTCCTGTGTGAGGCGTAGTACATGTAAACTTTTAACAGGTCGAAGCTTCAGTCGACGCAGTGTGCGGGGAACCCACACTTCCCCACTTGCCCTCGTCTCCGAACGGGGTTAGTTTCTTCAAACCAATCGGCTAAGCTCTAGCCCTTGCTCCCCTCAGTGTTTGTTTCTTTAATATCCGTGAAACTATTATGCTGGTCGGTGAGAGAGTGCTCGAACCCGGAGCATCCAGCTTACGTGTGGTCATCGTGGGCTTTAGAGAGAGAGTGACCCAGTGCCCCCAAGGCACCTAGCCAGCCCCTTGATTGTGGGCACCATTCCCTTGGGAGGGAAACCATAGCCCTGCTGGCCCTCTGCCAGTAAGGGTCTTGCTCCACCAGCTCGACTCGGCATCACCGAGTCACCACGGGAAGCGGGTGCGTGCAGAGGATTGGCGATTTCCGATAATCTCAATTCTTGCGATTGTGTTTGCGATTTAGGTCCAAGGGAACACGTCCACTTGCTACATTCTCCCACAGTCTGGGTCACATTAGGTGGACATAGGGAGCCCGTCGTGGTCCCGAACCACCTAAAAATCTTCGTGTTCCTTGTGAATGCATGTGTGATTGTCCATTTCATCTACCTCCTTTCACAGGTCAATTGATAGGTTTCTATTCACTGCACCTCTACACATCGCTTCATCCGCTATCCGTGTGAGATCAAAAATAACGAGAGAACTTCTTCATCACATTCAATTTAAGTTGATCAACGTAGTTAATTTCATTTCTCCTATGTTTAGTCTAGAAAGTTTTTAAAATCCACCATCTCGGCTGGGGGACAATTCAACCCCCCTTCTTGTCCGCCATCTAGTCTGGGCCAATAGGATAGAATTTCTTCAAAAAAAAATTTACATTTCAGCCCATGTATCTATGGATCTACCTTAGGCACCTAACCAATATTTAGCTTTATCTTTGAGTGAGAAAGGAAATAGAGTCAATATAAGAGCATCATCCGAAAAGTTTTGGATTTTCATAGTTGAGCATATCTGGAGGAATTCATCAAGATGTTTATATGGATCTTCATTGGTATTGCCATAGAAAGATGGCAACATTTGGATGGTACTAGACTTGATTTCATATTGAACCACCTGGTTCTGAGGTGCTTGGACATAGAAGGACGGTTGATATTGATTAGGCATGAAATAGAGTCCTTCATCTGCTTAGGAGCAACTTGTTGCACTTCACTTTGATTCTCCATGAGGCTAGGTTGTGGATGATTGGTAGAATACACTAACCTCTCAATCTCACTAATGGGCCCTAACAAATGTGGATGTAGGGATCTCCTACCTTGCATGCAATGCAAAAGGGCCCAAAGAGAAATTGTTATTTTTTGGATTTTTGAAAAGAAAAATTCAAAAATGAGTCAAATGCAGCACTAACTATATGAATTATGTATGCAAAAATGATGGGTTTTTTTCAATGCAAATGAGTTTGGAGAATAATGCAATGAATCAAATACTATATGAATGCAAAATGATGATTTTTTTTCTTTTTTTTTGAAAAGAAGAATTGGTACTTGTTGGCCCATATTAGATGGCAGACAAGAAGGGGGTTGAATTGTCCCCCAGTCGAGATGGCGGATTTTAAAAATAAACTCAACTAAACACAGCGAAATTAAAATTAACTACGTTAATTAATCTAAACAGGTGTGAGATAAATTTGTTCTCTCAATCTTTCCGATCTCACACAGATAATCTATGCAACAAACGTTGAACGATTACTAATAACGGATAGCAGAGCTAGCGAAGTGCGATGGTGGAGTGAAGAAAAATCTATAAGATAGCCTGTGAACGGGGATAGGAGAAATGGACAATCACACAGACACATCACAAACAACACAAAGATTTTTAGGTGGTTCGGGACCATGACGGGCTCCCTACGTCCACCCCCCACCGAACCCGGTAAGGCTTCACTACCACGCTACGAACCGTAGCAAAACGGGGACGAGGCCCAGCACCACACACGCTGCTTCCGCAGCAAGTCACACACACAGGGCCTGGCCCCAAGACGCTGCCACCACAGCACACACTCACACACAATCGGGAAACATGCCCGGCACTAAGAACTCACACGGAGACGCAGCTCCGTACACACACACAAATATTCTGATGTTCAAAGTAAAGGATAAGACCTTAATGACATGCAAACTAAGAATAGAACGCGGAGAGCATCTCAAATAACCAAGAGACAGATATATAAATTTTCCCTTATGTAAACTCCTTAAATCTCCAAGTCGATGTCGACGGTTACTCACGATATTGACATCTTTATATTCCTCGCTTCATTCCGCTTGCTATCTTCTTCATCAATGAGCTTCATATCTCAATGGAAGTATATCAAATCTGGCGTTGAAGTCCTCTTGAGCTCCTCTCTTTCTCTCCTGCACAAGATAGAAATGTTAGCCCCTTCAGGATTAATTCCTTCGAATGGAAATCGTTGCCACTATATACCAAAAGAAACAAGACCTAAAAAGACATGAAAGCCCAAGGGTAAACCCTTCAAAACAACACCCAAACCATAGGAGAAACCCTAAAGATATAATGGTAAAAGCCCAAGCCAAACGGATCTTAAAATGCGGATTTTGAAATCAATCCGGAAAACACAATCCGGACGAACCAGACAAAGTGTCGACTCTTAGAGTCGACACTTCTTTCATGGTGTTCTGCCAGCAGACAAAACCCAGCACACAGGGGAAAGTGTCGACTCTTGGAGTCGAAACTTTTTCCCAGCCGTTCTGTCTGCAACAAATCAACGCTGCAGGATAGCAAGTGTCGACTCACAGAGTCGACACTTGCTGCCTGATGCGTTGAGGCAGCAAGCAGGCCCATCAAGTGTCGACTCTGAGAGTCGACACTTTCAGTGCAGAAACTGAAAACTGCATAAAGCAGTCCAAAGCAAGTAAAACCTTTCAAACCCATTGAAAGCATGATATGCCAATGAAAATGACATGCATTTGAGGGTTTTGAAAACACCATTCAAACATTGACAAGTGTCATGCATTAAAGAGGATTAAAACTAATAATCATTCTTGTTTAAACAGGATTTATGAAAAGCATGTAGAGCACTAAGCCTCCTCAAAAGGCCCAAGAAAAATATGCATGAGGCACTATGAAAACACCCATTTTTCAATAGAATAGCATGCAAGGAGAGTCATAGAACCAACACCCAAACTTGAATTCATTTTGGAGAAAACGAAACAAGATATGCAAACCACTATCACTAGATGATCATGAAAAACAAGTATGTAGTAGTCATATGCAATAAAGCCAATCTAGCCACATTGAAATGCAGTCAATATAATTCTAAAACCATGAAAGGGCCTTAACCCCAATGAAGACACAATGAATCAAATTCATAAGAGGTCTTACCATGACTTCAAGGTTTGTGGATAAGTTTAGAACCTGCACTTTCCAGAGATTCACATTCATAAGAATTATCAGTCAATGCATTTGAAGAATCCATTTTCAAACCATTTTTGCACACTTAACTATCTCAATCATCTTACAGTAAGGAGTTCTAAAATGTAACTTCATTAGTAGTACATTCAGACATGGACAGCCATTTCCAACTCAAGCAATTATATACCTTGATCACTTGATAGTTAATCATACACATGAATATCATCTGCAGTCCAAGATTTCAGTAACAAGCTACACAAGCTCTCATATCATAATTGATTCAGCATGGAAAACCCAATTCTAATATAGTTCAATCATTCAAAGTTTAGTCCTATAAATTCAAGTTCAGTCAAGAGCAATCAATCTGAACTCAATTTATTCACACAGTCATTAAGAATAATTTGGTAGCCAATTGAAGGACCATTCAACTATCCTTTCAAATTGACTCACAATCATCAAGAGCTATGCAAAGCATACCAGACTGAGTATAGGAGTGGTTCAAACCGAACACATCAAGGGTCATGTGAGAATGCTAAGCAAGGCACAATGTCAAGGACCCTTTGTAAGAAGATACATTAAGCACAATTGAGAACCACTAAAAAAACTCAATTTCCTTTCTTCATGGATCAGACACAATAACCCAATCATTTAAACAATATAAGAGCAAATCAACCCATATGACAATATTTCATCATGATCAAGCATGAACACATCGGTATCATTAAATCGGTATGAATTCAAGCTTCAATTCATAGGTTTCATGTTCAGTCCAAAAGCAATTTAAACCAATGCAATCCAATGCATATCAATAATATGTATGAAGTCCTAGTCATGATTTCACCAATGAAAAACGTCATGTATGAAGTGCATCAAGAGACCAAGGTCAATGCATATAATGGAAGCACTATAGGAAAGTTGGTGCATATGACCCAAGGTCTAAGCCTAATGAAGCAAACATCATAAGTGAACTCGACACTTATGAAGAAGGGGTCGACTCCACAGAAAGTAATTTTACATCTGAAGATTTTATCCACCAAGCATTTTAACCTGCAATAGCAAGAAATCAACATTTGAGCAAACCACCCAATATTTTGACTTCCATGCATACGCAAACCACACCATATATTGTAATCATCAAAACCATTATCAAAAATAAAAAGGGAGCGCAGCGAACCCAACAATGAATTGGTACTCACTACTAAATTAGTTAACTGGCCAGGTAAGAGGTTGAGCTGTGGGAGGCTCCCCCTACTTTCGTAGGGTCCTAATTAAATAACAACAATCTCACTTTGGCATTTGTCACAAAACCTCTAGCCTTAGACACCAATTTTTCAAAATAATAATAAATTCCAAAAGTCTCTTTTTTTATGTGAAACCTTCTAAGGGCAATCTACCTTCAAGGTACTTCTTGGTACAACCTGTTGAGTAGTGGATAGCAGATCTAGAGGGGAGGGGTGAATAGATCTGTCCCTCTTTTCTCAATGCAACCATCTTTAAAGCTAGATAAAGATAATAGTAGCAAAATATAACAAGTTTAACGAAGGACACAAATGATTTACTTAGCAAGATGATTGCTCAATATAGAGATTGAACCTAAGCATGCATCTAACACAAAGCAATTGCACAAGCAAACCACAACACACGAGATTTTAAGGTGGTTCGGACTGAATCCCTTGTCCTACGTCCACCCCTCACCAAATCCGGTGAGGCTCCACTAGTGCCACGCACTGAACCGTAAATCGGAAAGACCTCCGATTGCCTTCCTACTAACCACAGGTAGGGACGTCAACACCGCACATCGGACAACATCCGATTGCCTTCCTACTAACCACCGATAGGGACGATCTTCAGTTCCAAATGTTTGAATGAAATGGAAAAGAACAAGATATGAAAACACTCAAACAGGATGTGAAATATGCTCAAAGAGAAAAGATCTTGTCTGAGATTGCTGAAGCTTAAATCTGATTCTTCAATGGTATCTTCTTCCTTGTGACATGGTCTTCCTTGGATCACCTTGAGTTGATGAAGAAGATGAAGGATGCAGATTTGATCTCCCTTGAGAATGAGCTTCTTTAGATCACCTTGAGATGATGAAGATGATGAAGGATGTAGCTTTATCTTCACTTGGCTTGGGGTTGATCTTCTCTTGAAGTAGCTTGAATCACTTGAGGATTTGATGAAGAACTTCTTCCCGGAGTACTGTTCCCCGCTACAGTACTCGAACTCCTCTCCCTTGAACACACCCTTGCAGCCTCTTTTGATCTTCCAAATGATCAACTAGGGTTTCTAACTCTCTTGCATGTGTTTTATAACCTTTGAATCATCCTTGGACATCCCCCAGACCAGATCCATAATCTATGGATGATTGGGTGACTTTGGGGTTAAACAAATACAAGAAAAGGGGCTCTTCTCGAAGTGGAAAACAAAGTCAACATTGTTGGCTCGGGGCTAGCGGTCGACCGGAAGGCATGGGGCGGTCGACCGGAATTTTACAGTCGGTTGATTTTTCATCTCTGGCAAAACCGGTCGATCGGACGCCTAGGGGCGGTCGACCGAAACTTGTAAAAATGCCATCTTTTCGATTCTGGGAGAACCGGTCGACTGGACGCCTAGGGGCGATCGACCGCTACCTGTAAAAATTGGAGTTTTTAGGCTCTGGCAAATCTGGTCGACCGGCCAATGTGTGTTGGTCAACCGGAAACACCTATACCTGCAAAAGGAAGTGTTAGCTCAAAGAAACATGTCCATAATTCAATATATTCGTGTCCTTATCAATTCCATGCATTTTTAGATTTGGTTTATGCCTTAGACCATTTGAGCATTTCTAAATTTTGTTCCGGGGGCTCCGCCCTCGGAAACCCCCGCAAGGGGCGCTGCCCCCTTGACCCCCGCGACCTGACCGGGCAGGTCGATCCCCGCGACCTGACAGCGCAGGTCGATCCGCGTGCGAGGGCGCAATCATTGAGCTTTCACTTTTGCCATCTCCACTCCATTCCTTGGCATATCTGTCATGAAAGAACATCAAGTAGTTTAGTCATATAAGAGTGGTAAAACATCAATGACTTATAGTGTTTAGCCATTATCAAAACCAAGAATATCAAATAACTCAAATGACCACAAGATGATGTCGAATGACCCAAGTGACCACAAGATTACTCAAATGACCACATGGGCACAACATTCTCCCCCTTTTCGATGATGTCAACACTGTGAGTCATTATGTGGCAGTAATATCCAAGATGGTAAAGTTTATGACATATGCGACATGTGCAGCTCAAAATCCATGATAGTGAAAGCATGTGAATGCGGATATATATGCATGGATGATCAAAGCATGTGAATGCTATGCACAATCCCCCATCACATATGAAGACTCAAAGCTCAAGTCACTCTCCCCCTTTGACAACTTACAAAGGCCGCACAAAGGACGGACAAAGGCATTAGCTCATTAAGGACTCACAACAAGACATTTTCTCCCCCTTTGACAACAGTAAAAAGGGAGGGATAAAGCAGAGAAGGTGACAGATGTTGGTGAGACCAGAGCTGAAAGGAGTTGAGAGCAAGCCATTATATGTAAACCTAAATCAGACCGTGAGCAACATATATGGTTCAAAGCTAATGAAATCCGAGATCATCAATAGAGTTCGAAAAGCATCTACATCCATGTTTTAATAGAAATGAACCAAAAGTGCATGGCATGGCAGTGTTTAACCTTCCCTTGTCTTATATATCCATATTCAATAACTACAAAGGGAATAACACAAAAACTAGTATTGAGGCTAAACAATCATGACTAAAGCATGGAATAGTATGATTTCAACATTGTTTTGCATGATCTTTTGTAGTTTTATGCACATGACTCATATTTTACGAGCAATCGAGTCGAGTACATGCCTCCTAGCCGTAAGAATACACATTGTTTAGATGCCAGTATTCCTAGGTATTTGGTAAGACTGACTGTTATACTTCAGAATGAACAGAGATAGCAACGTCACGTCATGACATATCCAATCTCATTTCTTTGATGAGAACATATATTTCTCAGCAATTATGCCAGTGCTCTGCCTAGAGTCCAACTAAAATTAAGACAGAGATAACAGGGGCACATCATGACATATCATTCGTCACTTGTTTGAGGACGTGACATATTTCTCCATACAGTTATGATTGTCATGATGTGTAGACGCCAACATATCATTCGTCACTTGTTTGAGTCTCATGAGATCATATTAATCTTTTGCAATCTAAACTTCACTGGTTTCCAATTTGAAAATGAGATCATGAGACAGACAGAACTATGGTGTAAGAGCTTTCTATTATATGAACTGATGATTGTCTATCCAATGAAAATGGTTCAGATTTAATGATTTCTTGAAGTTCTGATATATCTTTCAAAATCATCTATGTTCTGTGGTTTTAATAGACCTTAACTAGAGATTGCATATTGTACTTTGAATGACTATCCTGATATCTGAAAATTCAAAATTCATGACCATCTTGGTGATACACTCGAGCTAAGTATTATTTTTAAACATCTTGATGAGCTGGAATTCGTGAAAATCAATTTGACAGAGCAATGAAACCAGTGAAGTTCAGATTGCAAAAGATTAAGAAAGGCAGTAAGACCCCCCTAAGGATATGCAATGAATGCACTCAAGAAGTTATGTTTGAGGCAAATGCAATGACAAATGTCAAGAAGAGGTTGACTTGAACCAAGCATGGGTTGACCTGGTCGAACATGAAGTTGGCAGACATGAAATACATGACCCAGCACATGGTTGTACACTTATTAAATGCAACTGAATGAAGATGAAACAAATGCATGAATGCTGCAAATAGACAACTCCCTCTTACTATATGGCCTATATGCGACACTAACGCATGGTACTTGGCGGAGGTGAAACCTCACGCATATTGAGTGCTTCTAGGCAAGCATAACCTGCCTTTCCATACATCAACATTTGATATACTATGGCCATGCAAGAATGATGCAACACAAATCTTGCAATGCATCGTGAACATGAATTCAACTTTATTATGCATTATGACTACATGCAATGCTACACCATATGAAAAATGACATAATTACATATAAACAATGCATGAAAACCAATCTGCAAAAACACACAACTAAATTAAACAAGATCATCATTTCAATTTTTATTGGCCTGAGGTCGGCAAAGACCAAGCTCCCTTCTGAGTGTAGAAAACCTATCATTACACAAGGGCTTGGTGAAAATATCAGCAATTTGATTTAAAGTATCAACAAAATGCAGTTCAAAATTTTTCTTAACGACCTCATCTCTAATGAAGTGATGCATAATCTCAATATGCTTGGTCCTAGAGTGCTGGATTAGATTTTTTGCAAGGTTCATAGCACTAGTGTTATCATACAGAATCAGGACACAACCAAGATCCACTAAGTAGTCTTGGAGTTGGTGTTTAATCCACAACACTTGGGTGCCACAGCTCCCCGCAGTAACATATTCTGCCTCTGTTTTTGAGAGGGCAACCGAGTGTTGTTTCTTGGAGGCCCAAGAAACTAAACACCCGCCTAGAAACTGATAGTAGCCACTAGTACTCTTGCGATCCAGCTTGCATCTAACGTAGTCCACATCAGAATAAGATATAGGAGATAAGTCACATGATGACGGATACCACAATCCCAAATCTTGAGTGCCGGTTAGATATCTAAGGATACGTTTGACGGTAGTCAAGTAGGATTCTCTAGGACTAGCTTGAAATCTAGCACAGAGGCATACACTAAACTGGATATCTGGTCGGGATGCAGTCAAGTAAAGCAAAGGGCCGATCATACCTCTATAGATCTTTGCACCCACTAATTTACCATTTTCATCCGAATCCAGTGATGTTGTGGTGCTCATAGTAGTTACAATTATTTTACTATTTGTCATGTCAAATCTTTTCAACAGCTCCTTGATGTATTTGGCTTGACTTATGAAGCACCCATCTTCTTCTTAGTTGACCTGCAAACCGAGAAAGAATTTGAGTTCTCCCATTATGCTCATCTCAAATTCGCTAGTCATGAGGTTAGCAAATTCCTCACACATTTCAGATTTAGTAGAATCAAACACAATATCATCAACATAAATTTGAACAATCAAGATGTTCTTACCTTGCTTCTTGGTGAAAGGTGTTTGATTTACCTTACCTCATGTGTACCCTTTTTCAATGAGAAATGAGCTTAGTCTCTCATACCAAGCTCTTGGTGCTTGCTTAAGTCCATAAAGTGCCCTGTCTAGCTTGTATACAAAATCTGCATGGTTAGTGTTCTCAAAGCCAGGGGGCGGCTCAACATAGACTTCTTCTTTGATCAAGCCATTCAAGAAAGCACTTTTTACATCCATTTGATACAGCGTTATTCTAAGGGAGCATGCAAATGTAAGTAAAATTCTAATGGCTTCGAGTCTAGCAACTGGGGCATAAGATTCATCAAAGTCTTCCCCAAACTCTTGATTATACCCTTGAGCCACCAATCTAGCCTTGTTTCTTATTATCTTACCATCCTCATTGAGTTTATTCCTAAAGACCCATTTAGTACCTATAACAGACTGTGAAGATGGTCTAGGAACAAGATGCCAAACTTTGTTTCTTTCAAACTGGTTTAACTCGTCTTTCATTGAGTTTATCCAGTTTTTATCTTTTAATGCTTTATCAATGTTCTTGGGTACAAGTTGAGAGACAAGAGCAAGTTGATCTAATTCTTCCACAATTCTAAAATGTGATCTTGTTCTAGGTGGGTCATTCAAGCTACCAATGACATTTTCTAAAGGATGATCCTTAAGAATTCTAATGTTTCTAGAATTATTACCTTCTCCTGGAGCTTGATCCCTTACATTGCTTGATTCAGCTAGGTCACCATCTTTTCTTGTTTCTTCTTATGGAGGATCATTCTTTTCCTTCATGCTTAGGAATTCCTCATCTTCATCATTTTTCTGTAATAGTTATCATTTTTAGAATCATCATGATATTCATCAAAGGAAACATGGGATGATTCTTCCACAGTTTGACTCTTGACATTATAAATTCTATAAGCCCTAGATCTATCAGAATATCCAAGGAATATACCTTCATCGCTCTTGGACTCGAATTTATCTAAGTCTCTTTTATCATTATTGTGGATGAAGCATTTAGATCCAAATACTTTCATGTGAGAGAAGATTTTTTACCTTTCAGCAACTCATAAGGAGTCTTTTTGGTGTGTGGCCTTACCATAGAGCGGTTGATAATGTAACATGCCGAGTTTACCGCTTCAGCCCAAAATTTCCTTGGGAGTTGCGGTTCGACAAGCATTGTTCTTGCCATTTCTATGAGTGTTCGATTCCTTCTTTCAACTGCACCATTTTGCTCCGGGATTCTTGGTGAAGAAAATTGGTGTGAAATACCTTCAGCCCTGCAAAGATTATAAAAGTCAGCATTTTCAAATTCACCACCATGATCAGATTGAATGTTGGAAATCTTAAACTCACCGTCTTGCTTTATCTTCATATAGAGTGCCTGAAACTCATCAAAAGTAACATTTTTATATGTGAGAAAGAAAACCCATGTGAACCTAGAGTAATCATCTACCAAGACATATCCATATTTTCTACCACTTAAACTAGCAGTTCTGGTTGGACCAAACAAATCCATATGAATCAGCTCAAGTGGTTTAGATGACATGTTTGCAGATCTAGCCTTGAAGGATTTTCTTGTTTGTTTACCTAGGGCACATGCATCACACAATCTATTTTCTTGTTTAAAAGATAGTTCAGGCAACCATTTCACCATTGAAAGCTTTAAAAGTTTATGTAAGACATTGTAACTAGCATGTCCTAGTCTACGATGCCATAACCATGCAAGCTCAGATTTTGGTGCAGCAAGACACAGGTTTATGTGAGCAGGATCATCTAAGTCAATCATGTAAATATTGTTGACTCTTTTTCCAAAAAATTTTATCTTGTCAGATTTTAGTTCAAGGATTCTACATTCATGAGAGTCAAACAACACTTTATGACCTTTATCACAGAGTTGACTTATGCTAAGCAAGTTGTATTTCAAACCTTCAACTAGCAGCACGTTACAAATAGAGTTGGAGAGGTTCTTACCTACATTACATGTTCCAATGATTTTTCCCTTGTTGTTCCCTCCAAATATAACGTATCCTCCTTCCTTTTCCTCCAAGAGACAAAATTTTGATTTGTCTCCAGTCATGTGTCTTGACTTTCTCCAGTCATAAGGTACCACATGTTATGCATGCAGAAAATTCTTTAAAAATTCTTTAAAATTTTTGATTTTCGATCAGTCGCTATTTCTTATTTTCAGATAATTCTTTAAAAATGGCGTCTGACGATCCGATCGCCATTTCCTGAAAATTCAAACAATTCAAAATATCAATATGTTTTCTCTCAGAATGACTCTCAAAATAATTGTGCAAATTCTTGAATATTTCTCACATAGTCATTTAGGCTAAAAAAGATGATAAAATGCATGCAGACTCAAATAATGGTGAGAATGAGATTTGTTCATATTAATGCACAACTTTACTCATTGAATGCTCAAAGATGATAAATGTGATGTAACTTATGATATATAATATAGTACTTATCATATTATCTGTTATTTGCACATCTCACTCTCTTGTGTATATGTGCAATTCTATTTTTTTCCATTAAATCTAGTGTTCATTTTAGAGAGAAGCTAGGACCTGAGGGTCCTTTGTCACACTTCTTCACATTGGCTATGTAACCTTAACTTCTGTTTTGACGTTTACAGGCTTTTATTCGCATTCGAGACGAAGACGGAAATGAACGAAAAAGTTGTGGAATGCTGGGTGAATTTCGGCAGCATCCCCCCTTACTCTGGAAAATTGTAAGGGGGAGTGTCGTACCCAGACTTTTTTCAGTAAAATATCAGGGAATAAGGGCTCGGAAATTTCCCCGATAGTCTTCAAGGCGTTAGTCACCCAGCCCTTTCCACAAGCACTTCGGGCCCCACCAAGGGTCCTCACCAGCTCGCTGTGACTGCATCCTCAACAATTGATTGGGGCCACCCCCGATCACCCAGTTTGTGAGTTTACCCGCCTTCAAACAAGTCGCTCGGGCGAACCCCGGGGGTGCCTAGACTACAAGCCACGACACATGGCACCCAGCAACAAGGCCGGGGCCCACCCCAAGACACTATCACCCAGCCCTCCAAGGTCAAAGGAAGACTCATCCAAGTCAACCATAGACTTTGGGGGCCCACAGCACACATATACGGCTCACACATGTGTGTCGGGCATTTCCTCGAACACCTCGTGGGTGCATATATCCCAGCCCTTTTACAGTGAACCTCGGGCCAGCCCGCGGCTCCAACACACCAGCCAGGTTCTACAACAACCAACCAGTAAGTCGGGGCCACCCCCGACCCTCAGACACGCGGGGACGAGCCGTTTATCTTTAGCTCCTGGGCCAACCCGGGGCAACCCTGCCAACCCACTGTGCAATGCGATACGCACCACGAGGCCAAGTCTACGTACCGAAAGTGACTCTTCTTAGCTCCCATGAGCTCCTACCCTCAACCCGAGGCCAAATCCAAGGCCCACCGGTCACGTACCCAAGCCGGTCAACAACCCGAGATGTATTGGGAATTTACCCGAACACCTTGCGAGCGGCAACTACAACTCGACAACGACAAGCCCCACAGGCTGATCCCAGCCCACCGGGGATTCCTCTCTGCGTCCCCGCCACATCCAGCCCTGGCTTGCAGCCACACGCCTCCAGACGAGGCTGGAAAGGCCGTTCTCGCTTACGCGCGTAGGTCTGTTTCCAGACTGACATGCAGGATGTCCCTTATATTGCGAAATTCACCTCCATCAGCATGCTATGTATTCGGTTCTGATTTTTGGTGGAGATGTAGCCCTTCATGTCCCCTTCTCAACGAGTCATCTCTCGTTCCAATCGGACATCAGATCAGGTCGTGGCGGCAATTCTCGCCAGACTACGCAGTCCGCCCAGACCTGCCCGATCCAAGGATGACCTGCCAATTGCGAATTCTCTCCACACCGTTGTAAGTTGTGGTCAGACTTGATTCTTGGTGACGTGATACCTCTGTCAGTCCTCTTTGCAACGAGAGCTCACCCGCTTCGATCTGACATCAGAGCTGATCGCGGTGCCCATTCTCGCCAGCGCGTGCAGGCTGCGGCCTGCCTGCCTGCGGAAAGGTGCCAAATCGACCGCACCTAGCAAAATAAAATCATAAAATTAAAAATAAAAACCTATTTTTCTCTCAAGGAAAAAATCCCCAGTCAAACCCGGGTAAACCCCCCAGTCAAACCCGCGTAAACCCCCCCATGGGTGGGGGTTTAGGCGGACCAAACCAACCCCCAGGTCTGGTCCGCCAAAACCCCTGGTAAAATAATAAAAAAAAGAGAGAGCTTTTTTGCACAAAAACCCAACCCCTAGCTCGGTCCGCGTGCCAACCCTTATGGGTTTAGGCGGACCAGACTGGAGGCCCAGTCTGGTCTACCTAAACTGAGGGTTTAGGCGGACCAACCCAGCCCCTGGAGTTGGTCCGCCTAAACCCATCCAGAAACAAAAAAAAAGAAAGATTTTTAAAATAAAAAAAATAGCTTTTGCTCCGCGTAAACCCCTACGGGGAGGGGTTTAGGCGGACCAAACCTAGCCCCCACCTAAACCCTCCCTCCCCCACTCCGTAAACAAAAAAAAACTTTTTTTCTAAGGGTTTACCCGGACCAAACCTAGCCCTCAACTTGGTCCACCAAAACCCTTCCCTGACCCTTCACCTTCCTCTATAAAAGCCCCCTTGGAAGCTCAAGGGGCATGCATGCATGAACCTACGATCTAACCGCTGCACCCTTGGACTTCTGCAGGCACCCAGCATGGATCGAGGACGCGAGGAGCTAAGTGTGCGTGGGTGGCTTGTTAATCGGCTCATACACGCCGAGGGTATGTCGCACATAATTCCCTCACATGGCGTCTAGCCATCTCACACAAGTCCATCCCCGTTGCGTATAAGGCGTTATGACAATGGCAAACACACCCGCATCCCAGGTCCGCCCGCGTATGACAACCCACGGTGGCTATGCATACACCATGATGCCTCGCCTACTTTTGACACAGAAGCGCGTGCTTACCGCTTGTCCCGAACTGGCCGCCGACCACTCTTACTGATGACTCGAGTTAGCCGGACCCTAGCTCAGGAGTAAGATTCCCGGGGCCGGCCTCGACTCCCCAACATAATGACATTCACCTTCTAAGGCCCGGACCCGACCGCTCATCTTGAGTAGCGTCCAACCTCCGTCAGGCGCCAGCGCACGACCGCCCCTACCACCTAGGCAGTCGGGCTTGTCTCAATATCCTCATGGAGAACCTCTGTAAAACACGCGGATATTCGCCTTATCCAGCATTGACCCGGGGACCGACCCGCACGTCGGAATTGTCCTGCGGCTTGTGCCAGTTGTGTAGATATAAATGTTTCAATCTATCCCGCCCCGAGCTAAACAATATAACCATGCATATAAGCGTGAAAGTGCATGAAATGGAAAGGGGTGACAATGAATAGAGGAACCAACTGTGATCGCCACCAAGGAATTACAGCACCAAAATGATGAAGAAAGGATGAAGATGGCGCCGTGTATCTTGGAAAATATGGAGGAAGACGCGGCCTAACGGGAAGCCGCTACAACGTGTGATCGCGCTTGAAATGGGATGCGGGGAGCCGATGTGGGTGCACCTCCTCACTTCCTAGCCGGCTAGGAAGCAAGGGCCTCACGTTCTATCAATAGTCTCTTGCAAAACAAAGCCACAAACATAAGAGAAAACCCATTAGAAACATGTGTAGCATATGTCCCAAAATGATGAAGTAGCATGAAAGAAAGGGGGAGAACGCACCGGGGGAGGGTTTTTAACTCCTATGAGTGGGTACAAAAACAAGGTGGGAGTGTTGTGCATGCATAGGATTTGAAATCATAGAATTTGATGGAGAGAATAGAGAGAAAACCGTTGTGCAAAATGGAGAAAAATGCATGAACGTGCCGAAACAATGCAAAAAAAAACTAAGTGTAAAACTGTGACGATTTATGAAAAGTAGAGGGAGAGAACTAAGCCTAGGTATGAAGAAAGAGAGCCCGGAGAGATGAAAAATGAAGAAGATACTCTCCTCTTCAAGATGAGACCAATGGAGGACGAAGAGGATGCCGGATGACTCGCCCCGAGCCGACGAAGGGCGCCCCGTCGCACAGGTTCAAGAACTCGTGATGATTTGCAAAAAGTATGGGCGAAGTTAGGAGGGTAAACGAAGATGAAATCCAGCAAATAAGGTATCAAAATGAAGCCTATACTTCCCTCAATAGCCTGGGGTCGGAGGTTTGAGATGGCGATTTGGCATGGCTCCGCCCCAAGTCCAAGAAGAGCCCCCCGTCGCGCAGGTGAACTGGGCAGGTTTATATAGAAAAAAAGGTGAAAACCCTAACTTTCTGCTGCGATTTCAGAGGATAGAGTCCACCAAATCTCGACATCTATGGATCAATCTCGAGATAATAGATAGGATAAGAGTTAGGAACAAACGGGACTCTTTTTGGTGGAAGGATTTGGAAGATAGAGTCCATGTAAGGTGGCCCCGGAGCCTAATCTGGAAGAGTTTTTGTTGCACGAAAAGTAGAAAAACCTAATATTGCGGCCAAGATTTCAGGAGATAAGGTCAATTAAAAATCGCGCTCCATATACCAAATTCAAGATAATACAAAGGGGAAGACACAGCAACAAACGGGGCTCAATTTAGTAGAGTATTCTAGAAGATAGAGCCCTAACAAGGAGGCCCCGTTGCACAGGTTTCGGCCTTAGAATTCGGCGGCGAAGAAGATGGAGTTCAGGACTTTTTGGACTCTCTGGTAGATGGACGGTCGCACGATAGACCGTTCATTGCATTGGGCGGTCTAGCTGTAGACCGTCCAGTCCTGGGGGCGACCGGGGGACTTTTCGCACAAAAAAAGAGATAAACGGTCATCCACGGACCGTTTTTCGAGTCAGGCGGTCTTAAGAAGACCGTTTTATGACATTTTAAAAATAATAAAAATAAAATAAAAAATAAAAAAATTTAAAAAAGTTACTGTTCATGGGCGGTCAACTGTTGACCGTTTTACTGTTGGACGGTCAACTTGTGACCGTCCAACTCAAGGAACGGTCAACTGTTGACCGTTTAGCTGCCAAGCTCGCGCGACTTTAGAAAGTGAAGCGTATCTTGCAAACGGTGTAGAAATAGAAAAAGTGGTAAACAAAGAAATTGTAGATAACTTAAAAATGAACAACTTTCATGAAGAAAGTAAGATGAGAAAATGATTAGAAGAGAGTGAAAATGGGGCTAGAACAGAGAGAGAAAATACCGAGACATAGGTGAATAGTGTAGTCTACCGGAAAAACGTAAATAACTTGAAATCGGTGCAGAACTGGCCAATGACGTAGAAGAAGGAATTGTAGGGATTTGAAAGATGAACAACTTTTGTGAAGGACACATTTTGAAAAGAGGAAAGGAAGGGGGTGAAAAAGGAAAGTTTTCAAAACTGCGCAGCGAAAGGGGGCTGAATGCTTGAGAGAAGCCGGCCTAAATGGGCCGTAAGTTGACTTTGAAGGCCGGAAGGTGACAAGATAGGCTCCAGGGCTCCATGAAATAATGATCTCCAAGGCTCAAATAGAATGGAATAATGAAATGGACTCGAAATCCATCCAAGGAAGGGTCCAAAATAATGGGTAATTCGAGGCATCAAAATGATGAATAAGAGAAATGACTCAACTTGCAAGCTAAAAATGGGTGTCAACAGATGCCCCTCCTTGATGTTTGCTTTGCAAGGGAATGAGCGAAAGTGATGCGGAGGGGAAATGGAAGGAGATGGAGCGAAAGCGACAGTGACATGAAATGGAGATGAAGCAGAGATGAAGCGGAGAGAACTGATAAGCAGGCATCAAGGAAAAAAGACACCAATCACAACCAACAAGCGATAGGAATCCTCCTGAAATCGCCGAACTAACCACCAAGACTGGATGACGTGGATGAGACATGTCTGGAGAACTAAACTAACAGGAAAAAAGGAAGCACGACCAGGCCCATCGGGGACACAATCCACAGACGATGAGGGGGTCGAAAAGGAACATAACGTAAAAAGTAGGAAAAGTGTAACATGGATAAAATCCAGACATGAATCACGCTGGCCAACCAAACTAAGTAGGTAGTTCAGAGAAATCGTTCAAATTCAGAGTGGAATAAAGATCTCTTATCCAAGGAACTTAAGTGTAACTAACCATTGCAGAGGAGAAACCCTTGAACGGATCACGAGGCGTGAATGCTCAAAAGATGACATGATGCATGCTGGGCTAAAATAAAGAAATCGTTAAAACGAATGCAAAGAAAACATAAAATAGAAAGTACTCGAGAATAGTATTGCTAGATTGGAACAGTCAGGGTCAAGACACTATCCGCAATCACGGCGTGCAAGATAGAACCATCGTTCCCTATTTTTCCAACCTAACGGCCTATCCGATGATTAAACATGTGCACCAAGATCATCATCGTTTTTGTTAAAGGGGAACGTCAGATCCTAGAACACGTGAATGATCAGCCGGTTCTCGAGATAATATAACAATATAGATACCATATAGTAATGCAACAATGAGTAGGGATAGAGAGCCATACCTGACTTACCTGTGCAGGCGAAAATGGCATTTTTTTGAATTTTTATTTTATAATTTTTATGGATTTTTTTAAAATTAGACGACCAACAACATGAATAAGTAAGCATGAACAAAATGAAAACATAACGACTAAATGAACGAAACAACATAACATAACAAAGAATGAACGAGCAAGCAACACATGCAAAGCACCACATAAACAAACAACAAGCATGAGAGCGGAGAACATGGTGGGGCATGACAAAATATGGCGGGACATCACACCATGCAGAATGAAACCCCATGCAATGGGACAGAAATACGTAGGACGAGGACATCTAAGACAAACATAGGGGAGACGACATAACACATATGAAATAATCACAAGTGGGAACAGGACACATGCAACACATGGTGGAACGAGACAACACTTGGAACTAGAACATGCATGAGATGACCCTAGGGAATAAGACACCTGGTATGACGACCACAGGGAGACAACACGGGAAATGACAAAATATGTTCTTCAATCAATCCCAAGATCTGACGAAGTCGAACTGCCAGGTTCGCAACAGTGAGGCAAAGAGCCCTCTCTCATAAAGATATGATCAAAAGTTGAGCGACGCAAAGTATGAGAAGGACACGAGCTTCGGAATAGATCGAGGGACAAGTTAGAAGAAAGAGAGGGCATATCAGAAAAATATGAACAGGAGGCAGAGCAAAAGATAGAGCCAGAAAGCTTGAACACCTGCGACCTACACACTTAGCAAACATATCATACCTATCCTTAAAACAAAAAGAGAAAAAAAAGGAATAGAAGACAAACATTTTTGGATTTTGGACATTTTTTATTTTTTCTTAGATTTTAGATTTTTAACAATATTTGTTTTTTTATAATACCTGATTTTTTTAGATTTTTGACAATATCTCATTTTTTTTGAATTTTGACAATATCTCATTTTTTGGATTTTGACAATATCTCATTTTTTTTAATTTTTGACAATATCTCATTTTTTTTAGAATTTTTGACAATATCTCATTTTTTGGATTTTGACAATATCTCATTTCTTTGAAATTTTTAACATATCAATCTACAGCACCTAAGACGGGCTCAAACTACCGGCTAGGGATCATCGGTCCTACCCCTCTCATCCAAGATTTCCCTTAAGCAGGGCGTGCATGTGAGGGTGGCTTACCACAACCAACCGCTTCTAAAGAACGGTGCCCCTACTAAGGCCATACCCGGGATATAACCCAGCCTAAGAGGGAGAAGCAGAAGAAAAATTGGAGATAAACTTCGTGCAGGATGGGAGATATCAAGGCTCGAATTCCTTCAAGGGCACTACCCCTCAAAGAGTAGGTCTGTTGCGCCGGGGCTCTGTGTCTCTGATTTTTAGACCCATATTTACCAGGCACGCATGCGACCGGGCTCATGACGTCCCGCGGGGAACTATACTGCCACTCTTGTCATGCCTTTGATTCATAATTTTGTATTGATTCATTTTCTCATTTTGGTAGCCCTTATTGACCAGATATAGTATGAAAGCTCACTTTTGAGGATCAAGACTGCCCCTATTTGAGACCTCTCTCGTATTAGGGAGTGCCTAGGTTGGTCATCTTATCCATCCATCTCTTGCCCCTGCACTTGGCCGAGCAGAGAAGAGAAAAGACCTTTGTGCATACCCAAAGTATGACCAAAGCAGCAACGGTGCGCCTTAGAGAGATCGGCTATGGCTTGCCGTATAGTGTGTGAAAAACCCATACAAAAGGTCACCCTCAACAATCAGGGAAAGAAACTAAATTCCCAGCGCGGAGTTATCACCAGCCTAAGGATGCTGCAGAAGCTAACCTTTTATTTGACACAAAGTTAAGATCTAATTAAACAAAGACTCCTAAAGCCACTCAATCGTGTTGAGGAACCAACGTTATAAGCATGTGCAGGAGTAGTAGAGATAATAGCGATGATAACATTTTCTTGCACAAAATAAAAAATACCTTTGCAGATCCGTGGAGTGATATTGACCATCGAGCTTTGAGGAGTGCGAGCTTCACTTTCCTTGCTTGCCAGGATAAATGATGAAAGGAGAGCAAAGGATTGGATTCCTCGATATAGAGGAGTGGCAGACATCATACTGGACGAAGAAGGGATAAAAAGGAAGCGAGACGAGGGCTAGAACTCCCTCGTTACGGCACTGAGGCCCTGATAACAAAGAACTGAATACAGAATAACCAGTGATTAACTAAGATCAAGGCGGGCTAAAGCCTCGAAAACAGCAAGAAAAAGGGTAATAACCTTGAAAGGGTGAGACAGAAAGAACAGAAAGACGTCGAAAAGATAACTGTGAAAACAAGAAAGAAGGATAATGATCATCCGACGTGGTCGGAGAAGAGGAATAGCGATCACCCGACAGAGGCGGGGAAGAGAATGTATGAACACCCGACAAGGTCGGGGAAAAGAAATGGAAACCACCCGACAAAATCGGGGAAGGATCAGAAAAATCCCTCGACAAGGTCGGGGAACGAGCGCAAGGGATTCCTAACAAGGTCGGGGGAAAGAGACGAGCAGTGAAATCCGGACATGTCCGAGAAGAAAAACTAGAAGATGCCCCTGACTCAGGGGAAGAGGAAGACATAGGCCGAGGCCTAGAATGGTGAGGATAGGAAAAGATGGTGGAAATATGGTCAGGTGGTGGAAGGTACACCACCCACGGATAAGAACTGAGCAACAGAAAAGACGAATGGACGGAAGAAGGAGATGAGGCAGTGGACCCCTGAGTGCACAACTGACGGCCCTTGAACTTACGTCGCCGCCTCTTCTTAGCCGCAATCTTCTTGAAACAACGCCGCCTAGCGCGGGCTCGGCTTCCCGGGCTCCTCAATCTGTAATGTCTTCTCAAATAGCGGGCCCACCTAGCAGATGGCCTGGCCCGGTCATGAATATGCAGCTTCATTGGGGCGGCTGCCCCTAGACCCCCAGTGCTAACAAGATGCAGATATTTTTGGGCAAACAGCTTCTCAACTGAATGAATATCATGAAGCCACGGAGTTTTGTCTCTTGGCACTAGAACATAGAGGTTCGGCAACTCCACTCGGCAATCAGGCTCGAAGCATAACTCCCGTACTAGAAGAGCAGGACAAAGCTGAGAGAGATCAATACGTGGCGTTGACGTGGCCGGTATGCTAATAAATTGAGGGAGGTTGCACAACAAGTGCAGAATGTCATTGGAAAGTGCAGAAGATGCAGCCAATTTCCCCTTGAATAGAGAATCCATCAGGCTCCGGGCGGCCGTATGGGTTAGCATAATCCGAGTAGAGAACCCCTCTCGGCCAGTGAACTGAACATCAATCGAGCGAGGAGAAATAACAGCATCGATAGTGAATCCCCTGGCGAGCGATGAGATTGCCATCAACCTCGCTTGTGAAGAAACTGGCACTAGTGCGAGTGAACTCTTCTTTGCAACCATTTCTGAAAATGCAGGCTCATTATCCCGAAAATAGCCAGGGACCAGGACCCAGATTGGCATGCGGTAAATGACAACTTGAATCTTGAAATGCACAATCGAAACCTGGCTCGACTCATTATCTCCCTGGGGACCAGACCCAAGGGGCACCAAAGGTAGCGTGTACCTGCTCTGCGAAGTGGGAAGTGGTAGAGGAAGGTTAGAAGGAGGAGGTTTGAAGGGCGCGGGTGGCGATGGTGCAAGTGATGGGGGAATAATGATGATGACGGGCATGGGTGGAGGTAAAGGCAAAAGTGGAGGTGTGGGTTTGGTCTCGGCCTGCTCGGGCTTAGAGGATGATGGCGAAAGGGGGAGTGAAGGAAGTGGTGGCGGCGGTGGCAAAGGTGATGAGGGTGGCAAAGGGAGTGATGTGGTTGATGAAGACGGTGAAGGTGAAGGGGATGGAGGTGAAGGTAAGGGTGGGGAAGAAGGAGGAGAGGAAGGTAGTGGCATAGTGGGGGAAGAGGCAGGTGTAGATTACGATTAAAATCCACTTTAATATAAAAAGCAATAGATATGGTGAAAGCAATAAAACAGCACGAGGTGCTAATGTGGAGAGTGTGTGTGATCGCCAGAGACGCGAGGGTCTCAAAGAGGAGATTGATATGGGGAGATGATCGCAAAATACCTCAAAAGATGCGGGGGATGTGAGTACTCCTTTTCTCTTCAAGATCGGCCGGCCGACGAAGAGAGTCTTCAATCAATTACCCTTGTAAGAAAGACAACAACACCAATAAAATATGGATTAAAACATGGTGTGTAGCATCAAATTCATAATAGATGAACATGAAAATTGTAAAAGAACACACCTTAAGGGGGTTGCCCTTAAACCCCTATGCAATGAGGGTGTGGGAGATATGAATGCATGTAAAATATAATGGGGAAAGAGTGCAAGTGTTGCACTTATGGGGAGATCTCAATGTGATTGAGTATGAAAAATCAATAGAATAATGATGCATGTATGTATGAACTAATGAACAAAATAAAAATAAGAAATAAGGGGGGAGAAAAGATGAAAATCTGTTTGTACTCCTTGGCTTTGATGTTCGATAGGGAGGAACTTCAAAGGGATGAAGATTTGATGTTGAACGATGAGAAGAGTTCCTCCTTAGCCAAAAAGTAGCCTTCCTTCGGTTCCTGTAAAAAGAAAAGAAAACAACAGAAGAAAAAGAGAAAAAAAACAGAAGAAGAAGAAATAGGAGACAGAAGAAGAAGAAATAGAAGAAGGAGAAGAGTACGAAGAAGACAGAAGAAGAAGGGGAAAGAAGAAGAAGAAACCGAAGAAACAGGGAAGAAGAAAACAAAGAAGAAGAAAAAAAAAGAACCAGAGGAAGAAAAGGAGAAAAATCAACAGAAAAAGAAGAACCGGGGGAGAAGAAAAATAGAAGAACCTCCGAACCGAACCCCCGTTCACAGAGCCAAGAGAGCTCTATAAATAAGGCAAATCAAGATAAGCATGGCAAGAGTCCATAATGGGGAAAGATAAGAACGGGTAATGACCAAACAAAGTAGGACTCTTGGGGGAAAGGCCGCGTTTGAGCAAGAAACGAAAGTGAAACACGACCTGGGTAAGGGCGTCAATTCAAGAATTGACGACCTACCCGAAGGCGTCTTTTAAAACACGACTTAGCTTAGGACGTTAATTCAAAAGTTTAAAATAGGGCTATTTTTCATTTCTTAATATTATTTTCCCATTTTTTAGGTGAAGGTGCATCTCGTCGCCCTGATTCCAACGACTATTTTTGTGAATTTTTCTGACACCCGGAAGGCCACCAAATCACCTTTGGAGGGGGTTGAAAAATAATATTAAAAAATTCAATTTGAAAGACACGCCTTCACATGAGCCGTGAATTCAATTTTCTATTTTTTTTATTCTTTTCAAATTCAAAATAACGTCTTATGGAAGGTCGTTAATTTCTGAAAAATTTCGAAAAATTCTTAGAAAAATCCAGAAAAATGGAAATTTAAAAGAATGGACGCCCACCAATATAGTCGTCAATTTTTCTAGAAACGCCCAAGTCTAAGTCGTTATTTAAAAGACGCCCCACATCAAGTCGTTATTTCAAAAAAATAGGGGAAAAATGCCCAGAAAATCTAGAAAAATCCAGAAAAATAGGGAAAAATAGGAAAAGAGAGAAAAAAGGGAGAAATCCAAGAAAAGTGAGAAAAACCACTCAAATAGAGCTAATTTGAGGGTCAAATTGGGGCATTACAAGGTAATATGAGATGTACTCACAGTAACGTCAATTTTGGCGTGTCTACAGCTGCCCCGCCTTGGCGTCTGCTTTGCAAGGGAGCGTAGCAAACTGAAAAGTAGATGCCAAGGTGTGATGAGACACGCAATCAACATCACCTGATGAGAATCAAATCAAAAGCACGAGATGAAGCAATCTCGGGAAATCCAACGAAATCAACAATGTTTGGATAAAATGGGTAGTGTGCACGCAGTGCACGAAGGAGATAAAACAAAGTGATCAACTTCCAGCGCGGTGGAAGTACCCCAGGTCACAAACCTGTAGGTTTCACCATTGGGGAGCGGTTACCAGCCAGTGGACGTGCTGCAGCCAAGGTGGATCAAGGGAAAGGAGATAAAATAAGATGATAAAAATCCAAACAATGAGCTTTCGAGAAAATGACCCAAAACAGCGTCAAAACGAACTGAGGACTCAATTCGGCATGGAATATCTCATATTGAAGATTAAGATCAATTCAACCTCAAAAGAAGCTTATCAGAATGATTTTTCAACAATTGATTCAAATTCCTACATGAATGCATGCTGGGTTTAAAGGGGAAATTAAGTCAAATGAAAATATAGAATAATCAAGGATAATATTGCTAAGCTGCCAAGACTGGGTCAAGAAACCAATTCTGCGAGCTGATACTAAGCCAAAGCCCGTTTATCCATGCATCAACTCGCAAAAAGGAACCATCATCCCCAGTCTCGGACGGCTCAACGGCCTATCCGTATGACTAAGATGCCTCTGGAATCGTCATCATTTTTGATGAAGGGGAACTCAAATTCCAGATTTACCAAAGCCACAAGGTCCTTGATATAATCTAGTAGCATATGTAACATATAGTAAAATGCATACAGGAGATGGTGATATCAATAAGCATGGGAGAACTGAAATGAGGTGCAAGCACCGTGGATGATGATGCCCGGACGGTGGGGCCAAGAGCTTCCTATCCTGCGCTCAAAAATTTATCAGCCAAGATATAAAAAATAACAAGCAATGAATAAGGCATTTAAGCGTAGCAAGCATGTATATGGCATGTATAGCTCGAGTTAAATCACGACATTGCAAAAGCATCATTGTTTGTTGTTGTTATCATGAGGATGCCAATTTTGGCTAATCAAGATTTGGAGTTGAATGCTCAGAATGATATAATGCCCAGTGGCAAAAAGATCAGCAAGATTTGATAATGCACATTGGCAAAGTGATCAACAGGAGTTGATTAAAAAGATCTGGAGATGAACGATAATCAGGATGATAATCAGGAGATATAATAATCAGAATGATAATCAGAATGATATAGGGAGATGATAATCAAAAATGCCCAGGGTGGCATGTCATGAGAATATCGGGAGGAATCAATAGATTGATAGTAATGAGTGGAGAGGACTCATCCCGTGATCTTGGTCCTTGCAAAATTGTTGTTCCTGCAAAACACCATCAGAAAATACAATGCAATTTTTGGATTTTAGAAATATGCAAATTTTTATGAGTTTTAAAAAAGATATTCAAATTTTTATGAATTTTGAAAAAAATATGTAAATTTTTATGGGTTTTACAAATTTTTATGGAGATTTTTTTGAAAAATATTTTGAATTTTTGTTGGGATTTTGATCGGGAAATATTCAAATTTTTGGATTTTGGCTTAGACATTGTTAATGCAGCATCAAAGGGTTGTTTTGAACCACAAGCTAGGGGTCTTTGTTCCTTCCCTTTTCGCTAAAACTGCCCAAAGCTGGGCGTGCATTGAAGGGTGGCATCCTATAACCGACCGTCTTTGATCAACGGTGCCCCTACCAAGGCCATACCTGAGAAACATTCGGTCTTGGAGGGAGAAGAGAAGAATAATTGGAGATAAGCTTTATGCAGGATGGGAGATGTCAAGACTTGAATTCTTTCTAAGGTGTTAACCCTCAAAGAGGTAGTCTGTTGTGCCGGGGCTCTGTGCCTTTGATTTTTAGACCCTTGACATGCGTACGACCAGGGTTTTCCCTGCGGGGACTGTGCCACTCTTGTCATGTCATAACTCACAATTTTGCTTTTATCGAAATTTTGACTTGATTTTCATAATAGCCCTTTTGGCGAGATGTATATCATGAAATTCATATTTAGTTTGGGTCAAGACTGCCCCTATTTGAGACTCCTCTCGTATTGGGGATTACCGAGGTTGGTCATCTTATCCGTCAACCTCTTGCCCCTGCATTCGGCCGAGTGAAGAAGAGAAAAAGACTTTCAGGAATACTCATGGCATGGCCAAAGTAGCAACGGTGTTTAACTAAAGGAGCCGGCTAAGGACGCCGTGAAGTGTGTGCGGTGCCCAGCTAAGGGTCGCTCTTAACAAGCGGGGAGAGAATGTTGAATTCCCAGCGCGGGTTCTTAAAAGGTGCTGCAAAAGCAAGCCTAAAGACTCTTTTTTAAACAAATGATTCAACAAAAGCCTAAGATAAAGGTTTAAAACACCACTCTTAATCTTGTTAAGAAGTACTTGATTTTGAAAATCATGCGTGAAGTAATGAGGGAATGATATCATAAAAATGCGTACTTACGCCAATATGTTACCTTGCAACCTTTGTAGAAGTAGCTGTTGCGAGTGGTTGATCATCGTGGGATAGTCCTCTTTGGCAGTCAAAAGGATTGGCAGCAAAGGATTGAAAGTGGCTTAACAAGAAGGAGTGGTGCCAAGACCAGACTCAGACGAATAAGGAGAAAAGGGAAGAGAGGCGAGGGCTAGAACTCCCTCACTAAGGCGCGGAGACCCTGATCACATAGAACAGTCTACAGAAGAAGCGGAGAATTAGAAGGAGGAGTGAGGACTAAAGCCTCGAAAGCAATGGGAGAAAGGGCAAATGCCCAAGGTAGTGGATGTAGAAGAAGTTGGGTCGGACCCATGATTAGGAGGAATCAGAAGAATAAATTGATATATAGAAAGAGGCGGATCCGGAGGGTCCGGAGGTGGTGGAGAATCATGAGAGGAAAAATCCGAAGGCTCCGGAGGGATAACAAAAGAAGGGAGGCGATGCCCTGGGAAGAAATAGAGAAAAAGATGATGAAAAAGGAGGAAGAAAATGAAGGATGTGATATCCCGGAGGAGCAGAAAGATGAATCGGAAGAAAGATGGATGGTCCGGAGGTTCCGGAGGAATGAGATGGAAAGGGGCGTGATGCCCTGGAAAATGATAGAGAGAATAAGACGGAGAATCCGGAGGTTCTGGAGGAAGAATATAGAAAGGGGCGCGATACCCAAGAGAGAGGAATGAAGGCGGATCAGGAGGAAAATCCGGAGGTTCCGGAGGAGGCAAATGAGAAGGGGCGCGATGCCCAAGGGGAAAATCCGGAGGTTCCGGAGGAGGAAGGTGGAAAGGGGCGCGATGCCCAAGAGAAAGGTCCGGAGGTTCCGGAGGAGGAGAATGGAAAGGGGCGCGATGCCTGAGGGGAAGGTCCGGAGGCAATGGAGAGGGGCACGATGCCCAAAGGACAAAGAGAGGGGTGAAAGATCCGGAGGTTCCGGAGGAAGAGGATGGAAAGGGGCGCGATGCCCAAGGAAAAGACTGAGACAATCAGATGGGGAATCCGGAGGTTCCGGGGGAATAAGATGGAAAGGGGCGCGATGCCCGAGGAACAGAGAAAGGAATGAAGGAGGATTAGGAGGAAAATCCGGAGGTTCCGGAGGAATAAGATGAAAAGGGGCGCGTTGCCCGAGGGGAAAGTCCGGAGGTTCCGGAGGGATAACGAAATCAGAAAGGGCACGATGCCCAAAGAGGAGGGGTAAAATTCCTGGAGGTTCCAGGGAAATAGCAGGAAGGGGGACGCGATGCCCCAAGGGGAGTGAATTAGAGAAAGATGAAGATGAGAAGTGCTGAATATCCGGAGGCGCCGGAAGGCGGGGAAGATACGGGTTTGGAAACCCGGGAAGAAGAAGGTGCAAATGCATGCGAATGCAGTAGAACGGATGTGATGAATGCACAAATGCGACAGAATGCATGGAATGCAAAGAACGTGAAGAACATGAAGGGCGAGAGAATGAGATCCTCCTCTTTACCCTTGGAATGGCCCATGAAGCGAAAGATGAGAATAGGGATGAAGTTGAATGGGAGGTGGGTAAAGGAGTGGAAGGCCCCTTAGCATCAAGATAACTGCCCCTCCACGGCAGTGAAAGAATACAGCCAAATGGCCTAATGGATGAAATACAAGCCCATGACGAAGCTTCAATAGTAAACGACAACTCTCTTGGAGGGTGAAAAGTAATGGTGTGAGGGAGTTGGAAAGTAGGGCTCAGAAGCATCATGTTGCCCAGGGGTTCAAGATTTGGAAGTTGGAACAGAGGGTGCCCTGCCCGGCCCTTACACCGCATCAATGCTTGGCATGGCGGCGACTTGGCCTCTTCAATCATGCCTGGCACAATAACCCGGATTGGCATCCGGCAAATGAACTCTTGCATTTTGAATAGCGCGGCCATGGCCAAATTCTTCTTTCGCAGCTCTTGATCATCCTCGGCACAAGTGTTTGTAGAAGCACTCCCCTTCCGAGTAGTAAAGGGAGGTGAGGCGGAGGCGGAAGGCTTTGTGGATAATGGAGGTTTAGTGGGAGGTGTAGTGGAAAGTGTTGGAGGAAGGATAAACGGAGATGGAGGTTCAAACACGTCGAGCTTCTCCCTTTGCTCCGAAGCAGTCGGGGTTGGCTCGAGTGCAAAAAAGGGTGAATCCTGCTCAGGATTAGTCACGGGTAAAGGTGAAGGGTTATGTGGTGGAATAGGTAAGGTGGGTTGAGGCGGTGGTAATGGGAGGTTAATTGGGGAAGGTTCAATGGTAGGTTTAATGGAGGCCGATGGTGTGAAAGTTGATGGTATAATGAGTGGAAGTTTAATGGAAGGCTCAGGGGAGATTGGTGTTGTGAAGGTTGATGGCATAGCGGATGGAGGTGTAATTGATGGAGGTTTAATGGAAAGTTCTGGGATAGGAGGAGACTCAAGAGGTGCCGATGTGGGCGATTGGAGTATCGACCCATCATCGTAACACCAATTAGTCTCGTAAACGGGGGTTGGATCAGGGATGGTGGCTTCGTCCTGAGCAGGGGGTTCGTCAAATGATAGTAGAGGGAGCGGGAACTTAAGGAAACTCGGAAGGGGTGCCTGTGGAGCTTCATCATCATCGTACACTGCTTCGGATTCTTCAAATGCCGGTCCTTGATTGCTTGACATGCCGAAGTCATAATCATCTCTCCTGTCTTTCCAATCTTTCTCCATCTTGGTGATATCATCCAGGAAAACATGAAGAGGATTGACTGGAGTAGGAGGAGCCGTGACCCTCTTTAATTGTTCCTCCATCGAAGTGATTTTATCGAGGAGAGTTTGCTGGAGGGGTGTGACCTGAACAACAGAAGGTTGGCAGGGCCTTGAAGGAGGAGGGGCCGTATAAAAAGGCCGTGGAGGTGGATTAATGGGCCGACCCGTAGAAGAACCCGGATGGGCCGGATTGCAATGAATAAATGGGCCTTGGGGCCGTGAGGGAGGAGGAATAGAAGGAGGCGGGTGATGGGCCACCCGAGTAGAATGAACAGGAGGAGATGGGTAATGGGCTACCCAATCAGGATTGGAAGGAGGAGGGGGGTGATGGGCCACCCGTGTAGAATTGGAGGGAGATGGGTGATGGGCCACCCGAATAGAATTGGAAGGTGGTGGGTGATGGGCCACCCGTATAGAATTGGAAGGAGGGAGAGATGCATGAGATGTACCCTCAACGGCAGCCTTAAGGGCTTGGATCTGTTGAGGGGTAAGATGATCTAATGCATGAATGATCTGGGAGACCTTCTCATCATTGGGACGAGAGGATCCCGAGGGAGTAGTGGCTCGAAATTGAGTTGAAGGGCCATTGGGTTGGACATTGCCCATGGGTCGGGCATGACCATAAGAATGAGGACGTGGCCCTTTGAAAGAATGGTGAGAATTTTGATGATCATGTTGAAGTTGAGGGGAATAGGATGTGCTAGGTTGTGCATCCTCATGAATTGAATTAAACATGTTACCTTGTTTATAGTAAGCCATCATGCAATCAAAGTTCAAAATAATATGCAAAGAAGCACACAAAAGAGATGGTTACCTTGATTTGATTTGTTTGAACCTTGGTGAATTAAAGATTTTATCAAAGTTTTGAATGATTCACACAAGGGGGGAACCTAGTTTCAATATGATTTTACTTCAATGCCCACTAGGAACACTCTTTCACCACGTATAGGCCAACTAACTCAGGACTTCAAAAGGGTACAACCTGCCCGGCGTCCGTGAGGGAATCCACGGGTGCGGGGACTTATGGAGGCTTGGTTTAGGAATTTCCAATCCAAAGAGACGGAATGCTCAATGGAGGGTCGTTCCTTCACCAAGGGGGTGTGTGGCTCTTAGTATAAAGAGATAAGGCCTCTCAAACCAATGCAAAATGAATGAATGAATGCAAGATATAAGCAGAAATATGATACAATGATAAACAAAGGAGTTCGGTGAAAACACAGGAATAAGACGCCCTGGGGCAGGGCGCTACCAATAAAAGAGACGCCCTGGGGCAGGGCGTTAATTATCAAGGATGCTCAACCAAATAAAGAGACGCCCAGGGGTGGGGGCGTCAAATCATGAAAACGCGCCCTGAAGAGAGGCGCTAAACAGGAAAAAGACGCCCTGCAATAGGGCGTTAACTACAAAAGCGCCTCTGTCAGAGGCGTTAATTGCCTTCTTCCAGAAAACCCTCGCGGTCAGCAATATCAAAGTAGAGAAGCACTCACATAGGCAATCAACAAATATAATTATTAACACAGAAGCATGCTCATCAAGATTTTAAATAAGTGAAAGTTTTAAAACAAATCTATCTAATTGACAGATCACTTTGGGGAGAGTGCAATGCACAAGGGAGGGTGCCCGAGGGGCACAAAAGGAGGGGTACACGTGGGTACCAATAGGAAAGGGCACACGTGGGTGCCAAGGGGAAAGGGGTAATCAAATAAAAAAATAAGAAAGGGTCCCACCGTGATCGCCAATTTGTAGATTATGATTAAAATCTACTTTAATATAAAAAGTAATAGATATGGTGAAAGCAATAAAATAGCACGAGGTGCTAATGTGGAGAGTGTGTGTGATCGCCAGAGACGCGAGGGTCTCAAAGAGGAGATTGATATGGGGAGATGATCGCAAAATACCTCAAAAGATGCGGGGGATGTGAGTACTCCTTTTCTCTTCAAGATCGGCCGGCCGACGAAGAGAGTCTTCAATCAATTACCCTTGTAAGAAAGACAACAACACCAATAAAATATGGATTAAAACATGGTGTGTAGCATCAAATTCATAATAGATGAACATGAAAATTGTAAAAGAACACACCTTAAGGGGGTTGCCCTTAAACCCCTATGCAATGAGGGTGTGGGAGATATGAATGCATGTAAAATATAATGGGGAAAGAGTGCAAGTGTTGCACTTATGGGGAGATCTCAATGTGATTGAGTATGAAAAATCAATAGAATAATGATGCATGTATGTATGAACTAATGAACAAAATAAAAATAAGAAATAAGGGGGGAGAAAAGATGAAAATCTGTTTGTGCTCCTTGGCTTTGATGTTCGATAGGGAGGAACTTCAAAGGGATGAAGATTTGATGTTGAACGATGAGAAGAGTTCCTCCTTAGCCAAAAAGTAGCCTTCCTTCGGTTCCTGTAAAAAGAAAAGAAAACAACAGAAGAAAAAGAGAAAAAAAATAGAAGAAGAAGAAATAGGAGACAGAAGAAGAAGAAATAGAAGAAGGAGAAGAGTACGAAGAAGACAGAAGAAGAAGGGGAAAGAAGAAGAAGAAACCAAAGAAACAGGGAAGAAGAAAACACAGAAGAAGAAAAAAAAAGAACCAGAGGAAGAAAAGGAGAAAAATCAACAGAAAAAGAAGAACCGGGGGAGAAGAAAAATAGAAGAACCTCCGAACCGAACCCCCGTTCACAGAGCCAAGAGAGCTCTATAAATAAGGCAAATCAAGATAAGCATGGCAAGAGTCCATAATGGAGAAAGATAAGAACGGGTAATGACCAAACAAAGTAGGACTCTTGGGGGAAAGGCCGCGTTTGAGCAAGAAACGAAAGTGAAACACGACCTGGGTAAGGGCGTCAATTCTAGAATTGATGACCTACCTGAAGGCGTCTTTTAAAACACGACTTAGCTTAGGACGTTAATTTAAAAGTTCAAAATAGGGTTATTTTTCATTTCTCAATATTATTTTCCTATTTTTTAGGTGAAGGTGCATCTCGTCGCCCTGATTCTAACGACTATTTTTGTGAATTTTTCTGACACCCGGAAGGCCACCAAATCACCTTTGGAGGGGGTTGAAAAATAATATTAAAAAATTCAATTTGAAAGACACGCCTTCACATGAGTCGTGAATTCAATTTTCTATTTTTTTTATTCTTTTCAAATTCAAAATAACGTCTTATGCAAGGTCGTTAATTTCTGAAAAATTTTGAAAAATTTCCAAAAAAATCCAGAAAAATGGAAATTTGAAAGAATGGACGCCCGCTAATATAGTCGTCAATTTTTCTAGAAACGCCCAAGTCTAAGTCGTTATTTAAAAGACGCCCCACATCAAGTCGTTATTTCAGAAAAATAGGGGAAAAATACCCAGAAAATCCAGAAAAATCTAGAAAATCCAGAAAAATAGGGGAAAATAGGAAAAGAGAGAAAAAGGGGAGAAATCTAAGAAAAGTGAGAAAAACCACTCAAATAGAGCTAATTTAAGGGTCAAATTGGGGCATTACAAGGTAATATGAGATGTACTCACAGTAACGTCAATTTTGGCGTGTCTACAGCAGGTGGTTGCTCTCTTCGACGTATCTTCACGACTCGTCGAGAGGCGTTGGGGATAGGTATGGTGGTGGAAACGGAGGGTGAAAGAGAGGTTGCCCGAGCGGAGGCTGGGGTAGGTAAAGGTTGTGGAGGAGATGGGATGGAGGAAGAAGTAGGTAACGGAGCAGGTATCTTATTAACTAAAGAAACACCAGGGTGCCTCTGGTCTTGAAGTGGGGACGGTTGCCTAGGCGGCACGGCTTGCTGCTGCTGCTGCTTGCTACTGAGATCCAAAATAACTTGGCGTATGACAGCCCAATCAATCATCCTCTTGTCTTCCAAGCTACAAATAAACTCCCGGAACTCGGGACAGTGCTCAATCAAATGCCCCTGCTGACGGTGGAATTCACAGAACTGGAGCAAATTACCGACTGTGGGTCGGCAAGGCACAACCGGAGGGAGCTGCAATGCATGGGTGGCCATCAAAGCCCTGAAAACGTCTGTAAGAGATTTCGGCAATGGAGAGTGAGAAGCCCGCTTCGGGCAAGGCGGATGTCGAGGGGTGTGAGAAGGTAGTGGGGATGGTAGCGGAGGTTGCGTAGGTAAGGGGGATTGCGTAGGAGAAGACGGAGGGCTGGAATGATGTGGCGGCGTGGGGGGAGTGGGATTGTAATGGATGGCATCTACCCACTCGCGGTGTGGTGTTTCCTTGACCGGAGGTGGAGGGGTGTGAGGAGATAAAATAGCGGAGGGCCGACTCGTGGATGGTTGGTATGCGGTGGATCACATGGAGGTATAGGGGTGTGTGGGAGTGGACGGTCGACTCGTGGAGGGATATAAGGTGGAGGGCTGACTTACGGTGAAGGGCAGAGGGAAAGTGTATGTAGAAGGTGACGGTGGAGGAGACTCATGGTCAAAGGAAACTAGGAGTTGTTGGCTAACGAAGCGGGCTCGATTGTAAAGCTGTTGCCAGGATGTGATATCGTTCAGGGCTAAGATACATCTGAGCTCGGGCGTTGCGTTAGAAATAACCATCTTGATCTGCTCGCCCTCCGGAATATGCCCCGGAACTTGCGCGGCTAGGTGACGCCAGCGGTCGGCAAACGTGGAGAATTCCTCGTCGGGCGTCATCTTCTCTTGGGCCAGATCAACCAAAGAATGTCTGGGCCCAACCTGATCCTGGTACTGCTGAATGAATCTTGCTTGAACGGCTTGAAAATTCATCATCTGCTCTTGCGGTAACGTGAAGAACCAATCCTTGGCCGGACCCTCTAAAGATAGGCCAAACAAATAGGCCATCAAGCGTTGATCATGCTGGAACTGGGCCGACTCATATAAGAACTCCTTCAAATGCACGTAGGGGTCACCGACTCCACCATAGCGACGATAAGCCGGAATCTGTTGACGTGGGGGAAGCTGAAGACCTCGGAATGCAAATGGGATATCCAAAGAAGTTTGAGGACTGATTTGCCGTTGCAATTCATCAAGTTGGCGTTGGGCCTGAGCGATCATCTCCTCGGTAGGAAGAGTCCGAGAAGGATATGGGCCAGCTTGAGCAAGAGATGATGAATTTAGACCAGGATAATGTTGATGGGCCGGATAAGGGGATCCGGCCTGAGAAGAAGGAAAGCCCGCTCCGAGAATTGAGGAATACATGGGCCTAAAAGAATTATGAAGGTGGGAATGAGAATTGATTGGGCCAACAGCAACACGGGCGGGACAAGAATGCCCGTTAGAAGAATAGGGTCCAATGGAGGAATAAGGAGATGGGCCCGCATGGGAAGAGGAATCCACGCGGGGATAAGAAGACGAGGAGGAAGAAGGGTAATATATAGGAGAAAAATGACGCTCCATGCGGGCAAATGGAGACTTTATACAGGAAAATCAGGGAAATCCAATGAGGGAAGTAAGGGCTTAAAGGAGGGGGGCTGACTCAATAATGCAAAGAAAAATAAAAAGAAACCTAGGACAATGAGACTAGACAAATAGACACACAGAATGGACTACCCTAAATGGGCCTAACAACAAAACCTATATGGATGATGGGGGATGCAACACAAAATAACACAAGTGGGCTTGGACAAGCCCACACAACACAAATAATATGAAGGATTTCACCCAAGTCAAACAAGTTAATATGATGGGAAGTATTTTATTGTCAAAGTTTTGGGTGGGCCTTTTAATGATTTGAATTGAGATTAATTCCCTCAAGATAGGTGTCTTATAGGGAATAAGGTCCAAACTTTGGTTTGACTAAGGTTAATTCCTTTACAACGTATGCAAATACAAGCCTGAGGGGTGGAAAGATACAACCGGCCCGGCGTCCGCGTGGGAATCCACGGCTCGCGGGGACTTACGGAGGTCCCGGATAAGATCACCTAGTCGAGCCCAAGGAATATGGGAGCGAGAGGATCACTTATCGAGGGGGAATGCAACTACAATATGCCAATATGCATGATCCTATGTGCACCGGGGTTCATGCAATTTCTAGCCTAAGTCTAACAAATCAAGACAATCATGAAATCATGCTAACATTACAAAAATGTATGAAAAATGTAAAACAATATGAATAACAATGATGCAAGACCTAAAATAGGGACAACTAGGCACTAAAAGATAAGAAAAATCATCAAAGGAAAATGTACCCTTGTGTTTGCCCAAAATATGCCTAAGACTAGATGCACAAAATGCAAAAATAGAGGCAACTTTTAAATATGTAAATGATGTCTAAATGATGCAAACTCTATATGTATGGAAAGACAATACAAAGGACAGCACAATGCAACAAAAATCAGCTCAATCCGACATCGGGAGACAAAGTTATGCCTGAATGAACAAGGCCCCTGTGAATCTATCCCAAATCTGCCTAAGACTAGATGCACAAAATACAAAAATAGAGGCAACTTTTAAATATGCAAATGATGTCTAAATGATGTAAATGACCTATGGATGGAAAGACAATACAAAGGACAACACAATGCAACAAGAATCAGCTCAATCCGACATCAGGAGACAAAGTTATGCTCAAATGAATAAGACCCCTGTGAATAGAAATCCTGCCAGGCCAGAACAGTTAAAAGGTCCCTGGATGACCGTTTATACCCTTTGAGCGGTCTAATGGATGACCGCCCAAGTGTTGGACGGTCCAGGGAGGACCGTTTATCACCCCAGAGGGTTTGGGCGGTCCTGGAGAGGCCGTTTAACGTGTTAGGCAGCCCTACGATAGACCGTGCAACCCTGACAGACCCGAAAATGGACAAAATGATAGAGAAACGTGGAGAAGACTATCCAAACATGCATGAACACCGACCCAACATGCAAGAGACTAAAAATATAACGTGATGGGCACTAGATGTCCCACCGTGATCGCCAAAAAACTGTAGATATAAATGTTTCAATCTATCCAGCCCCGAGCTAAACAATATAACCATGCATATAAGCGTGAAAGTGCATGAAATGGAAAGGGGTGACAATGAATAGAGGAACCAACTGTGATCGCCACCAAGGAATTACAGCACCAAAATGATGAAGAAAGGATGAAGATGGCGCCGTGTACCTTGGAAAATATGGAGGAAGACGCGGCCTAACGGGAAGCCGCTACAACATGTGATCGCGCTTGAAATGGGATGCGGGGAGCCGATGTGGGTGCACCTCCTCACTTCCTAGCCGGCTAGGAAGCAAGGGCCTCACGTTCTATCAATAGTCTCCTGCAAAACAAAGCCACAAACATAAGAGAAAACCCATTAGAAACATGTGTAGCATATGTCCCAAAATGATGAAGTAGCATGAAAGAAAGGGGGAGAACGCACCGGGGGAGGGTTTTTAACCCCTATGAGTGGGTGCAAAAACAAGGTGGGAGTGTTGTGCATGCATAGGATTTGAAATCATAGAATTTGATGGAGAGAATAGAGAGAAAATCGTTGTGCAAAATGGAGAAAAATGCATGAACGTGCCGAAACAGTGCAAAAAAAAACTAAGTGTAAAACTGTGACGATTTATGAAAAGTAGAGGGAGAGAACTAAGCCTAGGTATGAAGAAAGAGAGCCCGGAGAGATGAAAAATGAAGAAGATACTCCCCTCTTCAAGATGAGACCAATGGAGGACAAAGAGGATGCCGGATGACTCCGCCCCGAGCCGACGAAGGGCGCCCCGTCGCACAGGTTCAAGAACTCGTGATGATTTGCAAAAAGTATGGGCGAAGTTAGGAGGGTAAACGAAGATGAAATCCAGCAAATAAGGTATCAAAATGAAGCCTATACTTCCCTCAGTAGCCTGGGGTCGGAGGTTTGAGATGACGATTTGGCATGGCTCCGCCCCAAGTCCAAGAAGAGCCCCACGTCGCGCAGGCGAACTGGGCAGGTTTATATAGAAAAAAAGGTGAAAACCCTAACTTTCTGCTGCGATTTCAGAGGATAGAGTCCGCCAAATCTCGAGATATATGGATCAATCTCGAGATAATAGATAGGATAAGAGTTAGGAACAAACGGGACTCTTTTTGGTGGAAGGATCTGGAAGATAGAGTCCATGTAAGGTGGCCCCGGAGCCTAATCTGGAAGAGTTTTTGTTGCACGAAAAGCAGAAAAACCTGATATTGCGGCCAAGATTTCAGGAGATATGGTCAATTAAAAATCGCGCTCTATATACCAAATTCAAGATAATACAAAGGGGAAGACACAGCAACAAACGGGGCTCAATTTAGTAGAGTATTCTAGAAGATAGAGCCCTAACAAGGAGGCCCCGTTGCACAGGTTTCGGCCTTAGAATTCGGTGGCGAAGAAGATGGAGTTTAGGACTTTTTGGACTCTCTGGTTGATGGACGGTCGCACGATAGACCGTTTATTGCATTGGGCGGTCTAGCTATAGACCGTCCAGTCTTGGGGGCGACCGGGAGACTTTTCGCACAAAAAAGAGATAAACGGTCATCCACGGACCGTTTTTCGAGTCAGGCGGTCTTAAGAAGACCATTTTATGACATTTTAAAAATAATAAAAATAAAAAAAATTAAAAAAGTTACTGTTCATGGGCGGTCAACTGTTGACCGTTTTACTGTTGGACGGTCAACTTGTGACCGTTCAACTCAAGGAACGGTCAACTGTTGACCGTTTAGCTGCCAAGCTCGCGCGACTTTAGAAATTGAAGCGTATCTTGCAAACGGTGTAGAATTAGAAAAAGTGGTAAACAAAGAAATTGTAGATAACTTAAAAATGAACAACTTTCATGAAGAAAGTAAGATGAGAAAATGATTAGAAGAGAGAGAAAATGGGGCTAGAACAGAGAGAGAAAATACCGAGACATAGGTGAATAGTGCAGTCTACCGGAAAAACGTAAATAACTTGAAATCGGTGCAGAACTGGCCAATGACGTAGAAGAAGGAATTGTAGGGATTTGAAAGATGAACAACTTTTGTGAAGGACACATTTTGAAAAGAGGAAAGGAAGGGGGTGAAAAAGAAAAGTTTTCAAAACTGCGCAGCGAAAGGGGGCTGAATGCTTGAGAGAAGCCGGCCTAAATGGGCCGTAAGTTGACTTTGAAGGCCGGAAGGTGACAAGATAGGCTCCAGGGCTCCATGAAATAATGATCTCCAAGGCTCAAATAGAATAGAATAATGAAATGGACTCAAAATCCATCCAAGGAAGGGTCCAAAACAATGGGTAATTCGAGGCATCAAAATGATGAATAAGAGAAATGACTCAACTTGCAAGCTAAAAATGGGTGTCAACAAGTTGTACTTTGGCCTCCTCGGCCCATTTGTAAAGCCCACGTGGCTCTCATACATCATGAAACTAGTTGAATACATGTACCTGTACTCAGGTCTCAGCCACTTAATGGTGCCCATTTCCTTCAGTTTCAACGGTGCCCCCGGCACCTGACTGCCAGTCAAATCGGTCCCCAAGCACGATCATTGAGGTCTCCCAGCGCCCGCCACCTTCTGTCACAACGGCAGACTGCCAGCTACTCTAGTCACATCGGAGGCCGTGGCACCCGATCGCTCAACAATGTCAGTAACAACGGTGCCCCCGGCACCCGACTACCAGCTACTCCAGTGACATTGGGGCCCGCGCACCCGATCGCTCCACCACCTCAGTCACAATGGTGCCCCTGGTACCCGGCTGTCAGCTACTCCAGTCACATCGGGGCCCACGCCACCCGATCGCCCAGCTACCCCGGTCATCATGGTGCCTACGGCACCCGAGTGTCCAGCTTCAAAGGTGCCCACGACAGCCGGCCACTTCAGTCACAAGTGGTGCCTGCGTCGCTCGGTCGCCTCGGCCTTGATGACATCCAACAGCTCCAGCACAACAGTACCTACGGCACCCCTATTGTCCCGACCTTGACACTGCCTCATGTAGGGATTACATTGTGACGCCCCTTGGGCGGCATCTTGTTGAGCCACAGGTCCTCTGACAGACACTATGTACGGATATGGAACTACCCACACAGTAATGCAATGGCCCGGGGTGTAGTGCCCCAAAATTTATATAAATAATTTCTAAAATTTTATGGAATTTATAAAGGTCAAAATATATTAAAAAAATGAATTAATATTGGGATTATAAGGCCCAATTATATTAAAAAAACTAATCCAGCTTTGATAATTGAAGCCCAATAGGTTTAAGGACCAAGCCCAATAAGTTTGGCCCATATTCTAGAAGGTTATTTAAGTTATCCACGAAGTATTAGGATAAATACACTTTAAAAGGGATAATTTAGTGGATAATTAACCAAAGAGTTTGAATTAAGGAGAAGTTCTTCGCCCAGTTGATGTAACGGTCTATCGGGCGACCGCTACAGTCACGTAACGCACCAATCCTGGTCCGTTACAACCTGCTAATTCCGTGAGAAGAAGAAGTTAAGAAAAGAGTAGAACTTTAGGATTCTCTTGGCTAGAGACCAACTTGGGTGAACTTATAACATTGCTAAGGACTCTTAGAGATTAGGTTTTAGCTAATTAAGGACTTTGAAATCGTTCAAATCCTTGAACCCTAGCCAAAACTCTATAAATAGGACCCAGTTCTGAACTGAGCGACCCTTACTTTTGGCTCGTGAAGAATCAAGGTAAGGAGAGATAATCTCGAGTACGTTCTTTAGTGTGTTTGTTCCTAATACTTTAGACTAACTACCCTCAAAATTTCATGTTATGAGATCAAGTAACCAAGGAGATAAAGGCTTCTAAAGTCGCTGCTTCTGTCATAGCAGCCCAGGATTCAGAGCAAAGGACCACTCAAGATCAGGGAATTAGGATGCCCAAACGAGGTAATTAGGGAAGGGTTCTTTAGAACTTTTTGTTCCTCTTAGTTTCATCTTCTTACCCTCCAAATTTCACATCTTTAGGTCAAGAGGTTGGAGAGTTAGGGCAACGTGAAGTTTCTGAAAAATCACATGGAGAGAAGAACGAGGCGACCCTTGAAGACTCAAATTAGAAGTTTAAAGCCCAGTTAAGAGGTAGGTTATCTCATGAACGGCAAAAACACATTGTTAGGGATAAAATCCCTCTAGTTTATTTGGATTTCATGCATTGGACTTCATGAGCTTCATGTTTTAGGATTAGTCTATACATTCATGCATGCCTTCAACCCTAATTTGAAGATAAAAAGCTATCTCTTGTTTTTTCATTACTACCTATACATCTAGATAGCCTTTTTTCTCGTTTTGACACGATTAGAGTAGTTAGTCTATGGCATGTTTTAAACTATAGTTTTCTGTAGTTTCTATTTTCTGTCAGCAGAGGACCTAACGGTCTATCGTAAGACCGCCAGGGACGTGTAATGGACCTGCATTGACCGTCACACCCACTGTGAACGACTGAAGGGTTCTATGAAACCTGACGGGCCTAATCTAGACCGTTACCTTCCTGTGACGCGCACAGACTAGTCCGTCACACAACACTGCATTCTGACATATTAATATATGTATGCCTAGTTAATTTGATCTTAACCTATTTTCATGATTTTAAGTTCCAGTACTGATTCATGTTAGAAATTTGCATACTTTAGAGTTATTTTCAAGCATATGTTAATTTCATGAAAAATCACTATAGTTTTGGTATTAAAACCTTGATTTAGAAAAGATATTGAGGAGTTTTATCATGATTTTATACTATTACACATTCTCTCTTATCTATAGAGTCAATTCTTTAAGTACATGGCATATATCCCGGTATATGTCCATTAGTTCACACTTTTACACTATAGGAACATATTCTTGAACATGAGGACCTCTCTATTGGATATTCCTTCTAATGGACTAGGAAATCTTAATTCAAGGTCTCCGTAATTCTCTGTGAGCCTGGGATTTCCACTAGGACGTCGAGTTGGTTGTACCATGAAAGCCCAATTGTTAGAAACACTATCGATGTTTTCTGGTTCTAGATATGTAATGGATCCATATTAGACCGTCAGGCCTATCTAACAGTCCAAAATATGACCGTCACATTTACTGAGTCCATTTTATTGTTTCTGGATTTGGACCAGTATAACGGCCCAATAGTGGAGCGTTATGTTCATGTAACGGCCCAGTTATTGACCGTCACAGTTCTTAAGTACTTTAACCCGAGGTTTGACCAAAGGGTTGATATTCTAAAGTTCCTACATGAATTATTGATGGTCTAGGACTTGTCATATTATTTAAGAGACTTAATATAATGAATGAAAAATAAGGAATGTACCGTTATGCTGCCGATTTATTTCCATGGTATAATATAGTTCTAATATGTTATTGAAATTCCTTGTTCCAAATAGAAGCATTCATTCATTGAATTATTATTATCATGAACTTATTGAAATTGTACATTCTTGGCCATATTATTTACATGCGTGGAAGTAGCTTGATTTATACTTGAAGATGCGATCGAGCACTGATTGTGTTCAAGGACTCTATGCTAGTCCCCTCGGCTGATTGTCGGAAACATACTATAAACCATGGGGTATGATGCTACTAGCGTCGCATTGCACTGGGAGTACTTTCTTTAAAAATAAGTGAAAATCCACGATACACGTTCATGACTTTCTTGCTTGTTACATAATATTCCACAGAAATTCACCAAATACTTGCTCATAAGCAAAAGATGTTTGGGTGATGAGTATGTGACTTGCTAGTACATTCTTGTTCATGAAAGGCCATGCTACATTCTTGTTACATTCTTGCTAGTTCATACTTGCTCTCATTCTATCTTAAACGATCATCTTTGTTACTTTGGTTATTCGCTTGATTATCGCATTTCGCATGATTTTACCTTATTCTTTAGAGCTAAAATGTTAATTACTTAAATAGTGCATTCATGTTGATGTTAAGATACCTACTGGGCAAGTGTGCTCATTACCTATTTCCAATCTTTTCAGGAGATGGAAGTGAGTAGGGATCGGATTCAGAATATTCAAATAGCGGGTCCAAGAGTGAATAAAGAATGAGTGAAGACTTAGAAAGTCTACATTGTTTAGATTGAGTCTATGTAATTTTCTTATTTCTTGAGTCTAGTATGATGAAGAAAGTTGGACTAGTGATTGTAATTGAATATTTGATTGATAATGTGAATTGAAAGTTGAAGTTTGAGTAGATATTGTGCAATTACATTTATGCGTGTGATTGTATTGCGCTCTGATCATTCTTGCTTGCAAAGAGGCTTACCATGCCGGCTGTTCACGTTCCTCGAGCTAGTCTTCCGATGTAATAAAAGCTCGGGGCGTGACAGCTAAGTTGGTATCAGAGCCTAAGTCTCAGGACTTAGGGAGAAGAATCATGTCATAGGATAAGTTCAAGGTTTAAGGACCTCTACCTATGAACTAAGGAAGAAATTCCCATACCCATGTGAGAATTGGGTAGAGCCCGGGATAAGATAGTTAATTAGCTTTAAGATTTATTTTCTTCCAATTCCATGAGAAATAATAAGTTGTTATATTTCTCTCAGGTACCTCATTATTACAATGGTTCATCGCGTAGATTGGGATGGCATGCAACAAACGGTTGCCGGCCTTACTCAGGCATTACAAACCATGGCGCAAGGTGGCGCAGGGGCGAGGGCTGGCGACTTACATCGCAATTTCTAGAGTTTAAACCCTCCGTGTTTCTATGGTTCTTCTAATCCGGACGAAGCAGAGAACTGGATTGACGAGATGAACCGTATATTTGACGTCATCCAATGCACTGATCAAGAGAAGGTGTGTCTTGCAACTTTCCAACTCAACAAGGATGCACGTACATGGTGGAAGTCGGTTCCGGCACCTCCGGCCGATGCACCTCATACATGGGATTGTTTTCTCACTTTGTTCTGTGCTAAGTACTTTTCTGAGCATATGAAAGAAAGAAAGGCTATGGAGTTCGCCTCTCTTCGACAAGGAATGACGACAGTCGCGGAGTATGAACTTCAATTCTCCAGGCTAGCACCCTATGCACCGCATTTAATCAGTACCAATTTATTAAAGGTAAATCAGTTTATGGATGGGTTACGACCCGGTTTCATTCAGCAGCTCAGGACCCAAAACATCCGTACCTATGCGGAGATGGTTCAGCGGGCATATTTATGTGAAAGGAGCTTAGAAAAGGTCGAGAAATTGGAAGGAAAAGGAGAAGAGTCTAGCCGATGATCTGATCGGCATTATAAGATAGAAAAATTCAGTATCACGGAACCTCACAAAAGCCGTGATAGTAAGAAAAGATCCAGGAACGGGAATGGTGGAAGTTCTCAGAAAAATAAGAAAGTCAAGGAGGAGAATGAGCAAGTCGCCACGACTTGCACTTTTTGTGAAAAGTTCGGCCATTCGGCTGAAGAGTGTTGGAAGTGCCTTTGTGCTTGTTTATGCTGTGGAAGTAGGGAGCATCGTATGCCGGATTGCCCCCTTATGAAAGATCAATCGTCCGGCGGTGGACGTAGGAGGTAGGCTCACCTCAATGCTGTTATAGAAGAAGAAGAAGCGCCCAGAGATAGTGGGCTTATGGAAGGTACTCTTCAAATTTGTTCTCGTCCTGCATTTGTGCTATTTGATACTAGTGCCTCGCATTCCTTTATCTCCACTACTTTTGCAAAAATATTACCAATTGCATCAGTTCCCCTACCTTCAGATCTTGCTATTACTATACCCTTAAGTTCTGGAACAAAGCTTACCAAGTATTATCCTGACAGTGAGGTGATAGTAGAAGGTCACAATCTCCCCGCAAACTTAGTATGTCTTGACATGAAAGGTTATGATGTCATTTTTGTTGTGCCTCTTAGGCACAAGCATGTGCTATGTTGCTTTGATGATAGCAATGCTAATTGGTTTTGATGATAGCAAGACAGTGAGTGCATTTGATGTTGTATTTTGATGATAGCAATGTTATTGTGTTTTGATGATTGCAAAACAGTCAGTGCATTATGATATTGTGTTTTGAATATGGCTGCTGATATGATTGCATAGGACTATGTCTGATATACAGCATTGAATGGATGAGTTTGTATGAGTATTGCATGATGCGTTGACGCATGGGATCATTGCGTCAACTCACTGGTCTGTCCCAGAGCTGGTCTATAAAATGTGTCAACTGGTGCGTCGACGCAGTGGACTCAAATGCGTTGACACATTGGATTTGTTTTGAAAGAGCTCTTTCTTTGCTTCATACATTAGTCTTGAAGTCTGTACAGCCAGTGCACTTGTAAAGTTCATACATTGAACTGTGGCTTGCACTGTTCATGATTTGGGTAGCAAAGTCTATACACTGCAGGGTAAAGCCCAATGTCTAGGCATTGCTGCATCGCTTGCATTTCAGAGTCTATACATTGGTTTTGTCATGCACATAGACTTCCAAGTCTACACATTCCTGCATTAGTGTGCTTCACGCTTTGTTCATGGCTGAGAGTCTATACACAATGAGCATCTCATGTAAGTCCATACATTCATAGTGCATTGCATTGGCTAAGTATATACAACGTCAGTTCATGCATTGTCTTTGGCTAAGTGTGTACAGCGTCAACGCATTTCACTGGCTCATGTTACAGCGTCAACGCATTAAGTCTGTACACTCGACTCGCCTTTGAATTGGTCAAGTGTGTACACTCCTTCACTGTAGCTCTCACGTTTCAAAGTCTACACATCAGACTACATTATGCATGATTGAGTTGAAGTCTATACAGAGTCTGCATCGTCTTGGTCATTGTCTTACTATTGAAGTTTGTACATCGTTTCACTGTTAAAGTCTATACAGACTTCAGCGTCTCATGTTGCGTCTTTGTTGAAGTCAAAGTATGTATAGCCCTTTCGCTTGCCAAGTCGATACATCCACAATGGAACTTCAAAGTCTGTATACCGCTTGAGCCTCAACAAGTCTGTACATCACCTTAAGCGTCTCAAGTCTATTCATTGGCTCAAGCTTCCAAGTCTGTACACTGGTTCAAAGTCTACACAACGCCTCTTTGATTTTAAGTCTTTACATTCGTTATAAGGCAAAGTCTGTACATTGCCTTTGTGCTTCAAAACCTGTTGATTGAAGAGTCTACACATTGGTTGTTCACACGTTCCTGTAGTCTGAAGTCTCTGCATTGCATATAAGCATGAAAGTCTGTACAGCGGGCAAGTGTGTACATCCATCAGTGAACACATCAAGTCTATACACCGTATGTGTTCATTTGATTTTCATGAAGTCTATACATCGCTTTCCTTCATCCGATCATCATGAAGTCTTCACAGCGCCTGCCTTCATCTGAGGCTTATGAAGCCTTTGTATTCATCAAGTCTATACACTGCGTTGTGCATACTTTACATTGCTTTCGCCTTCACAGCAAAGTCTACACAATGCAATGCATAAACTTAGAACTGATGACTTCGTTTCATCTGACTGACAGGGACTGAAGAGGCTAATGAACCCCTTAACGCAAGAGGGATGAAGACATCTAATTTCAACTGCTGGAACACACCGATGCGTCAACGCCTTGATCAAGTGGCGTGGACGCAGTAGTTCAAACAATCAAGAAAGAAGCTTGTGGATTATTCTGGTGCGTCAACGCATTGATCAAGTAGGGTGAATGCAGCAGTTCAAGTATCCCTTATTGCAGCCTCTGGAGTACATTGGCAGCATCGATGCTGCAGCTCCATGCGTCAACACAGCATGCTGAGAGCGTCGACGCAGCACGCCCATCTGCTGAAGACTTGATCACTGGATCACCGATGCGTCAACGCAGCAGGCTGATGGAGTCGACGCAGCAGTTAAAAAAGGTTGAAGATCTCTGAAGGCTGCGTCAACCCTTTGGAGCAAGTGTGTTGATGCCACCTCAACTCAGTTGCTGAGCATACTGATGAATGGACACGTGACCTGAAGCTGGCACCTGACACGTGATCCGAGGTGGGTGCTGAGCACGTGATCCGAGGAGGAATCTTCTAGACGGAAGGCGTGGGAAGCACACGCCCTATCTCCCTACTGCTACTGGTATATATTGGAGCCTTCGTCTTCAGATGGAGGCTGATCGTGATCAAAGAAGAAGCCAGAGAGCAGAAGCTGAGAGAAGAAAAAGGGAAAAAGGAAAGAGAGCTTCCACGATCCTGTAGAAGAAAAGAAAAAGAGAAAGAGAGAAAAGGAGAACAGAGATCGAGAGAAGAAGGGAAGTGCAGTAGAGAAGAAAGAGAAAGAGAGAGATAAGGAGAACAGAGATCGAGAGAGGAAGAGAAGTGGAGCAGAGAAGAAGGAGAAAGAGAGAGAGTGAAGAAAGAGAGTGAGATCGAGGGAAGAAGAGAGAGAGAGAAAGAGAAGGAGTTCGATCCTCAGATCTTTGGTTCAAAACCAGATCTGAGGTTGCTCATTGTTAGAGCTATATTTCGTGCTTCATTGTTCAGCCTTTAGTTGTTGTGTTTCCATCTTTTCTGTTTTCTATTTTACATCTTTGTTCAAGCTGTGAGTCAGCGGATTGCAGAGGTGCTGCCTCTGGACGGCTAAGCTATATTGCCCAGCGGTTTGCAGTGGAGGATTCCACTGGACAGCAAGCTGTGTTACTCAGCGGGGCGAGGAGGATTCCTCGGACAGCAAGCTGTGTTGCCCAGCGGTTGTAAGGCAAGCTGTGATGCCCAGCTGTTCAAGCTGAGTCAGCGGAAGCCACACTCGATTTGAGTGTGGGGTGGATGTAGGTCTTCTGGATCGAACCACCTAAAAACTCATTATGCAGTGGTTTGATATATTTGTGGTTTGCTTCCGGTAGATGATTGATTAGGGGCGCACTAAGTGTTGACTTTCTGGTTGAGCAGAAAAGTTGATTAGCTCTCTTAGAGTGTCTTAATCTGTTAAGTAATCAAAATTCAAATTGAGCTATAGTTCATCTAACTTGTCTTGTTAGAGTGCTCACTATCTGTTTGTTTAATTCCGCATCTGCTAATTAGTCTTCCAGATTTGATAAATCTATCTAGTTAGCATTCTAAATAGTTAGTGAGCCTAATATGTTAATTGGGTGAAAGTTCTTATAGGCCATATTCATTCACCCCCCCTCTGAATACTAGCACCGAACCCAACAATTTTAGGGGTAGATTGGCTTATAGATCATGATGCTGATATTAACTGCCGAAATAGGATTATATCCTTTCAAAAATCAGGTCTTCCCAGATTTTCCTTCCTTGACATCAAGTATAGGAAACATCCCACTATCATATTCTCTCTTCACGCTTGCAAACTTATCTCGCGAGGATGTGAAGCTTTTCTTGCTTTTGTCATTGTTACCGAATCCAAGGAAATCATCCAAGCAAACATTCCTATTGTAAATGAGTTCCCAGATGTATTCCCATCCGAATTACCTAGTTTACCACTCATGAGAGAAGTGAACTTCACTATTGAACTCATTCCAGGAGCAGCCCATGTTTCTATAGCCCCTTACAGGATGTCCCCCACGGAACTTAAGGAACTAAAGAGGCAGTTGCATGAATTATTAGATAAGGACTTCATTAGACCAAGCACATCCCCTTGGGGTGCGCCGGTGCTATTTGTCAAGAAGAAGGATGGCTCTCTCAGGTTATGCATAGACTACCGGCGATTGAATCAACTTACAATCAAAAATAAGTATCCGTTGGCGCGTATTGATGGGCTCTTCGATCAGCTTTCGGGAGCAGTGTATTTCTCCAAAATAGACCTCAGATCAGGTTATCATCAACTTAGAATTAAAGAAGAAGACATTTATAAATCGGCTTTTCGAAGTCATTATGGCCACTATGAATTCGTGGTAATGCCGTTTGGGTTAACAAATGCCCCAGCAGCATTTATGCAGCTTATGAACAGTGTTTTCCAGCCATATATGGACCAGTTTATTGTCGTCTTCATTGATGACATCCTGATATATTCCAAGACAAAAGAGGTACATGAAGAACATCTGAGAATAGCTTTGCAAACACTTAGAGAACATAAGCTTCATGCCAAGCTTAACAAGTGTGAGTTCTGGCTCAAGGAAGTTTCATTCCTAGGCCACATTATTTCAAAAGAAAGTATCGTTGTGGATCCCTCTAAAGTAGAAGCTGTCAAAAATTGGAGCCGGCCAACGACTATATCAGAAGTTCAGAGTTTTATGGGTCTAGCTGGTTATTATAGGAGGTTCATTAAGGACTTCTCAAAAATTACAGTTCCTTTAACTAGACTCACAAGAAAAAAAAATCATTTTGTCTGGTCAGAGGAATGTGAAAAGTGTTTTCAAATTCTTAAGAATCACCTTCCTACAGCTCCTATTTTAGCACTACCGGTGGAAGGTGGTAGATTTGAAGTATATACGGATGCATCTAGCATTGGATTAGGGTGCGTCTTCCTGTAAAATGGAAAGGTAATCCGTTATTCTTCAAGACAATTGAAACCTCACGAGGAAAATTATCCTGTGCATGATTTGGAATTGGTAGCTGTTATTTTCGCCTTAAAAATTTGGCGTCATTATCTCTATGGAGAGAAATTCACGGTCTACTTGGACCACAAAAGCTTGAAATACTTATTCTCTCAAAAGGAGCTTAATATGAGGCAAAGGAGATGGTTAGAATATCTCAAAGACTTTGATTTTGCTATTCAATATCATCCTGACAAGGCTAATGCGGTAGCAGATGCACTCAGCAGAAAACCAATGGGTATGCTATCAAGTCTTATGATTAGTATGACTAATCTTATTCCTCAATTTGCTCAGATGAACTTAGATATTGACATAAAGGAAGAGGATTGTTTCATGGCTAATATTCGAGCTCAACCTACATTGATAGAGGATCTGGTCAAGCTACAAAATGATGATCCCGTGTTACTGTAAATTAAAGCCAACATAGAACAGAGGCCGGATTTCTCTGTTTCCAATGACGGAAGATTGCGATTTAAGGGCCGAGTGTGTGTACCAGATCATGAGGATACGAAGAAACTGATCCTAGAAGAAGCACATAAGTCCAAGTACACTATTCATCTAGGTGGTATAAAAATATATCAAGATCTCAAAAGAAATTTCTGGTGGCCCAATATGAAGAAAGAAATAGCTAATTTCGTGTCCCGCTGTCTCACTTGTCAACAAGTAAAGGCAGAACATTTTAGACCCGTAGGTAAGTTACACCCCTTGGATATTCCGAAATGGAAATGGGAGAGTATAGGAATGGATTTCATCATGGGTTTACCTAAGATCAGAGGAGGACACGATAGTATATGGGTAATCATAGATCGATTGACTAAGTCTACACACTTCATACCAATCAAAAGTCAATGGTCTGTGGATATTCTAGCAGCATTATACATAAAGGAAATTATCAAATTACATGGTGTTCCTGTCACTATTATATCTGATAGAGATCCTCGATTCACATCACAATTCTGGAAGGGCATACAACATTTACTAGGGACTAGATTGAATTTTAGTACAGCATTTCACCCACAAACTGATGGTCAGACTGAAAGAATAAATCAAGTGGTAGAAGATATGCTCAGGGCTTGTGCTATTGACTTTGGAGGAAGTTGGCATGAACACTTGCCTCTAGTGGAATTTGCATACAACAACAGTTATCAAGCCAACATACAGATGGCACCCTTTGAAGCTTTATATGGGAAAAGCTGTAGATCACCAATATGTTGGAATGAAATAGGGGAAAGGCAATTTCTAGGCCACAACCTTATCAGGGATTCTTCAGAGAAAATCAAGCTCATTCAGGAAAGATTACAAATGGCACAAGATAGGCAAAGGTCTTATGCTGATAATAGAAGGCGCGACTTGGAATTTCAGGTAGGAGATCATGTATATCTGAAGATTTCTCCGGGTCGTGGTATTCGAAGATTTGGCATCAAAGGCAAGCTAACTCCAAGATTCATAGGCCTGTTTGAAATTCTTGAAAGGGTCGGTGTGGTGACTTATAGACTGGCTTTACCTCCACAATTAGCAGGAGTTCATGACGTATTTGACGTCTCTATGCTGAAAAAGTATGTATATGATCCTGACCATGTTATCACTTACGAAAATTTGGAGATTCAGAAGGATATGACGTATGAGCAAACACCAATAAGGATTCTGGAACGGGAAGTGCGTCAACTAAGGAATAAAGCTATTCCTATGGTTAAGATTCAATGGAAGAAATCATGGCCGACCGAAGCAACATGGGAAACCGAAGAAGATATGTGCAAAAGATTCCCAGAACTATTCAACTGTAAGTACACTCTCTACAATCTATATATATATATATTGAATTTGGGGACCAAATTCTTCTAAGTGGGGGAGGGTGTAGTGCCCCAAAATTTATATAAATAATTTTTGGAATTTTTTGGAATTTATAAAGGCCAAAATAGATTAACAAATAAATTAATATTGGGATTATAAGGCCCAATTATGTTAAAAAACTAATCCAGCTTTGATAATTCAAGCCCAATAGGTTTAAGGACCAAGCCCAATAAGTTTGGCCCATATTCTAGAAGGTTATTTAAATTATCCACGAAATTTTGGGATAAATACACTTTAAAAGGGATAATTTAGTGGATAACTAACCAAAGAGTTTGAATTAAGGAGAAGTTCTTCGCCCAGTTGATGTAACGGTCTATCGGGCAACTGCTACAGTCACGTAACGCACCAGTCGTGGTCCGTTACAACCTGTTAATTCCGTGAGAAGAAGAAGTTAAGAAAAGAGTAGAACTTTGAGATTCTCTTGGCTAGAGACTAACTTGGGTGAACTTATAACATTGCTCAGGACTCTTAGAGATTAGGTTTTAGCCAATTAAGGACTCTGAAATTGTTCAAATCCTTGAACCCTAGCCAAAACTCTATAAATAGGACCCAGTTCTGAACTGAGCGACCCTTACTTTTGGCTCGTGAAGAATCAAGGTAAGGAGAGAGAATCTCGGGTAAGTTCTTTAGAGTGTTTTATTCCTAATACTTTAGACTAACTACCCTCATAATTTCATGTTAGGAGATCAAGTAACCAAGGAGATAAAGGCTTCTAAAGTTGCTGATTCTGTCATAGCAGTCTAGGATTCAGAGCAAAGGACCACTGAAGATCAAGGAATTAGGATGTCCAAACGAGATAATTAGGGGAGGGTTCTTTAGAACTTTTTGTTCCTCTTAGTTTCATCTTCTTACCCTCCAAATTTCACATCTTTAGGTCGAGAGGTTGGAGAGTTAGGGCAACGTGAAGTTGCTGAAAAATCACAGGAAGAGAAGAACTAGGGCGATCCTTGAAGACTCAAATTAGAAGTTTAAAGCCCAGTTAAGAGGTAAGTTATCTCATGAACGGCAAAAACACATTGTTAGGGATAAAAGCCCTCTAGTTTATTTGGATTTCATGCATTGGACTTCATGAGCTTCATGTTTTAGGATTAGTCTATACATTCATGCATGCCTTCAACCCTAATTTGAAGATAAAATGCTATCTCTTGTTATTTCATTACTACCTATGCATCTAGATAGCCTTTTTTCTCGTTTTGACATGATTAGAGTAGTTAGTCTATGGCATGTTTTAAACTATAGTTTTCTATAGTTTCTATTTTCTGTCAGCAGAGGACCTAACGGTCTATCGTAAGACCGCCAGGGACGTGTAATGGACCTGCATTGACCGTCACACCCTCTATGAACGACTGAAGGGTTCTGTGAAACCTGACGGACCTAATCTAGACCGTTACCTTCCTGTGACACGCTCAGACTAGTCCGTCACACAACACTGCATTCTGACAGAATAAAGATCGGTCCAATTAATATATATGTATGCCTAGTTAATTAGATCTTAACCTGTTTTCATGATTTTAAGTTCCAGTACTTATTCATGTTAGAAATTTGCATACTTTAGAGTTATTTTCAAGCATATGTTAATTTCATGACAAAGCACTATTGTTTTGGTATTAAAACCTTGATTTAGAAAAGATCTTGAGGAGTTTTATCATGATTTTATACCGTTACACATTCTCTCTTATCTATAGAGTCAATTCTTTAAGTACATGGCATATATCCTGGTATATGTCCATTAGTTCACACTTTTGCACTATAGGAACATATTCTTGAACATGAGGACCTCTCTATTAGATATTCCTTTCAATGGACTAGGAAATCTTATTTCAAGGCCTCTGTAATTCTCTACGAGCCTGGGATTCCCACTAGGACGTCGAGTTGGTTGTACCATGAAAGCCCAATTGTTAGAAACACTATCGATGTTTTCTGGTTCTAGATATGTAATGGATCCATATTAGACCGTTAGGCCTATCTAATGGTCCAAAATATGACCGTCACATTTACTGAGTCCATTTTATTGTTTCTGGATTTGGACCATTGTAACGGTCCAATAGTGGAACGTTATGTTCATGTAACGGCCCAGTTATTGACCGTCACAGTTCTTAAGTACTTTTACCCGATGTTTGACCAAAGGGTTGATATTCTAAAGTTCCTAGATGAATTATTGATGGTCTAAGACTTGGCATATTATCCAAGAGACTTAATACAATGAATGAAAGATAAGAAATGTACCGTTATGCTACCGATTTATTTCCATGGCATAACATAGTTCTAATATGTTATTGAAATTCCTTGTTCCAAATAGAAGCATTCATTCATTGAATTATTGTTATCATGAACTTATTGAAATCGTACATTCTTGACCATATTGTTTACATGCGTGGAAGTAGCTTGATTTATACTTGAAGATACGATCGAGCACTGATTGTGTTCAAGGGCTCTATGCTAGTCCCCTTGGCTAATTATCGAAAACATACTATAAACCATGGGGTATGATGTTACTGACGTCGCATTTCGCTGGGAGTACTTTCTTTATAAATAAGTGAAAATCCACGATACACGTACATGACTTTCTTGCTTGTTACATGATATTCCACAGAAATTCACCAAATACTTGCTCATAAGTAAAAGATATTTGGGTGATGAGTATGTGACTTGCGAGTACATTCTTGTTCATGAAAGGCCATGCTACATTCTTGTTACATTCTTGCTAGTTCATACTTGCCCTCATTCTATCTTAAATGATCATCTTTGTTACCTTGGTTATTCGCTTGATTATCGCATTTCGCATGATTTTACCTTATTCTTTAGAGCTAAAATGTTAATTACTTAAATAGTGCATTCATGTTGATGCGAAGATACCTACTATGCAAGTGTGCTAATTACCTATTTCCAATCTTTTCAGGAGATGGAAGTGAGTCGGGATCGGATTCGGAATATTCAAATAGCGGGTCCGAGAGTGAATAAAGAATGAGTGAAGACTTAGGAAGTCTACATTGTTTAGATTGAGTTTATGTAATTTTCTTATTTCTTGAGTCTAGTATGATGAAGAAAGTTGAACTAGTGATTGTAATTAAATATTTGATTGATAATGTGAAATGAAAGTCGAAGTTTGAGTAGATATTGTGCAATTACATTTATGCGTGTGATTGTCTTGCGCTCTGATCATTCTTGCTTGCAAGAGGCTTACCACGCCGGCTGTTCACGTTCCTCGAGCTAGTCTTCCGCTGTAATAAAAGCTCGGGGCGTGACACGGGGACTATCATAAACGACGGAATTGTCCCGTGGCTTGCAAGCACTTGTAATCAGGCTCTCATGCCCCCATATAGATGCCTTTCATAGCATATAAGTCATGTAATCCAGTTAGAGAGCGGATCCCCCTCCTCGCCGGAACCAGTCTCTCTGCCCCAGTTATCCCTATCATGTTGTTGTTGCCCTGTCGCTGTTGCACGGACTAAGCCCTCCTGATGTCGCTGCTCCTAAAGTCCCTGACTCTCTCTTCGACAGTAGAAACAAAGGTGTTCAGATTCAATCCGATGTAAAATAAACATTGGTTGCTTACGGTCGGTGTAGAAAGACGTCCAATCCACGAATCCCCATAATCGCCTACGCACTTGTACCAACGGAACCTCCTCCTCTCCACGTGGTGCTTGACATTTCATGCTCACGTGTCGTGCCATGGCGGCACATCCCCAGTCAAACACTTGGTTCCGCCGATAATCGTTGAGAAATCGACTGGCACGCCAGCATTCCACCCAGTCATTCTTGTCCAAGTCTCTTGGAATGATTAACCATACGTCATCCCTTCCAGTGCGTTCCTATCATTCTCTCTGCCTTCTTCTCCATACCCTCGGAATCCCCGCGTGCCCAGTCGACCTATCTCGGCCTTCCACAAAAAAGGTGAGTGTGCGTCCCTGCTGGGAGGGAAAAATAGAAGTGACTCCCCGCCCGCGTAAAACAAATTGGCACGCCCAGTGCGACGTCTCCTACCTTTCTTCTTTCAGTCGAAGAAGAGTCACACCTGTCAAGTGTACGTCGCAATGCCCTCACTGTTTCTTATCGGAGAGGAAGAGGAGGGCCCCCTTCTAGAATGCAACATGCGACCGGTCGTCATCGAGCGACCAACCTGCACCAGCAACAGCAACAGCAACAACAGATTGGTGGCGATAGTGACCTACGGTCCAATCGTCATCGCCATCCACGCCGGGCACCTACAGTTGGCACAGCCAATCGTGTTCGGCAACACTGTTTCAACTTTCGGCTAACCCTGATCCTCGAGCGTCATTGCCGTAGCAAACGACTAGCCCAGTCCGGTGATTGCCCATACAGATAGTTGTCCCCTCTACTCCTCCAGCAACGGAGACCCATGTGGACATTGACCCCTGGGTCCCCAGCTCCGCCAGCACCCGACACGGGCTTTCTACCCCGGGTCCCCGGCTCCTCAGCACCTCACTCGGGCTCTTAGCTCTGAGTCCCAACCAAGCCTGCCCCCAGCACGGGTATCCTACCCCGGGGTCAAGGGCTCCCAGTATTCTATTTGGGCCTCTCGACCTGAATCTCGGACGAGCCGACACTCGATACGGGCTTTCTACCCCAACTTCAAGACTCCCTAGCATCTGGCTCGGGTACGCGACCCTAGGTCTCATCAAGCTCGGTCCCCGATGCGGACTCTCCGCATTGGGCCCCTGGCCTCCCAACTCTGCGATGGGGTCTTTACCCCTACAATCCAGCAATGCCAACTCCCAGAACATGTTTTCCTCTTCGGAACATGGCCACGCCAACACCCAAGACGGGCTTCTAGCCCTGGGCCTCAGCTCCAGCAACACCCAAGACGAGCGTCTAGCCCCAGGATCCAGCTCCAGTAGCACCCATGACGGGCTCCCGGCCCTGGGTTCCAGCTTCATTAGCATCCAAGATGGGCTTCCAGCCCTAGGTCCCATCTCTATCAACACCCAAGACGGGCTTTTAGCCCTGGGTCTCAGCTCCAGCAACACTCAAAAAGGGCCCCTAGCCCCGGGGACTAGCTCCAGTAACACCCGAGATGGGCGTCCAGCCTCGGGTCCCAGAAACATCAACACCCAAGACGGGCTTTCAGCCCTGGGCCTCAGCTACATCAACAACCAAGACGGGCGTTCAGCCTCGGGTCCCCGTTTCATCAATGCCCAAGACGGGTGCCCAGCCCCGAGTCCCAACTTTATCAACACCCAAGACAAGCATTCGGCTTCAGGTCCGAGCTTCAGCAGCACCCGAGACGAGCCTCCAGCCCCAGATTCCAATTTCATCAACGCCCAAGACCGGCATCTAGTCCTTGGTCCCAGCATCATCAGCACTCAAGACGGGCTTCTAGCCTGGAATCCCAGCGTCGTCAAGCACTCGGTTTGGGTTTCCAGTCCTAGATCCCAGCTTCATCAACTCCCAACACAGGCTTTCAGCCTCGGGTACTAGCTTCGTCAACACCTAGTTCGGGCGTTAAGCTCTAGGTCACCATCCCTCTGACATCCTCAGTTCACAGCGTGAGTCACAAACCCCGGGTTTCGGCAACAACTCCGAGGGCCTAAGCGAATGCCAGGCTCTCGGTCGCCACTCTGTCAGCCCTAGCTTGGGCATCAAACTCCTGAGTCCCGGCTACACCAGCACTCACCAGAGGCCCCATGCTCCAGATAGCCCCGGACTGGGTTCGGTCGGCCCACCACATTGGTGTTGAGTCAACTTTGACCCTACAAACAAAAAGGGGGTGCCATAGCGGCTGCAGAAATGGGTGACCCACCGCCGCCACCCTTGCCTCCAGAAGACAAGACGAGACTCGAAGGAGTTGATGCACCAATATCACACCGGGGGCAACCACCCCAGTCCAGTATCCACCCTTCCAAGCCCAAGCAAGGGGGGGCAACTCCAAGGAGGAGCGTCAGTCCTCCCTTAGATGAATATCGGTCATTAGAAGAGAGGCCCAGCCCATCTGGGGATCACGAGTCAAGGGATCCCTCCACTCACCAGAATGGCACCAAGCACAAAATCCAGCAGTGCGGTGGGCGGCTCAAGATCTTACTATCCAGTGAAGCATCCGTCAAGGTAGACTCCAATTCTTGATAGACTGGGGGAACTGACATCAACCAGTAACTCAGGAACTCACCTTGCCAACGTCGATCAATGATTTGAGGTGAATCCCGCCAACACCCACCCAGTAGCTCTAGAGAAACTCCACTTGCGTCGGCCAACAACTCGGTGGAATCCCAAGCAATGCCAACTGGTGACACCAGCAAAGCTCCATCGGGTCTCCACCGGTGGCTACCAGCAAACCCTATCGGGAGGTCTATCCCTTCGATATCTATCATGTCTCGAGGGGTAGCAACACCCAGCCGGATACTCAATCTAAGTGCGGCTTTAGCCATCATGTTCATTAAGGTCGAGCCAGCCAGATCCCAGTCAAAGTCCCAACCATCTACAACAAAGACCAGCCAGTCTTCGGATTCACCCTAAAGCTCTGAGGTACTTGGTTGAGGGTTGATTCATATTTGCTTCTACAACAACAATAAGTCGCCAATGGCGTAACCCCCGGGCAACGTCCCCCGACAGTAACAAGCTAAGGACGACGGCCACAAGGCTCACAGGCATATGAAAAAAAATAAAACAAAACAAAAAGGGGTTAAAAATAGAGAAGCCCTGGTGGACTCAGCCACTCTCCCCATGAGGAGGTGGCTGGGGACAAAAAGGCCGCAAACCCAGTTGAGGTGAAAACCCGCGAGGGCGTCTCAAGCAAAATCGGGTTACCCCTCGGTGTGAAAACCTGCGCAAAAGGGGGTCAACTCTGGTGAAAATCCAAAAGGGCGGTGGAGCTGGTAAAGAGAAAAAGAAAAATCTCTCTTCCTCACTAGGAACAGCCAACCACCTCACCCTAAATCCCTGACCGGTCTACTGTAATAGTGGGTCAGCATACCTTCTTCTGGCTATCACACCATAACGGTCGGCCTATACCCAGTCTTTGACCAATGGCTATCACACCATCACGGTCGGTCATCTCACAGCATACAGGTCAATACACCATCACGGTCGACCCACCTATTTCCTCCTAGCCTTACACCATCCCAGCCAATCTCTATCCCCTCGACCAATACACCTGTATGGCCATTCGGTCTTCACCCCAGTCATACACCTCTATGGTTGGCCAGCACCTACCCTTAACCAGAACACCTCCAGAGTCAATCAAACACCTAACCTCTGGCCAAAACACCACAATGGTTGACCTACACATCACCCAATTCTCAACCAGTACACCTTCTGGATCAGTTAAATCCCTAACCATTGGCCAATACACCTCTTTGGTCGGCCTATGTCAATTCTTGGCCTATACGCCACCCCAACCCAGAACCTCAGCCTTTGCATCATCAAAATCGAACAGTTCAAACTTCAGCACAAGCTACAGCTGCAAGCTACACGGATCAGCCAGCCTGAAGGTCTACGTGAAGCTCTAGATTGCTTGGCAACCAGCCAAGCCCCAGCAAGCAATCCCAGCATCAACCCAATGGATCAAGTGCAATGATCCCACCAGCAATGTCCTTCGACAGCAGCAAGCTAAGGGCACCCAGTGCGAGTCACCGAACAGCCAAAAGGCTCTCAGGTAAACAAAAAAAACAATAAAAAGTGGGGTTAAAAATGGAGATACCCCGGTGGACTCTGTCTTTCTCTTTCTCAAGGAGGCAGCTGAGGGTAAAAAGGCTAGCAACCCGACTACGGTTAAAACCCGCAAGGGCACCTGAGGCAAAATTGGGTAACCCCTCGATGCAAAAACCCGCAAGGGTGCATCAGAAAAAGTAAAAGGGGGCCAACTCTGGCGAAAACCCGAAAGGGAGGCAGAGCTGGTAAAGAGAACAAAAATAAAATTTCTCTTCTCCCCCAGCTGGGGCAACCAGCGACCCACCTTCCAGCAATCATATCCCCAGCCAGTTGGCCCATACCAATCCCTGACTAATGCCCTGCTCCAGTTTATAAATCCTGCACCTCCCTATCAGCCATATACCATCACGTTAGGCCTAAGCCAGTTCCCCAGGCCACTCCCTTCCCTTGGTGGCCTATACCAGTCCATGGCTAGTACACCTCTCTAGCTCATTGATCTTACACTCCCCATTTAGCCATACACCACCCCAATTGGCTTACACTTCCTCCGGGCTCACACCACCATGGTCGGCTCATATACACCAGCAACTCATGCACCACTCCAGTTATTCATTCCAACAAACCTTAGCCTACACACCACCTCGGTTGTCCTCTAAACCACATCAACCTTGGATCCATCTATCATGAGGATCCATCAACCCATAACTCCCAGTCACCTTAGCCAAAACACCCTCACGGGTCGGCCTCCAGTCGCCAGCCCCCAGTCCCCAGCAACATAGGCTAACACACCCTCACGGGCCGGCCTCCAGCCTTCACCCTCCAGGAATGTGGGCCAACACACCCTTACGGGTCAGCCTCCAGTCTCCTGTTTCTAGTTCCCAGTCACACCAGCCAATGCACTCTCATGAGTCGACCTCCAGCTTCCAGTTCCTAGTCCAACGAGTCGGCCTCCAGCTTCTAGTTCCTAGTCCTCTAGGTCAACACCGCCTTATGAGTTGTTCTCCAGCTTCCAGTCTCCAGCCAATCAGGCCAACACGCCTCATTCAGGTAGGCCTCCAGTACCCAGCTTCCAATATCCAGCTTCCAGTACCCAATTCCCAATACCCAGCTTCATTGTCCAGCTTCCAGTTTCTAGTACCTAGTTCCAATATCTAACCTCTAACATCCAGCTCTAATACCCCACTTCCAGCCTCCAGTTCTAGCTTCCGGTTCCAATGCCTAGTTCCCATCATCTAATTTCTGATTTCCCATTTACAATTCCAGTTTCCAGCAATGGGCTAGCACGCCTCACAGGGCCGGGCCTCTAGTCCCAGCACCCAGTATCCAATTACCAGTCGCCATATCAAACATCCAGTTCCCAGTCCCAGCCTTCCATCCCAGCACCCAGTAGCCAGATTCCAGTCTCCAGTCCCGATATCCAGTCCCGATATCCAGTTCCCAATTTCCAATTTCCAATACCAGTATCTAGTCTCCCATCTCGACATCCAGTTCTCGATCCTCAGTTCCAGTTTCCAGCAATAGGCCAGCACTCCTCGTGCAGGCAGGCCTCCGGTCCCAGCATCTGGTACCCAGATCCTGGTCTCCAGTCCGAGTATCCAGTTTCAGGCCTCCAAGTTCACAGTCTCCAGTACTACTATCTAGTATCCAAATCCCAGTCTTCAGCTTCAACATCCAGCCTCTATCCTCCAGTTCCCAGTTTCCAATCCCGATACTCAGTCTCCAGTATCTGAGTCCCGGTCTCCAGTCCCAGTGCTCAATTTTTAACTTACGATTTCCAGTCTCCAACTTCGAGCTTCCAGCAATAGACCAACACGCTGTGGACGCACTTTTGGGATACTTCTTTCATTCAATTTGTTATTCGTTTGTTCGTTCATTCATTCAATTTATTTGTGCGAGGTTGTGCCAGTCACCTAGGTGACGATTTATTCGGGCTTCGAAGAAGCCCTTGGTGCGCTCGATCTGACTAGTCAGATGATTGTGTGTGTCGTGTCGGGACAGAGAACCCGCCGTGCCATAAAGGTCACTACATTAATTATATCCTCTCGGAGAGGGGAAAACCCTTGATTGATCATTAGGAAAAGGGGCCCTACGGCCTGAAATTTATATTAACGAAATGAGAGAACGAAATCTTGAGCTACGTTTAAACAAACCCTGCATCAAGGCATAAACGTTCACAGGTACATGTCCGTCACTAGGGACCATTTCGTATTCGGACGGGAGTCCGTGTTTATAGCGTAAAAGATGGCGATAAAACCGTGCAGATATTTGCCGTGTATGCGGCAAGATTAATGATGTTGTGCCCCGGCATATTTTGACGAAGACAATTTGTTCTATGTTGTGTTATTTGCATTGCATATCCTTTGTTCAGTGTTAATCATTTGATAGGTTTCTTGAATGGTTTCCTTAATGAGCATAGCATGATAGTTACAGTTGTTGAAATGTCTTTCTATTATCCTTCAATCTGGAATTCAGCTTGCTTTAGGTTGGCATGGAGTTCATGAGTGGTTCGGCTGCATACAATTACGAAATGGATTGTGTGATCTAAACTAATCTTGGACTATATGTTAATTTCCCATATGATATCAATATGAGTTCAGACTGCTTTGGATTGAATCTATATTTTTGGACTTAACTTGTATTCATGAGCGGATGGTTGAACTCTATTTGAGAATGGATTGCTTGAATCACATTTGATATGTGAGGTTATGATGTATTGGTGTGAAAAGTCCTGAATCTCTCAAATGTAATATTGCATTTCAATATTTGAACATGCAGGTTGATCCAGATGTGTCAATATGATTATGCATCTCATTTGTATTGCTTTAAGATTGATATGATTGAATATTTGTGCAAGTGCAGGTTTATTGTGTAAATTTCTCTATAAACTTTGGAGACATCGTAAGAATCAATTTTTCATTTAAATCATGTTGCCCAGATTGGGGTTATAATATGTTTCATGAAATGGGGCTTAATTGTTTGTTAAAGGCACTTTTCTGCCTTGGCTCTGCAAGTGTCGACTCTCAGAGTCGACACTTGTTGGCCTCCTTGCTGCCTCATCACAGCAGGCAGCAAGTGTCGACTCTGAGAGTCGACACTTACAGGCCAGGGTATTCTTTTTGCTACTGGCAGAACAAGTAGCAAAAAGTGTCGACTCACAGAGTCGACACTTTTGCTCTGGGTGCTTCGTTAAGTGTTTTGGCAGAACACTTGACAAAATGTGTCGACTCTGTGAGTCGACACTTTTATCCTACGTTCTACGTTTTGAGGTTTCGCAGAACGGGGCGAAGAAAGTGTCGACTCAGAGTCGACACTTCTTCTGTCTCATCCGGATCGTGTTTTCGGTTTTGGTTTCGAAATCCCAATTTTGTGATCTGTTTGCCTTGGGCTTTTACCATAATATCCTTAGGGTTTCTATACTTGTTTGGGTGTTGATTAGAGAGGGTTTTCTCATGGGGTATCTTGTCTTTATACATCTTTTTCCTTTGGGTATATGAAGCTGCGATTCTCATACGATGGATATCTTTTGGGCTAAAGTTTTTCATCTTTGCAGGAAAAGGAGAAGAGGGCGACGCATACTTGCTGGGGGAAGGAAGAAGAGGCTGCTGGAGATCGCTTCTCATGCACCTGAGCTCAGATCTGGAGGTGGTTGCGGTTGTTCTCCACCGTCTGCTGCCTTGGGCATCCGAATCTTCAAGGGGCGGCTGCTTCCACTCCCTGGTTTAACATTTCTAGTGCACCCTTCCATCTATCTCCGAGATTGGTTGAAGATTTAAAGGGGGATCTCTTGTTCTATCTCTTCTACTCTTTTATTTGAGCATAGTTTAAGAAATCTGAACTGGGCTTGTTTTTCTCTTTCTTTTCTTTTATAGACGATATTGGAGCATCGTCTCCGTGTGCGTGGTTTCTCGTCGTCGCGTGAGAACACACGTGTGTGTGGGGGCCGTCATGCCCATGTGTGATCGTTTTGCTGTCGTCGCGCAGTGGTTTTAGTGGAATCCTCTCGGGTTGAGAGGGATGGACGAGGACTGCACTCGGGTGCATCCGAACCACCTAAAAATTCCTTGAGCTGTGGGTTGCTGATTGTGTGATTGATGTTTCATTCTTTCCGTTCTGATTTACGAGTGTGATGCGGTGAGCTGAGAGTTCATACAATCTGTCCGCTCTTTACATTCTATCTGAGTGGTTCATCAAACTACGCTGGAGAGTTGTGAGAGCTTGCTTGTTTGCCACTCCATTAATCCATACTGCTCCATAACTAGAGTGTGTTATTAATTCATAGTAACATCTTTGCACATCTATCAAGATAGTGCTTACTGTTGCATCATCATCTCAGCATTTTAGTTTTAATTTTTCCAAAAAGGTGGCGCAATCAATTCACCCCCCTCTTGATTGCATTCCGAACCGGGCCAACAATTGATATCAGAGCCTCGACTCTGTTTTTATATAGAAACCTTGCGGTTTAGAGTGATCTATTAGGAATGGCTAACAAGGGGTTGATGCCCGAAGGGCATTCGATACACATGCCTCTTTACTTTGATGGAAATAACTACGGTTATTGGAAAAATAGGATGATGGTTTTCCTCCATGCTCAAAGCCATGAAATATGGACCGTTGTTAACAAGGGTCCACATACCTTGTCGGAAGATGAGGAAAAGTGGAATGAAGAACACATTAAGAAGTCCAGTGTAAATTTCAATGCTTTAAATATTATTCAGTGCGCCATTCACCCGACTGAATATGCTCGTGTGTCTATGTGCAGGAGCGCAAAAGAAATGTGGGATAAGCTAAGGTTAATTTATGAAGGCACTTCGGAGGTCAAGGAGACGAAGGCTAACATGCTTATCCGAGACTACGAGTTGTTCTGATGGGAATCGACGCCGAGCATGTACATTTTATTTTACATTTATGTCCTTTAGTTTATTTGTATATCCACGGGAAAGTATATGCGCAATTGTACGATTTTATAAGCCAATACGTCATTCCCACGGATTGTTTGGGTTTCTTTGTAATTTGTCAGTAGGACCAGCAAGGGGGTCCTCAGCCCTCTCCCATTGGTCCATGTCACTCATGTGGGGCTGGTCAACCATCCTAGGTGGCCATCTAGAAGGGTTGAATGTCAAATGCCACATGGGTAGACAAGTGGTTAAATTGGTCCAAGGTAGGTCACCTACCTTCACCTACCATACCCCTTGGTCAAGGGGGCGCCCCTCTCCCCTTATTATTGTATTAATTTTTGTGTGTGTTTCACACTTAATCCCAGCCCTTCAATCCCCACCCCTAGATCCAAGGGTTCACATTGCATTTGATGGGAATCATATAAAAGATTGTATTTTCATATGAATATTAGTGAAAATTCAGAAAATTTGTTGAAAGGCCAAAGGCTTCTTGCGCCCCCAGCTCCTCCCCCCTGGTTCATCTCCTCCAACCTCCAGTTCTAGAGTGGTTTCTACCTCATATCCCCTCCCCTCTATCTCCGGTGATCATCTGTGCCGCCGCCGCCGCCGCCGTTCGTGCCGCCTACGAGCCGCCACGGAGCCATCGTCAAGGTTCTGTCCTGCTGGACAGAGGTGACTTCCATGAATTCTTGCTGTCAGCCACGGGCTCAGATGGATTTGAAATTTTTAGGGTGTGTTCTTACCTTAAATCCCCACCTCCACCTAAATTTTCACGTCCACACTCCTCCATTTAGTAATTTTTCATTTTCGTGCATCTTTCATTCCCAGATCTGTTTTGTCTCTATCTACAGTGACAGCAACCCTGTGTTTCTCACCTCCGACCCTCTTTTGATTTTTCCAAACCCTCCCCATTTTACTGGGAGTTTTGTCCATCCTCCCCTACATCCACCATTTGTCTTGATTTTTTATCCATCATCTATCTATTTTTCAAAATTTGTGTTCTATCTCAGCTACAGTGCTTTCAGCCCATTTCCAGATCCGACCCACTTCCAGTTCAAAAATCCTATCAATTCGTAGCCACATCCAAACTTCTCCAAACCAGTTTTTCTGTTTTGCTAGCTTTATTTCCTACAACTTTGCTGAAGACCACCACTTCAGATTCGGACGTTTACATATCGGTCAAAGGCAGTTCTCAGAGAATAGCCCTGCAGATCTGAGTGTTCGGCTACTGTACAACAGGAAGTTGAAAATTCATTAAAGCCCAGATCTGTGCAAATCCAGGCCAGATCTTCAGGCCTAGATTCAAGGATTTGAAGTTAACTTTCCAACGGCGTTAGTCTCGTGTCGATCCGACATCGGAACTGATCGCAGCGCCCGTTCTCGCCGGGACGCACGCTGAAAACTAGAAGTTGCAGATCCGTGGCCGGTTATTCCGACCGGTGCCGATCGGAGCCGCCCGGCCTCCGGCCGGCGAACCAGCGTGCCTCCACTCCAGGGAGCGCTCATCCAGGCATCCACCACCACAGCAGTGCCACCGGGTCCCACACGGCCCCTCCGGACAGCACGTGGGCCCCACCGTCACTAGTTCGGGTGTTGCCGAATCAACGTGAGAAGCCGCTCGTCAACCCGAATTCGGTCCTCCCGGGCCCAGTTGTGTAGCCCTTTACCTCCCTGCATGGAGTGGGCGATATTTCATTGCTGTCATCATTGTGTAATATTTATCCCGGGAGTACGAGTTTCGGCCGAGTCCGCCTTCCCCACGCCGAGCGCGTGGAGGTATCGCATTCGCTCCCTTACTTGGCATTTTGCTTACTTCATATATATTTATGTATACCACTGCTAGAGAGCATGTGTAGGGATATCTAGCTCGCTTTATCTATTCATTACCGCTGCTGCGAGAGAGTGCGAGACCGTCCTGTGACCCGATCCGGGCACACGAGAGAGCCGATCACCCTAGCTCATTACCGGTTTCTCAACCACGTACGTCCGACGCTTCCCTCGTTAAGGGACAACCGCGAGCTTGTCGTGTCCGTGGTCCCGTCCTGCATCATGTTCCATATGAAAGATGACGAGACAATCTCTGAGATGTTTGCACGTCTCATGGAGATAACAAATGGGTTGAAGTCACTCGGGAAAGAATTCAAGGACACTGATTTGGTCAGGAATGTGCTGAGGTCGTTGTCACCTAGTTGGCACACCAAGGCTACAGTGATAGAAGATTCAAAGGATCTTTCTACGCTCACTTTGGATGCTCTCATAGGGTCCTTAATGGCCTATGAGATAAACGTCAAGAGGACGGAAGAGGACATCAAGAAGAAGAAGTCGATCGCATTGAAAGCAAACCCAGAGTCTATCTCAAGCGAGGAGGATTCCATGGACAATATAGATGATGAAGAGGTTGCCATGATTACAAGGAAGGTTAGACAGTTTTTGCAGTAAAGAAGATAATTTTCTGGGAAATTTAGAAAAAGGAATAAGCAATTCAAGCAGAAAGGTGAGCCATCCAAGCCAAATGAGATCATGTGCTATGAATGTAAGAAGATGGGACATATGAGAGGTGAATGCCCCGAATTGCAGAAAAAGGCTAAGAAAAACAAGGGCAAGAAGCCAAGGGCCATGAAGGCCACTTGGAGTGACGAAGATGAGGATGAGCCTACATCTGAGGAAGAAGAAGATATCCAGGAGATAGTCAAGAACTTGTGTCTTATGGCACGAAGTGATCAAGAACAGGTAATTTCTGACTCCGAATTTATTACGAATGATCAATGGGAGTTAGCCTATGAGAAATTGTATGAAAAATAAAAAAAGATTAGAAATGAAAATAAAACCTTGAGGAAGAAGATTCATGAAATTCATTCACCTAACTCTTGTGAAAATTGCAGTTTGTTTGAAATTCAAGTTCAGAAATTCAAAAATGCTAATGAATCACTTGAATCAAAATTGACCTTGTTTGAAGATGAAATTTCTTGCTTAGAGGTAGAAAAATAAAATGCATACAAACTCAAGGAAGAATTTCAAGAGAAGAATGAAATGTTTAAAAAAGAGCTAGATGAGGTTAATGTGAAAATGAGTGAGTGTGAGAAAGCCAAGGACGAGGTAGAAGACAAAGTTAAATCCCTAACCACTCAATTGAATGAGATGAAAATAGCTCATGAAAACCTTGTAAAGGCAAAAGAAAATCATGGTGAGAAAAGTTCAAGTTTCATGCATGGCAACAAGAATGCTTTTCAATACACAATCAAAAGTACACAAAATCATGGAGAGTGTTCATACACACACACAAAAACACAAAATGTTCATTCTAATTTTCCCTCTACTTTTAGGAGTGTAAATAAAAGAAATAATTTTGGTAGGAAAAGACCCACCTATTTTTATTGTGGGAGATTAGGTCATGACATGTATATATGCCAGTTGATGAAGTATGATGATGATTTATTTTTGAAAAAGTACAGTCACACTGTAATGAATGCTTACACCAAGGGACCCAAGCTTGCTTGGGTACCTAAATCAAAATGAGATTTGATGTTTGTTCTTACAGGTCTGCATGAAAGCAATGGAAAATAAATGGTACTTGGACAGCGGATGCTCCAGGCACATGATTGGAAATAAATAACTTTTTGCAGACGTAGCAGAGAAAGATGGAGGAACGGTAATTTTTGGTGGACAGGACAGAGGTAAGATAATTAGCACTGGGAGAATTGGTAAGGATCTCAAACACTGTATTAAGGATGTTTTGCTAGTCAAAGGTTTGAATCACAATTTGCTTAGCATTAGTCAACTTTGTGACAAAGGTCACAAGGTTGTTTTTGAATCTTCTCACTGTTCTATAATTGATGCAAACACTCATGAAATTAAGTTCATAGGAGTGAGAAGTAACAACACCTATCATGTTGATTTCAATGAAATTGCTTCTGAAAATTTGTGTTTGGTTTCTAACAAAAATGATGGTGTTTGATTGTGGCATCGCCGTCTTAGGCATGCCAGTTTTAATGTCATTAGAAAATTGTCAAGAAATAACTTAGTTAGAGGTCTTCCATGCTTGAATTTTGAAACTTGAAAAATTTGTGAAGCATGCAATAAAGGAAAACAAACCACTGTTTCATTCAAATGCAAAAACATCGTTTCAACTGAAAAACCCCTACAATTGCTACAATTGGATTTGTTTGGTCCCACTAGGACTCAGTCTTGGAGGGAAACTATATGGCTTTGTAATTGTTGACGATTTCCTTAGATATGCATGGGTATTATTCTTAGCTAACAAAAGTGATGCTTTCAAAGAATTTGTTGATTTCTGTGTGAGAGTTCAGAATGAAAAAGGATATGCTATTCAGAAGATTCAGAGTGACCACGGAAAGGAGTTTGGAAATTCTGATTTTGATGAATTTTGCAGGAAGCAGGGGTATGAGCACCAGTTTTCAGCACCTAGGACCCCGCAACAAAATGGAGTGGTCGAAAGAGAGAATCGAACGCTCGTGGAGATGGCACGCACCATGTTGGCAAAAAATGGTCTACCATGGTACCTTTGGGCTAAAGCAGTCAACACTGCCTACTATATAACAAATCGAGCTGTGGTAAGACTGATCCTTAAGAAAACTCCATACGAGCTATATAAAGGTAAGAAACTGAACATATCTCATTTCAAGCCATTTGGATCCACTTGCTATATCTTAAACAATGGTAAGGATAATCTGGAAAAATTTGATGCTAAAAGTGATAGAGGTATTTTCCTTGGGTATTCAATGACATCTAGGGCCTATCGAGTGTATAACTCTAGATCACTAGTGATCGAGGAAAGTCCTCATGTTGTGATAGATGAGTTTACCTTGAGAAAGTCAAATGATGATATACATTTTCTTGATTCAGGTGAAGGTGAGTTTGAGAAAGGAGAATCTAGCAAACAGGGTGAGGCAAAAGGTCAAGAAAAGGAAGAGGAGAAAAAACAAGAAGAGGAGCAAGTACAACCAACTCTACCACACCAATGGACTACACTTAAAGATCATCCCTTAGAGAATGTGATTGGTGGTGTGGATGAAGGGATAAGAACCCGGGCTTCAATCAGGGAAGTTGAACTTCATGATAATTTAGCTTTACTTTCCAATATTGAGCCTAAATCTTTAGATGATGCACTTAATGATAATTCTTGCGTTCTCACCATGCAAGAAGAACTGCACCAATTCTAAAGGAATCGGGTGTGTTTCCTCGTGCCCCGGCCTGATGATCATCCCATAATCGGAACTAAGTGGGTTTCTCGAAACAAACTTAGTGAGGAATAAGGTAAGATTAGTAGCTAAGGGCTACTCTCAAGAATTTGGCATTGATTTTAATGAATCGTTCGCTCTTGTGGCTAGATTAGAGGCGGTAAGAATTCTTCTTGCTTATGCATGTCACAGGAACATCAAGCTTTTCCAAATGGACGTGAAGAGTGCCTTCCTCAATGGAGTCATCAAGGAAGAAGTATACGTGGAGCAACCACCGGGCTTCGAGGATGAAAAATTTCTAGACCACGTCTACAAATTGGACAAGACACTATATGGGTTAAAACAAGCTCCCCGGGCATGGTATGATCGTTTAAGTTCATTTTTAATTGATAATGGCTTCAAACGAGGTAATATAGACCAAACGTTGTTTACTAAGACTTGTGATGAACATGCTTTACTTGTGCAAGTTTATGTAGACGATATAATTTTTGGAGCCACGAACATTAAAATAAATGATGATTTTGCCCAACTCATGCAGGGAGAATTCGAGATGAGCTTGATGGGCGAGTTAAACTTCTTCTTGGGGCTTCAAATAAAGCAACTAGATGATGGAATTTTCATTAGCCAGAAGAAGTACACTCAGGATATTGTGAAGAAATATCAACTAGAAAATGCCAAACCGTTTGCTACACCAATGTCCACTTCACTCAAATTGGAAGATGAGAAAGGTAACATCGTTGATCAAAAACTTTTTAGGGGTATGATAGGTTCATTGCTATATCTTACTATTAGTAGGCCTGACATTCATTTTAGTGTGTCTCTACGCAAGATATCAATCTTGTCCAAGGGAGTCTCATTTGTCAGTCGTTAAGAGAATTTTAAGGTACTTGAACGGAACACTTGATCTTGGTTTGTGGTATCCTAAGAATGCTTCATTTGATTTGCTTGCTTACACTGATTCTGACTATGCTGGATGTAAAATAGATTGTAAGAGCAGAAGCAGTCACTGCCAGTTTCTAGGGGGCTACATGGTTTCATGGGCCTCAATGAAACAACATTGTGTGGCTTTATCAACTGCTGAAGCTGAATATGTGGCTGCAGGCAGTTGTGCGGCCCAAGTACTCTGGATCCAACATCAATTGTTAGATTTTGGTTTTTGCTTGAAAAACACTCCCATCATGTGTGATAACACTTCTGCAATAAATCTGTCCAAAAATCCTGTCCAACATTCTCACACAAAGCACATAGAAGTAACACACCACTTTATTAGAGATCACATCAATAAAGGAAATTTTGAACTATCTTTTGTTGATACAAAACATCAACTTGCTGATATTTTTACAAAACCTTTGAATTCTGATCAATTTTTTTTCATAAGAAGAGAATTAGGAGTGTGCAGATTAGATAGTTAAAGTCATTTTGATTTGCTTTGTACATACTCTCTCAAAATTTCTAATAAAGCAATTGTGCATACTGGCTTACTCTCTTGCACATAAGGATATTTTCCACTGCACATACATTTCAATCATTCTTCTCTGTGCATAACACATTGAATAACATTTGATTTTCACTCATATCTTCATCCAGTTGCATCCGCATGTATATAATTTCATATACCATATACAAATGCGTGCATGAATGCCATGATTATCCGGTATATCAAATGCCGATTGCGGAAGGTGGGATTATGTCCAGCTGGAAGCTTTCCCCATGCGTGAGGGTGGTCTTCGGACCTACGTTCTCCGTCACGTACCGATAATCAACCTGCTTGAATACATTATCCAAATGCATATTTGAGTGTAGATATTATATCACCCTTCTCTTTGATTCCTCCTATGACCTTTTCCCTTGCTAAATAAAAATGCATTGGTTTAGACATGTTTGTTATATGGCACATATTAAGGGGGAGGTTTTTCATAACTGTGCATACATTTAGGGGGAGATATAACACTGAGTAGACTAATTCATCTCTTACATTCAGTACAATCTCTCACACATGTGCACTTTTGAGTTAAATGACTCTATCTTATAAGGATTTCAGTTATTCCACTCAACACTTTTGAGGGCACTTGATTCCCTACATAGAAATCACGTGTCTCGTGAGGAAAAAACTATCAGACCCGCCAAAATTCTAAATAAGTGTGATTTGGCATTGAGTAGTCGGGAATCCCCCCTGAAATAAAGGAGGAAACTCACATCGAAAAGTATCTCATCCACAATTCAAATAAGTGACGACACTGAGTAACCGGGAAATGCCCCTAAAATAAAGGGCATAACTCATGTCAAAAGGTTAGTCATCTTATTCGTATTCAAATAAAAAAAATGAAGATGTGTGAAGCTACCAAAAGTAGAGCACTGTGTATGAAAGTGTAGGGAGGAAAGGTTCTTCCTTGTGTTCCTTCGAAAATCTGAAAATCCATATTGTTTAGATTTCATTGCTCATTCTTCACATATATACTTAGGGATAGATTGTGTGAATGTACCTTTTGAATCAGTCATATTTCATGGGTAATGTAGTACCATTTTTTTGTAAGCACAACCTTCTTAATATTGTTCATGAAACTCATGCCCTCAATCGATAGCATGGTTCCTAACCTGTCCATTAAGGACTTGCTTGAGTTTAGATCTTATTATGGACGGATGTGTGCTTGCGTGATCATTTCTTTCCCGACACATGCATTCCACTGACTTAGTTGTAAATATGAGGCTTTCAATCCTATTTCCATCTTTATAAATCCCCTATTTGACTCTGACAAAAAGGGGGAGAAATGAATGGTTGCACGATATTCAATGGTTTTTGGTTGTTAAAAATGGTTTTTGATTGTTGAAAAATGAAAACATGCTTTGTTGAAAGGGGGAGATATATATATTTTGCTCTGTTTTTACTCATCTCTATTCCACTAGTTGTTTCAATGGGTGATGGTTGTTCTGGCTCAGTCACGCAAATCTTTGTGATACATCAAGGTGTTTTATCTTCGTCAAAAAGGGGGAGATTGTTGTGCCCCGGTGTATTTTGACGAAGACAATTTGTTCTATGTTGTGTTATTTGCATTGCATATCCTTTGTTCAGTGTTAATCATTTGATAGGTTTCTTGAATGGTTTCCTTAATGAGCATAGCATGATAGTTACATTTGTTGAAATGTCTTTCTATTATCCTTCAATCTGGAATTCAGCTTGCTTTAGGTTGGCATGGAGTTCATGAGTGGTTCGGCTGCATACAATTACGAAATGGATTGTGTGATCTAAGCTAATCTTGGACTATATGTTAATTTCCCATATGATATCAATATGAGTTCAGACTGCTTTGGATTGAATCTATATTTTTGAACTTAACTTGTATTCATGAGCGGATGGTTGAACTCTATTTGAGAATGGATTGCTTGAATCACATTTGATATGTGAGGTTATGATGTATTGGTGTGAAAAGTCCTGAATCTCTCAAATGTAATATTGCATTTCAATATTTGAACATGCAGGTTGATCAAGATGTGTCAATATGATTATGCATCTCATTTGTATTGCTTTAAGATTGATATGATTGAATATTTATGCAAGTGCAGGTTTATTGTGTAAATTGCTCTCTAAACTTTGGAGACATGGTAAGAATCAATTTTTCATTTAAATCATGTTGCCCAGATTGGGGTTATAATATGTTTCATGAAATGGGGCTTAATTGTTTGTTAAAGGCACTTTTCTACCTTGGCTCTGCAAGTGTCGACTCTCAAAGTAGACACTTGTTGGCCTCCTTGCTGTCTCATCGCAGCAGGAAGCAAGTGTCGACTCTGAGAGTCGACACTTACAGGTCAGGGTATTCTTTTTGCTACTGGCAGAATGAGTAGCAAAAAGTGTCGACTCACAGAGTCGACACTTTTGCTCTGGGTGCTTCGTTAAGTGTTTTGGCAGAACACTTGACAAAATATGTCGACTCTGTGATTCGACACTTTTGTCCTACGTTCTTTATTTTGAGGTTTCGCAGAACGGGGCGAAGAAAGTGTCGACTCAGAGAGTCGACACTTCTTCTGTCGCGTTCGGATCGGGTTTCCGGTTTTGGTTTCGAAATCCCCATTTTGTGATCCATTTGCCTTGGGATTTTACCATAATATCCTTAGGGTTTCTATAACTTTTTGGGTGTTGATTAGAGAGGGTTTTCTCATGGGTAATCTTGTCTTTATACATCTTTTTCCTTTGGGTATATGAAGTTGTGATTCTCATACGATGGATATCTTTTGGGCTAAAGTTTTTCATCTTTGCAGGAAAAGGAGAAAAGGGCGACGCATACTTGTTGGAGGAAGGAAGAAGAGGCTATTGGAGATTGCTTCTCATGCACCTGAGCTCAGATCTGGAGGTGGCTGCGGCTGTTCTCCACCATCTGCTACCTTGGGCATCCGAATCTACAAGGGGCGGCTGCTTCCACTCCCTAGTTTAACATTTCTAGTGCACCCTTCTATCTATCTCCGAGATTGGTTGAAGATTTAAAGGGGGATGACGGGATCGTCATCGACATCGGACTTGATCTTCCATCTTATAATATTTGTAATTTGTTTTATTTTACATAAGGGTCTTTGAAGTTTGTCTTTTGATATCCCTAAGTGTCTTTAAGGGGGTTATAATGATTCATATGTGTCTTTTCATATTTCTAGGCATCAAAGAGTCTTAGAGTTTTTAAGAGAGTTATAATGAGTCATAGGTGTCTTTTCATATTTCTAGGCATTAAAGAGTCTTAGAGTTTGTCTTTTGATCTTCTTTGTGAAGTGTATAAAAAGAGTCTTGTAGTCGTTATTTGAAGCAATAGAATGAAGAAAAAACCAGTTTAGCTATGACTATGAGTGTTCTTCCATATTTTTGGAACCCTGGGTGAGAGGCCCAACCCCACTTCACCCCGCCATGGAGGTCGTCCGTGAAGCTCCGGTGCATCGTCTTCGAGAAGAGGACGGGTGTGAAGCCCCATCGAAGCTCCACGATCTTCCTCCTTCACCATTCAACTGCCGGCATCGTCCATCACCACCGCCACCACCGCCGTGCCAATTGCAATGCCTGCAACCGCCATCACCGCAGAGAAGAATTGAAGAGCGCGACTGCGTCATCCTTGAGATGGGGATGGGTGTGAGGCCCCGGTCGAGCTCCTCCATTCTTCTCTACTCACCTCGCCTTCCTACTCTCCGACTGATAGTTTGAAGTCCTTCCTCGACCTCGTGTCACATCAAATGGTATCAGAGCTTAAGGAACTGGGCTGTTCCATCAGACCGGGATCCTGAGCTTTAAGGTTCGAGGTCGAACCTTCTCCAAGCGGAGGGGTTTGACGGGATCGTCATCGACATCGGACTTGATATTCCGTCTTAAAATATTTGTAATTTTTTTTATTTTACATAAGGGTCTTTGAAGTTTGTCTTTTGATATCCCTAAGTGTCTTTAAGGGAGTTATAATGAGTCATATGTGTCTTTTCATATTTCTAGGCATCAAAGAGTCTTAGAGTTTTTAAGAGAGTTATAATGAGTCATAGGTGTCTTTTCATATTTCTAGACATTAAAGAGTCTTAGAGTTTTTAAGAGAGTTATAATGAGTCATAGGTGTCTTTTCATATTTCTAGGCATTAAAGAGCCTTAGAGTTTGTCCTTTGATCTTCTTTGTGAAGTGTATAAAAAGAGTCTTGTAGTCCTTATTTGAAGCAATAGAATGAAGAAAAAACTAGTTTAGCTATGACTATGAGTGTTCTTCCAAATTTTTGGAACCCCGGGTGAGAGGCCCAACCTCACTTCGCCCCACCATGGAGGTCGTCCATGAAGCTTCGGTGCATCGTCTTCGAGAAGAGGACGGGTGTGAAGCCCCATCGAAGCTCCACGATCTTCCTCCTTCACCGTTCAACCGCCGTCGTCGTCCAACACCACCGCCACCACCGCCGTGCCAATTGCAACGCCTGCAACCGCCATCACCACAGGGAAGAATTGAAGAGTGTGACTGCGTCATCCCTGAGATGGGGATGGGTGTGAGGCCCCGGTCGAGCTCCTCCGTTCTTCTCTACTCACCTCGCGTTCCTACTCTCCGACTGATAGTTTGAAGTTCTTCCTCGACCTCATGTCACATCAGGGGATCTCTTGTTCTATCTCTTCTACTCTTTTATTTGAATATAGTTTAAGAAATCTGAACTGGGCTTGTATTTCTCTATCTTTTCTTTTATAGATGATATCGGAGCATCGTCTCCGTGTGCGTGGTTTCTCGTCGTCGCATGATAACATGCATGTGTGTGGGGGCCGTCGTGCTCATGTGTGATCGTTGTGATTGTTTTGCTGTCGTCGCGCAGCGGTTTTAGTGGAATCCTCTCGGGTTGAGAGGGGTGGACGTAGGACTGCACTCGGGTGCGTCTGAACCACCTAAAAATTCCTTGAGCTGTGGGTTGCTGATTGTGTGATTGATGTTTCATTCTTTCCGTTATGATTTACGAGTGTGATGCGGTGAGCTGAGAGTTCATACAATCTATCTGCTCTTTACATTTTATCCGAGTGGTTCATCAAACTGCGCTAGAGAGTTGTGAGAGCTTGCTTGTTTGCCACTCCATTAATCCATACTGCTCCATAACTAGAGTGTGTTATTAATTCATATTAACATCTTTGCACATCTATCAGGATAGTGCTTACTGTTGCATCATCATCTCAGCATTTTAGTTTTAATTTTTCTAAAAAGGTGGCGCAATCAATTCTCCCCCTCTTGATTGCATTCCTAACCGGGCCAACAAATGAGGGTGCGGGATTGGATCCCGATAGAGACGGATCAAGTTCGACGAACTATTGGCCCGAGGCAGTGCTGGATCATGGCCATAATGGGATGGTTCCCAGGGTCCACATTCGACTTAGCGGGGCGTCATTGATATTCTTTTCACACCGAGTCCGGGAGAGCGGAAGTTCCGAAACAATTTCTTGTTACGCCATTGGTTGTTAAATTTTGTTATTTATTCACGCACGGGTGGTTCATTCGGTTTATTTGTTTTCACCCCCCCCCCCCTCTTTTATTTGGTTGATTGTTCTCCTTTTCATAAAAGGCACGCCGATTTAAGGATAAAGGGGAGTGCGCCAATTCAGGGGTCTGATGAAGGGGCGCGCCGGTTCAGGGGTCTGATGGAGGGGCACTGATTTAGGCCGGCATGGGGGTGCACCGGTTTAAGGATCATGTAGTGGGCACGCAGGTTCAGGCCAAAAGGAGGGGGGCGCCGGTTTAAGATGAATTCAGGAAATTGGGTTTTGAGAGGAGAACTAAACTGGCACGGTACCCTGGGATGCCGGATTAGGCCATGCCAGATCAGGGGAAGATTCAGCATGTTTTGGTTCTACACTTCTTTTGTTCACTTGGCCAGATAGGTTGATAGAAGGGTTAATAAAAAGATTTAAGTGTTTTACTCTCTTGTCAAGATGGATTAGCAAGAAAGCTCACATGTTTTATTCGGAGGTTTGTTGGGCAAATGTTCTGGAACCGAGAAGGTCCGTATTATGTCAAGTTTGCAGTGATTCGGGCACGCATGGTTATTGTATGCAGAGAGTTGGTTTCGTTCATCTGTTTGTTTGTTCCTTATTCTTATCGTTCGCATTCCTGGAGAAAAATGGGCAACACCTCCCCCGGACTGGGGTTTACGAGGTGTGAAATGGGGGATCATCAAACGGAATACTCCGGGATGACCCCCAAAATTCGGATGAGCCAAAGACGGTTGTTTGATGACCCAGAGGTGAGTATCGAAGCCCGAGGACTAGCCTTCGAGGGGTTCTAACAACTCACGGGCCATAGCTCCAGAGGAGTTTCTTAGGAACGGATGTTCACCATGAAAGGCTATAGATGTTCACCCTTCAGACGGGTCCCCTCAAAAGCCATGCCACAGAGAGGCAGACTTCTAAGAGCCCCAGGTGATTAGAAGATAGGGAGAGGGAAAGAAACTCAGTGAGATTGGCAAGCAAATGCATAAATACAAAACAACTTTTCTTTTTTTATTCATCCATGAAGGGTCAAGAGGGAGACGGAAGAACAAACCCAAAGGCGGGATCTACCCCATAACAAGAGGGAAACAATAGGGGAAAGGAGAAATATGAACACCGGCAGGAGGGGAGACAGAGCACAAGCTCTCCCCCCCCAAGCTCACCTCTCTTCTCCCACTCTCTCACCCTTTTCTTCACTCCGCAGACGTAGGTGGATGGATCCTCTTTTCTCTTCGGTTGGCCTCTCTTCTCTCTCCACCAACCCCTTGCTCCGTCGAACAGGCAGCATATATATAGGACAGGTTACCTTTTCTTCGAACGGAAGGAACTCCCGCCACTTCTCTTTGTTTGCCAGATGAGTGGAGTTGACCTGTTACTGTGGCATTCGGTGATTCGCACAGTACGCTGCCACCCGTTCGAGGATAGGATGTGTGTCACTGCTGCCACCGTCACTGCTTGCCTCCGTTGCTACGACTTGGGGTGTACACAGCTCCACGCTCCTTAAATGGCTACGGGATGGGCATTGAGTGCTCGGTTCTTTGCATCTGCACAAGAACTTGTAGGAAAACAGAGTGTCGCAGTTCAGATGGGATGGCCATGGGTTAAACCGGCGCGGCCAGGGGGCGAGTCGGATTAGGCCGCGCCAATGGGCGCGCTGGTTTCACTGCATCAGAGAGGCGCGTTGGTTTAGGATCAAGAAGGGGGGCGCGATGGTTTAGTATCCTCCCATGGGCGTGCCGGTTTAAGGGCATCAAGGCCGCACCAGTTTAAGCACCAAGGGAGGGGCGCGCTGGTCTAACAGGAAAGGGGCAAGCGCACCGGTTTAACAGGAAAGTGACAGGCGTGCTGGTTCAGAAGCAAGGGGGTTTTGCCCCGGTTCTGAAACAGCTCAAACAAACGCTTGGCCTCCAGTACTACCTTAGTTTTAATGCACTGCTTCCGGGATGTCCATTTCGAAGCTTATGGGCCTCGGTTTGTGATTCTGAGTGATTTCTGACACGTGTCAAACCCGCGTCAGACTACTTGGGTGTCTTCCTGATTCGGTCTTCGGCACCTTGAATCGTGCCCTTAACCTTGCTTTCTGCCTGTGGGGAGTGTCTTCATCGAGTGAGCAACCACCCAACGTATTTTCATCTTCATCGGGCAGTTCCTCGGCCTTCTACGGACCTTTCCGGCATGATGTGTGCCCTGATCGGGTACACCCAGGTTTGTCGCTGATTTGGCCTTCGGCACCTTGTTTTGAGGGGCCAGGGCTGTTTCTTCAACTCGAGAAGCTTCTTTATTAGGTAGCGGACCACCAAGTGTGTTTTCACCCTGATCGGACGAGATATGGGGTTTATTCGGCCTTTCCGTTCGTGACTTGCTCTCGGGTGCCGGGATGTACATGCCGTGTGATCATCATTTTTGACGTCCACAAATGCCCCCCACCCGCGGGTGGCGCAAGCGAGGGTAGAGTGCATGGGGCCCGTGGGTGTAGAGTTCTCTAACAGGATATCTTCTCCTCCGAGCTAGTAGACTGGTGGTCCGGTGTGAATTCACGGGAAAGCGCTCACTCCTTCAACGAAGGGATGAGAGGACCGCTTCACCGCGTGGGCACGTGAACCGACATGTGTGGCCCGAGTGGGGGTTTAGTCATCGGTATGGGGTTAATACCGAAGCAAGAAGACAGGGTTCATGCGCCATCTTAGGCGAAAGGACTAAAATGACTTCGATGAGGCCAATCCCGAGGGGGAGTTGGTGCCTCGTGTTGGGTTAAGGGAAGTTGTTTATTCATCGACTCAGACGGGGACGTCCAAGCCGAAGGCTTTTGAGAGGGACCCGATGGAACGGTAGGAATTTGCATGCTAATTGATGTATTCGGGTGGAACGTTCAAAGCAAAGGGTTTATTCGCCAATGCCAACAAGGTGCCGGGTATCGACATGGTTTATTCATTGACACGGGATTAGTGCCAAAGCAAGAAAGGGGGTCTTTTTGTTCGTCGACCTGGACAGAAGGTCCGAGCCGAGCAAAGAGTATTCTTTTTATTCTTCGACTTGGTCGGAGGGTCCGAGCTGAGCAAAGAGGATTCTTTTTGTTCATCGACTTGGACGGAAGGTCCGAGCCGAAGCAAGAGGGCTCTTTTTGTTCATTGACTTGGGCGGAAGGTCTGAGCCAAAACAAAGAGGGTTCTTTTTGTTCATCGACTTGGATGGAAAGTTCGAGCCAAGCAAAGAGGGTTCTTTTTATTCATCGACCTGGATGGAAGGTCCGAGCCGAGCAAAGAGGGTTCTTTTTGTTCATCGACCTGGACGGAAGATCCGAGCTGAGCGAAGAGGGTTCTTTTTATTCATCGACTTAGACGGAAGGTCCGAGTCGAGCAAAGAAGGTTGTTTTTGTTCATCGACCTGGATGGAAGATCCGAGCCAAGTGAAGAGGGTTCTTTTTGTTCATCGACTTGGATGGAAGGTTCGAGCTGAGCGAAAAGTATTCTTTTTATTCATCTACTTGGACGGAGGGTCTGAGCCGAGCAAAGAGGATACTTTTTGTTCATTGACTTGGACGGAAGGTCTGAGCCGAAGCAAGAGGGCTCTTTTCGATCATTGACTTAGGCGGGAGGTCCGAGCCAAAACAAAGAGGGTTCCTTTTGTTCATCGACTTGGACGGAAAGTCTGAGCCAAGCAAAGAGGGTTCTTTTTGTTCATCGACCTGGACGGAAGGTTCGAGCCGAGCAAAAAGGGTTCTTTTGTTCATCGACATGGATGGAAGGTCCGACCCGAGCAAAGGGGTTCTTTTCATTCTTTACTGCGCCGGGGCTGCCGACTATATGAGGGGTCTTTTTGTTCTCTAGCCAGACAAAATGTCCTATCCAGAGTGGAAGGGTCTTTTTGTTCATGGCTTCGGACGGACGGTCTGAGCCACGGGTTTATTCGTCGGTGGGACAGGGAAAAGTAGTGTTGAGCTACATATGAGGTTTTCTGCCACTGCATGGGGTGCAGCTATTTGGTTATTTGGCCGAGACGAGATGGTCTGAGTCGAAGGAAGGAATTTTGAATTCCGGTGGGACTTGATGAATCGACACCCCCCCGGTGACTTTGATGAGTTTATTTTTCTTTTTTTTTCTTTTTTTCTTTTTTTCTTCTTTCTCTCTTTTTTTCTTTTTTCTTTTTTTTCTTTCCCTTCTTTTTTTATCATCATTTTTTTGCATGGATATTTGCATCGCCTCAAGGGAGGTCCAAGAAACATTCTTGTTCTACGTGAGACGCGAGGTTTAATTGTTCATCGAACTAGGAAAGTGATGCATGATATAGTTTCAAATGTCTTCCATTAAGGGGTGGGAATTGAGTCTCCCCCCTATGGTTGACAACCACATACGGTGTGCACCTCTTTCGTAGACTTTCTGGACAACATATGGCCCGAGCCAATTTTCATTTAGCTTGCCTTTATGGTTGGCAGCCATGACCTCCCTTCTTTTGACCATCACGGGGTCACTTTTCTTGAATTCATGCCCTTTGACAAGCTTGTCGAAGGCGCGGGCTATGCGGGCCTGGTAGACCTGTATGTTCTGCTGAGCCTTGAGTCGCTTCCCTTCTAGGTCGTAGAGCTCTTCCAACCTTCGTTTTGTGTTTGTTCGGTCGTCTTTGACCAATTCATGCTGGATGGGGACCCGAAGTGAGGGTTCTTCCAGTTCAATGGGGACGACTGCTTCCGAGCCGTACACCAAAGAGAAGGGCGAATAGCCCGTTGGAGTCTTATAGACGGTACAATACACCCATAGCACTTCGTACATCTTATCCTCCCAGTCTCTTTTGCTGGAACTGACAGTCTTTGCCAAGAGGGTGCATAGTGTTTTATTGAATGCTTCGGTCAACCCATTTGCCTGTGGGTTGTATGGAGTGGATGTCCTCTAGTCAATCTTGTACTTTTCGGCCAATCTGTAGACCCGTTTATTTCAGAAATGGCTTCCGTTGTCTGAGACGATCCGGCGGGGGATGCCGAATCGGAATATTACATTTCATCAGATAAATCGGGCCACGATTTCTCATGTGACTTCTTTCAGGGCTACAGCCTCCGCCCTGCGGGAGAAGTAGTCTGTTATTGCCAGGATGTATTTTCATCCCGAAGAGGATGGGAGCAATGGGCCCACAACGTTTGTTCCCCATTGGGCAAAAGGCCAACTGGGTGATGCTGGATGTAGCTGTGTTGGCGGTCGCCTAGGGACCGTTGCATCCTCTTGGCACTTTTGACACGACTTGGCATACTTGCAGCAGTCGTCGAACATTGTCGGCCAATAGTAGCCCACTTTTTTAATTTCAATTTTCATCTTCGGCCCTGCCTGGTGTGCTCCAGCCGATTCGGCATGAATTTCCTTCATGACTCTCCAGGCTTCTTCCGTAGAGAGGCACCGAAGGAGTATTTTATTCTTGGTGCCTACCATGATTCAGAATAAAATTCCATTTCTGACTTCATAGGAGTCTTTTATTCGGATCAACCTGATCTTTTCTTCCCTTTGCTTGGGCAGCTGCTGGTGTTTAAACCATTGCACGAGAGGTTCTCGCCAGTCGAACGAGCCGACCACTTCTGCGGTTGCTATTTCAGGCTCTTCCCCACCTAGTTCTTCTTCTATCATGCTGGGGACCTACTGTCGGTTGATCACCTGTATGTTGAGTGATTCATCAGGCGGGATTGCCAGTGAGCCTGCTAGCTTTGCTAATGCATCAGCCTGTGCATTTTGACCTCGGCCGATGTGGTTTATTTCAATAAAGTGAAACTTCCCCATGAGTTGCTTCGCCTTAGCGTGGTAGGGGTGTAATTCAGCTTTTCAGACTTCAAACTGTCCTTGGATTTGTTTGACGATCAGCATTGAATCTCCAAACACTTGCAGCATGCGGATATCCAACTGGAGAGCCACCTGGAGACCGATAATTAGGGCGTCATATTCTGCTTCATTGTTTGTGCAGGCTTTGTTGATTGAGCAAGAGCTGTGTAGCACCTCTCCTTCGGGGGATTTAAGGGTGACGCCTGCCCCTGCTCTTATTCTTGTTCGCCCTTGAGGGGATGTTTCTGTTCTTGAAGCACCGTCAAAGTGTAGCTGCCAGGTGGCTTGCTGGACTTGGCCCACTTCTAAGGTCTCATCTTCGGGGAGCTCCGTGATCAAAGGAGAATCTTCAGGCATGGGGTGCGCCGCAAAGAAATCAGCAATGGCCTAGCCTTTGATGGCCTTTTACGGCACATATGTGATATCGAATTCCATGAGAATGACAGCCCATTTGCCCAGTCACCCTTTCAGGACCGACTGAGAGAGTATACTTTGACCGGGTCGGCCCTGGATATTAGCTTGACTTCATGCGTCAGCATGTAATGCCTCATCTTCTTGGCTGCAAACACAAGAGCGAGGCAGACCTTTTCAATAGGTGTATATTTTGCTTCAACCCTGACCAGTCTTCGGCTGAGGTAGTAGAGGGTTTGTTCTTTTCCTTCTTTATTGCTCTTGGCTAGCATTGCCCCCAGAGAGCATTTAGTGGCAGCTATGTACAGGATTAGCGGCCGCTCTTTAACAGGTGCCCCCAGGACTGGTGGGGTATTCAGGTATTCTTTCAATTGACTGAAAGCATTTTGACATTCTTCGTCCCAGTGGAACGGGGTATCCTTCATCATTAATTTATGGAACGGCTGACAACGCCCAGATAAATTGGAGATGAACCTACGGATACAGACTAGTCGGCCTTGCAATGACCGTAATTCTGTGAGGCTCCTAGGAGGAGGCAGCTCCTGAATAGCTTTAATTTTTGCGGGGTCTATTTCAATCCCCCGGTATCTGACGATGAAGCCCAAGAATTTTTCGCTGGAGACGTCAAAAGCGCACTTCATTGGATTCATTTTCAGTTCATGCAACCATAGCCTTTCAAGTATAACACCGAGGTCGGCCAGGTGGTCCACCCTCTTCTTTGTTTTGACAACCAAGTCATCAATATAGCACTCGACTTTGCTATAGAGCAACTCGTCGAATATTTTTGTCATCTCCCTTTGGTATGTGGCGCCAGCATTCTTGAGGCCGAAGGGCATCCGTTTGTAATGGAAAATCTCTTCAGGTGACCGAAAAGCTGTGTGGATTCGGTCATGCTCCGCTATCCATATTTGATTGTAGCCGGATGATCCATCCCTGAACGACAAGGCTTCATGGTCGGTAGTGGCGTCGATCATTACTTCGGTAATTGGCACAGGGAAATCATCTTTCGGACAAGTTTTATTCAGATCCCGAAAATCCACACAAATCCAGATCTGGCCACTTTTCTTCTTGACAGGCACGATGTTGGCCAGCCATGTAGTATATTGATTTTCTACCACGAAGTCAACATCTATCAACTTGTCGACCTCCCTTGCAGACTTGGCTTATTAATTCCGGCCTCATTTGCCAAGGTGATTGCTTCACCAGCTTGGCTTTAGGGTCAATGGCCAAGATATGCTGGGCAACTACAGGGCTAAGGCCTAGCATTTTTTTGTAATTCCAAGCAAAGCAATCTCGGAATTTTTGAAGCAGCTTTATGTATTCCCCCCTTTCTTTGAGTGATGAGAGGGCACTGAGGAAGGTCGACCTGAGATCATCCTTTGCGCCGAGGTTTATTTCGAACAATTCGTCGATAGTGGCTTGGCCGCCATCTTCTATTCCCGGAGGAGTCGGTTGTATGTCTACAAAGCCTTCATCATCTTCCTCAACTTCAAGGGCCTCGTAGATATGTTCTTGTCTTATTTCACCGAACACCGAGACTTCGGCTTTGCCTTGTTTTGAGCCAGTTGGCTGCTGATTGGGCCTGATGAGCAGTCTTGGCATTGGCAGTGTATTCTCTATGCAGCTTGGATGCCGGCTTATGGGTGGAGCGCCCTCGAGGGCAGGCTGACGTTTTTCAGCTTTTGACTCTTGTGAGTTGTTATTGAGAATTGTAGTTGTCTCCATAGAGGTGGACTCCCATAATTTGCACAAAGTAACGGCCCCATGGTCGTTATGCACTCGTGGCCGAGGTGGGCCTGAGTCTTTCAATTCAGCCGATGGCTCAGTTATTTCATAGTCTCCTATGTATTCATCATAAATTACCCCCGGGGGGTCTTCACTTGTTATAGTGCAGATGGAAATCATATCGACTTCTTGATAGTCTTTTACAGAGAAACCCAGCCCCGGATGCTGAGTAATTTATAGCAATCTTCTGTCCATGTTTGGTGGCTCCCATAATTCCTCGAACATCTTTTTTTGACTTGAAGGTTGACAAAAGGAGATTTGCTGCTTTCTGGCTAGCTTGATCGCACGGCCAGTGATGTATGGGAGTCCCATAATTGGGACAGGTGGGTCATGCATCTCTTTGGGGAATCTACAATCATCATCCCCTTTTGCAGGCTGCTCCCTGACCACATAGAACATGGTAGGCTAATTGTAGGGATTAGAGACCTCCAGGGTCGTCAGCACTTCAACTGTTTGGCAGTCTGCATCAACTATGGGCTAGGTGATCCTTGGCGGGACCTCGACATCCCCGAATAGCTCTTTGAGTTTTAATGCCCCCAGTTTAGGGAAAATGTTGAGTTGAAATGCTCTGAGGTCTCCTTCTTCCACAGATATGAGTGACACCTCTGGGGGAGCCACGTAGTAAGGCGGCGGTGGAGGAAACTAGTCGCTGGATTCTATTTTATTCTTCCCCTTATCCTGAGCTGGAGGGTTGGGCTTCTTCGGCTTCTCTAGATACAGAGATGCATCTGACAAGTGGCACACGAACACCTCGAAAGGGTGTAAGTCGGCGAACACTCTTTCTTCTTTCCCGTTCTGAGGGTACTTTATGCATTGGTGGAGGGTGGAGGCCACCACCTGATTTTTATGCAACCATGGCCGACCCAATAGCGCCTTGTATGACATATCAGAGTTTATCACATGGAATTGCACTTTGGTAGTGAAGTCGTCGAGTGAGAGTTCAAACTCTGCCACGCCCATGGGGACTTCAAATTTCTGGTTGAAGCCAGCAATTCTCTCATATCCCTGACCTCGATCAGGTGCACATCAAAGTAGTACTTCTGGTATACCTGATAGGGGAGTATGTTTACTATATCCCCTGGGTCAATCAAGATACTGCATATTGGCTTGCCATTCAGCTACCCCCTCATGTAGAGCGGTCTATTGTGGTTGGCGGAGGGCAGAAGCATGTCATCCTCCATGAATGTCATAGCACCCTTGACTTTGCCTCGGCAAAACAGCTCTCAAAGTATGCCGGGATTTGTAGGGCCGTGATAATGGCTTGTCTTGTTTCTTCATCGAGGGAGAGTATATCCCAGACAGAAAAGCTTGTGGGGATTCTCTTCAGTTGCTTCACTATTCTGCTAGTGGTTCTGACGTTGGTTAGCCTCAGTTCTTCGGACCTTCTATGCCTGCCCTCAGGGTGCTCTTGAGGGGCTGCCTCAGGAGGTAGTTCATCTTTTTCTTCAGGTGGCACCTGAACTTGTTGTTCTGGTCTGACCGGCTCCTTCCCTTGCATAAATTCGGCGAAGCTTGGAATGCTCGCTTAGTCTTTATTGTTGGAACCCTAGTTTTGATAATGACAACTATGAATCATGTTTAGATTAAAATGGTTAAATCCTTTTATTTTATCTTCATGTCTTGCTCACTTGCTGCAAGTCATTTCTCGCTTAAGCACTTGTCTCCGTGCATAACATGTCCTTGCATCTCACCTCTCGAGGTCGGTGCAAGCTCTAGTCAGTGCAATCGTCGTCTGGTATGGACCGTTAGATCTTGTCTCTTCATCTCAGTGCAAATACGTCTTGGTGCAAGCGGTGTCTTGTACTTCTCTTTATCAATTCGGTGCAAGTCTCTGTCTCACTCACAAACATTGTAGCCCCGTTTACATCTTGGTGCATTACGTGTCTAGACATAAATTGGCTTAGTGCATTTCATTGTATTTCATTGCAGCATACACTTTTAGGTTCGTGCATATCTTGTTTGTGCATCTTTGTGCGTCTCGCCTTTCAGACTCAGTGCAAGGTCTGTCTTGCATCCACTTTTTGTTCGTATGATTCTTCTCTTTCATCTCGGTGCAATTCTCACAAATCCAACTCGGTGCATCAACTGTGTTATACAGTTGTTTTAAGAGTCCGTGCATATCTTTGATCCTTTCTTTCGACACGGTACAAAGTCTTCTTCTTGTGCCTCTTGGACCCATGTCTGTGCATATGGTGTCAAGCTGTTGTGTGAGTCAATACAATGGTTGACTTGAATACCTCTACTCAGTGCATTCTATGTTTGAACATAACGGTGCAAACTATGCTAAGCATTTGATTAAAGGCCTTGTGTTTTTCTGACAGAGCTTCTCTCTGAGGAGGGGCACGTGATCCAAGATAGATCGACCTCCTAATGAGTGCCACATGGAAGGCTACAACGCTTAGATCGCGACACGTGGCTGAGAGCTTTCTGGAAGCTAATGGGCGGGAGTTCTTCATCCACACGCCCAGTGAGAGTATATAAGAAGACAGTGATCGATGCAAAAAAAAAAGAGAGGAGAAGAAGAATGAGGAGTGAGCCTAATTAAAAAGGAGAGCATGCACGATCTAGTAAGAGTAAGAAGAAAAGAGAGCAGCAGAGAAGAAAAGAGAAGTTGCAGAAGAAAAGGAGAGAGAGAGAGAGTTCGTGAAGAAGAAGAAGAGAAGCTTCATCAGAAGATCTGTCTTCACTGGAATCTGGATCAAATCCAATCCAGTCAGCTCCGTGCGAGCCACATCATGTTTTTATAGCTTGCAGCTTTCAGTTGCTGTGTGTCCTCGTCTTTTGTTTCCCTTTTCTCATTTGTCATTTACTCAAGCTGTTGGTCAGCGGTTGCAGAGGATTTGTTCCTCTGGTCGGCAAGCTGTAAGGCCCAGCGAAGCTGTGTATCAGCGGATGGCAAGCTGTATTGCCCAGCCGATGTAGGCAAGCTGTGAAGCCCAGCGTTCTTCAAGCTATTTGGCAGCAGAATCCACACTCAGGTTTGAGTGTGGGGTGGATGTAGGTCTGGAGGACCGAACCACCTAAAAAATCCTTTTGTCCTTTATGGTTTGATTCGTTGATTGCTTTCCGCCAGATGCATATTAGGACCGTAATCCAACTGTGGTGATTGATTGAGTACGCATCTCTGATGCTTGATAGTTTGTCCATTGAATTTGTATTTCTCACTTCGTTCAAATCTTAAATTGATCAAAGTTTCTAAAAAGATCCATTCACCCCCCTCTGGATCTATTTCTATCAGCTCACGCACCCCATCAATTGGTATCAGAGCGGTTTCTGCACAAAAGGTCTAACAACATGCAGATTCATTCATGGATTCGGGTTCGGTGCGTTGTTGGGTTGATCTGTGTCTCTCCCTTTACTTTTGAATTGTCCTGCATTTGATTCTGTGATTTGATCTGATGATGTCTTCGATTGTTGATTGTCCAAAGTATGAAGGTTTAGATTTTTATAACGGGCTCAATCAGTTCAGGGAACATGTGATGCAGATTAATCCTGATCTGTGGATAATTATTGCACACAACCCTTATGAAGCTCCAAAGGATAGATCCTTATGGAAAGCTTCCGACAGACTAAAATTCTCCAAGAATCAGAGAGCCCTGAACCTAGTAAAAGGGGCGATAAATATTGATAAATTCTCTTGCATTGTCAATTGTTGCAGTGCCTTTGAAGTGCTCGACATGATAGCATCCAGCAGGAGTAGGGACGAAGTGAAATGCCTCATGGCTTCAGATGAAGATCTGGTTCAAGTTGAAGAAACGTCATCACAGGTATACTCTGACATTGTCAATCTCTCTTTTGAAGATCTGGTAGACTTGAATGAACACCTGTTGATCAAGTATGATAGAGTAAAATCTGAGAAAAGGAAATTGAAGAGAGAGCTGGACACACTAAAATCTGAGAATAAGAATCTGAAAAATAATTTGGCTGAAAATGTAGGTTCGTGTAATGAATGTGCATTCTTGAAGGAATTAATTGAAGATTTAGATTCTGATGACAATATGCAGAAAAATTTAATCACTTCATTGAAAGAAGAAAACGACTCCTTGTTGGCTCAGAAGATAGAAAATGATAAATTTATTGAAGAAAACAGCCACTTGAAGGAACAGAATAAAAAGTTGATGGTTCTGAATACGGTCCTTTCTGACAAATGGCTAGCTTTTGAAAGAGGAAAATCAATCTTAGAGGAAAAAGAAGTGAACATAGAAATGAAGTTAACACAAGAAAATGAGACTCTGAAAAGTCTAAATGATAATTTGCAAAATCAAGTTATTTCCTATGAAGACCACATTGTTTCCTTGCAAACTGAAATTGAAGATCTAAAGAATTCATTGTCAAAGTTTGTTAAGGGAAAAGATAATTTGAACAAGCTGCTTGGAGCTAATGTGAATTTTCAGAAGGAGGGACTCGGTTACAATCCTGTAATGAAGAAGGTTGATGGAAATAAATTGAAAACTGTTTTCGTTAGAAGTTCAGAACAAGAAAAACCTTCCACTTCATCTGTATTTCAGTTCACGGCCAAAAGAGGTGAAGAATAGGCAAAAAACTTAAAAAATGAAAGAAATCAGAAAAAGGCTGGAAGTAAAATGAAAACCAAATTCTCACCCATTACTGTTAAAGCTTCTTCTGAATGTGGTACACCTTATGATATTGTGCATGATACAAAGCAATTCTCAATCCAGTCACATGCATACATCAAGAATACTTCATGCCATTACTGTGGCATAACAGGTCATCATATGCATGAGTGTAGAATAATGGTTCAAGATGAATTGAATACTAAGATGGTTCATGAAAAACCCCATGCATTCAGGAGGAAGAAGAAAATCCAGTGCTTCCAATGTGGGAAGCTGGGTCATGTTGCAGCTCACTGCTGGCATGCCCTGGGAGGAAAAAGAAGGTCAAAACCTGAGAATGTTCTTATGAACAAAACTGCTCTTAATAGAAAAATACCCGCATGTTTTGAATGTGGTAAAATTGGCCATCGAGCCTCTGAATGCTGGCATGCAAAAAGAGGTAACAATTCTCGTGGCAGAACTGTCTCAACGAAAGTTCACCCACAAAGATTCAATGAATACCCTGTTAAGAAAAATTTGAACACTACTACTCACTGCTATTATTGTGGGAGAATATGTCATATCATGAATAAATGCCATGATTTAGAACTTGATAACATAAAAACTTGGTAACCTTGGAGTGCATCAGAGAGAGGTGTCACTCAACTAAGAAGACCCCAGAATTTTTGGGTCCCCAAATTTGCAAATAAATCTATCTTTGCAGGCGTGACTTGAAGAAGGAAATAAAGGGAAAATGAAACCAAGGCACACAAAGGTCAGTTGAATTTAATTTCTTCTCAAGTTTACATCTGTATATTTTCAGTTACAACTCCCTGCATGATTTCTATCCCTCTTTTATAATCCATGCCATGTCATTAATTCAGGTTATTAGGAGGGTGCAATCTTGTAATGAGTACTAGATAGTGATTCTCATGCTGAAATTAATCATGCTGAATGATTCGGATTTTTACATGAAGTTTAACATAACATCATCATTTAGAGTAACACTTCAGTGAGCTTTAAGAAGAACAAAAATAATAATGTTTGATAATAATCTCTGCTCACCAAGAGGGGGTGCTGAGTCTTTCTAAGACAGTTGGTCATTAGAGGTATACCCGTTTGAAAAAGAGAACGTGAGATTGGGTATCTCTTCTGCTGATTGAGCTAAAATGTTTGAATTGCTATGAGCTGCTGTCTCTTCTAGTGGAGTGTCACTGGTATTGGTTCAGTAAGCTAGATGTTACCTGGTGGTTGTTTAAAATCTTGAGAGGTTGTACATTGCTCTAGTGAGAGTCTTTTTGTAGTGTCAGATGATTCTGAAAATACTGGTGCCGGGTCTGTCACTGGAGTAAGCTGAAGTCTGGTTGAGGAGATTGTCTAAAGGCTGGATGAAGATTTATTTTATGAGAATAGTGCTGGTGGGTTGATGGCCGTCCAAGCTGTGCTCTTTGGAAATGATCTCACGCTGCTCACGTATGGCATTCATCTTCACCACCTGTCATTGGTCTATATCTCCCATCACTCTCCACCTTCTAAATGTTTCTGATTGCTCAAGTCAGGGGGAGTAGTATATATATATAAATACTATCACCCTTACCCTCTTCAATAAGTAAATGCCCACATCACTCTGAACTAAAAATGTCTTGCTGATCTAAATTGAGATGTAATTTATCGTGTATGAACATTAAATCCTATCCGAATAGTTCTCACAAATAACTATGAATGATTTCTCAATGTTTTTGAAACAGTCCAAATTGGAAACATCTCTGTAAATGGTCCGTTATCTGAAAATCTTTAGTAATAAGCCAATCTGTTGGAAACCTAAGGCTTATATTCCTTCTTTTATGTCTTGTTAAAGAGATTCCTCTGATAAAATTGGGAATACGCCATAATATAAATAATGAAAGAAATTTTTGGCAGAGCAATGGCATGACATTTGAGAAACTGACCATCTGTTTCAAAGAAATTCAGTGGTTATGTCATGATAACTAATGCTAACTATGTTCATCATATGAAGTACAAAAGTTATTTGCACTGAGTAACCAGGGTCTCTGGTGTTTGATAGACATGTCTCCTTATGTAAAAAGGTGCAATTATACTGGAATACTCATCAGAAGTTTTTTTTTAAAAAAAAAATTATAACAAAGAAAAGGGGGAGAGAAAGGAGTAATGGATTATATTCATGGTTGACCATGGCTTTCTTCAGTTAATCTCTACAGACTTAAGAAAAATATAAAATTGGGTTCTTCAATCAGCTTTTGGCTAATGAAAAGGATCGTAAGATTAATGACCCTAATGACTGAGTTGTTTCCCTGAATAAGCTGTTTGACCTTCATTGATTTCAATTCATAAAATATTTTGTAAAGAACTATTCTGTGAGATATAATCTCATATTCTGTAAATAGCTCCTCTACGAAGAAAGGCATTTTATTTTAAGAAAAGGGTATTTTGGGTATTATCTACTGAAGATTGGTAAAGTCGGTAGTATTCCCTTATATACGAAACCCTATCTTACTCTTTACCTTCTTACCCTTTCTTTCGAAGCCGAAGCGTCCTCCCGCTCCGTGGCTTCTTCCCGCGTGCACAACCTGCAACCTTCCACGTCTCCAATCTTTCTCTACCACCCTCTCGGCTTTCACATTTCATCTTACCTCCATCCTTGCCGCTATGTCTACTTCGTCAGCTGTGAGCAAAGGGAAGAGGAAGGCAGTGAAGCAGCCGCAGCCGGAAGATGCTATGTCTACGGTGGCCGCTGCACAACCTCAAGGTTCGAAAAGACAGAAGAAAGCAGCTTCTACCGCAAGGAAGGAATATTCGTCTACAAAGTCCACAGAGGAACCTGTGCTGATGTTGGAAGCCGGAAAGATTATACCTCCACGATATATTGATTTTGCTGATCTAGAGATGGCCTCCGAGTTCCCTGAGGTATTTGAGCTATTTGAATTCCAGCAATAGATAGAGTTCCTGAGCATTCATAGGGTGTATTGCCCTAGTCTGGTAGCAGAATTCTACAGTAACCTGAGGTTCGATGCTGTTAATTTCACAATCTCCTCTCTGGTCAAAGGAAAAGTCATAGAGCTCTCTAGGCAGTCCCTTCATAGGACTCTAAGAATTCCCTTAGATGGAGAGATTGAAGGAGAATTCACGTTTAATCTACATGATGCTTTTGCCCTCATCACTGACTTACCCAGAAACTTTCATGATAAGCAGCAGACCAAGCTCGGTCATTATAACACCAACAAATTGTCTAAACCAAAGAGACTACTCCATCACATTCTCACCTCCATGATTACTCCACAAGTAGGAGGAAGGGGTAGACTGACAGATTCCCAAAGGTTTATTCTCTACTGCTTACTGAAGAAAATCAGAATCTGTCTACCGCACGTGATGATTCAGTTAATGGGAACGTGTAAGGAATCAAGAAGACATTCTCCTTTTGCTGCTCAGTTGACTACAATCTTCAAAGAGGAAAATAGTTCCCTGGATGGTAATGTTGTGTCCACAATCCCCAAGATAAACATTTATAACATAAGTTTCATTAATACATTCATGAGGAGGAAAGGAGCCAAACGAATGAGTACTCCTGTCACAAAGGATACTCTTCTGAAAATGGATACAGAAACCCAGGCTGTGTCAGTACCTGAACAGCCTGCACAAGCCTCATCAGAAGAGACTCACATCCTTGAGTTGATTCAAAGTGAAAGTCAGGCAGTTCCTTCTCCTTGGAAATCTGCTCAAGTACAAGCTAGTGGAAGTTTTGATAAGCAAGAACTACAATAGGACCCAACTACAGCTACTGCACCTGAGGCATCTCAGATTCATGAAACAGTCATACAGAATGTCCAAAATAAAGATATCATTTAGGAATTAGACCACAATATCCATGAGATATTTGATGATTTTGGTCAACAGTCACAGAAAAGACCAATCACTGACCAAGCAGAGCTGGCTCGGGAAGAGGCTCCAACAGAAGAACTAACTAGTGACAGAGAAAAGGAAGTCATTATAGAAGAAGAGGAAATGAGTAAATTGGTCGACGAAGTTATGAGGGAAGCTGCTGAAATGATTTATGAAGAAACAGCTGAATCTTTGGTCAATGAATAAGAAAATGATCAACAGGGAGCTCAACCACCTACTGAAGAAGCTCAACATGAGCAACCAACCGATTTAGCTCCAAGGGCACCTGAAGAAGTATCACAAGACTATGGCATGGGACCTGCCCCTCACCATAGGATGTCTTTCACTCAGGCTCCTGAGTATGGTCCACACCTTGGGGAGCTAATCAGTCTTGGTATTCCACCTCCTCCACCATCTGAACAGCAATATGAATACTTCACTGAGCTGCCAGATTCCAGTGCTTCTACTTCTAGTACACGTGGAACAAATGTTGAATCAAATCTAGCTCAGATGTTATCTAAGCTGACAGAGATTGTTCTAAATCAGAATGACTTGATGAACAAACAGTTCCTATTCAGGATTGTTCAAATAGATAGACTAGAGAGTCGAATGAAGCATTTGGAAAAAGTAGTGGAACGTCAAGGGATAGAATTTTTGACTGCTAAGCGAAGGACAGATGAGACTGTTCGAGAAATTCTAGAATCTCTTATGCGTATCAGCACTCGAATAGGTGACATGGTTAGTAAAATTCAAGATACCCAAATCTCCATGCTCACCAATATGGGTCTAATTCTCAACCATACATTTGATCTAAAAATTGAGTTTCAACTGATGAAGGGGACAGTAAGCAAGATAGCACCTAGTCAGCCAGAAATCCTCAGAAAGTTTGAAGTTGTCCAGTCTGAGTTGCAAACTTTGTCAGAGACAGTTTCACAAGTGCTCAATAATCGAGAGTCAGTTACCTCTCTAGTGGAACGGCTTGGGGACACCTTGCATCGCAAACTTGATAGACTAGCCGATTCCATTAAAGATTTTCATACCTCCTTAATGAACAGATTTCCTACTTCTGCCTCCAGTTCAGCATATTCTGCAAGAGACAGGGGGAGCTACCGAGGTCACTAGTATCTCCAAATTCCCCATTTTTGATAATGACAAAGGGGGAGAAGAAGCCATCATCATGTATGAAGAAGACCTCATGGATTTTTTTTGCTGAGTACAAGAGAGATTTTTGCTGAGTACAATAGCAAGACCACATTTCTTTTACTGTTGAGTGAAATCACAAAGCGAGGGATTCGAATCTTTGTGAAAAGAGATGTACATTCAAACACTAATGTTTGTTCTCGTAATACTCACAGAAGCATTACTCTTACATATTACACTTGCATTTTGTTTGCTTATACAGCTGTTTGAAAGACTAGTATTGAATAAATCCTTTTTGTTGGTATTGGCTTAATCATACATGACTCATAGTTGTCGTAATCAAAAAGGGGGGAGATTGTTGGAACCCTAGTTTTGATAATGACAACTATGAATCATGTTTAGATTAAAATGGTTAAATCTTTTTATTTTGTCTTCATGTCTTGCTCACTTGCTGCAAGTCATTTCTCGCTTAAGCACTTGTCTCCGTGTATAACATGTCCTTGCATCTCACCTCTCGAGGTCGGTGCAAGCTCTAGTCGGTGCAATCGTCGTCTGGTATGGACTGTTAGATCTTGTCTCTTCATCTCAGTGCAAATACGTCTTGGTGCAAGCGGTGTCTTGTACTTCTCTTTATCAATTCGGTGCAAGTCTCTGTCTCACTCACAAACATTGTAGCCCCGTTTACATCTCGGTGCATTACGTGTCTAGACATAAATTGGCTCAGTGCATTTCATTGTATTTCATTGCAGCATACACTTTTAGGTTCGTGCATATCTTGTTTGTGCATCTTTGTGCGTCTCGCCATTCAGACACAGTGCAAGGTCTGTCTTCCATCCGCTTTTTGTTTGTATGATTCTTCTCTTTCATCTCGGTGCAATTCTCGCAAATCCAACTCGGTGCATCAACTGTGTTACACAGTTGTTTTAAGAGTCCGTGCATATCTTTGATCCTTTCTTTCGACACGGTACAAAGTCTTCTTCTTGTGCCTCTTGGACCCATGTCTGTGCATATGGTGTCAAGCTGTTGTGTAAGTCAATACAATGGTTGACTTGAATATCTCTACTCAGTGCATTCTATGTTTGAACATAACGGTGCAAACTATGCTAAGCGTTTGATTAAAGGCCTTGTGTTTTTCTGACAGAGCTTCTCTCCGAGGAGGGGCACGTGATCCAAGACAGATCGACCTCCTAATGAGTGCCACGTGGAAGGCTACAACGCTTAGATCGCGACACGTGGCTAAGAGCCTTCTGGAAGCTAATGGGCGGGAGTTCTTCATCCACACGCCCAGTGAGAGTATATAAGAAGACAGTGATCGATGCAAAAAAAAAAGAGAGGAGAAGAAGAATGAGAAGTGAGCCTAATTAAAAAGGAGAGCCTGCACGATCCAGTGAGAGTAAGAAGAAAAGAGAGCAGCAGAGAAGAAAAGAGAAGTTGCAGAAGAAAAGGAGAGAGAGAGAGAGTTCATGAAGAAGAAGAAGAGAAGCTTCATCAGAAGATCTGTCTTCACTGGAATCTGGATCAAATCCAATCCAGTCAGCTCCGTGCGAGCCACATCATATTTTTATAGCTTGCAGCTTTCAGTTGCTGTGTGTCCTCATCTTTTGTTTCCCTTTTCTCATTTGTCATTTACTCAAGCTGTTGGTCAGCGGTTGCAGAGGATTTGTTCCTCTGGTCAGCAAGCTGTAAGGCCCAGCGAAGCTGTGTATCAGCGGCTGGCAAGCTGTGCTGCCCAGCCGATGTAGGCAAGCTGTGAAGCCCAGCGTTCTTCAAGCTGTTTGGCAGCAGAATCCACACTCAGGTTTGAGTGTGGGGTGGATGTAGGTCTGGAGGACCGAACCACCTAAAAAATCCTTTTATCCTTTATGGTTTGATTCGTTGATTGCTTTCCGCCAGATGCATATTAGGACCGTAATCCAACTGTGGTGATTGATTGAGTACGCATCTCTGATGCTTGACAGTTTGTCCATTGAATTTGTATTTCTCACTTCGTTCAAATCTTAAATTGATCAAAATTTCTAAAAAGATCCATTCACCCCCCTCTGGATCTATTTCTATCAGCTCACGTACCCCATCATTTATTTGCTGGAGGAGAGGCTGCTGAGGGTAAGGTAGGAGCACCCTTGACCCTCCATTGTTACTTCGGACATTGCCGCTTACCCTCTCGAGAGGATAGAAATTTGACAAAGGAGGGGACCCCCTGGCTGCTTGCACATTCCGGGTAGAGCCCTAGTGGAGGAGGAATTTCTGCACCTTTGACTTCAGGCTGGGGAACCTGGTATGGTTGTTCACCACGTAACATGATGTTGTGGTAAGCCTAAGAGAGATGCCCCCATTTTCTTCCGGACCTAGTAGCATGCTAGGAGGTGGAAGCTTCAGCTTGGTTTGCCTCTGCTTGTGCGAGGCATATCTCTTCATCCTCTTCTTCAGAGATTCGGACCGTTTCAAATAGGGCAGCAAGGGTATTGCAAGATACGGCAAGGCCTTTTCTTTTGTTCTTGGATTTCTTCTTCTTTTTCTTCACAGTCGACGGTTGCTCCTTTGGAGGTTTATCCCATATGTCGGGTCCTTCAGCTTCAACTTCAGGTTTGGCTTTTTCTACTAATTCCAGGGACTCAAAATGTTCCCAAGAGACATATTCCTTCAGCTGGATGGGCTGAATTTCATGCTGTTCATATTCATCTAGCCCATTGATGATTTCTTGAAGCCATTTCATTGCCGAATTGGCCTCTTTGTGCACCCACATAGGGATGTGTTTCTTCTTATTGTTGGTGAATCTTTTGATGACCAGCTGAGGAGCTGTCTCATGCCAGACGGGGGTCACGGTCGGGGGTTCCGGTTGAGGTGTGACACCTCCTATATGAATTCTCGGGCCACAATGAAGCGCTGCCCTTCTTCTTGTTTTAGACGGCACGGTGTGCCAATTTCCTTCATCTTCTACTAGCGCTAGCATATAGGCCTCATAGGTATGTTGTGTGCAGGCTTCCGCCACTTCTTCAGGTAGTTGCTAATATAGAGATATCATATTGATTGTTATTCCTAGAGTGGGCATTTCATATGGGCGTGGAGGATCGACTTTGTGCTCCCCCATTTACAATTCTCCCTTCTTGATTAAAGACTCAATAGTGTATTTAAAGATATAGCAGTACTCGATAGGATGCCCGATCATTTGATGATATGGGCAGAAACGAGGATCATCTTTTCTTTTGAGATCACCTGGCCTCTTTGGCTCTGGGAGAGTGATCTTGTCGAATTTCATAGCCCATTCGAACAAGAGTCGAGTCTTATCTCGAGGGAATGAATATAGCTTCTTCATTTTATCCCGTAGGGATGGACCTTCTCGTCGATCGGCGGGCTTGGATGGGGGAGACTCAACTACCCCTTTGTCTTTTTCCTTCTGTTGTTCAAAGGTCTTGAAGTCGACCGTGTGCACTTCTTGAGATGTCGGTCGTTTGTCAGCTGATCTGACCTTTTGGCCTGAAGTGGGAGGAGCAGCAAAATACTTTGAGAGGAATGCCTCGACTTCTGCCACAACATTATTCAGTCGGTCAAAGGACTTAATTTCGGTGCCTCTCATTCTTTCCAGCACCTCTCTTTTCAAGTGTTGCTTGCATATTTGGACGGTGTCCTACTGATGCAGCGGGCGTCTGCACCTCATGCTGAGGTTCCTCCATCTTTTGATGTATTCTAGGGAAGACTCGTCGTTCCTTTGTCTGGTTTCATATAATTCGACCATTGTCACCTCCCTTTCGGCGATGTGGAACATTTCTTTGAATTTTCTCTGCATGTCGGGCCAATCAATGATAGACCCGGGCTGCAAGCTTGAGTACCACTCGAAGGCAAGCCCTGTTAATGTGGACCCGAAGAACTTTAGCAGGTATGACTCATCTGTAGCTAAGTCGCCCATCACATTAGTATAGTAGGCAATGTGCTCGCGCGGAGATCCTTACCCATTGAACTTCTCGAACTTCGAAGGCTTAGTGATGCCAGGGGGCAGCCTCTTGGCAGCATGATGAGATGGGTATGGCACCCTGTATACATCAAATGATGCGGAGTCACCATCGCTCCTTTCCGCCAGCTTCATGTCTCTCATCTGCTCGACCATGAGCTTATTCATCACCGCCGAGTCAACCGGGCTCGGGTAGAAGTGAGCTTGTTGCATGTGCGGCGTTGTTAACATGGCCGCATGGGGCGTTACAGGCCCCCCTTGAAATTGGAAGATTGGAGGTTGCGGCGCAGCCGTAATTTGTTGTTGCGGGGGAGGAATGCCCCCAGCATAGTTGGGCACTGGTTGCGAGGCAATCATCTGCGGTGAGGCTTCAAATGCCTGGCCACTGCCCCCTGATGTCCCAGGGGGACTTCGAGCTACCTGGGCGCGGAGGTATGAGTATCCCTCTCACTCAGTTGCTTCTTTAATGCTTCGATTTCTTGCTGATACCATTGCAGTAACATCAGCAAGGCTGGATCGTTGACAGAAGGGCTGGGGAGGCTTCCCCGCTCCTTAGATGGTGTCTCTTCAAACGAGGTGGATGGCACCCCACTGTCATCTTCAGTTGTAATTACATTGGCAGTTAAGGCAGCCACAGTCTCCTCTGGATTTGTTGTCCCTGCGAGGGTTTGCAATGCCTCACCGGCGGCCTTTCCTCTTCTTGTGAGAGGGCCCGGCCTCTCAGTAATTTTGGCAACTTCTTCAGGCTCATTAGGCAGAGTCCCATAGTGACCAGCCACTCCGGCCATGTGACAGGTGTAGACTTGTATCTTTTCATTTCTTCTCCTTGCACGTCTGGTCAGGTGACCAAGGATGGTCAATCTTTCAAACACCGAGACTCTCGGTGGATCTTCTTCATGGCGGGGAAGCTCATAACATCCTGATTCCGCATCTTCTATTTCAGCCGGGTCGATTGGAGATTCTTGACCCCCTTCAGCAGTGGTGATGGCTTGCAGTAGCCGTTGCCTCCCTAGAAAGGTGTCCCCGACCCCACGGAGGTATCCGCGCATGGCCTAGGTGATGTCTTCTTGTTCATAATCGGGGTGAACCGCGGGTGGCGGTACCCTTGCCTGTGCTGGTGGCCTATAGGCGGACTTTCGACATGCAAAGGGGTGTTCGCCTGTTGCCCGTGGGCTCGGGCAAGTGGCTGGCAAGACGCCCTTGCTGACATCTCATTCTTCTTCATCTTTTTCTTCTCCTCCTTCCTGGGCCTGTCAACCTTGACAGATCCAAGCTGAGTTGTCACTGGGACCCGAGTCGGCTTGGGCACCCAAACTTGCTTGGTCTTGTATGGCCTTGGGGCCGCTTCATTCTTCGGCCGGTGGGCCGTTCCACCATTCTTCTTCTCTATTCTCCCTAGCTCTTGGAAAGAGTTGCGTAGAGGGATGTTTGGAACGATCCGTTCAGGGATCACTTCGGCTCTCCGGCCATTAAGGTGAACTCGGATGCCTCCGATCAGAACTGATTTGCCGGTGTTGGAGGTCCGGCCCCTAGGGGTAGCAGCAACAGCATTTCTTCGGCTACTTCTTTGGCAGGATGCCGTCTTCTTGGAGCCGAGCCCGTGTTGAAACGGACGTCGTGGACAAAATAGCCCACGGTCTTGATCGACGTGATGTTGGCAGTAGTTGTTGGTGACCCGACAGCGACGGGTCGGGTGGTGGAAATCCCCGTGGCTAGTATGCGGACTTCGACGGGCTTGGGCCCCTCGATCTCCAGCAGGTTGACGAAGGCCACCCCCAAGAAGTTGGGGAAGCCCACCACCGGAGGAAAGTCGCCGAACTTGATCGGCACTACGAGGTAGCCAAGGTTGGCATGGCTCGCGATGACTAATGGTCTGAAGCTGACGGCCATTGTGATCGTCGAAAAATAATCCCAGCAATTGCAAGTAAAAAAGTTTAGAATTTCATAAGGAGGTGTAGGGCCCCTAGTCCTGGAGAGGAGATGGAGGGAAGTTCTATCCCACCGGGCGTGCCAGACTTGTGGACGCACTTTTGGGATACTTCTTTCATTCAATTTGTTATTCGTTTGTTCAAACATTCATTTGGTTTATTTGTGCGAGGGCGTGCTAGTCACCTAGGTGATGATTTATTCGGGCTTCGAAGAAGCCCTTGGTGCGCTCGATCTGACTAGTCAGACGATTGTGTGTGTCGTGTCGGGACAAAGAACTCGCCGTGCCATAAAGGTCATGACGTTAATTATATCCCCTCGGAGAGGGGAAAACCCTTGATTGATCACTAGGAAAAGGGACCCTACGGCCTGAAATTCATATTAACAAAATGAGAGAACAAAATCTTGAGCTGCGTTTAAATAAACCCCGCGTCGGGGCATAAACGTTCATAGGTACATGTCAGTCACTCGGGACCATTTCGTATTCGGACGGGACTCCGCGTTTATAGCGTAAAAGGCGGCGATAAAATCGTGTAGATGTTTACCATGTATGCGGCAAGTTTAATGAGGGTGCAGGATTGAATCCTGAAAAAGACGGGTTAAGTTCGACGAACTATCAGCCCGAGGCAGCGCCGGATCGTGGCCATAACGGGATGGTTCCCAGGGTCCACATTCGACTTAGCGGGGCGTCATTGATATTCTATTCACACCGAGTCCGGGAGAGCGGAAGTTCTGAAATAATTCCTTGTTATGCCATTGGTTGTGAAATTTTATTATTTATTCACGCATGGGTGGTTTATTCAGTTTATTTGTTTTCACCCCCCCCCCCTCTTTTATTTGGTTGATTGTTCCCCTTTTCGTAAAAGGCACGCCGGTTTAAGGATAAAAGGGAGTGCGCCGATTCAGGGGTCTGATGGAGGGGCGCGCCGATTCAGGGGTCTGATGGAGGGGCGCTGATTTAGGCTGGCATGGGGGTGTGCCGGTTTAAGGATCATGCAGTGGGCACGCAGAATCAGGCCAAAAGGAGGGGGGCGGTTTAAGATGAATTCAGGAAATTGGGTTTTGAGAGGAGAACTAAACTGGCACGGTACCCTGGGGCGCCGGATTAGGCCATGTCGGATCAGGGGAAGATTCAGCAGGTTTTGGTTCTACTCTTCTTTTGTTCACTTGGCCAAATAGGTTGATAGAAAGGTTAATAAAAAGATTTAAGTGTTTTGCTCTCTTGTCAAGATGGATTAGCAAGAAGGCTCACATGTTTTATTCGGAGGTTTGTTGGGCAAATGTTCTGGAACCTGACGTGCCAAAATGTTCGTCGTTAAAAACACGCAGCAATCAATCAAAATACCAAACCCACAATATAATACAAATTAACCATAATACACTGGTGAGCACGGGTTGAATCCACAGAAAGGAATGTTGAGATTGAAAACTTAGAATTTTTTTAGAGAAAGAATAGATGAATGTTTTCTTTTTGGCTTTTTTTAGAATTTAAATGAACATGAAATAAATCTAAAGAAATATGGAGGGTTAAGATATAGAAATTTGGAAATCTAGAGAGGGAGAATTTTAATTTAACAAAATTAAATGCGAAATAAAAATAGACGAAGTGGGATAGCTTTGCGGCCCTGGTATAAGGGTAACAGGAACGTCTCCTCGAGCCTTTGATTCATGAGTCTTCGGGAACGACTACGTGCACTCGACCGGAGAGATCCATTTCGCTTGACCATCTTTGGAAGAATGTTAGAAAATGATCGAGAAAGAATTTTGACGAGAGGTTAAGGAGATGGAGAAAGACTGTGCAATATAAAAATGAAAATAACAACACCAGCATTAAACTTAAATTAAACCAACTCAAAAATGCATACAAATTATAACAAGACAAAATAAATTACAACAACAATAAGAGAGGGGGATAGAAAGAAAAGCCTACTCCTACCACTAGAAATGAAAGGGAAACAAAATGAGGGCTTGAATCTACATAAGAGAGGGGAGCCTCCCATGCCTCGTGCCCTCCTTTTATAGGCCCAAAACAAATACTATTCCTCTCCATGTGAACATCTCAAAATGCCATATTTGACTTAGAAAGGGTGGCCACCATGTGATGCACATTTTTTTATTTTTTTTATGAATTTTTTCTCCTTTTTCCTCCATGTTTCTACCTTTCTCTCTTTTTCTCTCTCCTCCCGCGTCGGCCGACGTGCCGACGCCCGCCGCGTGCGTTCGCTGACCATGCTCTCGCGCTGGCCGCCAGCGTGAAGGAGGCCGCTCACCTCTGCTGACTTCCGCATTCGCCAACCTACGGCTTTGACCGCCACCGCCGAAGCTTTTGCCGACCTCATATGTGAAGGAGGTGCTGGCCACCTGCACGTGAAAATGATGCGATATATATATATATATATATATATATATATATATGTGTGTGTGTGTGTGTGTGTGTGTGTGTGTGTGTGTGTGTGTGTGTGTGTGTGTGTGTGTGTGTGTGTGTGTGTGTGTGTGTGTGTGTGTGTGAGCCAGTTGTTTCTCTTTTGTTTTTTTTTTCTTTTTTCTTTTATTTTATTTTAAACAAGCCCATGGGCCTTTGGCCCATTTATATACTTTTTTTCTTTTTATAATGGACTTTGGCCTATTATTGTGCAAACTTCTGTAGATTTCTTGCCGTCTTCATCTTCGTGCCTACAAAATAAGTGAATTTATTTATTAAAATTGACTTAATTCCATCAAACTAATTATTTTGATCTAGATTGAAATTAATTGTGATAAGTGCATATTTATTAATATTAAAGCTCATAAAAAGTATGTATATCATAAATTAACTCCTAAAAATACACACATATTATACCCCCCCAACTTACTCATTGCTAGTCCCTTAGCAATGCAAACAATTTTAATGTTTAGGACCAACAAGAGTTTAGAATATTCAGGCCTCACTTCTAGATCATCTTTCATAGAGTTGACTTAGGAGCAGGATTTTCGGATCATCGAAGCATACTAGCTTTAAATGACATATTAATGGACATAATTGAGAATACAGCCAAAGTTCAATATCACTTGTGCTCATGAAATCTAAATCCACAGCTAGGCAATTGCATCCATCATATTGCTATTCCAGATAGGTGTCATTTAACTTTACAATTTTCAGTTCGGAACATTGAGTATGGTAGCTTTCACTGTGCCTTATTTTATTTTTTTCCTTTTTCAAACACATAGTGCTGCACATCTCTTAACAGTTTTACGCGAACCTCATCTCTTCTCTTAGGAGAAGCATGTCCGGTTACTAAGATCCAGGGCATTTTTCATGGTTTTTTTTCAAGGTGTGATTTTCACACTTGATTTGGCAGGTAGCTTTTTCCAAAAAGATTTCTTCACTGAAAATTGTAAACTATCAAACACCACACTACAATAACAGAAGGTTTATCCTAGTTGTTTCATTAGTGTGCAAGTGATTTTCTTTTTGTCAGTGCTAATGGACTTTTAAAAGATTCTAAGTCAGTTTCTCTTCGCTAGATTACAAAATAATCTTCATCATCCCTCTCCATAGTCTCGTCCATTCCGGATTCACTTTGGTGAGAACATGAATCAAGAAAACTCAATTGGGTTTTTTTTTTGAAAAATGAGGTTGTATATGAATGCAACATGTGCAACATGTGTAACATGATTTCCGGCCCCCCAACTTAAATGACATTGTCCTCAATGGCACGAACAATATGGATTAATAGAACAATGTAGACATGAAATTTGAGAAGGAATGGGACAACCTGACGGAAGTGAACTTTGACGGGTTTGGCTTTTGAATAAAAGGTGGTACTTGGCCGTTAAAGGCGAGGCATTGGTGCAAGCAATATGCTCTCTCCCCCCAACTTATCCTTTATTCACACCTACAAAATAAAAATAAAAACACAAGAAAAACTTGGGTTGCCTCCCAAGAAGTCATTTATTAGCACACGAAAATCACTAAAAACTTTGGGTTGCCTCTCAAGAAGGGCTAAATTTAACGTCTTCAGCCAGACGCAATGTAGCTCAGTAACCAACGGGTGACATTCAGAATGAGTCACCAAGTGATCTTATCCTCCGTTAAATTCCAGCCCCTGTGCCACCGGAGGAAAAGATTAAACCTCAATGCATGTGGGCTAGAACCATGCCAAGGTGGGTCTAGGAATCGGGACGGACCCTCTCGGTCAGAGAATGACTGAGGAATTATCAGATCTTCAATTACAAAATATTCCTCTGTATTGGTAAGGTCTTTATAAGTATTAAGCACATCAATGCGGACCTTAATTCCCCCCAGGTTTTCTTCTTCATCCTCACTTGTAGGATTTACTTGCGTACTGTTCAGGTGAGAAAGGATGAGGGTGTTATGAATTTTTGGGGATTCCATCATATGGCTAGTGTCAACGAAAATAAGGATGATTGGGAATGAAATAAGTGTTCTCCTCAATACAAGAATTCTCATAAGGCTCAGATGGATCTAACCAGTTGGCTATGTGTAGAATGTCCGGGATGATTGGGGATTCACCGAGGTCAGGGATGGGTAAAAGATCCACATCCTCCCTTAAATTAGGAGATTCCTGAGTAGAGTGAATTTCAAATAGAGTACTTGGTTCCTCAATTACCCAAGAAGAATGGTCCACGCAAACACTCAATTTTCTCTCCACCACTTCATCTTCCTTGTTTGTCACTTGGAACAAGGGCTCATCAAATATAGGAAGGGATATTAAAGGGATTTGATCATCTACAGGCACATCCACTTCCTTTTCCTCTCCCCCCAACATAGGATCATCATACTCCTCATAGCCTTTTTCACCGCTGGAATTGGGCGTGGTCTCTATGGGCGGCTCTTCTCTAGGTTCTCTATATCTTCCTGAGGCGCCTCCTCCATGAATTCTGTCATATCAGAGTTGGCAATGCTTTGGATTTGAGGAATCATGGGTTGATTATATAGGCTTTCATAGGAATCAGACTCAGGAAATTGATATTCAATATTTTGAGTAGAGTAGCTAGATAGTTGATCTCTTTCCATGCCCTTGAGATTTTCAGAGAGTTGGTCCAACTGGGCCTGGATATATTGATTTTGAGCCATAATGAGTTCATAAAACTGTTGAGAATTCTCCTCCTTGTTGAAATCTGAGCATGAAGGAGATTGATATGTGGGGTGAGAGTCAGACTGTGATGGATAAGAATTTGAAGGGCAATCAACCTCATAGTGAGGTGATGGTTAGTAGATGGATTGTCCTCCATGTTGGCCTTGATCATAGGAATCATTTGGGTATTGAGCCCAATATGATAAATTTTGGTTTGGAGGACCCTGAGGTGGGCCTTGGTAAGATTTCCAAGAGGAATTTGGTTCGCCTTCCCATCCAGAAGTGAATGTAGATGGAAATGAATCATAAGAAGGAGTGGGGAAACGTTGAGGCGTGTGGACTCGCTCTTGGGTAATAAATGAATTGTAGGCCCTAGTATCAAAGAAGTGAGTGGGTTGGGCCTGGTCTTGGGTAAAGAATGAAGACTGGGCCGCCATAGGTGACAGTATCTCATTTTGGGCCGACCACGAGTATGGACTTTCATAATAGTTCGAGCTGTTTTGGGTGAGAGATGAGATTTGGTTTTGACAACCACCTACATAATGGGCCAGGCTGGCCCATACGTGATCATTGTCATGGTGACTAGGTGGTATAAAAGGGTTTTGATCCATGGCTAGAAATTGATCAAATTTATGAGCCAATGTGTCAAACTTGTCTAATTTGTGTGCCCAATCTATATATAAGAAATTTTTCTCTCACCAAAATTTTTTTTAATTAATTGTAATTGTTTTTTATATTTTTGAATTTTTTAATTTTATTTTCTCTCCCTTTATTCATCTCATGTTTGTTTGTTTGTTTGTTTGTTTTTTAGTTGTTGCTGTTTTTTTTTTACTAAACACAATCAAGTGACAACCAAATTAACCTAAGACACTTAAGGGCAACCTAGGTCTACAAGTTGTGTTTCACAAAGTGACTATGGCACCACTAAAGCCTACCCTCAAGTTCATTCACTGGCCAGGTAAGAGGTGAGGTAGTGGGAGGCTCCCCTTGCTTTTGCAAGGTCCTAATTAAAAACCACTTGCCCGCTTATAACGTTTGCCGTTGACCTCTAGTCTTAGACACTAGTTTCAAAACTCAGAACGGACTCACGTGATACCAAAATCCCAATGTAATCCTAGGGTCGAGTCTACTTTCTTTTATTAGGCCAGGTGTAATGCAAAATGCAAGGATGGTTGTTTTGGGCGAAGGAAGGGTGATGAAATCCCTCCCTTATCTTACTTAGGGGTTATTGCCCTTAAAATATTTTGAAATGAGATGCGACAACTAATATTTAAACAAGGTGTTTCAATACAAGATTAAATGTAAAATGCAAGAGCATGATCTTGACAAAAAATTAAAGTGCTCACCTTGTCCCCCCGCATTCTTCAAAAATAAAATGACTGAAAATAAAAAAAATAAATAATTAACAAAGATACAGCCCTAAATGATGCATGTCCTAAATATGATGTTTCTAATCTTGAGATTAAGGTTTTTTTTATTTTCAAGTTTTTTTTTGTTAGTTAATGAAAAGCTACCTAGCCAACACACTTTTTTTTGAGATTTTCTAAATATAACAGCTAACAAAATGTAGAAAAGAAATTAAATCACAAGAGGGAATATTGAGACACTTTATTGGAGTGCGATCCCTCGTCATTTTTTTTTATTTTTTGGTTCTTTTTTTCTTTTTTTTAAGGAGATGTAAAAAGGGAAGACATATTTCAAATTTTTTATTTTTTATTTTTTTGTATAAATATATATACAAAAAGAAAAATAAAGTTTTCAACTCAAAACTAACCTCCCCGGCAATAGCGCCAAAAATTAACGTGTCGAAATGCTCGTCGTTAAAAACACGCGGCAATCAATCAAAATACCGAACCCACAAAATAATACAAATTAATCGTAATATACTGGTGAGCATGGGTCGAATCCACAGAGAGAGGAATGTTGAGATTGAAAACTTATAATTTCTTTTAGAGAAAGAATAGATGAATGTTTTCTTTTTGGATTTTTTTAGAATTTAAATGAACATGAAATAAATCTAAAGAAATATGGAGGGTTAAGAAATAGAAATTTAGAAATCTAGAGAGGGAGAATTTTAATTTAACAAAATTAAATACAAAATAAAAATAGACGAAGTGGGATAGCTTTGCGGCCGTGGTATGAGGGTAACGGGAACGTCTCCTCAAGCCTTTGATTCACGAGTCGTCGGGAACGATTACGTGCACTCGACCGGAGAGATCTGTTTCCCTTGACCGTCTTTGGAAGAATTTTAGAAAATGATCGAGAAAGAATTTTGACAAGAGGTTAGGGAGATGGAGAAAGACTGTGCAATATAAAAATGAAAATAACAACACCAGCATTAAACTTAAATTAAACCAACTCAAAAATGCATATAAATTATAACAAGAACAAAATAAATTACAACAACAATAAGAGAGGGAGATAGAAAGGAAAGTCTACTCCACCACTAGAAATGAAAGGGAAACAAAATGAGGGCTTGAATCTACGTAAGAGAGGGGAGGAGCCTCCCATGCCCCATGCCCTCCTTTTATAGGCCCAAAACAAATACTATTCCTCTCCATGTGAACATCTCGAGATGACATATTTGACTTGGAAAGGGTGGCCACCATGTGATGCACACTTTTTTATTTTTTTATGATTTTTTTCTCCATTTTCATCCATATTTCTTCCTTTCTCTCTCTTTCTCTCTCCTCCCGCGTCGACCGACGTGCCGACGCCCGTCGCGTGCGTTCACTGACCATGCTCTCACCCTTGCCGCCCGCGTGAAGGAGGCTGCTCGCCTCTGCTGACTTCCGCATTCACCTTCCTGCGGCCTTGAACGCTACCGCCGAAGCTTTCGCCGACCTCCTGCGTGAAGGAGGCGCTGGCCACCTGCACATGAAAATGCTGCAATATATATATATATATATATATATACTTATGAAAGCCAATTGTTTCTCTTTTATTTTTTTTTCTTTTATTTTATTTTAAACAAGCCCATGGGCCTTTGGCCCATTTATATACTTTTTTTCATTTTATAATAGACTTTGGCCCATTATTGTTCAAAATTCTGTAGATTTCTTGCCGTCTTCATCTTCGTGCCTTGAAAATAAGTGAATTTATTTATTAAAATTGACTTAATTCCATCAAACTAATTATTTTGATCTAGATTAAAATTAATTATGATAAGTGCATATTTATTAATATTAAAGCTCATAAAAAGTATGTATATCATAAATTAACTCCTAAAAATACACACTTATTACACCCCCCCCCCCAACTTACTCATTCCTAGTCCTTTAACAATGCAAACAATTTTAATGTTTAGGACCAACAAGAGTTTAGAATATTCAGGCCTCACTTCTAGATCATCTTTCATAGAGTTGACTTAGGAGCAGGATTTTTGGATCATCGAAGCATACTAGCTTTAAATGAGATATTAATGGACATAACTGAGAATACAGCCAAAGTTGAATAGCACTCGTGCTCGTTAAATCTATATCCACAGCTAGGCAATTGCATCCCTCATATTGCTATTCCAGATAGGTGTCATTTAACTTTACAATTTTCAGTTCAGAACATTGAGCATGGTAGCTTTCACTCTGCCTTATTTTATTTTTTTTCTTTTTCAAACACATGGTGCTGTACATCCCTTCACTGTTTTACGCGACCCTCATCTCTTCCCTTAGGAGAAGCATGCCCGGTTACTAAGATCCAGGGCATTTTCCATGATTTTTTTTCAAGGTGTGATTTTCACACTTGATTTGGCAGGTAATTTTTTCCAAAAAGATTTCTTCACTGAAAACTGTAAACTATCAAACACCACACTACAATAACAGAAGGTTTGTCCTAGTTGTTTCATTAGTGTGCAAGTGATTTTCTTTTTGTCAGTGCTAAAGGACTTTTAGAGGATACTAAGTCAGTTTCTCTTGGCTAGATTACAAAATAATCTTCATCATCCCTCTCCATAGTCTCTTCCATTCCGGATTCACTTTGGTGAGAACATGAATCAAGAAAACTCAGTTGGGTTTTTTTTTTGAAAAATGAGGTTGTATATGAATGCAACATGTGCAACATGATTTTCGGCCCCCCAACTTAAATGACATTGTCCTCAATGGCACAAACAATATGGATTAATAGAACAATATAGACATGAAATTTGAGAAGGAACGAGACAACCTGACGGAAGTGAACTTTGACGGGTTTGGCTTTTGAATAAAAGGTGGTACTTGGCCGTTAAAGGCGAGGCATTGGTGCAAGCAATCTGCTCTCTCCCCCCAACTTATCTTTTATTCACACCTACAAAATAAAAATAAAAACACAAGAAAAACTTGGGTTGCCTCCCAAGAAGTCATTTATTAGCACATGAAAATCACTAAAAACTTCGGGTTGCCTCCCAAGAAGGGCTAAATTTAACGTCTTCAGCCAGACGCACTGTAGCTCACTTACCAACGGATGGCATTCAGAATGAGCCACCAAGTGATCTTATCCTCCGTTAAATTCCAGCCCTTGTGCCACTGGAGGAAAAGATTAAACCTCAATGCATGTGGGCTAGAACCATGCCAAGTTGGGTCTAGGAATCGGGACGGACCCCCTCGGTCAGAGAATGACCGAGGAATTATCAGATCTTCAATTACAAAACATTCCTCGGTATTGGTAAGGTCTTTATAAGTATTAAACACATCCATGCGGACCTTAATTCCCCCCATGTTTTCTTCTTCATCCTCACTTGTAGGATTTACTTGCGTACTGTTCAGGTGAGAAAGGATGAGGGTGTTATGAATTTTTGGGGATTCCATCATATGGCTAGTGTCAAGGAAATAAGGATGATTGGGAATGAAAAAAGTGTTCTCCTCAACACAAGAATTCTCATAAGGCTCAGATGGATCTGACTAGTTGGCTATGTCTAGAATGTCCGAGATGATTGGGGATTCACCGAGGTCAGGGATGGGTAAAAGATCCACATCCTCCTTTAAATTAGGAGATTCCTAACTAGAGTGAATTTCAAATAGAGTACCTGGTTCCTCAATTACCCAAGAAGAATGGTCCATGCAAACACTCAATTTTCTCTCCACCACTTCATCTTCCTTGTTTGTCACTTGGAACAAGGGCTCATCAAATATAGGAAGGGAAATTTAAGGGATTTGATCATCAACAGGCATATCCACTTCCTTTTCCTCTCCCCCCAACATATGATCATCATACTCCTCATAGCCTTTTTCACAGCTGGAATTGGGCATGGTCTCTATGGGCGGCTCTTCTATAGCTTTCTCTATATCATCCTGAGACGCCTCCTCCATGAATTCTGTCATATCAGGGTTGGCAATGCTTTGGATTTGAGGAATCATGGGTTGATTATACAGGCTTTCATAGGAACCAGACAAAGGAAATTGATATTCAAGATTTTGAGTAGAGTAGCTAGATAGTTGATCCCTTTCCATGCCCTTGAGATTTTCAGAGAGTTGGTCCAACCGAGCCTGGATAGATTGATTTTGAGCCATAATGAGTTCATAAAACTGTTGAGAATTCTCCTCCTTGTTGAAATCTGAGCATGAAGGAGATTGATATATGGGGTGAGAGTCAGACTGTGATGGATAAGAATTTGAAGGGCAATCAGCCTGATAGTGAGGTGATGGTTAGTAGATGGATTGTCCTCCATGTTGGGCCTGATCATAGGAATCATTTGGGTATTGAGCCCAATATGAAAAACTTTGGTTTGGAGGACCCTGATGTGGGCGTTGGTAAGATTCCAAAGAGGAATTTGGTTGGCCTTCCCATCCAGAAGTGAATGTAGATGGAAATGAATCATAAGAAAGAGTGGAGAAACCTTGAGGCGTGTGGACTCGCTCTTGGGTAATAAATGAATTGTAGGCCCTAGTATCAAAGAAGTGAGTGGGTTGGGCCTGGTCTTGGGTAAAGAATGAAGAGTGGGCCGCCATAGGTGACAAGATCTCATTTTGGGCCGACCACGAGTATGGACTTTCATAATTGGTCGGGATATTTTGGGTGAGAGATGAGATTTAGTTTCGGCAACCACCTACATAATGGGTCGGGCTGGCCCATAGGTGATCATTGTCATGGTGACTAGGTGGTATAAAAGGGTTTTGATCCATGGCTAGAAATTGATCAAATTTATGAGCCAATGAGTCAAACTTGTCCAATTTGTGTGCCCTATCCATATATAAGAAATTTTTCTCTCACCAAAATTGTTTGAATTAGTTTTACTTGTTTTTTTTTTATATTTTTGAATTTTTTTATTTTTATTTTCTCTCCCTTTATTCATCTCTTGTTTGTTTATTTGTTTGTTTTTTGTTGTTGTTGTTGTTGTTGTTATTGTTGCTGTTTTTTTTTACTAAACACAAACAAGTGACAACCAAATTAACCTAAGACACTTAAGGGCAACCTAGGTCTACATGTTGTGTTTCACAAAGTGACTATGGCACCACTAAAGTCTACCCTCAAGTTCATTCACTGGTCAGGTAAGAGGTGGGGTAGTGGGAGGTTCCCCTTACTTTCGCAAGGTCCTAATTAAAAATCACTTGCCCGCTTATAGCGTTTGCCGTTGACCTCTAGCCTTAGACACTAGTTTCAAAACTCAGAACATACTCACGAGATACCAAAATCCCAATGTAATCCTAGGGCCGAGTCTACTTGCTTTTATTAGGCCAGGTGTAATGCAAAATGCAAGGATGGTTGTTTTGGGCGAAGGAAGGGTGATGAAATCCTTCCCTTATCTTGCTTAGGGGGTATTGCCCTTAAAATATTTTGAAATGAGATGCGACAACCAATATTCAAACAAGGTGTTTCAATACAAGATTAAATGTAAAATGCAAGAGCATGATCTTGACAAAAAATTAAAGTGCTCACCTTGTCCCCCGCATTCTTCAAAAATAAAATGGCTGAAAATAAAAAATTAAATAATTAACTAAGATGCAGCCCTAAATGATGCATGTCCTAAATATGATGTTTCTAATCTTGAGATTAAGGTTTTTTTATTTTCAAGTTTTTTTATTTTTTTTTGTTAGTTAATGAAAAGCTACCTAGCCAACACACTTTTTTTGAGATTTTCTAAATATAACAGCTAACAAAATGTACAAAAGAAATTAAATCACAAGAGGGAATTTTGAGACACTTTATTGGAGTGCGATCCCTAGTCATTTTTTTTATTTTTTGGTTCTTTTTTTCTTTTTTTTACGGAGATGTAAAAAGGGAAGACATATTTCAAATTTTTTATTTTTTATTTTTTTGTATAAATATATATACAAAAAGAAAAACAAAGTTTTCAACTCAAAACTAACCTCCCCGACAACAGCGCCAAAAATTAACGTGTCGAAATGCTCGTCGTTAAAAACACGCGGCAATCAATCAAAATACCGAACCCACAATATAATACAAATTAATCGTAATATACTGGTGAGCACGGGTCGAATCCACAGAGAGAGGAATGTTGAGATTGAAAACTTAGAATTTCTTTTAGAGAAAGAAGAGATGAATGTTTTCTTTTTGGATTTTTTTAGAATTTAAATGAACATGAAATAAATCTAAAGAAATATGGAGGGTTAAGAAATAGAAATTTAGAAATCTCGAGAGGGAGAATTTTAATTTAACAAAATTAAATATAAAATAAAAATAGACGAAGTGGGATAGCTTTGCGGCCGTGGTATGAGGGTAACGGGAACGTCTCCTCGAGCCTTTGATTCACGAGTCGTCGGGAACGATTACGTGCACTCGACCGGAGAGATCTGTTTCCCTTGACCGTCTTTGGAAGAATTTTAGAAAATGATCGAGAAAGAATTTTGACGAGAGGTTAGGGAGATGGAGAAAGATTGTGCAATATAAAAATGAAAATAACAACACCAGCATTAAACTTAAATTAAACCAACTCAAAAATGCATATAAATTATAACAAGAACAAAATAAATTACAACAACAATAAGAGAGGGAGATAGAAAGGAAAGTCTACTCCTACCACTAGAAATGAAAGGGAAACAAAATGAGAGCTTGAATCTACGTAAGAGAGGGGAGGAGCCTCCCATGCCCCATGCCCTCCATTTATAGGCCCAAAACTAATACTATTCCTCTCCATGTGAATATTTCGAGATGACATATTTGACTTGGAAAGGGTGGCCACCATGTGACTGCACACTTTTTTATTTTTTTATGATTTTTTTCTCCTTTTTCATCCATGTTTCTTCCTTTCTCTCTCTTTCTCTCTCCTCCCGCGTCGGCCGACGTGCCGACGCCCGCCGCGTGCGTTCACTGACCATGCTCTCACTCTTGCCGCCCGCGTGAAGGAGGCTGCTCGCCTCTGCTGACTTCCGCATTCGCCTTCCTGCGGCCTTGACCGCTACCGCCGAAGCTTTCGCCGACCTCCCGCGTGAAGGAGGCGCTGGCCACTGCACATGAAAATGCTTCAATATATATATATATATATATATATATATATATATATATATATATATATATATATATATATATATATATACTTATGAAAGCCAGTTGTTACTCTTTTATTTTTTTTCTTTTATTTTATTTTAAACAAGCCCATAGGCCTTTGGCCCATTTATATACTTTTCATTTTATAATAGACTTTGGCCCATTATTGTTCAAACTTCTGTAGATTTCTTGCCGTCTTCATCTTCGTGCCTGGAAAATAAGTGAATTTATTTATTAAAATTGACTTAATTCCATCAAACTAATTATTTTGATCTAGATTAAAATTAATTATGATAAGTGCATATTTATTAATATTAAAGCTCATAAAAAGTATGTATATCATAAATTAACTCCTAAAAATACACACTTATTACACCCCCCCAACTTACTCATTACAAGTCATTTAACAATGCAAACAATTTTAATGTTTAGGACCAACAAGAGTTTAGAATATTCAGGCCTCACTTCTAGATCATCTTTCATAGAGTTGACTTAGGAGCAGGATTTTCGGATCATCGAACCATACTAGCTTTAAATGAGATATTAATGGACATAACTGAGAATACAGCCAAAGTTCAATAGCACTCGTGCTCGTGAAATCTAAATCCACAGTTAGGCAATTGCATCCCTCATATTGCTATTCCACATAGGTGTCATTTAACTTTACAATTTTCAGTTCGGAACATTGAGCATGGTAGCTTTCACTCTGCCTTATTTTATTTTTTTTCTTTTTCAAACACATGGTGCTGCACATCCCTTCACTATTTTACGCGACCCTCATCTCTTCCCTTAGGAGAAGCATGCCCGGTTACTAAGATCCAGGGTATTTTCCATGATTTTTTTTCAAGGTGTGATTTTCACACTTGATTTGGCAGGTAGTGTTTTCCAAAAAGATTTCTTCACTGAAAACTGTAAACTATCAAACACCACACTACAATAACAGAAGGTTTGTCCTAGTTGTTTCATTAGTGTGCAAGTGATTTTCTTTTTGTCAGTGTTAAAGGACTTTTAGCAGATACTAAGTCAGTTTCTCTTGGCTAGATTACAAAATAATCTTCTTCATCCCTCTCCATAGTCTCTTCCATTCGGATTCACTTTGGTGAGAACATGAATCAAGAAAACTCAGTTGGGTTTTTTTTTATGAAAAATGAGGTTGTATATGAATGCAACATGTTCAACATGATTTTCGGCCCCCCAACTTAAATGACATTGTCCTCAATGGCACGAACAATATGGATTAATAGAACAATATAGACATGAAATTTGAGAAGGAACGAGACAACCTGACGGAAGTGAACTTTGACGGGTTTGGCTTTTGAATAAAAGGTGGTACTTGGCCGTTAAAGGTGAGGCATTGGTGCAATCAATCTACTATCTCCCCCCAACTTATCCTTTATTCACACCTACAAAATAAAAATAAAAACACAAGAAAAACTTGGGTTGCCTCCCAAGAAGTCATTTATTAGCACACAAAAATCACTAAAAACTTCGGGTTGCCTCCCAAGAAGGGCTAAATTTAACGTTTTCAGCCAGGAGCAATTTAGCTCACTAACCAACGGATGGCATTCAGAATGAGCCACCAAGTGATATTATCCTCCGTTAAATTCCAGCCCTTGTGCCACTGGAGGAAAAGATTAAACCTCAATGCATGTGGGCTAGAACCATGCCAAGTTGGGTCTAGGAATCGGGACGGACCCCCTCGGTCAGAGAATGACCGAGGAATTATCAGATCTTCAATTACAAAACATTCCTCTGTATTGGTAAGGTCTTTATAAGTATTAAACACATCAATGCGGACCTTAATTCCCCCCAGGTTTTCTTCTTCATCCTCACTTGTAGGATTTACTTGCGTACTGTTCAGGTGAGAAATGATGAGGGTGTTATGAATTTTTGGGGATTCCATCATATGGCTAGTGTCAAGGAAATAAGGATGATTGGGAATGAAATAAGTGTTCTCCTCAACACAAGAATTCTCATAAGGCTCAGATGGATCTGACCAGTTGGCTATGTGTAGAATGTCCGAGATGATTGGGGATTCACCGAGGTCAGGGATGGGTAAAAGATCCACATCCTTCTTTAAATTAGGAGATTCCTAACTAGAATGAATTTCAAATAGAGTACCTGGTTCCTCAATTACCCAAGAAGAATGGTCCATGCAAACACTCAATTTTCTCTCCACCACTTCATCTTCCTTGTTTGTCACTTGGAACAAGGGCTCATCAAATAAAGGAAGGGAAATTAAAGGGATACGATCATCAATAGGCATATCCACTTCCTTTTCCTCTCCCCCCAACATAGGATCATCATACTCCTCATAGCCTTTTTCACAGCTGGAATTGGGCATGGTCTCTATGGGCGGCTCTTCTCTAGCTTTCTCTATATCTTCCTGAGGCGCCTCCTCCATGAATTCTGTCATATTAGGGTTGGCAATGCTTTGGATTTGAGGAATCATGGGTTGATTATATAGGCTTTCATAGGAACCAGACTCAGGAAATTGATATTCAAGATTTTGAGTAGAGTAGCTAGATAGTTGATCCCTTTCCATGCCCTTGAGATTTTCAGAGAGTTGGTCCAACCGGGCCTGGATAGATTGATTTTGAGCCATAATGAGTTCATAAAACTGTTGAGAATTCTCCTCCTTGTTGAAATCTGAGCATGAAGGAGATTGATATATGGGGTGAGAGTCAAACTGTGATGGATAAGAATTTGAAGGGCAATCAGCCTGATAGTGAGGTGATGGTTAGTAGATGGATTGTCCTCCATGTTGGGCCTGATCATAGGAATCATTTGGGTATTGAGCCCAATATGAAAATTTTTGGTTTGGAGGACCCTGATGTGGGCCTTAGTAAGATTCCCAAGAGAAATTTGGTTGGCCTTCCCATTCAGAAGTGAATGTAGATGGAAATGAATCATAAGAAGGAGTGGGGAAACCTTGAGGCATGTGGACTCGCTCTTGGGTAATAAATGAATTGTAGGCCCTAGTATCAAAGAAGTGAGTGGGTTGGGCCTGGTCTTGGGTAAAGAATGAAGACTGGGCCGCCATAGGTGACAGGATCTCATTTTGGGCCGACCACGAGTATGGACTTTCATAATTGGTCGGGATGTTTTGGGTGAGAGATGAGATTTGGTTTCGGCAACCACCTACATAATAGGTCGGGCTGGCCCATATGTGATCATTGTCATGGTGACTAGGTGGTTTAAAAGGGTTTTGATCCATGGCTAGAAATTGATCAAATTTATGAGCCAATGAGTCAAACTTGTCTAATTTGTGTGCCCAATCCATATATAAGAAATTTTTCTCTCACCAAAATTTTTTTGATTAGTTTTAATTGTTTTTTTTTATATTTTTGAATTTTTTATTTTTATTTTCTCTCCCTTTATTCATCTCTTGTTTGTTTGTTTGTTTGTTTTTTTTTTTTTTTGTTGTTGTTGTTGTTGTTGTTGTTGTTGTTGTTGCTATTTTTTTTTTACTAAACACAAACAAGTGACAACCAAATTAACCTAAGACACTTAAGGGCAACCTAGGTCTACATGTTGTGTTTCACAAAGTGACTATGGCACTACTAAAGTCTACCCTCAAGTTCATTCACTGGTCAGGTAAGAGGTGGGGTAGTGGGAGGCTCCCCTTGCTTTCGCAAGGTCCTAATTAAAAATCACTTGCCCACTTATAGCGTTTGCCGTTGACCTCTAGCCTTAGACACTAGTTTCAAAACTCAGAACAAACTCACGAGATGCCAAAATCCCAATGTAATCCTAGGGCCGAGTCTACTTACTTTTATTAGGCCAGGTGTAATGCAAAATGCAAGGATGGTTGTTTTGGGCGAAGGAAGGGTGATGAAATCCCTCCCTTATCTTGCTTAGGGGGTGTTGCCCTTAAAATATTTTGAAATGAGATGCGACAGCCAATATTCAAACAAGGTGTTTCAATACAAGATTAAATGTAAAATGCAAGAGCATGATCTTGACAAAAAATTAAAGTGCTCACCTTGTCCCCCGCATTCTTCAAAAATAAAATGACTGAAAATAAAAAATTAAATAATTAACTAAGATGCAGCCCTAAATGATGCATGTCCTAAACATGATGTTTCTATTCTTGAGATGAAGGTTTTTTTTATTTTCAAGTTTTTTTTTGTTAGTTAATGAAAAGCTACCTAGCCAACACACTTTTTTTGAGATTTTCTAAATATAACAGCTAACAAAATGTAGAAAATAAATTAAATCACAAGAGGGAATATTGAGACACTTACTTGGAGTGCGATCCCTCGTCCTTTTTTTTGATTTTTTAGTTCTTTTTTTCTTTTTTTAAGGAGATGTAAAAAGGGAAGACATATTTCAAATTTTTTATTTTTTATTTATTGTAAAAATTTATATATAAAAAGAAAAATAAAATTTTCAACTCAAAACTAACCTCCCCGGCAACAGCGCCAAAAATTGACGTGTCGAAATGCTCATCCTTAAAAACACGCGGCAATCAATCAAAATTACAAACCCACAATTTAATACAAATTAATCATAATATACTGGTGAGCACTGGTCGAATCCACAGAGGGGAATGTTGAGATTGAAAACTTAGAATTTCTTTTAGAGAAAGAATAGATGAATGTTTTCTTTTTGAATTTTTTTAGAATTTAAATGAACATGAAATAAATCTAAAGAAACATGGAGGCTTAAGAAATAGAAATTTAGAAATCTAGAGAGGGAGAATTTTAATTTAACAAAATTAAATACAAAATAAAAATAGACGAAGTGGGATAGCTTTGCGGTCGTGGTATGAGGGTAATGGGAACGTCTCTTCGAGCCTTTGATTCACGAGTCGTCGGGAACGATTACGTGCACTCGATCGGAGAGATCTGTTTCCCTTGACCGTCTTTGGAAGAATTTTAGAAAATGATCGAGAAAGAATTTTGACGAGAGGTTAGGGAGATGGAGAAAGACATTGCAATATAAAAATGAAAATAACAACACCAGCATTAAACTTAAATTAAACCAACTCAAAAATGCATATAAATTATAACAAGAACAAAATAATTTACAACAACAATAAGAGAGGGAGATAGAAAGGAAAGTCTACTCCTACCACTAGAAATGAAAGGGAAACAAAATGAGGGCTTGAATCTCGTAAGAGAGGGTAGGAGCCTCCCATGCCCCATGCCATCCTTTTATAGGCCTAAAACAAATACTATTCCTCTCCATGTGAACATCTCGAGATGCCATATTTGACTTGGAAAGGGTGGCCACCATGTGATGCACACTTTTTTATTTTTTTATGATCTTTTTCTCCTTCTTTTTCCTCCATGTTTCTTCCTTTCTCTCTCTTTCTCTCTCTTCCCACGTCGGCCGACGTGCCGACGCCCGCCGCGTGCGTTCACTGACCATGCTCTCACCCTTATCGTCCGCGTGAAGGAGGCCGCTCGCCTCTGCTGACCTCCGCATTCGCCTGCCTGCGGCCTTGACCGCTACCGCCGAAGCTTTCGCCGACCTCCCGCGTGAAGGAGGCGCTGGCCACCTGCACATGAAAACGCTGCGATATTATTTATATATATATATATGAAAGCCAGTTGATTCTCTTTTATTTTTTTTTTGTTTTTTCTTTTATTTTATTTTAAACAAGCCCATGGCCCTTTGCCCCATTTATATACTTTTTTTCTTTTTATAATGGACTTTGGCCCGTTATTGTGCAAACTTCTGTAGATTTCTTACCGTCTTCATCTTCGTGGCTACAAAATAAGTGAATTTATTTATTAAAATTGACTTAATTCCATCAAACTAATTATTTTGATCTAGATTGAAATTAATTGTGATAAGTGTATATTTATTAATATTAAAGCTCATAAAAAGTATTTATATCATAAATTAACTCCTAAAAATTTACACTTATTACATCCCCCAACTTACTCATTGCTAGTCCCTTAGTAATGCAAACAATTTTAATGTTTAGGAGCAACAAGAGTTTAGAATATTCAGGCCTCACTTCTAGATCATCTTTCATAGAGTTGACTTAGGAGCAGGATTTTCGGATCATCGAAGCATACTAGCTTTAAATGAGATATTAATGGACATAACTGAGAATACAGCCAAAGTTCAATAGCACTCGTGCTCGTGAAATCTAAATCCACAGCTAGGCAATTGCATCCCTCATATTGCTATTCCCGATAGGTGTCATTTAACTTTACAATTTTCAGTTCGGAACATTGAGCATGGTAGCTTTCACTCTGCCTTATTTTATTTTTTTTCTTTTTCAAACACATGGTGCTGCACATCCCTTCACTGTTTTACGCGAACCTCATCTCTTCCCTTAGGAGAAGCAGGCCCGGTTACTAAGATCCAGGGCATTTTTCATGATTTTTTTTTCAAGGTGTGATTTTCACACTTGATTTGGCAGGTAGCTTTTTCCATAAAGATTTCTTCACTGAAAAAGTTAAACTATCAAACACCACACTACAATAACAGAAGGTTTGTCCTAGTTGTTTCATTAGTGTGCAAGTGATTTTTTTTTTGTCAGTGCTAATGAACTTTTAGAAGGTACTAAGTCAGTTTCTCTTGGCTAGATTACAAAATAATCTTCATCATCCCTCTCCATAGTCTTTTCTATTCTGGATTCACTTTGGTGAGAACATGAATCAAGAAAACTCAGTTGGGTTTTTTTTTTTTGAAAAATGAGGTTGTATATGAATGCAACATGTGCAGCATGTGCAACATGATTTTTGGCCCCCCAACTTAAATGACATTGTCCTCAATGGCACGAACAATATGGATTAATAGAACAATGTAGACATGAAATTTGAGAAGGAACGGGATAACCTGACGGAAGTGAACTTTGACGGGTTTGACTTTTGAATAAAAGGCGGTACTTGGCCGTTAAAGGCGAGGCATAGGTGCAAGCAATCTGCTCTCTCCCCCCAACTTATCCTTTATTCACACCTACAAAATAAAAATAAAAACACAAGAAAAACTTGGGTTGCCTCCCAAGAAGTCATTTATTAGCACACAAAAATCACTAAAAACTTCGGGTTGCCTCCCAAGAATGGCTAAATTTAACGTCTTAAGTCAGACGCAATGTATCTCACTAACCAACGTGTGGCATTCAGAATGAGCCACCAAGTGATATTATCCTCCATTAAATTCCAACCCTTGTGCCACTGGAGGAAAAGATTAAACCTCAATGCATGTGGGCTAGAACCATGCCAAGGTGGGTCTAGGAATCGGGACGGACCCCCTCGATCAGAGAATGACCGAGGAATTATCAGATCTTCAATTACAAAACATTCCTCTGTATTGGTAAGGTCTTTATAAGTATTAAACACATCAATGCGGACCTTAATTCCCCCCAGGTTTTCTTCTTCATCCTCACTTGTAGGATTTACTTGCGTACTATTCAGGTGAGAAAGGATGAGGGTGTTATGAATTTTTGGGGATTCCATCATATGGCTAGTGTCAAGGAAATAAGGATGATTGGGAATGTAATAAGTGTTCTCCTCAACACAAGAATTCTCATAAGGCTCAGATGGATCTGACGTGTTGGCTATGTGTAGATTGTCCGGGATGATTGGGGATTCACCGAGGTCAGGGATGGGTAAAAGATCCACATCCTCCCTTAAATTAGGAGATTCCTGACTAGAGTGAATTTCAAATATAGTACCTAGTTCCTCAATTACCCAAGAAGAATGGTCCATGCAAACACTCAATTTTCTCTCCACCACTTCATCTTCCTTGTTTGTCACTTGGAACAAGGGCTCATCAAATATAGGAAGGGAGATTAAAGGGATTTGATCATCAACAGGCACATCCACTTCCTTTTCCTCTCCCCCCAACATAGGATCATCATACTCCTCATAGCCTTTTTTACAGCTGGAATTGGGCGTGGTCTCTATGGGCGGCTCTTCTCTAGGTTTCTCTATATCTTCTTGAGGCACCTCATCCATGAATTCTGTCATATCAGGGTTGGCAATGCTTTGGATTTGAGGAATCATGGGTTGATTATATAGGCTTTCATAGGAATCAGACTCAGGAAATTGATATTCAAGATTTTGAGTAGAGTAGCTAGATAGTTGATCCCTTTCCATGCCATGGAGATTTTCAGAGAGTTGGTCCAACCGAGCCTGGATAGATTGATTTTGAGCCATAATGAGTTCATAAAACTGTTGAGAATTCTCCTCCTTGTTGAAATCTGAGCATGAAGGAGATTGATATGTGGGGTGAGAGTCAGACTGTGATGGATAAGAATTTGAAGGGCAATCAGCCTGATAGTGAGGTGATGGTTAGTAGATGGATTATCCTCCATGTTGGGCTTGATCATAGGAATCATTTGGGTATTGAGCCCAAAATGAAAAATTTTGGTTTGGAGGACCCTGAGGTGGGCCTTGGTAAGATTCCCAAGAGGAATTTGGTTGGCCTTCCCATCCAGAAGTGAATGTAGATGGAAATGAATCATAAGAAGGAGTGGGGAAACCTTGAGGCGTGTGGACTCGCTCTTGGAGGCCCTAGTATCAAAGAAGTGAGTGGGTTGGGCCTGGTCTTGGGTAAAGAATGAAGACTGGGCCGCCATAGGTGACATGATCTCATTTTGGGCCGACCACGAGTATGGACTTTCATAATAGGTCGGGCAATTTTTTGTGAGATATGAGATTTGGTTTCGGCAACCACCTACATAATGGGCTGAGCTGGCCCATACGTGATCATTGTCATGGTGACTATGTGGTATAAAAGGGTTTTGATCCATGGCTAGAAATTGATCAAATTTATGAGCCAATGAGTCAAACTTGTCTAATTTGTGTGCCCAATCCATATATAAGAAATTTTTCTCTCACCAAAAATTTTTTTAATTAGGGTCGAGTTGTCGGGAACGATTACGTGCACTCGACCGGAGAGACATGTTTCCCTTGACCGTCTTTGGAAGAATTTTAGAAAATGATCGAGAAAGAATTTTGATGAGAGATTAGGGAGATGGAGAAAGTCTGTGCTATATAAAAATGAAAATAACAACACTAGCATTAAACTTAAATTAAACCAACTCAAAAATGCATATAAATTATAACAAGAACAAAATAAATTACAACAACAATAAGAGAGGGAGATAGAAAGGAAAGTCTACTCCTACCACTAGAAATGAAAGGGAAACAAAATGAGGGCTTGAATCTATGTAAGAGAGGGGACGAGCCTCCCATGCCCCATGCCCTCCTTTTATAGGCCCAAAACAAATACTATTCCTCTCCATGTGAACATCTCGAGATGCCATATTTGACTTGGAAAGGGTGGCCACCATGTGATGCACACTTTTTTATTTTTTTATGAATTTTTGCTCCTTCTTTTTCCTCCATGTTTCTTCCTTTCTCTATCTTTCTCTCTCCTCCCGCATCGGCCGACATGTCGACGCCCGCCGCGTGCGTTCACTGACCATGCTCTCACCCTTGCCGCCCGCGTGAATGAGGTCGCTCACCTCTACTGACTTCCGCATTCGCCTGCCTACGGCCTTGACCGCTACCGCCGAAGCTTTCGCCGACCTCCCGCATGAAGGAGGCACTGGCCACCTACACATGAAAACGCTGCAATATATATATATATATATATATATATATATATATGTATATATATATATATATACATATATGTATATATATATACATATATATATATATATATATATATATATATATATATATATATATATGAAAGCCAGTTGTTTCTCTTTTGTTTTTTTTCTTTTATTTTATTTTAAACAAGCCCATGGGCCTTTGGCCCATTTATATACTTTTTTTCTTTTTATAATGGACTTTGGCCCATTATTGTGCAAACTTCTGTAGATTTCTTGCCGTCTTCATCTTCGTGCCTGCAAAATAAGTGAATTTATTTATTAAAATTGACTTAATTCCATCAAACTAATTATTTTGATCTAGATTGAAATTAATTGTGATAAGTGCATATTTATTAATATTAAAGCTCATAAAAAGTATGCATACCATAAATTAACTCCTAAAAATACACACTTATTACACCCCCCCCCAACTTACTCATTACTAGTCCCTTAGTAATGCAAAGAATTTTACTGTTTGGGACCAACAAGAGTTTAGAATATTCAGGCCTCACTTCTAAATCATCTTTCATAGAGTTGACTTAGGAGCATGATTTTCAGATCATCGAAGTATACTAGCTTTAAATGAGATATTAATGGACATAACTGAGAATACAGCCAAAGTTCAATAGCACTCGTGCTCGTGAAATCTAAATCCACAGCTAGGCAATTGCATCCCTCATATTGCTAATCCAGATAGGTGTCATTTAACTTTACAATTTTCAGTTCGGAACATTGAGCATGGTAGCTTTCACTCTGCCTTATTTTTTTTTCTTTTTCAAACACATGGTGCTGCACATCCCTTCACCGTTTTACACGAACCTCATCTCTTCCCTTAGGAGAAGCATGCCCGGTTACTAAGATCCTGGGCATTTTCCATGATTTTTTTTTTCAAGGTGTGATTTTCACACTTGATTTGGCAGGTAGCTTTTTCCAAAAATATTTCTTCACTGAAAACTGTAAACTATCAAACACCACACTACAATAACAGAATGTTTGTCCTAGTTGTTTCATTAGTGTGCAAGTGATTTTCTTTTTATCAGTGTTAATTGACTTTTAGAAGATTCTAAGTCAGTTTCTCTTGGCTAGATTACAAAATAATCTTCATCATCCCTCTCCATAGTCTCTTCCATTCTGGATTCACTTTGGTGGGAACATGAATCAAGAAAACTCAGTTGGGTTTTTTTTTTTGAAAAATGAGGTTGTATATGAATGTAACATGTGCAACATGATTTTCGCCGCCCCAACTTAAATGACATTATCCTCAATGGCACGAACAATATGGATTAATATAATAATGTAGATATGAAATTTGAGAAGGAACGGGACAACCTGACGGAAGTGAACTTTGATGGGTTTGGCTTTTGAATAAAAGGTGGTACTTGGCCGTTAAAGGTGAGGCATAGGTACAAACAACAGGGGAAAGGAGAAATAGAAACACCAGCAAGAGGGGAGACAGAGCACAAGCTCCCCCCCCCCAAGCTCACCTCTCTTCTCCCACTCTCTCTCCCTTTTCTTCACTCCGCAGACGTAGGTGGATGGATCCTCTTCTCTCTTCGGCTGGCCTCTCTTTTCTCTCCACCAACCCCTTGCTCCGTCGAATAGGCAGCATATATATAGGATGGGTTGCCTTTTCTTCGAACGGAAGGAACTCCCGCCACTTCTCTTTGTTTGCCAAATGAGTGGAGTTGACCTATTATGGTGGCATCCGGTGATTCACGCAATACACTGGCACCCGTCCGAGGATAGGATGTGTGTCGCTGTTGCCACCGTCACTGCTTGCCTCTGTTGCTGCCACCATCGCGCTGTCGACTTGGGGTGTACACAACTCCACGCTCCTTAAATGGCTACGGGACGGGCATTGAATGCTCTGTTCTTCGCCTCTGCGCATGACCTTGTAGGAAAATAGAGTGTCACGGTTCGGATGGGATGGCCATGGGTTAAATCGGCACAGCCAGGGGGCGCGCCGGATTAGGCCGCGCCAATGGGCGCATTGGTTTGACTGCATCAGAGAGGCGCATTGGTTTTGGATCAAGAAGGGAGGCGTGCCGGTTTAGTATCCTCCCATGGGCCGTTGGTTTTAGGGCATCAAGGCCGCGTCGGTTTAAGCACCAAGGGAGGGGCGCGCCAGTCTAACAGGAAAGGGGAAGGCGCGCCAGTTTAACAGGAAAGTGATAGGCGTGTCGGTTCAGAAGCAAGGGGGTTTTGCCTCGGTTCCAAAATAGGTCAGACAAACGCTTGGCCTCCAATACTGCCTTAGTTTTAATGCACCGCATCCGAGGTGTCTATTTCAAAGCTTCTGGGCCTCGGTTTGTGATTCTGAGTGATTTTCGACACATGCCGAACCCGCGTCAGATTACTCAAGTTTCTTCCTGATTTGGCCTCCGACGCCGTGAATCGTGCCCTTAACCCTGCTTTCTATATGTGGGGAGTGTCTTCATCTAGTGAGCAACCACCCAAAGTATTTTCATCTTCATCGGGCAGTTCCTCGGCCTTCTACAGACCTTTCCGACATGATGTGTACCTTGATCGGGTTTTCCGCTGATTTGGCCTTCGGCACCTTGTTTTGAGGGGCCAGGGCTGTTTCTTCAGCTCGAGAAGCTTCTTTATTAGGTAGCGGACCACCAGGTGAGTTTTTGCCCTGATTGGACGAGATATGGGGTTTATTCGGCCTTTCCGTCCTTGACTTGCCCTCGGGTGTCGGGACGTACATGCCGTGTGATCTTCATTTTTGACGTCCACACACGCCTCAGCCAGGCAGGTCTCCGGTCTAAGCATCTAGGCTTCCAGCCTCCAACTCCTAGTTGCCATCAATAGGCTAGTACGCCTTAATCAGGCAGACTTTCAATATCCAGTTCTCAGTCTTAAACAGTAGGCCACTTCTCCTCACAGGCGGATCTACAACAACAACCACATGAACCAGCCAAGATGTCTTATAGACGGATATGCCTCGGAGGCCTGTCCACAGCAACCCTAGACCAACGCACCCCCAAGGGTCGGTCTGTCACACTCTCCGATCATTACACCTCAATAGTCGACCAGCGACAATCCCTTCAGCGGCACCTCAATGATCAGCTGATCAGGGCTCCCAGTCAATATACCTCAGCAGCCGGCCGATCGTGTCTCCCAGTCAATATACCTCAGTGATCAGCCGATCGGGGCTCCTAGTCAATATACCTCAGCAATAAGCCGAGTGGAGTTCCTAGTTGATGCACCTCGGCGGTCAACTAGCACACTAACAAGAACCATCCACCACACTATGATGATTATGTGTCTAACATCATTTGTGGTCATTGTACTTTTTTAGGGGTCGGGCAACCTCGACTTCGGCTATTCCACCATAACGATTAGCTGGCATCATCAACATTTGGCCATACACCGCAAGGGTCGGCCGAATACGATTCCAAGCCAACACCCCTCTCTGGGGACAAATCCAGCAACTTCAGACCAAGATGCCTCGCCGAGGTAGCTCTCCAGCAACTTCAGACCAAGATGCCTCACCGAGGCAGGTCTTCAGTAACCTCAGACCAAGACGCCTCACCGAGGAAGCTCTCCCGCAACCATAGACCAAGACGCCTCGCCGAGGCGGGTCTCCAGCAACCCAAGGCCAACATGCTTCCCCGAGGTAGGCCCTCAGCAACACCCGGTCAACGTGCCTCACCAAGGCCGATTTCCAACAACACCAGGCCGACGCATCTAGGTGTGGTAGGTCTTCACCGACGACAGACTGGTACGCCTCATCGAGGCAAGTCTACAACACAACTCCAGCTGCAACGCCTCAGAGGTGTGACCAGCCCATCCCATAGGACGGTCAATGCCACGCCTAGACAATGCACCCCTACAGGCGGTCAATGAACGTAGATAGAATCCCACAAAAAAATCAACCACCACAGCAGTGGTAGGCCGCTAGCGACCAACCACAAGCTTCACCACAAAGCCTCGGCCAAAGTAGCAGCCGTCTTGTCGCCAACCAGTGGTCCCAGAAGCTGAGGGATAGGTGGCCCTCTGATTCACAACACTAGGGAGTCTCGAACCCCCTACGCAGTATCGTTTGCTACAGTCACGCTCACAGGGGAACATGCCAAGGAGTGAAAAATACTCATAGCACCCCTCGACTTAGACAAGGTGGAAAACCTGAGAAAACACAAATCTTAGTCCATAATCCCACCTCCGGGGGCAAGACACGGCTCCCGCCAACGCAACCTCAGATGACAAAAGGGAGCCATAAGTGGTCCCCTACTACTCGCCAGCCGCCCTACGAGGCGCGAGGGGCTCGACAGTCCTAGCTTCCCCTGGGCAGCTCTGCCACAAGCCCAATACGCGAGATTAAATAGGAGTGGAATTCCTAAAAAAGATACTAACGGGCTACAACTTCAAGTACCTTGCGTGTATCTGATACACGCTACCTCCACCAGCTCCATGCCCTCAGTGGCTTTGGCAAACTGCTCACCAGCAACCCGGATCTTTTCAGAATCCAGCTCTACAACCTCCTAGACTCAAGGGACTTCCTCAGACGTGCCACCGTCACAGGGAAGACCGCAATAAGAGCAACAACTCTCAGAACAAGTAACTCCCACAACGTCGACAAGGTTGGGAGGCATTAAGCTTGTGAGGTGCACGGGTTGCACGCTGTCATCCTCACCTCCGATGTACGCCCCGTGGGGGGCATTTGTCGTACCCAGACTTTTTTTCAATAAAATATCAATAAGGGCTCGGGAATTTCCCCGAACGCTTTCAAGGCATTAGTCACCCAGCCCTTTCCACAAGCACTTCGGGCCCCACCAAGGGTCCTCACTAGCTCGCCGTGACTAACGGCATCCTCAACAATTGATTGGGGCCACCCCTGATCACTCAGTTTGCAGGTTTACCCGCCTTCAAACAAGCCGCCCGGGCCAACCCCAGGGGTGCCCAGACTACAAGCCACGACACATGGCACCCAGCAACAAGGTCGGGGCCCACCCCAAGATGCTATCCTCCAGCCCTCCAACGTCAAAGGAAGACTCATCCAAGTCAACCATAGACTTTGGAGGCCCACAGCACGCATATACGGCTCACACACGTGTGTCAGGCATTTCCTCGATCACCTTGTAGGCGCATATATCCCAGCCCTTCTATAGCGAACCGTGGGCCGGCCCGCGGCTCCGACACACCAGCCGGGTTCTACAACAACCCTCCAGCAAGTCGGGGCCACCCCCGAGCCTCAGACACGCTGCGACAAGTAGTTTATCTTTAGCTCCCTGGCCAACCTGAGGCTACCCTGCCAACCCGCCATGCAATGCGATACGCACCATGAGGCCGGGTCAACGCACCCAAAGTGACTCCTCTCAGCTCCCACAAGCTCCTACCCTCAGCCCAGGGCCAAATCCAAGGCCCGTTGGTCACGTACCCTAGCTGGTCGATAGCCCAAGGTGTGTCGGGAATTTACCCGAACACCTTGTGAGCGGCAACTACAACTTGACAACGACAAGCCCCGACGGGCTGATCCCAGCCCACCCAAGATTCCTCTCTGCGTCCCCATCACATCGAGCCCTGGCTTGCAGCCACACGCCTCTAGACGATAATCGACAATGACAAGCCCTCACGGGCTGATCCTAACCCACCCGGGATTCCTCTCTGCGTCCCCGTCACATCGAGCCCTAGCTTGCAGCCACACGCCTCCAGACGAGGCTGGAACAGCCGTTCTCGCTCACCCGCGTAGGTCTGCTTCCAGACTAACATGCAGGATGTCTCTTATCTTGTGAAATTCAGCTCCATCAATGTGCTATGTATTTGGTTCTGATTTTTGGTGGAGACGTATCCCTTCCTATCCCCTTCGCAACGAGTCATCACTCGTTCCAATCGGACATCAGATCAGGTCGTGGCGGCATTTCTCGCCAGACTGCGCAGTCCGCCCAGACCTGCTCGATCCAAGGATGACCTGCCAACTGTGAATTCTCTCCACACCATTGTGAGTTGTGGTCGTACCTGATTCTTGGTTACGAGATACCTCTGCCAGCCCTTTTCACAACGAGAGCTCATCGGCTCCGATCCGACATCAGAGCTAATCGCGGTGCCCATTCTCGCCAGCGCATGCAGGCTAAGGCCCGCCTGCTCCGGAAAGGTGCCAAAGCAACCGCACCTAGCAAAATAAAATAATAAAAATAAAAATAAAAACCCATTTGTCTCTCGAGGAAAAAACACCCAATCAAACTTGGGTAAACCCCCCAAACAAACCCGCGTAAACCCCCCCCCCATGGGTGGGGGTTTAAGCGGACCAGATTGGACCCCCAGTCTGGTCCGCCTAAACCCCCTAGGGGAGCGGTTTAGGCCGACCAGACCATCCCCCAGGTCTAGTCCGCCTAAACCCCTGGTAAAATAAAAAAAGAGCTTTTTTGCACAAAAACCCAACCCCCAGCCCACTCCGCGTGCCAACCCTTGTGGGTTTAGGCAGACCAACCCAACCCCTGGAGTTGGTCCGCCTACACCCATCCAGAAATAAAAAAAAGAAAGATTTTTAAAATCAAAAAAGCCAGTTTTTGCTCCGCATAAACCCCTCAGGGGTGTTATTTAGGCAGACATAACCCAGCCCCTGGTTTGGTCTGCCTAAACCCTCCCTCCCCCACTCCGTAAACAAAAAAAAACTTTTTCCTACCCAGAGCAAACCTAGCCCTCAACTTGGTCCGCCTAAACCCTTCCTTGACCCTTCACCTTCCGCTATAAAAGCCCCCTTGGAAGCTCAAAGGGCATGCATGCACGAACCTACGATCTAACTACTGCACCCTCGGACTTCCGCAGGCACTCAGCAACTATCGATGACGCGAGGAGCTAAGTGCGCGTGGTTGACTTGTTAATCGGCTCATACATGACGAGGGTATGTTGCACGTACTTCCCTCACATGGCGTCTAGCCGTCTCACACAAGTCCATCCCCATCGCGTATAAGGCATTATGACAACGGCGAACACACCCGCATCTCGGGTCTGCCCGCGTATGACAACTCACGGTGGCTACGCATATGCCATGATGCCGCACCTACTTCCGACACAGAACCGCGTGCTTATCGCTTGTCCCGAGCTGGCCGCCGACCGCTCTGACTGATGACTTGAGTTAACCAGACCCTAGCCCGAGAGTAATATTCCCGAGGCCGGCCTTGACTCCCCAACATAACTACATTCGCCTTCCAAGGCCCGGACCTGACCGCTTATCTTGAGCCGTGTCCAACCTCCATCAGGCGCCAGCCCACGATCGCCCCTGCCACCTAGGTAGTCGGGCTTGTCTCGATCTCCTCATGGAGAGCCTCTGTAAAACACGCGGATATCCGCCTTATCCAACATTGACCCGGGGACCGACACGCGCATCGGAATTGTCCCGCGGATTGTGCCAGTTGTACTTTGGCCTCCTCGTCCCATTTGTAAAGCCCACGTGGCTCTCATTCAGCATGAAACAAGTTGAATACATGTACATGTACTCGGGTCTCAGCCTCTTCACGGCGCCCAATTCCTTCAGCTTCAACGGTGCCCCCGGCACCCGACTGCCAGTCACATCGGGCCCCGAGCACGATCATTGAGGTCTCCCAGAACCTGCCTCCTTCAGTCACAACGGTGCCCCCGGCACCCAATTGCCAGCTACTCCAGTCACATTAGGGCCCGCGGCACCCGATCACTTAACAATGTCAGTCACAACGATGCCCCCGGCACCCGACTGCCAGCTACTCCAGTCATATCGGGGCCCGCGGCATCCGATCACTCCACCACCTCAGTCACAACGGTGGCCCCGACACCCGACTACCAGCTACTCCAGTCACATCGGGGCCCGCGCCACCCGATCGCCCAGCTACCCCGGTCACCACGGTGCCTACAGCACCCAAGTGTCCAGCTTCAACGGTGCCCACGACACCCGGCTGCTTCAGTCACAAGTGGTGCCTGCGTCGCTCGGTTGCCTCGGCCTTGGTGACGTCCAACTGCTCCAGCACAACGGTGCCTACGGCACCCCTACTTCCCCGACCTCGACACTGTCTCATGTCGGGAATACATTGTGACTCCCCTCGGGCGACATCATATTGAGCCACAGGTCCTCTGACAGACACTATGTATGGATACAGAACTACCCACACAGTAATGCAATGACCCGAGGACTGTCATAAACGATGAAATTGTCCCGTGGCTTGCAAGCACTTGTAATCGGGCTCTCATTCTCCCATATAGATGCCTTTCATGGCATATAAGTCATGTAATCTAGTTAGGGAGCGGATCCCCCTCCTTGCCGAAACCAGTCTCTCTGCCCCCAGTTATCCTTGTCATGTTACTGTTGCCCTGTCGCTGTTGCACGGACTAAGCCCTCCTGACGTCGCGGCTCCCAGGGTCCCTGACTCTCGCTTCGGTAGTAGAAACAAAGGTGTTCGGATTCAATCCGATGTAAAATAAACACTGGTTGATTGCGACTGGTGGGGCAAGACGTCCAGTACATGAATCCCCATAATCGTCTGCACACTTGTACCAGCAGAACCTCCTCCTCTCCACATGGCGCATGACATTTCGTGCTTACATGCCGTGCCCTGGCGACACATCCCCAGTCAAACACTTGGTTCCGCCGGTAATCATCGAGAAATCAACTGGCATACCTACATTCCACCCAGCCTTTCCAGTCCAAGTCTCCTGGAACGATTAACCATATGCCATCCCTTCCAGTGCGTTCCTATCGTTCTCTCTGCCTTCTTCTCTATACCCTCGGAATCTCTGCGTGCCCAATCGACCTATCTCGGCCTTCCACAAAAAGGTGAGTGTGCGTCCCCGTCGCGAGGGAAAAACAGCAGTGACTCCCCACGCGTGTAAAATAAGGAGAAACAGAGATCCATCCACGGAAAGATCTGAGATGGTCTCATTAATTGTCGGGTGAACCATGACCAATGACCCCATGACCTGAACTGGGCGTGAAAATCTTGAGGACTAGCCTACAAGGGGCTCCGATGACCCACGGGTTGTCACAGCCTCGCTTTCGAGACGTGGACTTAAGCTATCGCTGAACCAAGTAGTCTATTGATATTCACCCTCCGAGGAGGATCCTCCGGGGCCCATGCTATAAAGAAGCAAGTCCCCGGGGTCCCAGAGCGATTGGAAAACCCGAACGAAACTAAACCAAAAAAAAATCGGCGGCGATGTCAAGGAAATCATGATGTTATCCCAGATATCGGAGACCACGGATCATGCTGACGAGGCTAGCAAATCCATGTCCCCGGGTGGGGATAAGAGATCACAAAATTCACCACACGTATGGATAAAGTAGATGCTAATAAGATGCCCTGTAGAAACAAGGACATAGCTCGTGCACTGACTCATGGAGCGCGAGGGTTATCTGCTAATTATTATGCTAAGCGTATATAAGCTTGCACAGAAAGAGAAATGCAGCAAACTCGTTTACAGGGGATTCTTTGGAGATACAGTCCTTATGGGCATTTCAACAAGGAAGAAAAAGCTCGTGTGTGGCTGGCCTAAGGGCTAGAGTGTTTATTGCGGAAGATAGAGGACAACATCCTACGAGCGAAGAGTGAGTGTAGATTCAAAGAAATTTGGGGAAAACGCCATAGCCCTCACAACCCATGGGTGTGGGTGAGAGGGCGAATGGCCATCTCCATGAAAGATACACCACCGGGGCACAAACAACTATTCGTATTAGATGCACAGAAAGCGTTTATAAGAAAACACATCGAAAGGATGCGGACTGAAGTAAACGTACTGGACCCATCTGGGGGCATTGGAAGGGGAAATTGATGTCTCCCGTGAGGGCGTGGCCAATGGCTATTCAACTGCAAGCCCAAAACATAAGACTAAAATTGCCTGAGCGATCAATGGATCACAAGCATATAGCCTTAAGAAGGTCTCCTCTCATCCGGGGGGGTATTTTTGATCCTCAGAAATGAACACAAAGCTTCCAAAAAAAGGTAAATTAGAACAAGCAATGGCATACAAAACCCGGAGCATCCAACATATTTATTCATTAAAAGCTCCTCTGGAGCACTTATTACAACCCTCAATAACTACGACTACGAACAACAGATGAGAAAGAAAACCATGTCGCCCCAAAGGGCTTTTACAACCTTACTAGACTTTGAAGCAAAGGCAACATGGGGAGTTACAGAATTCAGGGGGGGGGGATTACAGAAGAAGAAGGAAAACAAACTATTAGCGCCTTTGAGGCTTTGACCACAGAAGAAACCCACCTACTGGTGAAAACAGAGTATCGGAGGTACCCTCCCGTATAAGCATTGTGGTAGCAGAGCAAAAAGACTGGGAACTGAGATGGTTGTGTAGCAACTCGGATAAAATGGTAGGAATAGGATTTTCCTAAATAGATAAATTGTCCAAAATAAAATAAAAAGGCCTAAAGCCTAAACCCCAACCTAACCTTTATATCCAATGGGTCTTAACCCATACACCCTCAAAGGCTTTAAGATATAAATATATAAAGGGGCTAAGAATATATATATATATATATATATATATATATATATATATAAATCCCCAAATATTAAACCCAAAATTAAAACCTTTTGGTTAAAACCCAACCCAATAAGCCTAAAACTAATGGGCCTTATGATGGGCTATAGGTATATACATAAATACATCAAAACTTAAGGGGTTTTGGCAAACACTAAAATCTTTACCTCCCTCACGTTCGAAGCTATTTTTGAATTGGGATTTAGGGTTTTCAGGGTGGGGCGGCTGAAGATATGGATAGAAAAGATTAGTATGGGAAACTTTGGATCTATTAGGATTCTTTACGTGGAAACTCCAAACCTATTAGGAAGTTTAAACCTCAATCCTATAAGTAAACCCCCATCGAGCATGCAATTTCTATTGTTGCTATTACGTTTGAAGGAGTGCCTACTGCCGTCGTCGTCGTCTCTCTGTTGGCTACGATTGCACCCTCTGCACTCGTTTGCCATCGTGCCTGAAGGAGGAAGGCTAACCCTTCTTCTACGGGCGTTGTTGCTGTTGAAGAAGCCTGTGGCTTCTCCTCCTTCTTCATAATCTTGTGATTGCTGAACGTGGGACGTAAAGAAGCCTTGCTTCTTCCATCTTATTTCCTTCGCCGTTCACACTGCCAACGTCTCAAGCTACATCATGTTCTTCTTCCTTGACGTATCTGCAGTTGTAGTTGCTACTACTGCATGTTATCTTTTTCTTCTTCTCCGTCCGTCGTCCAAATCAACCAAAAAAAAAGGTAGGTGTTCTCAGATTCCAGATGAAACCCATCTAAGAATTATAAAAAATGGTTACATGATCATACATCTCCTATCATGCATCTCCTGCCAGTTCTCTGCGTAGTTTATGAAGTTTTCCTGCATTAAAAGAATGAGGGATCGTTTGCGTGGGCGCAGATTCCTGGATTCTACGACTTAATGCAAGGGCGCCCATTAACTACATACCAGCATACATGTCGCCAATTTATTTGGTTAATTAATAAATACATCATGTTAAAATTTTAATAACTATGTAACATTACCTCTAAAATTCATGCTCTGCATATATCTAGATTCTCTGTATTTTTCTCTACTTGTTCATATCATCCTGTTTCTGATTATATAAACTGAAAGGAAATGAACAATGTTATGTATCTAGTAGCGCACCTGCCCGATGCGTATCAGATTTAAAGAATGGACAACTGTCTCACAGTCGCCTATTTATGAGTGAACGCCCCCGCAAAAGGGCGTTGTTTTGTAAAAATCCAGTGAATAGAAAATATATTTAAAATCATGAATATGTGACCTAGACATGAGGCTATAGAAGAATGAACGCCATCACATGCGGTCGCTATTTATAATTATAAATATTAATTTTTAAAAAAATTCTAGAATTAGCGCCCGTATACAGTGTCGTTGATTCTCATTATTTTCTTAGAAATTCTGTTATAATTAAGATTGAGCGACCTTTTAGAAAGCCGCTATTTCTTGAAATAGCGACTTCTGTTGTGGCGCAGATTCCAGTCTCTCGGTTTTATCGCGTTTCTAGCCCATACCGCGGGTCTTTTGGCACTCTTATCCCAGTCCGTAGATAGAGTCCCTATTTCTCACATTGTTCTACGCTTACACCTCAATTCTTGGTGATGATTGGACCCTCCACGGGATATTCCTTCCTTTGGACTGGTACTTTCTTCATTGAGACCTCCGTAAATCTCATCTAGCCTTGGATTCCTTCAAGACAGCCGAGTTGGTTGTACCATAAAAACTCTGGAATCTTATTGTCATGTCACTCTGAAGAAACATGACGAACTAGCCCTCACGGAGTGCTGTTCTGTCCTCTTTTGAGAAGTTTGTCTCTGTCAGAAATTAGCGGCCATGACTTGGGCACCAGAAGGAATTGGCGACCAGGCTAGTGGCGTTATTTCTCTGATGTAGCGACCAGAGTCTAGACGCTATTTCATTGAGCCTGTGCTGTTCACAGGAATTAGCGACTAGACAATGGGCGCTGTTTCTGTAATTGATGGCGACTGAGTGGACGCCAATTACCCAGTTTCATGACATGTCTTGATTTTCATGTGATTTATCGGTAAGTCATAGTTGTTCAAGTTCTGCTCTTGAACTCCGTCATTCGTGAAATCTACCTTATCATCCTATAATGGCTTATTCTTGGAATTCTATATTGGCTATAAACCATGGTGGATGTCTAAATATTACATGACTCAATGCTTGCGCATATAGGGCCCGATCTGGTCCTGAGAGGAGCACCCGAAAGTATTTGTGCCCATGCGAGTTGATTGATCATGGTGTGGCATTGCACCGAAGTGCATGACTAACTTGATATATGGCATTTCCATAATCTTTAAAGGTGCTTGACTTGATACATGACATGACTTGACTTACGTGGCCCGGAAAGGGTATTTACTTGCTTGAATTAAAATAGCCAATATCGCTTAACTTGACTTGATATTACACAACTTTGTACTTGAATCTCATGAAATACTTGTTTATCTAGCAAACTCTTGTTATTCCTTATCAATATCCTCTTGCGTTCTTGCATACATGAGCATGCCACTATACAAATTGGTTAATTACTTTAAGATATGTCTGGAATAGAGATATAATTCCTACTGAGCGTTCGCTCACCTAGTATTTTCCCCAATTTTCAAGTAATTCCAATGACAAGGATAATTCGGATGGGAATGGGAATGAGTAAAGAGCGTAGAGCCACCCTATAATATCCCAGACCTTTCGGATCCTTCTTCGTGGGTCCCGGATCTGGTTTTTGGAGCGTCCGGCTCCGTTGTGTCCGAAATTTTGTTTCGGACATCTTTCGTGTTCGGGTCGGTGCGATCCGGAGTCGTTTCGGAGGCCCGGAGGCGTTCCGCGGCTTTTTCCGCGCGTGTTTCCCGATTTCCGGCGCGGGTTTCGGCTTTTCCTTCGGACGCTCGCTACGGGTTAACTGGGCCGTTCACCCGGGCACGAGTGGTACCGTTGCGATCGGTGCGTTCCGAGGATTCTGGAAACGTATTTTTCTATTTTTCGGTATTTTTCCGAAAATTCGGATTTTCTATAAAGCCTAATCCTTTTTCTTTTCTTTTTCCCTTTTCTCTTTCTTCTTCCTCTTCCTCTCTCTCGCGACCGTGAGCCCTCCTCTCTCTCCCTCTCTCCCATTCGGACACGGCGAGCCCCTCTCCGGCTGTTGACGGCGGCAGGGTGACGGCGCGGACGCGTGGGCGACGGTGAGGCGATCTTGTGGGCGTGCGGCGAGCGTGGGGAGCGTGGGGAGTTCGTGAAGCTCCGAGCATTCTTCGTGATTCGTGATCGATCCGGCGGAGCATTCGCTCCATTGAGGTAGGGTGACGTTCCTTAGTCTCTTGCCGATCTTTTCCGTGATTTATAGGCCGCGGAGAGGCCGAGAGGGGATCGTTTGAGCGTTTTTGGGTTTTTCCATGATTTGGGGAGAGCTCGCCCGATCTATGGATTCGATGCATGATTTCATGTTTTAATGGCCTAGAATCATGCTAGGGGTCCTCAGGGGTCTTCCCCTTTGTTTTCCCCCTCTCCTTTGGAGGCATGGGGGCGTGGTTAGAATTTTTGGGCGTTCATACCATTTTCGGCCGCGGACTGAGAACGCGCTATACTCCAGTAGCGCGTTCTTGGAGGTCGCGGTGCCCCGACCGAGCGCGTTCACCGGAGAAGATGAACAGTAGGGTGGTTCGTGTCGCGCTATGGGGTCCTAGCGTGATTATCCTTGTCGCGCTAGGAGGACCTAGCGCGATGGTCCTTGTCGCGCTAGGGTTCCCTAGCGCGATGGTCCCTGTCGCGCTAGGGAGACCTAGCGCGATCTTCTCTGTTGCGCTAGGGTTCCCTAGCGCGTTCTTCCGTGTCGCGCTGGGTATCCCTAGCGCGACCTGTCCTTCTGTCGGGTGTCTCTCTTGGGCCGTGTGTGCGTCCCGGGCACCCCGTGGAGTTCCGTGACCGTGTCTTTGGTGTCTGGAGGTTCAGTTTGCCTTGGTCATGAGTTTGGCCGTGAGTGGTACGTCCGTTTTTCTCCGACCGTGGCCCCGTTGACGGAGCTAGTACGTGGGGTGATTCCCACACGTTGTCGAGTTCGGACGTCATTTTCCGTTGACTTGAGAGTCTACTCCTTCAGTGACCCTCCACTAGTCGTAGCCCACCAGTACGAGGTGCTGGTCTCACTTGGGAGTGGTGTACGGGCACCCACCTTTCGAGACGGTTTGTGGACCGGTTACCGTAGGCCCTTCGTCTTAGCCAGAGTCCGGCTGCGGGGGAAAACCGGTCAGAGGGCCAGACCTAGGACGCGTGGTCTGTGTGTGCACACGTGGTTGGGGGCGGTTGGACCCACATCGATGGGCGTGACCCCAGCTAGTCACTTGTTTATGGTTACTTGTACAGTGTTTGCGCCTCGGGTAGGACCTACCACGTCAGGCGGTTAACCTGCGGTGCAGTGTAAGACGTCAGGGGACGCTACCGGCTGTGCTTCTAGTGGGTGGTACTCCTGTCGAGTACGGAGTGTCAGACTGTCAGTCGTGTGTTTCCGACCTTTGGGTTTGGCGGTTCGACCGTTGGTTTCGGTCTTCTCGTACCGTGGCACGTGTGTCGGTTTGCGTGCCGTAGGGTCTAGTTCTGTAGAGTACAGGGCTTTCCTTTCCGAGGTACTTTCCTACCGCTAGAGTAGTGGTTTCTCGTTTTACGAGGTAGGGTTCGAGTGATCCCTACTGAGTCTTGTTCTGAGACTCATTCCCTGCGTGTTTTCACCGTGTTTCAGGTGAGGCGCCACCTTCGGAGAGCGCGTCAGGAGCGCAGCGTGGTGCGGGTGCCCAGAGGTAGTGCCAGAGGTCAGAGCCGGGGGATGCCCCGTGTAGCTGTACTTTTCTTCTTGTCACTGTACTAGTCGTGGACTACTGTTGCTGTTGTTGTTATTTTATTGTGGACCATGTAAATTGTTAATTTATTTTCCTGCTTAATATTATAACTGTTTAATTTCTGCAATTATCTGTGATGCTTGCGTAGTTTCCACACCATCTTTTAACCCTTCCGAGTCTTCGGGCTCGTGGGTGGCGGTACGAGTCTCGGGTTATCGGGCCTTCCCGGTAATCGGATTCTCGGGTCGTTACAACTGGTATCAGAGCGCGGTTGTGGAATTACATGAGAATCATAGGTAATTGTAGTGGTCCACTAGTTCACAACGATGATGTACATGTGACGCTGGCATTGGGCACCGTGTGTTTAGTTTGACCTTGCCGTTTTCGTGTTTTCTGTCTTTTGCTTCAGGAGCGAGTATGGCGCCGAGGAGGAGTTCTCGCTCTCAACAGGGGCAGTCGGCTGGAGGTCAGGAGATTCAACGGGGGGTCCAGAGGGACCAGGAGGAGCATAGCAGAGTTCCGGGGGCTACCGAGTCCGCGGATGCTGCGAGAGCTCCGGGGGCCGAGGATTTCTTCCGTGGCATGTACAATCTCATGTCTCAGCAGTTCGGCGGAGAGGCCGGTGAAGGCTCGTCAGTCAGGGGTGGGCCAGGCCGAGCAGTGAGGGACTTCATGCAGTTCCATCCACCATACTTTAGCGGTCAGGCAGACCCTGATGCGGCTCGTGATTGGCTCGATGAGATGGAGCGGGTGTTAAGTTCTGCGAAGAGTGCTGTCGAGGACAGTGTGGTTTTGGCCTACAACCAGTTGCAGGGTACGGCTCAGAGGTGGTGGTCTTCTGAGTGGAAGACGTCCTTTCAGCTTCGTCCACTTGAGCAGATCGAGTGGGATGACTTTGTCAGTGCTTTCGAGCATACGTACTGTCCAGACGTCGTTGCTACGCAACGGATGCGGGAGTTTCTAGAGCTGGTGCAGGGTGACATGTCCGTGTTGCAGTACAGGGCCCGATTTGTTGAGCTGGGTCGGTACGCACCTCATATCATGGAGCATGAGAGGGTGAGGACCGTGCAGTTTGTGCAGGGCTTGAGGCTGGAGCTGAGGCACCATTTGATCGCGAATGGGGCCACTGATCTAGAGACGGCGTCTCGTGTTGTGATTTCTTTGGAGATGGATATGCAGAGGACTCGAGGACCGATCAGCCAGGGGCAGTCTGTGTCAGGTCGCAGCCAGCAGTCGGCTACCCAGCAACAGGGTTCCTTCCAGCATGCGTCGGGTGGTTCAGGAGTACCGGCATCGGCAGCTTCGGTGACAAGATCTGCGTCCTTTGGCTCGAAGGTCAAGAAGTTCTTGAAGAAGAATTTCTGTAAGAAGCACAAGGATCAAGGGCAGGCTTCATCGGGCAGTGTACAGCAGCCGTTTCCTTTGCAGCGTCAGGGATCGGTGGGTGGATCGCGAGGACCTTGTCCACAGTGTGGTGGGACCCACCCATGCAGGCAGTGCACGGCGCCGATCATCTATTTTCGGTGTGACCAGCCAGGGAATATGGCGCGAGACTGTCCTCAGAGGCCGCCGCAGCAGCAGGTTCCCCAGCAGCAGCAGCAGCAGCAGCAGCAACAGGGGCAGTATCCGCCGCTACCCAGGTCAGCTAGCGTGGGAGGCAGGCAGAGAGCTCGAGGCCAGATCACGCACTTGACCAGGGCAGAGGCAGTGGCGTCGCAGCTCGTGGAAGGTACCGTTCAGATTTTGGGTTGTGCGGCTCAGGTTTTATTTGATTCTGGCGCGTCTCATTCGTTTATTTCGGAGGATTTCGCGTCGAGCGTCGAGGAGCCGGTGACCCAGTTGTCCTGTGATTTGGCAGTGGAGTTGCCTTCGGGTGACTTTATGGTCACTCCGTATTGCTTCGACCAGGTTCCGGTGTGGATCGATGGCTGGAGTATGCCAGGCAGGTTGTATGCGTTGCAGCTTCGGGATTACGATGTGATTCTAGGCATGGATTGGCTCGAGACTCATGGAGCGGTGGTGGATTGTGGAATGAAGAGGGTCTACTTCCAGCATCCGAGCAAGAGGACCTTCTATTTCCAAGGTATCCGTTCCACCTCTTCTCGATTTCTTATCTCTGCTATTCGAGCCCGTCGATTGCTTGATTCTGGTTGTCAGGGTTTTCTCGCGTCAATGATTGGGTCTGACCGGATGGAGCCGGATGTCGAGGACATTGCGGTGGTGTGCGAGTTTCCCGATATTTTTCCTGAGGAGTTGTCTGGATTACCTCCCCAGCGGGAGATCGATTTCGTGATCAAGGTTGTACCTGGTACGGGACCTTTGGCGAAGGCTCCCTACCGTATGGCCCCCGCTGAGTTGAGGGAGTTGAGGGCGCAGTTGCAAGAGCTGTTGGCCAAGGGGTACATTCGTCCGAGCTTTTCCCCTTGGGGTGCGCCCGTGTTGTTCATGAAGAAGAAGGACGGTAGTCTGCGGCTATGCATTGACTATCGGCAGCTGAATGAAGTGACCATTAAGAACAAGTATCCGTTGCCGCGGATTGATGATTTGTTCGACCAGCTTCAGTCTGCGCGAGTGTTCTCGCGGATTGATTTGCGGTCTGGTTACTATCAGCTGAGGATTCGTGAGTCCGATGTGGAGAAGACTGCATTCAGTTCGAGGTACGGGCATTATGAGTTTCTGGTGATGCCGTTTGGGCTCACCAATGCCCCAGCTGCCTTCATGGACTTGATGCAGAGGGTGTTTCATCCGTATTTGGACCAGTTTGTTGTCATCTTTGTGGATGACATCCTTGTTTATTCGCGGTCTGCTGAGGAGCATGCGTACCATTTGGGTGTGGTGCTGCAGACGTTGCGAGATCACCAGTTGTATGCGAAGCTCAGTAAGTGCGAGTTTTGGCTCAGCGAGGTGCACTTTCTGGGGCATGTGATTTCTGGTGATGGCATTTCCGTGGACCCCGCCAAGGTCGAGGCAGTAATGCAGTGGCCGAGGCCGAGGTCGGTGACGGAGATCCGGAGTTTCTTGGGGCTTGCGGGTTATTATCGTTGGTTTATCCAGGATTTTTCCCGCATTGCGACCCCGATGACGAGGCTCACGCGGAAGGATGTGCCTTTCGTTTGGTCCGAGGAGTGTGAGCAGAGCTTCAGTGAACTGAAGAGGTTGCTCACCTCGGCTCCGGTGTTGGTTTTGCCTTCTGGATCGGGAGGTTTCGTGGTGTGTGCGGATGCTTCCGGGGTTAGATTGGGTGCTGTTTTGATGCAGCATGGTAGAGTGGTGGCTTATGCATCTCGGCAGCTAAAGCCCCATGAGGAGAACTACCCTACCCATGACCTTGAATTGGCAACAATGATCTTCGCGCTGAAGATCTGGAGGTATTATCTGTACGGCGAGAAGTTCAAGGTGTTCACTGACCATCAGAGTTTGAGGTATGTGTTCTCGCAGAGAGATCTGAACCTCAGACAAAGGCGTTGGATGGAGTTCATGAAGGACTATGACTTCACCCTGTCTTATCAGCCGGGCAGGATGAATGTCGTCGCCGATGTCTTGAGTCGGAAGGTGGCGGTCAGTACCTTGATGCTGAGGAAGTGGAGGCTCTGGGAACAAGTGCCCGAAGTTTCCTTCAGGCTCAAGATTCCCCAGGAGCGAGGGTTGGCAGTGCTTGCGAGTCTGACTGTCACTCTTGCTATCCGTCGTCAGGTGATAGAGGCTCAGCATGCGGACCCTGAGTTGCCCCGGATTCTTGCGATGGCTGACGTAGAGCTCGGCGAGGACGGTGCTGCGAGGTTTCGTGGCAGGTTGTACGTCCCAGCGGAGGAGCAGGTTCATCGTGCGGTGCTGCGCGAGGCTCATGGGAGCAGGTACACTGTACACCCGGGTGCGACGAAGATGTATCGGAACTTGCGGAGGCAGTTCTGGTGGCCTGGCATGAAGAGAGATGTTGCCGAATTTGTGGCCAGGTGCCTGATCTGTCAGCAGGTTAAGGCGGAGCATCAGCGACCAGGCGGTACTCTCCAGCCCTTGGATGTTCCTGCTTTGAAGTGGGACCATGTGACCACGGATTTTGTGGTGGGGTTGCCAAGGACCCCGAGTGGGCAGGACAGTATTTGGTTGCTGGTGGATCGGCTGACGAAGGTGACGCGGTTGTTACCGGTCAAGGTCAGCTGGAGCGTGCCTAAGTTGGCTCGTCTTTATGTGGAGCGGATCGTGCCGTTGCATGGGATTCCCATTTCGATCATGTCGGATCGGGATCCGCGCTTCACTTTTGGATTCTGGAGGAGTTTCCAACGAGCTCTTGGCACGGAGTTGGCGTTTAGCTCGGCGTATCATCCACAGTCAGATGGTCAATCTGAGAGGACCATTCAGACTTTGGAGGATATGCTGAGATCCTGCTGCCTGGAGTGGCAGGGGAGTTGGATTCATCACCTACCGTTGGTGGAGTTTGCCTATAACAACAGCTATCATTCGAGCATCGGCATGGCTCCTTATGAGGCTTTGTACGGGCGTCCTTGTCGGACTCCACTTGATTGGTTTGAGGTGGGTGAGCGTGTTTTGACGGGACCAGAATTGGTGCAGCAATGTGTGGATGTTGTGCACCTGGTTCGTCAGAACATGTTGGCGGCCCAGAGTCGGCAGAAGAGCTATGCTGACCGTAGGAGGCAGCCCCTCGAGTTCGCCGTGGGCGATCATGTGTTCTTGAGAGTTTCTCCGATGAAGGGGGTGATGCGTTTTGGACGGCGTGGGAAGCTGAGTCCCCGCTATATTGGTCCTTTCGCAATTGTGGAGCGCATCGGTGAGGTTGCTTACCGGTTGCAGTTACCTCCTGAGTTGGCGTCGGTGCATGACGTGTTCCACGTCTCGATGTTGCGAAAGTATATGCCCGATGACTCTCATGTACTCGAGTTTTCTGTTTGGCCTGAGGTGACTCCAGATCTTTCTCTCCCAGAGTTTCCGATCCGCGTGGAGGATAGGCGAGAGCAACGCCTGCGGAACAAGGTCATTCCCTTGGTAAAGGTCGTGTGGCAGCGACACTCTGGTGGTGAGGCTTCGTGGGAACGTGAGGACGAGATGCGTCAACAGTTTCCGTATCTGTTTGAGTGAGTCTTCCTCTTCTTTCCCCTTGGGTTGTTCTCAATTTCGAGGACGAAATTCCTTAAGGGGGGAGGGCTGTAATATCCCGGACCTTTCAGATCCTTCTTCGTGGGTCCCGGATCTGGTTTTTGGAGCGTCCGGCTCCGTTGTGTTCAAAATTTCGTTTCGGACATCTTTCGTGTTCGGGTCGGTGCGATCCGGAGTCGTTTCGGAGGCCCGGAGGCGTTCCGCGGCTTTTTCCGCGCGTGTTTCCCGATTTCCGGCGCGGGTTTCGGCTTTTCCTTCGGACGCTCGCTGCGGGTTAACTGGGCCGTTCACCCGGGCACGAGTGGTACCGTTGCGATCGGTGCGTTCCGAGGATGCCGGAAACGTATTTTTCTATTTTTCGGTATTTTTCAGAAAATTCAGATTTTCTATAAAGCCTAATCCTTTTTCTTTTCTTTTTCCCTTTTCTCTTTCTTCTTCCTCTTCCTCTCTCTCGCGACCGTGAGCCCTCCTCTCTCTCCCTCTCTCCCATTCAGATGCGGCGAGCCCCTCTCCAGCTGTTGACGGCGGTAGGGTGACGGCGCGGACGCGTGGGCGACGATGAGGCGATCTTGTGGGCGTGCGGCGAGCGTGGGGAGCGTGGGGAGTTCGTGAAGCTTCGAGCATTCTTCGTGATTCGTGATCGATCCGACGGAGCATTCGCTCCATTGAGGTAGGGTGACGTTCCTTAGCCTCATGCCGATCTTTTCCGTGATTTATAGGCCGCGGGGAGGCCGAGAGGGGATCGTTTGAGCGTTTTTGGGTTTTTCCATGATTTGGGGAGAGCTCGCCTGATCTATGGATTCGATGCATGATTTCGTATTTTGATGGCCTAGAATCAAGCTAGGGGTCCCCAGGGGTCTTCCCCTTTGTTTTCCCCCTCTCCTTTGGAGGCATGGGGGCGTGGTTAGAATTTTTGGACGTTCTTACCGTTTTCGGCCGCGGACTGAGAACGCGCTATACTCCAGTAGCGCGTTCTTGGAGGTCGCGCTGCCCCGACCGAGCGCGTTCATCAGAGAAGATGAACAGTAGGGCGGTTCGTGTCGCGCTATGGGGTCCTAGCGCGATTATCCTTGTCGCGCTAGGAGGACCTAGCGCGATGGTCCTTGTCGCGCTAGGGTTCCCTAGCGCGATGGTCCCTGTCGCGCTAGGGAGACCTAGCGCGATCTTCTCTGTTGCGCTAGGGTTCCCTAGCGCGTTCTTCCGTGTCGCGCTGGGTATCCCTAGCGCGACCTGTCCTTCTGTCGGGTGTCTCTCTTGGGCCGTGTGTGCGTCCCGGGCACCCCGTGGAGTTCCGTGACCGTGTCTTTGGTGTCTGGAGGTTCAGTTTGCCTTGGTCATGAGTTTGGCCGTGGGTGGTACGTCCGTTTTTCTCCGACCGTGGCCCCGTTGACGGAGCTAGTACGTGGGGTGATTCCCACACGTTGTCGAGTTCGGACGTCATTTTCCGTTGACTTGAGAGTCTACTCCTTCAGTGACCCTCCACTAGTCGTAGCCCACCAGTACGAGGTGCTGGTCTCACTTGGGAGTGGTGTACGGGCACCCACCTTTCGAGACGGTTTGTGGACCGGTTACCGTAGGCCCTTCGTCTTAGCCAGAGTCCGGCTGCGGGGGAAAACCGGTCAGAGGGCCAGACCTAGGACGCGTGGTCTGTGTGTGCACACGTGGTTGGGGGCGGTTGGACCCACATCGATGGGCGTGACCCCAGCTAGTCACTTGTTTATGGTTACTTGTACGGTGTTTGCGCCTCGGGTAGGACCTACCACGTCAGGCGGTTCACCTGCGGTGCGGTGTAAGACGTCAGGGGACGCTACCGGCTGTGCTTCTAGTGGGTGGTACTCCTGTCGAGTACGGAGTGTCAGACTGACAGTCGTGTGTTTCCGACCTTCGGGTTTGGCGGTTCGACCGTTGGTTTCGGTCTTCTCGTACCGTGGCACGTGTGTCGGCTTGCGTGCCGTAGGGTCTAGTTCTATAGAGTAGAGGGCTTTCCTTTCTGAGGTACTTTCCTACCGCTAGAGTAGTGGTTTCTCATTTTACGAGGTAGGGTTCGAGTGATCCCTACTGAGTCTTGTTCTGAGACTCATTCCCTGCGTGTTTTCACCATGTTTCAGGTGAGGCGCCACCTTCGGGGAGCGCGTCAGGAGCGCAGCGTGGTGCGGGTGCCCAGAGGTAGTGCCAGAGGTCAGAGCCGGGGGATGCCCCGTGTAGCTGTACTTTTCTTCTTGTCACTGTACTAGTCGTGGACTACTGTTGCTGTTGTTGTTATTTTATTGTGGACCATGTAAATTGTTAATTTATTTTCCTGCTTAATATTATAACTGTTTAATTTCTGCAATTATCTGTGATGCTTGCGTAGTTTCCACACCATCCTTTTAACCCTTCCGAGTCTTCGGGCTCGTGGGTGGCGGTACGAGTCTCGGGTTATCGGGCCTTCCCGGTAATCGGATTCTCGGGTCGTTACACACCCAGTCATGGAAGCGTCTATCTAGTCGTGTCTTTTCCTATTTCTTGAGTCTAGCATTGTAATTTTTCCTCTTTATTGAGTCTAAGTTTGTCATTTGGTATTCTCCTATTTGAAGGTTATATAAGACAATTGGTAGTTTCAATGAATAAAGGATTTGGTTTATCTCTACTTTTATGCGCTTTGTCTATAAGGTCGAATTCCTTATGCTCTGATTGACATGAATGATACAAACTCGTCACGCGTACTTGGTTCCTTCCGCACTCGGGACGTGACAGGTTGGCTACCTCTCCACTTCTCTACCCTTTCTTCTTTCCTCGCTCAATCTTTTCTTCTCCTCTTCTTGTAATTGTCTTCTCTGATCTCTCTCCTTTCAGCGGTGCTTGAAATGGGCCAATTTATAGGCAAAACAGAGGTGCCGGTGATCTGGTGGGAGGGGAGGCCTGGAGCCGGATCACCGGCCCGCCTCTTGTTCACCTCGCCAATTCAAGGTGGTGAAGGGGGGGTGGCCGATTCATCTTATCATGCTTGTTCATTGGGCGAGAAAGGGGTGGCCGATTCATCCTATGGCGTCGATTCATTGGGTGAGAAGAGGGGGGGTGGCCGATTCATCTTGGTCACCCAAAGGCTATTTTGGTAAGTCTTGACTTTTCCATCGCTCCGTTGGCTCCGGACTGGGCCAGACGAATGCTTGATGTCTGGTAGTGCTCTTGATTTGACGGAACGCCTCTGGGGTGCCGAACTCGAGGTCCTCGGGCTTCAGCTTGCAGTTTCGAGTAATTCCTGACACGTGCCGTACCCGTGTCAGATTGCTCGGGTTTTAGCCTGATTCGACCTTCGGCACCGTTATTTGTGTCACAAGACCTACCCCATGGATGTGCAGAGCATCTTCGTCAAGTGGACGACCACTCGAAGTATTTTCTCCCTCTTTGGGCAGCTTTTCGGCCTCTTACAGACCTTTCCGGTGTAGTCCGTACCCTGATTGGGTCACTCAGGCTTTTCTACTGATATCACCTTCGAAACTCCGTTTTGTGAAACTAGGGGCATTTCTTCATCTTGGGAGACGTCCCGAGATGATTTGTCATGGGGTTCTTGGTACTCTATTAGGTAGCCTGGGGTTTCAGCAGTCCGAGTGGACCTCCTCTCAGGTTCTTTCAATTCTTCCACCCTAGTCGATTATTCTTCTGGCTGCTAGGGTGTATTTGCCATATAGTGACATTTTGGATGTCAACATCCGCTTAAAGCTACAATACGATATCGAAACAGTTCAAAGTTGCATACAGAAGAGATGAAAAGGATCCAAATTGGAGGAAGTCAAAGTATTCCTAATAAGACATTTGATAGGCAGAGACAACACTGCAACGGACTCGACGATGAAGACTCGACACCAAAAAGGCAACATACCAGCATGAACTAGGACCACATATGCCATCGGTTCGCCTTCAGTTCGCAAATAGCTCATGAAAAGTGAAGCGGCACTGATTCAGGCCAGATTTGGTGCCAAATCAGTCGTTCACGCCTCCTGCATGTGCCCCAGCGCTGGATCATCGAACTAGTGCTAGTTCACGTGACTGGGTGCCTATAAGAGAACCCAGTCCTTGGCTATTCAAAAAAAAGAGAGAGAGGAAGAGAATAGAGAAAAAGGAGGAAAAAAAAAGAGAAGAAGCTAGGGAAATGAAGAGGGTTAGAAGGAAAAGAAGAGAGGAAAAGAACAAGAAAAGAGAGAGAAAGAAGGAAGGGAAAGGGGAGTGCCCATTGTAGGTAGGGGTCATTCTTGAGATATGCTCAAGAGGCTCTTCTATGTGTCCAGATTTCTGTGAAATTTTCTGCATGATTTATGTCTATTGTGCATTTATATACCTTTCGTGTTGTTTATTTACTTCTCTCTTCTCATCTTCGCCCCTATTTCTAGAACCTTTTTTTTCTCGCGTGTTTCAAGCTATCAGTCGATTAGGTATTAGGACGATTCCATCCTTTTGAGTGAGGGTTTGATCGTGCTGGATAAGGAAATTTCCCCTGTTGAAAGCAGCGCTTGGAATCTGTTCTGAACCACGGGCATGATTCCAAGTCGAAGGCCATCCGAGACTTTCTTGTGAGACAACAGACCGATCACACCGCTATCACTCTCCCCCATTTCCTTTTTAACGATTACTTAAAGAGGCAAGGACCCATGAGAATCTGACGTCGATAGGGCTCTATAACATCAAGAAATCTGTAACGACCCAAGATCCGGATACCGGGAAATACCCAATACCATTCGAATCCATGCCCGCCACCCACGAGCCGGAGGGCTCAGAAGGGTTAGAAGGAGTGTGGAGGTACATTGAAATATGAAATAAAGTGGGCACAATTATATAATTAACAGTTTAAATAATAGAAATGAAATTATATTTTCAATTAAATAACTAACTATAGAGTCCAGTCCAACAAAGTACAATCTACAGGGAAAGAAACGTACCCTCACGCCGAGTGAACACTCGGCCTCGCGAGCTGGCAACTACGAACCTCCACGCTACACCTCCGAACCTCGAGGAGGAACTGCTACACCCGAAAAGTAGGGGGTGAGCCTCATCTCATTGGCTCAGTAGGGGTCCTGCGGAAGCCTACCACGAAACAACGGTGATAAAGGAAAGCAGTGCTAACAAGAGCAACAACAATAGTGGAAGTAGCAACGGTAACGATAGAAGGAACAACCATAACACGGTAGCCGATGAAACCTCAACTCTAAGCTACTCCTAACGGTATAGAAAGCACGCCCCGATCTCACAGTCGGGGGACCACCTAACAGACTGGAAATCCTGGCTATGCTACCAAAAGAATTGCCACGAGAGCTCTGTCATGAAGGCCCGCCCTCACAGGCGACTACCAACCCAAGACCATACGGTCCGGGAAAAATAGTCACGACCTCGCAGTCGTGAACCCTACACCGTCTACAGGTGAAACCTAGGTAACCCTACCAGAAACCCTAGACCTCGGTGTCGGGAGGACACACGGAAGCTACACGTAAAACCACGACTCGTAGATGGGAAACTAAACCTCGAGTCACGAGAATCATATGTCACGTGACGGGAGTACCTACTCACCAGAAACAAGGCCGGATGCATCCACTGACGACTTAGTTCGCACCTCAAGTGTCTCCCTCACCCCGAGCGCAACTGAGACATCGTACTAGTAACCACACGATAAGGGTCTAGTCGGGGTCATGCTCGTCAGCACGCGTCCGAAGTCCTCGACCATGTGTGCACACACTGACTGACTGCACTACATTAGGCCCTCTAGCTGGTTTTCCTCCCTGCCAGGACTCGAGCCGCTACAGTGGGAGGCCCTACGGCAAACCAGCCTAAAAATCGTCACTCTCGGGATAGCTCTCCACCTACTCCCTGGTGGGTAAGCACAGGCGTGCCTAGGCAAGCTACGACTAGTGGGGGGTCACTAAATGTGAACACTCTCCGTAGATAGGAAAACACCGGAGGTCACGCACGCACCCATTGCGAGTAACACGAAGTACCATGTGGCTCGGGGCCACCAGACTCGGGATAGTCATCTAGACCTACCAAAGCAACGGTCCTTGAGTCACAGAGACTCAGGTCAAGACCGTCGTATGAGACGGCACAATGCTGTCAATCTGCCCAACCCCTAACGTCATAAACCACGATCGAATACTCTTTATGACAGCCCACAACTGCCGAGTTATTTCCCTTTTCAAGGGGAAAGCTCGAGAAACCCCCAGACCCAGGCTAGGTCACTGAACATACAGTTCATAGGCCATACGCATGGCCCATACGGAAACCGATTTCTGAGAAAGCTAATGGTGTGCAGAAATAGCCCTCCGTACTTATACTGATACACGGTGACTCGATCTAGCGAAATAGGAAAGCTCGAAACACACGGGGTCACCCGGACCCTCAAAACCATGGGCACGCTAATTGAGGTAATATTATACCTCCGGACACCCAAAAATACGGTCACGGTACCCACGGGGTGTCTGGGACATCCACGGGGCCATAGGTCGACCAAAGGGTCACAACCGGGTCGACCGGAGGCCATGACGGGTGAAGAAGAAGCCTTTCGGTCGACCAAACCCCAGGGTCGGTCGATCGGCGGGTTGAACAGGTTGACCCAGCCCACAAGGCTAGTCTATGCAGGCTGGATCGGTCGATCGGCCCAATGGTTCAGTCGATCGGTCAAAGACTAGCCGCCCCATCTGACCTAGGTCGGTCGACCAGTCCATCTGGTCGGTCAACCGATCCAAGGCAGATGGCCCTACTACACGCCATCGGTTGACTGATCCTCTCCGTCGGTTGATCGATTCCGACGACGCAGCGACGAGGGCTCCACCGTGGGAGCTCAAACCATGCCCCACTCAACCCATTTGAGGGGGAAAGCATGGGGAAACCCTTCCCCAACCTCCTTAACACCGGGAGGTCCCATTCAATCCATAAAAATGTCGCCAAATCAATCGAATCATCTCACACCCCAAAAACTTGCATTTTAACCCCATCAGGAAAGGAAACCACCCTCGACCTCACCACGGCCTACAAAACACTGGAAAAATAGAATGCACGGGTCAGGGATCCATCCCCCTACCTCCACCGAAGATTTCCCGCGCCGACATCACCGATTCCACGCGAAAATGCTTCACAAATGTCATCGGGTTCATGGTGGAACGATTTTTTTATCTTTATCTAAATTTATTTATTTATTTGGTTTGTTTATTTGGTTACTAATTAGGCGTGCCAGTCACTGTCGTGACAATTCATTATGCGCTCATCTAACTGATCAGACAATTATGGGTGATCGTGTCGGGACCCAAAACCCGTCGTACCATAAAGGCTACGACGTTAATTACGTCCCTCCGAAAGAGGGACAACCCTTGATTAATTGCCAAAATAAAGACCATGGGGCCCATATAATTAAAGATGCAATTGCATGCAAGCACACAATATGATAGTACTTATTTATTAAATCGACTCTCGGTACGAGGCGGAGAACTTAGGTCCGAGGACCACCATCATGCATAGTGATAGCTTCAGGTCGAGCGTAACCTGGCTTCCCGCTAATCACCATTTAATATATCGGAGAATCGGATCATGCAAGCATGCAATATAACAGTATTCAGTATTATCGTTTATTATTTGTTTGATCATTTATTTATAACTTTGAGAGAGATTTCGACAGTGCCACCCTGCTCCGAGGGGTATCGGGGCCTTTTTATTTTGAAGCTGTGCATAACACTATGGTGCACATACATGTACCCATGAAGTAGCCCGGGTGTGACCGTATTCGAGCAAGTTCGGAGATTATCGGGACAATGTATGTCGGGGAACGAAAATTTTGATATTTGAGAAGTGAGGAAATGCAGTTGAAATCTGATCAAAACGAACTAAATTCAGTGAGTTATCGGCTCGGGACAAGGCCATGCTTTGGCTAAAATGGGAGTGAGTCCCGAGAACCAGGCACGACCCATCGGAGCGGCATTAATATTCCATACCCGGGGTCTAGGGAAGGTGAAGGCTCTGGAGTAGACACAGTCATGCTCATTGTTCTTTATTTATTCATGTTATTATTTTAGACGCATGAATGCCTTTGTTCTCATTTTTTTACTTATGTCATCCCTTTTTCATTGCTCATTTATTATTTATTATTTATTTATTTATTTATTTATTTATTTATTTATTTATTTATCATTTTTATATATTGGAGGCATTCATCTTTTAATTTCTTTATTGTCATTTATTTGACTGTTACTCGTTCATCATTCCTTTATTGTTTATTTATCACTTTTATTCTTTTTTTTATTATTATCGTTAGTATGTTATTATCATTTATTTAACCATTATTTGTTCATTGTGTGTTTTTTTTATTTCTCACTTTCACTTTCTTCCTTTTTTTTATATATCCTTTCTCCTTTATTATTTATTTATTTTATTGTAGCCATTTCTTTATTTCCCCATCTTTGAATGAGGGTGTTTTGATCGTTTTATTGTTTGTTTCCTTTTATATAGATATATACATATATATGGCATGGGAAGGTGTTGGACATATATGTCGGTTTGATTGTTTCGTTTGATTAATATGTGTGAGCATGGATTAGTATTAGTGGAGAGATTAGTGTTAAGAGTGGTTACTTTTAATTGGTGTTTAGCGGGTATGGGTGCGTTGCGTTTGGGTTGTGTTGGTTGATTTGTCTTCTTTTTTTTATATACATATAAGTATGAAGAGGGGGAATGGGTGCAGCCGCCCATGGCCTACCTCTCGGCGTGGCTTTCTTCTAAAATAGTTGGAATGGCGCCGGGGGAGTGAAATGGTGCCGAGAAGGGGGGAAATGGCGCCGGGGGAGTGAAATGGCAACGAGTGTTGAGTATACCCAGGTGATTTTGATGATAACAAAACCCAGGTTATATGTTTTCTCATGTGCTATGTTTCAACAATCAAGTTTGATTTTAACACGCATTCAAAGTTACTTCACCATGTGTTATGCTTAATTGTCTAAACCCTTCCAAATGCATAAATCCTTGTGTTGGTTTCTAAACCACCAAGGCTAAGCTTAAACCCACTCACCTTGATTGCAATAAGGTAGCCATAAACTGATTCGTTCATGTATGATATTGCATTGGCTAACCTTTTATTTTTTGCAGAAAACCCAGCCAGCGATCGACCGCCAGCTTCTAGCGGTCGACCGGTTTTCCCAGCAACGAACGGGCATTTCCTGTAAAATTTCAGCTCGACTGCCAGCTTACACAACTCAACCGCCAGCTTCGAAAAGCCCCTATTTTTGACTTTTTGTTCCCAACGTGGGAAGTCTTTCTTCTAGGAATTGTTTAATCCCAAAGCCACCAATTTCACCATGATTTGTGGATATGGTCTGTGGCATGTCCCTTGACCACCCAAGATCTATAAATAATCTCATTGGGGTCAAAAACCTAATTGATTCAAGCAAGATCAAGGGAGACCATCAAGGAGAAGAAGAGGTGCACTGTAGCTCCGTGAACAGTGCTTCGAGCAAGAAGTTCTTCATCCAAGTGCAAGCTTCTCAAGTTGATTCGAAGGCCATTGAAGTGTAGATCGAGCGGGGAGCCAGCTTCATCAAATACCATCTTCATCCACTAAGTAGGAGCTTGAATTTGTGTTTTCATTTTCTATTTTCACATTCCAATCTTACTGGGCTTTAATTTTGTGTTCTTGTAATATTCAAACATCTGTGTGTGTGTGGATCTACGCAGATCCGTGTGTGTGTGTGAGTGATCTCCTTATCCTTCACTCTTCTTTGTGTTTTGGTGCTTATGCACCTTCGTGGGAATTCTGAATTCACACGAGTGTGTGTGTGTGTGTGTGTGCTTTGATTATGTAACATTCTACAAGATAGTGTGTGAATCCTCACAGTCAGTGAGGGGTGGACGTAGGTTGCAGTTGTTTCATCCGAACCACCTAAAAATCGTGGTGTTCTGTGTGGTTTGATCCTTATCTCCTGCCTCCTATTCTGTTCTAGATTGGTTGCATACTGCGCTATCATAGTTCCTTTGTTTAGATCTAGCTTTATTAACCTCCTTACGGGAGATCTTTGGTATATCAAAAGGTAGCTTTTGATCGACACGGTCAATCCTGTCAGGAGGAAAATACCTTGTGTGAGAGAATCTTCGGATTCCCGAACTCCGCCTAGTATCAAAGAACGGTTGTAAGGGTTGTTTTAGCCAGATTCGTTTCGTTATCCATCTGATCTATTCTTGTTTGTTGCTTGCTCCTAATACTTGATTTTAAATCGGGTATAAGTTCTTAAAATATGTAATCACCTAATTCACCCCCCCCCCCTCTTGGGTGTCATTGATCGCGGGACTTCAATTGGTATCATAGCTAAGGCTCTATTTCTTTCAGGTCTAACGATCTAGAGTAAGATCCAGATCAATGGCAAACAAGAGTATGATGCCAGAGGGTCACTCCATTCATCGTCCTCCTTACCTCGATGGCTCAAATTATTCCTATTGGAAAAATAGGATGCATGTTTTTCTAAGAGCCCGATAGTATGAGATCTGGAGAGTTGTGGACAAAGGTCCTTACAAACTCGGAGAGGATGAAGAAAAATGGACACCCGAGGAAATTAAGAAATGCACTGTAAATTTCAATGCTATGAACATTATGCAATGTTCTATACATCCTAATGAGTTTTCTTGTGTATCCATGTGCAGTTCAGCAAAGGAGATGTGGGACAAGTTGCGGCTGATCTATGAAGGAACCTCGGAGGTCAAGGAGACCAAGGCCAACCTTTTGGTCCGAGATTATGAGCTCTTCAAGATGAAGCCTGAAGAGACAATTTCAGATATGTTCACAAGGCTAACCGAGATCACGAATGGTCTCAAAAGCCTTGGCCAAGATTACACTAATTCTGAGCTCGTAAGAAAAGTGTTGAGATCCCTTCCTCCTGCGTGGCACACCAAGGCCACAGTCATTGAAGACTCCAAGAATCTGTCCACACTCACTCGCGATGAGCTCATAGGGTCACTCATGACCTATGAGATAAATATGAAGAGGACAGCTGAGGAAGATATGAAGAAAAAGAAGGTAATTGGATTGAAAGCTCATCAATCTGATGAAAACTTTCAAGAAGAAGAATCAAGTGAAGGAAGCAACGAATAAGAAGACTTGGCCATGATAACCCGCCAAGTGAATAGGTTTTTGAGGAAGAGAAGAAACTTCCAAGGCAATTTCAGAAAGGGGCAAAGGAAGCCCACTCAAACCAAGGGCGAGCCAAGCAAACCAAGTGGCATTATATGCTACGAATGTAAGAAGCTCGGGTACATGAGGGGAGAGTGGCCAGATCTGAAGAAGAAATTCAAGAAAGATAATTTCAGAAAGCCCAAAGCCATGGTCGCCACGTGGAGCGATGAAGAGGACGAACCGTCCGATGATGAGATACAAGAGCTCGTGGAGAGCCTATGTCTCATGGCACACGAGGATAACTCAACGGAGGTAAATTCTGACCCTGATTTTATTTCCAATGAACAATGGGAGTCTGAATATGAAAAACTGTATACTAAATACAAGAAAATCAGACCTGAAAATAAAACTCTCAAACAGAAAATTGATGATTTGTCACATGAAGATATCTTTATTAAGTTTAAAAAATTAGAACAGGAATGGTTTGAGGTAACGGAAGAAAAAGAAAGTCTTCTACAAACGATTTCAGATTGTGAAAAAGCCAAAGAAGAGCTATCTTGCAAAATGTCTGAAATGGAGAAAGTGTGTGAAAAAATGAAAACTGAAGAAAAAATTTTGAAATCCACAAACTCAGAACTTGAAAAGAAAACTGTGAGTTTGGATAAAGAAGTGGCTGAACTTCAGTCCACCTTGTCAAGATTTGTAAAGGGCAAACAAAATTTAGATAACTTGTTGGGAGTTAAAGTCAATTTTCAAAAGGAAGGACTGGGATACACTCCTCAAAATAAAAAATCTTTTGAACATAAGATCACTACATCCTTTGTTTCCGAAAAAGATAACAACCATACTTCATGTTCCAATTCTAAACCAAAACATGTCCAACCCAAACCACGATAATTTCAAAGAAAGTTTGCACCTGTTAACTGTTATCATTGTGGTAGATTTGGTCATGTTATTACAAATTTCTAGTTCAAACAAAGTCCACCAAGAAATCATATTTTTTGGACCAAGAAAAGATATGCACAGAACTGGACTAACTCCTACGGACCCAAACTAGCTTGGGTACCAAAACCATTTGCATGAGAATGTTGATTCTTGCAGATATGTCTTAAAGCCAGGGGGAGCAAGTGGTACTTGGACAGCGACTGCTCAAGGCATATGACAGGGGACAGGAAAGCGTTCTCTATGCTGCAAGACAATGATGGAGGCTCAGTTGCCTTTGGTGGAAAAGACAAAGGTAAAATAATTGGAATTGGCAACATAGGTAAGAATTTTGAAACTTTGATTGAAAATGTTCTTTTGGTAAAAGGTTTGAATCATAACTTACTGAGCATAAGCCAACTGTGTGACAAAGGCTTCAAAATTATTTTTGATGAAACCCATTGCCTTGTCATAAATAAAACTTCCAATGAAATCAGATTCATCAGCAAGAGAAACAACAATGTATATACCATTGATATTGATGATGTTTCTTGTGATGATATGTGTTTGGTAGCTAACAATCATGACAATGCATGGCTATGGCACCGAAGACTAGGTCATGCTAGTTTTGGAGTAATCTCCAAGTTGTCTGAACATGACTTGGTGAATGGTTTGCCAGAGTTAAAGTTTGAAAGTGATAAAATTTGTGAGGCTTGCACAAAAGGCAAGCAAACATGCATATCCTTCAAAAATAAGAACATTGTTTCTACCACCCGACCTTTGGAATTGCTGCATCTTGATTTGTTTGGCCCAACTAGGACATCCAGCCTAGAAGGGAAATCCTATGGTTTCGTTATTGTTGATGATTATTCCATATTCACTTGGGTCTTATTTCTATCCAATAAAAATGACGCATTGATGGAATTTTAAGTGTTTTGTAAGAAAATCCAAAATGGTAGAGGCTACCTTATCACCACTATCCAAAGTGATCATGGTGGCGAATTTAAAAATCATGAGTTCAGCAATTTATGTGAAGAGCACGGGTATACACACAACTTCTCATCACCAAGGACGCCCCAACAAAATGGAGTAGTGGAGAGAAAAAATAGAACATTGATAGACATGGCACGGACTATGTTAAGTGAAAGCTCTCTACCAAAATATTTTTGGGCTGAGGTAATAAGTACAACATGTTACATCATCAACAGGGCAATGGTAAGGCACATTTTGAAGAAAACTCCATATGAGCTCTACAAGGGTAAGAAACCGAATATTTCCCATCTTAAACCCTTTGGTTGTTCATGTTTCATCTTGAACAATGGTAAGTCCAACCTAGGTAAGTTTGATGAGAAAAGTGACAAGGGAACTTTCCTAGGCTATGCACTTAATTCTAGAGCCTATCGAGTGTTCAATAAACGGACTTTAGTTGTTGAAGAAAGCCCTCATGTAATTTTTGATGAATCTGAACTAAAACTAACTACTCAAATTGTGGATGCAGGAGAAGCCCCCAAAGACTCAACCAATGCTAGAACATCCAAAGCTAAGGATGAACCAAAGGAAGGAATATACCCAGCAAGAGTGAAGAAGATGAAGATCCTTCAATTGAGACACTGCAAGAGCAGTAAGTGCAGCACCCTGATTTGCCAAGCACCTCTACATTTTTAAAGGATCATCCAGTTGAAAACATAATCGATAATCCTCAAGATGGGGTAAGAACCAGAGCATCTCTAAGGCAAGTAGAAGAAGAAGATTTGTTAGCCTTAATCTCACATGAAGAGCCTAAGGATATCCATGAAGCTCTTCAAAATGAATCATGAATCCAGGCTATGCATGAAGAGTTGCACCAGTTCGAAAAAAACCAAGTGTGGACTCTAGTGCCACGACCTAAGAATCAATCCATTATCGGAACCCGATGGGTTTTCAGAAATAAGCTAAATGATACGGGATTTGTTGTTAGGAACAAGGCCCGACTTGTGGCCAAGGGATATAGCCAGGATATGGGTATTGATTTTGATGAGTCTTTTGCACCAGTTGTTCGTCTAGAAGCAGTCCGAATTCTATTGTCTTATGCTTGCTCATCTAACTTTAAATTGTTTCAAATGGATGTTAAATCTGTGTTTCTAAATGGATATATCAAAGAGGATATTTTTGTAGAACAACCTCCAGGTTTTGAAGACCCCAAACATCCACAACATGTGTACAAGCTCCAGAAGGCCTTGTACAGATTGAAGCAAGCACCAAGGGCATGGTACGAACGGCTCACGTCATTTTTTATTGAAAATGATTTCAAGAGAGGTAAGGTTGATCAAACACTTTTCACAAAGAAATCAGGTAAAGATATATTGGTAGTTCACGTGTATGTGGATGATATAATTTTTGGAGCTACTAATAATGTGCCATGTGATGAATTTGCAGAAATCATGCAAGGTGAATTTGAGATGAGCCTAATGGGTGAACTAACATTCTTTCTTGGACTGCAGGTGAAGCAAGCACCTGAGGGCATTTTCATAAGCCAAGCCAAGTACATAATGGAACTTTTGAAGAAATATGGGATGGCTGAAGTAAAACCTTTGTCAACTCTAATGGCGACAACCTCAAAGTTAGACAAAGATGAAAATGGTAAAACAGTAGATCCTACACTGTTTCGAGGTATGATCGGATCACTACTCTATCTTACAGCATGCCTCCCTAACATTTAATTCAGTGTATGTCTTTGTGCCCATTTTCAGTCATGCCCTAAAGAATCTCACTTATCGGCTATTAAACGCATTTTTAGATATTTACTCGGCACAATAGATTTTGGCTTGTGGTTTCCCATCGCTAGTTCTTTTGATTTGATTGCATACACCGATGCAGAGGCTGAATATGTAGCCGTCGGAAGTTGTGGAGCCCAAGTACTTTGGATCAAAAATCAACTGCTTGATTTAGATATTGAAATGAAATGTGTGCCAATTTTGTGTGATAATATCAGTTCAATCAGTTTGTCTAAAAACCCTGTTCAACATTCGAGAACCAAGCATATTGATATTCGTCATCACTTCCTAAGAGATCATGTAGGGAAAGGGGTCTTTGAATTGAACTTCATTGACACGCACAATCAGCTACTTGACATTTTCACCAAACCCCTCAACCAGGAACAATTTAACAAGATATGAAGAGAACTTGGGATGTGCAAGGGTGAGAGCATTCATGCATAGGTTTGCACTTAGGTTAAGTTCTGCATTTGTAGAAACTCATATGCATCAAGGGTAAGAAAACATGCATTTTGTCTTTACTTCTTATACCTTGTGTGTTTCACATACTTTCCTGCATGCTTGAATGTAATTATATGTATAGCCCTCCTTGAAATTTTTTTTCTAAGGCTAGATATTTCTTGAACAAATAATTGTGGACTCAGTAATGTCGGACTTTAGGTAGCTTCTGAGGGGGAGTTAGAAACTTCCCTCACACCTGCATCTATTTCTTTCCCTACACTTCATGACGTTGGCTCCAGATATGATGGTCGGTTGATGGTCCCCCCATAAAAAAAAAAAGAAAAAGAAAAAGAAACAAAAAAATAAAATTACAAAATGGGGTTTTTAGGCTAGCGGTCGACCGCCAGCCCCGCACCGGTCGACCAGTGGTGGCGAACCGGCCCGACCGGGTCCGAACCGGGCCAGCTTATAAAGGGGTCTAATACCCCATTCACTCATTCTATCACCCCCACTCACTCTCATACCTCATTCCCCAACCCTAGAACCTCCAAACTCCACCTCCCAAGCTCCCAAACCTCATCTTTCATCCACTCGCACAAGATTCAGCGTGTTCGACACATTTTCGGGACGAACTCCATTCGGCCGTTCGTGCGTTCGTGGAGTTTCCACCTTGGTTCCGGTCAGTGGAGAAGGATTTTGCAAGCCCATGGAGTGTCTGTAGATCTTTCTTCATCCCCCGGGACGAGGGTCTTCTCTTCAAGGGTTTTCTATCGGGTTGCTAGTTCAGGATGCCGCCTAGACGAAGCTCTCGGCGTTCTGCCCAAGGGGAAGGGAGTGGACAGAGACGCGAGGCAGCAGCTCCTCCCCCACAGCGGGCTCCTACACCGCGTCGAGCACCTAGGTTGCTCATTTGCCCCATCATCGACCCTCGAATGGTTGATTTCAACGAGGTGAATCAGCTCTTCCTCGGTATATGTGCAGTCTTTGAGATTCAGCCGGGTTGGACTGATTTCGTCACTAGGTATAACCGTCATTACCCCAACCTAGTACAGCAGTTCTATGGGAACTTGTTTTCAAGGAATGATGAGCTATATACTGTTGTTCGAGGGGTAGAGATTCACATTATACCCGTCCTATTTGAGAGGTGCTTAGGAGTTGCGGCTAGAGGAGCCGACTTGGCTTATGGTCATGGGGAGGTTGAGGATACATTTCTTGCGATGACTGACTATTATTACGTGCGTGGTGTCAAGAATCTGATTAAATTGAATGCAAATCATTTTTCACCACTACAGCGTGTTTTGCATCATATGTTTACATCCCTCATTTACCCAAAGAGTGGCAGCAAAGATGAAGTCACAGAAGTTCATAAATTCCTATTCTACAATGTCATGAATGGTATACAAGTCAACATAGGTCGCCTCATGACGACTCTCATTGGAGCTTGCCGAACAAATCTGCAGCGATCCTTGCCATATGCTTCACAGTTGATTGGGGTATTCATTAATGCTGGGATAAATTTAGCAGAAGAACAGTTTATCTATGTTCGCCAGGATGATGTTTACAATAAGCATAAGATCCTTATAAATATGGAATATTACTATGGTCCCGATGGTGAGTTGCCTCGAGATGTGCCTACTTATGGAGATGAGTATGATAGTGAGGATGAGCAGGAACAACAGCAGCAGCAGATTCAAGGGGACGAACCCCCTCCAGTTCAGGCCGAGGAGCAGCCTCCTCCACCCTCACCCCATCACATGGATGCCAAGCTGCCTTTTCCACCTTCACCGCAGCATATGGACCCGGAGATGCCTCCTCCTACTCAGTTTCATCATGGAGAGTCCTCCACATAGGGAGCCACCCAACCTTCTTGGATAGACTATGAGGTTTTTGACAAGCGGTTCATTGGGCTAGAGACTCGTATGGATACTTTTGGGGAGGGACTTTCTACTCTCAGGGATCACGTCGACACTATGGGCCATGTGGTTGACACCATGTCAGGCCGCATGGATTCCTTCTCCACTGTTCTGGATACCCTTTCCATTCATATGGCCACACTCACCACTCACATGACTAGCCTCACCGACAGTGTTGCTGATTCTAGCCAATCCTTCCACATCATGAACAATACTCTTCTTAGCATGGCTCGTCGTGATGCGGCTCATGATCTCGCCATTGGTCATATTCGTGATGCCCTTCATGCTCAAGCTCATGCTCAAGCTCATGCTCTTGAAGCTCTCAGCCATCACCTTGGTTACCAGCCCCCTCCTCCTCCAGACAATCAGCCACCTGCAGATGCACCTTGAGGATTTTTCCTTCTTCCACCTCTCGCTTGCTGTCCTTTGGTCTTATGTCACTTTGGTCCCCCTTCATCTATCCTATCCCCTTTTGATGATGCCAAAGGGGGAGAAGTAGTAGTATAGGGTTTTATATATTTATGTATGTCCGTGTGTGTGGTGAGGACACACGGCGCTATCCTCGACGGAGCACCCGGCACACCGCTACCTCCTTGTGGCTCGGCGACGGCGGCACCTTCTAGTTATCTTTTCATCATCATGTTTAGGCCATGTTGGGCCTCAGTCTGGACTTGCTCAGGCCTTGTGGGCCTTGTCTTTTGGTCCCTGCGTGGACATCTTCTTGTTTAGGCACTTATTGGGCCATATAGTGGCCAATTGGGTTGCTTTGTGGGGTAATGGATCGTGTTATGGGGTCAGGGGCTTATTGGGGTTTGAAGCCCACTAAAAAAGGGCCCATTAGGGTTAGGGGGCGGCCCCCTCCCCAGCTAGAGGAGGAGGAGGCAGCCGCCGCCCCCCCCCTTCCTAGTTCTACTAGGGAAGGTGGGGGGCGCTCCCCTCTCCCTTCCCCTTTCCCCCTCTCCTCCTTTCCCCAACTCCACCCCTTCCTTATCCCACTTAGAATCCTTTCCTATTTTCTAAGCTTGCTGAATTATGGGCCGCCTTTCTCTCCTTGGAGCTGGGCGCACCCCTCCCCTTCTAGTTAGATTAGGGTTTTCCCATCCCCTATAAGTAGTTCTCACATTGTACCGATTACAGTTTACACATGATTTTGAATACAAGTGAGTATTGTGCAAAGCTTTTTGCGCCCTTCTCTCTCTCTCTCTTTCTTCTCCTGCGACGGGAGAACGGCGGGGTGTGACGCCTCAGCCCTCGGTGGACTCCGGGGTTCCCTCTTATCCTCATCTTCTTCCTCAACGGTTCGTGTGCGTGATTCCAGATTTCTGCCCCGACTTGTAGCAGAGCTCGCGCCCCCTTCTTGGACGAGTTTTGCCACGATCTATTTTCTGGAGATACGTCTGCGGATCAGCTTCGCGTCGGCGCCGGTTTTGCATCAATCGGGGATCGGCACTGCCCGTACCGATTTTCTCCGCCGACCTGCGCCAGCACCACTTTCTCTGCTCGCCCAGCGGGGAGGCCCTGATTGCGAATTTTCCCCAGGCCTCCACGCTGCGTCTTTTGCGCTGGTTTCTTCAGGGTTCGTGGATCTCCGAGTTAACTTTCCAACGCCGCCGACGGCGTTGCGTTTCGACATCGTCACCGTCCGTGGCGGTCGATCTCGTGGGGTTGCGCCAGCGCGTCTGCCCAGTCCGCCCAGCGAACCAGCCCCGACTTTCAGCGACTCCTGCGGCTCGCACCGGCGTCGTCTGCCAGCGCCATTTGGCCGAGGGCGATCTCTGCCAGTCAGCTTTCACCCCCAACCGGCCCGGACTTGTTCGGGCACCAGAAGGCCGATTTCCAGATTTTACCGTCGGCGAGTGCAGTTCTGCGCCCACAGAACCTGATCTGACTTTCAGCAGCGCCCACGGTCACCACCGGCGGATCCAGCGCGCCCCCTTTGGCCGGAGCGTTCCTCCAACAGTCAGCGACGCGTCCTCTCTAACGGTGCCTCAAACGGGCGTCGTATCAGCCCGTGAGACCCCCCCTCCGCCCATGCGCGCGCGACACCGGTTTCTGCAGCGTTGCACCCGAACCTCCTCGTGGCCGACCCGTCACCGAGTGCAGCCCGTCAACCCGTGTCCGGCAGCCCCGAACGTATTGGTTGTAGCCTTTTACCTCCCTGCGAGGAGTGGGCCGTTATTGGGTTGTATTTTATTGACCTCTGGTGTATCGGGGTTGTTGGTTCACGGCCGGGGTTCCTTCCCCACGCCTAGGCGTGGAGGTACGCGCTCCGACTCCCCTCCTTTTGCTTGCTCTTTTAGTATGTGATTGATTATGCCGCGTGAGAGAGGGTAGGTGCCTAGCCACTTATTGCCATCACCGCGGATAGTGAGTGAGAGCATCCATCCCTAGCACTAGTCGAGCACCGAGCTAGGACTCGACTCCCCTTGTCTTTGGAGGTCGACTATACGCCTAGACACGTGCGCTTCCCTCCTTGGGACGGCCGAGGTCGGAGTTTCTGTTGAGAGACGTCCCTCATTCTGTGGGATATCACGGTGGTCAGCCACTTGGCGACCCTTGAGCGTGCTACTGCCGGCCTCAGTTAGGGTCTTTTGTGAGTCTTAGTCCGTGTCGGTCCCCGTCCCGCGTCAAATTTGGTATCAGAGCTTAGGGAACCAGTTTGTTCTAACAAATTGGGGTCTTAGGTCTTTTGAGTCTTTAGGTTGTCTAGGGTGCATTGAGTCTCTTAGTTCATCTAGGTAACCAACCATTGCATTGTCATTTTAGGCTTGTGTCTAGTTAGAGTTTTTATCCTTGTCTCGTTGAGTCTTGCATGTCCAGCTCCCCGCCAGCCCCATGGTGGTTCCTCGTGCCCACGTGTCAGATTGGTCATCCCTGTTGGCCCGATTCGACGCTCTTATGGCACGACCCGTGGGTGTCGGCCCTACCACTCAGTCGTCGGGATACCCGATCCCTATACCGATGACCGAGTCGTTTCAGCGCCCTGTCATGTCCGTGGCCATCCTACCTAATGGGTTGCATACGGAGATCGACTTCATCAGTAAGGTTTCATATAATTGTGTCTCACAGGACATTGTTGAGTCTCTCTCTAAGACTGGGGAGATTGTTCTCCGTGATGGTTTAGCTTTTATCGAGTTTCAACGGTGGTTTGGCCCCGTTAAATATTTCGATGGCGCTTGGTGCAAGATCAGCACACTTGCTGGTCCATGCATCATTTTAGGGCGAACTTGGTTGGAGGAAAGAAGTGCGACCATCGACCTGGATAGGAGGACCTGCACCTTACACCCATCTCACCTTCCCGGTGAGTTTGTCTTCCATGACGGCGTTACGCCGACCACCTCCATGTCATCACCTGGGTTTGTTCCAGTGAGTTACGAGGCTGAACAGGAGTTGATTGAGGAGTACCTAACTGAGGTTGAGGAGTTAGGGAGTGATCCCCTCCACATCATAGAGGACTCCGTTTCCCCTCCCGAGAGAGAGGCTTCACCCTTAGACCCTCATATAGAGACATTCTTACCTTCCGAGGGTGAACTGGTCATTGGTGAGTCTTTAGCTAGCTGGCTAAGGGAGGGTCCACTTCTAGATGTCTCCATTCCTTGCTATACACCCATGGGACCAGCCCTCCCAATAATACCCCTTAACTCCTTTCACACCACTTTTCGGTCCTTCTGCTTTCTTGAAAATGTGAAGGACTTCCTTAGGAGTTTAGATTATCAATGGGAGTTGACTTATATGTTGATCTTAGGGTCTGACCAACCCTATAGTCATAGCTTTACACTCCCTGCTTTGGGGTCTATTACCTCGGTCTACACCATAGGACATATCACATCCGAGGTCCTTTTATTATTTCCCATACCCGTGGAGGTTGATTTTGTCCCCGCTTATGGTTTCACGGTCCCGAGGGAGGAACCTAGCCTCCCTTGCCTTCCTTATGAGCCTCTTGCCCCATACATGAGAGTGCCTGAAGGTGATTATCTGCACCTGGGCGAATGTCGCACATGGGCAAGTATAGTGATGGGACCTATCGGGAGGGGTCATCATTTCTTTGACCCATTCGATCCCCTCCCTAGTGAGCCTCTCGACCCATATTATTTTCCCCACCTTGTCGAGGAGGTCCACTATCATACACCACCTAGGCCTTCTAGTCAACACCTCACCGTGCAGGCATCCAGATGCCCGAGCTTAGGAGGCCAGGGACACATGTCTTTTCCCCATGTTTCACCATGTCCATCGTCATATAGGGGAGATGTCATGAGTAAGCTTGGGATTATTCATTCTTCTGAGTCTACCATATGTCATAGGACACATGTGCCTGCTAGGTTCTACTTTGGTTGTCCAGGCCCTCCCCATGTTGTCAAGTCAGGTAGACGTCATAGGCATGTTAGATCCATGTTTGGATGTCCAGGACCACCACTGCATTCACATAGGTATGAGTCAACACAGCTAGTTCGGAGTCTGCATCATCACCACCTCGAGGCCAGCAACACACGTTACAAGGAGTTAGCTGACGCGCACAGACGCACATGTGAGTTCCGCGAGGGAGAGTACGTCATGGTCCGGGTTAGACCGGAACGGTTTCCTTCGGGAGCCGTAAAGAAGCTCCAAGACCGCGGTGCAGGACCATTCAGAGTGTTGAGGCGTATTAGGTCGAACGCGTATGAGATCGAGCTACCAGACGACTACGGGATCAGTTCGACGTTCAATGTCTCTGATCTGGTAGCTTATCGGGATCCCGCGGTGATACCCAGTGAGTTATTTGGGCCTGACCCTCCTATTGTGAGTGATACACCTACTGAGAGTCCACCTCCTCCAGCCCCATTACAAAAACGCGAGCATATAGATTGCATACTGGATGAGCAGGTGACTACTACCAGGAGCGGAGCCTACCAACGCTTCTTAGTGCGTTGGAGAGGGCGCCCCGAGTCGGACAACACCTGGATTACACGTGGAGAGCTGGAGCGGATCGATCCGGACCTGCTGGAGCGGTACCTCAGCGACCGTGACCCTTACTCGACGGGGTCGAGTTCTTCCCACCCGGGGAGAATTGGTGAGGACACACGGCGCTATCCTCGACGGAGCACCCGGCACACCGCTACCTCCTTGTGGCTCGGCGACGGCGGCACCTTCTAGTTATCTTTTCATCATCATGTTTAGGCCATGTTGGGCCTCAGTCTGGACTTGCTCAGGCCTTGTGGGCCTTGTCTTTTGGTCCCTGCGTGGACATCTTCTTGTTTAGGCACTTATTGGGCCATATAGTGGCCAATTGGGTTGCTTTGTGGGGTAATGGATCGTGTTATGGGGTCAGGGGCTTATTGGGGTTTGAAGCCCACTAAAAAAGGGCCCATTAGGGTTAGGGGGCGGCCCCCTCCCCAGCTAGAGGAGGAGGAGGCAGCCGCCGCCCCCCCCCCCCTTCCTAGTTCTACTAGGGAAGGTGGGGGGCGCTCCCCTCTCCCTTCCCCTTTCCCCCTCTCCTCCTTTCCCCAACTCCACCCCTTCCTTATCCCACTTAGAATCCTTTCCTATTTTCTAAGCTTGCTGAATTATGGGCCGCCTTTCTCTCCTTGGAGCTGGGCGCACCCCTCCCCTTCTAGTTAGATTAGGGTTTTCCCATCCCCTATAAGTAGTTCTCACATTGTACCGATTACAGTTTACACATGATTTTGAATACAAGTGAGTATTGTGCAAAGCTTTTTGCGCCCTTCTCTCTCTCTCTCTTTCTTCTCCTGCGACGGGAGAACGGCGGGGTGTGACGCCTCAGCCCTCGGTGGACTCCGGGGTTCCCTCTTATCCTCATCTTCTTCCTCAACGGTTCGTGTGCGTGATTCCAGATTTCTGCCCCGACTTGTAGCAGAGCTCGCACCCCCTTCTTGGACGAGTTTTGCCACGATCTATTTTCTGGAGATACGTCTGCGGATCAGCTTCGCGTCGGCGCCGGTTTTGCATCAATCGGGGATCGGCACTGCCCGTACCGATTTTCTCCGCCGACCTGCGCCAGCACCACTTTCTCTGCTCGCCCAGCGGGGAGGCCCTGATTGCGAATTTTCCCCAGGCCTCCACGCTGCCTCTTTTGCGCTGGTTTTTTCAGGGTTCGTGGATCTCCGAGTTAACTTTCCAACGCCGCCGACGGCGTTGCGTTTCGACATCGTCACCGTCCGTGGCGGTCGATCTCGTGGGGTTGCGCCAGCGCGTCTGCCCAGTCCGCCCAGCGAACCAGCCCCGACTTTCAGCGACTCCTGCGGCTCGCACCGGCGTCGTCTGCCAGCGCCATTTGGCCGAGGGCGATCTCTGCCAGTCAGCTTTCACCCCCAACCGGCCCGGACTTGTTCGGGCACCAGAAGGCCGATTTCCAGATTTTACCGTCGGCGAGTGCAGTTCTGCGCCCACAGAACCTGATCTGACTTTCAGCAGCGCCCACGGTCACCACCGGCGGATCCAGCGCGCCCCCTTTGGCCGGAGCGTTCCTCCAACAGTCAGCGACGCGTCCTCTCTGACGGTGCCTCAAACGGGCGTCGTATCAGCCCGTGAGACCCCCCCTCCGCCCATGCGCGCGCGACACCGGTTTCTGCAGCGTTGCACCCGAACCTCCTCGTGGCCGACCCGTCACCGAGTGCAGCCCGTCAACCCGTGTCCGGCAGCCCCGAACGTATTGGTTGTAGCCTTTTACCTCCCTGCGAGGAGTGGGCCGTTATTGGGTTGTATTTTATTGACCTCTGGTGTATCGGGGTTGTTGGTTCACGGCCGGGGTTCCTTCCCCACGCCTAGGCGTGGAGGTACGCGCTCCGACTCCCCTCCTTTTGCTTGCTCTTTTAGTATGTGATTGATTATGCCGCGTGAGAGAGGGTAGGTGCCTAGCCACTTATTGCCATCACCGCGGATCGTGAGTGAGAGCATCCATCCCTAGCACTAGTCGAGCACCGAGCTAGGACTCGACTCCCCTTGTCTTTGGAGGTCGACTATACGCCTAGACACGTGCGCTTCCCTCCTTGGGACGGCCGAGGTCGGAGTTTCTGTTGAGAGACGTCCCTCATTCTGTGGGATATCACGGTGGTCAGCCACTTGGCGACCCTTGAGCGTGCTACTGCCGGCCTCAGTTAGGGTCTTTTGTGAGTCTTAGTCCGTGTCGGTCCCCGTCCCGCGTCAGTGTGGTTGTATGTTTGCATGCTTGATCATGTGAGGATCATGAGTCTGTTTTATGCATTTGTTTAGTCCCTTGAGTCTAGAGTCGTGCATTCACTTTTGCACTAATGTACCTTGTAATGAATGATGAATTGAATGCAACTGGTGTTTGATCTCAAATGGTTGGCTCCTATATCTCATTTCCTTTCTAATTGATAAATAAATGTTGAATGGTGTGTGTTCGCTGGCGTAACGGGATGTGAGTGAAATGCTTTGTGTTCGAACATTGATCTCAATTTTCAAACATTGCTCAATGGCATGTTCATATATTTCAAAACCCCTTCAATTTTGTCATCATCAAAAAGGGGGACATTGTTGAGTATATCCAGCTGATTTTGATGATAACAAAACCCAGGTTATATGTTTTCTCATGTGTTATGTTTCAATAATCAAGTTCGATTTTAACACGCATTCAAAGCTACTTCACCATGTGTTATGCTTAATTGTCTAAACCCTTCCAAATGCATAAATCTTTGTGTTGGTTTCCAAACCACCAAGGCTAAGGTTAAACCCACTCACCTTGATTGGAATAAGGTAGCCATAAATTGATTCATTCATGTATGATATTGCATTGGCTAACCTTTTATTTTTTGCAGAAAACCCAGCCAGCGGTCGACCGACAGCTTCAAGCGGTCGACCGATTTTCCCAGCAACGAACAGGCATTTCCTATAAAATTTCAGGTCGACTACCAGCTTACACAGGTCGACCGCCAGCTTCGAAAAGCCCCTATTTTTGACTTTTTATTCCCAACGTGGGAAGTCTTTCTTCTAGGAATTATTTAATCCTAAAGCCACCAATTTCACCATGATTTTTGGATCTGGTCTGTGGCATGTCCCTTGACCACCCAAGATCTATAAATAATCTCATTGGGATCAAAAACCTAATTGATTCAAGCAAGATCAAGGGAGGCCATCAAGGAGAAGAAGAGGTGCACTGTAGCTCCGTGAACAGTGTTCGAGCAAGAAGTTCTTCATCCAAGTGCAAGCTTCTCAAGTTGATTCGAAGGCCATTGAAGTGTAGATCGAGCGGGGAGCCAGCTTCATCAAATACCATCTTCATCCACTAAGGGGGAGCTTGAATTTGTGTTTTCATTTTCTGTTTTCTCATTCCAATCTTGCTGGGCTTTAATTTTGTGTTCTTGTAATATTCAAACATCTGTGTGTGTGTGTGGATCTACGCAGATCCGTGTGTGTGTGTTTGAGTGATCTCCTTTTCCTTCACTCTTCTTTGTGTTTTGGTGCTTGTGCACCTTCGTGGGAATTCTGAATTCACACGAGTGTGTGTGTGTGTGTGCGCTTTGATTATGTAACCTTCTACAAGATAGTGTGTGAATTCTCACAGTCGGTGAGGGGTGGACGTAGGTTGCAGTTGTTTCATCCGAACCACCTAAAAATCGTGGTGTTCTGTGTGGTTTGATCATTATCTCCTGCCTCCTATTCTATTCTAGATTGGTTGCATACTGCGCTATCATAGTTCCTTTGTTTAGATCTAGCTTTATTAACCTCCTTACGGGAGATCTTTGGTATATCAAAAGGTAGCTTTTGATCGACACGGTCAATCCTGTCAGGAGGAAAATACCTTGTGTGAGAGAATCTTCGGATTCCCGAACTCCGCCTAGTATCAAAGAACGGTTGTAAGGGTTGTTTTAGCCAGATTCGTTTCGTTATCCATCTGATCTATTCTTGTTTGTTGCTTGCTCCTAATACTTGATTTTAAATCGGGTATAAGTTCTTAAAATATGTAATCACCTAATTCACCCCCCCCCCCTCTTGGGTGTCATTGATCGCGGGACTTCACCAAGGAGAGTAAAATGGTGCCGACGAAGAAGGGAGCGGTGCCGATGGGGGAGAATGGTGTGGATGGCACCCTCCCCCGCCGACTCACCCGTTATTATTTATTATTTATTATTTATAATTATTATTTTATTTTATTTTATTTTATTATTGTTATTATTATTATTTATTTTTGTCTTGTTTTGTTTTATTTTTTATTACTTTATTTTTAATTTCATTTTATTTTGTTTGTTTTTATTTTGTTTCTGTTTTCATTTTCTTTTCTTGTTTATTTTTATTTTATTATTTTTTGGTTTTTTTATTACTAGTTCGACCATTGGTCTGCATGTCTCGCAAAAATCTGACAGCATCTCCCCTGCACTTGGAATATGCCAATGGTATATAGGAAACTGTCCACAGGGAGCCAAGACAGAGTCCGTAATAAATGGACATATCGGAGCCCGAGAGCCGAAGGTGCCGAGAACTGACGGGGCAATGTCCGCCGTAAGGTGATTTATTTAGCATTCCCATGATGGGACCATGCATGTATATTTTATATCACCCACGGACACATACAAATAATAAATGGGTGGATATGCTTGATTCATACGTAAGCCATACATATTTACCTCATATAGGTTTATTTAGATGTATATATTCATACATAAAGATGGAATGAACATACAGTGGCTCGGTTGGCCAACACGTGCATGCATTATTTATTCTCATACATATCAATCGGGGTGGGAGCCATCCTATCGGCAGGTAAGCATAGTTGGGTGAAAAATGTCATGCAGAAAGGGGCACCTCGACGTCAAAAGACACCATGGGGGTTTCGGCGTGCAAGACAACAGGGGGAGCCTTCGACATGGCTATTGGTGCATCGGCGCACAAGGGAGGTCGGCGCGCCTGCAATCGGAGCGAGAGGTCCGTTGGGCGTCGAGAAGTAACTCGCGCCGGGGTTTCAAAGGAGTTGAGAGGAAAATAGAGTAGGGGTTTTCATGGAAGCTGCCGGGTTTAAGCTCCTCGGAGTGAACAGAAAACCATCTCATGGTTAAAAGGGGAACATAAACATCAAAACAGGGCCATGCAAAATTGCTTTTCCTCATGATCTGGGAGACAGGAAGGTCACGAGATGGGCTGTCTCGGGCTCCTGTCTCATATCAGAGGTTGGTAAATCCAACTAAGCACAGAGGGGTTCAGCATGCAGATAACCTCAGTCATTCGGAGCAGAACTCCACATCCCTGGGGCATAATACTGCCTTCTCAAGGTCATGGACAGATGGGATGGAAATCCCACTGTCTTTGTGAAGGCTCAATAGTCGTAAGGCCGTCGCCCATGGGTAATCGAGAGAAACAACCAGACGAAGAAAACCCCAGACGGAACATGAAAACCCACAAGCTAATGTCAAGGGGATCTGGCTACGGCAATATAAGAGAATCACACGCATCGATAGATTCTTTCATTCATACTAAATCGAGTATTGCCAGGATACAATTGGAAGCCTTAAAAGGCTGCACTATTACATAAAGAGAGAACGAAACATAAAAGAAAGAACATGGGAGGGGGACTGTAGCCCCGAGGGGCATCGGACGACGGCAGCGGTAGCGTCCCTACCTCTCCTCGCAGATGGCTCCCTCTCTTCTTCTTCCCCTTCGCCGACAGGCTATCCTTCTTCTCTCTTTTTTTTTCTTCTCCTGCAAGCCTCTCTTTCGCTCGCTCAATAGGTCGCTGGATATTCAGACTTTTTTCCTTCTCTCCCCCCCGTCCCTTCGAACTGGAATCGAGTCTTTATATAGAGGGTAAACCATGCTTCCATCGGTGCCCAGAGGAACCGGCGCACTGGTCAGTGTTTGCGCACCGATGCATTGTTGTGCCGACTTACTTCCGTGCCGGTTTCATTTCTGTGCCAGTTCCATTTCCGTGCCGGTTCAGTAGGGGTCATGCTGGTTCCCAGCCTCTTCAACTCATTTCTTAGCATCCTTTGTCCCATTTTTGTTTGTTTAGGCCCATTTGTGCTCATTTCTCATTTTGTGAGGGTTGACCCATCGGTTGACTTGTCTTGGTGTCTGAGCTTCTATCTTGTTTGTTCGGGGATGGTCCCGAGCCTTTTCTGAGCTCTTGAGTCTTGTTTCAGCGACTGTCCATTGGAGCCAGACGTCTTTTCTTTTCTTCATTTCTTCTTTTGTTCCTCATCTTTGTCTTTTATTTGGCTTCTGCCGCTCCTTTCCTTCTTTTCTTTTCTATCGCCATAGGGATACTCGGCCAGAGCTTCATACCTACTAAAGCAAAATTTTAAGAAATGCCAGAAATATTATCAGTGTCAACAAATGCCCCCCACCCGTAGGTGGTGAGAATGAGGGACGAGTGAGCGGGACCTGCGGGTGCAGCCCTATCTGAGAACGTGTCTTTTTATTCTTTTATTCTTTATTCATGCAAGCATGCATCCATACATTGATCGCACGCATAAAGCTAGATGTTTATATAATAGCTCCTCTACATTAGGGATAGGATAAGGACAGCGCCCATGATTCACGGATGGAGTGCGGCTCACGAAGCATAGCTAAGAGCGATGTGCATACGTAAAAGGGGACATTGCATAGAACACATATGTAGTATCGATCATAATCTGCTCCTAGGACTACTCCTCCATAGTGTGAAGGTGCAATTATCTGAGTAGTGAACCCTAGGTATAGGGACGTGCAGACGTTCTAAGTAACACTGGAGGATTACTTCATCGCCTACACATACGATCGGGACTCTCGATTTTGGGTAGCTTCGCATAACCTCCTCATTTATTCTTAATCTTAGAGTTCACCGTTCGGCGTGAGTCTCCTCATGTGTCTCAATGGGGATTCCCGGCTATTAGGATTCATCATTCATAGCGATTTTATTACGGACTTCACTGTTCGGCGTAAGTCTTCTCATGTGTCTCAATGGGGATTCCCGGCTACTAGGGTTCATCCTTTACAGTAATTTTATTAGGGACTTCACCGTTCGGCGTGAGTTTCCTCATGTGTCTCAATGGGGATTCCTAGCTACTAGGATTCATTCATCAAAACAATTTTATTACGGACTTCACCATTCGGCGTGAGTTTTCTCATGTGTCTCAATGGGGATTCCCGGCTATTAGGATTCATCCTTTATAGCAATTTTATTACGGACTTCACCGTTCGGCGTGAGTTTCCTCATTGTCTCAATGGGGATTCCCGGCTACTAGGATTCATCCTCATTCTCATCATTTTTTCTTTTTTTCTCTTTTTCTTTCTTCTTTTTTTAAGGGGACAGGCGACTCTTTCCTCACGATTACCCTCAACATGAGCGTAGGGATTTAAGCTTCCATGAAGTGTTAAAAAGAATTTACGACGTCCCTATAGGTAAGGGCCATTACTCATATTGTGCGTAAGGTGTGGGAGTGTAACGACCCGAGAATCTGATTATCGGGAAGGCCAGATAACTCGAGACTCGAACCGCTGCCCACGAGCCGGGAGGGCTCGGAAGGGCTAAAAAGGACTGTGGAGGTACAAAGAAATATGAAATAAGGCAGGACAATTCAACAATTAACAGAAATAAATAAACAACTACAACAGAGTCCAGTCCAACAGAAAGTATAGTCCAAATCAGTAAAACGTATCACATGCCAAGTGAACACTCGGCCCGGCAAGCTAGCAACTAAGAACCTCCGTACAGCACCCTCGAACCTCGAGGAAGAACCGCCGCACCTGAAAAGTAGGGGTGAGCCTCCTGTCACTGGCCCAGTAGGGATCCTGCGGAACCCCAACTGAGAACAACGGCGGCACAGAAAGTAGTAATTACGAAAGCAGTAAAGTAACTACGGTGGCCGGAAAAACCTCGGCTCTACAGCTACTCCTACTGTACCAGAAAACACAGCCTAGTCTCCCGTCGGGGGACAACCAAGCCATGCACCCGACCACCCGATTCCACGATCGGGGACCACCCGACACGAACCTCCCTCGCCACGCTACTAGGAAAACGTCATGATACCTCCGTAGCGGAGGCCTGCCCTCATAGAAGGGCCCAAGCCAAAACCACACGGTTAGGAAACACGATCACGACCTCACCGTCGTGAACACAACGCTGTCTGGGGAAAGGCCCTCGGTGACGCTCACCGGAAACCCCAGACCTCGACTCCGGGAACACTCCCGAAACCACCCACTAAGTCCCGTCTCGCGGACGGAAACAGAACCCGGTACACGACAACTCACGTCACGTGACAGAAGCACCACCCACTAGAAGAACGACCGGATGCGTCCCCTGACGTCTTACACCACGTCACAAGTGTCTAGCTACGACGCCCCACGCGGAGACTCAGACACACTCAGTAACCAGTAGTACCACAAAACAAGGACTAGTTGGGGTCGCGCCTGCCGGCGCCGTCCGACGCCCCCAACCTCGTGTGCACACTCAGACCATACACCCTAGGCCTGTCCTCTAGCTGGTAATTCCCCCTAAGTCCAGACTCGGCTGTACGTGGGGGCCCTACGGTAACCAGCCTACTCACCGTCTCCCTCAGGTCAGCCGCTCCACCACTCCAAGGTGGGTCAGCACACACGTGCTGTAGGACGTGTCACAGAACGTGGACACTGAAAATCACGCATGCACCCATTGCGAGTAACACGGAGCAACAGGTGGCACGACACCACCAGACTCTAGATGGTCCACTAGACCTACTAAACTCAACGGTCTTTGAGTCACAAGACTCGGAGTCGAGACCGTTGCACAAGATAGCACTAAGCCGTCAATCTGGCCTAATCCCTAGGTCCAAAACCACAACGCGATAACTCGTGAGGCAGTTCACAATTGCCGAGACCCATCCCTCGAGGAGGGAACTTAAGAAACCTCCAGCCCCAGGCTGGGAGACTGGACTCACCATCCAAGGCCACACGCTTGGCCCTCTCGAAAGCCACCTTCCTGAGAAGCAACGACTTGCGGGGAAATCTCACCGCACTCACACCGATACACGGTGCCTCAATCTAGCAAGAACACGGAAGCCCGGAACACCTGGGGTCACCCGGACCCGCCAAGCCCACGGACATACTTATCGAGGTAACACTGTACCTCCAGACACCCCAAAACACGGTAACGAAACCCACGGGGTGTCTGAGACACTCACGAGGCCAAAGGTCGACCACTGGGTCACAACCGGGTCGACCGGAGACCAACACAACACAATCGGAACGCTAGAAGGTCACCTGGACCCTTAAACTCACGGGCACGTTAATCGAGGTAAATGGGACCTCCAGACACCCAAAGACACGGTCATGAAACTCCACAGGCTGTCCGGGACACACACGGCCCAAGGGGAGCATGATCAGCCGTAGACTGCCCGCCCTGGGCAGCCCGGCAGGACACCCCAAGAACGTGCTATCCTCGTATAGCGCGTTCAACAAGAACACGCTACAGGTCCATAGCGCGACCAGACCAGGTCGCGCTATGATCCTATAGCGCGACAACACATAATGCGATGGGACCCTAAAGCACGACAAGAACCGCCTTACTGTTCATCTTCTCCGATGAACACGCCCTATCGGGGCGGCGCGACCCTCAAGAACGCGCTACCTGAGACTAGCGCGTTCTCAGTCTGCGCCCGAAAAATGGCGAAAACCGCAGAAAAACCCATTCCACGCCCCATTCACCCCCAGGTGAAGGGGAAACAAAAGGGGAAACCTTCCCCAAGCCCCTAGGCATGCATCTAAACCCCTGGGTCGACCAAAAATGCCGTAAAACGGGAGATCCGGCTCACACCCCAAAAATATGAGTTTTCCCCAAAACACCCAAACAAGCCGGCTCGGCTCACCACGGCCTACAAAACTCGTGGGAAATGAAGTACACGAGTTGAGGGTCCATCTCCCTACCTCCACCGAAGATTCGACGCGCCGTGGATGCCGATCCACGAAGAAACGCCATTTAAACCATCGCCGGTTCACGATCCCACGAACCGCCTCCACCATCGCTATCCTCGTCCCGTGCCCGTCGCTCCACGTCCCACGAGCCACGCCGCCCCACCCTCGCCGCCTCCGTCGGCTGCCCAGGAGTGAGAGGGGGAGAGGAGAGAACGTGAGAGAAGAGAGAGGGAGGGAAGAGAGAAATGAGAGATGGGGAGAGAGAGAAAAGGAGGTTATATATATAAGAAAATCCAGATATTCTCAAAAATATCAAAAAATAGAAAATCACGTTTCCGCGATCCTCGGAACGCACCGATCGTAACGGTACCACTCGCGCCCTGGTGAACGGCCCGGTTCACCCGCAACGAGGTTCCGAAAGAATTACCAAAACACACACCGGGAATTGGAAAACACACGCGGAAAAGCCGCGGAACGCTTCCGGGCCTCTGAAACAACTCCGGATAGCGCCGATCCGAACATGAAAGATGTCCGAAATAAAATTTCGGACACAACGGAGTTGGACACTCCGAGAAACCAGATCCGGGACCCACGAACAAGGATCCGAAAATCCGGGGCATTACAGGGAGTTTCGTCGAGGGTGTATCTTGTGGGTTGTGCTAGCAACATAGCTGCGTCTCTTCCCCTTGACGTATGCACTCACCGAGAATCAACTTTTCATCCTTTAGCGTATGCTGTGGCGCACACATGTCTGGAATCGGGCAGCTTTATTTAGGAAGGGAATGTGGTCTTAGAAATTTGAAGGAAGGTGTGTTAATAAGACACTACAGGCAAACATGCACGTGGAACAGGTAGGCATGCAAATCATATCATTTTCCTCTCTTTTTTTTCTCTCTCTTTTTTTGTTTTCTCTTTCTTTTCCTCTTTTTTTCTTCTTTTTTTTCTTCTTTTTTATCTCTATTTTTTGTCCCTTTTTGTTTTTTTTTCTTTCCCTTTTTTCTTTCTCTCTTTTTTTCTTTTTTTTCTTCTTTTTTTTCTACTCTTTTTTAATATAGGGCTTGATAAGTACACCCACAGGACGACCATCTTAAAAGTGGATGGCTGACGCCATAGTGATGGGAAGAAGCATTATATGTTGTGGTAAATCCCTAGATGGATCAAGGATTGGTGTAAAACCAAAGGGGATCTTTTTGTTCATTGGTTCGGATAACAGTTCCGAGCCAACGGCATGATGATGGTTGGCTTGACTGAAGGTCATGAAGCCGAATAACATGGCTTAGACGTATGGTCATGACGACAAGGCAAAATTTTAAACGGCTTAGGTGGAGAGCCATGACGCTGTAAAGCTTGGCTTAGGTAGAAGGCCATGACGCCAAGGTAGAATTTTTAAACGACCTAGGAGAATTGTCATGACGCCGTATAGCTTGGCTTAGGTGGAAGGCCATGACGCCAAGGTAGAATTTTAAACGGCTTAAGCAGAGAGCCATGACGCCGTACAACTTGGCTTAGGCGAAAGGCCATGACGCCAAGGTAGAATTTTAAACACCTTAGGCGAATTGCCATGACGCCGTACAGCTTGACTTAGGCGTAAGGCCATGACGCCAAGGCAAAATTTTTAAACAGCTTAGGCGAATTGCTATGACGCCGTACAGCTTGACTTAGGTGGAAGGCCATGACCCCAAGGTAGAATTTTAAATGGCTTAGGCGAATTGCCATGATGCCGTGCAGCTTGGCTTAGGCGGAAGGCCATGACGCCAAGGTAGAATTTTAAATGGCTTAGGTAAATTGCCATGACGTCATACAGCTTGGCTTAGGTAGAAGGCCATGACGCTAAAGTAGAATTTTTTAAACGGCTTAGGCGAATTACCATGACGCTGTACAAGAAGAGGTTTTTTGTTGGTTTGTTTGTTTGGATTGATTGGGTTTATTGAATTGCTGAGTTTATTGGAATTATTGGTTTTATTGAGTTTATTAGGTTTATTTGGTTTATTGAGTCAATGGGTTTATTGGGTCCGTTGAATTGCTTGAGTTTATTGGGGTTTATTTGGTTTATTGAGTTGACTGAATTTATTAGAGTTTATTTGATTTGTTGAGTTTTGTTGGGTTTATTGAGTTTGTTGAATTTGTTGATCTTGCTAGGTTTATTTGGTTTATTGAGCTCATCAGACTTCTTGGTTTTATTGATTCACTGAGTTTATTTGATTTGTTTGATTTATTGAGTTGATTGGATTCATCAGGGTTCAGTCAGTCTATTGGATTGATTTATTTATTTTAGTGATTGATTTTGTTCTGTTTATTGAGTTTATTGAGTCTACTGAATTTATTGGTTTTATTGAATTTGATGGGTTTGTTGATTTTAGTTGGGTTATTGGGCTTATTGGCTTTGTTGAGTTTCTTGAGGTTTATTTGGTTTATTGAGTTTATTGATATATTGAGTTGATTTATTATGCTTAGTTTGTTCTGTTTATTGAATTATGTTGGGTTTATTTAATTTTTTTAAGATTTGTTGAGCTCATTGAATTGATTGATTTCATTGGCTTTATTGACTTTGTTGGTCCTATTGAGTTTGTTAGGTTTATTGAATGTTGTTACATTTTATTTTGTTTTGTTTTATTTTTAATTTTTTTTTCATTATTTTTTTGTGGTTTTTTTGTTGTTGTTTTTGTTTATTTTTGTTTGTTTATTTTGTTTGTTTTTTTTATTTTTTTTATTCTTTATTTATTGTTGTTATTTTTATTTTTTTACTAAGTTTATTTTAGATCATCATTTTACTTCATCATTCATTTTTCTATTCTTTCATTTTTTTATTTTTTATTATTATTATTTTTCTTCCTTTTTTTATGTTAGGCTCTCTAGCGCAGGCTCATCTGTGATGCAGGACATTTTATTTGGTGGGATTATTGATGAGTTTGATTGTTGATCGCACCTGTGGTACTGGGGTTAATTTTAGAGCATGGCAAGGGCGGAATGCCTCAGGCCAAGGGACAAGAATTTTATGAACTCGGCGCAGTGGGACAAAAGAGTAAGTTTTTAGATCTCAGCACGGGCGGAGTGCCTCAGGCCATGGAAAAAGATTTTATGAACCTAGCTCGGTAGGACGAAGGGTAATTTTAGGGCTCGGCACGAGCGGAGTGCCTCATGCCAAGGAAAAGGATTTTATGGACCTAGCCCGATAGGACAAAGGGTAATTTTTAGGGCTCGACATGGGCGAAGTGCTTTATGCCATGGAAAGAGTTTATGGACTCAGTCCGATGGGACAAATGGTAATTTTGGGCTTGGCTAGGGCGGAGTGCCCCAAGCCAAGGAAAAGGGCTTTATGGACACAACCCGGCGGGACTGGTGGGAAAGTTTCTCGAGCCCGGCGAGGGCGGAGTGCTCATGCCAGGGAAAAGGGAGATTTATGAGCCAACGTTGGGCTAGGAGTCCAAACCAGCAGTGGCGGGAGAGCCCCGTAGGACGAATATGGCATTTGTTGGTGTAGTTGGGTGATTGTTGGCTGAATGCCGAAGAGCAATGAGAATGCATTGGCCAGGGGCACAGGACCCATACCAAGGGTACAGGGTCAATTCCGGTGGGACAACTGGGGAACATCCCCGTAGGATAGGAAGGTAGCAAGACACCATGCATCACAGTGGGCCATCTTATGTTGATAGTTGTAATGATGAAATCCTCCTGATTCCCGCAGACGGGACAATTATTTTATTCTCTCTTAAGCACCCATCATATAGTGCCGCTGGGAATCCTCTTGCTCATGGAAAAGGGTAGGAAGGCCATACTCTCCCCAGGATTTTTTTTCTCTCTTTTTTTTTATATTTTGAACTAACCAAGGCGAGGGCGTAGGAGAGTGCTCACCTCCTCAACGAGGGGATGAGTAGTTCGCTCCACCACACCAATCCCACGATGGTAGTTTTATTTAGTACAGAATAGGATATAAGAGGAGTGTCCATTCCCTCAACGGATAGGGCCATCAGGATCTCTTTCATCTTCTTTTCTTTTTTTTTCTTGCTCGTTAGTACCTGCCCCCAGAACATGCCCCTTTTTTTCTTCCTCTTCTTCCATTTTTTTCTTTTTTTCTTTTTTTTCTTTTTTTTTTTTGCAAATATCCGCATTCAAGCTGCGGGATGCGGCTTAGATGTTGGCTTCAACCAAATTTATAAGGAATAGCGGAGGCAGTGATGCCGTGCGAGGTTGCTTGCCTGAAGACGAGCATTTGATGCGGGCATGACGGATCCACCTTGTATTCTCCCATTTGTAATTCGCCTTTCTTGATCAGGCCTTCGATGATGTCCTTGAACACGTAGCCATCCTCGATAGGATGTCTCGCTACTTGGTGATAAGGACAGAAGCGTGGATTATCTTTTCTTGTGGAGTTGCCTGGTCTCTTTGGCTCCGGAAGCACCACTTTGCCGCATTCTAGGGCCCACTCAAAGAGAGTCGATGTCTTATCTTTTGGGAATGAATAGGGATTCATCATTTTACCCCTTAATGAGGACCCTGGTGTTTTCAGCTTGGCGAAAGCAAGGTTAGCTGCCTCTTTTGTTTTCTTCTTTTACTGTTCAAAAACTTCAATATTTGAGGTGTAACCTTCTTCTTGTGCTGGTTATTTGCTGGCTGGCTTATTCTTTTGACCCGAGCTTGTGGAGGCTGGGCAAAGTCTTGCAAGGACTGCTTCGGCTTCTGCTGCAATCTCACTTAGCTATTCAAAGGTTGTGACTTCAAAGTCAATGACCCATCGTAGAATTTCTATCTTCAGATTCTCTTTGCAGATTTGGACAGACTCCTTGTAACTAGGCGGGTGCCTACATTTCTTACGAAGGCTCCTCCATCTGCTTATGTAGTCCATGATGGACTCATTATCTTTTTGTTTAGCTGCTTGTAACTCGGCCTCAGTGACTTCTTCTTCAGCCGTCTTTGTATTCATTGTTTGTCCCGCCTTTGGCTTGTCCATTGTGGCTAGACCCGCTGAACTCGGGTGTAGGGCAGTTGGCTGCATATGCGGCCTCATCGACGTCATTACCGGAGATGTTTTAGCTGCCCCCTGACTTACCCAGGGGATTGTGGGTTGGAATGGCTGAGGGCGGATGCCCCCTGAATGATCATGTACTGTTCGGGGCATTGCTGACCGCGTTGAAGCTTCAAATGAGCTAGCATTGTCTTGGGCTGTCTCAAATAGATGTCTCATCAATTATGGCATAGAAGGCTTTATGTTCATTTCACTTAGCTGCCTTCGTAGCATTTCAATCTCCTACTGCTTCTGGTGTAGTATTGCCATCATGGCAGGGTCTTGTAAGAAAGGGCCGGGAGTGCTACTACCTTCTGCCTCTGATTTGTGCAAGATGAATGGCCTCCCGCCATCATTGCCAGCTGTAGCTAGCTCCTTCGAGACAGACTCCCTTTGTTCTATGCCTCTGGGTGGAGGAGGAATGTGGTGTTGGGCCTTCTTATTAGCTGGTGAGTGCTGCTTTGACATTCTCCCAGACCTGGTAGCAAGGTGAGAGGCAGGAGCTTTGATTGGAATTGCTTCCTTAGGTATAAAGCAAATTTCTTCGTCATCTTCATCAGTTGTTTGTGCCTCGCTGGAAGATGCTAATAATGTGTTGCGGGAGAAAACAAGATTCCTCCTTTTAGCCTTTGCACTCTTCTTTTTCTTTCCCTTCATGGTCGGCACCTGCCCCCACAGTGGGCTATTTGATGCATTCAGCTTTTTTGCTTTTTCTTCAGTTCTTTTTGTTAACCGGTGGGACTCATTGCATCTTTGAGGGGCATGCTTCTTGAGCTGCATAGGCTAGTTCTTTGGCTGCTCATGGTTATCAGGTCCATTTGTAATGGCTTGTAGCCGTTCTATGGCTGAGTTGGCTTCTTCATATGCCCATGATGGGGTTTGTTTCTTCTTACTGTCCGTTAGCCTTTTAATGATTGTGGGTGGGGTTGTTTGATGGTAGATAGCAACTGTAATGGGCAGAGTGGGGCGGGTCATGACTCCATAAATCCAGACCTCTGGAGGCAAGCGAGGTACCAGTCTTGTTTTCTTCCTTGTTGGCATTGCTTGCCAGTTTCTTTGCTCTTTTTCATGTTTCAGGATATTATCTTCATAGGTGTGCCGGCTACAAGCCTCTGGAACTTCTTCAAGCAGTTGTTGACATATAGATATCATATTGACTGAGGCCCTTGGCACAGGCATTTCATGCGGGCGTGGGGGATCAACTTTGTACTCCCCTATTTGTAACTCCCCTCTTTTTATTAAGCCTTGGATGATGTCCTTGAATATTTGACAATCTTCAATAGGATGTCCGAGGATCTGATGGTAAGGGCAGAAATACGGATCATCTCTTCTCCTGACATCATCGGGTCTCTTTGGCTTTGGCAGAGTAATCTTGTTATACTTGATAGCCCACTCGAACAATGCTCGAGTCTTGTTTCTTGGGAAGGCATAGAGCTTCTTTTCTTTATTCTACGGTGGAGGCCTTTCTTGACATTCAGCAGGTCCATTGAGAGGAGGATTGTGTACCCATTTCTACCTTTTTACCCCGAGGCTAACAGCATGGACGGCTTTCAGCAGCGGCCGTTTATTGACCTGCCTGGCCTAATGATTTGAGTTGACAAAAACTAAGGGATATCTTACGAAGAAGTCTTCAATCTCCGTTGCAACATTAATCAATCGGTCAAAAGACCGGATTTCTACTCCAATTATCTTTTCCAGGACTTCTTTCTTCAGATTTTGTTTACACATCTGCATTGCGTCCTCTAGATGCGGAGGGTGCCGGCATCTCATACTAAGATCCCTCCATCTCTTGATATATTCTCCAGTAACTTCTTCATCTTTTTGCTTGGTCGTTAATAGCTCAGCCACGGTCACCTCTGCCTCGGCGACATGGAATCTTTCTATGAATTTTCGTTGCATATCTGGCCAGTCGTCAATAGATCCAGCCGGCAAGTTAAAATACCATTCAAAGGCGGGTCCTGTTAGAGAAGACCCGAAGAACTTCAACAGGTATGACTCGTCTACCGCCAAGTCGCCCATGACTGCCACATAGTGTGCAATGTGTTCTTTCGGGGAGCCTTGCCCACTGAATTTGTCAAATTTAGGCAATCTGTTGACACCAGTTGGCAACCTTTTAGTAGCATGGTAGGCTAGATATGGCACTTCATATATGTCAAAGGGGGCGTAATCAGCACCACCCCTCTTTGCTAGCCTTTCTTCGATCATCTTCTCCACCATTGATTTATTCACCATAATTGGCTCTGCTGGTAGAGGGCAGAGGTGGGCTGGATGCATCACTTGCGTGGATGGAGTTGCAATATGAGATGGTAAAGGCTCTGACAAGGGAGCCTGCCAGTGCATTTGGAGAGGCATTAGTTGTGTTGGCTGGAGCGATTGGGAATAATTCTGGGGAGCAACCCAACTCTGATCATCAGTTTGCAGAATGGCCTATGAAAAAGCACCCGTGGGGTTGGAACCTCCCCGTGACGGCTCAGCTTGTGCCCCCGATTGCTCAAGAGCCACAGCATGCTCAGTCTTCTCTTTCAATTGCTTCTTCAACAGTCCTACCTCCTGTTGATACTTTTGTAGCGTCATTAAGACAGCGTGGTCCATAGTTGTTTTGCTACCGATGCCCTCAAGTGTTTCACCAAAGACGCATCCAGATAGGGGTACCCCTTCTTCTTCAGATGCCATTGTTTTGGTATTGAGAATAGTGTTGTCTTCATCAGCAACCCACTTGCCCTTAGCGGCTTACAGTAGCTCAGCCTCGGCTTTGCCTCGTCCTGTCACCGGGTCTTCTCTTTCGACAACCTCGGCCAGCTCTTCTAGTTCATTTAGCAGGGCGCCACGCCCGCTCATCACTCCTGTCATATTACAGGTGATGATTTGCATTCTTATTTTATGCTTTTTTACTCCCTTTCGAGCCTGATTAGGAAGTGCCAGCCCTTTATTCGTTGAAATTCTTCTCATCCTTTCATTTAGTGTTAGAATTTCAAGGCTTCTAGCCCCATCTTACTTCTCTTTTTCATTTGCTCCCATGGGTAACATCTTGTCTTTCTCTTCTCCTTTTGTCCCGATGACACGGAGCAACCTTTGCTGGCCCACGATGGGTCTTCTGAGGCTGTGAAAATATTCCCGAACTACCTTAATCATGTGTTCTTGGCTGTGCTTCGCAGTGATAGCGGGAGGCAGTGCCCAGTATTGGGCAGACGACATGTATGATAGCCGTGTCAATTTAGCAGGTTGTTTGAAATTTCTTGAGTGTTTGAGGACGTCAGCCTGCCTCGCACAACTCTTGGTAGTGAATGGAGAAGTTGTAGCTTTAGTCTCTTCCGCATGCATAACTTTGTTGCCCCCTCTCCTAGGTGCATCAGTAGAATTGTTGAAGTTCCGCAGGGCTGGTGTAGTGCCTCAGGTCTTCTTAAGAACCCACATCTGCTTGAATTTTGGTAATTTCGGGGTTGGCCTCCTTTGCTTGTTATCATTAGGGTTTACCCTCTGGCTAGCCAGCACTTGGAAGGCATTGTGGGTAGGAACGGCCGGGATGACCCGATCCGGCAGAACTCTGGTATTGTGGCCGTTGAAGTGGACTCGGATGCCCCCAATCATCATGGACTTCCTAGATGCCGGGAGTCGGCATTGGGAAGTAGCAGTGACTCTTCTTCTTCTGAAGTTTTCTCTGTTGCCCCCAGCGGGCCTCTTCTCATATGCCCCAGTCGGGCAGGTAACATGGTGAACGTGGCAGCTCACGATCACTGGGCTCTTCAGCAAAGTTTTCTTGATTTTACCCTCACTTTACTGGGCTGCAGGTTTGTTGTTCGTTGTCAGCTTCACAGATTTCTGGCTCTCCTCTTCCGGAAGTTCCACGAATGCAACCCCCAAGAAATTGGGGAAGCCAACGACCGGAGGAAAGTTGCCGAAGGTAGTTGGCAAGGCAAGATAGCCGTGTGCAGCATGGTTGGGTATGATTTGGGTGCCAAAGACAAACCCGGACAGTCTGTTCGCCATCGCTTCAACCTGTAAAGGGGAAAGACAAGACGAACGAGTAGTTTGGGTTTGAAGTAGTTGAGAGGGGACCCCATAGTCCATTTATTTTGGCGAGAAGATGAAGGGAGGTTGTGTTCTACCGAGCGTGCCAATTTGGTGGAATGATTTTTTTACCTTTATCTAAATTTATTTATTTATTTGGTTTGTTTATTTGGTTATTAATTAGGCGTGCCAATCACTATCGTGACACTTTATTATGCACTCATCTGACTGATCATACAATTATGGGTGATCGTGTCGGGACCCAAAATCCGTCGTACCATAAGGCTACGACGTTAATTACGTCCCTCCGAAAGAGGGACAACCCTTGATTAATTGCCAAAATAAAGACCATGGGGCCCATATAATTAAAGATGCAATTACATGCAAGCACACAATATGATAGTACTTATTTATTAAATCGACTCTCGGTACGAGGCGGAGAACTTAGGTCCGAGGACCACCATCATGCATAGTGATAGCTTCCGGTCGAGCGTAACCTGGCTTCCCGCTAATCACCATTTAATATATCGGAGAATCGGATCATGCAAGCATGCAATATAACAGTATTCAGTATTATCGTTTATTATTTGTTTGATCATTTATTTATAACTTCGAGAGAGATTTCGACAGTGCCACCCTGCTCCGAGGGGTATCGGGGCCTTTTTATTTTGAAGCTGTGCATAACACTATGGTGCACATACATGTACCCATGAAGTGGGCCGGGTGTGACCGTATTCGTGCAAGTTCGGAGATTATCGGGACAATGTATGTCGGGGCACGAAAAATTTGATATTTGAGAAGTGAGGAAATCCAGTTGAAATCCAATCGAAATAAACTAAATTCAGTGAGTTATCGGCACGGGACAAGGTCATGCTTTGGCTAAAATAGGAGTGAGTCCCGAGAACCAGGCACGACCTGTCGGAGCGGCATTAATATTCCATACCCGGGGTCTAGGGAAGGTGAAGGCTCCGGAGTAGACACAGTCATGCTCATTGTTCTTTATTTATTCATGTTATTATTTTAGACGCATGAATGCCTTTGTTCTCATTTTTTATTTATGTCATCCCTTTTTCAATATTCATTTATTATTTATTTATTTATTTATTTATTTATTTATTTTATTTATCATTTTTTTATATTGGAGGCATTCCTCTTTTAATTTCTTTATTGATATTTATCTGACTGTTACTCATTCATCATTCCTTTATTGTTTATTTATCACTTTTATTCTTTTTTTATGATTATCGTTATTATGTTATTGTCATTTATTTAACCATTATTTGTTCATTGTGTATTTTTTTTATTTTTCACTTTCACTTTCTTCCTTTTTTTATATCCTTTCTCCTTTATTATTTGTTTATTTTATTTTAGCCATTTCTTTATTTCCCCATCTTTGAATGAGTGTGTTTTGATCGTTTTATTGTTTGTTTCCTTTTATATAGATATATACACATATATGGCATGGGAAGGGGTTGGACGTATATGTCGGTTTGATTGTTTTGTTTGATTAATATGTGTGAGCAAGGATTAGTATTAGTGGAGAGATTAGTGTTAAGAGGGGTTACTTTTAATTGGTGTTTAGCGGGTATGGGTGCGGTGCGTTTGGGTTGTGTTGGCTGTGTTGGCCCAAAATAGATGGCGGACAAGAAGGGGGGTTAAATTGTCCCCCAATCGAGATGTCAGATTTTACAAATAATCTATCTAATTACAATGGAAACAAAATTAACTACGTTAATTATCTTAAATTAAACTGAAGTGAGATTTAGGTTCACTCAATCTTTTCGATCTCACTCGAATAAACTATGCAAAGATGTTAGAAATAAATCCTAACAGAGATAGAGGATGAAGCAATGTGCAATGATGCAGTGAATAAAAACCTATAAAATAGCATGTGAACGGAGATAAAAGAAATGGACAATCGCACAGGCATTCAAAATGGACACAGAGATTTTTAGGTGGTTCGGGACCACGACGGGCTCCCTACGTCCACCCCTCACCGAACTCGGTGAGGCTTCACTACACGCTAAGAACCGTAGCAACACGGGGACAAACCCCAACACCACACACGCTGCTTCCGCAGCAATACACACACGAGGCCTGGCCCCAAGCCGCTGCCACTGCAGCACACACACACAGTCGGGGAGCACACCCGGCACACAAATCCCACACAGAGACATAACTCCGTCTACACACAAACTCGGGGAACCTTGCCCCACAATAAAACCCAACACTCGGAGACGCAGCTCCTCCCACAAACGATAATATATCAAGTTCGATGAACAGAGAGGATATACAATAAATGCCTAAATAACAATCTATGCTCAAATGGAAGAATAGAAATGAGAGAAGAGGAAGCTTCCCTCAGATCTGCAGTATATCTCGTCCATTGGAGTGATGGGGTGCGCTGGAAGCATTTTCTCGCGGAGTGGAAGTCGTCCAAGCTTGTCGGAGAAGCCGCAGGTATAGTCTTCAGCAATCACGCGTAAAGCTAGATCAGATCGGCAGATGAAAGCTGGTGGATGGCGTTCTCCTCTCCTTCCTCTTCTTCCACCAGGTGGTGGCGTTGCCCCTTTCTCCTTTCCCTACAATAGGATAGACAATGTTAAGCCCAAGGTTATGCCGTCGAAGCAAATCACGGCCAACATATACTCAAAGGAAAAATCAGCAAAAGGACCACAAAGACTAGGCTAAAAACCATTCAAATAAACACCTAAAGGATAGGAGAAACCCTAAGGGTATTAGTGTAAAAAGCCCAAGCAAATCGGTCCAAGAAGTGGGCATTTCGCAATCGATCCGGAAAACACGATCCGGACGAACCAGACAAAGTGTCGACTCTTAGAGTCGACACTTTTGTCAAGGTGTTCTGTCGGTAGAAGAAAAACAACACACAGGATAAAAGTGTCGACTCTCAGAGTCAACACTTTTTGTCAACCGTTCTACCAACCGCAAAATAGCATACAGGACTGTAAGTGTCGACTCTTGGAGTCAACACTTGCAGCCTGCTGCGCCCAGCCAGTAGGCTGGCCAACAATTGTCGACTATAAGAGTCGACACTTGCAGAGCCAATCCAGAAAACTACCTTAGCAGACCAATGCAAGCAGAGAAACTGACAAACCCAATTGAAAACATGAGTATGCCAACTGAATAACATGAATTAGAAGGAATGAAAACACCAATCAAACTAGGGTACCATTAAGGAATATTGGAAGCAAAATGATCAAAAGACAATCTCATGACAATTAAGAAGAGCATGCATGAGACTCATGCAAACCCAATTCTTCTGAACTAGCAATGAGCATAAATGCAAGAGTTCTATGCAATGCTTACCAAAGCTTCACAAGATTTGAAGGCTGATTTCAACCTGCATTGGAATAAATTGAAATGCATTCATATATGGGGGTGATCCTCACATAACCATCCCATCAAACCACAACCTCTCGATCCATAACAAGTTCAAGCATGGAAACTCCATTTACCGGCTGAATACTGTCAAACCTCTCATGAATACAAAGTCAGTCCAAAAATCAAAGTTCATTTCAATTAGACTTTACCAAATATCCAATAACCAACATAGCTCAAAAGTCCAAATAACACGGGTGATCAATTGTTAAAGTAGTTCAAGCAAACCACACACATGGTTTCCAGTCAACCAAAAAATATCAAATTCAGTCCAGAAACTTTACAAGTTCAGTCCAATTTATTCAGGCACAATCAAAGGCAATCTGAACTTAACTCATTCACAAGCAATATGAGTAAACACAAATCCATTTAACAAGTAACAATAATACACTTAGCTCATTGAAAGCCATTGAACAAACCTTTCAAATAGAATTCAATCAAACTTTCATGAAAACCAAGTTCAGACCAAAATTATAAAGTTCAGTCTAGTGATAGCCATTCATATCATCAATCAAACTTCTCAGCACTGATCAATGCACATGACTAACTCATCAACCTGCAATAGAATGATCCACATATATCCAATTCATAAGACTTAATACTTAACAAATGAGTTCAACAAAGCATTCTCCCTAAGCTTGTTCAATATGCATATTCATGTATTTGGACAGCAAAAACCCATGTGAGAAACTCAAACCAAAACCATCATAAGTTCACATGTGCAATGTGATACAAGGAAGCCATTCAAGAACTCCGAGTCAATCAAGGCATTTGGAAGACTCAAAACCATCATTCAATCTAAGATTCTTACCATTGATGAGAGCAATTTACATATTGAATCTGCAATATCTTGAAACACAAGATCATGTCAGTCCATGTTTAAGAATCAAGTCTATGCATATGAAAGACCAAGATTGATGCAAGCTCAGCCAAGGTCTGAGCATATTAATGCTTAAGTCTAAGCATGTTTCTATGGGTCGATGCACATCAAGATATTGACATATGACCTCATTTATCATTGAAACGATTTCCACAATACCTACACACAATATATTGTTATCATCAAAACCATCACCAAGGGCAAAGAGGGAGCGCCACGAACCCAACAGTCTCCCCCTTTTTGATGATGACAATATATTGTGGCAATCCAGAACTCTCTCTCCCCCTTTGGCATTATCAAAAAGTGGGGAGACTTAGAGGAACAACCAAATATGAAATTTTAACAAGAATGGCGCCCGAACCCAGAAATCAACCTACCATTAAAGGAAGGTATATAAACCATGAGCACAAAGCACGAAAAATGGAATTTGATGTGCAATATGCAAGATGTTTGAAATATGTCCAGATGCTCAAGTTTTTGAATTATTTTCAAAATGTATGACCAAACTATGCACAAAGCATATGACCAAACTGAACTATATGCAAATGTTATGCTAAAGAGCACATTATTCTCACCCTATTGTCATGAACAAAAAGTGACTGACAATGGGATTATTTAACCTGTTATTTACATGAATATTCTAAAGGTGTATTAATATGAGTAGAAATATGAAATGAAGTATGAATGCAAGCAAACAAGCAAGCAAGCATAGAAGCCAATCAAGCAAGTAGCTCTAGTACTCCCCCTCAGTGGGTTAGGAGGATAACGACTGAATAGTTCATTCAAAATCGAAATGTGAGACATGAAGCATAATCAAAAAAGGTAGTGCATGCATATGCTAAAGGTATTGCATAAGCCATGATAAGAACAAATTCAAGATATACAGTCATCACAATAATACCCAAAATTAAAATTTGTGTATTGAGCAATGAACTTCAAAATTATATGGATATGATCAGAATTTCTAGAAAATACTAGAGGGTTATTTCCTTCCTACACTTCCATTTCGAGCCTCGACTTTTGGTATCTTCGCACAACCCCTTTTTTTTTTTTTCTTTTATTGAATTTCACCGTTCGACGTGAGTCACCTCATGTGTCTCAATGGGGTTTCCCGGCTACTAGGATTCATCACGCAATGTGGATTTTTGTTTCACCTTTCGACGCGAGTTTCCTCATTTATTTCAGTGGGGATTTATAACGACCCGAGAATCCGATTATCGGAAAGGCCCGATAACCCGAGACTCGAACCGCCACCCACGAGCCCGAAGACTCTGAAGGGTTAGAAGGATGGTGTGGAGACTACAGGAGTATCACAAATAATTACAGAAATTAAACAGTTTATATGATTAAGCAGGAAATAAATTCACATTTTACAGGATACATGGTCCACAAGATATAACAAAATAACAACAGTAGTCCACAACTAGTACAGTGATAAGAAAGAAAAATACAGCTACACGGGGCATACCCCGGCTCTGACCTCTGGCACTAACGCTGGGCACCTGAACCACGCTGAGCCTCAGATGCGCTCCCCTGAGGCCGTGCCTCACCTGAAACACGGTGAAAACACGCAGGGAATGAGTCTCAGAACATGACTCAGTAGAGATCACTCGAACCCTACCTCGCAAAACGGAAAACCGCTACATTAGCAGTAAGCGAGTACCTCGGAAGTGAAAAAGCCCTGCAGCTACAAACACCGGCCTCACGGCACAAAAACTGACACACGCGCTACGGGGAGACAACCGGAACTCAACGGTCAACCCAACGAAAACCCGAAGGTCGAAGTCACAGAGACTGACAGTCTGTCACTCCCGACTCGACAGGAGTACCTTCCACTAGAAGCACAATCGGTAGCATCCCCTGACGTCTTACACCGCACTGCAGGTGTCCGCCTGGCACGATAGCCCCCGGCGGAGGCAAGGACACCGTACAAGTAACCACAAAGCAAGTGACTAGCTGGGGTCACGCTCGTCAGCGTGTGTCCAATTGCCCCCAACCACGTGTGCACACACAGACCATGCGTCCCAGGTCTGGCCTCTAACTGGTTTTCCCCTCAGTCGGACTCTGGCTGCAAGACGTAGGGCCCGACGGAAACCAGTCTAAAAACCGTCCTCAGGGTAGTCTCTCCACCACTCCCTGGTGGGACCGCTAAACGCGTAAGCAGGCTACGACTAGTGGAGGGTCACTAAAGGAGTAGACTCTCAAGTCAACGGAAAATAACATCCGAATCCGACGAAGTACGGGGACCGTCCCACGTACCAGCACCGTCGCACGGTGACCATGGTCGGAGAAGAAACGGGACTGCAAATGACCTGGTGCAGTCCAGAGCCTGACGATCTAACACAGGAGCGCCACAGCCCTGACGGTCTAACTCTGGGCCGTCATAGCAGTCTGACGACCCAACGAAGGCGCGTCACACACTCGGTGCAAAACCGGCTGTGACGCGCCAGCCTTGGTGTGTCACAGGCCCTAACGCACCCAATCCAATGCGTTAGAAGGCGAGAAGAAACCCCCTGTGACGCACACCGCTCAGGGCGTCACAGTCTCTGACGGACCATCGCTGGTGCGTCAGGAGACGGAATGAAACCAGCTGTGATGCACATCCCTTGGGGTGTCACAGCTTTAACGGTCCTGCCTAGGAGCGTTAGAAGGTGGGGGCGCGTCTGCTCTAACGCTCCCACACAGAGGCGTCACGAGGCTCTGACGCCCCACCCTGGGTGCGTCAGAGGCCTTGACCCCCAACGGTCAAAACCGCAACGGTCGGATTCCAACGGTCGGATCGCCACCTGACGGTCCAACCTAGGCGCGTCACATGCCCTGGCAGCCTATCGTGGGACCGTCAGGCCCACGGACCACCCAGTTGGCAAAACAGCCCCTGTGACGCACCCACCGTGGGGGGTCACAGGCTGTAACGGTCACTGGAAGGACCGTCACACCGTCCCGACGGTGAAACGACCCAAAACACCAACCACGCCCCCATACCACCATGGGAGAGGGGGAAAACAAGGGGGAAGCCCCCTAGGGACCCCTAGCATGCTTCTAAGACATCAAAACGCCGAATCACAGCTTAAAAACATGGATCGGGCGAACTCTCCCCAAATCATGATTTTACCCTCCCGGCATGGAAACGACCCCTCTCGGCCTCACACCGGGCTAGAAATCACGGGAAAGGAACGCGGGGAGCTAAGGAACGTCACCCTACCTCGATCTCGCCTTGAGGCACGCCGGATTGTCCATAAACCGCGAAGAACGCTTTTAGAACACTCGTTCCTTCACGCCTCCCACGAACGCCGCACGCCACCGGGATCGTTTCACCGCCGCCTATGCCGTCACGCCGTCGCCCACCGCCGTCTGCAGCTGGAGGGGAGCGCGCCGCGGTCGTCGTCGGCCGAAGAGAGAGAGGAAGGGGGGTGGCTCTCGTTGGGGAAGGAAGAAGAAAGAGGAAGAAGAAGACAAGGTAAAAGAAAAAGGGAAAGGGTTTGGGGTATTTATAGAAAATCCAAAAATTCCAGACAATACCAAAAAATTAAAAATCACGTTTATGTGATCCTCGGAACGCACCGATCACAACGGTACCACTCTTGCCTAGGTGAACGACCCGGTTCACCCGTAACGAGGTTCCGAAGGAATTGCCAAAACACACATGCGGAAATCAAAAAACACGCGCGGAAAAGCCGCGGACACGCTCCGGGCCTCCGAAACAACTCCGGATCGCCCCGATCCGAACACAAAAGATGTCTGAAACAAAATTTCAGACTCAACGAAACCGGACACTTGGAGAAAGCATATCTAAGACCCAAAAAGAAAGGATCCGAAAGGTCCGGAATATTACAGCCCTCCCCCCTTAAATAAATTTCGTCCTCGAAATTTAAGAACAAAGCTCAGGGGGAGGAAGAGGGAACTCACTCGAATAGGTACGGGAACTGCTGATGCATCTCGTCCTCACGTTCCCAAGAAGCCTCACCACCAGAGTGTCGCTGCCACACCACCTTAACTAAGGGGATGACCTTGTTCCGTAGGTGCTGCTCTCGCCTATCCTCAATGCGGACGGAAAACTCTGGGAGAGAAAGATCTTGAGTCACCTCGGGCCAAATAGAATCCTCAAGCACATGCGAGTCATCGGGCATATACTTCTGCAACATCGAGACGTGGAACATGTCATGCACCGACGCCAACTCGAGGGGTAACTGCAACCAATAAGTAACCTCACCGATGCGCTCCACAATGAGGAAAGGACCGACATAGCGGGGACTCAGCTTCCCACGCCGTCCAAAGTGCATCACCCCCTTCATCGGAGAAACTCTCAAGAACGCACGATCGCCAACGGCGAAAGTAAGAGGCTGCCTCCTCCGGTCAGCATAGCTCTTCTACCGACTCTGGGCCGCCAACATGTTTTGACGAATCAGGTGCACGACATTCACACACTACTGCACCAACTCCGGTCCCGTTAAAACACACTCACCAACCTCGAACCAATCAAGTGGAGTCCGACACGGACGCCCATGCAAGGCCTCATAAGGAGCCATGCCGATGCTCGAATGATAGCTGTTGTTGTAGGCAAACGCCACCAACGGTAGGTGGTGAAACCAACACCCCTGCCACTCCAGACAGCACGATCTCAGCATGTCCTCTAAAGTCTGGATGGTCCTCTCTGACTGACCGTCCGATTGAGGATGATATGCCGAGCTAAATGCTAACTCCATGCCAAGAGCTCGCTAGAAACTCCTCCAGAATCCAGAAGTGAAACGCGGATCTCGATCGGATACAATGGAAATGGGAATCCCATGCAAAGGCACGATCCGCTCCACATAGAGATGAGCCAACTTGGGCACACTCCAGCTGACTTTGATCGGTAACAACCGAGCCACCTTCGTCAGCCTATCCACCAGCAACAAAATACTGTCCTGCCCACTCGGAGTCCTCGGTAATCCCATCACAAAATCCTTGGTCACATGGTCCCATTTTCACGCGGGAACATCCAAAGGCTGAAGAGTACCTCCTGGTCGCTGATGCTCCGCTTTCACCTACTAACAGGTCAGGCACCTGGCCATGAACTCGGCAATATCTCTCTTCATGCCAGGCCACCAGAACTGCCTCCGCAAGTTCTGATACATCTTCGTCGCACCAGGGTGTACGGTGTACCTGCTCCCATGAGCCTCGCGCAACACCGCACGATGAACCCGCTCCTCGGTTGGGACGTACAGCCTACCACAAAACCTCACAGCACCGTCCTCGCCGAGCTCCCATTAGCCATGGCCAAAATCTGGGGCAACTCAGGGTCTACATGCTGAGCCTCTGTCACCTGACGGCAGATAGTAGGGGTGACAATCAGATTCGCAAGCACCGCTAACCCTGGCTCTCGGGGAATCTGGAGCCTGAATGACACTTCGGGCACTTGTTCCCAGAGCCTCCACTTCCTCAACATTAAGGCACTGACCGCGACCTTCCGACTTAACGCATCGGCGACGACATTCATCCTGCCTGGCTGATAAGACAGGGTGAAGTCATAATCCTTCATATACTCCATCCAACGCCTCTGCCTGAGGTTAAAGTCCCTCTGAGTGAACACATACCTCAAACTCTGATGGTCAGTGAACACCTCGAACTTCTCACCGTATAGATAATGCCTCCAGATCTTCAACGCGAAGATCACCACTGCCAACTCCAGGTCATGGGTAGGGTCGTTCTCTTGATGTGGCTTCAGCTGCCGCGAAGCATACGCCACCACTCTACCATGCTGCATCAACACAGCACCCAATCCGACCCCGGAAGCATCTGTACACACCACAAAATCTCCCGATCCAGAAGGCAAAACTAACACCGGAGCCGAGGTGAGCAATCTCTTCAGTTCCCTGAAACTCTGCTCACACTCATCAGTCCAGACAAAAGGCACATCCTTCCGCGTAAGTCTGGTCATCGGGGCCGTAATGTGAGAAAAATCCTGGTTAAACCTCTGATAATAGCCTGTAAGTCCCAAGAAACTCCGGATTTCCGTTACAGTACTCGGCCTTGGCCACTGCATTACTGCCTCAACCTTGGCGGGACTCATGGAAATACCATCACCAGAGATAACGTGCCCAAAATGTGCACCTCACGAAGCCAGAATTCGCACTTACTGAGCTTTGCATACAACTGGTGATCTCGCAACGTCTGCAGCACCACACCCAAATGGTACGCGTGCTCCTCAGCAGACCGCGAATAAACAAGGATGTCGTCCACAAATACGACCATAAACTTGTCCATATAGGGATGAAACACCCTCTGCATCAATTCTATAAACACTGCGGGGGCATTGGTGAGCCCAAATGGCATCACCAAAAACTCATAATACCCATATCTCGAGCTGAACGTAGTCTTCTCCACGTCAGACTCTCGAATCCGCAACTGATAATAACCGGATCGCAAATCAATCCGCGAGAACACTCGAGCAGACTGAAGCTGGTCGAACAAGTCATCAATCCGCGGCAACGGATACTTGTTCTTAACGGTTACCTCGTTCAACTGCCGGTAGTCAATGCACAGCCTCAGACTACCATCCTTCTTCTTCACGAACAGCATTGGCGCACCCCAAGGGGAAAAGCTAGGACGAATGTACCCCTCTGCAGTAACTCCTGCAATTGCGCCCTCAACTCTCTCAACTCAGCGGGAGCCATACAGTAAGGAGCCTTCGACAAAGGTCCCGTACCAGACATAATCTCGATCACAAAATCAATCTCCCGCTGGGGAGGCAATCCAGGTAAGTCCTCCGGAAAAACGTCGAGAAACTCGCACACCACCGGAATGTCCTCGACAACCGGCTCCATCCGGTCTGCCACGATCACAGAAGCGAGAAAACCCTGGCAACCCGCATCAAGTAAACGACGAGCCCTAATAGCCGAAATAAGAAAGCGGGAAGAGGAAGACCTGATACCTTGGAAATAGAAGGTGGGTCCACAAAGTCGTCGGAAATAAACCCTCTTCGAGTCACAATCCACCAAAGCATGATGTGCCTCGAGCCAATCCATGCCCAAAATCACATCAAAGTCCTGAAGTGGCAATGCATAAAGTCTGGCCGGAAAACTCCGCCCTTCAACCCACACAGGAACCTCATCAAAATAATATGGAGTGATCATAAAATCACCAGAAGGTAACTCCACTGCCAAATCACATGACAACTGGGTCACCGGCTCCTCGATACTCAGCGCGAAATCCTCTGAAATAAACGAATGAGACGCGCCAGAATCAAACAAAACTCGAGCTGCACAACCCAAAATCCGAACGGTACCTTCCACGAGTTGTGACAACACTGCCTCTACCCTGGTCATGTGTGTAATCTGGCCTCGAGATCTCTGTCGTTGATGCCGCCGGGGTCGAAGCCCCCGAACTACCAGAAGGAAGCTGGAACGTGCTCTGCTGCTGGGTAGTCATCTGTTGGCTGCGGCCTGACAAGGATTGCCCCTGGCTAATCGGTCCCCGAGTCCTCTGCATATCCAGCTCCAAGGACGCCGCTACATGAGAAGCTGTCTCCAAATCAGTGGCAACGTTCACGATCAAATGGTGCCTCAGCTCCTGCCTCAAGACCTGCACGAACTGCACAGTCTTCACCTTCTCATGCTCTATGATATGAGGTGCATAATGACCCAGCTCAACAAATCGAGCCATATACTGCAACACGGACATGTTGCCCTGGATCAGCTCCAAAAACTGACGCATCCTCTACGTAGCAATATACTCTGGGCAGTAAGCACGATCGAAAGCACTGACAAAGTCACCCCATGCAATCTGCTCAAGGGGACGAGACGGGAAGGACGTCTTCCACTCGGAAGACCACCACGCCCGAGCCATGCCTTGCAACTGGTTGTAGGCCAACATCACCATGTCCTCAACAGTACACCGCATGGAACTGAACATCCGCTCCATCTCGTCGAGCCAACTCCGAGCCAAATCAGGGTCTGGCTGGTCACCATAGTAGGGTGGATGGAACTGCATGAAATCCCTCACTGCTCGGCTTGGCCCACCCCTGGTCGACGAGCCCTCACCAGCTTCTCTGCCGAACTGTTGTTACATAAGCTGGTACATGCCATGAAAGAAATCCACAGCCCCCGGAATCCTCGGAGTATCCGCTGCCTCGGTGGCCACTGGTGGCACTCTACTCTGCTCCTCCTGAACCTCCTGAACCTCAGCCGACCACCCCTGCTGAGAGCGAGTGCTCCGCCTCGGCGCCATACTCGCTCCTGAAGCAAAAGACAGAAAACACGGAAATGGTAAGGTCAACAAAAACACACGATGCCCGATGCCAGCGTCAACTGTACATCCTCGTTGTGGACTATTGGACCACTACAATTACTTATGATTCTCGTATAATCCCACAACCGCGCTCTGATACCAGTTGTAACGACCCAAGAATCCAATTACCGGAAAGGCCCGATAACCCGAGACTCGAACCGCCACCCACGAGCCCAAAGACTCAGAACGGTTAGAAGGATGGTGTGGAGACTACACAAGTATCACAAATAATTGTAGAAATTAAACAGTTTCTATGATTAAGCAGGAAATAAATTCACATTTTACATGATACATGGTCCACAAGATATAACAAAATAACAACAATAGTCCACAACTAGTACAGAGATAAGAAAGAAAAGTACAGCTACACGGGGCATACCCCGGCTCTGACCTCTGGCACTAACGCTGGGCACCTGAACCATGCTAAGCCTCAGACGCACTCCCCTAAGGCTGCGCCTCACCTGAAACATGGTGAAAACACGCAGGGAATGAGTCTCAGAACAAGACTCAGTAGGGATCACTCGAACCCTACCTCGCAAAAATGGAAAACCACTACACTAGCAGTAAGCGAGTACCTCAGAAGTGAAAAAGCCCTATAGCTACAAACACCGGTCTCACGGCACGAAAATCGACACACGTGCTACGGCGAGATAGCCGGAACTCAACGGTTAACCCGATGAAAACCCGAAGGTCAAAGTCACAGAGACTGACAGTCTGTCACTCCCGACTCGACAGGAGTACCTCCCACTAGAAGCACAGTCGGTAGCGTCCCCTGACGTCTTACACCGCACTGCAGGTGTCCGCCTGCCACGATAGCCCCCAACAAAGGCAAGGACACCGTACAAGTAACTCCAAAGCAAGTGACTAGCTAGGGTCACGCTCGTCAGCGTGTGTCCAACTGCCCCCAACCACGTGTGCACACACAGACCATGCGTCCCAGGTCTGGCCTCTAACTGGTTTTCCCCTCAGTCGGACTCTGGCTGCAAGACATAGGGCCCGACGGAAACCAGTCTGAAAATCATCTTCAGGGTAGCCTCTCCACCACTCCCTGGTGGGACCGCTAAATGCGTAAGCAGGCTACGACTAGTGGAGGGTCACTGAAGGAGTAGACTCTCAAGTCAACAGAAAACAACGTCCGAATCCGATGAAGTACGGGGACCGTCCCACGTACCAGCACCGGTGCACGGTGACCATGGTCGGAGAAGAAACGTGACTGCAAACGACCTGGTGCAGTCCAGAGCCTGACGATCTAACACAGGAGAGCCACAGCCCTGACGGTCTATCTCTGGGCCGTCACAGCAGTCTGACGGCCCAACACAGGCGCGTTAGACACTCGGTGTAAAACCGACTGTGACGCGCCAGCCTTGGTGCGTCACATGCCCTAACGCACCCAATCCAGTGCGTCAGAAGGCGAGAAGAAACCCACTGTGACGCACACCGCTCGGGGCGTCACAGTCTCTGACGGACCACCGCTGGTGCGTTAGGAGACGGAATGAAACCAGCTGTGACGCACACCCCTCGCGGCGTCACAACTTTAACGGTCTTGCCTAGGAGCGTTAGAAGGTGGGGACGCGTCCGCTCTAATGCTCCCACACAGGGGCGTCACGAGGCTCTGATACCCCACCCGGGGTACGTCAGAGGCCTTGACCCCCAACGGTCAAAACCGCAACGGTCAGATGCCAATGGTCGGATCGCCACCTGACGGTCCAACCTAAGCGCGTCACACGCCCTGGCGGCCCATCGTGGGACCGTTAGGCCCACGGACCACCCAGTTGGCAAAACAGCCCCTGGGACACACCCACCGTGGGGCGTCATAGGCTGTGACGGTCACAGCTTAAAACACCAAAACGACGGGAAACGACCCAAAACACCAACCACGCCCCCATACCTCCATGGGAGAGGGGGAAGCCCCCTAGGGACCCTTAGCATGCTTCTAAGCCATCAAAACGTCGAATCGCAGCTTAAAAACGTGTATCGGGTGAACTCTCCCCAAATCATGATTTTACCCTCCCGGCATGGAAACGACCCCTCTCGGCCTCACATCGGGCTAGAAATCACGGGAAAGGAACGCGGGGAGCTAGGAACGTCACCCTACCTCGATCTCGCATTGAGGCGCGCCGGATCATCCACAAACTACGAAGAACGCTTTTAAGACCCTCGTTCCTTCACGCCTCTCACGAACGCCACACGCCACCGGGATAGTCTCACCGCCGCCTACGCCGTCACGTCGTCGCCCACCGCCGTCTGCAACCGGAGGGGAGCGCGCCGCGGTCGTCGTCGTCCGAAGAGAGAGAGGAAGGGGGGCGGCTCTCGTTGGGGAAGGAAGAAGAAAGAGGAAGAAGAAGAAGAAGAGGTAAAAGAAAAGGAAAAAGGGTTTGGGGTATTTATAGAAAATCCAAAAATTCTGGAAAATATCAAAAAATTAAAAATCACGTTTCCGCGATCCTCGGAACGCACCGATCACAACGGTACCACTCTTGCCTAGGTGAACGACCCGGTTCACCCGTAACGAGGTTCTGAAGGAATTGCCAAAACACACATGCGGAAATCGAAAAACACGCGCGGAAAAGTCGCGGACACGCTCCGGGCCTCCAAAACAACTCCGGATCACGTCGATCCGAACACAAAAGATGTCCGAAACGAAATTTCAGACTCAACGGAGTCAGACACTCCGAGAAAGCAGATTCGGGACCCAAAAAGAAAGGATCCGAAAGGTCCGAGATATTACAGGATTCCCGGCTACTTGGTTAGACATTCCACTTATTGAAGCTTGTGGGGTAGGAAGCTTTTTCCTCACGATTCTCTTAATTTCCATGTAGAAATTTGTTTCCCTTGAAATGTTAAAAGGAATTTCTGAAATCCTTATCAATCAAAGTCATATGCATCATTTTTGAACAAAGTATGTGGGTAATTACTTTGTATGTAGAAAATGAATTTCCCTAGACATAGTTATGACTCCCCCTAAATATATGCACAGATAGAAATAAATCCTCCTCCTTTGTATATGTCATGGTTCACAAAAGATCAAGAACACTGTGATTTATATATCTAGGAGGTGAGGTCTTAGAAGATTTTCAAGAAATGGTTTTATAAAGTATACACATGCAATCAAGCAAGGACCTTTCTAAATTTTCAAACAACTTGATTTCCGGTACGTGGCGGAGAACGTAGGTCTGAAGATCACCATCTCGCATAGTGGAAGTATCCAGTTGGACATAATCCAAGCTTCTCTAACCACCATTTGATATACCGGATAATCATGGCATTCATGCACACAAGTACGAAGAGTATATGCAAATATATGCATGTAAATGGAAAATGATTGAAGTCTATCCTTATTTACAAGTATGTAAAGATGTGTATGATATGTGCAATGTGTATCATGCAACTAAGTATATTCTATGTATGCAACTGAACAGAGCAAATGCAAATATATGTAAAACTGAATTGTTATTTGCAAAAGGAAGTAAAAGTGTGTATGAAAGACTCTATGAACAAATTTAAAGATTCAAAGACTAAATTTATTCACATGATGTACAATTAAATCTTGAAGCATGACTATCTCAAACAACTAACCATCTATCCTTCAATTGACAACAATTTTCTTTATAATTACCAAAATCAACAAAGGGTAAATGCAAAATTCAGATAAGTATCACGATTGATTTTATTTACAATGTATGCAAAACTCACATGGATATCAACATATCAAGATATCTGCATCTTGAAATATCATGTTTTCTCAAAAATCAAGTCTTTACCTTTGTAGAGTGTTCCAAAATCAAACAGTGCACCGAAAAGAAGATTCTTACCGAATGAACAGTCATTTTCTTGCCTTGAGAGAACAATTTTTGTGTCAATGATTTTCATGGCCTCAAGGCATCCCTACAAAACAAAATTCTCATTTCAAATTTTTGGGTACCCAAGCCTTCTTGGGTCCCGAGGGGTTAATACTAGCATGAGCAAAATAATTTTTACCCTTACTAGCAAACCATTCATCATCTTCCCTCATCAAGTCACATGTATACATAGAATGACCAAACTTGCCACAGTAAAAACATGTGACCGGAGGTCTCCTAAAATTGTTTCTCCTATTAGCATTTCGAGAGTCAATGAAAGAGTAAGAATGATAGCAAGAACCAATAGACGAATTCTTAGAGTTCATTTCAAATTGATCATCATCGAATTTCATTAGAGTGCACGTGTACATTGTGTGGCCTACTTCACCAAAATAAAAACACGTAACTCTCCTTTTTCCATAAACATTTCTGCTCGTATCTGAAAAGGTGTTAATCGAATGTGAACAAGAGCCATGATCTTTTTGTGCTTTATCATGTGGATGTTTTGAAGAATGATCATGCACACATGATGATTTTCTTTTGTATTCAAATTTTTTCTTTCCTTTGGTTCCAAAAGTATTTTTCAGATTTTCATGCTCAATTCTGACTTTCTCAACTTCTTGCTCAAAAGAACATTCCATTTATTATTTTGTAGTTTTCATTCTCTAGCTCTTGCTCTTGCTCATGCAATTTTCCTGATTCATCAGTGATCACACAATTTCCCTTCTGATAGACAGAGAGCTCATCACTCACTGCCTTAATTTGTTCATTCAACTTTTCATTTTCCTCTCTCAAACAACAAACTTTATCTCTATGCATTTCAACATCAATCAAGAGAGATTCATTTACACTTTTGAGATCTGAATATTTATCACTTGAAGAAGTTTCATGAAAACTATTTTCAAGTTTCTTCTTAAGCTTCTTATTCTCAGATTTTACTTTCTTGTATTTTTCTAACAATTTATCATAGAGATCCAATAATTCTTCAAAGGAAATCTCATCGGTTTCAGAACTTACCTCTTGATTTCCTTCACCATCAGAATTTTCTTGGCTCGAAAGAGCACTGTTGTTTGCCATCATACATGCATCCTCCAGCCTGCCTTCTTGGAACTTGATCAGTACATCCAAGATTTCTTTGGCTGAGCTGCAATCAGAAACAAATGGGAATTTGTTAGGGTCAACTGCAGCTTTCAATAAATTCAGAATGATAAAATTATAATCACTTTTGGTCCTATGTTTAGTAGACCATTTGGACTTGTCCAATGGCAATTCATACGGACCATGAGATATGAGATTTTACAACTTGGGATCATAAGAGTTGACAAATATACATATTCTTCCTAGCCAGAGACTAAAATCCAAACCATCAAAAATAGGAATTGAATCCATATTAGCCATCATGAAATGATCTTCACTCCTAGACCGTGAGGTCCGTAAAACAAATCAGAGACTCTGCTCTGATACCAAATGTTGGCCCAGAATAGATGGCGGACAAGAAGGGGGGTTGAATTGTCCCCCAGTCGAGATAGTGGATTTTAAAAATAATCTATCTAATTACAGCGAAAACAAAATTAACTACGTTAATTAGCTCAAATTAAACTGAAGTGAGATTTAGGTTCACTCAATCTTTCCGATCTCACTCGAATAAACTATGCAAAGATGGTAGAAATAAATCCTAACACAGATAGCGGATGAAGCAATGTGCGATGATGCAGTGAATAAAAACCTATAAAATGGCCTGTGAACGGAGATAGAAGAAATAGACAATCACACAGGCATTCACAATGGACACAGAGATTTTTAGGTGGTTCGGGATCACGACGGGCTCCCTACGTCCACCCCTCACCGAACCCGGTGAGGTTTCACTACACGCTACAAACCGTAGCAACACGGGGACGAACCCCAACACCACACACGCTGCTTCCGTAGCAATACACACATGTGCCTAGCCCTAAGCCACTGCCACTGCTGCGCACACACACACACAGTCAGGGAGCACACCCCGCACACAAATCCCACACGGAGACGCAGCTCCGTCTACACACAAACTCGGGGAACCTTGCCCCGCAATAAAACAAAACACTCGGAGACGCAGCTCCACCTACAAACGATAATATATCTAGTTCGATGAACAGAAAGGATATACAATAAACGCCCAAATAGCAATCTATGCTCAAATCGAAGAATAGAAATGAGAGAAGAGGAAGTTTCCCTCAGATCTACAATATATCCCGTCCATTGGAGTGATGGGGTGCACTGGAAGCATTTGCTCACGGAGTGGAAGTCGTCCAAGCTTGTTGGAGAAGCCGCAGGTATAGTCTTCAGCAACCATGCTTGAAGCTAGATCAGATCGGCATATGAAAGCTGGTGGATGGCGTTCTCCTCTCCTTCCTCTTCCTCCTCCAGGTGGTGGCGTCGCCGCTTTCTCCTTTCCCTGCAATAGGATAGACAATGTTAAGCCCAAGGTTCTACCGTCGAAGCAAATCACGGCCAACATATACTCAAAGGAAAAATAAGCACACGGACCACAAAACCCATGCTAAAAACCCTTCAAATAAACACCTAAAGGATAGGAGAAACCCTAAGGGTATTAGTGTAAAAAGCCCAAGCAAATCAATCCAAGAAATGGGCATTTCGCAATCAATCCGGAAAACATGATCCGGACGAACCAGACAAAGTGTCGACTCTTAGAGTCGACACTTTTGTCAAGGTGTTCTGCCGGTAGAAGAAAAACAACACACAGGATAAAAGTGTCGACTCTCAGAGTCAACACTTTTTGTCAGCCGTTCTGCCAACCTCAAAACATCATACAAGACTTAAGTGTCGACTCTTGGAGTCGACACTTGCAGCCTGCTGCGCCCAGCCAGCAGGATGGCCAACAAGTGTCGACTCTAAGAGTCGACACTTGCAGAGCCAATCTAGAAAACTACCTTGGCAGACCAATGCAAGCAGAGAAACTGACAAACCCAATTGAAAACATGATTATGCCAAGTGAATAACATGAATTAGAAGGAATTAAAACACCAATCAAACTAGGGTACCATTAAGGAATATTGGAAGCAAAATGATCAAAAGACAATCTCATGACAATTAAGAAGAGCATGCATGAGACTCATGCAAACCCAATTCTTCTGAACTAGCAATGAGCATAAATGCAAGAGTTCTATGCAATGCTTACCAAAGCTTCACAAGATTTGTAGGCTGATTTCAACCTGCATTGGAATAAATTGAAATGCATTCATATGGGGGTGATCCTCACATAACCAGCCCATCAAGTTCAAACATGGAAACTCCATTTACCAGCTGAATACTGTCAAACCTCTCATGAATACAAAGTCAGTCCAAAAATCAAAGTTCATTTAAATTAGACTTTACCAAATATCCAATAACCAACATAGCTCAAAAGTCCAAATAACACAGGTGATCAATTGTTAAAGTAGTTCAAGCAAACCACACACATGGTTTCCAGTCAACCCAAAGATATCAAATTCAGTCCAGAAACTTTACAAGTTCAGTCCTATTAATTCAAGCACAATCAAAGGCAATCTGAACTTAACTTATTCACAAGCAATATGAGTAAACACAAATCCATTTAACAAGTAACAATACTACGCTTAGCTCATTGAAAGCCATTGAACAAACCTTTCAAATAGAATTCAATCAAACTTTCATGAAAACCAAGTTCAGGTCAAAATATGAAGTTCAGTCTAGTGATAGCCATTCATATCATCAATCAAACTTCTCAACACTTATCAATGCACATGACTAACTCATCAACCTGCAATAGAATGATCCACATATATCCAATTCATAAGACTTAATACTTAACAAATGAGTTCAACAAAGCATTCTCCCTAAGCTTGTTCAATATGCATATTCATGTATTTGGACAGCAAAAACCCATGTGAGAAACTCAAACCAAAAACATCATAAGTTCACATGTGCAATGTGATACAAGGAAGCCATTCAAGAACTCCGAGTCAATCAAGGCATTTGGAAGACTCAAAACCATCATTCAATCTAAGATTCTTACCATTGATGAGAGCGATTTACATATTGAATCTGCAATATCTTGAAACACAAGATCATGTCAGTCCATGTTTAAGAATCAAGTCTATGCATATAAAAGACCAAGATTGATGCAAGTTCAGCCAAGGTCTGAGCATATTAATGCTAAATTCTAATCATGTTTCTATGGGTCGATGCACATCAAGATATTGACATATGACCTCATTTATCATTGAAACGATTTCCACAATACCTACACACAATATATTATTATCATCAAAATCATCACCAAGGGCAAAGAGGGAGCGCCACGAACCCAATAGGTTGGTTTGTCTTCTTTTTTTTTATATACATATAAGTATGAAGAGGGGGAATGGGTGTAGCCGCTGATGGCCTTCCTCTCGGCGTGGTTTTCTTCTAAAACAATTGGAATGGCGCCGAGGGAGTGAAATGGTGCCGAGAAGGGGGAAAATTGCGCCGAGGAGAGTAAAATGGTGCCGACGAAGAAGGGAGCGGTGCCGATGGGGGAGAATGGTGTGGATGGCACCCTCCCCCGCCGACTCACCCGTTATTATGTATTATTTATTATTTATTATTATTATTATTATTATATATTATTATTATTATTTATTTATTTTTGTCTTGTTTTGGTTTGTTTTTTTATTACTTTGTTTTTATTTTCATTTTATTTTATTTGTTTTTATTTTGTTTCTATTTTCATTTTATTTTCTTTTTTATTTTTATTTTATTATTTTTTGATTTTTTTTTTTTTTGATTTTATTTTATTAGTAGTTCGACCGTTGGTTTGCATGTCTAGCAAAAATCCGACAGCATCTCCCCTGCACTTGGAATATGCCAATGGTATATAGGAAACCGTCCACGGGGAGCCGAGACGGAGTCCATAATAAATGGGCATATCGGAGCTCGAGAGCCGAAGGGGCCAAGAACTGACAGGGCAATGTCCGCCATAAGGTAATTTATTTTGCATTCCCGTGACGGGACCATGCATGTATATTATATATCACCCACAGACACATACAAATAATAATTGGGTGGATATGCTTGACTCATACGTAAGCCATACATATTTACCTCATATAGGTTTATTTAGATGTATATATTCATACATAAAGATGGAATGAACATACAGTGGCTCGGTTGGCCAACACTTGCATGCATTATTTATTCTCATACATATCAATCGGGGTGGGAGCCATCCTATCAGCAAGTAAGCATAGTTGGGTGAAAAATGTCATGTATAAAGGGGCACCTCGGCGTCAAAAGACACCAGGGGGGTTTCGGCGCGCAAGACAATAAGGGGAGCCTTCGGCATGGCTATTGGTGCATCGGCACACAAGGGAGGTCGGCGCGCCTGTAATCGGCGCGGGAGGTCCGTTGGGCACCGAGAAGCAACTCCGTCGGGGTTTCAAAGGAGTTGAGAGGAAAACAGAGCAGGGGTTTTCATGGAAGCTGTTGGGTTTAAGCTCCTCGGAGTGAACATAAAATCTTCTCATTGTTAAAAGGGGGACACAAACATCAGAACAGGGCCATGCAAAATTACTTTTCCTCGTGATCTGGGAGACAGGAAGGCCACGAGATGGGCTGTCTCGGGCTCCTGTCTCATATCAGAGGTTGGTAAATCCAACTAAGCACGGAGGGGTTCAGCATGCAGATAACTTCAGTCAATCGGAGCAGAACTCCACATCCCTGGGGCATAATACTGCCTTCTCGGGGTCATGGACAGATGGGATGGAGATCCCACTGTCTTTGTGAAGGCTCAATAGTCGTAAGGCCGCCGCCCATGGGTAATCGAGAGAAACAGCCAGAGCGAAGAAAACCCCAGACGGAACATGAAAACCCACGAGCTAATGTCAAGGGGATCTAGCTACGGCAATATAAGAGAATCACATGCATCGATAGATTCTTTCATTCATACTAAATCGAGTATTGCCAGGATACAACTGGAAGCCTTAAAAGGCTGCACTATTACATAAAGAGAGAATGAAATAGAAAAGAAAGAATAGGGGAGGGGGACTGTAGCCCCGAGGGGCATCGGACGACCGCATCGGCAGCGTCCCTACCTCTCCTCGCAAATGGCTCCCTCTCTTCTTCTTCCCCTTCGTCGACAGGCTAACCTTCTTCTCTCTCTTTTTTCTTCTCCAGCAAGCCTCTCTTTTGCTCGCTCAGTAGGCCGCCGGATATTCAGACTTTTTTCCTTCTCTCCCCCCCATCCCTTCGAACTGGAATTGAGTCTTTATATAGAGGGTAAACCCTACTTCCATTGGCGCTCAGAGGAACCGGCGCGCTGGTCAGTGTTTGCACGCCGATGCATTCCTGTGCCGACTTACTTCCGTGCTGGTTCCTTTTCCATGCCAGTTCAGTAGGGGCCATGCTTGTTCCTAGCCTCTTCAACTCATTTCTTAGCATCCTTAGGCCCATTTTTGTTTGGTTAGGCCCATTTGTGCTCATTTCTCATTTTGTGAGGGTTGACCCATCTGCTGACTTGTCTTACTGTTCGAGCTTCTATCTTGTTCGTTCGGGGATGATCCCGAGCATTTTCTGAGCTCTTGAGTCTTGTTTCAGCGGCTGTCCATTGGAGCCGTGCATCTTTTCTTTTCTTCTTTTCTTTTTTTGTTCCTCATCTTTGTCTTTTATTTGTCTTCTGCCGCTCCTTTCCTTCTTTTCTTTTCTGTCGCCATAGGGATACTCGGCCAGAGATACATACCTACAAAAGTAAAAGTTTAAGAAATGTCAGAAATATTTTCAGTGTCAACGGTTCATGAAATCCGTAGACGAACGCCACGCCTCCACCGCCTCGTCTCTTGACCCATCCTCGCCCACTCGCCGCCCTCGCCTTCCTCTTTCAACCGCCGGAGAAGAGAGGGGGAGAAAGAGAAGAGAGAGGGAGAGAATGAGAGAAATGGGGAGAGAGGGGGTGAGGAGGTTTATTTATAGGAAATTATTTTGGGATTTCAAAAATCTGGAAAATACAAAAGTAGGGAAAAATCATTCCCATGATCCTCGGAAAACGCACAACGCGCCTGCAACGTCCCGAGGCCCGACAACACGTCGGTTCACCCTACACAGGGTTCTGAAGGCTCGACAGCCAAAAACCCGATTAAATTGCAAAACACGATCTGGGACTCACAACAGCGCGACAAAACCCACAGATTCTGATCCAAAAAAAAATTCTGGGTGTTACAAAATCAGGCCCGTAGGCCTACAGATCTCATTTAATTATCGGAGATGCGAGTTTGCACCAATTCTCGGAATTCATGTTTTAGCCTCCTTTCGAGTCGAATTTGAGACATTATATTTAGTTTGTTTTGGGGGAAATGATCGAGCTTTGATAAGCCAATATCATGGATGTGGATAGAGTTCGTGATAGCTCTACATTTGATCGAATTTAAGCTCATGTCCTGCTGAGTTCATTCGGGCATATTAACCCGAGGCACGCCTTGTTTTGGCCCAGTAAATAGGGCAATTTTAGAACCAAAAATCTGACCTCCTGTGAGTGGGATCGTAGTCCTTGGGCCTGCCCATGCTATGACCAAGGTCCGAACTCTAGATGTCTCTAATATTTGGTCAAGTTATGGCAGTTTCTTCCTTGGTTTCAACTGCATTCTCCGGTACCCAGCCACTGCCCAGCACAAATCCTCCTTGGAAGTCAGGTTTTAGAAATGTTAAATGGTTCCAAGTTCCTATTAAATTCATACCCAAGGGCCATTAATGCTAATGTCACGCTCTTGGTACAGATTGGTCCCAAAAGGAAGCTGTAGAAAGATTTCTCACTGACCGCTATCGGATTCTTGCTGCCTAGATTAACATTTCAGTTCATGACCTCGATGTCGCCATGACTGACCAGCCCGTTCTTGGATTCCAAATACGTAGTCTATGGTAAAACTGGTGGGTCGAATAGTAGAGGTGTACTTGAAAAGCACATCGACATAATTTCAGCTCTGCTTAGAGTTCCCAGGTGACTCGAATTCTCTAGTAGGCTAGCCCTCGAGGATGTGACGTCACAGACGATTACGGGTGTTGTAGTTTTATGCGCACTTGAATGATTAAGGGACCATCTCGAATTTCCATCGATGAGCACATGCGACATCACTCCCAACATGCCCCGGGTAAGGGGGGGTTGCTGTCAAAATTTTGTCAGAATTGTGGACTTAGAAAGATTTCCGATAGACTTGATTTGAATGATTGCGTGTGATTCATTCTTCTAAATATCTTGTCGTTCGAATCATGGCTGAAACTAAGTGAATAGGTGGAACAGTGAAAAGAGATTGTCTCAGAGGCTGAAGCTGCATTTAAGGATATATTTTAAGACAGTAGTGTCACGTCCCGACGCGGAATATCAAGGCACGACGAGTCGAAACATTCAAGTCAATCAAGAGCATGCACATAAGGGGTCCAACCATAATGGAGAAAATATACTATTATTTCATCAAATAGGGTTTTACAACACCACTAAGCCTCAAGAGGCATAATTACATCTCCAAATACACTTAATTCTGGCAAGAGCAAAATCAAATCTAGGGAATCTAGTTTAACTTGGTCTCTCTCTTCACTTTTGCCCTTCCCCGTTTGTTTGTGGTTCCTCATCAGAACTACCTGAAATATTAACTGAAAACGCAGGGTGAGCACAGGGCTAAGTAGGACTTACATCTCTATATCAAGCAACTTTAAGTAATTAAACATTTTTAGACAAGGTAAAAGTGCTATGACGAGAATTGCGATTAAAACATGAAACAGGAGCATGAGAGAGAGTAAAGTAATGCTGGTATATATGATCACAAGTAAGCAAGCTGATAAGAGCAAGATTTCAAGAACGATTACGTAGCATGTATAATAATTGAATTGGCCATTTCACGTAAACATGTACGAGTATTTTATGTAAATCAAGCAAGTCAAGTATTTCACGAATGAGTGGAATGTCATAAACGAATCTAGCAAACAAGTACTCGGTGCAATGCCACACCAGGTCAATATAGCTCCCATGGGCACAAGTACTTTCGGGCGCTCCCCCCAGAACCAGACCGGGCCCCATTAATGCCAGGCATTGGTTATTATGGATCATTGATCCTAAGTACTTATTTAGACATCCACATAAGGTACATGGCCAAAGATTTTTTAAGAAAAGCTTAAAAAGCGTAGTATAGCGCACATCTAGTCATTTAGTAGTGGAGGACTCTAGATGTGGCCCCTATAGGCTCAAGAGGTGGCTCCCGTCATGTAGCACTGATGCGGGACGATATGTGGACTCGTGACCGATTTCATGCAATCTGGGACTCTAGGTGACGACGCGACTAATTTGACGACGCAAACCAGCGACGACGCGAACACTCGGCACCAAAGAGCTCCAGAAGAGGAGAATGTGTCCTCAACAAGAAATGTAAGTTCACGATCGTCCCACGCGAGGGAAACGTGTGGGTCTGCACGGTTGAGAAACCGACAGTAAGTCAAGGGTATTCGGCTCTTTCACGTGCTCGGGTCGAGTCACGGGACGGGTCACGCTCGCTCTCTCACTGTTTTGATATTATTTGAACGGGCTAGAATTCCTAACTCATTCAAGCGCGGTGTTGAAACATATACTAAATAAGCAAGCGACAAAGAGAGGAGCGGAAATGTACCTCCACGCTTGGGGCGTGGGGAAGACCTTCCCGGCCAAGAACCGTAACTCCCGGTATAGTAAATGTGAATAATTATAGTAATAAAATTACAGCCCACTCCACGCAAGGAGGTAAAAGGCTACAACAGTGATCCGGGAGCGCCGAACTTGGGTTGACGGGCAGCACGTACGTCAGGCGCTCGGGGCGGAGGCGGACTGTCGGTTCGATTCGGTTATGCCCGGGCCCGCAGGACAGCAAGCGGGTGCGGCTACTGGGATGGCCGCGTCCGGACGTCTCCTGGCTGCGGTGGCTGCTTGGGACGTTGCTGGAGTGTCCCTGGTAGATCTCCGGGAGCGATGGTCGCTGGATCGGAGCCAGGATATTTATTGGGATTTAACTCTCAACACTGTCCCGCAGTCCTGTCTCGGGATAGACCTGCGCAACCCGGAGAGATCAGCTCCTGTACCCAGATCCGACGTCGGATCGGAGCGAGGCTAGCACTGTTGTGAAGGGGACTCGAAGAGATACAACGTACATGAAATCCAAGACCATCTAACGGCAAGATCTTCCGTGAAAAACTCTGCAACAAGGTGTCACGTTCTGGCAGGGGTGCATGGCAGACTGAGATCTACCTGAAGAAGGGGTTTGACCGGGGGCCAAATGATAGATCTGGGTGAAGGGATTAAGTTGGGTGAGAGAGGGGGACATGGTGATCAAGCACACCAATTTTGGTGGCGATCAGAGATGGTTTTGGAGGTGGGAAAATTGGTTTACCAATTGACTATCTCGCAGATCTGCACATAGGTAGACTATGAGGGGGGAAAGACGACGGTGGGAGGGGGGCTCAAATGAGATTTGATCGAAGTAAAAATCGAACTGGGGATTGAGGAAGACGAGATGAACCATCTCTGAAGAAATTAGCTTGATCCAACAGTTGGATCTGGAGTTATAGATCCATCTTCAACCTTCTGTCCAGCAACTCGAAATCCTGGACAATAGGTCGGAAAAATGACCGTGGCAGCTCGATGGCGGCACGAACGGAGGCGGCGGTGGCTGGAAGTTGCATCCAGCAGAGGTGATAATCCTTGGAATCACACCAAGGAGGAGGGAGTCACACCCTGAAATGGGCAGCCATCACAGCTGCTAGTGGAGGGAGGAAGGAGGGGCGCCCATGGCTTCACCCAATTTCACATTTTTTCTTCTTTTTCTTCTATCTCCAAAAATAATACATGAGAGTCTTTATATAAAACCCTCGACCTAGGAAAATAACCTCTAATGTCCTTGGTTAAAGGGGTATAATGGGGAAAGGGATAAAAAAATCCCCACAAGGGACAAAAGAGGGGGCGCCCTCTCTCCAAGTCAACAATGGCTCCTAGGTCCACTATTCTTCCTTAGACCATGGACCATCATATGGGACCCACACCTTGACCCAAATTAAATACTCTAATTAAATCCCTTGGACCTAAATTAAACCCAAAATTATAAATACACATCAAATACACTAATACAAATACACACCCAAAAATACAAATACAAGTAAACACCAATGACACTCTAAACAAATACAACACTCCCAAAAATTTGTGGCCTAGCTCCGATGTCCCATCAATTCTCCTCGGGTGAGAAGAACTTGACCCCGTCGAGTAAGGGGGTGATGTCGCTCGGGTACCGCTCCAGTAGATCCGGATCCGTCCTCTATAGCTCTGCCCGGATGATCCAAGTGTCAGCGAACATAGGTTGTCCTCTCCATCGAACCGGTAGCGCTGGTACGCTCCACTCCTAAGCGTCACCTTCTCATCCAGTATATGTTTTATCTGCTCACGCTGCTATTGGTATGAGGCTGGTGGTGGACACTCCGAGGTGGGGTCACTCACAAGGGGAGGAGACAGCTCAAAGACTCACTGGGAATCACCGATGGATCCCTGTAGGTGACTAGATCCGACACATTGAAGGTAGAGCTGATCTCATATTCCTCGGGCAAGTCCATAATGTTCGCATTGGACCCGACTTGCCTCACACTCGAAAGGGACTGGCACTGCGAGCTTGCATTAGAACGACTCACCTTAACATGTGCAGACTCCTAACAAATTGTACAAATAAAGGAAAATTAGGCTCACATATGATCCTAGACAAACCTAATGCTATGCAGAGCCATACATATGTGAGTGCGGTGGTGGTCCAAGACATCCGAATGTGGATTTAAGATGCATAGGACCTCTATCAACTTGGGAGGACTCTGGACATCCTAAAGTGAACCAGTTATGCACTGACTTCCTAATAGATTTGAGGGTTTGGGGAGGGCCAGGAGAGTTCATCACCCCTATACGATGGTAATGCATGTTGAATAGGCTCCATAATAACCAAGTTCCGAAGTATAGGTTGACTGACCCGTGTGGAAGGGATGTGATAGTGGACTCCCTTGACAAAGTGGAGTAGAGATGGTGGGTCAAGAGGTTCACTAGGGAAGGGATCGAAGGGATCAAAGAATGTGTGACCCTCGCGATGGGTTCCCATGAGAAATGGTAAAAAGGATCAAGAAAGGTTAGGGATCCGGTGATGTAGCTCCCTTTCGGCCCTGGGTATAGGTCCCCAATGTAGGACAGCTCCTCGTCAACTGAGGGGATCAAGGAAGTCGCTGGCTCTTTAAGAATGGGAGAGAAGGTGTCATGGGGTGAAAAATGGTGGAGCTCGTCAGGTAGAGGTAAGAGCAAAATGAGCTCACTGGTGTATGGACCCACTGTGCAGACGGAAGTAATAGAACCCAAGGGTGGGTATATGAAACCAATGCACCTGGGACGTGGGTCGGGCCTAAGAGCCAACACACTGGTCAGCTTCATTTGCCAACCTAATCCCTCAAGAAGATCGTCCATAGTGTCCACGAAGTAAGAGGATTGGAAGGTGGTGCGAAAAGAGGTGGTAGACACTACCTATAAAGCTGGCTCTAAGGAAGGGTAGCAAGGGATCGTGACATCCGGAAATAAACCTGTCCTTAACTAACTCACTAGAGGTTCCCCGATGATTAACTCACCATTTAGAAGCACGGGTGGCTCCGTATGAAGTTCGAAGGGTGCAGTTTGGGGTAAAACATCTCCCTCGGGTGGGGAGAGGATGTCTTCTATGATGGTGAGAGGACCTGGGGACTCCGTAGATGGCGCCGGATTGGGACTACCGGCTACGACCTCCTTAGGCTCAGGCAGGAGTCCGACAATATGAGCGCATATCCTATCCACCCGATCCGAAAAGATTTTCAAGAGTTCGGCTGTCACGCCCTGAACTTTTAATACAGTGGAAGAAATATCATAACGTGAACAGCCGGCATGGTAAGCCTCTCGCAAGAAAGAAAATCAGAGCGCAAGACAATCACACAAAAGTAATTGCACAAGTAATTTCTCTCAAATTTCCAACCTTATTCCATAACCATAATCAATTTACATAAGATCACTTCTTGACAACTTTTATTACTACGACTCAAGAAAATTCAAAATTACAATATGACTAGACTAGACACTTTGATCATCTAAGGCTTCTCTCATCTTGAAAACCTTCATTCACTCTCGGACCCGCTGCTAGCATAATCCGAATCTGATTCACTAGTACTTCCTAAAATAGACAAGAAAATAGGTATGAGCACACTTACCCAGTAGGTATCTTCGTATCAACATGAAGGTAATATTTAAGTGATTAATGTCTTAGCTCTAGATCTTAAGGTAAAAATAAGAATGCGATAAACAAGCGATATAAACCAAGATAACCAATAAATCATGAAATAACTGAGCAAGTAGATGTGAGTATAGACCATGAACAAGCAAGATTAATCATGTAGATGTAAATTTGGCCTTTCATGAATAAGAATGTATGAACATGTAACCAGAAAGTACTTTACACAACCTTGTAAAGGCTATGCATTAACAATCATGTAAATTTCGTAACGAGCCTCATGAATTTTACTCATTTATAAGAGAAAGTACTCCCAGCGTAATGCGACGCCAGTATCATCGTACCCCATGGTTTATAGCACGTTTCCGACCATCGGCCGTGGGGGCTAACATGGAGCCCTTGGACACAATCTGTGCCCGGTCTTGCATCTTCAAGTTATAAATCCAGCTACTTTCACGAGATATAATAATAATTTTGGCCAATAATTCAATTCAAAATAATAAGTTTCATGACCAAGTAACCAAGGTATAGAACGTATCAAAATTTGATATGACTTCAAAGAATGATTTAAAAGGATATTAAGCTACGGCGGCAGTCCGGCAGCATAATGGTACATTCATTAAATTCCATAACTTAATATTTAACCTTTTTAACACAGTTTGGGACTCCATATAATCCTAAGATCATCTAGGAACTCAAGAAAACTAACCCCAAGGGTCAAACCTTGGGTTAGACAGGTTCAGAGATAAAGCGGTCGTTTACTGGACCGTTTCATGCAGAAAGCGATCAGAGTCTAGACCGTTTCATAAATAGAGTCGATGCATGAAAAAGAAGTGTCGACGCAGAAAAACCTGCTTGAGCCTTACGGTCTAGTGAATGGCCGCTTGGTATCCTTTAGCAGTCTAGTGAAGGGCCGCTAGTAGAATCTGGCGGTCAACCATAAAGCCGATAAGTTCCAGAACACATAAAACATCGGTAAAGTACTTTCTAGACAAATAGTTTTGATGATATAACCAGCTCGACGTCCTAGTGGGAATCCCATGCTCATGGAGTCTTACGGAGGCCTTGAAACATAATCCCCTAGTCCGACAGAAGGAATATCCGGCAGAGAGGTTCATAAGTCCAAGGGAGTGTGCCTATAAGTGCAAAGTGTATCTAATGGTCACATACCGGAGTATACACCATGTACTTAAAAAAATGACTCATAGATGAGAAAGGATCGTGATAAAACAGCGATCAAGTTAAAGCTAGATAAGTCATGAACCATGTGAAACATAATGTAATTATAAAAGTATATGGTTTTGGCATGAATCTAGCATAAGTTTAAAATAAGTCCCAAGTGCATAAAGAATATGAAATCTGCTAGAATGATCAATACTATAACCAGGTGTATGAAAACATTTTTTAATACAGGAATAAAACCTAATTAACTAGGCTTAGCATATGATAATTAGGGCTAATCTGCATTATGTTTCGAGTTAACATAATACAGACTCAGAAACTCAAGCGGTCACTTAAGGACCGTTTGACAGGGCCTAGCGGTCTATCGTTAGACCGCAAGGATACCCAGGCGGTCTCAGGAAGACTGTTTCTTCCTGTCTGCTGAAAACAGTAATAAAACCAAAATATATACAAAGCTAAGGCCATTAGATGCATAGTAAAACATGACAATAGATAAATATGGCCTAATAACACCATATTAAGATATGGAGGTGCATAGGTTGAATTAAATAAACTAAAATGATCATTTTCTCATTTAAAGGTAAGGTTCATGCATGCTATGTAATCCTAGATGCATAGTTAAGATTGAAGAGGCGTGATCTCGCGCTGGACTTGAGCTGGGGGATGATCACCAAATAGTGAACTGCAAGAAAGGGAAACGGATCAGGGGGCCAAGGGATGGTTCCCTGGGGTAAACCCTCCGATGCCTAAGTCAGTAGAGCAATGGTGGAAGTTATGAGGGGAGGAGGAAAAGAGAGGCGCGAGATCCCTCTACACCAAGATGGTGAAGTTGTTCCTGCTCAGGGAATTTTAGGCGTGTGTTGGGCCTTGCCTTCCGCGGGAGGGAGTCCCAGATTTAAATAGTGCGCAAGCCTCATGAGTCCCGTAAGCTGAGGAGTTTCAGGCAGGAGTTACGTCCTCATCATGGGCTCTTTATGTCCTCAAAAACTCCTGCTCATAAAGGGCTCTCAAAGGCATCGTGGATAAGCAATCGTCGGTTAAACCCAAGCATAAAGGGTGACAACCCTATCCGAGTGATAGGCATAGCTCGGATGAAGATAGGTCGGAGTGGGTGCTGAGCGCTTGCCTCTATCCTGGTGAGGGTATAACTCGGGTGTGGGTCTTCCTCTGTTCTGACCGATGTTCGGGCCTTCCGAGCCTAAGGGCCGCCGAGGAAGGGTTTGATCCCGAGTAATCTTATTGGGCTTTTTATCCTAAGTTGGCCCTGCGGGGCTGTCACTTGGATGGGATAGGCCTTATTTGGTCCTGACGGACCTAGTTCGGCTGCTCTTAGATGGGCTACAGAAATCCCCCTCTCCACTTGTCCCCCTCCTACTCCCGAGCTTTAGTAAGCTCGGAAGAGTAGCTATTTAGGGTTTTGGACCGACGTGGCTCAGGTGGGTGGAGATCTGGCGGTGTTAGTAAGCCACGTGTCATGGTCACCTGGGCCCGTAATAATGATGATCCTGACGGATTTGAACTGAAGGGGCCCCCTTTTCTCGGAGGTAGGAACGACGCACCGCCTTTCGCGTGGGAATATAGGCGTTGCGCGCTTGTCATCGCTCTAGACTCCCTCCGTTTTTAGGGTTTGGCTCTCCTTCGCACTTGCTTTTGGGGCTCTTTGATGCATCGTGAGGACACGACGGAAGAGCAGAGGCTTGCAGCGGCGTTCGCGGAGTTGGCGGAGATAACTGCAGAGGCAGTCCGACAGCTTCCCCTTCCTCCAGAGTCTTCAGGGTCCCGGGAGTGTCTTTCTTCAAGTTCCTCTCCGGATTCCATGGCAGATCAGCGTCCGGATGTCGAAGAGTGGGAGGGCGAGCCTGCGGTGAGGGCGGCGGCTCCAAACTGCAGCGAACTGGGGGAGGCAGAGGTGAAACGGTTGGAGAACCAGTTTCTTCTGCCCCACAAGTTTTTCTTCGCCGCGGCTGCCCCGCACGAGTCAAGCTTGGACTCTCGTACGGGCCACATCTACACCTTTCTACTGTCATGGAAGGGTGGGTTCCGCCTTCCCTTCGAGCCCTTTGTTCTCAAACTTCTCAATTTCTTTCAGTTGGCGCCCGTATAGTTAATAGCCAACTCTTATCTTCTTCTTTCCGCCTTTCGCATCCTCTACCGTCAATGCGGAGTTCCTCCTTCCTTGGACCTCTTTCACTATTTTTTTCAGTTGAAGGCGCATCCCTCGGCCGGTAAGGGCTTCTATTTCATCCAGGCGAGGCGGAATAGGCGCTGTATTTCTTTGGCCGCGAAGGATTCTTCGCACAAGGGGTGGAAAACTCAGTTCTTCTGGGTGGGGATCCTCTCGGTGGAAGAGACATGGAGATGTCCCGTAATCTCTAATTTTCATCCGAACATTCCTCCGAGGCAGGATGAGTTTTCTCCATACGTGGAAGAGTACGCGATCATTTTGCTGAAGCGTCGTCAGTCCACGGAGGAGCTGGTTACTCCGGAGAACATCGAGTGATGTCTTCTTGTGCGGCTGCAGTCGGCAGGTTCGGTCGCCACGAATCAGTTTCTTCTCCGGATGTTGAGACCATCTCCATTTCCTGATCATATCTTTCTTCTATGCAGACACCAGGCGGCCGGCTTTGGAGGAGGCTGCAGAGGTGATCGATCTCGGCGATGACTCGGCTACCGATGAGTCGGCTGCTCCCACATGTCACTCCCGAGCAAGAGATAAGGGCAAGGGGGCGGCCCGGGGTGAATCTCATGGGCCGCGGGGGTCCAAGGGCAAGGATCCCATCGAGGGCATGATCCGGGCCGCCGTGAAGGCCAGGAAGCGGGTCAAGAAGGCCGGGGTCATCCTCACAGTCGAAGGTGACCTTGCCGCGGCTCACCCCTCCGCCGAGCATGATGGGGCCGACCCTACTGGGCGAGCTCTCCCACCTGCCGAGCAAGAGGGGGCCGAGGAGGTTGGGGCTGCCCCTGCGTTCGGTGACGATGCTGGCTCGACTCCCCCTTCTGCCGGAGCCGAGGGGGCTGAGGCTGCTTCTGCGATTGGCAGCGGTGCTGGCCCGACTGTCCCCTCGGTAGGAGCCGAGGGGGCCATAGACGAGGCAGGTGACGCTGGGACCACGGCCGAGATTGGGGCATTGATTAAGGCGGGCGACGCTCCTGGTGGCGGTGCAGGTGTCGAACCGGTCCAGGCTGGGGGTTTGCAAGAAAAGGCAATGCAGCCTCGACCGACCGAGGCACGAGGGGCGAACGAAGCCGCCGCTCGATCTGGGCCGTCCGGCGGGACGCCGACCGAAGAGGGGGTCTCTATTCCGGCGGCCTTGGAGAGGCTCGGCATCCAGGGCCCCCTGTATCAAATATGTCGCGGTATAGCCGCGAAGGTGAAGGGGGGAGACAGGCAACACTCCCCGTCCGTGGCCCTCGAGACGGTTATGGAGGGCCGATTGGTCCTGGCCCAGATGGGGGCCACTCTGGCAGAAGCTTATGCTCGGTCGGAGTCACAGCTGGCGAACCTGGCCTGGACCCTTGGTGGGTCTGAAAGGAAGATGGCTCGGCTCGTCGAGGAGTGTGATGTGCTTCGGCGTGAGCTTTCCTCTGTTAGGCAGCTGGCACGGGTGAGCCAGGTGGAGGCTAGGGCATTGTCCAAGCAACTAGCTAGGGCCCGCGAATCGCTTGAGAGGAAGAGCAGGCTTCTTGAAGAGGAGCGCGTTGCTCGCATCGAGCTAGATGGCCGGTGGGAGACCGAGCGTGCCGAGCTGGTGGACCGAGCGGAGGAAGTCGAGCGCCTTCGGCCCGGAGGCCGAGGCTGATCGGGCTGAGGCGGAGGAGCAGGCAGCGGAGGCCGAGAAGTAGACGGCTGAGGCCGAGCAAAGGTTAGCCGAGGCGGAGCGGGAGAATGCTGAGCTCGTTGGTAGGGTGGGATCGGCCAGGGCGGAGGCGCTCGAGCAGTACAAATGCTCAGAGGCCTACCGGGTCGACCTTAAGGAGGCTGCCCTCCCCTACTACGAGTCAGCGCTTCGCCGAGGCATCCGCAAGGGGCTCAATCAAGGCTATGACCGGGCCATCTCTTATGCGGAGGAGCAGGCGTCCGAGACAATCGATTTCCCGTTCGGGCAATGCTATGACTTGAACTTGTCATCCTCCGGCTCTTCTGCGTCGGAGGAAGAAGATCAGGGGGGCTCTTCATCTGAGGGGTCGCCAACTCCGGATGCCTCGGAGGGCGCGCAACCGAGGCAGTTCCCACGCCGGTGGGGTCAGTGCCAGGGTCGATCGTCGCCGAGGGTGCCGGGGGCAGACCGTGTGAGCCTTCCACTTCCGAGCTTCAGGGTGGGTCAGAGGCCTAATGTATCTGCTTTACTTTCTCTTTTTGCATGTCTTTTCCTTTTCCAAAGGAAAACTTTCCTTGTTGTGTAGGAAAAAGGTAAGGCAGTAGCATTATGATGAAGACTTAACTATTTCGTATCGCCATTGCCGTATTTTGTTCAGCGTATTTGCAGTAGTTGGAAAGTGTCGATACTTTCTGCGTGGATCTCGCCTGATGGTTGGGTGAGTGTCTGACAGGGTGTCTTTCTGTTCTCTCATGCTTTGAATGTTTGGCCGCTTCGTGTGTCCCGCTGGGGCGGAAACGAGAAGTTTGAGGTGACCGTTCGTAGGGAGATGTCCCTTTGACGTGTTTTCGAGGGGAGAATCATTTAAGGCAAATAGCCTCCCTTCGCCTATAAAAGGTCTGAAGGGAGTCCCTACCTATCCACCGCTTAGGGTTTTCCCCGACAGTCTTTCCTCATTCTCTCTTCACGTAGTGTTGTGCCGTTATATTTGAAGCATGGAAGATGCTCCGGAAGATGAAGCTGCCGATGATGGGGGGGCAGAGAGTCCTTGCTGCTTCGGGGGACTTCAGGAGGATTACAGCGCCACTTCTAGCCGAGTTGGAGGATCCGTCGATGAACAGTTCCCAGGTTGGCCCGGGCGCGGACGGAGATTTTTCTTTTGTTGGGATAGTGCTCTCGACGATGAAGTCAGCGAGTGCCTGTCCTTTAATAGCCGAGCGAGGCCGGTATGATATATCATAGGCCCCGAGCATGATGGCCCACTTGACAAGGCATCTCGAGGCTTCAAGGTGAGCGAGGATCCTCTTCAAAGGTTCGCCAGTCAGCACGGCGATGGAATGCCCTTGGAAATAGGATCGGAGGCGCTTGGCCGAGGTAACCAATGCTAGCACGAGTTTCTCGGTTGCGGGGTACCTTCTTTCAGCCTCGTTGAGCACCTTGCTGGTGTAGTAGACCGGTCTCTCGACTCCCGAGTCATTTCTGACCAGGACCGAGCTAACTGTACATGGAGTGTCACGCCCCGAGCCTTTATTACAGCGGAAGACTAACTCGGGGAGTGTGAACAGCCGACATGGTAAGCCTCTTGCAAGCAAGAATGATCAGAGCGCAAGACAATCACACATAAAGATGCAATTGCATAATATATATTCAAACTTCAACTTTATGTCATTGATAATCAAATTGAACCCTCAATTACAATCACTAATTCAACTTCCATTATGTACTAGACTCAAGAAATAGGAAAATTACATAGACTCAATCTAAACAATATAGACTTTCCTAAGTCTTCACTCTCATCTTGACAATACTTTCATTCGCTCTCGGACCTGCTACTTGTATAACCCGAATCCGAATTTGAATCACTTTCATCTCCTAAACAGATTGGAAATAGGTAATGAGCACACTTGCCCAGTAGGTATCTTCGCATCAACATAAAGGCACTATTAAAGTAATTAACAATTTAGCTCTAAAGAATAAGGTAAAAATCATGCGAATGCGATCAATCATGCGATTAAACCAAAGTAATAAGATGATCATGTAAGTTAGAATGAGAACAAATACGAACTAGTAAGAATGTAACAAGAACATGATATTGGCCTTTCATGAACAAGAATGTATCGAGAATGTACTAGCAAGCCACATAATCATCACTCAAGTATCGTTTGCTTATGAGCAAGTACTTCGTGAATTTCTGTGGAATATCAAGCAAGAAAGTCATGTACAAGAATGTCATGTCGTGCCATGGATTTTCACTTATTTATAGAGAAAGTACTCCCAGCGCAATGCGACGCCAGTAGCATCATACCCCATGGTTTATAAAATAGTATGTTTCCGACAATCAGCCGAGGGGACTAGCATAGAGCCCTTGAACACAATCAGTGCTCGATCGCATCTTCAAGTATAAATCAAGCTTTTTCCATGCATGTAACAATAAAGTATGGCCAAGAATATAATGAGTTCAAATATGCTCATGATAACAATAATTCAATGAATGAATGCTTCAATAAGAATCGTGAAAAATCAAGAATGACTTAAGCAAGGTTATGCTTATGGAAATAAATCGGCAGCATAACGATACGTTCTTTATCTTCCATTCATTATATTAGGTTTCTTGATCAATATGATAAGTTCTAGATCATTAATAGTCCATCTAGAAACCTTGGAATATCAACCCTTGGTCCACCTTGGGTTAAAATACTCAAGCAGTGTGACGGTCATGTACTGGGTTGTTACATGATGTGACGCTCCAGTATTGGGCCATTACATTAGTCTGAATCCAGAACCACGAAATCGGACTCGGTGGAATGTGACGATCGTATATTGGGCCATTACTTGTGCCTGACAGTCCAACATAGAGCCGTTACATTACTGATAACCAAAATCATCGATAGTGTGATCTAATCAATGGGTTTTAATGGTACAACCAACTCGGCGTCCTAGTGGGAATCCCAGGCTCGCGGAGAATTACGGAGGCCTTGAAACAAGATTTCCTAGTCCATTGGAAGGAATATCCAATAGAGAGGTCCTCATGTCCAAGAATAATGTTCCTATAGTGCAAAGTGAACTAATGGACAACATACCGGAATATGTGCCATATACTTAAAGAAATGACTCTATAGATAGGAAAGAATGTGTAACAGTATGAAACCAAGATAAAACTCCGTCAATACAACTTTGGAAAATCATGATTTAGAATACAAAACTATAGAGTTTTAGCCAATGAAATTAGCATAACTTAAAATAACCTAAGACGTATTAATCATGCAATTTGATTATGAATCAGAAACTAAACTCAAAGTCATGATAATAGGTCCAAACTTAGCTATCTAAGCTTATTTATAAGTAAACTTAACTGGTTATTATTCTGCCTTGGACTGACAGAACACATGTGTCTGACGGTCTAGGATAGGCGCGTTACAGTGTGTGACGGTTTATCGAGGTGCCGTTACAGTGGTGTAACGCTCCTGCTAGGGTGCGTCAGAGACAATAGAACAAATAAAAGCACAACAGGATGTGACGGTCTATCGTAAGGCCGTTACATTCATGTGACGGTCTTACGTTGGTGCGTCAGAGAATCTGCTGGCAGTAAACTAAGTAAAGGTTTATGAAAACATAACATGCCTGAAAATCAACATACTACCACTGTCCTAGTCATGAAAACGAAGTATAGGCCAACTATATGCATAGTTTAGTGAATAGACAGGATAATATCTTTTAAATTTCTATTTAGGGCTAAGAAATGCATGAATGTATAGAACTAGGAAATCATGAAACTCTTAGTCTACAATGTATGAAATCAAGCACAATCAGAGGGCTTTTATTCCTAACAAGTTATTTTTTTATCAATCATGAGATAACCTACCTCTTCTAGAACCTTAAAACTTTGAATTTGATGCTAGGTGCTACCCTTAGTCCCTTGTACTTCTTGTGATAAATCAGCAACTTCAATCTGCACTATTTCCTCAGCCTCTTAACCTAAGGATGTGAAATTTTGAGGGTAAGAAGATGAAACTATTGGGAACAAAATGTTCTAAAGGATCGTACTCTAATTATCTCATTTAGTCGTCCTAATCTCTAAATCTTCAGGGGACTTGCGTTCAGATTCTTGGGTTGCTAAGGTTAAATCAGAAACTTTGGAAGCTTCTATCTCCTTAGTTGCTTGATCTCCTAGCACAAAATTTGGAGAACCATTAGTCTAAAGCATACTAAACAAAAGCTTTTAAAGAACTTACCCGAATTTATGACTCCTTACCTTGATTCTTCACAAGCCAAAAGTAAGGGTCGCTCAGTTCAGAACTAGGTCCTATTTATAGGGTTTTGACTAGGGTTTGAAGATTAGATCGATTCTAGAGTCCTTAATTTGCCAGAACCTAATCCCTAAGAGTCCTTAGTAATGTTATAAACTTCCCTAAGTCGATCTCTTATAGATAGGATTTCAAAATTCCAATCTTTTTATAATTTCCTCACCTTACGGAATCTGCAGGATGTAACGGTCGTGTCTAGGTGCGTTACAGGGCTGTGGCGGTCGCCCGATAGACCGTTACATTCAACGTATATAGAGTTTTAATTTAATCAAACTCTTTTATTCGTTTATCCACATAATTATCTTATATAATTAGTATTTATCCTTAAAATAAGTGAATAAGCCAATTACCCTTCTAGAATATGGGCCAAACTTAATGGGCTTAGTCCATTAACCTTTAGGATAATAATTAGATAGGCTAGGTTAACTAATTAGCCTAATTGAGCCTTATAATGACTTATTAATCCAATAATCCTTCATTAATTTATTTAGGCCTTTATAATTTCTAGGAAACTATTTTATAATTCAAAAATTATATATATAAATTCTGGGGTACTACATGGAGTCGCCGAGAGATAGAGATACAAGGCTTCACCTAGGACAGGCTTGGACAGCACCGGGGGCGAAGCCAGGAACTCCTTAAGCTTGGCGAACGCCCTTTGGCATTCCTCGTCCCATACGAATGTAGCAGATGCCATTTTGGACCCCATCAATAGCTTGAAGAAGGGTAGGCATCGTTCGGCCGCGCGGGACAGGAATCTGCTGAGCGTGGCAATGCGCCCAGTGAGGCGTGGGACGTCTTTGATGCAGGTGGGTGGGCGCATGTCCATGATGGCCTAGACCTTGTCGGGGTTGGCCTCGATCCCACGCTGGGTGACTAAAAAACTCTGGAACTTCCCGGATCTTACTCCGAAGGCACACTTGGTGGGATTGAGCTTCATATTGTATCTCAGGAGGGTGTTGAAGGTCTCAGCTAGGTCGGCGAAGTGATCCTCGACCTTGGGGGTCTTGACGAGCATGTCGTCAATATAGGCCTTGACGTTTCAGCCGAGATGTCCTTCGAACATATGATTGACCAGCCTCTGGTACGTGGCTCCAGCGTTCTTCAACCAGAAAGGCATCCGAGTGTAGCAGTATACGCCGAAGTCGGTAATAAAGGCGGTCTTCTCGATGTCTTCTGGATCCATTCTGATCTGGTGGTAACCTGAATAGGCGTCTAAGAAACTGAGTATTTCATTGCCCGAGGTTGAATCAACCAGTTGGTCGATGCTCGGTGACGGATAGCTGTCCTTTGGTGTGGCCTTGTTCAAGTCGGTGAAGTCCACGCACATTCGCCACTTTCCCGAAGCTTTTGGCACCAGGACGACGTTAGCCAGCCACGTCGGGTACAGGACCGGTCTAAAAAGACCAGTCTTTTGCCCCTTGGTGACCTGCTCCTTGATGATCGCCTGCTTCTCTGGCGCGTGCTTCCTTCTGTGTTGTTGTACGGGCTTCACGGTCGGGTCGAGGTTGAGCTTATGCATTACCGTCTCTTCCGATATTCCGGGGAGTTGATCATCAGACCATGCAAAGACTCGGGTATACACGGAAAGAAACTCTTTGTATTGCTACTGAACCTCAGACGGTAGGTCGGCTCCAATCTTTACTCCTAGGGTCGGGTCGTCGTTTAGGAAAACCGTTAGCAGTTTGCCTCCAGGCTCGGAGGTTGCGAGTTTTTCCTCGACTTCCTGGGGACCCTTGCTCTTCACGTCCGGCCTTGTGGCTTCTACCGAGATATTATAGCACCTTCTGGCCGTCGCATGGTTACCTCGAACTTCCCACATCCCGTTTTTAGTGGGGAACTTCATCTTTTGGTGATAGGTAGAGGGCACCGCTTTCGTTCGGCTAAGGATTCTTCGGCCGAAGATTGCATTGTATGCTATCATACCCTTGATCACTATGAAGTCCACCATGACCGTAACGGTTTTGGGTGGGGTGCCGAGAGTAACTGACAGGCTTAGGGCTCCCTCGGGATAAGTGACCTGGCCATTGAACCTGCAAAGGGGGGTTGGGATCGGGCGGAGTTTAGACGGATTCTCCCCCATCTTAAGGAAACATTCGTAAGATAATACATCAGGGGCACTTCCATTGTCAACTAGAATTCTATCTACGTTACAATGATTTATTGTGGCTGATATGACTAGGGCGTCGTCATGCGGGGTGGTCAGCCCTTCCAAATCTTGGTCGGAGAAGACTATGACCTGGGGCTCACTTGGCGGGGCCTTGGGAGGCTCGATGGCTCGGCTCGCCCGCTCAGCATGACACTTCCTTCCTCGGCTATTGTCCCCTCCTGATGCAGCTCCTCTAGCGATGATGTTGATGTTGACCCCGCGAGGGGCGTTGTCGATTTCCTCTGGGGCGCCTCGGTCCTCCTCACGCCCAGCCACGAACCGGGATAGGTGTCCCTAGCGGACGAGGCGCTCGATCTCATCCTGGATCTGGTGGCAATCGCCGGTATGATGCCCGTGGTCGCTGTGGAACATGCAATGCTTCCTGCGATTGCTGTTTTTCGACCTCATTGGCTCGGGTTGGCGGATAAGGCCCAAGCCTTTGATGTCTTCATATATCTCGTACACCGGAGCAGTTAAGGGAGTGTACCACTCATACTTCCGGGATGGCTCCTTGTGCTCTCCGTCTCAGTTCCGCCTTTTTCCTTGGCCCGAGCTTGACTCGAGTGCCCGCTTCTTGTCCCCCTCCAGACCCGAGCCGGTTGCGCCTCGGCATGCGTTGAGTACTTCTTCGCACTTGGCGTGGCGCAAAGCTAGAGTCACTAGCTCGGCAAGGGTTGAGGGAGGGTGGAGGACAAGTTCGCGGCGGAGGTTCTCGTCCCGGGTGCCCCCGGTCAGCGCGGTTATGGCCGAGGCTATATCCAGGCGGGAGATTCTCAGGGCTTCCGACTTGAATCGGTTGATGGAAGCCCAGAGTTTCACCCCTTGCACCTGCTTGAGAGCCAATAGCCCCGCTACCGACCTCGGGGGGCCGCTACCGGTGAAACTCTCCTTGATTACTCGCCCGAATTACTTGAAATCCCGGATGGATCCGAGGGCAAGGGCCCGGAACCATGCTTGGGCACCTTGGACTAAGGTGGTCACAAAGGCCCGGCACTTGATGGCGTCGGACGCTCCGTGAAGGGTCATCAGGGCGTCGAAGCTGTCGAAGTGGTCGGCCGGGTCGCCTTGGCCGTCGTAGGACTTGAAGGTCGGAATGGAGGTTCTGGGAGATACCTCTGCCTTCAAGATGTCATCAGAGAACGGGGATTTCTCCTCGTCCTCTGCCGGAGAGACATTTTGCAAGGCACGTAGGGCGCGCTCCTGCTCTGCGAAACGTCTCTCGAATTCTCGCAGTCTGAGGGATAACTCCGGCTGTCGCCGTGTTATGGGGCTGGTGGGACTTCCTGGGCGCTCTCCGGGAGCTTCGGCCTCTGGGTTTGGATGGCGTGCCACAGGTCTTCCCCTTTTCGGCATGGAGGAAGCCTCTTGCTCCGGGGGAGGGGCTTGTGAAGGTCCTCCTGACCTGTTACGGATAATCTGCCGGCCTCAGAGGGTGAAGCGGCCTCCGGCAGTGTGTTGAGACGTGTTCTCGCGGGGAGGGCTCTCCGGAGGGGCGCGTGACCTTCCATCCCTGGCCGCCTGGGTCCTCATGAGTTCCATGAGGATGTCCAGTTTTGCGTTGAGGGCTTGGAAAGTATCAGCGTCGTCGTTGAGTGGTAGCCCTACCGCCGCGGGAGGAGGGGGTAGTTCGTCGGCTGGGGTGTTGGCGTTGGAAGGAGGGTTTTGTAAGGCCTGAGAGGGGCCATCTCCCGCCGCCACCATGGCCTTTCCCCTGTCACCGGCGGACCTCCTCCCTGAACTTCTTCGCACCATACTGGCTCTTTGGTCGTTTCCCACAGACGGCGCCAGATGAAGAGGCGTGATCTTGCGCTGGACCTGAGCTGGGGGATGATCATCGAATAGTGAACTGCAAGAAAGGGAAACGGATCAGGGGGTCCAGGGATGGTTCCCTGGGGTAAACCGTCTGATGCCTAAGTCAGTAGAGCAATGGTGGAAGCTATGAAGGGAGGAGGAAAAGAGAGGCGCGAGATCCCTCTACACCAAGATGGTGAAGTGGTTCCTGCTCAGGGAATTTTAGGCGTATGTTGGGCCTTGCCTTCCGCGGGAGGGAGTCCCATGTTTAAATAGTGCGCAAGCTTCATGAGTCCCGTAAGATGAGGAGTTTCAGGCGGGAGTTACGTCCTCATCATGGGCTCTTTATGTCCTCAAAAACTCCTGCTCATAAAGGGCTCTCAACGGCAACGTGGATAAGCAATCGTCGGTTAAACCCAAGCATGAAGGGTGCCAACCCTATCCGGGCGATAGGCATAGCTCAGATGAAGATAGGTCGGAGTGGACGCTGAGTGCTTGCCTCTATCCCGGTGAGGGGATAACTCGGGCATGGGTCTTCCTCCGTTCTGATTGACGTTCGGGCCTTCCGAGCCTAAGGGCCGTCGAGGAAGGGTTTGATCCCGAGTAATATTATTGGGCTTTTTATCCTAAGTGGGCCCTGCGGGGCTGTCACTTGGATGAGCTGGGCCTTGTTTGGTCCTGACGGACCTAGTTCGGCTGCTCTTAGATGGGCTACAGAAATCCCCCTCTCCAAAGATAAAACATCAAATACTCCGTGTAGAAAACATGAAATTGACTGCAAGAAGAGGGCTTTTATTCCTAACATTGAGTTTAAGCCATTCATGAGATAACGTATCTCTGATCTGGGCTTTAATCGTCGAATTTAAGGCTGGAAGTCAACCCTAATTTTTGCCCGTGTAGAATCGACCCAGCAAATTCGTGGCCTTCTAACTTCTAATCCTCTTCACCTAAGACCATGAAACTTGGAGGGTAAGAAGATGGTACTAAAAGGAACAAATAACTCTAAAGAACTACTATATAATTACCTCGTTTAGGGCTTCTAACTTGCTGATCAATCTGGCCCGGTCGCACAGGTTCCTGGGTTGCTTGTACCGAACCAACAACTTTGGATGCCTCTAACTTCTGGTGGGATAGATCTCCTAGAATGAAATTTTGAGGGTGGTTAGACCTTAGTATTATAAACAAATCCTTCTAAAGAACTTACCTCAAATTCGTCCTTCTTACCTTAGTTCCATGTAAGCCAAACGTAAGAGTCGCACATGTGAAATCTTAGGTCTATTTATAGGGTTAGCTATGGTTTCATGGATTAGAAAGAACTGAGAGTCCAAATTAGGAGTAGAGTTAATTCTTAAAGAGTTCTAGAGAGTCATCCATGGGTAGCTTCGATCTAAAGTGATTAGGTCGTCCAAGTTTCAAGTTTTTCACGTTTTCTTCCATTCACGGAATTGGGGTTGCCTAGCGGTCTAGCTATGACCGTTTATTGACTCAAGAAGTCGCCCGATAGACCGTTTTTATCATTGGGCGCTGAATTTGAAATACTTAAAACTCTTGGTTATATATCCGCCTATTTATCCTCTAATTAGTATATTTATCCTCTAAATTTCGTAAATAGCCTATTTTAAGCTTCTAGAATGTGGGACAAACCTTGTGGGCTTGGTTTTGGGCCACTTTGATCTTACTTAAAAGGCCAGGTTAATTAATAAATATTGGGCCTTATTATTTGGTTTTAATTTAGCCCAAATTCTTTTATTAATTTATTTTATCTCTAAAAAATCTTAGAAAATCTAAATAAATTTTAGAAAATTTCAAAATATTATATACAAAATTTTGGGGTATTACACCCTCCCCCACTTAAGAGAATTTCGTCCCCAAATTTCAATACATATGCTTTAAGGGAGAGTGTACTTACATTCAAATAGATCGGGAAACCTCTTGCGTATGGCTTCCTCCGTCTCCCATGTTGCTTCATGTGGGCAAGATTTGGTTCACTGGACTTTGACCATGGGAATGGTTTTATTCCGAAGTTAACGTACCTCTTGTTCAATTATTTTGATTGGTTTTAGCTCGTACGTCAAATCCTTTTGGATCTACAGATAACGTGGAACAGATCATAGACATACCTTTTAACATGGAGACATGGAACACATCATGAACTCCAGCCAACTGTGGAGGTAATGCTAGACGATAAGTCACCTCTCCCACTCTTTCAAGAATTTCAAAAGGGCCAATGAATCTTGGTGTTAGCTTACCTTTGATGCCGAATCTTTGAATACCTCGACCCGGAGAGACTTTGAGAAATACATGGTCGCCTACTTGGATTTCCAAGTCACGCCTTCGATTATCAGTATATGACTTCTGTCTATCTTGGGCCATCTTGAGTCTTTCTCGAATTAGCTTAACTTCCTCGATAGTATCCCTTATCAATTCTGGACCTAGAAGTTATCTTTCCCCAACTTCATTCCAGCAAATAGGTGAGCGACAGCTTCTCCCATATAGTGCCTCAAATGGTGCCATTTGAATGCTAGCTTGATAACTATTATTTTAGGTAAATTCTACTAGAGGTAAGTGGTCGTGCCAGCTTCCACCGAAGTTTATAACACATGCCCTTAGTATATCTTCTACCACTTGATTGGTTCTTTCAGTTTGTCCATCAGTTTGCGGATGAAATGCAGTACTAAAATTCAATCTGGTCCCCAAAGAATGATGCAGACCCTTCCAGAATTGTGAAGTAAATCGGGGATCTCGGTCGGAAATAATAGTGACAGGGACACCATGTAACTTAACAATCTCCTTCATGTATAAGGCAGCCAAAATATCCACAGACCATCGACTTTTAATAGGTAGAAAATGAGCCGATTTTGTTAAACGGTCTATGATCACCCATATTCCATCATGTCCACCTCTTGATTTAGGTAGTCCCATGATAAAGTCCATCCCTATACTCTCCCATTTCCATTCTAGAATTTCCAAGATATGTAGTTTTCAAGCGGGCCTTTGATGTTCTACCTTAATTTGTTGACAAGTGAGGCAACGTGACACATAGTCCGCTACTTTCCTTTTCATATTCAGCCACTAATAATTCCTTTTGAGGTCTTGATACATCTTAGTAGCACCCGGGTGAATGGCGTACTTAGATTTATGAGCTTCTTCTAGGATCAATTTTTTAGTATCAACATGATCTGGTATACAAACTCGTCTCCTAAATAACAATCTTCCATTATTTGCAATAGAGAAATCCGGCCGTTGCTCCATATTGGCTTTGATCTCCAATAACACAGGGTCATTATCTTGGAGTTTGACTAGATCTTCTATTAACGTGGGTTGTACCCGGATATTGGCTATAAAGCAATCCTCTTTCTTCTTCATATTAATATCTAAATTCATTTGAGCAAATTTAGAAATAAGATTGGTCATACCTTTCATGAGACTTGATAGCTTTCCCATCGATTTCCTGCTAGCGCATCGGCAATAGCATTCGCTTTGCCAGGATGATATTGGATAGCAAAATCAAAGTCCTTAAGGTACTCTAACCATCGCCTTTGCCTCATATTTAGCTCTTTCTGAGAGAATAGATATTTCAAGCTCTTATGGTCCGAATAGAGCGTGAATTTCTCTCCATAAAGGTAGTGACGCCAAATCTTCAAGGCAAATATAACAGCAACCAGTTCCAAATCATGAACATGATAATTTTCCTTATGCCGCTTTAACTGTCTTGAAGCACAGCAAATCACCTTGCCATTTTGCATAAGTACACAACCTAGACCAATGCCAGATGCATCGGTATTGACTTCAAATCCACCACCTTCTACGGGCAATGCCAATATCAGTGCCGTGGTGAGATGCTCTTTAAGGGCTGAAAAATTTTCTTCACATTCCTTTGTCCACTCGAAAGGATTTTCCTTCCTAGTGAGTATTGTTAAAGGAGCGGCGATTTTGGAGAAATCCTTGATAAATCACCTATAATAACCAGTTAGGCCAATGAAACTTCGAACTTTTGATACGGTGTTCGGTCGGCTCCAGTTCTTAACAGCTTCAACCTTAGAAGGATCTACTCCAATGCCTTCTTTAGAAGTAATATGACCAAGGAAAGAGACTTCCTTAAGCCAAAATTCACATTTGTTTAACTTACCATAAAGTTGGTGTTCCCGCAAGGTTTGCAAGGCAACCCTTAGATGTTCCCCGTGTTCCTCCTTTGTCTTTGAATAGATGAGGATATCGTCAATGAATACGACTACAAATTGGTCAAGGTAAGGCCTAAACACATTATTCATTAGTTGCATGAATGCAGCAGGTGCATTTGTTAAACCGAACGGCATAACCACAAATTCATAATGTCTGTATCGGCTTCGGAAAGCAGTATTGTGAATGTCTTCATCCTTGACCCTCAGTTAATGATAGCCTGACCTGAGATCGATCTTGGAGAAGTACTCCATGTTAGCACGATGTAGTGGTGCAAACCAAGATTCAGAGGGGGGGTGAATGAATCTCCCTCTAAAAACTTGATCAAATTAAAACTTAGCCTTAAGACTTTATAATAATGCAGAATTAAAAGCAATCAGGAGCGTAGGTAGAAACGCGCCTAACATACATCTAACGGTTGATACATTAGAAAGCAAACCACAGTACACAAGAACTTTTTAGGTGGTTCGGTCCTCCAGACTTACATCCACCCCACACTCAATCCAGAGTGTGGATTACTGCTGACTCACAGCTTGAAACCGCTGGGCCTCACAGCTTGCCTACAAACCGCTGTGCATCACAGCTTGCGTCAGCTGGGCCTCACAGCTTGCCAACCACTAGGCATTACAGCTTAGCTATCCAGAGGAAACCACCTCTATCGCTGGGCTTTACAGCTTATGCCACCGCTGATACACAGCTTAGAAGAGATATGAAAAATAAAAACAAAAAATCAAAATGTTCAGCATCAGAAGACTGACAATAAAGACAAACCAAAATGCTCACGCAGGAGTAATGTGCCTTGGATCAGATCCAGAGGTCACAATGGAGAATAGATCTTCAAGACTTGCTTCAATGGCTTCACAATATCTTCTCTCGAGATCCCTCTTCTCCACTATCTCACAATCACCTTTCGCTCTCAAACTCACCCTCTTCTTTGTCTTAGATATTTGCTGAAATATTACACTCTGTTTCTCTTCTCAGATCTCTTCTTCTCATTTTCTCTCTCAGACTTTTTCTTTAAAATTCCATCATCATCAGAAGGCGCGACCGGGGCTTCTATATATAAAGCTCGCGAAATAGAGGCGTCTGGAAATCACGTTTCCCGCCCAGAAATTCCACCAAGAGTGCGCTTATCGGAGCCCACGTGTCAGATCTGGAGGATGAGAGAAGGACACGTGGCTGAGAGTTCTTGAAGAGCAAGTCTCCTTGAATCACGTGCTTCAGTCACATAGTCTTGGAACACGTGCCTTACTCATGGGAATTTCATTTATCCTACCAATTAAAACACATGCATTTAATCAAAACACTTGGTGAGCTGGAGTTCATATAAACATTCATATGCACGGACTTATTATATGAATGAGACAAACATGCACCGACTAGGTACATACATAGACGTGAGTGCATAGACCATTACATGCATTAAGTAAATGTGCACTGACCTTTGTATGCATAAGACAAATAAGTGCGCCGACCCTTTCATGCGAATATAAAAATTGCACCGACCCTAATGTGAAGAATGCAGATAATGCACTGACTCTTGGATGCATATGATGAAACGTGCATCGACTATACATGCAGTCATCAGGAGTGCACCGACTTCTGTATGCATGAGACACAAACGTGCACCGACCCTTGCATGCGTGCAGCAACAAAAATTGCACCGACCTATACACGCCCGATGGAAAAGTTGCACCGACCGTTATACACTTAAAATGAAAACATGCACGGGCCTATATTACACAAGGCATGGTATGCACCGACTTGTTCTACCCTATGCAGAGAATGCACTGACTTCTACATGCTCGAGGCAAAAATTGCACCGACCTTATGAGCACACATCAGAACATGCACTGACTTATATGAGCAGAGAAGTGAAGATTGCACCGACCTTATTAGGAGAACACAAGGACGTGCACCGACCTTATTCTTTCATACGTGTAAGGCAAATTCGTGCACCGACTTCATGTGCATTCTACAGATAGAAATGCACCGACCTTGTGTGCATAACTTTAGAGGCGTGCACAGACCTTAATAGACTTAAGGTAAAATATGCACCGACTGCATATGCATTCCATAAAGATTGCACCGACCTGCATGCTGATGAGAATATGCACGGACCTGATATGCATAAGAAGAAAAAAATGCACTGACTTATTTGCTATCCTTAGACACGCAAAATATGCATTGACCTATATGCCGTCCTTGCATGAAGACTCACAATGTATGCACAGACCTATATGAATGCATAAACATAAACTTGCATCGACCTGGGTGTTGACTGACTCAGATGAGTTATGAATGAGGTATATATATGCATTCTAGGCTTAACATGATTCATAGGATGTCATTCTCAAAACCAGGGTTCCAACACTCTCCCCCTTTTTGATAATGACAACTATGAGTCATGTATGATCAAACCAGTCAATTAATTAAACAATCATTCAATTCTAAACACTCAAGCAGGTGAGATTGCAGGTTGTTAATCATCATTCACAGAATTTATGCACATAGAAATAGTAACATTCAACACAAATATGCATTCAACACAAATATGTAATATGCAGTAATGACATTTCTGTGTACAGTAAGAAAAACAAACTGATTTTTGATTGATTATCTCAATAGATAAAAGAGTCTCATTCAGAGCATTTTTACAACATAAACATCAGAAACACATCAGCATATCAGTGTCTGCTCAACATCAGCATCTGTCCAGACATCAGAAACATATCAGCATATCAGCATCAGTCAGTATCTGCTCAGCATCAGCATCTGTCCGTCCAGACTTCTATCCCTCCAGACCAGACTTCTGTCCCTCCAGACTGTCAACAATGAACTGTCATACATGACCAAAAAATCTCCCCCTTTGTCATTATCAAAAATAATTGGAGGACTCTTAGACATCAGTAGAACCTGTTCGGCCAGAACTGGTACCTCTGGAGCTTTCCCTTCCTCTGGGTGGAATGCTGCTAGAACTGCCCCGTAGAGGTATTGCCCTTGGATATGGAATTCTTTCAACTTTAGTTCCAAGTGCTGCAAACTTAGCCATCACTTTCTGGTCATTCTGCTTGACTAAGGCATGAAGCTCTTTGATAGTAGTAGTCATATCCACAAACTAGTTTTGCATCATACTACTCAGATTGTCTAATTGTGAGGTCTGCTGGTTGTTTATATCAGCCATAAAAGTAGAGGAGCTGGTGGCTTGTTCAGTGACAACAGTTTTGAAATTGTTAGCTAAGTTCTGAACTTGTGTCTGAACTATATCTAGTTTTCCATAGATGTTTCCAAGTTGTATGACACTCCCATGTAGTTTATCAGATATAGAGTCAATTTTCTGATTGAGCTCTTGATGATCTTGTTTTAGTATGTTCATCTGAATCTTTACAAGTTCAAGAGCTATCTTGATATCATAAGAGTGGTCAATAGTTTGAGTGAGCTTTTCAAAAGATGTAGTCTGAGTGTCTTGCAGTTTGCCCAAGATATCTCCAGCTTGCTGACACACTGTCAGTAAAGAATCCAATACACCATGCAGTTTTAAGTCAGACTTGTGCTTGTCATATACAAATTTTATCCATTGACTATTCACAGTCTGTTCCAAATGACGCATCCTAGCATCCAATCGATCAATAACATAATTTATATAGATGAATTGTGCATTCATCATACTATTCTGATTCATCACAAGGTTTGTCAGTGTAGTGAGCATTTCAGCAATATATGACTCTGAGCTTGGTCCTGTAAAGCTAGATGCTTGATAACCCAGAGGAATGAAGGGTTGTTCTGGGGATAGAGGAGGTTGTATCCCAAATGGAGTTATTGGCCCATGATAGGGTCCATATAAAGGAGCAAGACCTAGAACTTGTTCCTGTGGAGCTTCTTCAACAACCTCTTAGACTTCCTGGGGTTGCTCATCCTGAACCTCTTCCAATCTTTGTTGTTCTTCAATAACTATGTCAGCAATTTCTTTTATGGATTTATCGGCTACTTGTTTCATGATTTCAGCAACCATTTCTACCATAGATTGTACATCTAGAACATTTTCTTTCTCCCTTTCTGAATCATTTATGTGTTCCTCTGTAGGAGAAGTTTCATCAACCAACTGTTCATCTCCAACTGTTTCTAAGTGAATCTCTTCTTGAACCTCTTCTATCGGTTGCTTTTCGACTATCTGTTCGGCCTGATCAGCTGCTAATAGTTGCTGAGTCTGCTATCCAAAATGATCAAATAGCTCAGCAATGTTCTGATCTAATTGTTGTACTATTTGCTCATCAGTCAAATTCAGCTCATAAACTTCTTGATCCAATCGTAAATCTCTAATCTGTATTAACTGTCCTTCAGTATGTGATGGCTGAAGCTGTTCAGCAACGACATCTTGTTCAACAGGTTGAAGTTGTTCTTGAGAGACCTGGAGAGGCTGTTCCGAAATAACTTCTTGTACACTTGTTGGCTATTGTTCTAATAGTGATTCAACTTGAATCTGACTCTTTTTCCCTGAAGGGCTATCCTTTTCTGATTGATCATTTACTTGACTGGAAGAGGAAATATCCTTCACTTGAATCTGTTTCAACTTCATGAATTTATTAATGAAATCCATGTTGTATACATTCACCTTTGGGATCTCTTTTGAAGTCTCATTCTCCAAGGAGATATTCATCTTCTTGAACACGGCAGTCAAATGGGCAGCATAGGATAAATTTCTTCTAAACTCCTTACAAGTGCCCATAATCTGAATAATTATTTCTGGCAAGCATATCCTGATCCTCTTTAGCAAACAGTAGAGAATAAATCTCTGGGACTCAGTCAGTCTCCCTCTCCCTCCAACTTGTGGAGTTATCATTGTGATGAGAATATGGTGTAATAATCTCTTAAGAGGAGGGAACTTGTTTGCATTAAACTGACCTAGTTTCGTTTCCTTCTTGTCACTAGGATTGCTAGGCACATCTGTGATAAGGGAGTATGCATCATGAAGATTATACGCAGACCCTCCTTCAATTTCCCCATCTTCTGGTATTCTAAAGACTTTATGAAGGAAATGCCTAGAAATTACAATCTTAGTCCCCTTGACAATAGTCAACAGTTTTGACTGTTCATGATCATATTTTAGATTGTTATAAAACTCTGCGACAAGTCTAGAATAATACACTCTATGCTTACACAGAAATTTCTTCCATTTTTGAAATTTAAACAGCTCGACCAATTCAGGAAATCTTGAAGTCATTTCATGGTCGTGAAAATTCACATACCATGAGAACACAATCTTCCCAGCTTCCAAAATTACTACAGCTTGCTTTGACGCCCTAGCGGAATCATCTTTTTCTTCAAAGGTTGTATCTGCCGGATTAGAAGTGGTTCCCGCTTCCTTTTCTTTCTTTCTTTCTGACTCTCCTTTAGGCACTTCAGAGCTTATATCTTGATCTTGTGCCGTCTTTAATCTTTTCTCCTTTGGTGACCGCTCTACAGCCTCCGCGGGCAAGGAATCTTCTGGTAGTTGTTCCTCCATTACCTTCCTCTTCCCCTTGCTCTCGGCAGTCGGAGATGACATGGTAGGATGACAATGGTGGAAGCGATAAAGGGTGGAGGATGGATCGTAGAAGAACGAATAGAGGGAATGTGGAGAGGGAAGCTAGAGAGTGGTACGAGAGGCCAAGCTTGTGGTAAGGGCACGAGTGAGGGAGTCGCAAGTGCAGGAAGGAGTTTCGGCTTGAATGAGGAGGGTATGAAAGACAATGTAAGTAGGGTTGAGTATTATAAAGAGATACTGCTGACTTTACCAAATTCAACAATTAATACCCAGACTACCCTTTACTTAAAAGAAAATGCCTTTCTACACAGTTATGTGATTTTCGGCATATAGGATTATATCTTAAACTATGAATCTTCACAACTTATTCCTATGAAGCAAAGTCAATGGAAATGAAACAGTTTTATCAACGAAACAGCCCAATCAGAGAAATCGTTAATCTTACTAGTCCTTTTTATTAGCCAAAACTGATTGAAAAATCTATTTTATATTCAACTTAAAGAAGTTTTAGATTACTGAAAAGATCCCAGAGTCAACCATAATTTTCATTGATCTTTTATAAGTTTTGATTAAGCATTCCAGTATTACTACACCTTTTTACTCAATGAGACATGTTGATTAAACACCATAATCCCTGGTTACTCAGTGCAGTTTACCTTTATGCTTCATATTTTGAACAGAGATAGCATTTATTATCATGACTTGACCTCTGAATTTCTTTGAAACAGATGGTCAGTTTCTCAAATAATATGCCATTGCTCTGTCACTTTCATTTTTTCATTTAATGGCGTATTCCCTGGTCTTTTATCAGAATTTTCTTAAAACTTGGCTTAAGGACCATATAGACACCAGATAACCTATCAGATTAACTTATTACTAAAGACTTTCATATTTTTAGACACCCTACTGAGCAATTCTAATTTGGACTATTTTAAGACCATTGAGGAGTCGTTCAAGGTTAATTGTGAGAATTTTCAGATAAGATTTAATCTTCATACACAGAAAATCATACTTCAGTTAAGATCAACAATTTTGTTCTTAGTTCAGAGTGATCTTAGCAGTTAACTGTTGAAGATTAATAAAGGTGACAGATTTCATATTTTACTCCCCTGACTAACACAGTCTATGAATTTATTATGAAGAATGGATGAGAATATGGAAGTAGAAAAGTCAAAGAGAAGATGAGCAGTTAGATATGAATGAAGGCCACTCAAGAGCAAGGTTAAGACTAAGTGCCAAATAGCACACATCCAAAGACTCATCCTTAAAGTATATCAACAGACTACCATCCTTCTCTATAATTCAGCAACATTCAGCCTTCAGCTTGTGAAAAAATCAGTGTTTCCATAAACCCATTCTCAAACAACTGACCTTTTATCCTAGACCAGACTCAAACTGATTCCAAAATCAATATCTAAGTAGCAACACTTCACTACTCATCAAAAAAATTTAACCCACTGACCAAACAGCAATGCAGCAATACCCAACAGACAGAACAGTCCTAAAGTATTATACACACAATCTCTGATCAGCTCATCTCCCCCTCAAAATGTGCAGAGATCTCAAACAAACATCACTTAATTTTCTTAAGATACACAGAGATGTATTAACTAGATGCAAATTTCATATTTAAACTACATGCATTGTTTTGGACTCTTGGTACTTGGCGGAGATCTAGCCTCTACACATGGCGTGGGTTTCCAGACAGAAGACATCTGCCCTTCTCCCAACTTCCATTTGATATACCAAGAAGTCATGCAGTCCTATGCATCTACTCATGAACATGAATGCCAAAAAAAAATCTCGCATGGAATTTGCATGAATCAGATTATCAGCATGTATTACTCATAACAAGATGGCATCAATCATCAATTTATTCCAATCAAGCATGCAACATTCCATAGAGAGCATTATTCAGACAACTTCAATGAAGAGAATTTAGAAGTGGGATTTAACTAACCTTTGTGCTCTGATTTTATTGAATCCCCATTTTATTCTATCCACAGGAGCACACCTGCATCCAAAAGGTTATTTGAAATATCTTGGAGCCCAAGAGTTCTTAGGTCCAGCAGGATTAGTAGCACCCCACATTGGTGCTCTCCAATTATTCCAATCACTTATCCAAGAACATTCAGAAGTAATGTGGCCTAGTCTTCCATAATTATTGCATATGGGAGGTTTATGCATGAAGACAGAATTATGAACTCTCCTAAATGTTGAATGGTTCATGTGAGCAGAGAATACTTCGCATTGTTTTTCACAAACCAACAATCAGATATAACATGCCCAAATTTTCCACAGTTAAAACAGTTAACTCTCTGATTTTGAGATTTCCTAACATACTTCTTTACATAACTGTTTCTGAAATTTTGATCTTCTTATTTCTTTAACTGACAGTTATGCATATAATGACCCTTTTTGCCACAATAAAAGCATGCATTAGAGATATCTCTATCAGACCTTTTCACATATTTATTTTTAACTGTGTTTACATGTTTGCATGCATCTAATTCATCATTTCTCAAAACAATACAATCATCCATAACATGTCCTTTCCTAGCACAGTAGTGACATGCATGCAGTTTGGTGACATGTTTGTTCATGATATGTCCAGAAGTATCAAGAGCATTTACAGAAGGAACATTGTTCTTCCTTTTATCAAGAGCATTCACAAAAGGAACATTGCTCTTCTTTTTCTATTTTTGGACATTCACAGGAGGAGCATTGTTCTTCTTTTTCTGGTTTTCATCTTTTTTCAGATTTTTAATGATATTTTCTGATTTCTGAGCAGTAAAGTGAAAAATAGATGAACCAGAGGGTTTTTCTTGTTCTGAGCTTTTTACAAACACAATTGAATTCTTCTTACCATTAACGTTCTTATTAACTGGACTGTAGCCCAGACCCTCTTTCTGAAAATTTACATTCGAGCCAAGGATTTTATTCAAGTTATCTTTCCCTTTTACAAATTTTGTCAAGGAATTTTTCAGATCTTCAATCTCAGTTTGCAAAGAAGCAATGTTACTCTCATAACTTGCAATGTCAGTTTCACAGGAGATTACTTGATGATGGAGAGCATCATTCAAACTTTGGAGTTTGTCTATTTCCTGTTTTAGCTTTGTTTCACAGTTAGCTTCATTTTCTTTCAAGACAGATTTTTCTTTTTCTATAGCTAACCATTTTTCTGACATAACAACATTCAAGACCATTAGCTTTTTGTTTTGTTCTTTCAGATGACAGTTTTCTTCAAGCAGTTTATCTTCATATTCATCAACTTCCTTTTTCTTTTCAAGCAATAATTCATTTTCTTCTTTTAATGATCTGATCAAACTCTTTTGGATGTTATCATCAGAATCAAGATCTTCAATCAATTCCTTTAAGAAAGCACATTCTTTACATGAGTCTTCATCTTTAAGAAGTTTGTTTTTAAGACTTTCATTTTCAGATTTCAATCTATTCAATTCAGATCTCTCCTTGTTCATATCTGATTTTAGATTTTCATTCTCAGCTTTTAAACGTGTAACTTCAGAGATCATTTCTCTTCTTAGCTTTTTCTTTTCAGACTTTACTTTCTCATATTTTTCAATCAAATGTTCATTCAATGTAACAAGATCTTCAAAACTAAAATTATCAGTTTCAGAATTTACCTGTGAAAACGGGTCTTCCGTCTGATCACTGTTTTGCCTCTGGCCATCAAGCATTTGACTTCATCTTCTTCACAGTTGGCTGTTATCCTGTTGATTATTTCAGTAGCACTCCTACACTTAGCAATAAATGGAAATCAGTTAACATCTATTGTCCTTCTTGTTAATTCCAGGGCCTTTTGATTTTCCAAATACTTCAGTCAGTCTGAAGCATTCCATTGGGATTTGTCACTTGGAATGTCATGCGGATTGTGTGCAATAAGTACCCAAATATCAGAGTTAGCAGAAAAAATGTAATCTCTGAATTTACCAAACCAACAATAAAATTCAGAACCAGTGTATTGAGGAATTTTAGCCATCTCAATCAAATACAAATTGGATCGAAGACAGTAATGAACGAGATGAAAGCAGCTTGCACCAAAGATGAGACGGATCTAATCTGCAGGTCGTTGGACCTTCTGTTGCAGATTCCCGCTCCGATACCAATTGTTAGCACGATGTAGTGGTGCAAACCAAGATTCAGAGGGGGGTGAATGGATCTCCCTCTAAAACCTTGATCAAATTAAAACTTAGCCTGAAGACTTTAGACTAATGCGGAATTAAAAGCAATTAGGAACGTAGGTAGAAACGTGCCTAACATACATCAAACGGTTGACACATTAGAAATCAAACCACAGTACACCAGAACTTTTTAGGTGGTTCGGTCCTCCAGACCTACATCCACCCCACACTCAATCTAGAGTGTAGATTACTGCTGACTCACAGCTTGAAATCGATGGGCCTCACAGCTTGCCTACAAACCGCTGCGCATCACAGCTTGCGTCAGTTGGGCCTCACAACTTGCCAACCGCTGGGCATTACAGCTTCACCGACCGCTGAGCATTACAGCTTAGCTATCCAGAGGAAATCACCTCTGTCGCTGGGGTTTATAGCTTATGCCACCGTTGATACACAGCTTAGAAGAGATATGAAAAACAAAAATAGAAAATCAAAATGTTCAGCATCAGAAGACTGACAATAAAGACAAACTGAAATGCTCACGCATGAGCAATGTGCCTTGGATCAGATCCAGAGGTCACAGTGGAGCACAGATCTTCAAGACTTGCTTCAATGGCTTCACAATATCTTCTCTCGAGATCCCTCTTGTTCACTATCTCACGATCACCTTTCACTCTCAGACTCACCCTCTTCTTTCTCTCAGATATTTCCTGAAATATTGCACTCTGTTTTTCTTCTCTGACTTTTTCATCAAAATTCCATCATCATCAGAAGGCGTGACCGGGTCTTCTATATATAAAGCTCGCGAAATAGAGGCGCATGGAAATCACATTTCCCGCCCAGAAATTCCACCAAGAGTGCGCTTATCGGAGCCCACGTGTCAAATCTGGAGGATGAGAGAAGGACACATGGTTGAGAGTTCTTGAAGAGCAAGTCTCCTTGAATCACGTGCTTCAGTCACATAGTCTTGGAACACGTGCCTTACTCATGGGAATTTCATTTATCTTGCCAATTAAAACACAGGCATTTAATCAAACACTTGGTGAGCTGGAGTTCATATAAACATTCATATGCACGGACTTATTATATGAATGAGACAAACATGCAGCGACTAGGTACATACATAGACGTGAGTGCATAGACCAGTACATGCATTAAGTAAATGTGCACTGACCTTTGTATGCATAAGACAAATAAGTGCATCGACCCTTTCATGTGAATATAAAAATTGCACTGACCCTAATGTGAAGAATGCAGATAATGCACTGACTCTTGGATGCATATGATAAAACGTGCATCGACTATACATGTAGTCATCAGGAGTACATCGACTTCCGTATGCATGAGACACAAACATGCACCAACCCTTGCATGCGTGCAGCAACAAAAATTGCACCGACCTATACACGCCCGATGGAAAAGTTGCACCGACCGTTATACACTTAAAATGAAAACATGCACGGACCTATATTGCACAAGGCATAGTAGGCACCGACTTGTTCTACCCTATGCAGAGAATGCACTGACTTCTACATGCTCGAGGCAAAAACTGCACCGACCTTTTGAGCACACATCCGAACATGCACTGACCTATTGTGCATTCACGCAGGATGTGCACTGACTTATATGAGCAGAGAAGCGAAAATTGCACTGACCTTATTAGGAGAACACAAGGACGTGCACCGACCTTATTGTTTCATACGTGTAAGGCAAAATTGTGCACCGACTTCATGTGCATTCTGCAGATAGAAATGCACCGACCTTGTGTGCATAACTTCATAGGCATGCACAGACCTTAATAGACTTAAGGTAAAATATGCGCCGACTGCATATGCATTCCATAAAGACTGTACCGACCTGCATGCTGATGAGAATATGCATGGACCTGATATGCATAAGAAGATAAAAATGCACTCACTTATTTGCTATCCTTAGACACGCAAAATATGCATTGACTTATATGCCGTCCTTGCATGAAGACTCACAATGTATGCACAGACCTATATGAATGCATAAACATAAACTTGCATCGACCTGGGTGCTGACTGACTCAGATGAGTTATGAATGAGGTATATATATATATATATATATATATATATATATATGTGCATTCTAGTCTTAACATGATTCATAGGATGTCATTCTCAAAACCAGGGTTCCAGCACTCCATGCCAGAAAGTTGGTCAAACAGCTCATCAATACGCGGTAGTGGATATTTGTTTTTGATAGTAAGTTGATTCAACTGCCAGTAGTCAATGCATAATCTGAGGGAACCGTCCTTCTTCTTGACAAATAAGACTAGCGCACCCCAAGGGGATGTGCTAAGTCGAATGAAGCCTTTTTCTAGCAACTCCTGAAGTTGCTTCTTTAGTTCCTTCAATTCCATGGGGTACATCCTGTAAGGAGCTATTGACACTGGTGCTACTCTAGGTGTAAGTTCAATTGTGAAGTTAACCTCCCTTTCAGGTGGTAAGCCAAGCAACTCGGAAGGGAAAATGTCAGGAAACTCCCTAACTACGGGGTTTTCTTCTATCGGAATTTCCTTAGACTTAGTAACTACTACAGAGATAAGGAAAGCTTCACATCCTTGCGAGATGAGTTTGCAAGCGTGAAGAGACCTGCAACGATTTGTTGCATTCCATTCCATTCCATTCCAATCGACACGATGAGCTATTGCAAGAATAAGGTACCTGAGAAGAGTAATAAGTGTGTTAATTCTAATAGAATTGATGGGTTTAATCTTAGAGGAATTTCTAAATAACTATCTCAACCCCGGTTCTACCCAATTTCTCTCATGGGTCGGTATTTCTTTCCCTAGGTTCATAGGCATGGATCCTTAAATCTTGGACTTAATCCTATAACATGACTTCTTTTTCCTAGGAATAAGTAAAATCCTTAGGCCTATGCTCTGATAGCACTTTAATTGTCACGCCCCAAGCTTTTAATACAGCGGAAGAAATATCGGAACGTGAACAGCCGGCATGGTAAGCCTCTCGCAAGCAAAAAAATCAGAGCGCAAGACAATCACACAAAAGTAATTGCACAAGTAATTTCTCTCAAATTTCCAACTTATTCCATAACCATAATCAATTTACATAAGATCACTTCTTGACAACTTTTATTACTACGACTCAAGAAAAATCAAAATTACAATATGACTAGACTAGACACTTTGATCATCTAAGGCTTCTCTCATCTTGAAAACCTTCATTCACTCTCAAACTCGCTGCTAGCATAATCCAAATCCGATTCACCAGTACTTCCTGAAATAGACAAGAAAATAGGTATGAGCACATTTGCCCAGTAGGTATCTTCGTATCAACATGAAGGCAATATTTAAGTGATTAATGTCTTAGCTCTAGATCTTAAGGTAAAAATAACAATGCGATAAACAAGCGATATAAACCAAGATAACCAATAAATCATGAAATAACTGAGCAAGTAGATGTGAGTATAGACCATGAACAAGCAAGATTAATCATGTAGATGTAAATTTGGCCTTTCATGAACAAGAATGTATGAGCATGTAACCAGAAAGTACTTTACACAACCTTGTAAAGGCTATGCATTAACAATCATGTAAATTTCATAACGAGCCTCGTGAATTTCACTCATTTATAAGAGAAAGTACTCCCAGCGCAATGTGACGCCAGTATCATCGTACCCCATGGTTTATTGCATGTTTCCGACCATCGACCATGGGGGCTAGCATGGAGCACTTGGACACAATCCGTGCCCGGTGTTGCATCTTCAAGTTATAAATCCAGCTACTTTCACGAGATATAATAATAATTTCGGCCAATAATTCAATTCCAAATAATAAGTTTCATGACCAAGTAACTAAGGTATAGAACGTACCAAAATTTGATATGACTTCAAAGAATAATTTAAAAGGACATTATGCTACGGCGGCAGTCCGGCAGCATAACGGTACATTTATTAAATTCTATAACTTAATGTTTAACCTTTTTAACACAGTTTGGGACTCCAGATAATCCTAAGATCATCTAGGAACTCAAGAAAACCCACCCCAAAGGTCAAACCTTGGGTTAGACATGTTCAGAGATAAAGCGGTCATTTATTGGACCGTTTCATGGGGAAAGTGGTCAGAGTCTAGACCGTTTCATAAATAGAGTCGACGCATGAAAAAGAAGTGTCGACGTAGAAAAACCTACTGGAGCCTTGCGGTCTAGTGAATGGCCGCTTGGTATCCTTTAGCGGTCTAGTGAAGGGCCGCTAGCAGAATCTGGCGGTCAACCATAAGGCCGCTAAGTTCCAGAACACATAAAATACCGGTAAAGTGCTTTCTAGATAAATGGTTTTGATGGTACAACTAGCTCGGCGTCCTAGTGGGAATCTCAGGCTCACGGAGTCTTACAGAGGCCTTGAAACATAATCCCATAGTCCGACAGAAGGAATATCCGGCGGAGAGGTTCATAAGTCCAAGAGAGTGTGCTATAAGTGCAAAGTGTATCTAATGGTCACATACCAGAGTATACGCCATGTACTTAAAAAAATGGCTCATAGATGAGAAAGGATCATGATAAAATTGCGATCAAGTTGAAACTAGATAAGTCATGAACCATGTGAAAAATAATGTAATTATAAAAGTATATGGTTTTGGCATGAATCTAGCATAAGCTTAAAATAAGTCCCAAGTGTATAAAGAACATGAAATCTGCTAGAATGATCAATACTATAACTAGGTGTATGAAAACAATTTTTAATACAAGAATAAAGCCTAATTAATTGGGCTTAGCATATGATAATTAGGGCTAATCTACATTATGTTTTGGGTTAACATAATATAGACTCAGAAACTCAAGCGGTCACTTGAGGACCGTTAGACAGGGCCTAGCGATCTATCGTTGGACCGCAAGGATACCCAGGCGGTCTCAGAGAAGACCGTTTCTTCCTGTCTGCTGAAAATAGTAATAAAACCAAAATATATACTAAGTTAAGGCCATTAGATGCATAGTAAAACATGACAATAGATAAATATGGCCTAATAACACCATATTAAGACATGGAGATGTATGAGTTGAATAAAATAAACTGAAATGATCATTTTCTCATTTAAAAGTAAGGTTCATGCATGCTATGTAATCCTAGATGCATAGTCAAGATAAAACATCAAATACTCCGTGTAGAAAATATGAAATTGACTGCAAGAAGAGGGCTTTTATTCCTAACATTGAGTTTAAGTCATTCATGAGATAACCTACCTCTGATCTGGGCTTTAATCGTCGAATTTAAGGCTGGAAGTCAACCCTAATTTCTGCCCGTGCGGAACCGACCCAGCAACTTCGTGGCCTTCTAACTTCTGATCCTCTTCACCTAAGACCATGAAACTTAGAGGGTAAGAAAATGGTACTAAAAGTAACAAATAATTTTAAAGAACCCCTATATAATTACCTCGTTTTGGGCTTCTAACTTGTTGATCAATTTGGCCCGGTCGCACAGGTTCCTGGGTTGCTTGTACCGAACCAGCGACTTTGGATGCCTCTAACTCCTAGTGGGCTGGATCTCCTAGAACAAAATTTTGAGGGCGGTTAGACCTTAGTATTATAAACAAATCCTTCTAAAGAACCTACCTCAAATTCGTCCTCCTTACCTTAGTTCCACGCGAGCTAAACGTAAGAGTCGCGCATGTGAAATCTTAGGTCTATTTATAGGGTTAGCTAGATTTTATGGACTAGAACGAACTTAGAGTCCAAATTAGGAGTATAGTTAATCCTTAAAGAGTTCTAGAGAGTCATCCATGTCAGGTAGCTTCGATCTAAAGTGAATAGGTTGTCCAAGTTTCAAGTTTTTCACGTTTTCTTCCATTCACGGAACTGGGGTTGCCTAGCGGTCTAGCTAGGACTGTTTATTGACTCAAGCGGTCGCCCGATAGACCATTTTTATCCTTGGGCGCCGAATTTGAAATACTTCAAACTCTTGGTTATATATCCGCCTATCTATCCTCTAATTAGTATATTTATCCTCTAAATTTCGTAAATAGCCTATTTTAAGCTTCTAGAATGTGGGCCAAACCTTGTGGGCTTGGTTTTGGGCCACTTTGGTCTTATTTAAAAGGCCAGGTTAATTAATAAATATTGGGCCTTATTATTTTATTTTAATTTAGCCTAAATTCTTTTATTAATCCATTTTATCTCTAGAAAATCTTAGAAAATCTAAATAAATTCTAGAAAATTTCAAAATATTATATACAAAATTTTGGGGTATTACACCGGCAAAGGTGGGGCTTGGAGTAGGGGCATCGTAGTGGATTTGCTCATAACTGCTTGGCCTAGTCGTGGACCTAGGCTCTTCTACACGCGGGACTCTTTACCTCCGACTATGACCTACTTGGTTGGAGGTGCCTGGGTGGGGTTGGTAGATTCTTCTAAGCTCGCCCTTCATTTGGCACCATGACTCGATGGGCCTTTGCCTCCTAATGTCCCTCAAGCATTCAATGCTTTCCCACTTCTCGGCAGGTTTATGAAAAAGCCTCTCTTTGGCAAAACTGACTTCCATGGCACCGGACATAGTGTAACACTCAAAATATTTGTCCATGGCGGCTTCCCAGTTTAGGTAATTGCTCGAGACTTTGGAGCCATAAAAGTCCGAGGTTTCGGACCTACGGAAGAAGAGGGGTTTGTTCCCTAGTCCTTGGGCACTACGCCACCATTCATATATCCTCGGCGACTGGGAATCCAAGGGAAATTGGAGAGAACTTACAGAATGGACATGCGGACACAATGATTGGAGTGCACGGACCAATGCGAAATGATGAACCTAGACTTAACCAATATCCAGTACGTGGCGGAGATATTTCCACACGCAAGACTGCTACCTTCCCGATAGGCGTAACCTATCATTTCGACAACACCTTTTTGATATACCAAATAGGGGAATGACATGCAACCCTAGACTTAAACCATGCTATGATAGACTACCCTAGACTCAACCTCACGCTCTAATACCAATTTGATGCAGGATGATATGCGGACTCGTGACCGATTTGATGCAATTTAGGACTCTAGGCGACGACGCGACTAATTTGACGACGTGAACCAGCGACGACGCGAACACTCGGCACCAAAGAGCTCCAGAAGAGGAGAATGTGTCCTCAACAAGAAATGCAAGCTCACGATCGTCCCACGCAAGGGAAACGTGCGGATCTGTGCGGTTGAGAAACCGGCAGTAAGTCAAGGGTATTCGGCTCTTTCACGTGCTCGGGTCGAGTCACGGGACGGGTCACGCTCGCTCTCTCACTGTGGTGATATTATTTGAACGGGCTAGAATTCCTAACTCATGTAAGCGCGGCGTTCAAACATATACTAAATAAGCAAGCGACAAAGAGAGGAGCGGAAACGTACCTCCACGCTTGGGGCGTGGGGAAGACCTTCTCGGTCAAGAACTGTAACTCCCAGTATAGTAAATGTGAATAATTACAGCAATACAATTACAGCCCACTCCACGCAGGGAGGTAAAAGGCTACAACAGTGATCCGGGAGCGCCAGACTTGGGTTGACGGGTAGCACGTCCGTGAGGCACTTGGGGCGGAGGCGGACTGTCGGTTCGATTCGGTTCTGCCCGGGCCCGTAGGACAGCAAGCGGGTGTGGCTGCCGGGATGGCCGCGTCCGGACGTCTCCTGGCTGCGGCGACTGGTTGGGACGTTGCTGGAGTGTCCCTGGTAGATCCCCGAGAGCGGCGGTTGCTGGATCAAAGCCGAGATATTTATTGGGATTTAACTCCCAACACTGTTCCGCAGTCCTGTCTCGGGACAGACCTGTGCGACCCGGCGAGATCGGATCATGTGCCCAGATCCGACGTCGGATCGGAGCGAGGTTGGAACCGTTATGAAGAGGACTCGAAGAGCTACAAGATACATGAAATCCAAGACCATCCAACGGCAAGATCTTCCATGAAAAACTCTGTAACTAGGTGTCATGTTCTAGAAGGGGTGCAGGGCAGACTAGGATCTACCTGAAGAAGGGGTTTGACCAGGGGCCAAATGGTAGATCTAGGTGAAGGGATTAAGTTGGGTGAGAGAGAGGGACATGGTGATCAAGCACACCAATTTTGGTGGCGATCAGAGATGGTTTTAGAGGTGGAAAAATTGGTTTACCAGGTGACTATCTCGCAGATCTGCACATAGGTAGACTGTGAGAGGGGAAAGGTGACGATGGGAGGGGCCTCAAACGGGATTTGATCGAAGTAAAAATTGAACTGGGGATTGGGGAAGATGAGATGAACCAACCCTGAAGAAATCAGCTCGATCCAACGGTTGGATCTATAGTTATAGATCCATCTTCAACCTTCTATCTAGCAACTCAGAATCTTGGATAGCAGGCCAAAAAAATGACCGTGGCAGCTCGATGGCGGCACGAACGGAGGCGGCAGCAGCGGTGGCTAGAAGTCACATCCAGCGGAGGTGATAATCCTTGGAATCACACCAAGGAGGAGGGAGTCACACCCTGAAATGGGCAGCCATCGCAGCTGCTAGAGGAGGGAGGAAGGAGGGGCGCCCATGGCTTCACCCAATTTCACAATTTTTCTTCTTTTTTGTTTTATCTCCAAAAAAAATACATGAGAGTCTTTATACAAAACCCTAGACCTAGGAAAATGACCTCTAATACCCTTGGTAAAAGGGGTATAATGGGGAAACGGATAAAAATAAGGATAAAAAAATCCCCATAAGGGACAAAAGAGGGGGCGCCCTCTCTCCAAGTCAACAATGGCTCCTAGGTCCACTATTCTCCCTTGGACCATGGACCAGCATATGGGACCCACACCTTGACCCAAATTAAATACCCTAATTAAATCCCATGGACCTAAATTAAACCCAAAATTATAAATACACACCAAATACACTAATACAAATACACATCCAAAAATACAAATACAAGTACACACCAATGACACTCTAAACAAATACAACACTCCCAAAAATTTGTGACCTAGCTCCGATGTCCCATCAAGCACTTTGCACCATTCCGGCCTCAAGAGGTGGCTCCCATAACATAGTACTTTGTCCCGCATGGCACTTAGCTTCTACACTGCCAAATGGTAGTTTATGGCTAAAGTATAGATTTTCATTTCTATTTCCAAGGACATGAAGAGTAATTGAAGTTTACAAGAGAATTTGAAGGATGATTGAGGGCATAATGTTTAACGACATTAAGGTAACGAGGAAAAGAGTTGTCGATCAAGACATGATCAACTCTTCCAGAAATTCGTGTAAGGTATCTTTAGATCGAGATTTTCCTTAGTCGGTGTTTAGCGAGAATACCAAGAATTCACGGTCAGGTAAGAGGTGAGACAGTGGGAGGCTCCCCTTGCGGTTGCAAGGAGCTAATTAAATAACCACTTATCCACTTAAAGTGTTTACCTGTGGACCTCTTTCCTTAGACACCGGTCTTTCTTGATAATCTTGCTAGCTACACAACTTTGTCGTAACCCGAAACACTTAATTCATCTTAAGAAGAATCAAGGGAATGAAGAGTACAAGGTATAGGCCAAAGCCTAGGGAACAATTCCGATGGAAGCACGAATTGCGAGAAATTGAAAGAATTGACGTCCACTCAGGTCGTCACTAATTCATGAATTAGCGTCCACAAGAAAGGCACCAATTCTAGGATTTAATCAATTAAAAAATCTATTTCTTAAATTAGCGTCCGTTCAAAAAGGTGTTATTTCTTTAATTCATGTCAATGTAAAAGGATGCTCATTCTATATGTATATATGTTTTTTTTGGGTTCAAATGAAACTATTTTTAATTGGAGTCCGTGTCCAAGTGCGCTATATGTTAAATTCACATCCGTTCAAGGGGATGCCCATTCTATATTTTCCCAAATATTTGGTTTATTAATAACTTAATGGAGTGGCGTCCCTACAGAAGGGTGATATTTTATGAATTAGCGTATGTTCATGCAGACGCTATTTCTTTTCATTACATTTTGGCACACATCCGACAGATATGTTTACAGGCACAAGTAACTGCTCGTTTCTTTTTAAGGGACGTGAATAGTAGCACTTTGATTTCTATCCAGAATTTCATGGATCAAGACATATGATAATCAAGAGAAAAATACAAGGATCCTGGAAACATGCTCATATAAATTTTAGCATACTTGGTTCCATAGATATTGAATTTTTAAACATGGGTGCATTTATTTAATCTTTAAAGAATTAGCGTCCGCTCTAGTAGGCGTCAATTAATTGGCGTCTGGGTGTTGGGCGCCATTCAGGAATGGGCACCCTTCTAGAAAGTCGCCCATTAAGTGGTGTCCACTGTTCTGGTCGCCATTTCTTTGTGAAACAGAAAACTTCATATTCAACGTAAAACACAACATGATTGCCTGCATGCTTCTACTATCAAATGTTTTGCCTAGATACAGATAACACCTACATGATTGAAATAGAAAAGGAAGAAGAGGAAGAATGAAATGACCACCCAGATCCCCCTTTTCCTTCGAATCTTTCCCAACGTGTAAGGTAAAAAAGGGTGATTTAGGGGACTATTTATAGGAAAAAACTAGCCAAAATAGTAAGATTCCTCTCCCCCACAAATTAAACTCATCTAACACCTAACTCAATGTTCATAGTCCATGTTAAACTATTTCACTAACCACCTTTAATAGGGTACAACCAACATTTCGGTGCTTTACTTTTTGGGTCATCTTTCTAGAATTGTATTAATTTATTCTAAAAAATGGGTGTTTAAGATGGGCTACCCATTTTCTCTATTTAGCCTATTACTCCCAACCTAACCCAATAAGGGTTGTCCAAAGGTCCAAATGCTATTCATAAACAATTTGGTCTATTAAGGTTTGTTCCTTAGCCCAAATTATAAATTCTAGGGAATTTGATTAGTTCTTTTAAAATTTAAGCTATTTAACTTCAAGAAAAATTTAATATAATCTCATTACTTCTTTTAACTCAATTGAAATATTATTTTTTTTTCTGAGTCACTACATCCTCTCCCACTTAAAGAATTTGGTCCTCCAAAGTCATATCACATAATTTGTAAATTTTAAAATTTAAATAGAGGGTTCAAATTTCTAACCTGAGATCAAATGTGGATATCTTTTCGTGATCAAATCCTCTAATTCTCAAGTAGCTTCTTCGAATCCTCGTCCGTTCCATTGGACTTTCACCATCGGTATAGCCCTATTCTGGAGTTGGTGTAACTTCCGATCCAATATCTTGATCGGCCTTTCTTCATAAGATAAATCCTTTTGTAACTTCAAGTCATCGAATTGAATCACATGCAAGGGATCATACACATATTTCCTCAGTATGGATACGTGAAATACATCATGAACACCAACCAATTGTGGAGGCAACGCCAACTTATATGCCACTCTCCCGATTCTTTCCAGAATCTTGAAAGGGCCAATAAATCTTGGACTCAATTTTCCTTTGACACCAAACCTTTTGATTCCTTGTATGGGTGAGATCTTCAAAAAGACATGCTCCCCCACTTGGAATTCAAGGTCTCTTCTCCTGTTGTCGACATAACTCTTTTGCCGTGATTGAGCAATCTTTAATCTTTCCCTGATCAACTGGATGCTTTGAGTGGTATCTCGAATAATATCCGGAGCAAATAGTCCTTTCTCTCTAACCTCATTCCAACATAGAGGTTATCTACAACTCCTGCCATATAGTGCTTCGAAAGGTGTCATTTGAATACTAGACTGATAGCTATTGTTATATGCAAATTCTATCAAAGATCTGCTCATGCCAACTTCCACCAAAATCAATCATACATGCTCTCAACATATCTTCGATAATCTGATTTGTCCTCTCAATTTGTCCATCTGTCTGATGGTGAAATGTTGTGCTAAAGTTCAGCCCGGTGCCCAAAGATGATTGCAAAGCTTTCCAGAAGTGAGAGGTGAATCTCAGATCTCTATCCAAAATAATAGAAGTTGGGATACCATGCAATCTTACAACCTCCTTAATATATAGGGTAGCTAGAACATCCATGGTCTATTTGCTCTTGATGGGCAAGAAGTGGGCGAACATAGTTAGTCGGTCCACAATCACCCATATAGCATCAAATCCACTTCAAGTCTTTGGCAATCCAACAATAAAATCCATGTCAGTACTATCTCATTTCCACTCCGGTATTTCGAGAGGTTTCAACTTACCAGCAGGTTTGAGATGTTCGGCTTTAACTCGTTGGCAGACCAAACATCGGCTCACGAACTCGGCTACCTCTCTTTTCATGTTAGGCCACTAAAAGGTTCTTTTGAGATCTTGGTACATTTTTGTAGCACCAAGATGAATAGTGTACCTCGATCGATGTGCCTCATCCATGATTTTATCATTGATGGTTGAACAATCAGACACACAAGTCCTTCCTCGGAAAAGTAACCTTCCATCATTAGCCACAAGAAAGTCTGGCCGTTGATCTAATTTCTCTTTAATTTCAACAATCAATGGATCATCACCGTGTAGCTCTTTAATTTCTAACAGTAACTTGGATTGAAGACTAAGAGTTGCAATTAAGACTTTCTCTCCCTTCTCCTCCATATTGAGGTCTAAATTTGCCATTTGCTCTAATAAGTGCCATTCTTTAATCATCAAGCTTGATAATATTGCCATCGGCTTCCTGTTAAGAGCATCTGCTACGGCATTACCTTTTCCTGGATGGTATTGTATAGAGAAATCAAAATCCTTCAAGTATTCCAGCCATCGTCTTTGTCTCATATTAAGTTCTTTTTGAGAGAATAAGTACTTGAGACTCTTATGGTTGGAATATACAATAAATGCTTCACCATAGAGATAATGCCTCCAGATTTTCAAGACAAAGACTACAGCCGCCAGCTCTAAGTCATGCATGGGATAATTCTCCTCGTGCTTTTTCAATTGTCTAGAGAAATAAGCGATTACCTTGCCATGTTGCATCAATACACAGCCTAGACCAATCCCGAAGGCATCAGTATAGACTCTAAATCCTCCTCCTTCAGTAGGCAATGTGAGTATAGGGGCAGTAGTCAAATAATCTTTTAGAGTTTGAAAGCTCTTCTCACAATCTTCGGACCATATATAAGGAATCTCCTTTCTTGTCAATCTTGTCAAATATACAGCGATCTTGGAGAAGTCCTTAATAAATCTTCTATAATATCATGTCAATCCCAAGAAACTCCGAATTTCCATTATGCTAGTAGGTCTCTCCCAATTCTTCACGGCCTCGACCTTTGAAGGATCGACCGTAATGCCTTTCTGGGAAATTATGTGACCTAGAAAAGAAACTTCTTCTAGCCAAAAAGCATACTTACTAAGCTTAGCATAAAGTTTATGATCTCGTAATATTTGCAAAGCTTTCTTGAGATGTTATTCATGCTCCATCTTTTAGAGTATATCAAAATATCATCAATAAAGACCACCACAAATTGATCAAGGTATGGCCTAAATACATTGTTCATCAACTGCATAAATACGGCAGGCGCATTGGTTAGGCCGAAAGGCACAACAGTGAACTCATAGTGTCCATACCTGCTCCTGAATGTCGTTTTATGAATATTCTCTTCCTTGATCTTCAATTGATGATAACCAAATCTGAGGTTAATTTTTGAAAAGTATCGAGCTCTAGAAATCTGGTCAAATAATTCATCAATCCTCGGCAATGGATACTTATTCTTGATTGTAAGCTGGTTCAACTGCTGATAGTCAATACACAATCTCATTGATCCATCCTTCTTCTTGACAAATAGAACAGGAGCTCCCCAAGGTGAAGTGCTTGGTCAGATAAATTCTTTATCTAATAACTCCATCAATTATTCTCTCAACTCCTTCATTTCGGCAGGGGACATCCGATAAGGAGTCTTAGATACCGATGCAGCTCCCAGAATCAAATCAATAGAGAAGACCACTTCTCTCTCCAGAGGAATACCAGGCAACTTGTCTGGAAATACATCAAAATAATCCCGAATGATTAGAATATCCTCCAGATTTGGTTCCTTATGCTCGGCCATAGTAATAGAAACTAAGAAGGCCACGCAACCCTTCTTTAATAATTTATCGGCTTTAAGGGCCGAAATAAGGGATAGGTGTCGAGGATGCCTGACACTAGAAAATATGAGGTTGGGGTAGCCACTAAAGGTTACCGTACCCAACTTGCAGCTAACACTGGCACCGTGTGTAGATAACCAGTCAGCTCCCAAAATAATATCATAACCTTCCATTTCCATGCATACTAAGTCAGCAGGTAGGTTGCAACCGCTGGCTAGAACTTTGCTAGTATGGTAAAAATATTTATCTCCGATCTCGCTCTAATAGGAGTAGTAATAACAAGTTTGGATTCTAACGGAATAGGCCTCATAGGTAAATTATTAGCAAAGCTCTTATATATGAATGAATGCGTAGCTCCAGTGTCAAATAAAATAGAGGCGGGCTTTGAGCAAACAGGAATAATACCTTCCACAATGCCTCCAACTTCAGTAAATTCTACATTCATAAGAGCTTGGAGTCTTCCTTGCTTCTTGATAATAGCTTGAGATTTCTCCGGTGGAGCTTGCTCATTGAGAAGCAGACAATTCGAGATTCTATGATCCCAACTCCCACAGTGAAGAAAAGCACCAAGTCTTCTCCAACATTCTTCCGCCTTGTGTCTAGGCTTTTTACAATACTTGTATAGTTCCTTTGATGGGGTAATGGCCAGGACAATTTGTTTGTCGTACGACCTTGGCTTTTTTTCCTTGTGAAAGTTATGCCCATCTTTATGGTAATTACACGCATTAAAATTGGGCCTCTTCTTTTTGAAGGAGGGCTTGAAGTTACCGGAGCCAGTAACTTGCTCCTTCTTGGCCTTTCTTCCCCGAATGTGATCGGACATTTCCGTTGCATCTTCTAGGAGTTGGGCTCCCCCTATCGCATCGACATATACTTGAATATCCATCGGGGTGAGTTAAGTGATATAACGAAGCTTTAAGCTGTTTAAGAATCTCCTCGCCTTCATCTTTTTGGTACCCACTAGGTGTGGTGCATATCGAGATAGTCTCACGAATTGCGCTTCATATTCCGCCACCGTCAAACTCCCTTGCTTCAAGGAGGCAAATTCAACAGCCTTCCTTTCTTGCACCATATCGGAGAAGTATTTGTTGTTGAAATGCTCCACGAACTCTTCCCACAACACTTGGTCGTGTGGTAGAGTTGCTTCGACAGACTCCCACCAAGTACGTGCATCCCTTTCTAATTAAAAGGTAGCGAGTAGGACCTTCTCCTCATCAGCACATTGCATGACTCAGAAAATCCTCTCGATTTCCATCACCCAATGTTTTGCCTCATCCGGGTTCGTGGACCCAGCGAACTTAGGCGGGTTCATACTTTTGAAATTCTGATGTAAGTCTGCCGCTCCTCAGTTAGCTCCTCCTTGAGCCACTTGCTGTAGTGCTTGGGTAAGTCCTTGAACCGTCCTTTGCATCTCGCACCATTGAGCTCTCTCAGCAGTCATTGGCAAAAGTTAAGCTGCAATCACAGTTACAAGACTTGAGTAGTTTGTTTATTTCCTTGATTAATTATACTTTAAAACTTAACCCGTGGCTCTACCCACTGTTATCGGTAAATTCAAGACATTATCTAGGGTTATAGGTCATCACTTATAATCTATATCAAGGAAAACCTAGGGTTTAAGAAGAACTAGGCTCTGATACCACCAAGATTGTCACGTCCCAACGCGGAATATCGAGGCGCAACGAGTCAAAACATTCAAGTCGATCAAGAGCATGCACATAAGGGGTCCAACCACAATGGAGAAAAGATACTATTATTTAATCAAATAGGGTTTTACAACACCACTAAGCCTCAAGAGGCATAATTACATCTTCCAAATACACTTATATCTGCCAAGATCAATAATCAAATCTAGGGAATCTAGTTTAACTTGGTCTCTCTCTTCCCTTTTGCCCTTCCCCGTTTGTTTGGGGTTCCTCATCAGAACTACCTGAAATATTAACTGAAAACGTAGGGTGAGCACATGGCTCAGTAGGACTTATATCTCTATATCATGCAACTTTAAGTAATTAAACATTTTTAAACAAGGTAAAAGTGCTATGATGAGAATTGCGATTAAAATATGAAACAAGAGCATGAGAGAGAGAGTAAAGTAATGCTGGTATATATGATCACAAGTAAGCAAGTTGACAAGAGTAAGGTTTCAAGAACGATTATGTAGCATGTATAATAATTGAATTGGCCATTTCACGTAAGCATGTATGAGTATTTCATGTAAACCAAGCAAGTCAAGTATTTCACGAATGAGTGGAATGTCATAAACGAATCTAGCAAGCAAGTACTCGGTGCAATGTCACACCAGGTCAATATAGCTCTCATGGGCACAAGTACTTTCGGGCGCTCCCCCCAGGACCAGACCGGGCCCCATTAATACCAAGTATTGGCTATTATGTATCATTGATCCTAAGTATTTATTTAGACATCCACTGTCACGTCCCGAGATTATGCAGCGGAAACTAATCGGGAATGTGAGCAGTCGGCAAGATAAGCCTTAAGCGAGAAATATAATCAGAGCGCTAATCATTCACACATAAAAGAGGAATGCACGAGATGATGTACTCAAACTTCCATTTTATTGAATAATAATGATCAAAGTACATTGACATTTGACTCCTTTCACTAGACTCAATAAAAGAAAAATGGCTAAATGCGTCAGCAGTTCCCTTATCTGTTTGAGTAAGTCTCCTTTTCTTTCCCCCGCGCTTTACTTTAAATTTCGAGGATGAAATTTGTTTAAGGGGGGAGGGCTGTAATATCTCGGACCTTCGGATCCTTCTTCTCGGGTCCCAAATCTATTTTCTCGGAGAATCTACTTTTGTTATGCCCGGAAGTATCTTTTGGACATTTTTCGGGTTCGGATCTGTGCGTTTCGGATCAGTTTCGAAGGTCCTGGAACGTATTCCGCGGTTTCTGCGTGTTTTCCTCTAGCAAACCTACGGAACCCCGTAGCGGGCGAACCGAGTTGTTCACCTACTCCGGGATGGTATCGGTGCGACTGGCGTGTTCCAAAGATCGCGGGGTTATATTTTTCTATTTTTTTGTATTTTTGGAAAATCTAGATTTTCTATATAATCCCATTTTCTTTTTCTTTTTCTTTTTCTATTCTTATTTTCTTCTTCTTCTTCTTCTTCCTCCTTCCTTCTCTCCCGTGAGCGCTCGCGGCCAGCTCTCTTTCCCCCTCTCCCGTGGACGCGGCGGCGTGCTCCCCTCCGGCTGCAGACGGTGGTGGGCGACGGCATGGCGGCAAGGGTGACGGCGTGACGATCCCGACGGCGTTCGGTGCTGGGTGAGATCGTGGGAGCTCGTGAAGGTTCAAACGGGTTTTTGGCGATCGGCGGCGATCCGTCGCGTTCCGGGCGACCCCGAGGTTAGGTGACACTCCTTAGCTTGGCATTTATCTTCCCCGTGATTTCTAGGCAGAGGCGAGGTCGAGAGTGGGCTATTTTGAGCCGGGAAGGAAAATCCATATTTTGGGGTTTGAGTGGCTGATCTAGCATTTTAATCCGCCATTTTGTGGTTTGTTGTCATCAAAAGATGCATTGGGGGCTTGGGAACAAGTTTCCCTTTTGTTTCCCCTTCACCCGGGGGTGTTTGGGGCGTGGAATGGTGAAATTCCGCCATGTTCGCCGTTCTCGGTTTCACGGAGTGTACGCGGTTTTACAGTGACCGTTTTCATCTTTAAGCGTCCTTAGATAGACCGTCTTTGGCTTTGGGCGGCCCCAGGTGGGCTGTTCCAAGCTTGGGAGCGTCGGTGGGGTAAGCGGTCACGCGATAGACCATTTACCCCTGGAGCGGCCATATGGCCGACCGTTTTCACTCGCGGGCCAGCGTGGTCATCGAGGCGTTTTGATCGTTAGCTTTTGATCATTGGAACGTTTTGGGTTTAAGCGGTCCTAAGGAGACCATTTAGACCTTCCAGGCAATCCTAGTGGGACCATCCTATGCTCAAACGGCCACTAGGTGACCATTTATAGTTTCCCCGGTCCCAGGGTTAGGTGGTCCTGGAGAGACCATCTACGCCCTGAGGCGGCCCAGGAATGGACCGCTACTTCTTTGAATGGTCCCAGGGAGACCGTTCCATCGTGTTTTAGGTCCAGGACTGGACGGTCCTATGGGACCGTTCAGCTTCTTGGCGCGGCCTAGAGTGGACCGCCTATATCCTCAGGGCGGTCCAGCTGTAGACCGTTCTAGCAGAACGGTCCAGGGTGGACAGCTTGCTGTGTTCAGATCAACCAGAGTCTGTTTTATGCCGATTCTGATTCTGGGTGAGTGGACCTCGATCCACGTGCTGACCCGTGTTCTGACTGATGTTGGGCATCATGTGGGAGCCACATGTTAGGGTGTCGTGGGATTCTGGGAGGTGGTGTTCTCAGCCTGTGTCACCGTGAGTCGGTGTCGGTACGAGGAGCGATCCTTGTACTTTGTCCGATTTAGACGTTACTTTCCATTGACTAGAGAGTCTACTCCTTCAGTGACCCTCCACTAGTCGTAGCCTTCCGACACGCGAGTGGTCCCACTAGGGAGTGGTGGCGAGGCTACCCCGAGAGACTATTTTATATTGGTTTTCGTAGGACCCCACGTCTTACAGCCAGAGTCCGGCTGAGGGGAAAACCAGTCAGAGGGCCAGACCTGGGATGCATGGTCTGTGTGTGCACACATGGTTGGGGGCGGTTGGACCCACGCTGACGAGCGCGACCCCAGCTTGTCACTTGTTTTGTGGTTACTAATACGGTGTCCCCGTTCCACCAGGGGTCGAGGGGGACACCCGAGGCGCTGTTTAAGCCGTCAGTGGACGCATCCGGCCTTGCTTCGAGTGGACGGTACTCCTGCCTTTGTCTAGTAGCGACTCTTGGATTTTTGACGAGTTGTCTCAGTTTTTATGCCGTGTGTTCGGTACTAGCCGTAGCGGAGCCTTTCCGTTTATTTATTCCTGTAGCTTCCCATTCTACGTCTTGCTAGTGGTAGCTCGTAGTTACTTTCCACGCAGTTTCTCGGTTTGTGAGGTGGGGACCGAATGATCCCTATTGAGCCTTTTGTTATGAGGCACATTCCCTGTGTGTTTTTAGTAGAGGTGTTCATAAACCGAACCAAACTTAAAAACCAAATCGAACCAAACCGAACCGAACGGTTTGGTTCGGTTTGGAGTCAAATTTGTTTGGTTTCGTAATGTGTGAAATCGAACCAAACCGAATAAACCGAATTTATTATTTATATATTTTTATTCATATAATATAATATAAATAAATGGAAAAAATAAAAAATTAGTTACATACATATGAAAGCATACAAAATATAACTATGTTTATTTTTCTTTTTCTTTTATATACATATAAGTCATTAAATTTATATATATTATAATAAAATATGAAAATTCGGTTTGAAACCGAACCAAATTTTTTCAGTTTGGTTTGGTTTGGTTTGATGAGCAAATCGAAAAAAAATGGTTCAAAACCGAACCAAACCGAACCATCTTCACCCCTAGTTTTCACCGTGTTTCAGGTGAGACGAGGCTTTAGGGGAGCACTTCTGAGGCTCCACGTGGTTCAGGTGCCCAGGGTTAGTTGCCAGTTTCCAAGCCGGGGTATGCCTCGTGTAGTTGTACCTTCTTTTTCTACGCTATACTAGTTGTGGACTACTGTTATATTTGAACCTGTTGTTAAACTGTGGACCATGTAATTTACTTAATGTTAATCTTTAAGTTCATGCTTATTCATTTAAAATGTGTTGTTCTGCAATTATTCAAATTCTTGTGTATTTCCACACCATCCCTTTTAACCCTTCCGAGTCTTCGGGCTCGTGGGTGGCGGTTCGAGATTCGGGTTATCGAGCCTTCCCGGTGTTCGGATCTCGGGGCGTTACAGCTGGTATCAGAGCAGTGGTTGTTGATATATATAAGAATTATAAATAATTATAGTGGTCCACTAGTCCACAATGATGATGTACAGTCGGCACTGGCTTAGGGCATCGTGTGTTTTATTGATTTCGCCGTTTTTCGTGTCTTCTGTCTTTTTACAGCAGGCGAGTATGGCGCCGAGACGTAGGACTCGCTCTCAGTAGGGATAGTCGACAGAGGAGCAGGAGCAGCAGAGCAGAGTGCCACCACCTGCCACTGAGGCAGGGGATGCAGCGAGAGTTTCGGGGGCAGAGGATTTCTTTCGAAGCATGTTTCAGTACATGACTCAGCAGTTCGGCGGAGATGCCAGTGAGGGCTCTTCGTCCAGGGGTAGACCCAGTCGTGCAGTGCGGGACTTCTTGCAGTTCCATCCACCCTACTATGGCGGCCAGCCAGATCCGGATGCAGCCAGAGGTTGGCTTGATGAGATGGAGAGAGTGTTCAGTTTCATGCGTTGTGCCGAGGAGGACATGTTGATGTTGGCTTGCAACCAGTTGCAGGGTACGGCTCGAGCTTGGTGGTCTTCGGAGTGGAAGACGTCCTTTCAGTCTCGTTCTCTTCAGCTGATCGTGTGGAAGGACTTTGTTACGGTCTTTGAGCGTACTTACTGTCCATCCTATGTTGGTACGTAGAAGATGCGTCGGTTTCTGGAGCTGGTGCAGGGTGACATGTCAGTGTTGCAGTATAGGGCTCGGTTCGTTGAATTAGGTCATTATTGATGCGGGACGAGACACGGACACGGCAAGCTCGCGATCGTCCCTTGATGAGGGAAGCGTCAGACGTGCACAGTTGAGAAACCGGCAAGAGCTAGGGTGGTCGGCTCGCACTTTCGTGCCCGGATCGGGTCACGGGACGGTCTCGCTCACTCTCGGGCCGGGCGGCTCCGGCCGGCGCCCGTCGGGAAAACTTCCCACGGATCTGCAGTTTCTGATTTTCAGCGCGCTGTCCGGCGAGAACGGACGCTGCGGTCAGATCCGATGTCGAATTGACACGAAATTAGCGCCGTTGGAAAGCTGACTCGAAGTACTTCAATGTAGGCCTAGAGATCTGGCCTGGATCTTCGCTGATCTGGACTTGTGGAATTTACAACCTCCTGTTGTACAGTAACTGAACACTCAGATCTGTAGAGCTAATCTCTGATAACTGCCATTGACCGCTAGGAGGACCTTGGATTCAGACTTCGACTTCTTCATGAAAGTTGTAGGATTTTGAGTTGGTAAGATGGCAAAGTTGGTTTGGACACGTTTGGATATGTCTATGAATTTCTATGATTTATTTACTGGAAGAAGGTCGAATCTGAGATCTGGCTGGAGGTACTGTAGCTCCGGTAGAACATGAATTTTGAAAAATAGGTAAAAGACTCAACAAAAATTAATAAAAATGGTGGTGGTAGGGAAAAATGGACAGAAACCCCAGTTAAATTGGGAGGGCAAAAGAACGTCAAAAGGGGGGTAGAAGGGGACGAACTCAAAGGTTCTGTCACTGTAGACAGAGACAGATCTGATTTGAGTTTGGGGAATGAACGAAGTGGAAACAATATGAAACGGGGGAATTTGGAGCTGAATTTTTTTGTGGGGAAGGTTCTATAAGGTAAGAACCAACCCTCAAAATTTTAAGTCGATCTTAACTCGTGGCGGACTTGAGGAATTTCCGAGCTTCACCTCTGTCCAGCAAGACAGAACACCGAAATTGATCCCGTGGCGGCTCGAAGGCGGCACGAATGGCGGCGGCGGCGGCACCGGTGATGATCAGAGGTTGAGAGGGGATGAAGGGAGGTAGAACCACTCTAGATCTGGGGTTGAAGGTGGAAGAACAGCAGGGGGAGGAGAGAGGGGTGCACCAAGTCTTGGAGCTTGGTGCACCCCTCTCTCCTCCCCCTGCTGTTCTTCCACCTTCAACCCCAGATCTAGAGTGGTTCTACCTCCACTTGGGCCTTCCAAGTCTTGGTGGCCCATGAGAGAGAGTGGCCTAATTGGGCCTTAAATGACTAATAAGGTCCATAAGGGTGGCACTTGGTCCAATATGAACTAGGCTTTCTAATGGACTCTACTAATAGCAATCTAATCTTGGACTTAACATAACAAATGGCCCATTGGCTTGATATAAGCCTTACAAGGAGCCCAAAAGAAAGAAAATACACAATTACAATCTCATACAAGCCATAACTCACAAATACACTTCACCCGTGTATGGAAATCGCCTTTGATGCCCCATCAGTTATGCACCCTATATCTTGGAGCATGAGGGGTTGAAGACCGAGCAGTTTGTTCAGGGTTTGAGGTAGGACCTGAGGCACCTCTTGATGGAGAACGATGTTACTGATTTGGAGACAGCATCTCGTGTGGCGGCATCTTTGGAGCTGGATATGCAGAAGGTCCGAGGACAGGGATGCCAGAGGCAGTCCCAGTTAGGCCGCAGTCAGCAGACGGCTACCCAACAGCAGAATACTTTCTAGCACACTATGGGTAGTTCGAGAGCGTCGGCACCGGCGGCGTCAGTGACAGGATCTACATCTTTTGGCTCCAAGGTCAAGAAGTTTCTTAAAAAAGGTTTCGGTAAGAAGCGTAAGGATCAGAGACATGCGTCTACAGGCAGTGTACAGCAGCCGATTCCTTATCAGCGTCAGGGATCAGTGGGTGGATGGTGAAGATCGTGTCCCCGATGTGGCGAGTCACATCCAGGCAGGCAGTGCACGTCGCCGGTGATTTGTTTCAGGTGTGACCAGCCAGGGCACATGGCGCGTGACTGTCCCCAGAGGCCGCAGCAGCAACAGTATCCTCAGCAGTAATAGTACCCCCAGCAGCAGAGGCCACCGCAGCAGCAGCAGCAGCAGCAGCAGCAGGGGCAGTATCCGCCACTACCCAGGTCAGCGAGTGTGGGGGGCAGGCAGAGGTCCCGAGGCCAGATTACAAACATGACCAGGGCAGAGAGGGAGGCATCGTAGCTCGTGGAAGGTACCGTTATGATTTTGGGTTATGCGGCTCAAGTTTTGTTTGATTCTGGCGCGTCGTATTCATTTATTTCGGAGGATTTCGCACTGAGTATTGAGGAGCCGGTGACCCAGTTGTCCTGTAATTTGGCTGTAGAGTTACCTTCTGGTGATTTTATGGTCACTCCGTATTGTTTCGAGGAGGTTCCTATGTGGGTGGAAGGGCGGAGTTTCCTAGCCAGACTTTATGCGTTGCCACTTCAGGACTTTGATGTGATTTTGGGCATGGATTGACCCGAGGCCCATCATGCCTTGGTGGACTGTGTGGCTCGAAGAAGGTTTATTTTTGGCGACTTCGTGGACCTACCTTCTATTTCCAAGGTATCAGGTCTTCTTCTTCCCGCTTTCTTATTTTGGCTCTTAGGGCTCGTCGTTTGTTTGATGCCGGTTGTTAGGGTTTCCTCGCTTCTATAGTCGTGATAGACCAATCGGAATCGAATGTGGAGGACATTCCGATGGCGTGCGAGTTTCTCGATGTTTTTCCTGAGGATTTGCCAGGATTACCTCCGCAGCAGGAGATCGATTTTGTTATCGAGATTGTGCCCGGTACGGGGCCTCTGTCGAAGGCTCCTTATCGCATGGCTCCCGCTGAGTTGAGGGAATTGAGGGCACATTTGCAGAAGTTGTTCGCCAAGGGTTACATTCGTCATAGTTTATCCCCTTGGGGTGCGCCAGTGTTGTTTGTGAAGAAGAAGGATGGTAGTCTGAGGTTGTACATTGACTATCGGCAGTTGAACGTGGTGACCGTTAAGAACAAGTATCCGCTGCCGTAGATTGATGATTTGTTTGACCAGCTTCAGTCTGCTCGAGTGTTCTCGCAGATTTGAAGAGGGGGCAATCTCGCGCTACTCCTGAGCGGGGAAGGGGATGACCATGTACCCTTGAGATATTAACTGTAAGAAGGGAAAATAGTCAGAGGTGCCCAGGGATAGATCCCTGGGGAAGACTCTTCGATGCTTAAGTCAGCACAGGTAGTAGAGCACAGATGCGAAGAGGAGAGTTGGGAGGAAAGTGGGAGCGCGAGATCCCTCTCCAACAAAAGGTGAAGTGGTTCCTGCTCAGGGTTATTAGCTCTTGCCTGGCTTAGGCTTACCTTGTTGCAGTGGGGCATGTCCTGTATAAATAGCGGCCTATTGTGCGAATTGATCCCCGTAAGCGAAGGGGTTCCAGGGGGGGTTACGTCCTTCATGCGGGCTCCTTACGGCACACGGACTCTTGGTTTCCTCTGTCCCATTGAGCTTCCTGTCATTAAGGGATTCGCAACGGCCGAATTAATAAGCTTCCATCAGCGAGCCCGAGCGAACGGCACTTGTTCAACAGTGATCTCCCGAGCGATAAGTACTGGGTTGGGGCAAGGAATAGGGGGCTCCGGGGGAGCTTTCCCGATCGACTGATACTCAGACTTCCGAACCCGAAGGCCACCTAGGAAGCGCTTGTTCCGAGTGAGTTTTAGGGCTTTATAGTAAGTGGGCCCGGGGGCTACCACTTTGACGAGTTGGGCCTCGTTTGGTCAGGGATGGACCTTGTTCGGACTCTCCATACGGGCGGTGAGATTTCCCCTCTCCAGGATTGATTTACGGTCCGGTTATTACCAGTTGCGGATTCGAGAGTCTGATGTGGAGAGGACGGCGTTCAGCTCGAGATATGGGCATTATGAGTTTTTGGTGATGTCGTTTGGGCTCACCAATGCCCCCGCAACCTTCATGGATTTAATGCAGATGGTGTTTCGTCCTTACCTGGACCAGTTCGTGGTCGTGTTTGTGGACGACATCCTTGTTTATTCGCTATCTGCAGAGAAGCATGCGTATCATCTGAGGGTTATGTTGCAGACTTTGCGAGATCACCAGTTGTATGCTAAGCTCAGCAAGTGTGAGTTTTGGCTTCATGATGTGCACTTTTTGGGGCACGTGATTTCTGGTGATGGTATTTCCGTGGATCCAGCCAAGGTCGAGGCAGTGATGCTGTGGCGGAGGCCAAGGTTCGTGACGGAGATTCGGAGTTTCTTGGGGCTTGCAGGCTATTATAGGAGGTTGATTCAGGATTTTGCTCGTATTGTAGCCCCGATGACCAGACTCACGCGGAAGGATGTGCCGTTTGTCTGGACTAGTGAGTGTGAGTAGAGCTTTATGGAGCTGAAGAGGTTGCTCAAATCAGCATCGGTGCTGGTGTTACCTTCTGGATCAGGAGGTTTCGTATTGTGTACAGGTGCTTCCGGGGTCGGGTTGGGTGCTGTGCTGATGTCGCACGGTAGAGTGGTGGCTTATGCATCGCGGCAGTTGAAGCCATATGAGGAGAACTACCCTACCCATGACCATGAGTTGGCGGCTGTGATCTTTGCGTTGAAGATCTGGAGGCATTATCTGTACGGCGAGAAGTTTGAGGTGTTCACTGACTATCAGAGTTTGAGATATGTGTTCACTCAGAAGGACCTCAACCTCAAGTAGAGGCGATGGATGGAGTATATGAAGGATTATGACTTCACCCTATCTTATCAGCCGGGCAGGATGAATGTCATTGCCGATGTCTTGAGCAGGAAGGTTGTGGTCAGCGCCATGATGATGAGGAAGTAGAGGCTCTGGTAACAGGTGCCAGCCGTGACATTTAGGCTTAAGGTTCCCCAAGAGCCGAGGTCAGCTGTTCTTGCGAGCTTGACTGTCACGCCTGCGATTCATCGTCAGGTGACAGATGCTCAGCGTGCAGACCCTGAGTTGCCCCGGATTTTGGCTTTGACTGATGTGGAGTTCGGTGAGGATGGAGCCGTGAGATTCCGTGGCAGGCTATACGTCTCGGCCTAGGAGCAGGTGAGGCGTGCGGTGTTACTAGAGGCTCATGGGAGTCGGTACACTGTGCACCCGGGTGCGACGAAGATGTATCGAAACTTGAAGAGACAGTTCTAGTGGCCTGGCATGAAGAGAGATATTGCCGAGTTTGTGGTCAGGTGCCTGACCTGTCAGCAGGTGAAGGCGGAGCATCATCGACCTGGTGGTATGCTTCAGCCCTTGGAGGTTCCCGCGTGGAAATGGGACCACGTGACCATTGATTTTGTGGTGGGTTTGCCGAGGACTCCGAGTGGGCATGATAGTATTTGGTTGTTGGTGGATAGGCTGACGAAGACGGCTTGGTTATTACCGGTTAGAGTTAGCTGGAGTGTGCCCAAGTTGGCTCGTCTTTATGTGGAGTGGATCATACCTTTGCATGGGATTCCCATTTCCATTGTGTCAGATCGAGATCCGTGTTTCACTTCTGGATTCTGGAGGAGTTTCCAGCGAGCTCTTGGCACTGAGTTAGCTTTTAGCTCAGCATATCATCCTCAGTCAAATGGTCAGTCGGAGAGGACCATTCAGACGCTAGAAGATATGTTGAGATCCTGTTGCCTGGAGTGGCAAGAGGGTTGGTTTCACCATCTACCATTAGTGGAGTTTGCCTATAACAACAGCTATCATTCGAGCATCGGGATGGCTCCTTATGAGGCATTGTACGGACGACCGTGTCGGACCCCATTTGATTGGTTTGAGGTCGGTGAGTGTGTTATAACGGGACCAGAGTTGGTGCAGCAGTGTGTGAATGTGGTGCATTTGGTCCGTCAGAACATGTTGGCGGCTCAGAGTCGGCAGAAGAGCTATGCCGATAGGAGAAGGCAACCCCTCAGTTTCGAGGTCGGTGACTGAGTATTTTTGAGGGTTTCTTCTATGAAGGGAGTGATGCGTTTTGGCCGGCGTGGGAAGTTGAGTCCCCGCTATGTTGGCCCATTCCTTATTGTTGAGTGCGTTGGTGAGGTTACTTATCGGTTGCAGCTTCCTCAGGAGCTATCGTCCGTGTATGATGTGTTTCATGTTTCGATGTTGAGGAAGTATATGCCCGATGATTCTCATGTGTTGGAGGATTCTGTTTGGCCCGAGGTGACTCCCGATCTGTCTCTACCAGAGTTCCCTATCCGTATTGAGGATCGGCGAGAGCAGCACCTGCAGAACAAGATTATTTCCCTGGTTAAGGTGGTGTGACAGCGACACTCTGGCGACGAAGCATCTTGGGAGCGTGAGGATGAGATGCGTCAGCAGTTCCCTTATCTGTTTGAGTAAGTCTCCTTTTCTTTCCCCCGCGCTTTATTTTAAATTTCAAGGATGAAATTTGTTTAGGGGGGGGGGATGTAATATCCCAGACCCTTCGGATCCTTCTTCTCGGGTGCCGGATCTATTTTCTCGGAGAATCTACTTTTGTTATGCCCGGAAGTATCTTTCGGACATTTTTCGAGTTTGGATCCATGCGTTTCGGATCAGTTTCAGAGGTCCCGGAACGTGTTTTCCTCCGGCCAACCTACGGAACCCCATAGCGGGTGAACCGAGTCATTCACCTACTCCGGGATGGTACCGGTGTGACCGACGTGTTCCGAGGATCGTGGGGGTATATTTTTCTATTTTTCATATTTTTCAGAAAATCTAGATTTTCTATATAATCCCATTTTCTTTTTCTTTTTCTATTCTTCTTTTCTTCTTCTTCTTCTTCTTCTTCCTCCTTCCTTCTCTCCCGTGAGCGCTCGTGGCCGGCTCTCTTTCCCCCTCTCCCGTGGACGCGGCGGCGTGCTCCCCTCCGGCTGCAGACAGTGGTGGGCGACGGCATGACGATCCCGGCGGCGTTCGGTGCTCGGTGAGATTGTGGGAGCTCATGAAGGTTCAAACGGGGTTTTTGGCGATCGGTGGCGATCCGCCGCGTTTCGGGCGACGCCGAGGTAGGGTGACGATCCTTACCTCGGCATTTATCTTGCCCGCGATTTCTAGGCCGAGACGAGGTCGAGAGTGGGCTATTTTGAGCCGGGAAGGAAAATCCATGTTTTGGGGTTTGAGTTGTCGATCTAGCATTTTAATCCGCCATTTTATGGTTTGTTTGCATCAAAAGATGTATTGGGGGCTTGGGAACAAGTTTCCCTTTTGTTTCCCCTTCACCCGGGGGTGTTTGGGGCGTGGAATGGCGAAATTCCGCCATGTTCGTCGTTCTCGGTTTCACAGAGTGTACGCGGTTTTACAGTGACCGTTTTCATCTTTAAGCGGCCTTAGATAGACCATCTTTGGCTTTGAGTGGCCCCAGGTGGGCCGTTCCAAGCTTGGGAGCGTCGGTGGGGTAAGCGGTCACGCGATAGACCATTTACCCTTGGAGCGGCCATATGGCCGACCGTTTTCACTCACGGGCCAGCGTGGTCATCGAGGCGTTTTGACTGTTAGCTTTTGACAGTTGGAACGTTTTGGGTTTAAGCGGTCCTAAGGAGACCATTTAGACCTTCCAGGTGGTCCTAGTGGGACCATCCTATGCTCAAACCGCCACTAGGTGACCATTTATAGTTTCCCCGGTCCCAAGGTTAGGTGGTCCTGGAGAGACAATCTACGCCCTGAGGCGGCCCAAGAATGGACCGCTACTTCTTTGAATGGTCCCAGGGAGATCGTTCCACCGTGTTTTAGGTCCAGGACTGGACGGTCCCATGGGACCGTTCAGCTTCTTGGCTTGGCGCGACCTAGAGTGGACCGCCTATATCCTCTGGGCGGTCCAACTGTAGAACGGTCCAGGGTGGACCGCTTGCTGTGTTCAGATCAATCGGAGTCCGTTTTGTGCCGATTCCAATTCCGGGTGAGTGGACCTCGATCCACATTTTGACCCGTGGTCTGACTGATGCTGGGCATCATGTGGGGGCCACATGTTAGGGTGTCGTGGGATCCCGGGAGGTGGTGTTCTCAGCCTGTGTCACCGTGAGTCGGTGTCGGTATGAGGAGCAGTCCTTGTACTTTGTCCGGTTTAGACGTTGCTTTCCGTTGACTAGAGAGTCTACTCCTTCAGTGTCCCTCCAGTAGTCGTAGCCTTCCGACACGCGAGTGGTCCCACTAGGGAGTGATGGCGAGGCTACCCTGAGAGACGGTTTTAGACTGGTTTCCATAGGGCCCCACGTCTTGCAGTCAGAGTCCGGCTGAGGGGAAAACCAGTCAGAGGGCCAGATCTGGGACGCATGGTCTGTGTGTGCACTCGTGGTTGGGGGCGGTTGGACACGCGCTGACAAGCGCGACCCGAGCTAGTCACTTGTTTTGTGTTTACTAGTACGGTGTTCCCGTTCCACTAGGGGTCGAGGGGGACACCCGAGGCGCGGTTTAAGTCGTCAGTGGATGCATCCGGTCTTACTTCGAGTGGACGGTACTCCTGTCTTTGTCTGGTAGCGACTCTCAGGTTTTTGACGAGTTGTCTCAATTTTCGTGCCGTGTGTTCGGTACTAGCCGTAGCGGAGCCTTTCCATTTATTTATTCCTGTAGCTTCCCGTTCTACGTCTTGCTAGTGGTAGCTCGTAGTTACTTTCCACGCAGTTTCTCGGTTTGCGAGATGGGGACCGGATGATCCCTACTGAGCCTTTTGTTATGAGGCTCATTCTCTGTGTGTTTTCACCGTGTTTCAGGTGAGACGAGGCTTCAAGGGAGTGCTTCTGAGGCTCCACGTGGTTCAGGTGCCCAGGGTTAGTTGCCAGTTACCAGGCCGGGGTATGTCCCGTGTAGTTATACCTTATTTTTCTACGATGTACTAGTTGTGGACTACTATTATATTTGAACATGTTGTTAAATTGTGGACCATGTAATTTGCTTAATGTTAATCTTTAAGTTCCTGCTTATTCATTTAAAATGTGTTGTTATGCAATTATTCAAATTCTTGTGTATTTCTACACCATCCCTTTTAACTCTTCCGAGTCTTTGGGCTCGTGGGTGGCGGTTCGAGATTCGGGTTATCGGGCCTTCCCGGTGTTCGGATCTCGGGGCATTACAACCTACGTTGGGGTTGTTCCCTAGACTTAGAATTTATTGCTGGAAGGAGATCCAAGTTCCTGCGCATCCTACGTAGAACCTTCAACTTCCAGACGCTCTAACTCTTTATCCTCTTGTCTTAAATTCGTGAAATTTGGAGGGTGTTGAGAAGATATAAAGGGGAACAACTTATTCTAAAGGATGAACTTAAAAATACCTCGATTTGGGTCCCTAACCTTCTGATCTTCCTTGGACCGGCATGCTGGTTCCCTAGCGCCTTACAGAGGAACAACAGCTTGCAACCGTTCTATCTCCTTAGATGCTGGGTCTCCTACCATTAAATTTGACAAGGGGTTAGATGATACTCAAGGGAACATAAAGTTCTAAAGGACCAACATAAAATTCTATCGTCTTACCATCAAACCAGGCGAGCAAAAGCAAGGGTTCGTGCAGGTCGATTCTGGGCCCTATTTATAGGGTTTGGCTAGGGTTTGAGGATTAGATCGATCTAGAAGTCCTAAATTAGAGTAGGATCGATCTCTAAGAGTCCTAGACTAGGTTTCCATGCCAGCTAGCTTCAAATCATAGGGATTGGAATGGGGAAAATCCTATTTTTCTACGCCTCTTCAACTCTCGTTCACGGAACCTAGTCGCGGTTACGTTTCGACCGCCTCAATGAGAACGCGATTGATCGATAAACCGCGTTCTTGCGGTAAAATATGAAAATTTTAAAATTTTCTAATTATCTCCTATTTATCCATTTTAATTAGCCTATTTATCCCTTTAAATTTCGTAAATAACCCTAATTACGCCTCAAGTAATGGGCTTGGGCCTAAAGGTCTTGGAAATTAGTCTTTGGGATTAATTTAAGTGGGCTAAACCCTTTGGTTAATATAGGGCTCCTAAATTAATTTAATTAACCCATAATTCATTAAAGAGCCCATTAATCCCTTTTAAATGCTAAACCATTCTATTTAATTTCAGAAATTTTCTAAAAAATTCCAGGGTGTTACATCCACATAAGGTACATGGCCAAAGAATTTTCAAGAAAAGCTTAAGAAGTGTAGTATAGCGCACAACTAGTCATTTAGTTATGGAGGACTCTAGAGGTGGCCCCTACATGCTCAAGAGGTGACTCCCGTCATGTAGCACTTTGCGCCATTCCAACCTCAAGAGATGGCTCCCATAATGTAGCACTTTACCCCGCATGGCACTTAGCTCTTACACTCCCAAATAGTAGTTTATGGCTACAGTATAGATTTTCATTTATATTTCCAAGGACATGAAGAGTAATTGAAGTTTACAAGAGAATTTGAAAGATGATTGAGGGCATAATGTTTAACGACATTAAGGTAACGAGGAAAAGAGTTGTCGATCAAGACACGATCAACTCTTCCAGAAATTCGTGTAAGGTATCTTTAGATCGAGATTTTCCTTAGTCGGTGTTTAGCGAGAACACCAAGAATTCACGGTTAGGTAAGAGGTGGGACAGTGGGAGGCTCCCCTTGCTGTTGCAAGGACCTAATTAAATAACCACTTATCCACTTAAAACGTTTACCCGTGGACCTCTTTTCTTAGACACCGGTCTTTCTTGATAATCTTGCTAACTACACGACTTTGTCGTAACCCGAAGCATTTAATTCATCTTAAGAAGAATCCAGGGAATGAAGAGTTGAAGGTATAGGCCAAAGCCTAGGGAACAATTCCGATGGAAGCACGAATTGCTAGAAACTAAAAGAATTGGCGTCCGCTCAGGTCGTCACTAATTCATGAATTAGCGTCCACAAGAAATGCACCAATTATAGGATTTAATCAATTAAAAAAATCTATTTCTTAAATTAGCGTCCGTTCAAAAAGGTGTTATTTCTTTAATTCGTGTCACTGTAAAAGGATGCTCATTCTATATATATATATATATATATATATATATATATATATATATTGGGTTCAAATGAAACTATTTTTAATTGGAGTCCGTGTGCAAGGGCGCTATATGTTAAATTCACGTCCGTTCAAGGGGACGCTCATTGTAATGTCCCGGATCTTTGTTGGATCCTTATTGGGTCTTTCGGATCCTTTTTCGGTGAGTTTTGGTTCGCTTTTGTAGCTCCCGGGTTGAGTTTTACGATCCGTGTGGGTTTTTCTCTCGTAGTAGTTACGAAATCCTGCGGTGAGTTTATTTCTCAATTCATCGACTCGTGGATGACACAGTGGCAATGTACTCGTCGAGCCGATCGTTTTGACTATTTTTGCGCATTTTTCGGAGATAGGGCCAAAAATCAGATTTTTCAAAAATTAGGAAAATTTCTAATTTCTTTTCCTTTTTCTTTTCCTTCCTCTCTCCTCCTTCTCATTTCGCCGCCGCCATCTCTCTCTCCCGTTTTCACCTTCTCGGCTCCGGCTGCAGACGGAGGACCTAGGGGCGAGTGCTGGGGATGCTGTGGAGCTGGTTGGGTGCGCGACGGGGCGAGGATGGAGTAGTTTTGGCGCGATCCCGAACGGTGGATTCAAAGCCGACGTTTGAGATTTTCGGTGCGATTTAGTCCCTTCGGGGCACGGTTTCTTCGGTGGAGGTAGGGAGATGGATCACCACTTCGTCCTCTACGTTTTCTCTGCTTCTGTGCATGGTTTGGCACTAGAAAGGGCTAGATCGGGCTTGTTTGGGAAAAACCGTAGTTTTTGGGGTTTTCAGGGTTCGCCGGAAAACGGCAACCATTCGCAGTGTCAAAATGACCGTTGGGATGTCTGGATCCCATCCATGCTAGTTTCGTGTCGATCGGTTGTCATTCGAGGCCGGTAGGAGTCCGGGAACCTCGGTGACTCGTTTAGGGTTGATTTGTCTAAATCGCCCTGATCTTGCGTTTTAGGGCGTGCATGTGGGCTTTTTAGCCTCCTTAAGTTATTTTTCGTTGTCTACCTTTGTTTCCCCTGCACTTCATCGTGAATGGGGCGTGGAACGGCCCGATTTGGCATTTCCACTGTTTTCCCGCCGTGACCGGTGTAGCGGTCGTTCCAGGGACCGTCACAGTCCCTGACGGCCCTATGACAGACCGTCACAGCGTCTGGGCATTTTAAGTTTTTCGTGGCTGTGGGAGTGTGACGGCCTAGAGGAGGAGCGTCACAGCTCTCTGACGCGTCCGGGTTGATGCGTCACGCCTGTTTTGTCGTATAGTGATTTGGTTAAGTCGGTTCCTCTGATGCGCCTGCCCTGGTGCGTCAGGCTGTGTAACGCGCCTGCCCCAGGCCGTTACACCCTGTTTTGGCTGTGTTGGGTGGCTGTGTCAGCTATCTCTAACGGCCCTGCCCCCGTGCGTCACAGTGTTGTAACGCGTCCGTTGTGGACCGTTACGTGTTGTTTGTCTGAGTTTTCAGACTTGGGTTTGTTGGCGTAACGCGCCTGTCCTCATGCGTTAGGTTGGCGTAACGCGTCTGCGCTCGTGCGTTAGGCCGCTGTAATGCGTCTGCCCTGTTGCGTTATGTGGTTCGTGTTTTGCTTTTGAGCCTGTTGGCTCTAACGCGCCCGCCCTGGTGCGTCAGGCTCGTGTAACGCGCCTGTGCTAGGCCGTTACAGTCCTGTTGTGGCCATGATGGCCGTTGGGCTTTTCGGTGTGTAACCGTATGTTGTGGGTCTGTTCTAGGTGATGTTAGGGGCTGTTTGGGGGTAGGACTGTGTGTGATGTCTGTCGTTCCTGTGGTCTGGCCGCTTTCCCCGTGGGTGTCGGTTGACATTCCTATGAAGGCTAAGGCTACGTTTCCGAGCCTGTCGGCAGTTTCTTGTGCTGCCTACGGTGTTTGAGGTACGGGTGACAGTGCATGTTCGACTGTCTGTACTTCAGCTCCGTGTTTCATGATCTCTTCGTGTCGTTGCCTTTCGTCACAGACGCTTTGTGACAGCTCGTGGAGCGGGGCACTTTCCGATATACGGTATGTAAGCTAGTTTCCGTCGGCTCCTGCGGTTACCGTAGCGTCCTACGGGGGGAGAAAACTATCTAGAGGCCTGGCTCTAGGCAGGAGCCAGTGTGTGCACACGTGGTCAGGGGCTGAGGACTGACGCCGACGGGCATGACCCTGACTAGTACTTGTACATGTGTTTTCGTGTGGGTCTGCGACTCGATCGGGCTCGCGTAGGCCGCGATCGGTGGGTAGTCGAGACACTTGTGGGGTTGTCGTGACTTGTCCGGGTTGGCCTTTCTGTGGCTGTACTCGAGGTCTGTGTCTTGTCCGGTGCACGACACTCCGGTCGTGTTGTCTGTGCCTGTCTAGGTCTTTTCTAGTCCTTCTTTTGCATGCCTATTGTAGGTGTAGGTTGGGGTGTTTTGTTTTGTTTTTTCCTTTTTCCTTGCTGCTCCCTACTCCTCTTTCCCTTTCTAAGCCTGCTTGCCTGTTCGGGTTATTCCCCTCGTCCTTACCTGTTCCCTACTCATGCTTCCCTTTCTTTTGCAGCTTTCTAGTGTTGTTTCTTACTGCTGTCCCTGTTGTTCCGTGTTACTGCGTGTTTTTCAGTGGGGATCCACGTGACCCCTACTGAGCTAATGACACGAGGCTCACCCCTACTTTTCAGGTGAGGTGATGTGTTCGTTCTGCTTCTGCGGATCCTGGAGTTCGAGTCGTAGCCACCAGCTGGTACCTCCGTCGGTCTTCCCCCGACTTCTTGGTACGTCTTTTCTTTCTGTCAACTGTACTGCTAGACTGCTGTCTTTAGCTTTGGACTTGACTCTGGTATATAATTGTCTAAAATCTATTAATAATAAATAGTAATTTTATTTCTACTACTTTAGCAAACCGATCTAATGAAATTTAATTGCTTGCTGCTATATCTATCAATTCAATGTACTATACGATAATCCTTTTTCCCTTCGGAGCTTTACCGCTCTTGGGATGCCTCGCGGGTTCCATGTGATATCAGGTGTATTCGGTAGTCTTACCGGGTATATCTGGTATCCGGAATCCGGGTCGTCACACTCATTCTATATTTTCCCAAATATTTGGTTTATTAATAACTCAATGAAGTGGCGTCCCTGTAGAAGGACACTATTTTTATGAATTAGCGTCTGTTCATGCAGACGCTATTTCTTTCCAATACATTTTGGCACACATCAGACAGATACGTCTACAGGCACAAGTAACTGCTCATTTCTTTTTAAGGGACGTGAACAATAGCACTTTGATTTCTATCAAGAATTTCATGGATCAAGACATATGATAATCAAGAGCAAAATACAAGGATCTTGGAAACATGCTCATATAAATTTTAGCATACTTGGTTCCATAGATATTAAAATTTTAAACATGTGTGCATTTATTTAATCTTTAAAGAATTAGCGTCCGCTCTAGTAGGCGTCAATTAATTGGCGTCTGGGTGCCGGTCGCCATTTCAGGAATTGGCACCCTTGCAGAAAGTCACCCATTAATTGGCGTCCACTGTTCTGGTCGCCATTTCTTTGTGAAATAGAAAACTCCCAAGTTCAACGTAAAACATAACATGATTGCCTGCATGCTTCTACTATCAAATATTTTGTCTAGATACAGATAACACCTACCTGATTGAAATGGAAGAGGAAGAAGAGAAAGAACGAAATGACCACCTAGAGCCCCCTTTTCCTTCGAATCCTTCCCAACGTGTAAGGTAAAAAAGCATGATTTAGGGGCCTATTTATAGAGAAAAATTGGCCAAAACAGTAAGATTCCTCTCCCCCACAAATTAAACTCATCTAACACCTAACTCAATGTTCATGGCCCATGTTAAACTATTTCACTAACCCACCTTCAATAGGGTACAACCAATATTTCGGTACTTTACTTTTTAGGCCATCCTTCTAGAATTCTATTAATTTATTCTAAAGAATGGGTATTTAAGATGGGCTACCCATTTTCTCTATTTGGCCCATTACTCCCAACTTAACCCAATAAGGGTTGTCCAAAGGTCCAAATGCTATTCATAAGCAATTTAGTCCATTAAGGTTTGTTCCTTAGTCCAAATTGTAAATTCTCGAGAATTTGATTAGTTCTCTTTAAATTTAAATTATTTAACTTCAAGAAAAATTCAATATAATCTAATTACTTCTTTTAACTCAATTGAAATATTCTTATTATTATTTTTGAGTCACTACAAGTAGTCGTACACCAATACACACCTTTAGCTTAAGGAGAAAACATACATTAATATTATTGACGTTGCTCACGACTAAATTTGCTAAAACATCCCAATAATAAGAAATATCAAACTGAATAAAGAAAAGAGAAATTAATTAATTATCATTTTTAAAATAATATAAATTCTTTGAATAATCTAGATTTTCTTTGCTAATTCAAAAGACCCCATAACAAATAACTTATGTTTCCTATTACAAGTAATTTTAAAAAAATAGATTTCAGGTCATCGGATCATTCTTTCTAATAATTAATTAAGGGTTATTTCTCCTTTCGGAGAGATGTAATTAACGTCGTAATCTTTATGGTACGATGAATTTCGATTCCGACTCGATATCACTTATCATCTGATCGATCAGAAAGCGTGCATATATATAAGGCTTCAAGTCCTAAGGGCGGGTTGTCACCTTGTGACTGACGTACATGCGCATATGAAATCATAAATAAATTAATCAAAATAAATATCATATATCTAATAAATATAAACATGATTTAAATCTTAAATTCTCACTATCATATATATATATATATTTATATACGTATATGTGTATATTTAAATCTCCCCCAACAATCCTACCATGTACGACACGTTTCGGGGGAACTGGAGCCGGGGTGCCGCACCTTTTTAGCATGCGACACACGTTCGATTGCCTAATTCATGGTTTTCAATCTCAGGTACCCATTGTTTCATACCTAATTTAAATACTTAATAAATTAAAAAAATACTTCAACAAAATTGCGTCGGCCAGTTTATCGTTGTTATTTATTGGGACATGCCACGTTTATACGCTGGCGGGGTTACTGTTGTCGCTGTCAGCGTCCTACCAACGACGTGTATTCATTGTCACAGTCGTTGTTGTCATCTCATGATGGGAGGTTAATTATTTATATATTAAAATTTTAAAATACTTATTTTAAATTTAATTATATTTGTTTATGCGTTTTTGGTACGAGATACGACCCGTCACCGCTTTCCACGTGTGGCGTTGCCGTGCTTCGCGAAACCTCCAGTTGCATGGTTCACGGCGCAAGCTTCCGGGCCGCTCCTAACAAGGATCCCCCGGTCCCCCGCCTCCCCCGGGCTTTTGTTTGGCAGCTCTGCGCTGACGGCACCCTGCTGCAGATCCCCATTTTACTTGCTGTGAATCTCGTAGTAGAGAGTGGAGGGCAGGGTAGGCGGCGGGGGTGGTCGGGTTGGTACGCACCTGCGACTGGTTCGACGCGGCGTCTCGTGTGTTTCCCCATCTTTCGGATCAGAGAAACTGCCGCCGACCCTGCCTCGGCTGCCCCGGGGAGGCCGCGGACCCTCAGCTAGCAGCTCTGGCTGGTTCTCATGTTTCCCGCAGGAAGGTGCTGCTGCTGCTGCCGTCTCAGGTTGGTCGGATTCCTCGTCGGATCTCTCTCTCTCTCTCTCTCTCTCTCTCTCTCTGCGTGTGTGCGTGTGCGTGCTGGTGCGTGCACCGGTTTCGATTGAAGAAGGTACTGATCTCACTGGTGTCGGATGGATTATTATAGTTTGCGACGAGATCCGTGTCTCTGTTCCTCTTTGTATTTTTTAGACGAGACCTTGTGCGAATTCAGCGGGCATAAGTCGCTGGTATGGTGGCCGGGGCTCTGAAGTGGTTGGCGAATCAATGCCTGCAGGTGCGAGGGAGGAGAGACCGTAGGGGGGATCGAAGGCCGCTTCACAGGAGGACGTTGATCTTGGGGTCGGGATTGAGAGATGCGTTGGGCATTTAATTCCTCCATACACAAGCGGATGTCGTCGAAGGAGCTGATGAATGTCGTCGGAAGGTACGACGATGGCGGCGGCGGCGGCGGTTCAGGTGCCTTTCCCCTCCCTTCCCGTTGTTTTTTAATTTTCTGGTGGACGGTTTGTTGTCTGCTTAACGATTTTTTGTTTTGCTCTGGTACCGTCCAGTTAAATTTGTGTTCCCTTTTAAGACATATTTGGGAAGAAGTAGTATCAACCGATCTGTACTGAATTCTACTGATTCTCTTCTGTGATGGTGTCGCTCTGGGTTGGAGCAACCCTTTCTCTCGGATTGCATTATGCCCTTTCCACTGTCGTGGACCCGTGGTTTATTGAACAGCTTTGTTTTTATTGTTTATCAAGATGACTGATATCAAGCTGATTTTACCCCCTTCTTAGTCTAATAGATTGGTTTGTTGGATCTTGTCAGATCGTTTTCTGAACAGCACGCGGCAAGAAAATACAAATCCTTCATGGAAGCTTTCTTTGCCACATGTTTGCGTGGCCACCATCTCATCCTTCTTATTTGGTTATCATATCGGGTGTGTTCCACTTCTCTCCAAGAAAGCATGAGAACAAAATCGAGCTCAATTGTCCATTATCCCATTTCTTTGCCCCTTTCGTTTAAATCTTGAAGATGATGACGTTTTTGTTTTATTGTGATGCAGAGTTGTCAATGAACCACTGGAAAGCATTTCTCTGGACCTTGGTTTTGGAGGGAACACCATGGCAGAAGGTGACAACTATCTAATGCTTTGGTTATTATGCTATATTGTTTTGTCATTTGACCTTAACCTAGTGCAGGTCTTGTGGTGAGTATATGCCTTGGTGGTGCTTTTGTTGGTTGTATGTTCAGTGGCTGGATAGCAGATGGAATTGGTCGTCGCAGAGCTTTCCAATTGAGTGCATTGCCTATGATGATTGGAGCTTCTCTGAGGTAGTGTTTAAGCATCTGATATATATGCACTTCCTTTCTATATTCCATGGTCATGCTTTCTAATTTACTGAATGAGAACTATAGTACATTGTACACTGAACATTCTTTGGTGGGTTGGTACTTGACCCCTGTAACGTGTGGATTGTCCAAGTGGAGAGAATACTGTATGTATCTTAGTGTACTTTTTCGACATTGCAGATAGGATGCTCTTTATGCATCTGATGAAAGTTATGTAAGAAAGGGGCACCAATAATAGTATCATAGGCTTCACGTATGGAAGTTAAGCTAGTTCAACACCATCAGACTTGCACCAAAACTTCTTTTTAACTCGTCTTTCTTTGTCAGTACTTATGTCTGGCAAGTACTCAAATAGAAAATTCTTATCCTGTGATCTGCCAGCAAGAGCTTGGTTCATAATTAAAACTTCTTGGTGAAGTGAATTCCTCCTTGAGAAGTGGGGACGAGGGGGAGAATTGGGCAGCCCAAAGAGGTGCATAGATCAGACCAAGGCTGAACCTACAATTTGCAGTTCTAACCATAATAGCGATGAGGCTAGACATGAAAATATAATTAGGCGATGCATTGTTAAACAGATAGTATTTGTAGCTTTTCTTCAAATAAAGGGAAACAAAAAATGCAAATGCTCACTAAATACTTTGCACTCTTGCTAATGGATGCCTTCTATTAGCTCTTTGTAGACTTATACATAGTTTGTATCATCCCCAACTACATAAATCTGATAATTAAGTTGTGAAGATGGCTTGCCATTGTTCTAATGATGTTTAGGCCAACAACTGATACAAAATGTTAGAGTACATTTGTGCAAAGTTCAGCTTCAGTTTTGAAACAGCCCAAGTGAAAACTTATTGTAAAGCGGAAGGTCACATCTCACTGGTCCAGTGGTCAGAAGATTCTTTTTATGTGTCCACATGGCTTTTGAGAGTTTGTTGTACGGGTTCTTTGGAACATGTGCTGTACATAAAGGAGTTTCTTTTTTTTGAACATTAATGATTGGATTCTGACCAAGGATGGTAGTACCGGTTTTGGTCTCTGTTTCGGCTGGGACCGAAACCGAAACGTACTGGTTTCGGTTTTGGTTTCGGCAGAAACCGGTCGAAGCCTGTTTAGAACGTTCAAAAAAATCAGAAAAATATAGAAAAATTTTAAAAATCAGGAAAATTATATAAAAAACAGAAAAAACCTAAAAAATCAATGGACATGCATTTGAGTGTGAATAAATTGGGTTAAGTGCTAGAAGTAAATATTGGACATGTTAAACTAATATTCTTGAGTACATATTAAGCATGAAATAGGTTCAAGCAATACAATAAACGTTAAAAACACAGTAAATGTTGCAGAAATTAAATGATCCCTACCCAAATGATGATACACTAATATGGATAATAGCTAGAAGAACCTTCTCCCTCATAGTCTGGCTTCTGATATTGATACCCATAAAAGGCTGCAAATATTCTGTATATTCACTGTAACCAAATAATGATGTAGCCAAGTCGTGCATCCTTCTTTGGATCCCTCTTGGAGTATAAAGTTGTTGGCTTGATTGGAATCTAGAAACATCATAAGAAGCAGAACCTTGAGGATGAGAAGAGGATGCTGACCCATAACTGCTACTAGCTGGAACTGGATAGTTTGGATGGAATTAGAATTTTGGTTGATGGCCCCACCCATACATGCCTGCTTTGTGTTGGCCACCTCCATAACCTGATGGATGTCCATATTGGCTCCGTGAATTATATCCTCCTTCACTATGACTATATCCTCTGCCCGTGTCAGTGTGGAAGGAGGAAGTAGGCGCATACATGCCACCACCAGTAGTAGCACTTGCAACTGCACTGGGAACATCACTTGGTGCATCATCATCATCATCATCAGAACCATAAGAAACCAATCGTCTTTTAGCCTTTAAGAGTGCTTTTTTCTTTCTTTTGGTGTAACTTTTTCCTTCATCTTTGAAAGCAATCCTTTCCCCCTTGGCGTATGTCTCACATAAACTTACTTCAACTGCTCAATTGTCGGGTCCTCTTGAGTAGCAACACTAGTCCTCTCAGTCATCTCATGTATTGATGTACTTCTTCTTAAGGATAGAGGTGGGTTGATTATTTTAGGAGTGACTGGCCTGCTATCTGATTCTGAGTATCTACTTGGCTCAATCTCATGTTGCTACTCAGTGTCGTGAACAAACAAAACTGGGTCCTCTCTCTGGTGTACATGAGTCACTCTTGACCTCTTGGTTGATCTTTTGAATTCTGGATCCCTTGGCTCATCTTCATTCAATATACCCTTTGCCCATGTTCTATCATCATCATAAAAAACGGACTCATCAACCTGCGCTCATACCTCAACCCAAGATTGTAAGGGATTGTCATCATCAAATAATGCATCAACATCAATTTCTGGAGTTGTATCCTCTGCGACGCGTTTGTCTCTCAGCTGTTGTCTCAGCTTCATCTTCTTTCTTTTTAATCTCATGTTGTAGTGACAGTAAACTAATTTTTCTAGTCGTTCAGTCTTTAGTCGATTGTGAAATTTTGAGTGTATAAGGCTGAACGTGCTTCAATTCCTTTCACATTGACTTGCTGATGTTGTTTGACTCAGCACCCTAATTGCAATGTAAGCCAACGCATTACTGCCCAAATCTCTATTGTTCGCTATTATCCACCAGTCAGCTGTTCCACCAACCATAAATAAATAAATAAATATCAATTCTTCATGATGTACTAATACACATTGACTCAATTTAAGCACAAACATTTAATATACCTGGGCTCACTCTTCCCACAACGTATTACAATTGTGAGTCAGAATTCGTCCCAGTCCTCAATCTATAACTGCCCATCTATAAGGATAAAATAACAATTTGTTGGCCCAGACTAGATGACGGACAAGAAGGGGGGTTGAATTGTCCCCTTTGCCGAGATGGCGGATTTTAAAAACAATCTAAACTAATCACGCTGGAATTAAAATTAATTACGTTAATTGATCTAAACTAACATGAGATACAATAGATCTCTCAATCTTTCCGAACTCACACAGATTTTCAATGGAAGGAACAATTAACTTTAATCCTAACACGGATAGCGGATGAAGCAAAGTGCGATTGTGCAGTGAATAAAAATCAATATAATTGACCTGTGAAGGGAGATATTGGAAATGAACAATCGCACAGGCATTCACAATGGACACAGAGATTTTTAGGTGGTTCGGGACCACGACGGGCTCCCTACGTCCACCCCTCACCGAACCCCGGTGAGGCTTCACTACACGCTACAAACCGTAGCAGAACGGGGACGAACCCCAACACCACACACGCTGCTTCCGCAGCAATGCACACACAGGGCCTAGCCCCAAAACGCTGCCACCGCAGCACTCACACACACAGTCGGGGAACACACCCCGGACACAAAGCCCACACGGAGACACAGCTCCGTCTACACATAAACTCGGGGAACTTTGCCCCGCAATAAAACCAAACACTCGGAGACGCAGCTCCGCCCACAAACGATAATATATCAAGTTCGATGAAAAGAGAGGATATACAATAAACGCCTACAATATGAATCTATGTCCAAATAAAAGAGTTGAAATAAGAGAAGAAGGATTCCCCCTCAAATCCATAGTAAAATCCGTCCATAGGAGTAGTAGGGTGCGTTGGAGAGCTTTATCCGCGGAGTGGAAGCCGGCTAAAACCGCAGGAGACGCCCCAGGGAGAATGGTTCAGTGACCTTGCTCCCAACTGATTCAGATCGGCAGATATAGCCTTGTTGCTGGCGTCCTCCTCTCCTTCCTCTTCCTCCTCCAGGTGAATGAGTCGCCCCTTTTCTCCTTTCCCTGCAAGAATAGAAAAGATTAGCCCTCAAGGAATAGCTCCTTCGATGGAGATCGCAGCATACATATACAATCAAGAAGGCAGTAATAAAAGACCACAAAGCGAGGTTCTCAAAACCCTTCAAACACACACCCAATAGATGGGAGAACCCCTAAGGGTATTGGGGTAAAAAGCCAAGACAATCGGATCAAGAAATGGGGTGTTCGAAATCAAAGCCGGAAACACGATCCGGACGAACCAGACAAAGTGTCGACTCTTAGAGTCGACACTTTTGTCAAGGTGTTCTGTCCTGTTAAAGGAAAATAGGACCCACAGTGTGAGTGTCGACTCCCAGAGTCGACACTTTTCACTAGGGGTTCTGTCTGCGTAAAGGACAGACCCCAGGCCAGTAAGTGTCGACTCTGGGAGTCGACACTTGCTGCCTAGCGTCGAGGCAGGTGCAACTAGCGTCGAGGCAGGCTGGCTAGCCCCTGACAAGAGTCGACTCTGAGAGTCGACTCTTTCAGAGCCAAAGCAGAAAACAACCCAATTAAACACAATAACATTAAAAGCCAATAAACCCTTTTCAAATACAATCAGGTGTCATAGATTAGAAGGATTAAAAACAACATTCAAACCTTATTTAAGCAAGATTAATAAAAAGGACGATGAACAAATAGCCACCTCAAAAGACCCATGAAAAATATGCATGAGGCACTAGAAAACCCAATTCATGAGTAAAACTCAAAACCCATTCAATGTAATATGAGTGAATATTAAGCTTAGATTCTTACCATGGATCCATTGGTTTGAAAGCAATAAGAACCTGCACTGGTATAAACAAATCACTCATGTCAATCTTGAAGCAATGAATGCTCAAGTCTAAGCACATGAAGGCTAAGGTCTGTGCATATTTGTAAAACACTAAAGACCAGGTCGATGCACAAATGAAAGGGTCGGTGCGTATGAGGCCAAAGTCTGTGCACATTCAGAAAATCATCAAAGACAGGTCGGTACATGTATTGACAAGGTCGGTGCACATTATGTAGAGGCTATGGATAAGGTCGGTGCAAGTTTGTAAAGAGCAAAGAAGGTCGGTTCACATTCAAGGGCAGGTCGGTGCATATAGTGAAGAACCTATAGATAAGGTCGGTGCACAAATAGGCAAGGTCGATGCACATATATAAAACATCAAGATAGATTCATGCATGAAGAAGCCATTCTTACACACATGACTAGCTCATCAACCTGCAGTGGAATTATGAAGAATTGCAGACACAAGCACAGGTGATACACAATTTTCAATCCATGTTCTTCACATATCAAAATTGATTCAGTATGGAAAACTCAATACTAATATAGGTCAAGCAAATTCAGTCCAACTCAATATGAGTATGCCATTTGTCATATGCATAAATCCTTCTGTGAAAAATTGGAAACCTCATTCATGTTCTTACCTCTTCAAACTCTCACAACCCTATTAACCCGTGTGCATTAACATGCATTGAAACCAACATGGAACCCAGATCCAAGCTCAAAAGCATAGCACACATGAAATCCATATTTAGTTCAGGAATGTTAAGATCAGTCCAGAACCTTACAAGTTCAGTCCAATTAATTCAAGCACAATCAAAAGCACTCTGAACTTAACTCATTCACAAGCAATATGAGTAAACACAGATCCATATTTTATCATGTTCAATCCACAATACTTACACACAATATATTGTTATCATCAAAATCATCACCAAGGACAAAGAGGGAGCGCATCGAACCCAACACAATTAACATAAGTAATTAAGTATTTTTTTTCCTTTTATTGATAAAATCAATAAAGGTCAACCTTTAGCTCGGCATGGAGCCTCTTTTCTGGTGTCCTCGATAAACAACCAATGACTTTTAAGGTGCCTTGAAGCAGCTTGCCATCAACGTTCGCATTGACATTGTACATAAATCGAGAGTTGAAGAAATAACATGCATTTGTATATAATTAACTAAATGCAAGATGTAAATTAACCCAAAAAATAATTAACTTTATATCAATGCAATTAATCACTCACTAGTTGCATGCAATTCATGGTGTAATGTGTTGTCCCATCTATTGTCAACAATTTTCCACCACTTTGCATACTCTTTGGGAAGGGATTTCTGCAACTCTAATTTACATGGTCCATGGCCTCGTATAGATATCCCATGTCATTCTTCTTATCGTCATCTACCATTCTTAGAACCTTCACGAGAGGTGTGACAACTTTCATGTAATGTGAGATCCTGTTCCAAAATTTGCTATCTTCCACGATGTGGCACACATCCAAATAATTCATATGAGCATCAACATTGGATTTGTCTATATAATCCTGCATGGATTTGTGGTACATGAAAGACTTGAGCTCATTCTTATACTAGTGCAAGGACTCCAAAGGAAGTAATTCTTGTTGGCCCTACACGGATGATATCTCGGCCCCCACTTACATGCTCTCTGAACATGTTTAAGATTGTAGGATGGCCCTAAATGTACTTAGTGATTTTCATTGCCCTCTCAATTGTCTTCTTCACATTTGTTTCCTTCCCAATGTCTTCAAGTATCAAGTCCAGATAATGTGCTGGACATGGGAGCCAATATCAATGCCTGCGTTTCTGCATCAACTTCTTCCCTGTAGCCTTATAAGTGGCTTCATTATCGGTGACTACTTGGACAACATGTTCCTCTCCAATTTGTTCTATCATACCATCCATCAAATGAAACAAATAATTTGCTTTCTTTTTATAATTTGACGTATCTACTGATTTAACAAATATTGTACCTTCGATGCAATAAACCAGAAAGTTGATCATGGACTTCTTCGTGGTACTAGTCCAGCCATCACACATAATGACGCATCCTCTCTCCATCCATATATGCTTAAAGTTTTCAACCCACTGATGGAGTTCCTCAACCTCTCCCTCAAGGCCATGCCTGTATATGTCTCGACGTGACGGGGTTTTCATGCCAAGGCTAACATCAACTATGGCATCAAGCATTGGCTGGAAATATTCTGGTTCAGCTGCATGTGCAGGCACACCTACATGGAAAAACTATTTGCAAATACTTTTAAGTGCATGTCTTGCAACTTCAGTTGATTTTTTGACCCTCTCAATGCTTGCTTGATTTTTGGTTGTGTAACACTTTGCCTTCTGTGCAGATAGATGTCTATAGGGCCTACTCTCTGCGGGCCTGCACCAGTGTCAGAATGTCGTGCTACACCAGCTGTATTGGAGTATGTCCTTGAACCTATCGGTGCTTTTCCCTTCTTTCGAGCTGCTTGTTCACGCTCTGCTGCTTCAGTCAGCTCTGGATCTGAATCCTCAGTGTCTTTCTCATCATCATCATCCCTCCTTCCCCTTCTGCTTACTCTGCCTGAAATCTCTTCAACAATTTCAGCCTGATCTTCAGCCCTTCGTTGCATCTCGTCTTTTTTGCCCAGAAGACACTGGCGCATTTCCTCTGCCACCTGTCGGGGACATCTGTTGCATTTCTTGACCTCTTCTCTTATCCTTGTTAAATGCTGCTTTCCTCTAGTAATCTCGCCATGTATCTCCTTACCACAATAATTACATTTGACTTTTCTTCTATTAGCATCAATTAACGTGAGGTGGGCTCACCTCGGATCGTCCTACCTTTGATGCTTTTGACTTTATTCACGTCCAGCCATGGTGCTACATTAAGACAGCCAAAGACATGGTTATAAGTTCAATGAAAAAATGCAATGTAGCATAATTGAGCTTCAAATTATGTTGAATTGAGGTAATTAGACGAAAGTCCCAATTTTTAACCGCTAATTAGGGTCACATTTTGGGATTTTGCCTAGTTACCCTTCATTAAATACAAATGCATGCTCTCATCCTAAAGTATTGAAGCTTAATTAAACTTCAATTGACGCTAAAATTACCTAATTAGATAAAAATATCAAATTTGAATCACTAATTACACCTTAATTTGGGGATTTACCCTAATTACTCGGTGTGTAATACAATTAACAGCATGTTCCCGCCCTAAAGTATTCAATGAAGTTTAATTAAGCTTCAATTGACGCTAAACTTACCTAATTCGACAAAGGTCCCAAATTTAAATCACTAATTATACCCTAATTTGTGGATTTATCGTAATTACCCAACGTGTAATGCAATTAATAGCATGCTCCCGCCCTAAAGTATTTAATGAAGCTTAATTAAGCTTCGATTGACACTAAACTTACCTAATTAGACAAAAGTCTCAATTTTAAATCACTAATTACACTCTAATTTGGGGATTTACCATAATTATTTGGCGTGTAATACAATTAACAACATGCTCTCACCTTAAAGCATTCAATGAAGCTTAATTAAGCTTCATTTGACGCTAAACTTACCTAATTAGACAAAAATATCAAATTGAAATAACTAATTACACTCTAATTTGGGGATTTACCACAATTTACGTATAAAAACTAATAGAATCTAACATAAGGACCTACAACAAGAAAACTACCAATGAAAGAAAAAAAATACAGAAATTTACATCCTCGGAAGCTCTAAACAGCAACAACGGCGGCGGCGGCTTCAAATGATGGCGACGGCGGCGGCAACGGCAACTACGCACTCTAAACAACAACAATGGCGGCGGCGGCAAAAGCCCCTCCCAAGCTCCCCCCTAAGCTTCTCCACCTCCCTTGGCAACAGTACCCCCTAGATCTGAGATCTGAGGGGTTGGGCGGAACTGAACTCCCCTCTTAAGGGAGTTCGTGTCCGATTTTGCCCTGTTTCGGGCGGCATCGGGCAGAAACGCACGAAATCGGGGGAAACCGACCATAAAAAATATATATTTTTTAAGTTTCGGATCTGCTACAGTGAGCAGCTCCGGTTTCATACTGGTTCGATCCGAAACTGATACGTTTCAGTCAAAACATATCGGTTTCAGCTGATACTGCCAACCTTAATTCTAATTGCTTTCTTAAAGATAACCCTGTTTCTTACTGAAACAAGGAATTAAAAATAAATGCTTAGCTCTATATGTTGGTGAATAAAAATTGCAAGAAATGCTGACTAAAGAATGATAAAATGAATAAAAGAAAAAGAGAGTAATGCAATCAGTAATCTCCTAGTCTTCAACATTTGATAAAATGAGTAGAAGAGATATTGAATAGTGCTAGCAGTAATACCCATGTCTTCAAATTTTTTTTAACTTCCATTTTATTGAGATCGCCATCTGCTCCTCAGTTGACTTCAAATAATTAGGAAGTCAATGTTCGATTTTCTGAGCCTATTTGTTCTCCATGGGGTTAAGGTTAGATGTCTAGACTTGAAATCAAAGATCAATGGAATTTAATTCTTTCTTAACATGAAAATTACTCTTTTGACTTGCTTATCTTGGTTTCAGAGAGGTATCCTGAAGCAGTCTTGAGTTTTTTTTTTTTTTTTGGGGGGGGGGGGGAGTGGTTGGTACCGCTAATTGTATTAAAGTAAAAGAGGGATGTACAAGTGTAGTCATTATGTTCACAAAAATCCCTATACATCAAAAAACTGTCCACACCAAGGCTGTGTGACTCGACTAACCCCCTGTTTACACGCGGAATTTTCAGATATCCATTTCGTTGGATGAATATATGGATATTTTGACATATTTGTAAATTCTGCACTTTTGGGTTTATCAGACGATTTAGGGTTCATGTACTGGACTTTTCCCCACCGACCAGAATCGGTGTTAATTTACATCGGACAAGTCCGAACACCTTTGATTAACTGTCGAAGAATGTCTTTTGCCTCTATACGTTGTGACATAGATGATCTTGACGATCGCCCATTACGGGTACATACTCTTGCGAAGAAATCTGAAGATTTTATTTCCTTGAACACATATAATTTGCATTACAATCGGTCCTTCAAGACCTTTACATGTGGTCCCGACTATGTAATTGGGTCATCGAGATTACATCCAATTGCAATCAGAGCCTTTGAATTTTCTGTAGTCTTACTTGCTTTCGTCATGATCATGTCATTTACTTTGTCCCCTGATCGGACGGTTGGACTTGAATCCCATTACGAGGACCGTTGGATCGCCAAGATGATCGTTGTCGATCCCTCGGAGTTGCTTCATGGTCATGACCACTCTTTTGATGGTGATCAGACTCTTAAGTTGGCTTGGTGTCCATAAAGGACATTTTCCCCTGAGATGGGATATATTTATAATTTTCCTCCCTCAGGGTATTTCTGCTGTTTTCCCAAATTGGGATATTCTTGTAATTTCTTACTTTCTTGGAGATAACCCCGTCGCTTCTCGACTTCCTGGGCATTCTTGTCATTCTGACTTTTCGGCATATATTTGACATTTCTTGACCTTTTGGGGATAGCCCCGTCATGTCTTGACTTCTTAAGCATATCCGTCATTTTGACTTTTCGGCGATAGCCCCCTCACCTCTTGACTTCTTGAGCATATCTATCATTTCTTGACTTTTGAAGATCGGCCCGTCGTTTGACTTCCTGGGCGATGTTGACTTGCTTTCTTGACTTCTCGGAAATAGCCCCGTCATTTGACTTCTTGGGCATTCCTCGTCTACATTTCTTGATTTCTCGAGAATAACCTTGTCATTTGACTTCTTGGATATTCCTCGTCTTCATTTCATGACTTATCAGAAATAACCCCGTCATTTGACTTCTTGGGTGACTTCCCGGAAATAACCCCGTCATTTGACTTCTTGGGCATTCCTCGTCTTGATTTCTTGACTTCTGGGAAATAGCCCTGTCATTTGACTTCTTGGGCATTCCGAGTATGAATTTTCTTGACCTTTCAGGGTTTATTTGCAATTTCATCAATTTCTGAGTTTCCGGACATGATAGCCCTTGGCCATGAAATAGATATATGGGTTTAGATGGTTAGTCATAAGCCGAACTCAAGAGAGCGTACACCGCTTCAGGGAAGGGGCGTGGTCTCGCTCCACCGAGTCGTGCAAACGGCGTCAACCGGAACAAGAGCATTCTTTGGTGATTTTAAGACAAACTGAGAACTTTGTACAGTTTCTAGACTGAACAATAACTTTCACGCAGCTTTCCCACAAATGTTGTATTTCTGCAATTTTCTGATATTTCAGGGTCTTCTTTGCATTTTCCCACCATTTGGGATATTTTTGTAATTTTCCCGCCATCGGGGATATTTCTGTAATTTTTTGACCATTGGGGATATTTCTGCAATTTTCCGACACCGAGGATATTTCTGTAATTTTTTGACCACCGTGAGTATTTCTGTAATTTTTCGTCCATTGGGGGTATTTCTGTAATTTTCTGACCACCGGGGGTATTTTTGTAATTTTTAGACCACCGGGGCATTTCTGCACTTTTTCACCCACTGGGGGTATTTCTGTAATTTTTATGCCATCAGGGGCATTTCTGCAATTTTTTCTGCCCTCGGGAGTATTTATGTAATTTTTTCACTACCGGGATATTTCTACAATGTTCTGACCACCGAGACTATTTTTGCAATTTTTTGACCACCAAAGGTATTCCTTTCATCAGATACGTTTATGCAATTTTTCCTTTTTCAATTTCTTCCCTTTTCCAACATTTTTGACCACCGAGCCTTGAACATTTGTAAGACTTGCAATTTTAATTTGTAACCATCCATCTTCATTCTGCCTTTGGATGATTTCCTTTGGATGATTTCAAATGCTTTGGATGATTTCAATTACAATAAGCATAAGGCTATTTCAATAATTTCAAATACAATAAGCCCAATCATACAAGTTCATTCTGACTACTTTTGTATGGAACAAGCCCATTTGACTAGCCCACTTGGGCATGGAACAAGCCCATTTACAAAAGCTCCGTAGACCCATGATCATTTGCAGGGGGTGAAAGGTTTCTTAAGCACACCATTCTCAAAGAAGGTGACCGGAACACCCAGAGGGGCCTTTTGTGGTGACCATACCCCTTCTCATGCTAGGATGGCAACTACACAAGATTTCCTTTGCTGCACGGTGGGCTGCTCCCTCCACGGGGCTGTCTTGTGCTACTGCTCTCCTCGCGGCAGCGGATGTCTGCGCTTGCCTCACTGCTCCAGGGGTGCTGCTTTTTTTATAGCTGATGGAGAGTGGGGCGGAGGATCCCTCCTCCGGTGGAATCCAAAGAGTCTTCAACTTCTCCTCCTCCCAGTCTCTTTCTCTTCCTTTTCAGTTTCCCTTTTTTTTTTTAATGGGGCTGCGGAGAAAACCCTGGGAGGACTCTCCCTCCGGCCTGCACAGGGCAGACGGCTCCTCCTCCGGCCTGCGCAGGGAGGAGGGGAGGTCCCCTCCGGCCTGCACATGGCGGAGGAACCCCTCCGGCCTGCAGGCAGGGCGGAGGAGAGGTCCCTCCGGCCTGCCAGGTCCGGAGAGGCCTTCTTGGCTCTTTTCTGCTATAAAAATACCTCTGTACAGCTTTAAAAAATCCCACCTCAACACGGGGATCTTTATTTGTCTGCAAGGAGAATCTCCATCTTGTCTTCTTCTTTTGAGCATGTCATGTCTTCTACACACACACATATATATACTTCTCGTGCACTTAATTTTAGCTTTTTCACATTTGAAGAACAGTCAAAGATCACTTTCTTTTGGGCCTTCGAACGGCATTGACGAGCCATCTTATCGACCCTTGTTATATATCTTTTTTTTTCAGAAATTTCTGAAAATATAAAACTTATGAAGATATTTTGTGGGGTCAACACCCCCCAACAAAGTAAAAACAGAGGAGTTGTTCGGGTTCACATTACAAAGCAGCCCTGACCACAAAAAAAAGGAAACAAGTCTTTCCATTGGCCTAGCTTCTCCTCTGAAAATTCTGTTATTCCTCTCCCCATATAGCCCACAGTGTCGCATGTTAGGATTATCCACCAGGTAACTCTTATCTCTTTTAAGGTCCAGCGCCTGCCCCAATACCCAATCTACTGGTGCACACTCCTATGCAAGTCGATAGCACCATGTGTCCTGCTGTTGATCTCACCCCAACCATCTTGTGCATAAGTGCATCCTACAAAAATGTGATCCAAGGTCTCCTCTTCCTGTCTGCACAAGCAACATATGGTAAAAGATAGTAGCTGAACTTGTATCTTCAGTTGAAAGAAATTGTCAAACAGAAGTGTTGATCTCCTTAAAGTTTGATCCAAAGTATAATATTTAGTTTTAAAGTCTGCTGGATTCACCGAGATTTAGGATACAGAGATTGTAAAGCAATTATCAGCCATAGTCAACCAATTCCAGCCATTGTTAGAGAAAGCCTGACATTCGGCTGACATCAGGATCGGTTGATGAGCCTGACCAATGCTTGTCTCAAATGAACCCAGTACACTGGATCGGACCATCGATTTGATTGTGTCCAGGTGTATCATCACTGCAGATGCATCGTCCTAGTCACACTTTGAGTTGGAGAAGAAGACCTCCATTTTTAGTTTCCTTCTATTCCATATTTGTGTAGGATTCTTATTTCTTGTTTATGGGTCTAATTTGAGTCTGGTTAGTATGCTTATTTCTTGCTTCAGGAGTCCAATTGGGATTCTTGTTTCTTGGAGTCTTCTTATTTCTTGTTTTAGAGTTGCTTTAGGAGTCTAGTTGAGTCCTAGTACTACTATGTTTTGGGATCTTTTGAGTCCATAAATGTGGATGTAGTCTATCATTCAATTATAATGTAGTGGAAGATTTTTTTCTAGTGATGTGAGTCTCTGGGAGAGAGTCTAAATTGCTCCAAGAGGAGGCCCTAGGCGTGAGGCCCACATATCCACCCCTGCTGCCACCAATATCCTCTTCTTTCTTCTTCTTCCTTCCTTTTTTCTTCCTGCACTAACCCCCCCTTCCCCCTGCACAGCCGCTGTCACACCCAGCCTTACTTCTTCTTCTTCTTCTTCTGCACAGCAACCTACAGTCTGCCACCCCCACATCTTTTTGTCTTATTCTCCTTTTGTCTTCGTCTAGTTTCTTCTCTTCTTCCATCTTCTAGCTTCTCTTTTATTCTTCTGCATACATCAGCCACAAGAACCACCAAGGCCAGCAATATGATGCAAAGTAAGCCTGCCACTTCCTGCGCCCAATGCATGTCCAGCTTGCCCAGAGGTGTGTTAGATGTGGAATAGGCTGATCTAGAGGGGGGTGAATAGATCTGCCCCCAATCAAAAACCAATTTTGATTAAATGAAATGCAAATACGTTTAGCAGGTATAAAAGATGCGTAGAAGAGACTTATCGTGATTGAACGGTCCTATGAGTGACTAACGAAGTAAGACATTCGTTGCACAATCAAGCAAATCACACGGAAGACAGATGTTTTAAGGTGGTTCGGTTTCTACCCGGAAACCTACGTCCACCCCTCACTCAACCCAAGTGAGGCTTCACTAGTGCCACGCACTGAAACGGGGGATCACTCCCCTAAAGATCCGCTGATTCACAGCTTACAAATGCTGATGCACAGCTTGACGACGCTGACACACACAGCTTAAGGACGCTGACACACACAGCTTAAGGACGCTGACACACAGCTTAGACTCAGATCTGAGCACCCACTGCTCGATCTGAATACCCTACTTCCAAAGTAGTGAATAACAAAAAGAGACGTGGTTGAGATGAACAAAGAAGGAAAGAAAAATGAAAGACACAGCAGATCAAGTGTAGAATATCTCCCAACAAGTTGAATATCTTGATCTGAGGATGATCTCCTGCTGCAGCTCTCTGCCCCTTCAGCTCTGCTTCTTGCTAAACTTGAGCTCTGCAGCGAGGCTTTTCTTCAGCAGGATCTCCTGGGTGATTGACCTTGCAAAATCTCAGAACAGCACTCTGCAGCCCGGCCTTTTTCGTCACGTTTTCTGTGTGGAAGTGGTGCCTCATTTGCCCTCAATTTTTGTATTAACTGCTCCCGCCTTTCTTCAAAAATATTCCTTCCTCGTATCTCTCTGGGTTGGTTGTAACAATAATTCAAACTCCCAGGTTTAAGGATTCTGTTGGAGAAAGAGTCTCACAGCCATCGATGAACCATAAGGTGGTTAAGATATTCTTGATAATCCCGCCATTGAACTGATTTGACTTGAGTTCTAACGGATCCAGCGATTGGGCATCGTATTGTGAGCCAACAGAACGGATCCTTTTAGTTCGCCCAAGTGAGTTACTACGCAAGTCGACTTGAGAAGGGGTCCAAGTCGACTTGCCTCCAGTCCTGAACGGGGCTTGCTTCTGTTGAATGGGACAAGTCGACTTCTGAAAATCGCAAGTCGACTTGTGAGCTGTTCGCAGAGTTACCTCGCTTGCTGGCAGCTGCTCAATTACAAGTCGACTTGTTCCCTTTACAAGTCGACTTGTTCTTCGATCCTTGTGCCTTTTGACCTGTTTGTACTCAGAATTCAGGGCAGCTTGAGTCCTTGGCTTTCTTGGCTTGATAGATTGAATTAACTTCGTTTCTTGACCTGTTTACTTAGAAAAATCAGAGTGTTTCATGTGATCAAGGTTTCTACCTAATGAGAGTCAAACACAATGAGTTATAGGCAGGCAGCATCAAAACAAGGGATATACAACATTCTCCCCCTTTTTGATGATGGCAACTTTAAGTCTAACAAGTTAACAAACTCAGACAGACCAAGTTTAACAACCGTAGACAAACAAGTACTGACACAAACTGATTTACACAACATGTTGACAAGACAATGCAATAATGTTGATAATGCTGACAATGACGCATATGTTCTCCCCCTTTGACATCAGCAAAACAAGGGGGGTACAGACTATGATGAGCTACTAGTAGAAGGTGGTGAGAATGGTGGTGGAGCCAGTGTAGATGCCAGTCGGTCCTCAATAGATGCTGCTGGAATAGTCTCCCGGATAATAGTCCCGTATTGGTTAAATCAGTTGTGGTTCATGTGCTTATGACCCTGGGCCTGTGTATCTCAACACCGCGGTTTTGTGGATTCAACATGGTATCAGAGCGGACCAAATGACCCAACTCCTCTTGTCACCTCCACCCGATTAATGTCCACGGCCCATCTTGGCCGTGAGGGGGAGTGTTGGAATATTTGGGCATAGTCCCCCGGGCAATAGTCCCGTATTGGTTAAATGAGTTGTGGTTCATGTGCTTATGACCCTGGGCCCTTGTATCTTAACACCGCGGTTTTGTGGATTCAATATGGTATCAGAGCATGGTCTTGGCCCAACTCTATATATTTCTTATCTCACCACCTCCACCCAATTAATCTCCACGGCTCTTGACCGTGAGGGGGAGTGTTGGAATAGTCTCCTGGGTAATAGTCCCGTTTGGTTAAATCAGTTGTGGTTCATGTGCTTATGACCCTGGGCCTGTGTATCTCAACACCGCAGTTTTGTGGATTCAATAGATGCCAATCGGTTTTCAACCTGCTGCAGTTGTTCTCTGACGACAGTCTGACCTTGATCAAAAACATGTCTGAGATCTGTGTTCTGCTGAAGAAGGGATGCATAATCATGCTCCTAGACCTCTAACTTCTCAACCAGATGCGCATAAGATAGTCTAACTTTTTGAATTTCAGAGATGGCATTTCTGTGAAGTGAATTTCCTTGCTGAATCTGATTCTCCAGGCGATTTAATTCATCTGTCATCCTGGTCTGAAGGAAGTTTGCACAGTTGGAAACTTCTGCCAAGGTACCCACCAATCTATTAAATCTGGTAGCAGCATGTTCCGAGGTTTGGTGCTGCTTAAGAAATTGGCGCTCCATCTCTTGTTCAAGCCGAACCAGCCTATGATCAAATCGACTGAACATCCCAGCCATGATGGATTGAAAGGACATGAATTGTGCGGACAAATTGGCCAGTTGGGAAGAGAGAAGTGCAAACAGTTCAGGTGGTGCAGACGTGGATGGGGCAGCAACAGGAGTGGAAGTTGATGCTTGTGAGGGACCTGAAGGTGTCCAGGGAACAACAGGTAGAGGCTGTGGACCATGGGATACTGGTGGAGTAGGTGAGACTACATGAGAAGCGTGAACGGGAACTTCAGCAGGAGGTTCCACATGTGGTGGAGAATGAATATTTGGTTGGTCCGCCGGAGGTGGACTAGATGAAGGCTCCACAGGAGCAGAGGATATTGGATGACGGGCCTTGGAGGAAGGAAGTTTCCTGGAAACCACATTTCCTTCCTTTTTAAATTTCATGAAGGTGCAGACATTATGAAAAGTATAGACGTTGCGATTAGGGATGACTTTGCACACTTCACGATCCAGTGGAATATCTGCTAATTCAAAGAGGGCAGTGAGATGAGCGGCATAAGGTAGAGATTTGTCCTTGTACTTCAGACAGTATTCAAAGTGTTGGATCATCATAGTAGGCAAGGCGACTTGTTGTCTTGTGAGGAGATGATAGAACAGGAACATGTGGGTTCTGGACACTTGACCCCTTCCTCCGCCTTTGGGGGATATAATGGTGGTGAAGATGTGATGAAGGAGTCTTTGGAAGGGAGGAAAGGTATTGGCATTGATGGCCGTAGGGAATTCCTCAGGGGTAGGCTGACCCGTCATGAGACGGTAGGCTTCCCGTTCATCAAAAGTGGCTGATTTTGGGTCTACCCCAGTTGAATGAATTTTCAGAGCATTCCGTAGAGTTACCTTTGTGAGACCAATTTCAACATCCCTCACAATTGTAAATAGCCTTGTATTCACGATTTGCAAGTTATGAAAGAACTCTTGAACGAGCTCTGGGCAGTACCTCTGGTGGGTGGAAATGAAGCCCTTCCAACCTTGTGCCTCCATCACCCCTGGTAGTTCTGGAAATAGGTCTAATAGCTCCTGATCCTCCAAATCAAACCACCTGGGAAATAAAATCACTCTAGATTGAATGGGCCCTGGAACAGGAGACAACTCTGTCATCTCTTCGTGAGCCCTAGCCATGTCACTTTCCTTTCGCCGAGGTTTCTTCCATTTAGCAGAGGTGCTTGTTGATGCCTTGGACTTTGCTGGATGACGCGAGTGAGGTGCTTTCCGTTTCTGAGGGAGGGCGGAGGGCCGATCACGAGCAGACTTGGACCGCAGCTCTGGACTGGGAGCAGGCAGAGCAGGTTCCGCCGGGGCCTTCCCTTTGGCCTAGCGGGAAGCTTTAGCAGTGGTAGAAGCTCTAGTGGCCATGAGGAGCGGAGGAGAAGGAGAAGGTGGTGCACAATTGGGAGAAGAGAGAAGGAGAATATGGTAGAGAGTTGTCCTGGCACGAAGAAGTCGGCTTGGTGGAGAGAAGTGCGGAGAGGGGAGTCGGCTTCCGTGGGAGAGATGGGAACGTAGAGGAAAGGTAAAGTAGATGGGTGAGGGTTCAAAAAGGCGGTGTCGTTTCATTTAAATGGGAAAAGAAACGAAGAGGCTTCCCATGGAGAGAGAAGAGGCGGTTCACTGTTCAGGGGTTAAAATGACATTTGCATTCACTTGAGGAAACAGTTTTTGAAGACCCCTGTTATATTTTTAATGGTTTAAAACATATAAACCTGAATTTTGAAATTGAGAAACTCTTGCCAAAATTTCAAATAAAGCAACCCTTTTTGGACTCAGCCCTTACCCTTTTGCTCTAGGCCTTAGTCATTAGTTTCATCAGACCTATTTGGGAAAATTTTCAACTAGTATTGAAATTAAACATTTTGTGGTTTGTTGTTGAGCCTTGGGTCAGCTATTAATTTTCAGACTCCATTTTTTTTTTGAGCATGCAAGTCTAATTAATACCTTTTTATGCGAGAAAACACGCTTTTTACACGCCAGAGTCCTCGGTTACTCAGTATAACTGACCATTCTGCTTCAATGATTTAGTACAGACCTTTTTGCGTAAGGATACACGTTTATCAGACGTCAGTATCCCTAGTTACTCAGTCTGACTTATCACTTTTGTCTTATTTGCCTTGTTTGACAGTTGTAGAACAGAGTTAACCTGGTACTTTATGCCACACATGTCTTTGTCACCTTTTGGTGGGAGACAGCAGTTTCTCAGTGACTAGGCCATTGCTCTACCATTTGTCTCAAGTTTATAGCGTATTCCCTTGGCAATTTTTAAAACATGTAATGCGTAAGTACAATACTCATCTTGAAACACTTCAACCAAAGTGGTCTTCTTACTTTTTAACTTTCAGACATTCAAGAAAGAATGAGGACATTGTCTTTTCGGGCTGTTTAGAGAATTTCAATGGCACAAACCTTCTATAGTTCAAAGTCCAAATGTTTATAAGCCCTAAACCATTAAGACATTGAGGGGTCGGCCTGTAAAGCCCAATGGTTTCTTAAAAGATAATGCCTTTGCTTTAACCCCCCCTGAGTTGGTGAATCCTCTTAGGGTTTAGCAAGAAAGTGTGTTTCACGGGAAGAGTAGTGTGCAAGGTATGGAAGTGAAATTTTGAAGCCAAGATGTGCAAAGGAGAGGAGAACCATATAGAACATTGAATTGATAGAGATGGTGAGTCAATGTATCAAGGAAGTCAGACCCAGAGTGTGGAAGTCGACTTGCGCAGGTCTGCAAGTCGACTTGGGAAACCAACCAGAACCCTGCTTCTCAGAGAACTGATCAGAAGTCGACTTGGTCAGCAATCCAAGTTGACTTAAGCCTTCCAACAGAGTGTGGACATCTGCTGCCTTATGCAGAAGTCGACTTTCCCATTGTGAGAAGTCGACTTGGTCTGTTTACATTCTTTTCCTTCATTTTTCATGCATTGGATTTAACAGCCTCTTATCAACCAGCCTTTACTTTTAGCAAACCCAATCCACCATACTCATGAACATTGAATTCCTAAAACATGTATGCAGAAGTCATGATGTGTGAAAGTTTCCAGACTGGCTTGACCTGTCCTTCCACACTTCACCATTTTATATACCGAGGAGTCCATGACAAGATGATGCATGACTGAACGGACGACTGATGCAACAGATATTTAAGACATCAAGAACAAACAGGACTCATGCAACTAAGTTGTGCAACAAGATCATGTACCAAGCTCCCCCTTAACATGACACTCATGGAAACATAACTTCAAATTGAACTGTACACCACATGAGAGCATGTCACAAACACAATCATTTCAATCAATTTTATTGTGAGGTCTGTACAAACCAAGCTCTCTTCTCAATGTAGTAAATGTATCATTACATAGGGGCTTAGTGGAAATGTCAGCAATCTGTTTTTCAGTTTCAACAAAGTGCAGTTCAAAATTTCTTTTAGTGGCCTCATCTTTTATGAAATGATGCCTGATCTCAATGTGTTTGATCCTAGAGTGCTGAATCGGATTTTTGGATAAGTTGATAGCACTAGTGTTATCACACAGTATTGAGACACAACCAAGGTCTACGAGGTAGTCCTGGAGTTGGTGTTTAATCCACAACATTTGAGTGTCGCAACTTCCCACATCGACATATTCTACCTCCGCGGTGGAGAGGGCAACCGAGTGCTGTTTTTTGGATGCCCAAGACACCAGACATCCGCCCAAAAACTGGCAGTAACCGTTAGTACTTTTCCGATCTAACTTACATCCATCATAATCCGTATCTAAGTATGATATAAGGTCAAACTCACAGGATGCAGGATACCAGAGTCCCAAGTCTTGTGTGCCTACAAGGTATTTGAGGATACGCTTGACAACACCCAAATGGGATTCTCTAGGACTTGCTTGAAATCTGGCACACATGCATACACTAAATTGTATGTCTGGACGCGATGCAGTGAGATATAGTTGGGATCCGATCATACCTCTGTACAATTTTGCATCTACCATGTTACCTTTCTCATCCGAATCTAATGACAAATTTGTGTTCATGGGGGTTGCCAAGGTCTTGCGGTTTTCCATGTTGAATTTTTTCAGCATTTCCTTGATGTACTTGGCTTGATTGATAAAGCATCCTTCCTCACTTTGGGTGACCTGCAGACTAAGAAAAAATTGAAGATCTCCCATTAGACTCATTTCAAATTCCTTAGTCATGAGGTGAGCAAATTCTTTGCACATTTGAGGTTCAGTGGATCTAAACACTATGTCATCGACGTAAATTTGAATAACGAGAATATCATTACCTTGTGTTTTGGTAAACAGTGTTTGATCTACCTTACCTCTTGAATATCCTTTACCTGTGAGGAAAGAGCTTAGCCGGTCATACCAAGCACGCGGTGCCTGTTTCAAGTCATACAAAGTTTTGTCCAGTTTGAAGACATGGTTAGGAAAATCATTAGATTCAAAGCCTGGAGGTTGTTGTACATATACTTCCTCTTTTATTAGGCCATTCAGAAATGCACTTTTTACATCCGCTGCAACTTCATTTGATGAGACGATGCAAATGCAAGTAAAATTCTAATTGCTTCTAACCTTGCAATAGGGGCATATGACTCCTCGAAGTCAATTTCGAGCTCTTGATTATACACCCCTTGGCTACCAATCTGGCCTTGTTTCTTACAATCTTCCCTTCTTCACTTAGCTTATTTCTAAAGACCCATCTAGTACCAATAACTGAGTGTGAGGTAGGTCTAGGAACTAAGTGCCACACCTTATTTCTTTCAAACTGATTTAATTCTTCATGCATGGCGTTAATCCATGATTCATCTTTTAAGGCCTCCTCTACATTTCTTGGTTCAATTTGTGAGACAAGTGCTAATTGGTCTTGTTCTTCAACTCCTCTAAAGTGAGACCTGGTTTTAGGAGGATCATTCAATCTAGCAATTATGCTGTCTAAAGGATGATCCTTAAGCACTCTTATATTGGTGAGATTATTACCTTCAGTAGCATGATCAACCCCCTGTCCATTCGATTCACCTGGGTCTTCACTAGGTCTTGTCTCTTCATTCTTTGACTGCAAAAATTTTGCATCATCATTTTCCCTGGAAGAATTGTCAATGTCAGACAGATCATTCAATTCATCAAAGGTGATGTGGGGAGATTCTTCTACCACCTGCCCCTTAACGTTAATGTCACAAACACAATCATTTCAATCAATTTTATTGTGAGGTCTGCACAAACCAAGCTCTCTTCTCAATGTAGTAAATCTATCATTACATAGGGGCTTAGTGAAAATGTCAGCAATCTGTTTTTCAGTTTCAACAAAGTGCAGTTCAAAATTTCCTTTAGTGGCCTCATCTTTTATGAAATGATGTCTGATCTCAATGTGCTTGGTCCTAGAGTGCTGAATCAGATTTTTGGATAAGTTGATAGCACTAGTGTTATCACACAGTATTGAGACACAACCAAGGTCTACGAGGTAGTCTTGGAGTTGGTGTTTAATCCACAACACTTGAGTGCCGCAACTTCCCACATCGACATAATCTACCTCCGCGGTGGAGAGGGCAACCGAGTGCTGTTTCTTGGATGCCCAAGACACCAGACATCTACCCAAAAACTGGCAATAACCATTAGTACTTTTCCGATCTAAGTTACATCCATCATAATCCGCATCTGAGTATGATATAAGGTCAAACTCACAGGATGCAGGATACCAGAGTCCCAAGTCTTGTGTGCCTACAAGGTATCTGAGGATACGCTTGACATCACCCAAATGGGATTCTCTAGGACTTGCTTGAAATCTGGCACACATGCATACACTAAATTGTATGTCTGGACGGGATGCAGTGAGATATAGTAGGGATCTGATCATATCTCTGTACAATTTTGCATCTACCATGTTACCTTTCTCATCCGAATCCAATGACAAATTTGTGTTCATGGGGGTTGCCAAGGTCTTGCCGTTTTCCATGTTGATTTTTTTCAGCATTTCCTTGATGTACTTGGCTTGATTGATAAAGCATCCTTCCTCACTTTGGGTGACCTGCAGACTAAGAAAAAATTGAAGATCTCCCGTTAGACTCATTTTAAATTCCTTAGTCATGAGGTGAGCAAATTCTTTGCACATTTGAGGTTCAGTGGATCTAAACACTATGTCATCGACGTAAATTTGAACAATGAGAATATCATTACCTTGTGTTTTGGTAAACAGTGTTTGATCTACCTTACCTCTTGAATATCCTTTACCTGTGAGGAAAGAGCTTAGCCGGTCATACCAAGCACGCGGTGCCTGTTTCAAGCCATACAAAGCTTTGTCCAGTTTGAAGACATGGTTAGGAAAATCATTAGATTCAAAGCCTGGAGGTTGTTCTACATATACTTCCTCATTTATTAGGCCATTCAGAAATGCACTTTTTACATCCATCTGTTGCAACTTCATTTGATGAGACGATGCAAATGCAAGTAAAATTCTAATTGCTTCTAACCTTGCAATAGGGGCATATGACTCCTCGAAGTCAATTTCGAGCTCTTGATTATACCCCTTGGCTACCAATCTGGCCTTGTTTCTTACAATCTTCCCTTCTTCACTTAGCTTATTTATAAAGACCCATCTAGTACCAATAACTGAATGTGAGGTAGGTCTAGGAACTAAGTGCCACACCTTATTTCTTTCAAACTGATTTAATTCGTCATGCATGGCGTTAATCCATGATTCATCTGTTAAGGCCGCCTCTACATTTCTTGGTTCAATTTGTGAGACAAGTGCTAATTGGTCTTGTTCTTCAACTCCTCTAAAGTGAGACTTGGTTTTAGGAGGATCATTCAATCTACCAATTATGCTGTCTAAAAGATGATCCTTAAGCACTCTTATATTGGTGAGATTATTACCTTCAGTAGCATGATCAACCCCCTGTCCATTCGATTCACCTGGGTCTTCACTAGGTCTTGTCTCTTCATATTGGATTCCTTGTTCATTCTTCGACTCCAAAAATTTTGCATCATCATTTTCCCTGGAAGAATTGTCAATGTCAGACAAATCATTCAATTCATCAAAGGTGATGTGGGGAGATTCTTCTACCACCTGCCCCTTATCGTTAATGTCACAAACACGATCATTTCAATCAATTTTATTGTGAGGTCTGCACAAACCAAGCTCTCTTCTCAATGTAGTAAATCTATCATAACATAGGGGCTTAGTGAAAATGTCAGCAATCTGTTTTTCAGTTTCAACAAAGTGCAGTTCAAAATTTCCTTTAGTGGCCTCATCTTTTATGAAATGATGCCTGATCTCAATGTGCTTGGTCCTAGAGTGCTGAATCGGATTTTTGGATAAGTTGATAGCACTAGTGTTATCACACAGTATTGAGACACAACCAAGGTCTACGAGGTAGTCCTGGAGTTGGTGTTTAATCCACAACACTTGAGTGCCGCAACTTCCCACATCGACATATTCTACCTCCGCGGTGGAGAGGGCAACTGAGTGCTGTTTCTTGGATGCCCAAGACACCAGACATCCGCCCAAAAACTGGCAGTAACCACTAGTACTTTTCCGATCTAACTTACATCCATCATAATCCGCATCTGAGTATGATATAAGGTCAAACTCATAGGATGCAGGATACCAGAGTCCCAAGTCTTGTGTGCCTACAAGGTATCTGAGGATACGCTTGATAGCACCCAAATGGGATTCTCTAGGACTTGCTTGAAATCTGGCACACATGCATACACTAAATTGTATGTCTGGACGGGATGCAGTGAGATATAGTAGGGATCCGATCATACCTCTGTACAATTTTGCATCTACCATGTTACCTTTCTCATCCGAATCCAATGACAAATTTATGTTCATGGGGGTTGCCAAGGTCTTGCTGTTTTCCATGTTGAATTTTTTCAGCATTTCCTTGATGTACTTGGCTTGATTGATAAAGCATCCTTCCTCACTTTGGGTGACCTGTAGACTAAGAAAAAATTGAAGATCTCCCATTAGACTCATTTCAAATTCCTTAGTCACGAGGTGAGCAAATTCTTTGCACATTTGAGGTTCAGTGGATCTAAACACTATGTCATCGACGTAAATTTGAACAACGAGAATATCATTACCTTGTGTTTTGGTAAAGAATGTTTGATCTACCTTACCTCTTGAATATCCTTTACCTGTGAGGAAAGAGCTTAGCCAGTCATACCAAGCACGCAGTGCCTGTTTCAAGCCATACAAAGCTTTGTCCAGTTTGAAGACATGGTTAGGAAAATCATTAGATTCAAAGCCTGGAGGTTGTTCTACTTATACTTCATCTTTTATTAGGCCATTTAGAAATGCACTTTTTACATCCATTTGCTGCAACTTCATTTGATGAGACGATGCAAATGCAAGTAAAATTCTAATTGCTTCTAACCTTGCAATAGGGGCATATGACTCCTCGAAGTCAATTTCGAGCTCTTGATTATACCCCTTGGCTACCAATCTGGCCTTGTTTCTTACAATCTTCTCTTCTTCACTTAGCTTATTTCTAAAGACCCATCTAGTACCAATAACTGAATGTGAGGTAGGTCTAGGAACTAAGTGCCACACCTTATTTCTTTCAAACTGATTTAATTCTTCATGCATGGCGTTAATCCATGATTCATCTTTTAAGGCCTCCTCTATATTTCTTGGTTCAATTTGTGAGACAAGTGCTAATTGGTCTTGTTCTTCAACTCCTCTAAAGTGAGACTTGGTTTTAGGAGGATCATTCAATCTACCAATTATGCTGTCTAAAAGATGATCCTTAAGCACTCTTATATTGGTGAGATTATTACCTTCAGTAGCATGATCAACCCCCTGTCCATTCGATTCACCTGGGTCTTCACTAGGTCTTGTCTCTTCATATTGGATTCCTTGTTCATTCTTTGACTCCAAAAATTTTGCATCATCATTTTCCCTGGAAGAATTGTCAATGTCAGATAGATCAGTCAATTCATCAAAGGTGATGTGGGGAGATTCTTCTACCACCTGCCCCTTATCGTTAATGTCACAAACACGATCATTTCAATCAATTTTATTATGAGGTCTGCACAAACCAAGCTCTCTTCTCAATGTAGTAAATCTATCATTACATAGGGACTTAGTGAAAATGTCAACAATCTGTTTTTCAGTTTCAACAAAGTGCAGTTCAAAATTTCCTTTAGTGGCCTCATCTTTTATGAAATGATGCCTGATCTCAATGTGCTTGGTCCTAGAGTGCTGAATCGGATTTTTGGATAAGTTGATAGCACTAGTGTTATCACATAGTATTGAGACACAACCAAGGTCTACGAGGTAGTCCTGGAGTTGGTGTTTAATCCACAACACTTGAGTGCCGCAACTTCCCACATCGACATATTCTACCTCCGCGGTGGAGAGGGCAACTGAGTGCTGTTTCTTGGATGCCCAAGACACCAGACATCCGCCCAAAAATTGGCAGTAACCACTAGTACTTTTCCGATCTAACTTACATCCATCATAATCCGTATCTAAGTATGATATAAGGTCAAACTCACAGGATGCAGGATACCAGAGTCCCCAAGTCTTGTGTGCCTACAAGGTATTTGAGGATACGCTTGACAACACCCAAATGGGATTCTCTAGGACTTGCTTGAAATCTGGCACACATGCATACACTAAATTGTATGTCTGGACGCGATGCAGTGAGATATAGTTGTGATCCGATCATACCTCTGTACAATTTGGCATCTGCCATGTTACCTTTCTCATCCGAATCTAATGACAAGTTTGTGTTCATGGGGGTTGCCAAGGTCTTGCTGTTTTCCATGTTGAATTTTTTCAGCATTTCCTTGATGTACTTGGCTTGATTGATAAAGCATCCTTCCTCACTTTGGGTGACCTGCAGACTAAGAAAAAATTGAAGATCTCCCATTAGACTCATTTCAAATTCCTTAGTCATGAGGTGAGCAAATTCTTTGCACATTTGAGATTCAGTGGATCTAAACACTATGTCATCGACGTAAATTTGAACAATGAGAATATCATTACCTTGTGTTTTGGTAAACAGTGTTTGATCTATCTTACCTCTTGAATATCCTTTACCTGTGAGAAAAGAGCTTAGTCGGTCATACCAAGCACGCGGTGCCTGTTTCAAGCCATACAAAGTTTTGTCCTGTTTGAAGACATGGTTAGGAAAATCATTAGATTCAAAGCCTGGAGGTTGTTCTACATATACTTCCTCTTTTATTAGGCCATTCAGAATGCACTTTTTACATCCGCTGCAACTTCATTTGATGAGACGATGCAAATGCAAGTAAAATTCTAATTGCTTCTAACCTTGCAATAGGGGCATATGACTCCTCGAAGTCAATTTCGAGCTCTTGATTATACACCCCTTGGCTACCAATCTGGCCTTGTTTCTTACAATCTTCCCTTCTTCACTTAGCTTATTTCTAAAGACCCATCTAGTGCCAATAACTGAGTGTGAGGTAGGTCTAGGAACTAAGTGCCACACCTTATTTCTTTCAAACTGATTTAATTCTTCATACATGGCGTTAATCCATGATTCATCTTTTAAGGCCTCCTCTACATTTCTTGGTTCAATTTGTGAGACAAGTGCTAATTGGTCTTGTTCTTCAACTCCTCTAAAGTGAGACCTGGTTTTAGGAGGATCATTCAATCTAGCAATTATGCTGTCTAAAGGATGATCCTTAAGCACTCTTATATTGGTGAGATTATTACCTTCAGTAGCATGATCAACCCCCTGTCCATTCGATTCACCTGGGTCTTCACTAGGTCTTGTCTCTTCATATTGGATTCCTTGTTCATTCTTTGACTCCAAAAATTTTGCATCATCATTTTCCCTGGAAGAATTGTCAATGTCCGACAGATCATTCAATTCATCAAAGGTGATGTGGGGAGATTCTTCTACCACCTGCCCCTTAACGTTAATGTTACAAACACAATCATTTCAATCAATTTTATTGTGAGGTCTGCACAAACCAAGCTCTCTTCTCAATGCAGTAAATCTATCATTACATAGGGGCTTAGTGAAAATGTCAGCAATCTGTTTTTCAGTTTCAACAAAGTGCAGTTCAAAATTTCCTTTAGTGACCTCATCTTTTATGAAATGATGCCTGATCTCAATGTGCTTGGTCCTAGAGTGCTGAATCAGATTTTTGGATAAGTTGATAGCACTAGTGTTATCACACAGTATTGAGACACAACCAAGGTCTACGAGGTAGTCTTGGAGTTGGTGTTTAATCCACAACACTTGAGTGCCGCAACTTCCCACATCGACATATTCTACCTCCGCGGTGGAGAGGGCAATCGAGTGCTGTTTCTTGCATGCCCAAGACACCAGACATCTACCCAAAAACTGGCAATAACCATTAGTACTTTTCCGATCTAACTTACATCCATCATAATCCGCATCTGAGTATGATATAAGGTCAAACTCACAGGATGCAGGATACCAGAGTCCCAAGTCTTGTGTGCCTACAAGGTATCTGAGGATACGCTTGACATCACCCAAATGGGATTCTCTAGGACTTGCTTGAAATCTGGCACACATGCATACACTAAATTGTATGTCTGGACGGGATGCAGTGAGATATAGTAGGGATCTGATCATATCTCTGTACAATTTTGCATCTACCATGTTACCTTTCTCATCCGAATCCAATGACAAATTTGTGTTCATGGGGGTTGCCAAGGTCTTGCAGTTTTCCATGTTGATTTTTTTCAGCATTTCCTTGATGTACTTCTCTTGATTGATAAAGCATCCTTCCTCACTTTGGGTGACCTGCAGACTAAGAAAAAATTGAAGATCTCCCGTTAGACTCATTTTAAATTCCTTAGTCATGAGGTGAGCAAATTCTTTGCACATTTGAGGTTCAGTGGATCTAAACACTATGTCATCGACGTAAATTTGAACAACGAGAATATCATTACCTTGTGTTTTGGTAAACAGTGTTTGATCTACCTTACCTCTTGAATATCCTTTACCTGTGAGGAAAGAGCTTAGCCGGTCATACCAAGCACGCGGTGCCTGTTTCAGGCCATACAAAGCTTTGTCCAGTTTGAAGACATGGTTAGGAAAATCATTAGATTCAAAGCCTGGAGGTTGTTCTACATATACTTCCTCTTTTATTAGGCCATTCAGAAATGCACTTTTTACATCCATCTGTTGCAACTTCATTTGATGAGACGATGCAAATGCAAGTAAAATTCTAATTGCTTCTAACCTTGCAATAGGGGCATATGACTCCTCGAAGTCAATTTCGAGCTCTTGATTATACCCCTTGGCTACCAATCTGGCCTTGTTTCTTACAATCTTCCCTTCTTCACTTAGCTTATTTATAAAAACCCATCTAGTACCAATAACTGAATGTGAGGTAGGTCTAGGAACTAAGTGCCACACCTTATTTCTTTCAAACTGATTTAATTCGTCATGCATGGCGTTAATCCATGATTCATCTGTTAAGGCCTCCTCTACATTTCTTGGTTCAATTTGTGAGACAAGTGCTACTTGGTCTTGTTCTTCAACTCCTCTAAAGTGAGACTTGGTTTTAGGAGGATCATTCAATGTACCCATTATGCTGTCTAAAAGATGATCCTTAAGCACTCTTATATTGGTGAGATTATTACCTTCAGTAGCATGATCAACCCCCTGTCCATTCGATTCACCTGGGTCTTCACTAGGTCTTGTCTCTTCATATTGGATTCCTTGTTCATTCTTCGACTCCAAAAATTTTGCATCATCATTTTCCCTGGAAGAATTGTCAATGTCAGACAAATCATTCAATTCATCAAATGTGATGTGGGGAGATTCTTCTACCACCTGCCCCTTATCGTTAATGTCACAAACACGATCATTTCAATCAATTTTATTGTGAGGTCTGCACAAACCAAGTTCTCTTCTCAATGTAGTAAATCTATCATTACATAGGGGCTTAGTGAAAATGTCAACAATCTGTTTTTCAGTTTCAACAAAGTGCAGTTCAAAATTTCCTTTAGTGGCCTCATCTTTTATGAAATGATGCCTGATCTCAATGTGCTTGGTCCTAGAGTGCTGAATCGGATTTTTGGATAAGTTGATAGCACTAGTGTTATCACACAGTATTGAGACACAACCAAGGTCTACGAGGTAGTCCTGGAGTTGGTGTTTAATCCACAACACTTGAGTGCCGCAACTTCCCACATCGACATATTCTACCTCCGCGGTGGAGAGGGCAACTGAGTGCTGTTTCTTGGATGCCCAAGACACCAGACATCCGCCCAAAAATTGGCAGTAACCACTAGTACTTTTCCGATCTAATTTTCATCCATCATAATCCGCATCTGAGTATGATATAAGGTCAAACTCACAGGATGCAAGATACCAGAGTCCCAAGTCTTGTGTGCCTACAAGGTATCTGAGGATACGCTTGATAGCACCCAAATGGGATTCTCTAGGACTTGCTTGAAATCTGGCACACATGCATACACTAAATTGTATGTCTGGACGGGATGCAGTGAGATATAGTAGGGATCCGATCATACCTCTGTACAATTTTGCATCTACCATGTTACCTTTCTCATCCGAATCCAATGACAAATTTGTGTTCATGGGGGTTGCCAAGGTCTTGCTGTTTTCCATGTTGAATTTTTTCAGCATTTCCTTGATGTACTTGGCTTGATTGATAAAGCATCCTTCCTCACTTTGGGTGACCTGCAGACTAAGAAAAAATTGAAGATCTCCCATTAGACTCATTTCAAATTCCTTAGTCATGAGGTGAGCAAATTCTTTGCACATTTGAGGTTTAGTGGATCTAAACACTATGTCATCGACGTAAATTTGAACAACGAGAATATCATTACCTTGTGTTTTGGTAAACAGTGTTTGATCTACCTTACCTCTTGAATATCCTTTACCTGTGAGGAAAGAGCTTAGCCAGTCATACCAAGCACGCGGTGCCTGTTTCAAGCCATACAAAGCTTTGTCCAGTTTGAAGACATGGTTAGGAAAATCATTAGATTCAAAGCCTGGAGGTTGTTCTACATATACTTCCTCTTTTATTAGGCCATTTAAAAATGCACTTTTTACATCCATTTGCTGCAACTTCATTTGATGAGACGATGCAAATGCAAGTAAAATTCTAATTGCTTCTAACCTTGCAATAGGGGCATATGACTCCTCGAAGTCAATTTCGAGCTCTTGATTGTACCCCTTGGCTACCAATCTGGCCTTGTTTCTTACAATCTTCTCTTCTTCACTTAGCTTATTTCTAAAGACCCATCTAGTACCAATAACTGAATGTGAGGTAGGTCTAGGAACTAAGTGCCACACCTTATTTCTTTCAAACTGATTTAATTCTTCATGCATGGCGTTAATCCATGATTCATCTTTTAAGGCCTCCTCTACATTTCTTGGTTCAATTTGTGAGACAAGTGCTAATTGGTCTTGTTCTTCAACTCCTCTAAAGTGAGACTTGGTTTTAGGAGGATCATTCAATCTACCAATTATGCTGTCTAAAAGATGATCCTTAAGCACTCTTATATTGGTGAGATTATTACCTTCAGTAGCATGATCAACCCCCTGTCCATTCGATTCACCTGGGTCTTCTCTAGGTCTTGTCTCTTCATATTGGATTCCTTGTTCATTCTTTGACTCCAAAAATTTTGCATCATCATTTTCCCTGGAAGAATTGTCAATGTCAGATAGATCATTCAATTCATCAAAGGTGATGTGGGGAGATTCTTCTACCACCTGCCCCTTATCGTTAATGTCACAAACACGATCATTTCAATCAATTTTATTGTGAGGTCTGCACAAACCAAGCTCTCTTCTCAATGTAGTAAATCTATCATTACATAGGGGCTTAGTGAAAATGTCAGCAATATGTTTTTCAGTTTCAACAAAGTGCAGTTCAAAATTTCCTTTAGTGGCCTCATCTTTTATGAAATGATGCCTGATCTCAATGTGCTTGATCCTAGAGTGCTGAATCGGATTTTTGGATAGGTTGATAGCACTAGTGTTATCACACAGTATTGAGACACAACCAAGGTCTACGAGGTAGTCCTGGAGTTGGTGTTTAATCCACAACACTTGAGTGCCGCAACTTCCCACATCGACATATTCTACCTCCGCGGTGGAGAGGGCAACTGAGTGCTGTTTCTTGGATGCCCAAGACACCAGACATCCGCCCAAAAATTGGCAGTAACCACTAGTACTTTTCCGATCTAACTTTCATCCATCATAATCCGCATCTGAGTATGATATAAGGTCAAACTCACAGGATGCAGGATACCAGAGTCCCAAGTCTTGTGTGCCTACAAGGTATCTGAGGATACGCTTGATAGCACCCAAATGGGATTCTCTAGGACTTGCTTGAAATCTGGCACACATGCATACACTAAATTGTATGTCTGGACGGGATGCAGTGAGATATAGTAGGGATCCGATCATACCTCTGTACAATTTTGCATCTACCATGTTACCTTTCTCATCCGAATCCAATGACAAATTTGTGTTCATGGGGGTTGCCAAGGTCTTGCTGTTTTCCATGTTGAATTTTTTCAGCATTTCCTTGATGTACTTGGCTTGATTGATAAAGCATCCTTCCTCACTTTGGGTGACCTGTAGACTAAGAAAAAATTGAAGATCTCCCATTAGACTCATTTCAAATTCCTTAGTCATGAGGTGAGCAAATTCTTTGCACATTTGAGGTTCAGTGGATCTAAACACTATGTCATCGACGTAAATTTGAACAACGAGAATATCATTACCTTGTGTTTTGGTAAACAGTGCTTGATCTACCTTACCTCTTGAATATCCTTTACCTGTGAGGAAAGAGCTTAGCCAGTCATACCAAGCACGCGGTGCCTGTTTCAAGCCATACAAAGCTTTGTCCAGTTTGAAGACATGGTTAGGAAAATCATTAGATTCAAAGCCTGGAGGTTGTTCTACATATACTTCCTCTTTTATTAGGCCATTTAGAAATGCACTTTTTACATCCATTTGCTGCAACTTCATTTGATGAGACGATGCAAATGCAAGTAAAATTCTAATTGCTTCTAACCTTGCAATAGGGGCATATGACTCCTCGAAGTCAATTTCGAGCTCTTGATTATACCCCTTGGCTACCAATCTGGCCTTGTTTCTTACAATCTTCGCTTCTTCACTTAGCTTATTTCTAAAGACCCATCTAGTACCAATAACTGAATGTGAGGTAGGTCTAGGAACTAAGTGCCACACCTTATTTCTTTCAAACTGATTTAATTCTTCATGCATGGCGTTAATCCATGATTCATCTTTTAAGGCCTCCTCTATATTTCTTGGTTCAATTTGTGAGACAAGTGCTAATTGGTCTTGTTCTTCAACTCCTCTAAAGTGAGACTTGGTTTTAGGAGGATCATTCAATCTACCAATTATGCTGTCTAAAAGATGATCCTTAAGCACTCTTATATTGGTGAGATTATTACCTTCAGTAGCATGATCAACCCCCTGTCCATTCGATTCACCTGGGTCTTCACTAGGTCTTGTCTCTTCATATTGGATTCCTTGTTCATTCTTTGACTCCAAAAATTTTGCATCATCATTTTCCCTGGAAGAATTGTCAATGTCAGATAGATCAGTCAATTCATCAAAGGTGATGTGGGGAGATTCTTCTACCACCTGCCCCTTATCGTTAATGTCACAAACACGATCATTTCAATCAATTTTATTGTGAGGTCTACACAAACCAAGCTCTCTTCTCAATGTAGTAAATCTATCATTACATAGGGGCTTAGTGAAAATGTCTGCAATATGTTTTTCAGTTTCAACAAAGTGCAGTTCAAAATTTCCTTTAGTGGCCTCATCTTTTATGAAATGATGCCTGATCTCAATGTGCTTGGTCCTAGAGTGCTGAATCGGATTTTTGGATAAGTTGATAGCACTAGTGTTATCACACAGTATTGAGACACAACCAAGGTCTACGAGGTAGTCCTGGAGTTGGTGTTTATTCCACAACACTTGAGTGCCGCAACTTTCCACATCGACATATTCTACCTCCGCGGTGGAGAGGGCAACTGAGTGCTGTTTCTTGGATGCCCAAGACACCAGACATCCGCCCAAAAATTGGCAGTAACCACTAGTACTTTTCCGATTTAATTTTCATCCATCATAATCCGCATCTGAGTATGATATAAGGTCAAACTCACAGGATGCAGGATACCAGAGTCCCAAGTCTTGTGTGCCTACAAGGTATCTGAGGATACGCTTGACATCACCCAAATGGGATTCTCTAGGACTTGCTTGAAATCTGGCACACATGCATACACTAAATTGTATGTCTGGACGGGATGCAGTGAGATATAGTAGGGATCCGATCATACCTCTGTACAATTTTGCATCTACCATGTTACCTTTCTCATCCGAATCCAATGACAAATTTGTGTTCATGGGGGTTGCCAAGGTCTTGCTGTTTTCCATGTTGAATTTTTTCAGCATTTCCTTGATGTACTTGGCTTGATTGATAAAGCATCCTTCCTCACTTTGGGTGACCTGCAGACTAAGAAAAAATTGAAGATCTCCCATTAGACTCATTTCAAATTCCTTAGTCATGAGGTGAGCAAATTCTTTGCACATTTGAGGTTCAGTGGATCTAAACACTATGTCATCGACGTAAATTTGAACAACGAGAATATCATTACCTTGTGTTTTGGTAAACAGTGTTTGATCTACCTTACCTCTTGAATATCCTTTACCTGTGAGGAAAGAGCTTAGCCAGTCATACCAAGCACGCGGTGCCTGTTTCAAGCCATACAAAGCTTTGTCCAGTTTGAAGACATGGTTAGGAAAATCATTAGATTCAAAGCCTGGAGGTTGTTCTACATATACTTCCTCTTTTATTAGGCCATTTAGAAATGCACTTTTTACATCCATTTGCTGTAACTTCATTTGATGAGACGATGCAAATGCAAGTAAAATTCTAATTGCTTCTAACCTTGCAATAGGGGCATATGACTCCTCGAAGTCAATTTCGAGCTCTTGATTATACCCCTTGGCTACCAATCTGGCCTTGTTTCTTACAATCTTCCCTTCTTCACTTAGCTTATTTATAAAAACCCATCTAGTACCAATAACTGAATGTGAGGTAGGTCTAGGAACTAAGTGCCACACCTTATTTCTTTCAAACTGATTTAATTCGTCATGCATGGCGTTAATCCATGATTCATCTGTTAAGGCCTCCTCTACATTTCTTGGTTCAATTTGTGAGACAAGTGCTACTTGGTCTTGTTCTTCAACTCCTCTAAAGTGAGACTTGGTTTTAGGAGGATCATTCAATGTACCCATTATGCTGTCTAAAAGATGATCCTTAAGCACTCTTATATTGGTGAGATTATTACCTTCAGTAGCATGATCAACCCCCTGTCCATTCGATTCACCTGGGTCTTCACTAGGTCTTGTCTCTTCATATTGGATTCCTTGTTCATTCTTCGACTCCAAAAATTTTGCATCATCATTTTCCCTGGAAGAATTGTCAATGTCAGACAAATCATTCAATTCATCAAATGTGATGTGGGGAGATTCTTCTACCACCTGCCCCTTATCGTTAATGTCACAAACACGATCATTTCAATCAATTTTATTGTGAGGTCTGCACAAACCAAGTTCTCTTCTCAATGTAGTAAATCTATCATTACATAGGGGCTTAGTGAAAATGTCAACAATCTGTTTTTCAGTTTCAACAAAGTGCAGTTCAAAATTTCCTTTAGTGGCCTCATCTTTTATGAAATGATGCCTGATCTCAATGTGCTTGATCCTAGAGTGCTGAATCGAATTTTTGGATAGGTTGATAGCACTAGTGTTATCACACAGTATTGAGACACAACCAAGGTCTACGAGGTAGTCCTGGAGTTGGTGTTTAATCCACAACACTTGAGTGCCGCAACTTCCCACATCGACATATTCTACCTCCGCGGTGGAGAGGGCAACTGAGTGCTGTTTCTTGGATGCCCAAGACACCAGACATCCGCCCAAAAATTGGCAGTAACCACTAGTACTTTTCCGATCTAACTTTCATCCATCATAATCCGCATCTGAGTATGATATAAGGTCAAACTCACAGGATGCAGGATACCAGAGTCCCAAGTCTTGTGTGCCTACAAGGTATCTGAGGATACGCTTGATAGCACCCAAATGGGATTCTCTAGGACTTGCTTGAAATCTGGCACACATGCATACACTAAATTGTATGTCTGGACGGGATGCAGTGAGATATAGTAGGGATCCGATCATACCTCTGTACAATTTTGCATCTACCATGTTACCTTTCTCATCCGAATCCAATGACAAATTTGTGTTCATGGGGGTTGCCAAGGTCTTGCTGTTTTCCATGTTGAATTTTTTCAGCATTTCCTTGATGTACTTGGCTTGATTGATAAAGCATCCTTCCTCACTTTGGGTGACCTGTAGACTAAGAAAAAATTGAAGATCTCCCATTAGACTCATTTCAAATTCCTTAGTCATGAGGTGAGCAAATTCTTTGCACATTTGAGGTTCAGTGGATCTAAACACTATGTCATCGACGTAAATTTGAACAACGAGAATATCATTACCTTGTGTTTTGGTAAACAGTGCTTGATCTACCTTACCTCTTGAATATCCTTTACCTGTGAGGAAAGAGCTTAGCCAGTCATACCAAGCACGCGGTGCCTGTTTCAAGCCATACAAAGCTTTGTCCAGTTTGAAGACATGGTTAGGAAAATCATTAGATTCAAAGCCTGGAGGTTGTTCTACATATACTTCCTCTTTTATTAGGCCATTTAGAAATGCACTTTTTACATCCATTTGCTGCAACTTCATTTGATGAGACGATGCAAATGCAAGTAAAATTCTAATTGCTTCTAACCTTGCAATAGGGGCATATGACTCCTCGAAGTCAATTTCGAGCTCTTGATTATACCCCTTGGCTACCAATCTGGCCTTGTTTCTTACAATCTTCTCTTCTTCACTTAGCTTATTTCTAAAGACCCATCTAGTACCAATAACTGAATGTGAGGTAGGTCTAGGAACTAAGTGCCACACCTTATTTCTTTCAAACTGATTTAATTCTTCATGCATGGCGTTAATCCATGATTCATCTTTTAAGGCCTCCTCTACATTTCTTGGTTCAATTTGTGAGACAAGTGCTAATTGGTCTTGTTCTTCAACTCCTCTAAAGTGAGACTTGATTTTAGGAGGATCATTCAATCTACCAATTATGCTGTCTAAAAGATGATCCTTAAGCACTCTTATATTGGTGAGATTATTACCTTCAGTAGCATGATCAACCCCCTGTCCATTCGATTCACCTGGGTCTTCTCTAGGTCTTGTCTCTTCATATTGGATTCCTTGTTCATTCTTTGACTCCAAAAATTTTGCATCATCATTTTCCCTGGAAGAATTGTCAATGTCAGATAGATCATTCAATTCATCAAAGGTGATGTGGGGAGATTCTTCTACCACCTGCCCCTTATCGTTAATGTCACAAACACGATCATTTCAATCAATTTTATTGTGAGGTCTGCACAAACCAAGCTCTCTTCTCAATGTAGTAAATCTATCATTACATAGGGGCTTAGTGAAAATGTCAGCAATATGTTTTTCAGTTTCAACAAAGTGCAGTTCAAAATTTCCTTTAGTGGCCTCATCTTTTATGAAATGATGCCTGATCTCAATGTGCTTGATCCTAGAGTGCTGAATCGGAATTTTGGATAGGTTGATAGCACTAGTGTTATCACACAGTATTGAGACACAACCAAGGTCTACGAGGTAGTCCTGGAGTTGGTGTTTAATCCACAACACTTGAGTGCCGCAACTTCCCACATCGACATATTCTACCTCCGCGGTGGAGAGGGCAACTGAGTGCTGTTTCTTGGATGCCCAAGACACCAGACATCCGCCCAAAAATTGGCAGTAACCACTAGTACTTTTCCGATCTAACTTTCATCCATCATAATCCGCATCTGAGTATGATATAAGGTCAAACTCACAGGATGCAGGATACCAGAGTCCCAAGTCTTGTGTGCCTACAAGGTATCTGAGGATACGTTTGATAGCACCCAAATGGGATTCTCTAGGACTTGCTTGAAATCTGGCACACATGCATACACTAAATTGTATGTCTGGACGGGATGCAGTGAGATATAGTAGGGATCCGATCATACCTCTGTACAATTTTGCATCTACCATGTTACCTTTCTCATCCGAATCCAATGACAAATTTGTGTTCATGGGGGTTGCCAAGGTCTTGCTGTTTTCCATGTTGAATTTTTTCAGCATTTCCTTGATGTACTTGGCTTGATTGATAAAGCATCCTTCCTCACTTTGGGTGACCTGTAGACTAAGAAAAAATTGAAGATCTCCCATTAGACTCATTTCAAATTCCTTAGTCATGAGGTGAGCAAATTCTTTGCACATTTGAGGTTCAGTGGATCTAAACACTATGTCATCGACGTAAATTTGAACAACGAGAATATCATTACCTTGTGTTTTGGTAAACAGTGCTTGATCTACCTTACCTCTTGAATATCCTTTACCTGTGAGGAAAGAGCTTAGCCAGTCATACCAAGCACGCGGTGCCTGTTTCAAGCCATACAAAGCTTTGTCCAGTTTGAAGACATGGTTAGGAAAATCATTAGATTCAAAGTCTGGAGGTTGTTCTACATATACTTCCTCTTTTATTAGGCCATTTAGAAATGCACTTTTTACATCCATTTGCTGCAACTTCATTTGATGAGACGATGCAAATGCAAGTAAAATTCTAATTGCTTCTAACCTTGCAATAGGGGCATATGACTCCTCGAAGTCAATTTCGAGCTCTTGATTATACCCCTTGGCTACCAATCTGGCCTTGTTTCTTACAATCTTCGCTTCTTCACTTAGCTTATTTCTAAAGACCCATCTAGTACCAATAACTGAATGTGAGGTAGGTCTAGGAACTAAGTGCCACACCTTATTTCTTTCAAACTGATTTAATTCTTCATGCATGGCGTTAATCCATGATTCATCTTTTAAGGCCTCCTCTATATTTCTTGGTTCAATTTGTGAGACAAGTGCTAATTGGTCTTGTTCTTCAACTCCTCTAAAGTGAGACTTGGTTTTAGGAGGATCATTCAATCTACCAATTATGCTGTCTAAAAGATGATCCTTAAGCACTCTTATATTGGTGAGATTATTACCTTCAGTAGCATGATCAACCCCCTGTCCATTCGATTCACCTGGGTCTTCACTAGGTCTTGTCTCTTCATATTGGATTCCTTGTTCATTCTTTGACTCCAAAAATTTTGCATCATCATTTTCCCTGGAAGAATTGTCAATGTCAGATAGATCAGTCAATTCATCAAAGGTGATGTGGGGAGATTCTTCTACCACCTGCCCCTTATCGTTAATGTCACAAACACGATCATTTCAATCAATTTTATTGTGAGGTCTACACAAACCAAGCTCTCTTCTCAATGTAGTAAATCTATCATTACATAGGGGCTTAGTGAAAATGTCAGCAATCTGTTTTTCAGTTTCAACAAAGTGCAGTTCAAAATTTCCTTTAGTGGCCTCATCTTTTATGAAATGATGCCTGATCTCAATGTGCTTGGTCTAGAGTGCTGAATCGGATTTTTGGATAAGTTGATAGCACTAGTGTTATCACACAGTATTGAGACACAACCAAGGTCTACGAGGTAGTCCTGGAGTTGGTGTTTATTCTACAACACTTGAGTGCCGCAACTTTCCACATCGACATATTCTACCTCCGCGGTGGAGAGGGCAACTGAGTGCTGTTTCTTGGATGCCCAAGACACCAGACATCCGCCCAAAAATTGGCAGTAACCACTAGTACTTTTCCGATTTAATTTTCATCCATCATAATCCGCATCTGAGTATGATATAAGGTCAAACTCACAGGATGCAGGATACCAGAGTCCCAAGTCTTGTGTGCCTACAAGGTATCTGAGGATACGCTTGACATCACCCAAATGGGATTCTCTAGGACTTGCTTGAAATCTGGCACACATGCATACACTAAATTGTATGTCTGGACGGGATGCAGTGAGATATAGTAGGGATCCGATCATACCTCTGTACAATTTTGCATCTACCATGTTACCTTTCTCATCCGAATCCAATGACAAATTTGTGTTCATGGGGGTTGCCAAGGTCTTGCTGTTTTCCATGTTGAATTTTTTCAGCATTTCCTTGATGTACTTGGCTTGATTGATAAAGCATCCTTCCTCACTTTGGGTGACCTGCAGACTAAGAAAAAATTGTAGATCTCCCATTAGACTCATTTCAAATTCCTTAGTCATGAGGTGAGCAAATTCTTTGCACATTTGAGGTTCAGTGGATCTAAACACTATGTCATCGACGTAAATTTGAACAACGAGAATATCATTACCTTGTGTTTTGGTAAACAGTGTTTGATCTACCTTACCTCTTGAATATCCTTTACCTGTGAGGAAAGAGCTTAGCCAGTCATACCAAGCACGCGGTGCCTGTTTCAAGCCATACAAAGCTTTGTCCAGTTTGAAGACATGGTTAGGAAAATCATTAGATTCAAAGCCTGGAGGTTGTTCTACATATACTTCCTCTTTTATTAGGCCATTTAGAAATGCACTTTTTACATCCATTTGCTGCAACTTCATTTGATGAGACGATGCAAATGCAAGTAAAATTCTAATTGCTTCTAATCTTGCAATAGGGGCATATGACTCCTCGAAGTCAATTTCGAGCTCTTGATTATACCCCTTGGCTACCAATCTGGCCTTGTTTCTTACGATCTTCTCTTCTTCACTTAGCTTATTTCTAAAGACCCATCTAGTACCAATAACTGAATGTGAGGTAGGTCTAGGAACTAAGTGCCACACCTTATTTCTTTCAAACTGATTTAATTCTTCATGCATGGCGTTAATCCATGATTCATCTTTTAAGGCCTCCTCTACATTTCTTGGTTCAATTTGTGAGACAAGTGCTAATTGGTCTTGTTCTTCAACTCCTCTAAAGTGAGACTTGGTTTTAGGAGGATCATTCAATCTACCAATTATGCTGTCTAAAAGATGATCCTTAAGCACTCTTATATTGGTGAGATTATTACCTTCAGTAGCATGATCAACCCCCTGTCCATTCGATTCACCTGGGTCTTCTCTAGGTCTTGTCTCTTCATATTGGATTCCTTGTTCATTCTTTGACTCCAAAAATTTTGCATCATCATTTTCCCTGGAAGAATTGTCAATGTCAGATAGATCATTCAATTCATCAAAGGTGATGTGGGGAGATTCTTCTACCACCTGCCCCTTATCGTTAATGTCACAAACACGATCATTTCAATCAATTTTATTGTGAGGTCTGCACAAACCAAGCTCTCTTCTCAATGTAGTAAATCTATCATTACATAGGGGCTTAGTGAAAATGTCAGCAATATGTTTTTCAGTTTCAACAAAGTGCAGTTCAAAATTTCCTTTAGTGGCCTCATCTTTTATGAAATGATGCCTGATCTCAATGTGCTTGGTCCTAGAGTGCTGAATCGGATTTTTGGATAAGTTGATAGCACTAGTGTTATCACACAGTATTGAGACACAACCAAGGTCTACGAGGTAGTCCTGGAGTTGGTGTTTAATCCACAACACTTGAGTGCCGCAACTTCCCACATCGACATATTCTACCTCCGCGGTGGAGAGGGCAACTGAGTGCTGTTTCTTGGATGCCCAAGACACCAGACATCCGCCCAAAAACTGGCAGTAACCACTAGTACTTTTCCGATCTAACTTACATCCATCATAATCCGTATCTAAGTATGATATAAGGTCAAACTCACAGGATGCAGGATACCAGAGTCCCAAGTCTTGTGTGCCTACAAGGTATTTGAGGATACGCTTGACAACACCCAAATGGGATTCTCTAGGACTTGCTTGAAATCTGGCACACATGCATACACTAAATTGTATGTCTGGACGCGATGCAGTGAGATATAGTTGGGATCCGATCATACCTCTGTACAATTTTGCATCTACCATGTTACCTTTCTCATCCGAATCTAATGACAAATTTGTGTTCATGGGGGTTGCCAAGGTCTTTCTGTTTTCCATGTTGAATTTTTTCAGCATTTCCTTGATGTACTTGGCTTGATTGATAAAGCATCCTTCCTCACTTTGGGTGACCTGCAGACTAAGAAAAAATTGAAGATCTCCCATTAGACTCATTTCAAATTCCTTAGTCATGAGGTGAGCAAATTCTTTGCACATTTGAGATTCAGTGGATCTAAACACTATGTCATCGACGTAAATTTGAACAATGAGAATATCATTACCTTGTGTTTTGGTAAACAGTGTTTGATCTATCTTACCTCTTGAATATCCTTTACCTGTGAGAAAAGAGCTTAGTCGGTCATACCAAGCACGCGGTGCCTGTTTCAAGCCATACAAAGTTTTGTCCAGTTTGAAGACATGGTTAGGAAAATCATTAGATTCAAAGCCCGGAGGTTGTTCTACATATACTTCCTCTTTTATTAGGCCATTCAGAAATGCACTTTTTACATCCGCTGCAACTTCATTTGATGAGACGATGCAAATGCAAGTAAAATTCTAATTGCTTCTAACCTTGCAATAGGGGCATATGACTCCTCGAAGTCAATTTCGAGCTCTTGATTATACACCCCTTGGCTACCAATCTGGCCTTGTTTCTTACAATCTTCCCTTCTTCACTTAGCTTATTTCTAAAGACCCATCTAGTACCAATAACTGAGTGTGAGGTAGGTCTAGGAACTAAGTGCCACACCTTATTTCTTTCAAACTGATTTAATTCTTCATACATGGCGTTAATCCATGATTCATCTTTTAAGGCCTCCTCTACATTTCTTGGTTCAATTTGTGAGACAAGTGCTAATTGGTCTTGTTCTTCAACTCCTCTAAAGTGAGACCTGGTTTTAGGAGGATCATTCAATCTACCAATTATGCTGTCTAAAGGATGATCCTTAAGCACTCTTATATTGGTGAGATTATTACCTTCAGTAGCATGATCAACCCCCTGTCCATTCGATTCACCTGGGTCTTCACTAGGTCTTGTCTCTTCATATTGGATTCCTTGTTCATTCTTTGACTCCAAAAATTTTGCATCATCATTTTCCCTGGAAGAATTGTCAATGTCAGATAGATCATTCAATTCATCAAAGGTGATGTGGGGAGATTCTTCTACCACCTGCCCCTTATCGTTAATGTCACAAACACGATCATTTCAATCAATTTTATTGTGAGGTCTGCACAAACCAAGCTCTCTTCTCAATGTAGTAAATCTATCATTACATAGGGGCTTAGTGAAAATGTCAGCAATATGTTTTTCAGTTTCAACAAAGTGCAGTTCAAAATTTCCTTTAGTGGCCTCATCTTTTATGAAATGATGCCTGATCTCAATGTGCTTGGTCCTAGAGTGCTGAATCGGATTTTTGGATAAGTTGATAGCACTAGTGTTATCACACAGTATTGAGACACAACCAAGGTCTACGAGGTAGTCCTGGAGTTGGTGTTTAATCCACAACACTTGAGTGCCGCAACTTCCCACATCGACATATTCTACCTCCGCGGTGGAGAGGGCAACTGAGTGCTGTTTCTTGGATGCCCAAGACACCAGACATCCGCCCAAAAACTGGCAGTAACCACTAGTACTTTTTCGATCTAACTTACATCCATCATAATCCGTATCTAAGTATGATATAAGGTCAAACTCACAGGATGCAGGATACCAGAGTCCCAAGTCTTGTGTGCCTACAAGGTATTTGAGGATACGCTTGACAACACCCAAATGGGATTCTCTAGGACTTGCTTGAAATCTGGCACACATGCATACACTAAATTGTATGTCTGGACGCGATGCAGTGAGATATAGTTGGGATCCGATCATACCTCTGTACAATTTTGCATCTACCATGTTACCTTTCTCATCCGAATCTAATGACAAATTTGTGTTCATGGGGGTTGCCAAGGTCTTTCTGTTTTCCATGTTGAATTTTTTCAGCATTTCCTTGATGTACTTGGCTTGATTGATAAAGCATCCTTCCTCACTTTGGGTGACCTGCAGACTAAGAAAAAATTGAAGATCTCCCATTAGACTCATTTCAAATTCCTTAGTCATGAGGTGAGCAAATTCTTTGCACATTTGAGATTCAGTGGATCTAAACACTATGTCATCGACGTAAATTTGAACAATGAGAATATCATTACCTTGTGTTTTGGTAAACAGTGTTTGATCTATCTTACCTCTTGAATATCCTTTACCTGTGAGAAAAGAGCTTAGTCGGTCATACCAAGCACGCGGTGCCTGTTTCAAGCCATACAAAGTTTTGTCCAGTTTGAAGACATGGTTAGGAAAATCATTAGATTCAAAGCCCGGAGGTTGTTCTACATATACTTCCTCTTTTATTAGGCCATTCAGAAATGCACTTTTTACATCCATCTGTTGCAACTTCATTTGATGAGACGATGCAAATGCAAGTAAAATTCTAATTGCTTCTAACCTTGCAATAGGGGCATATGACTCCTCGAAGTCAATTTCGAGCTCTTGATTATACCCCTTGGCTACCAATCTGGCCTTGTTTCTTACAATCTTCCCTTCTTCACTTAGCTTATTTATAAAGACCCATCTAGTACCAATAACTGAATGTGAGGTAGGTCTAGGAACTAAGTGCCACACCTTATTTCTTTCAAACTGATTTAATTCGTCATGCATGGCGTTAATCCATGATTCATCTGTTAAGGCCTCCTCTACATTTCTTGGTTCAATTTGTGAGACAAGTGCTAATTGGTCTTGTTCTTCAACTCCTCTAAAGTGAGACTTGGTTTTAGGAGGATCATTCAATCTACCAATTATGCTGTCTAAAAGATGATCCTTAAGCACTCTTATATTGGTGAGATTATTACCTTCAGTAGCATGATCAACCCCCTGTCCATTCGATTCACCTGGGTCTTCACTAGGTCTTGTCTCTTCATATTGGATTCCTTGTTCATTCTTCGACTCCAAAAATTTTGCATCATCATTTTCCCTGGAAGAATTGTCAATGTCAGACAGATCATTCAATTCATCAAAGGTGATGTGGGGAGATTCTTCCACCACCTGCCCCTTAACGTTAATGTCACAAACACAATCATTTCAATCAATTTTATTGTGAGGTCTGCACAAACCAAGCTATCTTCTCAATGTAGTAAATCTATCATTACATAGGGGCTTAGTGAAAATGTCAGCAATCTGTTTTTCAGTTTCAACAAAGTGCAGTTCAAAATTTCCTTTAGTGACCTCATCTTTTATGAAATGATGCCTGATCTCAATGTGCTTGGACCTAGAGTGCTGAATCAGATTTTTGGATAAGTTGATAGCACTAGTGTTATCACACAGTATTGAGACACAACCAATGTCTACGAGGTAGTCTTGGAGTTGGTGTTTAATCCACAACACTTGAGTGCCGCAACTTCCCACATCGACATATTCTACCTCCGCGGTGGAGAGGGCAACCGAGTGCTGTTTCTTGGATGCCCAAGACACTAGACAGCTACCCAAAAACTGGCAATAACCATTAGTACTTTTCCGATCTAACTTACATCCATCATAATCCGCATCTGAGTATGATATAAGGTCAAACTCACAGGATGCAGGATACCAGAGTCCCAAGTCTTGTGTGCCTACAAGGTATCTGAGGATACGCTTGACATCACCCAAATGGGATTCTCTAGGACTTGCTTGAAATCTGGCACACATGCATACACTAAATTGTATGTCTGGACGGGATGCAGTGAGATATAGTAGGGATCTGATCATATCTCTGTACAATTTTGCATCTACCATGTTACCTTTCTCATCCGAATCCAATGACAAATTTGTGTTCATGGGGGTTGCCAAGGTCTTGCTGTTTTCCATTGTTGGCAACATTTTTTGCCCACTACATACGAGGTGAACTACTACTTAAGCTCACCACTGCAGAAAGGGGTGACTAGAACTCCCCGAGGTGGACTGCAGCAACATTAGACCTGCCCGGAGTGGCCAAGACCCGCCCGGGGTGGACATCAACAGACCCGCCCGGGGCGTACAGCAACAAACCTGCCCCGGGTGGCCAAGACCCCCCCGGGGTGGACAGCAGGGACCCGCCCGGGGCCAGCCACCCCCGGGCAGGTCCCCCCGCGGCTGCACGGGCGGGAGGAACCCGCCCGGGGTCGGCTCGCCCCGGGCAGGCCCGCCCGGGGTTGGCCCACCCCGGGCAGACCCGCCCGGGGTCGGCTGGCCCCGGGCAGGCCCGCCCGGGGTGGCTCCTCCCCGGGCGGGACCTGCCCGGGACCCCCCGACCCCGGGCAGGTCCGCGCGGACCCGCCCGGGGCGGGGCTGTCCCGGGCCGGTCCCGGGGTCTCCGTCTGCCCATCATAAAAAAAAAAGAAAGAAAAGAGGGGGGGAACCTGCCCGGGGTGGCTTTGACCCGCCCGGGTTCGGCCCACCCCGGGCCGGTCCCTCACCTTCTATAAATACCCCCTACGGGGCTCATTTGAGGGGGGACTTTTTTTTGGAGAGAGAGGACGACTTGTGAAGAGAAGAAATCTTTTGTTCGTTGTCTTGGCCTATTTGGGGTATGTGACACCCCGGGCTTTGTCATTATGCCCCTACGTGGGCTTTGTCATTATGCCCCTACGTGGGCGTTGTTGTTGTGCCCCTACGTGGGTCTTGTATTTATGTCCCTACGTGGGTTTTGTCGTTATGCCCCTACGTGGGCGTGGTTGTTAAGTACCCTTTGGAGGAGACAACGAGACAAGGAGAAAAGCTATTACAAGCTGCCTACAGAAGACACTTGAAGCCTTTGTTCGTTTGTTTCGGCCCGTGTGGGGTAAGTCCCCGGGTCTTGTATTTATGCCCCTACGGGGTATATTTACGTTTATGCCCCTCAGCGGGCCATGTTGTTAATTACGCCTCTTAGTGGGCCATGTTTGTAAGTCTTTACGTCCCGGGACGACTAAGTCATGTAATTCTGCCTTTATAATGGAGAAATTACAAAAATGTCCTCCCCGGGACCGTCAAAGACCAAAGTCCTGTAATTTGCAGTTATACCCTGCAATCTTTTGTAATTCGGGCTACGCCCCTACTTCCCGCGTTGGTGCGGATCTTTGTACAGTCGACAACTCGCCGACAATCCTTGTACCCATTTGGGCCATAAATGCAATCTATGACTCCATATGTCTTCTTTATGCATTGACTGGGGAAAATTACAAGAAAACCCCCGACTTGTCAAAACTGCACATATACCCCTCCTTCGGCCAAATTGACAGATGTGTGTCTTCTATGAAGTCCCTTGTCATTCCTTCGCTCCGGAAGTGTTGTCAGCTCAGTCCAACACTCGGGTATCATCTCAAACCTAGGTCTAGGGTCTGGTAAAATTACCAAAATACCCCTGTGACTTAAAAATGACCTCAGAGCCCTTGAAACCCTCCAGAAACGGCTTCTATGCCTTGGGGAGTCAGGAACCCGATCCTACTTCCGTTCCAGCCCAGAAATTTCATAAATGCCCCTGGCCTGGGAAAATTACCAAAATACCCCTGGGGTGGTAAAATTACCAAAATACCCTCGGGGTCCAGAAAACTTCTCTCTACTTCAAAAACGCCTACGGCTTCCGCATATTTGCGTCTTTATTCCTAAATCTTAGGGTTTTGTTCAGACTTAGCCCTAACTCTATTAATGTGTTGGTGGTAAATGAGTGGTCATGGAGAGTCTCTCGAGTGAGCTTGCCCTCCACATCAGAACCTCTATAGAAGACTTTGGAACTTCTTTGACAGTCAAACAAAGGTGTTCGGACGTTAGGCCGATGTAAATCAACACTGACTCCGGTCAGTGGGGAAAGGTCCAGCACTCGAACCCAAATCGTCTGATACGACGCGCACCCACGGAACCCTCTCTACGCAGAGGAGTGTTTCTTTTCAAAAAGAACGAAAATCTACCTTTTATCTACGATAAAAGTCGATTAGATTTTTTCCGTGTCTCACAGACTGGCACGCCCGGTGGGACTTTTCCGCCTTTCTTCTTTCTGTCAAAGAAAGTCTCTAAACCTTCCTCAAGGTTCTGATTGCCCCTCTTCCTCTTACAGGACGGGAAGAGGAGGGCACATCTCTCGGTTCATTTGAGAGTTCTTTGTGCATTCGCACGCCACTCCTTGTGTGCTACGCACCACCACCACCAACAACAGCACAGCGATGGCTGCCGTTACCTACGGCCCCGAGATCGTTGCCAACCACGCCAGGATCGGCTACCTGGCAACACCACTTGTTTTCGGCGACTTCCTAGAGGTCGTCGGCTCGCCCTTCTTCTTGGGCGTGGTGCCAGTGGCTGAAGTCAGTTCAGCCGCTCCTGCAGTACTAACAGTCGCCGAGGGTGTCAGACCCTCTACTGCAGCAACTGGCCGGGTCAGTCCGGTCAACAAGCCAGCCGTCGGGGGTGTCAGGCCCTCGGCCCCTTCAACCGGCCGGGTCCGCCCGGTCAGGAAGACAACGGTCGGAGGCGTCAGGCCTTCGACTCCAGCAACTGGCCGGGTCAGTCCGGTCGACAAGACGACTGTCGGGGGTGTCAGGCCCTCGACTCCTTCAACTGGCCGGGTCCGCCCGGTCAAAAAGACAACTATCGGAGGCGTCAGGCCTTCGACTCCAGCAACTTGCCGGGTTAGTCCGGTCAGCAAGGTCGTCTCTGAGGGTGTTGGGCCCTCTACTTCATCAACTGGCCGAGTCCATCCGGTCAATTCTCCAACTGTTAAGGGTGTCAAGCCCTTCATCCCGACAACCAGCCGAGCTCCCTTGGCTGCTACGTCAATCGCCGGAGGTGTCAGGCCTTCTGCCCCAGCTGTTGGCCGAGTCTTCTCGGTCAATCATATCACTACTGGCGTCGCTCATGTTCAACGGGGGCAACGCCGCCGCCGCAATGGCGCCAAATCTACTGCGGTCACCCTCAGAGGTACTGCCCCTGCTCAACGGGGGCAACGCCGCCGTCGTCAAGATGACGCCATGCCTATGGCGGGCGCCAACACTGCCGCTCCTACCCAATGGGGGCAACGCCGAAGCCGCAAGGGTGCAAGGCCCGAAGCGGCTGTCTCGCGCTCCGGCAAGACGGTAATTGTCGGAGACATCCGCATCCGGCTCGATGGAGGCGAGCCGATTCTGCCACGGGATCGTCATGTCCCGACTATTTCTACCTCCAATCGCTTCGAGCCCCTCCGGCAAGTACGGGAGGACGGAGCGAAGAAAAAGAAGCCTGCCGTATCGGCGGCAATCCAGGGTCCTCTTCAACGGCCCAAGCCACGAGCTCCCCGTCCAAGGACAGGGGGCAACCCAATTGAGGAGCATCAGCTCCATTTGAAGAAGATCTGGGTCACCAAGGAGGAGGCCCAAATCATAAGGCGCGCGAGGGCGGAGGAGCCCTTCCGCATGTCAGAGCTTCAGCGGATGCGGGGTCCGCCAAGCGCAGAGGCCTCGACGTCTGCGAGATTTACATCTCAACCCCTACGAGAACAAAGGCGCCTGCTGCAGTTCCTGGAGAGCATTGATCAGCAGTTGTCCACTTTCCCCTTTGGCTCATTTGCCAGGGGGTTAGCTCCATCCCACATACGGGAGGTGGGTATATCACCCACGGGTCGGGCCCCGCTCGGGGGTTGGCTCTCTGAAGAGTCCTCGGATTCATCTGAAGACGAGGAGGACTCACCGGAAGATGTGGAGGCTCCACTTCAAGTCGAGCTCCCAGAGAAATTATACTCCTTCCCTTTAGAGAAAACCCCCAATATCTTCTTCGCATGTCAGAGGGCGGGGTTGATTAGCCCATCACCCATGGAGCAAACACCAGGTGCTGCTTTTCATCAGGGCTATTGCTCCTACCATGAAGTTGTTGGCCACATCATCCACAACTGTGAACCATTCAAGGACCTCGCTGAGGACTTGATCAAGCGAGGGAAGGTCAACATGGGTGAATTCCTGGTCGACTCACCGCAGCCGCATGCACGAAGGAGTCTTCACTTCTATGTCAACGTCATTCACGCTGCAGCAGCCTTCCAGTTCCCCGAGCCGCAGGAGGAGGGAGTCAGTTCCCAGGGAGCCAGTTCCCAATCGCCCAAGTCCACACTATGGTGTCTAGGGTGGCGACCATCTCATCAGTGTTCTTTTCCTAAGGAAGACACTGAGAAGATTTTTGACAAACTTCTGGAGGATGGCTGGGTGCTGACACATGACCCGCCGTCTTATTACAATGAGACGGCCAAGAGACACCCCCGCTATTGCAAGTATCATGCAAGGGTGTCTCACTCCACTCGGCATTGCCCAGAGGTTCAAGACTTCATCGAAGCCCTCATCCAGAGAGGGGTTATCGATACTCAGGGGAACTCCATGACGAGGTTGCGCCTTGCAGAGGCCGCCAGGGAGACTCTCCAGCAGGCCCGGCGAGAAACCGAAGCTTTTTCCCGATTAGCCCGGCCAAGTGAGCCCGCGGAAAATGATGAATTCCCATTACTCACTAAAGGCAAGGCCACCTATAAAGGGCCTAAGGTCCAGAACCCAGGAAGCCAAGCTGTGGGAGAGAGTTCCAAGGCCCGTCCCAAGTCGAGTCAGCCTGGCATCGTCATAAGAGAGAACTCTCGGCCAGATAACAAAGGCAAAGCCAATGCGTCAGAGCCTTCAGCCAAAGTTCCTGCCAAGTCAGCAAGGCCATTAGTCGGGGAGAGGACTCAACTCCTTGAGCCCGCAAAGATCTCGGCTAAGACCTCTGTCAGCCCAGCGAGGCCGCCTATTGTAGAAAGGCCTCAGCAGCTCAAGCAAGCCAACCCACCCGTCCAAGCAAAGTCGGTGGAACCTCAAAGCTCCCAGAGGCCCCACTGCGGACTGGCAGAATTCCAGGAATTGCCTCCTGAAATAATTGCTCAGGCAATCAATGCCACCTTCCAAGCTCAGCCAGAGGAGGCCAATTGGACCAAGGTTGCCCCCAGAAAGAGCCGTGGCGCTAAAACTCCTAAGGAGTCAGCCCGGAGCAAGAAGCAAAATTCTGGGGGCAAGCAAGTCCCACTGCCGAAGCAAACTCCCCTTTCTTCTCAAGAGGCAGCACGCCAAAAGAAGCAGGAGAAGAATCGCAGGAAGAATTTGAAGAGGAGGTTAAAGAAGCAAGCCGAGCAAGCCGCTGCTATGGAGGCTCCTAAGGAGCCGACTCCTCTACAAAGACTTCAAAAGCTCATAGATGAGCTGGAGGAGTACACTCCCCCTCATCCCACCAGGGTCGTCACTCTAGACGAATATATCCTCTGGGACAAGCTTGGGCGCAAAGCCCGTCTTCTGCAATGGCTCCGAGAAACGGTTCACCGTCTTGAAGAGGGTGAAGACTTCCCCATCCCGGAGGAGCTCTCCTTATTCTATAAAGATGAGGAGCTCACTGTGGAGATGCTCGAGGAAATGCTGCAAGAGCTCTCCTGCAATATGGTGGCGATTCCGCCACCCGACAATATTTATTGTCCCACGGCTGATAGCACTGGAGGCAAGGCTCCTATGGCAACATATCAGCGCCGCTCGGCAAGAAATGGCCGGGGACGCGGCCGAGGTCGCAACCGAGGACGTGGACGTGAAGGTCCCCTGACTCTTGACCGGGTCATAATATTCAGAGGGGAGAAGCCCGGTCCTGCCCCAGAAACTCAAGTTCGGGGAATCCCTTTCATACTCAACTCCTCAGAGGGTCCAAACTCCGCCTCAACGGCTAAGCCGGGTGGAGTCCCTTTTACAATCACCTCCTCCGATGAAGAAGAGGAGCCAGCCAAGTCGCCGAAGCGCGAGGAGGCGTCAGAGCAAGCCGGCCCCTCCAACAGGGTCGAGACCACAAGCCCAGCAGGTCCTCCTAATGAAGACCAGCCTGATGAGCCTTTGCCACCTCCGGAGGAATCCTTGGCACCGCTGTTCCAAGAAGATGCGGAAGGCCAGAATGCGGAGGAGCGCCCTTCTAAGCGGGAGAAGCCTCGCCAGGCGCCAAAGACTCTGGCGGAGATCATCCCGCCATTTGACAAGACCCGTGCTCGGGCAGACCGCAAAATTATTCATCATATGAAACGGTTCCCAACAAATGTCACTATTTGGGAGGCCATTGCCTGGAGCAAAGACCTCAGAGAGGCTCTTGTCAAGATACTTCAAGATCCAGAGGCATATGAAGCCCATGTTGCAGAGTTGCAAGCCCAGGCATATGAAGCACTCACAGCCAACATCTCCTTTACGGACAAAGACATGTTGTTGTCCTCTCCGTGTCATAATCGCCCCTTATATATGAGGGGGACAATTAATGGACATGATGTGAATCGCATCCTAGTTGACGCTGGAGCAGCCGTCAACATCATGCCTCGGAAGACTTTCAAGTCCCTATACTTGGCACCTTATTTGCAAAAGGTGACCGATGTCAAGATCTCGGGATTCAATCGGGGTTCCGAGGAAGCGCTTGGTCGGGTTGTAGTCAAGCTTGCTTGGGCGATTTCGTCACTCAAGCGACATTCTATATCATCAACTCCGACACATCTTACAAGATGCTGCTTGGAAGACCCTGGCTTCATGAGAACTGGGTTGTTCCTTCAACTCTGCATCAGTGCATTAAATATGCCAAGGAAGGGGAGCAACATACGGTCTTCGCAGATCAAGCCCCGTTCCATCCCAATGAGTGCCATCTGGCCGATGCTTCACTATATTTTGGGAAGCCACTTTAACAATCCCCGAGCCTTTAAAAGACAAAGGGAAGCAAAAGGTGGACCCTGAAGTTGAAGAAGGGCAGCTCTTCACTGTCAACCAAGACATGGTAAAGCTGTACAAGCTGAGCCTCAGTGCCGCCTCCAAGCCGACCCAACCAGAAAGGCGAAGTGTTGACTTTGAAGCCAACCTTATCAGTCGGGTCATTGACGGGAGTATCTCCTTACCACCCAAGTGCCTCAGCTCTCGTCCCAACGGGAAGAGTATGAGGTGGAGCAGTTGAAGACCTTTACAGTCTCCTATCAACGGAGAAGGAGACGCAACAAAGGCAAGAGGGACAAGCCGATCATCTTTTACAAAGGTGATTTAGTCCCACCGTGCCCTCCTGAAGATCATTTCGGCTGGGATACTCCCGCCGATGTGGTGCCAGAGCCAGTCCAGGAAATGGACGATATGCCAGAGTACATCAAGGAGATGTGTAAAAAGCAGCACATCCCGCAAACTCTGGACCCCGCGCGAGCGGCATACTTCCATCAACTATGGAACCCTCCGCAGGTCCGCGGCAGCCTCCCTTCTCCCGCCAAGATACAAGGGGCCTTGGCTATGACCAGGAGACGGACTTTGAGGTCCACTTTGCAGTCAACACCATAGGACTGCTACCTCTCCATCACAGGCAAGCGGAAGCTGAGCCTAAGATTGATGACTCTGTAAGGGAGTCCGTTGATGTGTCTACCACATTATCACCTTCATCAGGAGTCAATAACGACCACCCCTCAGAGGGAGGAGCAGCCCAGCCTGCTAACCATCAGCAGGACAAAGTAAGCCCTTTGACTTCAAGCCATGAGCAAGAGTGCTTCGAAGAATTTGAAGTCTACGAAGCCAACACTGATGATGAGGGAGACTTCGTCGACCTCCAACTAGCTCCACCGGAGCTTGAAGACGGTGGCTAAGCAACTGTGGATGAATTGATCGAGTTTAATCTCGAAAGCAAAAGTGACCACCGTCCCACCTTCATAAGTGCTCTCCTCAGTGAGAAAGAAAAGCAGTCGTATCGACAGCTCTAGAAGAGTTCAGGGATTGTTTCGCCTGGACTTACAAAGAAATGCCCGGGCTCGACCCTTCTGTGGCTGAACATGAGCTGGCAATACTTTCAACAGTAAGCCAGTCAAGCAAGCTCAAAGGCGTATGCGCCACGAGCTGGAGCTGAAGGTCAATGCTGAGGTTGACAAAATGCTCAATGTGGACTTCATAGAGCCTTGCATGTATCCCGTGTGGCTCGCCAATATAGTCCCCGTCAAGAAGAAGAACGGCCAAGTCCGAGTCTGCATCGACTTCAGGGATTTGAATAAGGCATGCCCAAAGGACGACTTTCCTGTCCCAATCACTGAGACAATGGTTGATATGACCACTGGTCACGAAGCTTTGTCTTTTATGGACGGGTCGTCGGGCTATAATCAAATCCGCATGGCCATCAAAGATAAAGACCATACGACTTTCCGGTCTCCTAAGGGGATCTTCAACTATAAAAGGATGCCGTTCGGTCTGAAAAACGCTGGCGCAACCTATCAAAGGCTAATGACCAAGATCTTCGACGAGATGCTACATGACCTTGTCGAATGCTATGTTGATGATCTGGTCGTCAAGACAAAGAGGCGGGAAGATCACTTAGCTGACTTACGTCGAGTCTTTGAAAGGCTTCGACAATTTCAACTCAAGATGAACCCGATGAAGTGCGCCTTCGGCGTCTCCAGCGGCAAGTTCCTCGGCTTCATTGTCAGGTACCGGGACATAGAAATCGACCTTGACAAAATAAAGGCTATAAGAGGACTACCTCCGCCCAAGAACTTCACAGAGCTCAGATCTCTTCAGGGGAGACTCGCCTATATTAGGCGGTTTATTTCTAACCTCTCAGGGAGATGCCTACCTTTCGGCAGACTGATGAAGAAAGGAGCACCCTTCATATGGGATGAAGACTGTCAGAAGGCCTTCAAGCAGATCAAGGAGTATCTGTTGACTCCTCCTGTCTTAGGGGCACCTGTCAGAGGGAAGCCCCTTATCTTGTATATTGCTGCCATGGATGCCTCTTTGGGGGCTCTCCTAGCCCAGATCAATGAAGAGGGCAAGGAGCAGCCACTGTACTACCTCAGCCGAAAATTGATCGGGCCTGAGCATCGGTACGCTCCCATGGAAAAGATGTGCCTAGCTCTGGTGTTTGCTGTCAAGAAGCTAAGACACTATCTCCTAGCCCATCGGGTGGAGCTCATCTCAAAATGTGACCCACTCAAGTTTCTGCTCAGCCAGCCTGTCCTGTCTGGTAGATTTGGTAAATGGGCACTTATCCTTATGGAGTTCGACATCACCTTCGTCCCACGCAAGGCGATCAAGGGACAAGGAATGGCGGAGTTCTTAGCAGCGCACCCTGTGCCGGAAGATTCGCCACTCAACTTCGAGCTACCCGACGAAGAGGTGTTAGTGCCTTCTCAAGAAATCGGGGAGTCTTCTGAAAAAGTCCCACCACAGATAGAGCCGGGTGTCCTCACCCTTGATCTCCCACACTGGGAGTTATATTTTGATGGTGCCTCTCGGACAATCAAAAGGGCCGGCGGCCTTACAGACTATGTCTCAGGCGCGGGGGTAGTCTTTGTATCTCCACAGGGCGGCATCCTCAACAAGTCTTGCGCTCTCATGAAGTCGCTGACTAATAATGAGGCAGAGTATGAAGCGTTAATCATTGGGCTTCAGCTGGCACTGGAGATGGACACCAAGTGTATCAAAGTGTACGGGGATTCTCAGCTCGTCATCCGACAAGTACTGGGCGTCTATGACGTCCGGAAGAAGGAGCTCGTCCCCTACCATGCAGCCGTCATGAGGCTTAAAGAAAAATTTTACCTATTTGAAATAGGCCATGTCCCCAGAGGCAGCAACTCCCAGGCTGATACTCTTGCAAAGTTGGCAGCAGCCCTAAAACTCCCGCCTGAGGGAGAATTAAATATTACTGTCAGACACCGAAGGCTCATGCCAAGTGTGCTCGACGAAGAATCCGGCCTCACTGTTTATGAGGTCGACAACATTCAAGAGGAGATTGTTCCCGAAGAAGAAGATTGGCGTGAGCCGATCATAAAGATAAAGAACGGCTGGCTCCCTCCTGATCGGGCTCAGAGGGTGCAACTGCTACGCAGGGCGACATCCTACCAGCTGATTGACGATCTGCTCTTCAGGCTCGTCCATGAAAAAGACCGATCGGTCCTCTTGCGGTGCCTTTCGTCCAAGGAAGCGAAGACCGTCATGCACGAGGTCCACTCCGGATTGTGTGGAGCTCACCAGGCAGGAGCCAAGATGAAAAATAGCATCAAGCTCAAAGGGTTCTACTGGCCCACCATGTACGAAGATTGCAATCAATATGCTCGTACATGTCATCAATGCCAAACATTCGGCCCAGTCCCTCGGCGACCACCTAACCCGCTCCATCCAACAGCGCCTACTTGGCCATTTGCAGAGTGGGGTATGGATATTGTGGGACCATTCCCACCATCATCCCAGGGGCACAAGTTCATACTCGCTGCCACCGATTACTTCTCCAGATGGGCGGAAGCCGTCCCACTACGGGAAGTTACAGGGGAGATAGTTGCTCGTTTTGTGCGGCACTATATCATATACAGATTCGGCACCCCCAGTCGGATTATATCCGATAATGGCACGTCATTCAAGAACAAGACTGTTTATGCTTTGGCGGCCAAGTTCCATATCGATTGGAGGACGTCATCAGTCTACAATCCCCAAGCCAACGGATTGGCCGAGGCTTTCAACAAAATCCTCTGCAAGCTGCTGTCTAAGATAGTAGGTGGCCGCAAACGGGATTGGGGCGAGAAGGTCCACGAAGCCCTATGGGCCTATCGTACCATCTACAAAACCCCTACGGGATGTTCCCCATTCTCTTTGGTCCACGGAGCCGAAGCAGTGATCCCTGTGGAGATCGAGCTAGCATCTTACCGCGTTGCTGTGCACGCCGGATTGCCAGGCCAAGACCAATATGAAATTGAAAGAAGGCTCGAGGAATTGTCCAACCTTGAAGGTCAAAAAACTCAAAGCCTATAAACGCTTACAAGTGTATCAAGCCCGCATGACACGTGCCTATGATAAGCTGGTCAAGCAACGGGCGTTCAAGAAAGGCGACCTTGTCATGGTCAAAGAAAAGGAGGTTCTCGCGGGAAGATCCAGCGACAAACTCCAGCCCAATTGGCGTGGACCTTACGTCATCCAGAAGGTCTACGAAGGAGGGGCCTATACGGTCCTTGACCACAAGGGAGACAATCCCTTTCCTCCTCTCAACGGCAAGCACATGAAACTCTACTACGCGCCACAGCAAGAGTTTCCCCAGCAGTCCTCACAGGACAGTACCTCTCCTCAGTGAAGGTTCAAAAAAAAAAAAAAAGAGGGGTTAAAAATACTGATACCCCGGCGGACCCAGCCAGCCTTCAACGGTTGGCTGGGGGTAAAAAGGCCATAGACCCGGTCGAGGTGAAAACCCGAAAGGGCGCCTCGGGCAAAAATGGGCAACCCCTCGGTGTGAAAACCCGAAAGGGCGCACTGGAAAAAGCTAAAGGGGGCCAGCCTCGGCGAAAACCCGAAAGGGCGGTGAGGTTGGTAATGTGAAAAAAAAATCCTCTCTTTATCTATTTTAAGGGTGGCTCTAAGTCAATGACTCCACCCCATCTCGACCAAAACATCATATTGATGTCATGGCTATGCCTTACATATCATTCTATGACACCTAGTCCCACCAACATTTTGAGGTTGTCATATTCTGCCCCATTGGGCTCGGCCTCAGCATGCTCTCTTGGGCTGCCGAACCATCATACCATTCGGCACCCTTTTACCCCTTTGGATTGAGCCTCAGTATGCTCTCTTGGGCTACCAATCCATTACACCCTTGGACTCCTTTTTGTCCCATCGTGCATGGCCTCAGTATGCTCTCTCGAGCTGCCAACCGATGTCATCTTTTGACTCCTTTTTGTCCCATCGGGCATGGCCTCAGTATGCTCTCTCGAGCTGCCAACCGATGTCGTCTTTTGACTCCTTTTTGTCCCTCGGCATGGCCTCAGTATGCTCTCTCGAGCTGCCAACCGATGTCGTCTTTTGACTCCTTTTTGTCCCATCGGACATGGCCTCAGTATGCTCTCTCGAGCTGCCAACCGATGTCATCTTTGGACTCCTTTTTGTCCCATCGTGCATGGCCTCAGTATGCTCTCTCGAGCTGCCAACCGATGTTGCCTTTTGACTCCTTTTGTCCCACTGGGTGACACATGTGTCCCTAAGAGAGTGTCACTAGTTCTCTGCCCTTGGGCATTATAGGTTTAAAAAGAAGAAAAAAGAAAAAAAAGAAAAAAAAGAGAAAGGGGTTAAAAATACTGATACCCCGGCGGACTCAGTCAGCCTTCAACGGTTGGCTGGGGGTAAAAAGGCCACAGACCCGGTCGAGGTGAAAACCCGAAAGGGCGTCTCGGGCAAAAATGGGCAACCCCTCGGTGTGAAAACCCGAAAGGGCGCACCGGAAAAAGCTAAAGGGGGCCAGCCTCGGCGAAAACCCGAAAGGGCGGTGAGGTTGGTAATGTGGAAAAAAAATCCTCTCTTTATCTATTTTAAGGGTGGCTCTAAGTCAATGACTCCACCCCATCATAACTAAAACATCATATTGATGCTATGGCCACGCCTTACATGTCATCCTATGACACCTAGTCTCACTAGCATTCTGACGGTGTCATACTTTGTCCCATTGGGCTCCGCCTACGCATGTCCCTTTCGGGCTGTCGACCCATTCCGCCTACCGGCTTCCGGGTTCAGCTCATATGTCTCTTCTGAGCAGCTAAACCCGCTTACTCTCTTGTCCCACTGGGACTGGCCTCAGTATGTTCTCTCGGGCTGCCAACTTTTCATGCCTTTCGGCTCATTTGTCATTCTAGGGAATGGCCTCAGTATGTTCTCTCGGGCTGCCAACCCTTCATGCCTTTCGGCTCCTTTTTCAGTCTAGGGAATGGCCTCAGTATGTTCTCTCGGGCTGCCAACCCTTCATGCCTTTCGGCTCATTTAACCTCCTTAGGATTGGTCTCAGTATGCTCTCTCGGGCTGCCAACTTTTCATGCCTTTCGGCTCCTTTTTCATTCTAGGGAACGGCCTCAGTATGCTCTCTCGGGCTGCCAACCCTTCATGCCTTTCGGCTCCTTTTTCAGTCTATGGAGCGGCCTCAGTATGCTCTCTCGGGCTGCCGACCCTTCATGCCTTTCGGCTCATCTAACCTCCTTGGGATTGGTCTCAGTACGCCCTCTCGGGCTGCCAACCCATCATGCCTTTAGGCTCATCTTACTTCTTGGGATCTGGTCTCAGTATGCTCTCTCGGGCTACCAATCCATCGTGTCTTCTGGAACATGTCCCATCAGGTCTGGCCTCAACATGTCCTCTCGGGCTGCCAACCCACCTACTCGCCTATCGACTTTCGGATTTGACTCTCACGTCCCACTAGGGCTGTCAAATCCACCCTTTTTCTTCTTCTGAGTCTGGCCTCTGTATGCCCCTTTCGGGCTGTCAACCCATCTCACCTCTTGGCTTCAGACTTGACTTATGTATTCCACCGGGATCGCCAAGTCTATTCCTTTGTCCCCATGGGTTTGGCCTCTGCATGCCCTTGTCGGGTTGTCAACCCTATTTGCCTATCGGCTCGCGGATTTGACTTATACGCTCCACCCGGGCTGTCAAATCCCCTCCTTCCATCGCTTCGGGTCTGGCCTATGTATGCTCTCTCGGGCTGCCAACCCATCCCGCCTATCGGCCTCCAGGTTTAACCCTCATATCCCTTTCGGACGGCTAAACCTACTCCTTTGCTATCCCAACCGGGTTTGTCACATGCACACCCTTTTCGGGTTACTAACCCGGTCAACCTTCGGTTTTGGATTTGGCTAATTGCGTCCCACTAGGACAATCGAATCCACCTATCTTGTCACACCGGGTTCGGCCTCAGTATGCTCTCTCGGGCTGCCAACCCATTACGCCTTTCGGCTCGTTTCTATCCACTTGGGTTCGGTCTCAGTGCGCCTTCTCAGGCTACCAACCCGTTTCGCCTTTCGGCTCACAGATTTGATTCATTCGTCCCAACCGGACAATCAAATCTACTCACTTGTCCCACCTCTGCGGCACACACGTCCCTACGGGAGTGCCACCTTTTCCTCGCCTTTTGGCATTATAGGACCAAAAAAAAAAGGAAAAAATTGGGGTTAAAAATATTGAGACCCCAGCGGACTTGGTTGTTTCTGTTAGAAGAGCAATCAAGGGCAAAAAGGCTTTAACCCGGCTAAGGTGAAAACCCGAAAGGGCGCCTTAGGCAAAAATGGGTACCCCTCAGTGTGAAAACCCGAAAGGGCGCACTGGAAAAAGCTAAAGGGGGCCAGTCCTGACGAAAACCCGAAAGGGCTGTAGGGCTGGTAAAGTGATAAAAAAAAAGAAAAAAAAAAGAAAAGGCTTATCAAGCATCAGACTCGCTCCTCCTCAGCTCAGCAAGGCGAGTCTCACTCTGAAGAGCTTCCTCTTGGAGCCCCTCAAGCCCACGGCGGAGGGTCTACATCAACATACGCAAGACTGCGCTCTTCTTCGGTCCCCTGGACCTCTCACAAAAGCGCCTCCTCACTGTGGGAGGCCACCTGCTCGCGCTCGTAAGTGACCTCGGCCAGGGCGTCCACCTCAGCCTGGGCCGCCCAAAGTTTGCAAAGCTGCTGCTGCTCCTGCTGAATGATCAGCTGAGTCCTCCGCCTTCGTTCTTGAATAGCGCGAAGGCAGGCGAACTCCTCCCGTAAAGACGCAAGTTCAGTCATCCAGGCGTCCCAAGGGAGACCAAATGCATGCATCTGGCAATGCTACACAAAGTGGAGGACCATTCGGCCACTCCATCACAAGGGCCGAGAAACTCTGAAGCAGCTTTGAAGCCTCACTAGCTGAAGCTAAAACAAAGAAAGGAGTTGCCTCAGCCCATGTACGGCCGACATCTACCCAGACCAACATGCCCTAAGGGCTGGTCTACATCAACCTTGGCCATCACAAGTCAGCAAGTAGCCAACTTCATGTTCGGCTACACCTCAGATGTTAGCCGGCACATCTTTGGCGACACCTCAGCAGTTAGCCCGCTTTAATTTGCGACTACACACCTCAGCGATTAGCCGACACGTCTTCAGTGGCATCTCAGTGGTCAGCCAGCACCACGACTTTCGATCAACGCACCCCTAAGGGTCAGCCAATGTTGATTTCCAGCTATCACAGCTCAATAGTCAATCAACGACGACTCAGATGGATGCGCCTCTTCGAGACATGCCTACATCAACTCCGGGCCAACAAGCTTCGTCGAGACAGGTCCGCACCAACATCGGGCCAACAAGTCTCTCAGAAGCAGGTCCCCATCAACATCGGGCCAACAAGTCTCTCAGAAGCAGGCCCCCATCAACTCTAGGCCAACAAGGCTCTCAGAAGCAGGTCTACATCAACATCGGACCAACAAGCCTCTCCGAGGCAAGCCAGCATCAACCCTCAGCTTTCTGGAAAGCAATGAAGCAGTAAGGTGCAGCTCTACAGAGGGCACGGATCGTCCGCATTCGCCTTCGGCTTTGACGAACGCTCCGTGGGGGGCATTTGTTGGCAACATTTTTTGCCCACTACATACGAGGTGAACTACTACTTAAGCTCACCACTGCAGAAAGGGGTGACTAGAACTCCCCGAGGTGGACTGCAGCAACATTAGACCTGCCCGAGTGGCCAAGACCCGCTCGGGGTGGACATCAACAGACCCGCCCGGGGCGTACAGCAACAAACCTGCCACCCCGGCCAAGACCCCCCCGGGGTGGACAGCAGGGACCCGCCCGGGGCCAGCCACCCCCGGGCAGGTCCCCCCGCGGCTGCACGGGCGGGAGGAACCCGCCCGGGGTCGGCTGGCCCCGGGCAGGCCCGCCCGGGGTTGGCCCACCCCGGGCAGACCCGCCCGGGGTCGGCTGGCCCCGGGCAGGCCCGCCCGGGGTGGCTCCTCCCCGGGCGGGACCTGCCCGGGACCCCCCGACCCCGGGCAGGTCCGCGCGGACCCGCCCGGGGCGGGGCTGTCCCGGGCCGGTCCCGGGGTCTCCGTCTGCCCATCATAAAAAAAAAAAGAAAAGAGGGGGGGAACCTGCCCGGGGTGGCTTTGACCCGCCCGGGTTCGGCCCACCCCGGGCCGGTCCCTCACCTTCTATAAATACCCCCTACGGGGCTCATTTGAGGGGGACTTTTTTTGGAGAGAGAGGACGACTTGTGAAGAGAAGAAATCTTTTGTTCGTTGTCTTGGCCTATTTGGGGTATGTGACACCCCGGGCTTTGTCATTATGCCCCTACGTGGGCTTTGTCATTATGCCCCTACGTGGGCGTTGTTGTTGTGCCCCTACGTGGGTCTTGTATTTATGTCCCTACGTGGGTTTTGTCGTTATGCCCCTACGTGGGCGTGGTTGTTAAGTACCCTTTGGAGGAGACAACGAGACAAGGAGAAAAGCTATTACAAGCTGCCTACAGAAGACACTTGAAGCCTTTGTTCGTTTGTTTCGGCCCGTGTGGGGTAAGTCCCCGGGTCTTGTATTTATGCCCCTACGGGGTATATTTACGTTTATGCCCCTCAGCGGGCCATGTTGTTAATTACGCCTCTTAGTGGGCTATGTTTGTAAGTCTTTACGTCCCGGGACAACTAAGTCATGTAATTCTGCCTTTATAATGGAGAAATTACAAAAATGTCCTCCCCGGGACCGTCAAAGACCAAAGTCCTGTAATTTGCAGTTATACCCTGCAATCTTTTGTAATTCGGGCTATGCCCCTACTTCCCGCGTTGGTGCGGATCTTTGTACAGTCGACAACTCGCCGACAATCCTTGTACCCATAAATGCAATCTATGACTCCATATGTCTTCTTTATGCATTGACTGGGAAAAATTACAAGAAAACCCCCGACTTGTCAAAACTGCACATATACCCCTCCTTCGGCCAAATTGACAGATGTGTGTCTTCTATGAAGTCCCTTGTCATTCCTTCGCTCCGGAAGTGTTGTCAGCTCAGTCCAACACTCGGGTATCATCTCAAACCTAGGTCTAGGGTCTGGTAAAATTACCAAAATACCCCTGTGATTTAAAAATGACCTCAGAGCCCTTGAAACCCTCCAGAAACGGCTTCTATGCCTTGGGGAGTCAGGAACCCGATCCTACTTCCGTTCCAGTCCAGAAATTTCATAAATGCCCCTGGCCTGGGAAAATTACCAAAATATCCCTGGGGTGGTAAAATTACCAAAATACCCTCGGGGTCTAGAAAACTTCTCTCTACTTCAAAAACGCCTACGGCTTCCGCATATTTGCGTCTTTATTCCTAAATCTTAGGGTTTTGTTCAGACTTAGCCCTAACTCTATTAATGTGTTGGTGGTAAATGAGTGGTCATGGAGAGTCTCTCGAGTGAGCTTGCCCTCCACATCAGAACCTCTATAGAAGACTTTGGAACTTCTTTGACAGTCAAACAAAGGTGTTCGGACGTTAGGCCGATGTAAATCAACACTGACTCCGGTCAGTGGGGAAAGGTCCAGCACTCGAACTCAAATCGTCTGATACGACGCGCACACACGGAACCCTCTCTACGCAGAGGAGTGTTTCTTTTCAAAAAGAACGAAAATCTACCTTTTATCTACGATAAAAGTCGATTTAGATTTTTTCCGTGTCTCACATCCATGTTGATTTTTTTCAGCATTTCCTTGATGTACTTGGCTTGATTGATAAAGCATCCTTCCTCACTTTGGGTGACCTGCAGACTAAGAAAAAATTGAAGATCTCCCGTTAGACTCATTTTAAATTCCTTAGTCATGAGGTGAGCAAATTCTTTGCACATTTGAGATTCAGTGGATCTAAACACTATGTCATCGACGTAAATTTGAACAATGAGAATATCATTACCTTGTGTTTTGGTAAACAGTGTTTGATCTACCTTACCTCTTGAATATCCTTTACCTGTGAGGAAAGAGCTTAGCCGGTCATACCAAGCACGCGGTGTCTGTTTCAAGCCATACAAAGTTTTGTCCAGTTTGAAGACATGGTTAGGAAAATCATTAGATTCAAAGCCTGGAGGTTGTTCTACATATACTTCCTCTTTTATTAGGCCATTCAGAAATGCACTTTTTACATCCGCTGCAACTTCATTTGATGAGACGATGCAAATGCAAGTAAAATTCTAATTGCTTCTAACCTTGCAATAGGGGCATATGACTCCTCGAAGTCAATTTCGAGCTCTTGATTATACACCTCTTGGCTACCAATCTGGCCTTGTTTCTTACAATCTTCCCTTCTTCACTTAGCTTATTTCTAAAGACCCATCTAGTACCAATAACTGAGTGTGAGGTAGGTCTAGGAACTAAGTGCCACACCTTATTTCTTTCAAACTGATTTAATTCTTCATACATGGCGTTAATCCATGATTCATCTTTTAAGGCCTCCTCTACATTTCTTGGTTCAATTTGTGAGACAAGTGCTAATTGGTCTTGTTCTTCAACTCCTTTAAAGTGAGACCTGGTTTTAGGAGGATCATTCAATCTACCAATTATGCTGTCTAAAGGATGATCCTTGAGCACTCTTATATTGGTGAGATTATTACCTTCAGTAGCATGATCAACCCCCTGTCCATTCGATTCACCTGGGTCTTCACTAGGTCTTGTCTCTTCATATTGGATTCCTTGTTCATTCTTTGACTCCAAAAATTTTGCATCATCATTTTCCCTGGAAGAATTGTCAATGTCAGACAGATCATTCAATTCATCAAAGGTGATGTGGGGAGATTCTTCTACCACCTGCCCCTTGACGTTAATGTCAAAAACACAATCATTTCAATCAATTTTATTGTGAGGTCTGCACAAACCAAGCTCTCTTCTCAATGTAGTAAATCTATCATTGCATAGGGGCTTAGTGAAAATGTCAGCAATCTGTTTTTCAGTTTCAACAAAGTGCAGTTCAAAATTTCCTTTAGTGGCCTCATCTTTTATGAAATGATGCCTGATCTCAATGTGCTTGGTCCTAGAGTGCTGAATCAGATTTTTGGATAAGTTGATAGCACTAGTGTTATCACACAGTATTGAGACACAACCAAGGTCTACGAGGTAGTCTTGGAGTTGGTGTTTAATCCACAACACTTGAGTGCCGCAACTTCCCACATCGACATATTCTACCTCCGTGGTGGAGAGGGCAACCGAGCGCTGTTTCTTGGATGCCCAAGACACCAGACATCTACCCCAAAACTGGCAATAACCATTAGTACTTTTCCGATCTAACTTACATCCATCATAATCCGCATCTGAGTATGATATAAGGTCAAACTCACAGGATGCAGGATACCAGAGTCCCAAGTCTTGTGTGCCTACATTGAGGATACGCTTGACATCACCCAAATGGGATTCTCTAGGACTTGCTTGAAATCTGGCACACATGCATACACTAAATTGTATGTCTGGACGCGATGCAGTGAGATATAGTAGGGATCCGATCATACCTCTGTACAATTTTGCATCTACCATGTTACCTTTCTCATCCGAATCCAATGACAAATTTGTGTTCATTGGGGTTGCCAAGGTCTTGCTGTTTTCCATGTTGAATTTTTTCAGCATTTCCTTGATGTACTTGGCTTGATTGATAAAGCATCCTTCCTCACTTTGGGTGACCTGCAGACTAAGAAAAAATTGAAGATCTCCCGTTAGACTCATTTCAAATTCCTTAGTCATGAGGTGAGCAAATTCTTTGCACATTTGAGGTTCAGTGGATCTAAACACTATGTCATCGACGTAAATTTGAACAACGAGAATATCATTACCTTGTGTTTTGGTAAACAGTGTTTGATCTACCTTACCTCTTGAATATCCTTTACCTGTGAGGAAAGAGCTTAGCCGGTCATACCAAGCACGCGGTGCCTGTTTCAAGCCATACAAAGCTTTGTCCAGTTTGAAGACATGGTTAGGAAAATCATTAGATTCAAAGCCTGGAGGTTGTTCTACATATACTTCCTCTTTTATTAGGCCATTTAGAAATGCACTTTTTACATCCATCTGCTGCAACTTCATTTGATGAGACGATGCAAATGCAAGTAAAATTCTAATTGCTTCTAACCTTGCAATAGGGGCATATGACTCCTCGAAGTCAATTTCGAGCTCTTGATTATACCCCTTGGCTACCAATCTGGCCTTGTTTCTTACAATCTTCTCTTCTTCACTTAGCTTATTTCTAAAGACCCATCTAGTACCAATAACTGAATGTGAGGTAGGTCTAGGAACTAAGTGCCACACCTTATTTCTTTCAAACTGATTTAATTCTTCATGCATGGCGTTAATCCATGATTCATCTGTTAAGGCCTCCTCTACATTTCTTGGTTCAATTTGTGAGACAAGTGCTAATTGGTCTTGTTCTTCAACTCCTCTAAAGTGAGACTTGGTTTTAGGAGGATCATTCAATCTACCAATTATGCTGTCTAAAGATGATCCTTAAGCACTCTTATATTGGTGAGATTATTACCTTCAGTAGCATGATCAACCCCCTGTCCATTCGATTCACCTGGGTCTTCTCTAGGTCTTGTCTCTTCATATTGGATTCCTTGTTCATTCTTTGACTCCAAAAATTTTGCATCATCATTTTCCCTGGAAGAATTGTCAATGTCAGATAGATCATTCAATTCATCAAAGGTGATGTGGGGAGATTCTTCTACCACCTGCCCCTTATCGTTAATGTCACAAACACGATCATTTCAATCAATTTTATTGTGAGGTCTGCACAAACCAAGCTCTCTTCTCAATGTAGTAAATCTATCATTACATAGGGGCTTAGTGAAAATGTCAGCAATCTGTTTTTCAGTTTCAACAAAGTGCAGTTCAAAATTTCCTTTAGTGGTCTCATCTTTTATGAAATGATGCCTGATCTCAATGTGCTTGGTCCTAGAGTGCTGAATCGGATTTTTAGATAAGTTGATAGCACTAGTGTTATCACACAGTATTGAGACACAACCAAGGTCTACGAGGTAGTCCTGGAGTTGGTGTTTAATCCACAACACTTGAGTGCCGCAACTTCCCACATCGACATATTCTACCTCCGCGGTGGAGAGGGCAACTGAGTGCTGTTTCTTGGATGCCCAAGACACCAGACATCCGCCCAAAAATTGGCAGTAACCACTAGTACTTTTTCGATCTAACTTACATCCATCATAATCCGCATCTGAGTATGATATAAGGTCAAACTCACAGGATGCAGGGTACCAGAGTCCCAAGTCTTGTGTGCCTACAAGGTATCTGAGGATACGCTTGACAGCACCCAAATGAGATTCTCTAGGACTTGCCTGAAATCTGGCACACATGCATACACTAAATTGTATGTCTGGACGGGATGCAGTGAGGTATAGTAGGGATCCGATCATACCTCTGTACAATTTTGCATCTACCATGTTACCTTTCTCATCCGAATCCAATGACAAATTTGTGTTCATGGGTGTTGCCAAGGTCTTGCTGTTTTCCATGTTGAATTTTTTCAGCATTTCCTTGATGTACTTGGCTTGATTGATAAAGCATCCTTCCTCACTTTGGGTGACCTGCAGACTAAGAAAAAATTGAAGATCTCCCATTAGACTCATTTCAAATTCCTTAGTCATGAGGTGAGCAAATTCTTTGCACATTTGAGGTTCAGTGGATCTAAACACTATGTCATCGACGTAAATTTGAACAACGAGAATATCATTACCTTGTGTTTTGGTAAACAGTGTTTGATCTACCTTACCTCTTGAATATCCTTTACCTGTGAGGAAAGAGCTTAGCCGGTCATACCAAGCACGCGGTGCCTGTTTCAAGCCATACAAAGCTTTGTCCAGTTTGAAGACATAGTTAGGAAAATCATTAGATTCAAAGCCTGGAGGTTGTTCTACATATACTTCCTCTTTTATTAGGCCATTTAGAAATGCACTTTTTACATCCATTTGCTGCAACTTCATTTGATGAGACGATACAAATGCAAGTAAAATTCTAATTGCTTCTAACCTTGCAATAGGGGCATATGACTCCTCGAAGTCAATTTCGAGCTCTTGATTATACCCCTTGGCTACCAATCTGGCCTTGTTTCTTATAATCTTTCCTTCTTCACTTAGCTTATTTCTAAAGACCCATCTAGTACCAATAACTGAATGTGAGGTAGTTCTAGGAACTAAGTGCCACACCTTATTTCTTTCAAACTGATTTAATTCTTCATGCATGGCGTTAATCCATGATTCATCTGTTAAGACCTCCTCTACATTTCTTGGTTCAATTTGTGAGACAAGTGCTAATTGGTCTTGTTCTTCAACTCCTCTAAAGTGAGACCTGGTTTTAGGAGGATCATTCAATCTACCAATTATGCTGTCTAAAGGATGATCCTTGAGCACTCTTATATTGGTGAGATTATTACCTTCAGTAGCATGATCAACCCCCTATCCATTCGATTCACCTGGGTCTTCACTAGGTCTTGTCTCTTCATATTGGATTCCTTGTTCATTCTTTGACTCCAAAAATTTTGCATCATCATTTTCCCTGGAAGAATTGTCAATGTCAGATAGATCATTCAATTCATCAAAGGTGATGTGGGGAGATTCTTCTACCACCTGCCCCTTATCGTTAATGTCACAAACCCGATCATTTCAATCAATTTTATTGTGAGGTCTGCATAAACCAAGCTCTCTTCTCAATGTAGTAAATCTATCATTACATAGGGGCTTAGTGAAAATGTCAGCAATCTGTTTTTCAGTTTCAACAAAGTGCAGTTCAAAATTTCCTTTAGTGGCCTCATCTTTTATGAAATGATGCCTGATCTCAATGTGCTTGGTCCTAGAGTGCTGAATCGGATTTTTGGATAAGTTGATAGCACTAGTGTTATCACACAGTATTGAGACACAACCAAGGTCTACGAGGTAGTCCTGGAGTTGGTGTTTAATCCACAACACTTGAGTGCCGCAACTTCCCACATCGACATATTCTACCTCCGCGGTGGAGAGGGCAACTGAGTGCTGTTTCTTGGATGCCCAAGACACCAGACATCCGCCCAAAAACTGGCAGTAACCACTAGTACTTTTCCGATCTAACTTACATCCATCATAATCCGCATCTGAGTATGATATAAGGTCAAACTCACAGGATGCAGGAGACCAGAGTCCCAAGTCTTGTGTGCCTACAAGGTATCTGAGGATACGCTTGACATCACCCAAATGGGATTCTCTAGGACTTGCTTGAAATCTGGCACACATACATACACTAAATTGTATGTCTGGACGGGATGCAGTGAGATATAGTAGGGATCCGATCATACCTCTGTACAATTTTGCATCTACCATGTTACCTTTCTCATCCGAATCCAATGACAAATTTGTGTTCATGGGGGTTGCCAAGGTCTTGCTGTTTTCCATGTTGAATTTTTTCAGCATTTCCTTGATGTACTTGGCTTGATTGATAAAGCATCCTTCCTCACTTTGGGTGACCTGCAGACTAAGAAAAAATTGAAGGTCTCCCATTAGACTCATTTCAAATTCCTTAGTCATGAGGTGAGCAAATTCTTTGCACATTTGAGGTTCAGTGGATCTAAACACTATGTCATCGACGTAAATTTGAACAACGAGAATATCATTACCTTCTGTTTTGGTAAACAGTGTTTGATCTACCTTACCTCTTGAATATCTTTTACCTGTGAGGAAAGAGCTTAGCCGGTCATACCAAGCACGCGGTGCCTGTTTCAAGCCATACAAAACTTTGTCCAGTGCGAAGACATGGTTAGGAAAATCATTAGATTCAAAGCCTGGAGGTTGTTCTACATATACTTCCTCTTTTATTAGGTCATTTAGAAATGCACTTTTTACATCCATTTGCTGCAACTTCATTTGATGAGACGATACAAATGCAAGTAAAATTCTAATTGCTTCTAACCTTGCAATAGGGGCATATGACTCCTCGAAGTCAATTTCGAGCTCTTGATTATACCCCTTGGCTACCAATCTGGACTTGTTTCTTACAATCTTCCCTTCTTCACTTAGCTTATTTCTAAAGACCCATCTAGTACCAATAACTGAATGTGAGGTAGGTCTAGGAACTAAGTGCCACACCTTATTTCTTTCAAACTGATTTAATTCTTCATGCATGGCGTTAATCCATGATTCATCTGTTAAGGCCTCCTCTACATTTCTTGGTTCAATTTGTGAGACAAGTGCTAATTGGTCTTGTTCTTCAACTCCTCTAAAGTGAGACCTGGTTTTAGGAGGATCATTCAATCTACCAATTATGCTGTCTAAAGGATGATCCTTAAGCACTCTTATATTGGTGAGATTATTACCTTCAGTAGCATGATCAACCCCCTATCCATTCGATTCACCTGGGTCTTCACTAGGTCTTGTCTCTTCATATTGGATTCCTTGTTCATTCTTTGACTCCAAAAATTTTGCATCATCATTTTCCCTGGAAGAATTGTCAATGTCAGATAGATCATTCAATTCATCAAAGGTGATGTGGGGAGATTCTTCTATCACCTGCCCCTTAACGTTAATGTCACAAACACAATCATTTTAATCAATTTTATTGTGAGGTCTGCACAAACCAAGCTCTCTTCTCAATGTAGTAAATCTATCATTACATAGGGGCTTAGTGAAAATGTCAGCAATCTGTTTTTCAGTTTCAACAAAGTGCAGTTCAAAATTTCCTTTAGTGGCCTCATCTTTTATGAAATGATGCCTGATCTCAATGTGCTTGGTCCTAGAGTGCTGAATCGGATTTTTGGATAAGTTGATAGCACTAGTGTTATCACACAGTATTGAGACACAACCAAGGTCTACGAGGTAGTCCTGGAGTTGGTGTTTAATCCACAACACTTGAGTGTCACAACTTCCCACATCGACATATTCTACCTCCGCGGTGGAGAGGGCAACCGAGTGCTGTTTCGTGGATGCCCAAGACACCAGACATCCGCCCAAAAACTGGCAGTAACCACTAGTACTTTTCCGATCTAACTTACATCCATCATAATCCGAATCTGAGTAGATATAAGGTCAAACTCACAGGATGCAGGATACCAGAGTCCCAAGTCTTGTGTGCCTACAAGGTATCTGAGGATACGCTTGACAGCACCCAAATGGGATTCTCTAGGACTTGCTTGAAATCTGGCACACATACATACACTAAATTGTATGTCTGGACGGGATGCAGTGAGATATAGTAGGGATCCGATCATACCTCTGTACAATTTTGCATCTACCATGTTACCTTTCTGATCCGAATCCAATGACAAATTTGTGTTCATGGGGGTTGCCAAGGTCTTGCTGTTTTCCATGTTGAATTTTTTCAGCATTTCCTTGATGTACTTGGCTTGATTGATAAAACATCCTTCCTCACTTTGGGTGACCTGCAGACTAAGAAAAAATTGAAGATCTCCCATTAGACTCATTTCAAATTCCTTAGTCATGAGGTGAGCAAATTCTTTGCACATTTGAGGTTCAGTGGATCTAAACACTATGTCATCGACGTAAATTTGAACAACGAGAATATCATTACCTTGTGTTTTGGTAAACATTGTTTGATCTACCTTACCTCTTGAATATCCTTTACCTGTGAGGAAAGAGCTTAGCCGGTCATACCAAGCACGCGGTGCCTGTTTCAAGCCATACAAAGCTTTGTCCAGTTTGAAGACATGGTTAGGAAAATCATTAGATTCAAAGTCTGGAGGTTGTTCTACATATACTTCCTCTTTTATTAGGCCATTTAGAAATGCACTTTTTACATCTATCTGCTGCAACTTCATTTGATGAGACGATGCAAATGCAAGTAAAATTCTAATTGCTTCTAACCTTGCAATAGGGGCATATGACTCCTCGAAGTCAATTTCGAGCTCTTGATTATACCCCTTGGCTACCAATCTGGCCTTGTTTCTTACAATCTTCCCTTCTTCACTTAGCTTATTTCTAAAGACCCATCTATTACCAATAACTGAATATGAGGTAGGTCTAGGAACTAAGTGCCACACCTTATTTCTTTCAAACTGATTTAATTCTTCATGCATGGCGTTAATCCATGATTCATCTGTTAAGGCCTCCTCTACATTTCTTGGTTCAATTTGTGAGACAAGTGCTAATTGGTCTTGTTCTTCAACTCCTCTAAAGTGAGACCTGGTTTTAGGAGGATCATTCAATCTACCAATTATGCTGTCTAAAGGATGATCCTTAAGCACTCTTATATTGGTGAGATTATTACCTTCAGTAGCATGATCAACCCCCTATCCATTCGATTCACCTGGGTCTTCACTAGGTCTTGTCTCTTCATATTGGATTCCTTGTTCATTCTTTGACTCCAAAAATTTTGCATCATCATTTTCCCTGGAAGAATTGTCAATGTCAGATAGATCATTCAATTCATCAAAGGTGATGTGGGGAGATTCTTCTATCACCTGCCCCTTAACGTTAATGTCACGAACACAATCATTTTAATCAATTTTATTGTGAGGTCTGCACAAATCAAGCTCTCTTCTCAATGTAGTAAATCTATCATTACATAGGGGCTTAGTGAAAATGTCAGCAATCTGTTTTTCAGTTTCAACAAAGTGCAGTTCAAAATTTCCTTTAGTGGCCTCATCTTTTATGAAATGATGCCTGATCTCAATGTGCTTGGTCCTAGAGTGCTGAATCGGATTTTTGGATAAGTTGATAGCACTAGTGTTATCACACAGTATTGAGACACAACCAAGGTCTACGAGGTAGTCTTGGAGTTGGTGTTTAATCCACAACACTTGAGTGCCGCAACTTCCCACATCGACATATTCTACCTCCGCGGTGGAGAGGGCAACCGAGTGCTGTTTCGTGGATGCCCAAGACACCAGACATCCACCCAAAAACTGACAGTAACCACTAGTACTTTTCCGATCTAACTTACATCCATCATAATCCGCATCTGAGTATGATATAAGGTCAAACTCACAGGATGCAGGATACCAGAGTCCCAAGTCTTGTGTGCCTACAAGGTATTTGAGGATACGCTTGACAACACCCAAATGGGATTCTCTAGGACTTGCTTGAAATCTGGCACACATGCATACACTAAATTGTATGTCTGGACGGGATGCAGTGAGATATAGTAGGGATCCGATCATACCTCTGTACAATTTTGCATCTACCATGTTACCTTTCTCATCCGAATCCAATGACAAATTTGTGTTCATGGGGGTTGCCAAGGTCTTGCTGTTTTCCATGTTGAATGTTTTCAGCATTTCCTTGATGTACTTGGCTTGATTGATAAAGCATCCTTCCTCACTTTGGGTGACCTGCAGACTAAGAACAAATTGAAGATCTCCCATTAGACTCATTTCAAATTCCTTAGTCATGAGGTGAGCAAATTCTTTGCACATTTGAGGTTTAGTGGATCTAAACACTATGTCATCGACGTAAATTTGAACAACGAGAATATCATTACCTTGTGTTTTGGTAAACAGTGTTTGATCTACCTTACCTCTTGAATATCCTTTACCTGTGAGGAAAGAGCTTAGCCGGTCATACCAAGCACGCGGTACCTGTTTCAAGCCATACAAAGCTTTGTCCATTTTGAAGACATGGTTAGGAAAATCATTAGATTCAAAGTCTGGAGGTTGTTCTACATATACTTCCTCTTTTATTAGGCCATTCAGAAATGCACTTTTTACATCCATCTGCTGCAACTTCATTTGATGAGACGATGCAAATGCAAGTAAAATTCTAATTGCTTCTAACCTTGCAATAGGGGCATATGACTCCTCGAAGTCAATTTCGAGCTCTTGATTATACCCCTTGGCTACCAATCTGGCCTTGTTTTTTACAATCTTCCCTTCTTCACTTAGCTTATTTCTAAAGACCCATCTAGTACCAATAACTGAATGTGAGGTAGGTCTAGGAACTAAGGGCCACACCTTATTTCTTTCAAACTGATTTAATTCTTCATGCATGGCGTTAATCCATGATTCATCTGTTAAGGCCTCCTCTACATTTCTTGGTTCAATTTGTGAGACAAGTGCTAATTGGTCTTGTTCTTCAACTCCTCTAAAGTGAGACCTGGTTTTAGGAGGATCATTCAATCTACCAATTATGCTGTCTAAAGGATGATCCTTAAGCACTTTTATATTGGTGAGATTATTTCCTTCAGTAGCATGATCAACCCCCTATCCATTCGATTCACATGGGTCTTCACTAGGTCTTGTCTCTTCATATTGGATTCCTTGTTCATTCTTTGACTCCAAAAATTTTGCATCATCATTTTCCCTGGAAGAATTGTCAATGTCAGATAGATCATTTAATTCATCAAGGTGATGTGGGGAGATTCTTCTATCACCTGCCCCTTAACGTTAATTTCACAAACACAATCATTTTAATCAATTTTATTGTGAGGTCTGCACAAACCAAGCTCTCTTCTCAATGTAGTAAATCTATCATTACATAGGGGCTTAGTGAAAATGTCAGCAATCTGTTTTTCAGTTTCAACAAAGTGCAGTTCAAAATTTCCTTTAGTGGCCTCATCTTTTATGAAATGATGCCTGATCTCAATGTGCTTGGTCCTAGAGTGCTGAATCGGATTTTTGGATAAGTTGATAGCACTAGTGTTATCACACAGTATTGAGACACAACTAAGGTCTACGAGGTAGTCCTGGAGTTGGTGTTTAATCCACAACACTTGAGTGCCGCAACTTCCCACATCGACATATTCTACCTCCGCGGTGGAGAGGGCAATCGAGTGCTGTTTCTTGGATGCCCAAGACACCAGACATCCGCCCAAAAACTGGCAGTAACCACTAGTACTTTTCCGATCTAACTTACATCCATCATAATCCATATCTGAGTATGATATAAGGTCAAACTCACAGGATGCAGGATACCAGAGTCCCAAGTCTTGTGTGCCTACAAGGTATTTGAGGATACGCTTGACAACACCCAAATGGGATTCTCTAGGACTTGCTTGAAATTTGGCACACATGCATACACTAAATTGTATGTCTGGACGGGATGCAGTGAGATATAGTAGGGATCCGATCATACCTCTGTACAATTTTGCATCTACCATGTTACCTTTCTCATCCGAATCCAATGACAAATTTGTGTTCATGGGGGTTGCCAAGGTCTTGCTGTTTTCCATGTTGAATTTTTTCAGCATTTCCTTGATGTACTTGGCTTGATTGATAAAGCATCCTTCCTCACTTTGGGTGACCTGCAGACTAAGAACAAATTGAAGATCTCCCATTAGACTCATTTCAAATTCCTTAGTCATGAGGTGAGCAAATTCTTTGCACATTTGAGGTTCAGTGGATCTAAACACTATGTCATCGACGTAAATTTGAACAGCGAGAATATCATTATCTTGTGTTTTGGTAAACAGTGTTTGATCTACCTTACCTCTTGAATATCCTTTACCTGTGAGGAAAGAACTTAGCCGGTTATACCAAGCACGCGGTGCCTGTTTCAAGCCATACAAAGCTTTGTCCAGTTTGAAGACATGGTTAGGAAAATCATTAGATTCAAAGCCCGGAGGTTGTTCTACATATACTTCCTCTTTTATTAGGCCATTCAGAAATGCACTTTTTACATCCATCTGCTGCAACTTCATTTGATGAGACGATGCAAATGCAAGTAAAATTCTAATTGCTTCTAACCTTGCAATAGGGGCATATGACTCCTCGAAGTCAATTTCGAGCTCTTGATTATACCCCTTGGCTATCAATCTGGCCTTGTTTCTTACAATCTTCCCTTCTTCACTTAGCTTATTTCTAAAGACCCATCTAGTACCAATAACTGAATGTGAGGTAGGTCTAGGAACTAAGTGCCACACCTTATTTCTTTCAAACTGATTTAATTCTTCATGCATGGCGTTAATCCATGATTCATCTTTTAAGGCCTCCTCTATATTTCTTGGTTCAATTTGTGAGACAAGTGCTAATTGGTCTTGTTCTTCAACTCCTCTAAAGTGAGACCTGGTTTAGGAGGATCATTCAATCTACCAATTATGCTGTCTAAAGGATGATCCTTAAGCACTCTTATATTGGTGAGATTATTACCTTCAGTAGCATGATCAACCCCCTGTCCATTCGATTCACCTGGGTCTTCACTAGGTCTTGTCTCTTCATATTGGATTCCTTGTTCATTCTTTGACTCCAAAATTTTGCATCATCATTTTCCCTGGAAGAATTGTCAATGTCAGACAGATCATTCAATTCATCAAAGGTGATGTGGGGAGATTGTTCTACCACCTGCCCCTTATTGTTAATGTCACAAACATGATCATTTCAATCAATTTTATTGTGAGGTCTGTACAAACCAAGCTCTCTTCTCAATGTAGTAAATCTATCATTACATAGGGGCTTAGTGAAATTATCAGCAATCTGTTTTTCAATTTCAACAAAGTGCAGTTCAAAATTTCCTTTAGTGGCCTCATCTTTTTTGAAATGATGCCTGATCTCAATGTGATTGGTCCTAGAGTGCTGAATCGGATTTTTGGATAAGTTGATAGCACTAGTGTTATCACACAGTATTGAGACACAACCAAGGTCTATGAGGTAGTCCTGGAGTTGGTGTTTAATCCACAACACTTGAGTGCCGCAACTTCTCACATCGACATATTCTACCTCCGCGGTGGAGAGGGCAACCGAGTGCTGTTTCTTAGATGCCCAAGACACCAGACATCCGCCCAAAAATTGGCAGTAACCACTAGTACTTTTCCGATCTAACTTACATCCATCATAATCCGCATCTAAGTATGATATAAGGTCAAACTCACAGGATGCAGGATACCAGAGTCCCAAGTCTTGTGTGCCTACAAGGTATCTGAGGATACGCTTGACAGCACCCAAATGGGATTCTCTAGGACTTGCTTGAAATCTGGCACACATGCATACACTAAATTGTATGTCTGGACGGGATGCAGTGAGATATAGTAGGGATCCGATCATACCTCTGTACAATTTTGCATCTACCATGTTACCTTTCTGATCCGAATCCAATGACAAATTTGTGTTCATGGGGGTTGCCAAGGTCTTGCTGTTTTCCATGTTAAATTTTTTCTGCATTTCCTTGATGTACTTGGCTTGATTGATAAAGTATCCTTCCTCACTTTGGGTGACCTGCAGACTAAGAGAAATTGAAGATCTCCCATTAGACTCATTTCAAATTCCTTAGTCATAAGATGAGCAAATTCTTTGCACATTTGAGGTTCAGTGGATCTAAACATTGTGTCATCGACGTAAATTTGAACAACGAGAATATTATTACCTTGTGTTTTGGTAAACAGTGTTTGATCTACCTTACCTCTTGAATATCTTTTACCTGTGAGGAAAGAGCTTAGCCGGTCATACCAAGCACGCGGTGCCTGTTTCAAGCCATACAAAGCTTTGTCCAGTTTGAAGACATGGTTAGGAAAATCATTAGATTCAAAGCCTGGAGGTTGTTCTACATATACTTCCTCTTTTATTAGGCCATTCAGAAATGCACTTTTTACATCCATCTGCTGCAACTTCATTTGATGTGACGATGCAAAAGCAAGTAAAATTCTAATTACTTCTAACCTTGCAATAGGGGCATATGACTCCTCGAAGTCAATTTCGAGCTCTTGATTATACCCCTTGGCTACCAATCTGGCCTTGTTTCTTACAATCTTCCCTTCTTCACTTAGCTTATTTCTAAAGACCCATCTAGTACCAATAACTGAATGTGAGGTAGGTCTAGGAACTAAGTGCCACACCTTATTTCTTTCAAACTGATTTAATTCTTCATGCATGGCGTTAATCCATGATTCATCTTTTAAGGCCTCCTCTACATTTCTTAGTTCAATTTGTGAGACAAGTGCTAATTGGTCTTGTTCTTCAACTCCTCTAAAGTGAGACCTGGTTTTAGGAGGATCATTCAATCTACCAATTATGCTGTCTAAAGGATGATCCTTAAGCACTCTTATATTGGTGAGATTATTACCTTCAGTAGCATGATCAACCCCCTATCCATTCGATTCACCTGGGTCTTCACTAGGTCTTGTCTCTTCATATTGGATTCCTTGTTCATTCTTTGACTCCAAAAATTTTGCATCATCATTTTCCCTGGAAGAATTGTCAATGTCAGACAGATCATTCAGTTCATCAAAGGTGATGTGGGGAGATTCTTCTACCACCTGCCCCTTAACGTTAAAGACTCTATATGCCCTAGAGCGTTCAGAATATCCTAAAAAGACACCTAAGTCGCTCTTAGATTCAAATTTATCCAACTCTTTCTTGTCATTGTTATGTATATAACATTTGGACCCAAAGACTCTGAAGTGAGCTAGAGACGGCCTTTTACCTTTGTAGATCTTATAGGGAGTCTTTGTGCTAGACGGTCTTACCATTGCACGATTTATGATGTAGCATGCGGTGTTGACTGTCTCTGCCCAAAATTTTCTTGGAAGGTGGCTCTCCCCCAACATTGTCCTTGCCATCTCTACTAGCGTTCTGTTCCTTCTTTCCACGACTCCATTTTGCTCGGGAGTTCTTGGAGATGAGTATCTGTGCATTATTCCTTGGTCACTGCAAAAAGCATCATAGTCAGTATTTTCAAATTCCCCACCATGGTCAGATAAAATTGTGCTAAGCTGAAACTTACCGTTCTGCTTTATCTTATTGAAGAATGCCTGAAATTCACTGAATGCATCACTTTTTTGTGAGAGAAAGAATACCCTTGTAAATCTGGAAAAATCATCCACCAGAACATAGCCATAATATTTACCACTTAGGCTAGTAGTCCTTGTGGGTCCAAATAGGTCCATATGGACAAGTTCCAATGGCCTGGAGGATTGATTTTCAGATCTGGTTTTGAAAGGTTTTCTGGTTTGCTTCCCTTGGGTGCAAGCCTCACATACTTTGCTATTATGTTTGAATGAGATTTCCGGCAATCCTTTGACCATGTTGTGCTTAACTAGTTTATGCAAGATACTATAACTGGCATGTTCTAATCTACGATGCCACAACCAAGTTAAATCATCTTTACTTGCAGTTAGACATAAATCACCGTGAGCAGAATCATCTAGATCTACCATATATACATTACTTACCCTTCTGCCAACAAATTTGACTGAGTTGGAGTAAGGCTCCATTATCCTGCAGTTCTGAGAATCGAAAATCACTCTATGTCCTTTATCGCACAGTTGGCTTATACTCAACAAGTTATACTCTAGACCTTCAACTGACATCACATTTTCAATACAATTGGAAGAATTCTTACCTATCTTACCTGTGCCGATGATTTTACCTTTGTTATTTCCTCCAAAGGTAACATGTCCAGCTTCTTTTTCAACCAATAGACATAATTTGCTTTTGTCCCCTGTCATATGCCTCGAACAGCCGCTGTTGAGATACCACCTGTTATGTATGGTTGCCAGGCATTCCTGCAATTCAATTTAAACAGAAACTTTTGGAACCCAAGCGCATTTGGGTCCCATCAGACCATTCATTTCTCCCAAACAAGAGAGAACAAACTTTGGAATCCAAATCTGTTTGCTAAGTGAGGGCATTTCATTATGTTTGATTGTCTCTTTGGCATTTGGAGTTTTTGTTAACACACCCTATTTAGAGGACTTGGAATTATTAGAATAGTCAAAGTTGTTCATGGGTCTCCATGTGTTATATCTCTTGTTGATCCAGGAAGCAGGAACTGGACTGAACATCCTAGGAAACCCAGACTGACCTGCCCTAGCATGGGTCTGAGAAAAAAATTCTCTGTCTGGTCTCCAAGTTGACTTCTGGTTCCATCTGCACATTATGCATTCTGGATGACTCAACAGTTGACTTCCTACGCCTTGTGGGTCGACTTGTCCAATGGCTTGATATTCTGTAACTTCTTCTGGGAGGATTCCAGGTCAATTTGACAGGAGGCTTGGGTCGACTTGCCCATGGAGTTTGCTTGTTGGTTGACATGTGAGTCAACTTTGGGTGCTGACTAGGTCGGTTTGCAGGGGAACTACTGGGTCCTTGAGATGAGGTGTATGGACTCTCTGTGTGGTCTGTGTAGGCCTTGGCTTTTCCCTTGGATTTCTCATTGGTTTGCCTCATGATGTATTTGTTTTTGGTCATTTCATTGGTTACCTTCTCTTGATCTTTAATTTCTGAACTGAGATAGGTGTACATGCCGGCTGGCACAAATGAAATAGTTTTAACTTTACCACTTTCTTTCAAGCTTAGTTGCCCTTTTGATGATTCGCCAGCTTCACGTCTTTTCTGACCTATACAGATCAATCAATGGTATTTGCTTGTTTGATTCTTATTCAACCACACATGTCATAGTTTTCATTTGGAATTCTTTCTTAGCTGAAGTATTGTAGCCCAGACCCTCTTTGTGAAAATTGACTTTAGACCCAGCACAACGTCTAGGTTTTCCTTTCCTTTCACAAAATTTTCAAGTGAGTTTTGCTTATCTTCCAATTCTTCTTGAAGCTTACTGATTTCTTCTTTCAACTGGCAGTTAACCCCTTTAATGGCATCATGTTTTTCAACAGCCAATTTGGTTCCTTTCTCATACTCTTGCATTTTCAGTTTAAGCTCATCAATCAATCTTCTTAAGCTCTCATTTTCTTCTCTTAATTCTGTTGATTCATTTTCACTTTTCTGTAGTTCATCAATCATTCTTTTCAATTCATTTATTTCCAATTCAAGGACAGCATTTTTGTCAGACAAGGTGGTGTCATGAATGATTGAGTTTATCTTCTTCTTTAAAGACCTGTTTTCTTTTCGAACATCATCATATTTGTCTAACAGTTCAGAGTATGCATCTTCCCAATCACTTAACGTAAAATGTTCGAAAGGAGTGGGTACCTCATTCTCTTCACGATCTTCATTTGCCATAAGGCAGATTTTTCCATCACTCTCATCTGAAGTAGATCCCTCTTCTTCGTCTTCCTCCTCATCACTCCAGGTACTTATCATAGCCTTGGGCTTCTTCCCTTTCCATTTGGAGTTTACCTTCTTTATGGCTTCTGGGCAGTCAGTCTTTACATGCCCAGGTTTCCTACAGTTGTAACAGACAATTTTATTAGAGGTTTTCTTGGATGATTCAGATCTAAATTTTGAGGGCTTTCTTATCTGTTCCTTTTTGTTCCTAAACCCCTTACCTTCTTTCCTGAGGAATTTTCTGAACTTCCTAGTGAGCATAGCGAACTCATCAGACTCTTCTTCGGTGCTTGATGCCTTACCTTCATCGGAGGAATCAGAAGTACTTGAATTGGCTTTCAGGGCTACTGATTTTTTCTTTTTGTCGTCATCTTCCTTCCTCTTCAAATTAATATCGTATGTCATCAGTGATCCTATCAATTCATCCACAGTCATTGTAGACAGATTTTTGGAATCTTCGATGACAGTTGTTTTGGTGTGCCAGATTGGAGTTAACGACCTAAGAATTTTCCTGAAAAGATCTTGCTGTGTATAATCTTTCCCTAGGCTTTTCAAGCTATTTGTTAGTTGCGTCAGTCGGGCATACATTTCAGATATCGATTCATCAGTCTTCATTTTAAACCGTTCATAATCTGAGATTAACATGTTTGCTTTGGTCTCTCTTACCTCTGAAGTTCCTTCATAGATTACCTGCAGTCGATCCCACATTTCCTTTGCTGTGACGCATGATGAAACTCTTGAGAATTCAGTTGGATGGATCGCACACTGCATGATATTCATTGCTCCCCAGTTCAGGTTCGACTTCCGAATCTGCTCTCGTGTCTAGGTGTCCTCATCCGCGGGGAGTTCGTATGGGCCTCGGCTTACGACTCTTCATATCTCATGGTCCTGAGCCCTAAGAAATATCGCATGCGATTTTTCCAATACGAGTAATCAGTTCCATCAAAATATGGTGGCCTACTTACTGAGTGACCCTCAGCCATGAGACCCTTCGCAACCATTCCACCGATTCTCTCCTGGTTGTTAGACCACATAATCGGAGAGCCTAACTCTGATACCACGTGTTAGATGTGGAATAGGCTGATCTAGAGGGGGGTGAATAGATCTGCCCCCAATCAAAAACCAATTTTGATTAAATGAAATGCAAATACGTTTAGCAGGTATAAAAGATGCGTAGAAGAGACTTATCGTAATTGAACGGTCCTATGAGTGACTAACGAAGTAAGACATTCGTTGCACAATCAAGCAAATCACACGGAAGACAGATGTTTTAAGGTGGTTCGGTTTCTACCCGGAAACCTACGTCCACCCCTCACTCAACCCAAGTGAGGCTTCACTAGTGCCACGCACTGAAACGGGGGATCACTCCCCTAAAGATCCGCTGATTCACAGCTTACAAATGCTGACACACACAGCTTAAGGACGCTGACACACAGCTTAGACTCAGATCTGAGCACCCACTGCTCGATCTGAATACCCTACTTCCAAAGTAGTGAATAACAAAAAGAGACGTGGTTGAGATGAACAAAGAAGGAAAGAAAAATGAAAGACACAGCAGATCAAGTGTAGAATATCTCCCAACAAGTTGAATATCTTGATCTGAGGATGATCTCCTGCTGCAGCTCTCTGCCCCTTCAGCTCTGCTTCTTGCTAAACTTGAGCTCTGCAGCGAGGCTTTTCTTCAGCAGGATCTCCTGGGTGATTGACCTTGCGAAATCTCAGAACAGCACTCTGCAGCCCGGCCTTTTTCGTCATGTTTTCTGTGTGGAAGTGGTGCCTCATTTGCCCTCAATTTTTGTATTAACTGCTCCCGCCTTTCTTCAAAAATATTCCTTCCTCGTATCTCTCTGAGTTGGTTGTAACAACAATTCAAACTCCCAGGTTTAAGGATTCTGTTGGAGAAAGAGTCTCACAGCCACCGATGAACCATAAGGTGGTTAAGATATTCTTGATAATCCCATCATTGAACTGATTTGACTTGAGTTCTAACGGATCCAGCGATTGGGCATCGGATTTGGAGCCATCAGAATGGATCCTTTTAGTTCGCCCAAGTGAGTTACGACGCAAGTCGACTTGAGAAGGGGTCCAAGTCGACTTGCCTCCAGTCCTGAACGGGGCTTGCTTCTGTTGAACGGGACAAGTCGACTTCTGAAAATCGCAAGTCGACTTGTGAGCTGTTCGCAGAGTTACCTTGCTTGCTGGCAGCTGAGTCGACTTGTTCCCTTTACAAGTCGACTTGTTCTTCGATCCTTGTGCCTTTTGACCTGTTTGTACTCAGAATTCAGGGCAGCTTGAGTCCTTGGCTTTCTTGGCTTGATATATTGAATTAACTTCGTTTCTTGACCTGTTTACTTAGAAAAATCAGAGTGTTGCATGTGATCAAGGTTTCTACCTAATGAGAGTCAAACACAATGAGTTATAGGCAGTCATCATCAAAACAAGGGATATACAACAAGGTGCATAGCATGATGGCGCCACCCTTATCCCTCATCACTTTGCAATGAAATCTTTCTGGTAAGCAAATCATGTATGTGCTCAAATTTATGATGGATAATCATTGAACTCCTTTTCCTTCGCTGGTGGTTGAATCCACACCTAAATTTCATGGAATACTTGCTTTACTTGGTTATCAGAGATAAAAAAGGCATATAATCATTGAACCTACAGTCTGCGACCACCACATCTTATTCTCCTTTTGTCTTTGTCTAGTTTCTTCTCTTCTTCCATCTTCTAGCTTCTCTTTTATTCTTCTGTATACACCGGCCACAAGAACCACCAAGGCCAGCGACATGATGCAAAGTGAGCCTGCGGACCTGCGCCCAATGCATGTCCAGCTTGCCCACAGATGCATAGCATGATGGCGCCACCCTTGTCCTGCATCACTTTGCAATGAAATCTTTCTTGTTAGCAAATCATGCATGTGCTCAAATTTATGATGGATAATCATTGAACTCCTTTTCCTTCGCTGGTGGTTGAATCCACACCAAAATTTCATGGAATGCTTGCTTTACTTGGTTATCAGGGATAAAAAAGGCATATAAATGTGCTCAGCAAATGTCAAATCAGTGAAACATTTGGGACGACCTTGGTATTTGAAATGTATGTCGGGATGGATCCCATTGAGGAGGTTCCAGCTTCTATATGGGAGGCAAGAAGGGGATGTAAGACAAAGTAGTAGTGGCAAGAGAATTGAGTAAAACCTAGTTTAGCTGAGCAAAGAATTAAAAATACCCATTGATCTGATGCTCAATGAGAGAGCTGAGTTCACTTCGATTATCATCTTTCTGTGTAGTGATCCTTATCTGAGATAAGGAACCCAACAGTTTCAAGTCATAATGTTAAGTGGTTCAACAAGTAAAGGTGTAGATGGGAAAGGATATTGGGTATGGGAAAATTTATTGTCCAAAAGAGGCATCATGATTTGGTGAGAATAGGGAGTATTTTAGTCTAGTTACCCTGAAATGAATGCCAAGCGAATTTGTAGTGTTAGGTTGAGAGTCCTCCAAAATTGGCAGGGAGGATTGGTACAACAAAGTACTCCCCATTGATCAGACGGTGCTTCCCTGGAAATCAAGGCTCTTTGATTCCTCTACCCATCAAGCTAAACGGGGACTAGATTTTATTGCCATGCCAGTTGGACATCATGGGAGAATGGATCTGATGTCATCTTTTCTCTTTTCCTGGCAGCGCTATCAATTCCTCTCAGAGAGTTTATAATTTATAAATAAGATCTTTCAGACAAGAAAGTTACTACCCTCCTTTCTTGAAGAAGTTTATATGTTTATAGTATTCAATTCTCATTAGCATAAGCTGCTTGGTGCTTCTTTTGAATGTTGTAGTTGTGCTTGTTGATCAAATTGCTTTTGCACATGATATTGTTTTATATGACTACCAAGTGAAGAGTTTCTGAGAACATGCATTTTCAGTGGTACGGCGATGAGCCTACAAGGTATGCTCTTGGGTAGGTTCTTAGTTGGAATTGGGATGGGACTAGGTCCGCCTGTTGCATCTCTTTATGTCGCAGAGGTATGAGAGAGAACTTCTGATCCCATCATGATTAGCTCAAGTCTATGTTTTCCCACTATTTATGTCTATTTTTGATAAGCAGGTTTCACCGGCTTCAGTGCGGGGTACATATGGAAGCTTCATTCAGATCGCGACATGTCTTGGCCTTATGGGAGCCCTTTTCATTGGAATCCCAGTGAAGAGGATCGCGAATTGGTACTAATTCTTTTATCATGGTTGATTGCTCTTTTGATTATGTCTTAATTTCTTGGAGGATAATGCATTTTTACCCCTTAAAGTACTTTGTATCATTACCATCTGTTGACCTTTCAAGGTCAGCATGGGGTTGAGTTCACTGTAATAGATTCATATGGTTGTTGAGATGTGAGGAGTACCTTATGAGAGTACTTTAGGATAGTAAAGTAGTATGTAACCTGTTACCATGCATCTAAATCCCTTTCTCTCCTCATCCAAACAGGTGGCGAGTTTGTTTCTGGGTGTCTGCAATCCCTGCTGCTTTACTTGCTTTCTTCATGGAATTCTGTGCTGAAAGTCCCCATTGGCTTTACAAGGTCTCTTGTTTCACCCATTTTCTATAGATTTCCTTCTTTCTTTCAGTATTGGCTTTTCTGGGAAGATTACATCTCGTGCAAGAAGACCCTTATGTGGTGTCTAGGTGGATAGAAAGATGATGATAATAAAGAGGTGAAAATATGTACGTTTTAGGGGAATATTCACAAAAGGTCCACTTTTTTCTCATAAAGAGAGGTTATGGTGTGCCATTATGTTCAAGTATATAGCTCTTTGATTATCTCAAAGCTTTTACTTTCTTTGATGAAAAGAATTATCTAATATTATTTTCCATTATGCCATTTGTCTTTCTAGTGCTTCTTGATAGGAATGTTATTCATTCAAGAGCAGTTCTTATGGAGTTGTTTATCATAATTCATTATTTTACAGCCAAGTCCTTTCAAATATCTATATCTATTAAACAAACCAAGGCGAGCAATGTGGTGATCTCCCATCTTGTTGCTTAGGTGTCATTGCGACAAGGCAATTCCGCAGGCAAAATTTAGTTTAGTGTGTGTGTGTATATACATATACATAATATGTAATGTTTAATCCTTGTCATGCTGATTAGCTGCTTGAGATCCTATCAAACCTTTTGTGAGGCATTGTCTACTTCAAGTCTAGCCTGCATGGTTTTGTCCCTAAAGGGTACCCCACATGTTACGGATTGAAACTCTTCATATACACCCAACTTTTCCTCCTTTTCTGATGTGGGACGATTCTGTTCATTCTTGCCCCAGTCTCCAATCACAGCATCAACTCCACATCATGGTGTTATCCATAGGTAGCCTCTCACATTATGCTCATGACAAGGCACTTATGAGCTCAATTTTGTCTAGTTCATCTCCAAAACAATTGGCATCGTGTAATGAGGGTTTACTCTGATAGCACAATATCACAGCCCTTCTAATCTTCATGAGATAGTGCCTGCTTTGGGTCTTGTCCACAAGTTTTTTTCCCCCAAAAGGCGCCTCATAACTTATCGATCTGAGCCTTATATGTGTGACCAAATAACTTTTTCTCCCTTTCTGATATGGGGACCATTCAGTTACTTTCTGCCCCGACCCACAACCATAATGGCGGTTACATGAGTGGTTATTGTTTAGTTTCTATATAATTTGACATTCTATTGAAGAGTAGAAAGTGGTCTGAAAATGTTTACTTGTAATTGTTTTCAAGCATGTAAAGGGTTGTTTCATTCCCTTGGGGTTAAGGGTGTAGTGGGGTTGGGGTCTTGAGTTGTCTGTTTCTACCACCATGGTAAAAGCCTTTGATCTCTCTTGCCCTGTGTTCTCTTCTCTTGTTATCAATGGATTGTAGCTTGGCTGGGCTATTGCAACTTACGCTGAACATGGGTTGGGCCTCAATATTCGTATGCATACTTATTGAACATTTTCAACGTAACTCTCGGTTCATTCCTCCACAACTACTGAAAACTGGAGAGAAATATTTGTAAGCATCAAGTGAGCCACTGTCCGTTTTGGCCTCTCATCTCCTTTGGCCCGCTCGTTCTCAGGCCCCAATTCTCTACCCATGAGCAATCCGATACAGTGGCCTGGAATTCTAGGCCTGAACCAATATTGAAGTGCCAAGTGTCCTGTGATCCAAACACGAATACTCCCTGGCACACATTCCACAACTTCGAACAAGATTGGCAGGTATCGTTTGGACCTATTGAATATTCCTTGTATGACATTCTGTCTTCTACTTGGGAGACTTGATCGTCAAAGTGTTTTCCCCCAGGGCCAATTTGGGGGCGTCTGACTTTCTTTCTCCCCTAGCAGACTCTGAGAAGTTCCTCACCTCTGACCTCCGGTCACTTTGACCAATTACCTGGTCAAAGCTCTTGGACACATCAGATCATCCTTTTCTGATGCAACAACTTATAATAAAATCCCCTGCAAGCCTTCAGATCTATTCTGCTCTACGAAAAACTATTGTAAATATTCCAAATACTGAGTACTCACCTCACACATGCTCACACTTATTAGATAGGTTCTACTATAATAATGCTTATTGCTGTTTTTGTTTTATACAACTTTTTAAGTCATGCCTTTGAAGAGACTATTATTCATTTCTTTGGCAGTTTTCTTGTTTCCAATCCTGAAGGAACCAAAAGCATATAATCAGAGTTTCTTTATCCGTGATTTTTTCTGGTTGTTATCTTACAGCGGGGACGAATTGCTGAAGCTGAAGGTGAGTTTGAAAGGCTTCTAGGAGGAGCCCATGTCAATTTAGCACTGGGAGAACTTTTACATTCTGATAAAGGAGATGATGCTGAAAATGTTAGGTTCTCAGAATTGATTTTTGGTCGCCACTTCAGAGGTACTGTTTCTGCTTGCTAATTACCAAATTTTGAAGTTATTTTGCTCATCCTTTTGTTCACTAATTGAAAAATGTGCTTTAAAGAACATGTTGTTATGCCCTCAAATAGGTTCACTGTAATTTTTCTTTCTGTAGTTGTTTTTATTGGCGCAACACTCTTCGCTTTACAACAATTATCAGGCATAAACGCTATTTTCTACTTCTCCTCGGCTGTCTTCAAAAGTGCTGGTGTACCTTCAGCTTTTGCAAATATATGCATAGGAGTTGCAAATTTGGCAGGTACCATGTGCAAGGCTCTTAGTTTTGATATCTACATGGGGAAAAAAAATGAAAAGGCTTACTTGTAATATATTGTTCTCAGGATCAATCATTGCTATGCTTCTGATGGATAAACTGGGAAGGAAAGTGCTACTCCTTGGAAGTTTCTTTGGAATGGTAAACTGTTCTTTGAACATTTCATATTCGATAGATAGATTTTGATCCAAGTAGTACAGGCCATGTAGAACAAAGTTTAATATCTGCTCAATTTCTCTTATACAGGCTGTGGCAATGTTTCTACAAGCCACCGCATCAAGTTTCCACAATACTTTCTCGTGGTCTTTGTATATATCTGTCTTTGGAATGTTGATGTAAGTGCCAAGTAACTGCGTTCTGGTGCTATATATATTTGCATGATTTGCCAACCAATACACTTCTTCTCTATTTGGAAAATGCTGTTGTACACTATATTGTGGGCTTATTGTCATTGCTGTACCTCTGATAAGTTCTGATGGTTGATTTTTTCTATTCAAACCTTTGCCTAGTTTGTGATATCCATGATTCTTTTCATTATCTTGGACCAATTTTAAACCCATTGAAATTAGTATAGCTTTTCTCCGAGTGGATGGAATACCCTGAAATGTGTAGAGATAACAAAGGATCCTTTGGGCTGTTCAATGGAAATCTACCTGGATTATGCTAAAGCACTGACTTTTTCTTCAATAGCATAAATGTGACGCATTTTTCCTACAAAGTGGACAACTGGTGTTAAACACATGCTCTGCATCCTTTGTCACTGTTTGGAAGAGCATGAAGGAATCTGCTTGGAGAATTTTACTGACATCATTCCTCATGCGTGGATGCCCTGACATTTTGTATTCGCCACATAACCCAGATCTATCCGTTACATGGCTTACTGATAAGGTTATGTTCTCAAAGCCGGGTGTTGTTTTGAATTGTTTGAGGCTTATCAGTATTCTTTGACAATAAATGATCAATAATGTTAACATTTTAGCCTTGGACTAAATACATCATCGTAACCAGTCACTTCCAAACTTCAAAAAATATATAAAATGTCTTAGTGTGGGTCGTAATCCAACAACTTGTTCATCTTGCTATATTTCACTGATTGATATTCATCTGCACTAAATACCACATGCCGTACGTCTGTTGGGTACTGACACCATAAGGTATGACAGCTTGTGTGATTTTAAGCCACACTGAAAGGGGAAATACGGGGTCTCTGGCTAGTTCATATACAGGATTATACAGGATGTGTAGATATAGTTAGTGTCTGAAATTGGATATTCAGTGATCCGTCCATGTGCGGGAGCCTACAAAGGATTTGTTTTTCTTAGTTATAGGTTTCACATTGTCATATCAATTTATTGCTTCTTTGTATTTATTTTTATGTTATTTGCATGTGCGCTAAAATATACTTTGTGCATATGCACTAACTTGAAGTTTATTTTCCAAGTAGCCTTTCTCAGTCCAGCTGTTTCCTAAGGACGCTGTATGTGTGTGCAGGTTTGTGTTGGCATTTGCGTTGGGAGCTGGTCCTGTGCCTGGTCTTTTGTTACCTGAGATTTTCTCCAACAGAATTCGAGCGAAGGCCATGGCCATTTGTATGTGTGTGCATTGGGTAATTATTTCCCGTTTCACCTATTATTAATTATCTCACCTTCTTTATTACATGTGCAAAGTTGAAGGACACATTGTGAAAAGAAAAAGAAAACCTACATCACAGATTCACAGCTACTGTGTCGAATAAATGGATAAGTGTCCACAGCTTCGAACCAGAAATTTTTGGCTACAGTGGCAACTATTAAACCATCCAGGATCCAGCTATTTATTCGTAAATATTCCTTTTGGAGAGTGAGGTACAAGTTTAAAATGCAGAGGACATAAGAAAACTTGCGAAGTGTTTTTCTCAACTGGGTAGTGGTGATTTCCTGTTCTGACTTAAGAAACTTGATGGTGCCAATGTTGTTTCTGGCATTACATTTTGTGTCTGTAGATTCAAAGTGTTACTAACGATTCTTTAATGCAAATATATCAAAAAGATCGCCTGTGTAGGTGACAATGACGCTAGTGGTACTGAAACAGTTGTGGAAAATTGCAGGTAGTAAATTTCTTTGTTGGCCTACTCTTCCTAAGGATGCTGGAACAGCTTGGACCCCACATTTTGTACTCTTTGTTTGCATCTGTTTGCTTGGTTGCGACAGTTTTTGTGAAGAGGAATGTTGTGGAAACTAAAGGAAAGACGCTTCAGGAAATTGAAGTATCATTACTATCATCTGAATAAGGTAACATTTCACTTCCACTCTGAGCAGCACTCCCTTTCTGTTCCTTCTACCTTCAATTTTGTTTCTTCATCTCCATCTTCTGTTTCGGCATACTAGTGTATTTTAAGGTCCCTGCTGATGCCTACTGTTCTCCAACCGGGGGATATCCTGTTTTTCTTCTTCTTCTTCTTCTTTTTTCTTCTTTCTTCTCCTGTATATATTTCAGTGTAGATTTTGTAACGCCTGTTTCAATTCAAGCTATTCCACTGATAGAAACATGGACCATGTCTGGTCATGGTTGACCGTTCTCAGCATCCACCTTGTAAGTTATCATCTCTTTGGGATATCTGGACCAAGTTCCTTGGGCAAAATTTCCTTCGCAGATAAATCTCAATAGCCCTTTCTAAGCAGCAAATTTCGTCCAAAATAAGTGTGATGTATCTCAGGAGAGCATTCCCCCCAAGGAGTCTAATATGGAGTCTTGTGCGCAATTGTTTATTATTTCTTCATCTTACATCTAGGATGTTCCTCATGGATAATCATATCAACTTTATACGTTTTTTTTTCCCTTCATCTTTTTTTTTTTGGGGTTGGTCACCCCATGTGTACAGCAGGTGTGATATTTTGCATCTCGAGAACTGCCGAATAAGCTACCCAAAAATCACAAACAGAGTCGCATGGCTCTTTCGTATGTGTTTCTTTCTTTACACGGGATTCACTGGAAGCCTCAGGCTGCTTTTTTGATCACGCGGAATAATTGTCATAAAATCCGAGCAGGGGTCAAGGTTACAAAAACGGAAACGTGCTGGCTAAGTACTACCTTGTGCTGTTCCATGGCCGTCAGCGTTCTCTTCTCTGTTATATCTGTGGTGACTCCCGTCGATGTAGAATCCTGGATATGCCGCGCGTCCGAGGTTTTTCTCAGACTACTTGTGCTACCTGTTATGTTAGGCAGGGAAAAATAGCAGGCAGGCGTTGAGAGCCTCCTTCTGAATACGAGTATATATATATATATATATGTACGAGGGATTGGAATGTACTTGAATACGAACGTGACGGTATAACCTTATTGTGTCATTTATGAACAATTTTGTAGTCCTCGAAACTGCAGGAGTGGCACGGAAATCATGGCTGAGAATGTACGTGTGTATGTCAGAGCTACAGGAACTTCTTAATGGAGTGCTGTTAGGTACCCCGACAATGATATATCAGTTCATAAGGGGTACCTGCAGTGTTACAGTTCGATTTCTTTTCAAACCCCCCCCCCCCCCATCTTTTCTTTGTAACGGCTGTCATTATATGCAAATCCGCAGTGACGTGGAAGTATGGTCGTCCATGACGGTGTTTTAAAAAAATAAGCATATACGTGTATCGATTTAGTTCGGGGGTTTCCATTGGTCACATCAAACAACGATGTCATCCATCATTATAAAGTGTGGGACCACCGGTCATCCAAAAGTGTAGGTTTGAGCGCCAAGATCTTGAGGCACTTTGCATCCGTGTACTGGATAAACAGGTATAGAGAATCTGACATCGGGCAACTTGTCAAGTTAGTTTTAAAAATGACACCTTAACTATTGCTCGGGAGTATTTTGAGAATGACTCGCTTTAACACCTAATGGTAGTGCAGTGTATAAAATTTGTTTATTTGTTTATTTTATATTTATGTCTTGTCGGGTTGAGTTACACATGTGCAGGGTCAATTTTAAATAGTGGACTAGAAAAAAATGAAATAATCAATGACTATAAAAATGACATTTTTTTATTTTTAGAGAGATCACAGTCCATTACTTCTCGGCTTAAAAGTCTATTAAGATCTGTTCGGCTCAATAAGCGAGTTCACCTTCGCGGTAAGGGTCTAGTTACGAGAAGTCCGAGAGTCAAGGGTTCAAAGTAAGTCATGTAGTTATGGCATGGTTGATCATGCAGTGGATTTTTCCTAAGTTCGGGAGGAATTTCAACGCGTTGCCGATCGAAGTAATGTCGGTTAAGTCTGACATAGGAGTAAAATCTGACAATTTTGGCCTCCTGCAAGGGATAACTTTACTTGGAGGAGGAAAGGAAAGTTTACTTAGGATGGACATTTATCCCGTGCAACAGAAGGTGAATCTCTTGCGAGCATACGTGAGCGGAGAAGTCGGAAGTGTTAAGAGAAATGCGAGTCTTGTAACAGTAAGAATGTGTATTGGAGGACATAACTCTCCCACTCAATGATCCCTCTTAACTTTTGCGGATTTGCTAAGGGAGGTCGTCACTATTTAATCCTATGGATTCTCCCTATCAAGGTTACGAGATCTTACTCCCTCAACGGGTGAAGTGCAATCTCGTGTCTCCCTATTTTTCCCTTAACTTACTTGCATTCAGCTCTTGCTTGCACTAACTTAAGCATTGGAGGGTTTTCCCTGAGATCTTCATCCCAGACCCCCTGACCTTTGTCCTTCCTACGCAGATTTCTTCCAGAGATGGCCAGTGAGATCTATTCGGTGGACTCAATCCCCCTAGATCTGACGGTTTGCGATCAGGTGCGGGATCTTGCCTCTTCATCTGGTGCCGTTTGTGGGAATCGAACAAGAAGTCAATATGGTGCGCAAGAGCAACAACAGCCTCGCGCACGACGATAGGGGAAAAGCCCGACGGTTGGCAACCAGGAGTTGGGGCCTTCCCACTCCATGACTGGCCCTGCCTAGGGCGCAGGAGACGACGTCCCTTCTCCTCAGCCAACTCAGAGGGAGTAACCGGCCTTTGTGGATCTTGAAACCTTCCACTCTCTTAATGTCAAACTGGATGTCCTCGTCGACCTGATGTGTAGCGACCTAAGATCCGGATACCAGGGAGAGCCCGATACCATTCGAATCCTGGCCCGTCGCTCTTCCGAGTTGGTGATACCAACTGTAGCGACCCAAGATCCGGATATCGGGGAGAGCTCAATACCATTCGAATCTTGGCCCGCCGTCCACGAGCCGGAGGGCTCGGAAGGGTTAAAAGGAGTGTGAAGGTACAAAGAAATAGGAAAGAAAGTAAGACAATTCAACAATTAACAGAAATAAATAAATAACTATAACAGAGTCCAGTCCAATAGAAAGTACAGTCTAAGGCAGAATAGCGTACCTAACACCGAGTGAACACTCGGCCCAGCGAGCTGGCAACTAAGAATCTCAGCATAGCACCCTCGAACCACGAGAAAGAACCGTTGCACCTGAAACGCAGGGGTGAGCCTCCTGTCACTGGCTCAGTAGGGGTCCCGCGGAACCCCAACCGTAAACAACAGCGGTAACGGAAAGCAATAACTAAGTAGGAACAGTAAACTCGGTGGCCGGTAAAATCTTGGCACTACAACTACTGCTACTATACATGAAAACACGCCCCGATCTCACAGTCAGGGGATCACCGAACTAACGGGGAAACCTCCGGCTACACTACCAGAAGAGGCATCACGACAACGCTGTCGTGGACCTAACACTGTCTAGAGAAAACCCTCGGTGACGCTTACCGGAACCCTAGACCTCTACCCCGGGAACACACCCGAAAATTACATGTAAAACCACGTCTCGCAGACGGGAAGCGGAAACTCAAGTCACAAGAAACTCACATCACGTGACGGGAGCACTGCCCACCAAAAGCAAAGCCGGATGCGTCCACTGACAACTTAGTCCGCGCCTCAAGTGTCTCGTTGCGACGCTCAGGCGGAGACAGAGACACAACATCAACTAGTACTACGAACAAAGACTAGCTGGGGTCGCACTCGTCAGCGCGGGTCCGATAGCCCCCAATTAAGTGTGCACACACAGACCATGCGCACTAGGTTAGATCCTCTAGTTGGTTCTTCCCCCGAAGCCCAGACTCAGGCTGCGCGTGGGGGCCCTACGGTAACTAGCATAAAAACCGTCTCTCTCGGATAAGCCGCTCCACCACTCCCGGGTGGGTCAGCACACGCGTGCCGTAAGAAGGCTACTACCAGTGGGAGGTCACTAAATGTGAACACGGAAAGCCACTCACGCACCTATCGCGAGTAACATGGAGTAACAGGTGGCACGGCATCACCAAACTCTGGACAGCCCACTAGACCTACTAAATCCAACGGTCCTTGAGTCACAGACTCGGGTCAAGACCGTCGTACACAACAGCACAACGCCGTTAATCTAGCCTAATCCCTAGGTCTGAAACCACGATAGCACGAATACCGAGATAGCTCACAAGTCGTCGGCTTAATCCCTCGTCTCAGGGATACACGGAAACCTCTAGCCCAGGCTGGTTGATTGGACTCACAGTCCAAGGCCACACACATGGCCCACTCGGAAACCACATTCCGGAGAAACTCACGACGTGCGGGGAAACCCCACCGCACTCATACTGACATACAGTGACTCGATCTAGCGAGAACACGGAAGCCCAGAACACAAAGGGTCACCCGGACCCTCCAAACTTACGGGCATGCTAATCGAGGTAACACGGTACCTCCAGACACCCAAAACTCGGTCACGGAATCCACGGGGTGTCCGAGACATCCACGAGACCGAAGGTCGACCACTGGGTCACAACCGGGTCGACCGGGGGTCAACACAACGCGACTGGAACACGACTAGCATGGAAAATAGAGTGGCGGTCCTCCCAGGACCGTCACATCAAGTGGCGGCCCTCCCAAGACCGCAAACTCAGCTTAGCGGTCCACTCTGGACCGCTACCCGCGAGGGACACCAGGTAGGGAAACGGTCTTCCCTGGATCGTCAAATCAAGAAGCGATCTGCCCTGGACCGCAAGCCACCGAATGGCCGTCCACCCTGGGCCGTAGCCTCCCAGGGGCACTTGGACCAAGGCGGCCATTCCTGGACCGCAACCGTAAAAAGGCGGCCATCCTTGGGCCGCAACACCATAAAAACAGTCATGCCCTGACCGTGAAATCACGGGGCTACCCAACGGCTACAAAACCCGCGCCACAAGGGCACGTTGACTCGCCCAAAGTAGCGGCCAGCGGCCGGCCGCTACCCACAGGGTAGCCAGTCGCGAGACCGCAACAGGGCCAGGCGGTCTCCTCCAGACCGCAAAACCTGTTGACAAAACAGTAGCTAGATAACGGTCCTCAGCGTACCGCCTCATGGGTAAGGCGGTTCCTGGTACGACTGCCTCTATTTTGGAAACCTGAAAATGGCGGGAACGGCGGGAAACTCCATTCCACGCCCCGTTCACACCCATGTGAAGGGAAAAAAAGGAGAAATAATTCCCCAACCTCTCTAGCACCGAGAGGACTCTTTTTAAACCCCAAAAATGCGATTAAAATGCAAGATCCGGCTCACACATCAAAATCACACATTTTCACCCCGACGGAGAAATAAACCCGCTCGGCTCACCACGGCCTACGAAACTCACGGGAAATGAAGTACTCGGGCTGGGGAACTATTCCCCTACCTCCACCGAAGATTCCGCGCACTGAGGACGCCGATCCGCTAAGAAAACGCCGTTTAAACCCCGTCGGTTCACGAACTCGCCTCAAGCTCCACCGCGCCTCCACCGCCTCAATCCTCGACCCGTCCTTGCCGCCTCCCGCCCCACGAGCATTGCCACCTCGCCCTCGTCCATCTCCGTCGGCCGCCCAGAGAGAAGAGAGGGGGAGAGGAGAGAACGTGAGAGAGAAGAGAGAGTGAGAAATGAGAGATGGTGAGAGAGAAAAAGGAGTTTGTATATATAGAAAATCTGGAATTTTCAGAAAATACCAAAAATAGGGAAAAATACTCCCCACGATCCTCAAAAAACGCAGAACGCGCTGGTAAGGTCCCGGAGTTGGAGAACGCAACGGTTCACCCTGCACAGAGTTCCGAAGGCACATCAGGGAAAAACACGCGTGGCCCACAAAACGCGCTCCGGGACTCTCGAAAATGATCCGAAACCCACGGATCCTGACTCGATAAATATCCAAAAAACCCGGAGCGTTACATGATGAGGGCCCAGGTAGGGAGGGAGGAGCACTCCTAGCGATCGCAAGCTGGCCACCCTCAGGGGGAGGCGTCGCGGCAAATGGCGAGTGGCCGTTTTATTATTGAGGTTGGCTGAATCATCTGCAGTACTGCGGGTGCCCGGTCCCTTCCCCCGCCTCACGCCGCAGAGCAGGAGGCCTCTTCCAACCCATGGAGAGGGAGGAGCATCGTGCGGCAGCCGACTCCGCCAGCTGTGACCACCTTCCCCGCTGCCGCCCGATGATACGATGGAGAAGGAGCACACGCTAGGAGCCCCTCGGCTCCCTCTTCTGCTCATCTGGAGTTCACTCTTCGACTTCAGGAGTTTGAGCAGCGTTTTGCTGAGCAGGAACGGGCGCTCTGAGCCCTACAAAAAGGGAAGCAAAGCTCCTTAGATGATGGAGACGAGGATCAGTTCCCGTTCTCCACTGAAATTCTGGAAGCTGGACTATCGCCTAGGGTCCAACTTTCGACCTTCAAGTCCTTTGACGGCCTGGGCGATTCGACCGAACAATTCGACAGCTTCGATGCCCTAATGACCCTACAGGGGGCCTCAGACCATATCAAATGCCGGACCTTTGCCACCACATTGGTACAAGGTGCCCAAGCATGGTTTCGATCCCTCGCGCCGGGGAGCATCTCTAGCTTCTACAATTTGGGCGGCTCTTCAAGGAGAGCTTTGCCGGGAACGGCCCCCCAAGGTCGATCCCAGGGCTTCTGACGCTCAAGCAGGCCCCCTCTACCACCGCGTTCAACACGGAGATGCGGGAAATTGAGATTCAGCAACTCCTCGCCTCCCAACCGACTAGAAAGCAAGGGCTTCACGTCCACACCTACCTATCCTGCGAAACAAAGCAAGAACAAAGAGAAAAACCCATTAGAAACAAAGACGTGTGTAGCATCAATCCCATATAGAAACTAAGGGGAAGAACGCATGGGGTTAAAAAACACATAAACAAACACACCTCTCTTTTGTTCCCTTTCACAGGGGTTAAAAACCCTCCCCGGTGCATTCTTCCCCTTATTTTCTAATGGGTTGAAGAATAGAGATAAAAAGAGTGTACGCATGCAAGAGATATGATAGATAACAAGATAGAGGAGAGGAGGAGAGAACCACGCCCAAAATAGAGAAAAAAAAACCTAAGAGAAAGAGGACTTTAGAACTTCCCTGGCCAGCCCGAGGTTGAAGAGGAGAGTTGGCATCGCAGCATGGCTTCGCCCTAGATCAAAAATGCCCTCTTTCTCCAGCCCTTGGCCATGAGAGGCTATTTATAGAGTTAAGGAACCCTAGGTCGGAGTTGGAGGATAAATCCCAGAACGATCAGATTTTTGGTGATAAATCCATGAGATAATGATGGGATAAGGTCCCTAGAATGGTTAGGAACCGATCTGGCATGAAATCCTCAGAGTGGAAGGCTTAAAATAGGACACTAGGGCGTTCTCGGCCGAAGAAGATGAAGTTCGGGCCGAGCAGGACTCTGTCTGAGAATGCAGTCTATCGCGCGATCGCAACCAGGATGGACGCGGTCGTGCGACTGATCGTGACCAGGAAAATAGGTCGGCAAATGATAAATTGTGAAAAATACCCTTCAGGGCTTCATGGGCCAAGAAAATGAACTAAAATGGACTCGAAATATGATCAAGGAAGACTCCGAAATAATGGGTAATTCGGGACATCATGACAGATCAATAAGAGAAAGACTCGACTTGTAAGCTAAAAACGGGTGTCAACATATGTCCCTCCTTGATGTCCGCTTTGCAAGGGAACGAGCGGAAGCGACGCGGAGGCGGAATGAAATGGAGATGGAGCGAAAGCAAAAGCGACATGAAATGGAGATGAAACGGAGATGAAACGCAGCGAACTAAAAAGCGAGCATCAAGGCAAAAGACACTCGTCATAACCAACAAGCGATATGAATTATCCCGAAAATGTCAAACTAACCACATGGAATAGTTGACGCGGATGACACATGTATGGAGTACTAACTAACTAAGGAAAAGAAAAACACGACCGACCTCATTAGTGGGCTTCTCATAGCTAATAAGGGGATCAGAAGAGTACGAGCTGAAAAGCTGAATAAGAGAATGAAATTAAGATAAAATCTAGACAAGAATCATGCTGGCCAACTAGACCAAGCGAATATATCATAGAAGACGTTCAAATTCAGAGTGGAATGTGAATCTCTTATTCAAGAGAATTAAGCACAATTAGCCATTACTGAGGAGAAATCTTGAAGAATTTTGAGGTGTGGCTGTTCAAAATGACATGATGTATGCTGGGCTAAAATAAAGAAATCATAAAAATGAATGCAAAGAAAAGAGAAAAAATAGAAAGTACTCAAGGATAATATTGCTAGACCGAATAAGCTAGGGTCAAGAGTCTTCTTGCAACCACGACGTGCGAGATAAAGTCCATCATTCCCCACCTGATTCAACCTAACAGCCTATCCAATGATTAACTATATGCTCCTAGATCATCATCATTTTTGGTAAAGGAGAACATTAGATCCTAGAACAAACGGAGAACCATCCAGTCCTCGAGATAATATAGTAATGTAAAGATAACATATAATAATGCAACAAAGAGAAGGGATAGAAAGTCATACTTGATTTACCTGCACAGGCGAGACGGCATTTTTGGATTTTTTATTTTCAAAATTTGATGGATTTTCAATAAGACAACCACAAGAGATAAATTAAACATGACATTATAATAAGACATAGACAGAACATCATAAGCAAACAAACAACAAGCGTGGTGGGACAACAAACACGGTGGGACAGCAAACATGGTAGGACTGTGAAACATAACACGGCAGGACAACGAACACGGTGGGGGAAAAACACATGCACAAAACTGTAGCGACAACCAATAAAAAGAAATGATAAGTATGCTTCAACCAAAACTCATGATCAGACGAAGCAGAACCGCTAGGTTCATAAGCGTAAGGCAAAGCCCTCTTATGGAGACATGAAGAATATATTGAGCAACAGTTGAGAAGGACATGAACTTTAGAATAGATCAAGGGACAAGATTGAAGAATCAAGACAAATTAGAAAGATTTGAAAGATATAGCAAGGAAAGTTTGAAGACCTGCAACTTACACACTTAACAAATAAATTATATATGTTCTTAAAATATCCAGAAAAATAGAAATACGTGGAAAAAGGAACAAAAGACACATATTTTTTTTATTTCTGTATTTTTTGTTTTGATTTTTGAGCCCCTTTTTATTTTTTATTTTTAATTTTGGGCAAACTATCTGCAGCACCCAAACGGGCTTAAACTACTGTCTAGGGGTCATCGTTCTTTCCCCTTTCATTAAAGACTTCCCTGAGTATGGCGTGCATTTGAGGGTGGCACACTATAACCAACAGCCTCTAAAGAACGGTGCCCCTACTAAGGCCATACCCGAGATACAACCCAGCCTAAGAGGGAGAAACAGAAGAAAGTTGGAGATAAGCCTTATGTAGGATGGGAGATACCAGGGTTCAATTTCCTTCCAGGGCACTACCCATCGGAGATATAGTTTGTTGCGCCGGGACTTTGTGTCTTTGATTTTGGACCCACTTTATCAGGCACGCATACGACCGGGCTCACGACGTCCCGCGGGAAACTATACTGCCACTCTTGCCATGCCTTTTGATTTTCATAATTTTCATAGGTTTTGCTTTGATTTATGGCCAAGCTTATATTTTGAAGGGATCATTGAGACTTCCCCTATTTGAGACCTCCCTCGTCAGGGCGCCTAGGTTGGTGGTCTTACCCGTCTATCTCTTGCCCCTGTACTCGGCCGAGCGGAGAAAAGAAAAGGCCTTTGTGCATACCCAAAGTATGGCCAAAGTAGCAACAGTGTTGCATCAGAGGAATTGGCTACAGCTCACCATGTAGTGTGTGAAAAAATCATGCTCAAAGGTCACCTTTAATGATCGGGGAAAGAATTTAGACTCCCAGTGCGGAGCTACCACCAGCCTAAGGTGCTATAGAAGCGAACCAGACTTTGACTAAACTTGACATAACTAAGACTCCTAAACCACTCAAACATGTTAAGGAGACCAGCACTATAAATATGCGTAGGAATAAATGAGATATCATATTATTACGCAATAAAAGATACCTTGCAATCCATAGAGTGGAAGTAGCATCCTGTAGAGCTTGATCAGCGAGAGCTTCGTATCCCTTGCTTGACAGGACAAAGAGGGAGAGGATAGCAAAGATTTAAAGATTCCTTGACGGAAGGAGTAGCACACAAGATCAAACTGGACGAAGAAGGATAAAAGGAAGAGAGGTGAGGGCTAGAACTCCCTTGCAAGGGCGCATAGACCCTAATAACAAGGAGCGATCTATAGAAGAACCAGAGATTAACGGTGATCAAGACGGGCTAAAGCCTCGAGAACAACACGAGAAAGGGTGAAAACCCCGAGAGGGTGGCAAAGAAGGAATAGAAGAACAATGCTTGGATTGTTGCAAAAGCGAGGAGGAAGAATAATCCGACGAGATCAGAGAAAAATCAAGAGAATTGACAGAGCCCGGAAGTTCCTAAGGGAAAGGATGCGATAGTGGACATCTGTGATTAGAGGAATGAGGAAAAATAAAAGACTGAGGAAGATCTAGAGACAGAGGAAAATCTGGGGATCCCGGATGAAAAGGGGAGGAATGGGGGTTTACGGGCTTAGGAAGAGAGAAGATTGAGGGCATGAGATTGGAAGAGGGGAGACACACCACCCAAGGGTGGGAACTGAGCAAAAGAAATGATGAGCAATATGAAAAAGAAGGAGAAGTGACCCCCTGAGCACCCCAGAAATTTAAATAGAGAATAAATAATGATGACTATATAATATTAGTCATATGACCATTTAGAAAATAAAAATCTTGAAGGAAGTAAATAAGAATAGCTAAGATAGTTAAATGGACATTATATTAAGTGAATGAGCTTTAAAACCCATTACAAATAAACATAAACCCTTGAAAGAGAAAAGCCCAACCCAATTAGAAGAAACCTTAGTCAAGTAACTAATGGGCTTTAAAGAAATCAAAAAGGGGCTTTTTGGCCTCAAAAGGGCTACGTCTAGTACACATAGAGGGATATATATATATATATATATATATATATATATATATATATATATATATATATATATACATATATAATTATTAACAAAAGGTTACTCCATATTACGTTCGATGACTACATGGGAGGCTTAGGGCTTTGCAGAATAAAAACAGGAAAGCGGCTGTGATTAAGAAAGGATGAGATCGATCATGGAAAACTTAAATCCCATTAGGATTATACGTGGAGAAATTTGTTTCCCACTAGGATCCATACACACAAAGGAGCTCTTCCCCTATAAGTACCCAGCCCAATCGAATACAGGAGGGTTATTGCTTGTGCGTTCGAAGGTGTTGCTACGTCAACATCCCCGTCTTCCTCTTCCTCCTCCTTCATGGGCGTGCGGCTATCGCTGTGCGAGCTGCTGTCGTTGCTACACGAAGAAGAGGATGGCTTCTCCTTCTTCTACTTCTTCCTCCTCTTCCTGCTGGCGTAGGCAGTTGCCGTTGCTACGCAAAGGAGCTAACGACTGCTTCTGTTTCTTCTTCTTCCTCCTCTTCCTACCATATTGACTGCATCCTCTGCTACTTCTCCATCCCGTTCTTCTTCATCGTCATGCAAGCATCAAAAGGTAGGTAATCTCCCAAGCAAAACCCAAGTAATTATCATGTTAGATCATTAGAGTATGTAGACTATCTTCCATGAATCTTCCTGATTATTTATAGCCTGTATAAATGTGTTTTTTGGAACGTCTGGAATTATTTTGCATGAAAAGTAATTAGTGACCACAGCAGTGGCCGCTATTTCTAAGAATCTGTGCCCGTCGAAACGGACACTAAATAATCAGCGACAGTGTGACTGCCGCTAATTCTTTTTGATAATTAATAATTATAGCACATTTAAAATTTAATAACTATGAAACCATGTATCTAAAAATCGTGATATGCATATTTCTGGAATCCCTGTAACTTTCTCTTCACTATCATGTCGTTAGTTTTCCAAAAACCCACCTGGATAGAAAGTAGAACTGTTCATCCCCTAATGAACAGTGTCGATCGAAATAAAATAATATCTTGAGTCTGAAAATGCATCCATGCGATGCGTTGCAGCATAAAACGTTAAAAGGAATGGGCGACTAGAACCCTGTCACCTATTTGAACCTGCGCCCGTGCAAGGAGGCGCTATTTCCGGAAGTTGATATATATAAGAAATTGTTTATAGAATTAGCAACCATCCCTGTGTCGCAAATTAAAGAACCTGCGCCCCTTTGAAAAGGCGCTATTTCCTATATTTTCTGAAACAATATATAGATGAAAAAAAACAAATAAAGGAATTGGCGCCGTATCTCAGGGCTTAGATTAAAGATACTGCACCTCTCCGAAGAGTCACCATTTATCTGATAATTAACTTAATTCTGGAAATTTTATAAATTAACGTCCACACAGTGGGCGCTAATTCTAATTAGCGACCACTGTCAGGGCACCATTTCTGTGAGTGTTTCTTCACGTATTTCGATCCTAGACCGCTGGATCTTTTTGCACTCTTATCTCACATCCGAAGATAGAGTCCCTAGTTTATTTTCTATCGCTTACACACTCAACTCTTGGTGATGATTGAACCCTCCGCGGGATATTACTTCTTTCGGACTGGTACTTTCTTCATTGAGACCTCCGTAAGTCTACGCTAGTCTTAGATTTTCTCAAGACAGCCAAGCTGGTTGTACCCTAAAAACCCTAGAACCCTTACTTGTCACATCACTTTGAAGAAACGTGATGCTTAGCCCTCATAGAGCGTTGTTTTTAGCCTCTTTTGAGAAGTCTGTCTCTGTCAATAATTAGCGACCATGACTTGGACGCCAGAAGGAATTGGCGACCATGTCAGTGGCGCTAAATCACTGAATTAGTGACCGTGATATGGACGCTAATTCTTCGTGCATGTACTGTTCACAGGAATGAGTGACCACTACAGTGGACGCTATTTCTATAATCTGTGGCTGTCTGAGTGGACACCAATTACCCAGTTTCATGACATGTCAAGATTTTCATGTGATTTGTCGGTATGTCGTCCTTACTATAAGTTCTATCCTTGAACTCCATGCTTCATGAAATCTACCCTAATGTTCCTACATGCTTGATCCTTGGAACTCTTTGGCCATTAATTGAAGTGGAATTAGTCTAGAACATAAAAGGGGCTATGGGTCCAAATAATTGATACTCAATGCTAGAAAGAAAAGTGATGGGGTCCGGATCTGATCCCATGGGCAAGGCAAAGTCTAAACGTGTGCCGGTATCATGATTGATCAGGTGTGGCATTGCACCGACCAAAAGCAAGATTGATCTATGACCTTCCACAAGTGATTGTCATGCTCATTATTTGATTCTTTGAACTCTTAAATGGATATGGCCAATCTTATAAAGTGATAGTTACATATTATGCTTGTTGGGTTCAGTGCTAGTATTCAGAGGGGGGGGGGTGAATGAATATGGCCTATAAAAACTTTCACCCAATTAACATATTAGGCTCACTAACTATTTAGAATGCTAACTAGACAGATTTATCAAATCTGGAAGACTAATTAGCAGATGCGGAATTAAACAAACAGATAGTGAGCACTCTAACAAGACAAGTTAGACGAACTATAGCTCAATTTGAATTTCGATTACTTAACAGATTAAGACACTCTAAGAGAGCTAATCAACTTTTCTGCTCAACCAGAAAGCCAACACTTAGTGCGCCCCTAATCAATCATCTACCGGAAGCAAACCACAAATATATCAAACCACTGCACAATGGGTTTTTAGGTGGTTCGGTCCAGCAGACCTACATCCACCCCACACTCAAACCGAGTGTGGCTTCCGCTGACTCACAGCTTGAACAGCTGGGCATCACAGCTTGCCTTACAACCGCTGGGCAACATAGCTTACCGTCCGAGGAATCTTCCTCGCCCCGCTGAGCAACACAGCTTGCTGTCTAGTGGAATTCTCCACTGCAAACCGCTGGGCAATACAGCTTTGCCGTCCAGAGGCAGCACCTCTGCAATCCGCTGACTCACAGCATGAACAAAGATGTAAAATAGAAAACAGAAAAGATAGAAACACAGCAACTAAAGGCTGAATAATGAAGCACGAAATATAGCTCTAACAATGAGCAACCTCAGATCTAGTTTTGAACCAAAGATATGAGGAACGAACTCTTTCTCTTTCTCTCTCTCTCTTCTTCCCTCGATCTCACTCTCTTTCTTCACTCTCTCTCTTTCTCCTTCTTCTCTGCTCCACTTCTCTTCCTCTCTCGATCTCTGTTCTCCTTATCTCTCTCTTTCTCTTTCTTCTCTGCTGCACTTCTCTTCTTCTCTCGATCTCTGTTCTCCTTTTCTCTCTTTCTCTTTTTCTTTTCTTCTACTGGATCGTGGAAGCTCTCTTTCCTTTTTCCCTTTCTCTTCTCTCAGCTTCTGCTCTCTGGCTTCTTCTTTGATCACGATCAGCCTCCATCTGAAGACGAAGGCTCCAATATATACCAGCAGCAGTAGGGAGATAGGGCGTGTGCTTCCCACGCCTTCCGTCCAGAAGATTCCTTATCGGATCACGTGCTCAGCACCCACCTCGGATCACGTGTCAGGTGCCAGCTTCAGGTCACGTGTCCATTCATCAGTACGCTCAGCAACTGGAGTTGAGGTGGCGTCAACACACTTGCTCCAAAGGGTTGACACAGCCTTCAGAGATCTTCAACCTTTTTAACTGCTGCGTCGACTCCATCAGCCTGCTGCGTTGACGCATCGGTGATCCAGTGATCAAGTCTTCAGCAGATGGGCGTGCTGCGTCGACGCTCTCAGCATGCTGCGTTGACGCATGGAGCTGCAGCATCGATGCTGCCGATGTACTCCAGAGGCTGCAATAAGGGATACTTGAACTGCTGCGTCCACGCTACTTGATCAATGCGTTGACGCACCAGAATAATCCACAAGCTTCTTTCTTGATTGTTTGAACTACTGCGTCCACGCCACTTGATCAAGGCGTTGACGCATCGGTCTGTTCCAGCAGTTGAAATTGGATGTCTTCATCCCTCTTGCGTTAAGGGGTTCATTAGCCTCTTCAGTCCCTGTCAGTCAGATGAAACGAAGTCATCAATTCTAAGTTTATGCATTGCATTGTATAGACTTTGCTGTGAAGGCGAAAGCAATGTAAAGTATGCATAACGCAGTGTATAGACTTGATGAATACAAAGGCTTCATAAGCCTCAGATGAAGGCAGGCGCTGTGAAGACTTCATGATGATCGGATGAAGGCAAGCGATGTATAGACTTCATGAAAATCAGATGAACACATACGGTGTATAGACTTGATGTGTTCACTGATGGATGTACACACTTACCCGTTGTACAGACTTTCATGCTTATATGCAATGTAGAGACTTCAGACTATAGGAACGTGTGAACAACCAATGTGTAGACTCTTCAATCAACAGGTTTTGAAGCACAAAGGCAATGTACAGACTTTGCCTTAAAACGAATGTAAAGACTTAGAATCAAAGAGGTGTTGTGTAGACTTTGAACCAGTGTACAGACTTGGAAGCTTGAGCCAATGAATAGACTTGAGACGCTTAAGGCGATGTACAGACTTGTTGAGGCTCAAGCGGTGTACAAACTTCGAAGTTCCATTGTGGATGTATCGACTTGCCAAGCGAAAGGGCTGTACATACTTTGACTTCAACAGAGACGCTGAAGTCTGTATAGACTTTAACAGTGAAATGATGTACAGACTTCAATAGTAAGACAATGACCAAGACGATGCAGACTCTGTATAGACTTCAACTCAATCATGCATAATGTAGTCTGATGTGTAGACTTTGAAATGTGAGAGCTACAGTGAAGGAGTGTACACACTTGACCAATTCAAAGGCGAGTCGAGTGTACAGACTTAATGCGTTGACGCTGTAACATGAGCCAGTGAAATGCGTTGACACTGTACACACTTAGCCTAAGACAATGCATGAACTGACATTGTATATACTTAGCCAATGCAATGCACTATGAATGTATGGACTTACATGAGATGCTCATTGTGTATAGACTCTCAGCCATGAACAAAGCGTGAAGCACACTAATGCAGGAATGTGTAGACTTGGAAGTCTATGTGCATGACAAAACCAATGTATAGACTCTGAAATGCAAGCGATGCAGCAATGCCTAGACATTGGGCTTTACCCTGCAGTGTATAGACTTTGCTACCCAAATCATGAATAGTGCAAGCCACAGTTCAATGTATGAACTTTACAAGTGCACTGGCTGTACAGACTTCAAGACTAATGTATGAAGCAAAGCAAGAGCTCTTTCAAAACAAATCCAATGCGTCAACGCATTTGAGTCCACTGCGTCGACGCACCAGTTGACACATTTTATAGACCAGCTCTGGGACAGACCAGTGAGTTGACGCAATGATCCCATGCGTCAACGCATCATGCAATACTCATGCAAACTCATGCATTCAATGCTGTATATCAGACACAGTCCTATGCAATCATATCAGCAGCCATATTCAAAACACAATATCATAATGCACTGACTATTTACAATCATCAAAACACAATAACATTGTTATCATCAAAATACAACATCAAATGCACTCACTATCTTGCTATCATCAAAACCAAATAGCATTGCTATCATCAAAGCAACATAGCACATGCTTGTGCCTAAGAGGCACAACATTCTCCCCCTTTTTGATGATGGCAACACAATGTGACAGTGAGTCACACACAAGATTTTCTCCCCCTTTGACATGATCAAAAAGAGAAAAACAGTAAAAATAAGAGTGCAAAGTGCATTATGCATGCAAATTCCTCTAGAACATTCTTCCCCTGAATGTAAGACTCCCCTGAATTATTTCTCCCCCTAAATAATAGCTCCCCCTTTGAGAAGGAATATGAACAGATAAATAAGGAAGAGAAGGTAGGAGGGTCACTTGACAACAGCTGAATCATAGGTTCAGAAGGGAAGTATGATTATAAACAACTGTTAAAGTATAAGAATCAGCAACATATAATTTTGACAAAAAAATCAGGTTTAACAGTGATAAATCTAGAGTAAAACATTTGACCCCTGAACAAGAGTTTATAGATTCCATTTATAGCAATGAATCTAGGGCACATGGTATTAATAGATAAGTCAGAAATAATACCCTTTTGTGATTAAACAAGGAAATTCAAGAGAGGCAACTTGAACATGTATTGATAAAAATAATTTTCACTCATTGACTTTTGATTTTTCGAAGGGTTACAGCAGTTTGATTTTCACCTTTGAATTTCAGAACTTGAACTAAATGAATAGATCAGTGGCATTTATGCTGTTGACATTAGGTGTACACCTTGATCAGAGGCAGGTACCCCCAGTTACTAGGCATAAACTACTAGACCTATTTCAGATCAGAACCCACAAATGATAGTCTTTACTTTTGACATTAAGGGTACACCTTGATTAGAGGCCAGTACCCTCAGTTACTTGGTGAGGACTCCCCCTATAGATTTGACCCTTTGAACAGAGATATTCTGAAGCACTTCATGACTATGAGTTCTCCTGCTTCATTGGAGGAGATCACAATTTCTCAATACAGTTCAGCCATTGCTTTGTCACTATATTTAGTTCATAGCATTTATGATCTTATTTACTGCTGCCCTTATCTCTTTTAGAGTGATTGTTTGAAAAACAGTACACACTCTTATTCACCTTTTCTAGAAATTTCCAGATCAACACATTAGGCATTACAAAAACTTTTTCTAATCTTACCATGAGACAAAGATTAAGAGCTATAAGAGTTTTTCTTTTATCTCAGATTCTGTAGGCAGACTTTTAACTCTCCAATTTATAAAGGTTAAACCTTTAGTTCCTTTCAATTTGTAAGTGTGATTCTTATAAGTAAACAATTACAATAATCACCATTCAATGTACTAAACCAGATGCAAAGCTGTTGTTTAGTGAAAATGACGGGGAAAGGATAGCAATTGGCAATATGGTTCAATGAGCAACTGATGTCAAAGAATATGAATCATTTGAATGAGAACACTGAGAAGTGAATAGGATTCAATGAATTGAATAGAACTCTCAGCTCCCCCTGACATCATGATGCAAGAGATATGCTATGCAATAGGCTGTTCTACATGCAGACTATGCAATAATGAAACATGAGGCAATTATGCAATCAATTTAAGTTTATGCATATAACAACAAGCATGCAATGCATTGACATAAGGTCTATATAGTGCATCAACTGTATACACTAAAGAAGCATTCAAATTCAGTTCAACATATAGCAAGAGAAGAGCATCAGATATATGCAGAGTAAAACTCAGTAGCTGAGTCTGGAATGCAGATTGATCAGCTAGACAAGAGAAGATCATACATCAAACAAGCAAATCAACATGAAATTCTCATTTTTCATGCTCACAATTTCAGATAATGGAATTTAAAACAGATTTCAGAACTGACCTGAATTGAGTCCTGGGGTTTTCTTTTTGAGTGCCTTGGTTAACCCCTTTTATTTCTCCCTCCAAGGCACACCTGCAGCAAGTCAATCAATTTGATCCTACAGGGACCCAAGCAGTCTTGGGTCCTGAATTTACCCTGACACTCCTAACAGGTTTTCTCAACAGATTTTTTGCATGTTTATCATCAAATTCAATCAGATAGCAATTATTTATGGAATGACCAAGCTGACCACAGTAGTGGCATGATGCAGCAGTTCTGAAGTTTATTTTATGCACATTCCTATGAGCAGGAGTTCTAAGTGCATATGCATGAACCTGTTTATTACCAGAATTAAAATTCTGTTCACCAAAATCATCCAGCCAGCAATCAGCCGCTCTATGACCTGGCTTCCCACAGTTAAAACATGCAAGTTTTTCAAAATGTTTTGCAGGGAATTTAAAAACATGGGAGTTAACATAATTCTTCTGAACATGCCAACAGTCCTTGATTGTATGGCCATACTTCCCACACTTAAAGCATGCTGAAGTTCTTCTACTAGAAACAGTTTTATTTGCAGGGAGATTTACAGGTTTTAAATTGACTTTCTTTCCCTGAGCATGCCAGTAATCTGCAGCAATGTGGCCAAACTTCCCACAACAAAAACAATTTAGATTCTTTTTCCTAGAATCATGGTTTCTAGCATGAAATTCTTTAACATTCAGATTACCCTTTTTCTGATCAGACAGAACTTTTCTAGCATGCTTTCTATCATCTTGTTTCATCACAAAACACTCACTCATACAGTGTCCATGCTTACCACAATAATGACAAGAACAAGAACCATTAAATTTCTTTAAAACATGGCACTTATCAGATGAGTTTTTGGCATGCAGATAGTTCCTTTGAGTTTTTGGGGTTTTCTGATTTTTATTTCGTTTTTGAATTTCTTGAGCAACAACTTCTTTCAATGATTTATTTGAGGGACCAGCTACTTTAGAACTCGGCACAAATGTGGTGTATAGCAGGTTCCTAATACCATTTTTAATTCCAAAGCTACTTTCCACCTTTTCACTTTGACTACTCACTTCATCTTCCAGAAATATTTTCATCTTGCCGTTATCCTTGGCCAACTTAGATGAAGTACTATTCAGCTCAGTAATTTTATTTTCCAAGGAAATTATAAGATTTTCTAAATCAACTTTCTCCTTCTCATACCTAGCCAGTTTTTCTTTTAACAGACAAAGTTCTTTTTCCAAATCAGCTGTGTGTATTACAAAGCTAGTAATTTCTTCGTCACTACAATTGATATACTCTTTCAAAACAGATTTTTCTTTTTCAGTTGTCATCCATCTTTCAGAGAAAACAGTATTCAGAACCATCAACTTTTTATTTTGATCTTTCAAGTGGACATTTTCTTCCTTTAGAGATTTGATTTGTTCCTTTTGAAAACTGTCATCAGAATCAAAATCATTAATCATGTCTTCGAGAATGGCACATGCTTTACAAGAATTATCTTCACTGATGAGTTTGTTTCTAAGATCTTCATTCTCAGATTTTAACTTGTTCAACTCATCTTTTTCTTTATTCATGTCAGATTTCAAGTTTTCATTTTCAGCTTTCAGACTTCTAACCTCATGCAACATTTCTTTTCTTATTTTTCTCTTTTCAGATTTCAGTCTATCATATTTATTTAATAAATGCTCATTCAATTCAATCATATTTTTCAGAGAAAAATTATTAGTATCAGAGTTTACCTGTGATGAAGTGTCCTCCTCATAATCTTCGTCTTCTTCTGTTGCCATGAGACAATTCACTTTATCATGGATTCTGCTGCTTGCTATATATCATTTCGACCACTTCGGAGGCACTGCAGCAATTGACTACACATGGAAACTTGTCAGTGTTTATAGCCCTTTGAGTTAGCTCCAGGGTCTTCTGATTATCAGAGAATTTTTGTCTGCCTGAAGTTTTCCATAAGGATTCATCCTTTGGAACTTCATAGGAACTGTGTGCAATGACTATCCACAGATCTGGATTAGTTTGCATCACATATTCTCTGAACTGATTAAACCAATTGTAGAAACCCGAACCTTCAAACTTCGGAGGACCAGCAGTGAGTTTCATGCTTTAGACAGAATAAGAGTTCTAGGAAGAACACTGATTAAGCACAATGAATCAACTCAAATAACACCAAAAACAGATGAGCAAGGCAAAGCACAACTCAATGAAGCAACACACGATTTCAAAAGACCCACTCTGAAATGCACTAAACACTAGCAGGATCCTCTGCAGATTGTTAGATCTGATAGATCAGAGACCTGCTCTGATACCAATTGTTGGGTTCAGTGCTAGTATTCAGAGGGGGGGTGAATGAATATGGCCTATAAAAACTTTCACCCAATTAACATATTAGGCTCACTAACTATTTAGAATGCTAACTAGACAGATTTATCAAATCTGGAAGACTAATTAGCAGATGCGGAATTAAACAAACAAACAGTGAGCACTCTAACAAGACAAGTTAAATGAACTATAGCTCAATTTGAATTTCGATTACTTAACAGATTAAGACACTCTAAGAGAGCTAATCAACTTTTCTGCTCAACCAGAAAGCCAACACTTAGTGCGCCCCTAATCAATCATCTACCGGAAGCAAACCACAAATATATCAAACCACTGCACAATGGGTTTTTAGGTGGTTCGGTCCAGCAGACCTACATCCACCCCACACTCAAACCGAGTGTGGCTTCCGCTGACTCACAGCTTGAACAGCTGGGCATCACAGCTTGCCTTACAACCGCTGGGCAACACAGCTTGCCGTCTGAGGAATCCTCCTCGCCCCGCTGAGCAACACAGCTTGCTGTCCAGTGGAATCCTCCACTGTAAACCGCTGGGCAATACAGCTTAGCCGTCCAGAGGCAGCACCTCTGCAATCCGCTGACTCACAGCTTGAACAAAGATGTAAAATAGAAAACAGAAAAGATGGAAACACAGCAACTAAAGGCTGAACAATGAAGCACGAAATATAGCTCTAACAATGAGCAACCTCAGATCTAGTTTTGAACCAAAGATCTGAGGAACGAACTCCTTCTCTTTCTCTCTCTCTCTTCTTCCCTCGATCTCACTCTCTTTCTTCACTCTCTCTCTTTCTCCTTCTTCTCTGCTCCACTTCTCTTCCTCTCTCGATCTCTGTTCTCCTTATCTCTCTCTTTCTCTTTCTTCTCTGCTGCACTTCTCTTCTTCTCTCGATCTCTGTTCTCCTTTTCTCTATTTCTCTTTTTCTTTTCTTCTACTGGATCGTGGAAGCTCTCTTTCCTTTTTCCCTTTCTCTTCTCTTAGCTTCTGCTCTCTGGCTTCTTCTTTGATCACGATCAGCCTCCATCTGAAGACGAAGGCTCCAATATATACCAGCAGCAGTAGGGAGATAGGGCGTGTGCTTCCCACGCCTTCCGTCCAGAAGATTCCTCCTCGGATCACGTGCTCAGCACCCACCTCGGATCACGTGTCAGGTGCCAGCTTCAGGTCACGTGTCCATTCATCAGTACGCTCAGCAACTGGAGTTGAGGTGGCGTCAACACACTTGCTCCAAAGGGTTGACGTGGCCTTCAGAGATCTTCAACCTTTTTAACTGCTGCGTCGACTCCATCAGCCTGCTGCGTTGACGCATCGGTGATCCAGTGATCAAGTCTTTAGCAGATGGGCGTGCTGCGTCGACGCTCTCAGCATGCTGCGTTGACGCATGGAGCTGCAGCATCGATGCTGCCAATGTACTCCAGAGGCCGCAATAAGGGATACTTGAACTGCTGCGTCCACGCTACTTGATCAATGCGTTGACGCACCAGAATAATCCACAAGCTTCTTTCTGTAGACGGCAAAAGAGTGTCGTCCACACTCGAGGGAAAGAAAAATAATGATATAATAATAATAATAAACAATGACAATGATGAAAGAGTGATCGGCAGAGAAGGTATAGGCGGCGGGAGTCGTCGTCTACCCTCGTCTATCTTAGGAGATGGGGATAAAAGATCGAATCAAGGAGAGGGAAGAAAATAGGGAAAGGGAAGAGGGGTGCGGAACGGACCCCGGTACGTGGCGGAGATAGGGGTCGGAAGACCCTCTCGCGCAAACTGACCCCTTCCCGGTAAGCGTGACTTACCGTTCCACGAGCAGTTTTTCATATACCGGGAAGTCTGAGAATCTAAGTAACAGAAAGGGAGGGGCGCGAAGACTGAGAAACTGCAACGGTATATCATTCTCCAGACAATTCTAAGGACGATGCAAACAAAGACGTACCACCACAGGACATTGGTCTTTGTGGGGTTCTAACAGCAATGCAATAATATCAATCACTAATGAGTATATATATACATATTAAGACCACCGCAAGACATTGGCCTTACGGGATTTTACTGCAGCATAGATAATAAATATTATATGTACATACCACCACGAGACATTGGCCTTCACGGGGTTTTCGCAGCGATATAAACAATAAGTATAACTTTATACAAAAGACCACCGCGAGGTATTATCCTCCGCGAGGTTTTTATTATAATAATTATATATATATAACAAGAAAAAGAATAAGGGATCAAATAAACCGCCGCGAGATGTTACTCTCCGCGGGGTTTTAAAGCGATGATAGGGAGGATGCGAAAATTAAATGGTCAGGGGTTAGGAGGTTAGCGTGCAGAAATTGAATTACTGGAATGAAGATGGTCGCGGGAGATGACCCACCGCACCAGTTAGATAAGACCACCGCGAGGAACGAGTTCCTTGATCGGGGTCAGATTAAAAGAATGCAGAAAATTAAACCACCGCGAGGAACGAGTTCCTTGGTCGGGGTTGGAATTGAAAGTGCAGAAAATTAACCACCGCGAGGAACGAGTTCCTTGATCGGGGTTGGAATTGAAAGTGCAGAAAATTAAACCAGCGCGAGGAACGAATTCCTTGATCGGGGTTGGAATGAATGTACAAGAAGTTAAACCACCGCGAGGAACGAATTCCTTGATCGGGGTTAGAATAAATAAATAAAAAAAGGGAATTAAATAAACCGCCGCGAGATGTCACTCTCCGCGGGGTTTTGAAGCGATGATAGGGGAGGGTTAGAGTTAAACAGTTAACGGTTAGGATGTTAGAATGCGGAAATTAAATTAATGAAATAAAATGGTCGCGGGAGATAACCCACCGCACCAGTTAGATGAGACCACCGCGAGGAACTGGTTCCGTCAACGGGGTTTAAACAGAAAGTAAATAACAAGAAAAGGGGAAGGGAAGTGTGATCGTCAGGGGCTGAGAGCCCCACAGGAAATGTCTTGATCGCGTCTGCCGCCGAAGCGGGAGCAGTGCGGGTCCTCTCTTCCTCTTCGATCGGCCGGCCGACGAAGAGGACCTTGCTTTGGTTACCCTGATTTTATTATTCTTTTTGTTTTGTTTTATCTTTTGTTATTATATTTTTTTGGGGGGGGGTTTGTTGCTTTTATTATTTTTTTATGTTTTTATGTCTTTAGAGAGACGTGAGAAGATGAAGAAAGAAACCGAGAGGTAGATGATAGAATAAGATAATATGATATAAGGAAAAACCACTAAGAAAAGTTTAGGTAGAGTGAGAGACGTATTCTAGACAAAACAGAAAAGAACGAAAATGAAGATTTAATGATATATGATAACAACAAGAGAGGAAAGATAGACTTGTTTTTAGACAAAATAGAGAGGGGTGAGGGTGGAAATTTAACAACAAATAACAATAATAAGGGAAAGAATTAAAATGAGATGAGGGACATGATAGCCGGGTACCTCAAAACAGGAGGTCGCATTTCATCCTCGAACTGGGGACATGTGAGTTGCTCCTCCTCCTCTCTCGGCCGATTGAAGAAGCGGACTTCCGGACTGGTTAACCCTTCACAGAGAGAGCAAACGAAAGAAAAATAACAACGAAATAAGGACAACGGTGGCGTAGTACCAATTCTTTAGAAATCGATATTGAAAATAACATAAACGGATACGCACCTGATTGGTGGTGTTTGAAACCCCTTTGGAACTAATGGATGGATGAGCGATATGATGAATGAATGACTAAAATTCTCTCAAAGAGAGGAATTTGATGAATATGGCGAACGATGCATGCATGCAATTAACTAAATAAAAGTAGAGGACGAAGGGGGGAAGAAAGCTTATTCGGAGATGGGTGATGGGCTCGAGGGTGAGCTTCTCCAGCAGAGTGAGAATGGTGCAGGTACACGGCGCAGCAGGACAGCTTTAAAGTCTCTTTTCCACTTCAAATCAACACGTGCATACGTTCACAGACACGTACCCCTACACAAACACACACATACACACATGTATATGTACATAAACATATTACATATATATATATATTCTATATTATAGGTATTATATGTATTATATATATATTATATAATATGCAAATATTACATATACATATGCTGTATTCAATATATATATATTACTTATATAAATGTTATATACGTATAAATAGTATATACAAGAGGGAAGGGGAAAAGACAGAAAAGGGGAAATGAGCAGAGGGGGAAAGAGAGATGAGGCAGGGAGAGGGGAGAGAGGGGAGAACAGAGAGAGAAGTAGAGGGAAGAAAGTTTTTTTAAAAAATAAAATAAAAGGGTGAGAGGAAGAGGGACGGTGGGAGGGGGATAAAAAAGGAGAGAAAAAAAAGAAAAAAAAAGGAAAGAAAAAAAGAAGTAAGAGAAGGGGAGATCGAGAGAGGGTGAGAGAGAGATTGCAGAGGGAGAGTGAGAGGGAGTGAGAGAGGGGGAGAGAGAGAGACGGGGAAGTGGAAGAGAGAGAGGGAAAGAGAGGTTAAGAGAGAAACTGAGAGAGAGAGAGAGAGAGAGAGAGAGAGAGAGAGAGAGAGAGAGAGAGAGAGAGAGAGAGAGAGAGAGAGAGAGAGAGAGAGAGAGAGAGAGAGAGAGACCCGCGGCAGGGGGGAAAATAAAATAAAAAAAAGAAGAAGAAGTGAGAGAGATCGAGAGGGAGAGAGAGAGAGAGAGAGCGAAAGAGGAGGGAGAGAGAAGACGGGAGAGAGAGAGGGAGGAGAGAGAAGAGTGAGAGGGAGGGAGAAACAGAGTGAGAGAGAGAGAGAACGGAGAAAGAGAAGGAGAGAGAGGGGTGCGAGAGAGAGAGAGAGTGGGGGGTGAGAGGGAGAGAGAGAGAGGGAGAGAGAGAGAGAGACTGGGAAGTGGAAGAGAGAGGGGGGCTCCGGCGGTGAGGCAGGGGTGGCGACCGGAGCAGGGGGCAGAGCGGCTGGGGACCGGAGGCGGAGCGGCGGCCGGAGGTGGCGTCGGGCGTGCAGGTGAGCGGCGGTGGCGAGCGGTGCAGAGGTGGTCCGGGGGCGAGCGGGGCAGAGGTGGTCCGGGGGCGAGCGGGGCAGAGGCGGCCCGGGGGCGAGCGGCTGGGGGCCGGAGGCGGCCGGAGCAGGCGGGGGCGCTGCGGGCGGCGTCGCGGAGGTGGCGTCGGGGAAGAAGGCAGGGCCGGAGGTGGTGACGGAGGCGGAGGGCGGCGGTGCAGAGAGCCGTTGCGGCCCCGGTCGTTCAAACGGGGGGCACGGACGACGAGGCCCCCCCCCCCCCGCGAACGTAAAAAAAAAATCCTTTTTTTTGTTTTTTAAACGCTAGAGAGAGAGAGGGGGAAGAAGAGTGGAGAGGGAGCATGAGAGAGGAGGAGGGAGAGACGGCTGTGGGTGGTTGTTAGCAGGAGAGGGAGGTGGTGGGAAGGTCGATGGTTAGAGAGGGGGTGGCTGCGGTCTCTGGCGGAGTTAACGTGGAGGAGAGGAGGCGACGTGGTGGTTGGAAGGTGGCCGGAGGAGGTGTGGAGATGGAGGGGGTGACTCGGGAGGTGGCTGCAGCCGTGGGTGGTTCGATGTTGGCAGTCGAAGCGTGGGTGGTGCAGTGGCCGGCCGTGGAAGACAGGGAAGAGTGAAGGGGAGAGGGAGAGAGGATGGCGAGTGGCAGTGGTGTTGGTGTAGAGAGGAGGATGGGGAGTGCGGGGAGTGGAGAGGGGGTGGCGATGGGTTGCCCGGGGAGTGAGGGTGGCTGCAGAGGAGTTTTTGTGTGTATATTTTGATTGGGGACCAGATCCGAGAAGAATGGGGAGTGAGTTAAAAATTACATTCTTTCTTTTATTAAATGTTGGGCCCAAACTATTAACATTTATTATTTTTATCAATATACATATATATGTATTTATTTATAAGGAATAAATGATGGGCCACACCTATTTAACATATATATATTTTTATTATTTTCTCTTGTTATTTATACATATAGGGGAGAATGGGCCAAGCCCATAAAAATTGATTTACCTTATTTGGACAAGAAGGGCCAAGCCCATTAGAATCCTTATTTGTTCCCCCATTTGTTTTAGAGTTTAAGAGATGGGGCAAGCCTATTAACATTTTTTTTATTTTGTGCAGGAAAGAGATAGCCACAAGCCCATTAGCAGGAATTACTATTCAAGAAACCACACTTTTCTTTTCGTGAGACAAGATTATTAGATTAAATTAGAGATTACTCAACTAACTTAACCGTGTGAGCTGCTTTGGGGCGTCTTAGTGTAATACGGGATCTGCTCAGCATAATGTTAAAATGACGTGTCTACAGCTTGCCCCGCCTTGGCGTCTGCTTTGCAGGGGAATGACACGGAGTGGAATGAAATAGAAGTGTAATGAAGTGGAGTGGAGAATGGACTGAAAAGTGGATGCCAAGGCGTGACGAGACACGTTTTTTTTTAACACTACGTGATTGGAATCTTTCTTGAGTTTCAACGAAACAACCTTGAAGAAGGTCCTCTGAAATCAACGGTTGTTTGGCTGGACATAAAAGACTAACAGAAAGAGGGACCAACTTCTCGGCGTGGAAGTACCTGAGTCGTAGACCCGCAGGTTTCACCTTGGGGAGCGGTTACCAACCAATGTGGAAGTGCTGCGACCAAGGTAGGTCCAATGGAGTAAATAAAAAGGGTAGCTGATAAATCCAAACAAAGGTCTCTTTCAGCCAACCAGCCCAAGATGGTTTCACAGAAACTCAGTACTCGATTCAGAATGGAATATCCCGTATTAATCAAGAATTTAAGCACATCGGCCCTCACAATCGAGTTAAATGAATGATCTTCCACAGTGATATCAAAGTCCTACATGAATGCATGCTGGGTTTAAAGGAAAAATTAAAACAAACTAAAAGTAGAAAATAGCCAAGGATAATATTGTTAAGTTGCTAAGTATGGGTCAGGATACCGATTCGATGAGTCGATACTGAGCCGGGGCCCGTTTATCCACGCACCGATTTCACCGAATGGAACCATCGTCCCCATGCTATCACAAACTAACGGCTTATCCGTACGTCCTGAAATTCTCTGGAGTTATCACTGTTTTTGTTTGAGGGGAACTCAAACTCCAGATTCATCCAAGGCATAAGGTCCTTGACGTGCTCTAATAGCGTAAATATCATATAGTAGGATGCATGACACAGTGGGGTCAGTCACCGGGGTGACTGATGGTGGTACATGGTAGGGCAATGACGCCCTCTTACTTTCTTATTTTATTCTTGGAACCTGCACCGAACAGCAAGCAGTGAAGAAGGATTTATTTCATAAGAAGTAAAATTACATTCAACTGTACAGGACGTCCACACATCAATACAGGAGCAGGGGAAAACACGACACAAATCAGACAAGATTCATCCGGTTAAAATTCACCACGGTAACTTGTCATAAATGCTTTACATTTACCTTTTTACCCCCCCTTTTCACTATAAGTACCCCTTTGCTCCTTAGCAAAAGATCATCCATTGGTGCATGGTTCGGGGAGTTAGGCACTTTTGAGATGGGAGGAGAGAAGTCCTGTGCTTTTGAGACGGAAGGCAGGTCTTCCCGTCCTGCCAAGAGGAGCAAGTTCGGCCGCGAATTCAGGAGGTTGACCGACATTGAAGGCCATCTGAGCGAGAGGATTCTCTCACGGGTGGTAAGTTGGCTCCTCATCCTAGTTTCCTTCATGAGTTCTCCCTCGCTTTTTCATTCCTTTCTTTTCCTTCCTTTCAGCCGTATCCTCTTTTTTCGGGCCCGAGAAAATTCTCAAAGCTGCCCTGGCTATCGAAGCTTACGTCCAACATCACTATCAGTATGAGGGCCGTTATTTCAAAATGGCACGTCCAAGGGTTGGTGATCCATGCCAAGTATTATGACAAGATCTGCATGGATTGGGCGGCCCTGGGTGCATTGGCAGAGGTTTGGAATCCAGAAACCCACACTTTTATCTTCCCTACTTTTGAGGCAACGGTCCTCCTCGAGGAGGCAGAAAGTAAGACCCCGAATTATTTTATTGGATTTAATATATTTATTTAGCTCTTGTTAATTAAGAATTGAATTTCTATTGATTTAATAATGGAATTTTGGATTTATTAATATTTAATTCCTTAGAATTAGAATAGTGATAATTTCGACCACCTTATAAAAATCCAGAAAAATGGTAAACAGATTAAGGTCGAGGTAGATAACAACTTTTCCTTCTGGCATTAAGCCATTGTAAATCCGTGGTAAGATCTATTTAGAGTTTAAACCCAAAAGTGCACACTTTTGACCCATACCTAACCCTTGGATTAAAACACGAAATTCGACCTCAATACTCAACCAAATGATCTGAAATCAGTGGCAAATGGAAGGCCACAATGTAAGGAACATTTACCCTCAATCAATTTGAGGTAAACCTAGCCCCAGCACGTGCTGCCGACATAGTTTGGTCAAGTCAAAGATTTCGGCGCCGTTTCTAAACACGTAACTTGCAGCAGCGAATACTCCCAACTCCGAAGGCTCCAGAAGCTCTATGAGCTATCAAAATGAAGCCCTACGAGTCTTCTTTCATTTGGCTACTGTGGGGTTCGCTGAAGTTTCAGATCTGGGGAGATCTAGCTCGAATTGTGGAGGTGGGTCAGCAGGCCGTTGGCTTCCCTTCATCCTTCTTTGATCCATCGATTGAGGTAGGAATTCTCAACCAAATTTTGATCATGAGTATAGAAAATTGTTCCTCTCATCGAGCTCTATCCATTGGTGGCAAAAGCCCCAATTTTCATTAGGTATCCGTGGTGAAATCGAGCTTTTTGTGAGGTGCTGTCCAAGTGTTCTTCATCCTACGGTTTGAGTTTTCTCTCTCCGATTTGAGGTAGGTGTAACAGACCAAACTCTAATTAATTTATATGATGTAATAAGCATGATATTAGCTTTCATTTCACGTAGAAAGCCCTAAGTTTCATGAAGCATACTTATAGAATTTCTATTTATAGTAACAGCATGTTTTAGACCTAGTTCGATGTGATCATCCGAAGTGATTTATGATTTTGAAGTATTAATCTTAATCCTCATGAACCATATCTTATATGGTTGGATTCACCATCGAAGTAGCTTTCATTTGAGCCAAGAAGCCCCAAATTCCATTCTGTATGTAGAGAGAATTTAACGTTTTAGTCACAGCATGTCAGAATTAGGGTTTCATGTGTTCTTGACTTAATAGATCTCGATTCCAGCAATTGATTATGCAATTGACCTTGTAGACAGGTAGAGTTTTGTATTAGCTTTCCATTGATACCAAAATCCCTTTATTTGGAGCTCAATCCTAGTAGTTATTAACGTTTTAGTGCAACCCTAGCAATCACCTTGTTCCCGGCGTTCACCGGACGCAGCAGGGATGACCGGAGACGACCCAGAGATGGGCGGTCTTACGATAGACCGTCCAACTCCAGCCCACCTTTTGACCAATTTTGACCCTAGCATGCCCCTAGTTGAACGGTTTTTCAGGAACCACTCATCCCAGGATGAACGGTTCGTCAGGAACCACATATCTGGATGAAAGGTCCAGAATGGACCACATATACATGAACAGCCCCTTACTGGGCCGCACATCCAGGGATGGGCGGCCATCTCTGGACCGCCCATACCCTTGGGCGGCCCTGACAGGACCGCCCATCCACTTGGGCGGCCCAGAGAGAACCGCCCAAGTGCCAGACCCCCATTCAGCCCCCGTTAAGCCTGATAGTTGTGTGGTTCACACCGAACCGTTTATCTACCCAGTAATTGACTTAGTAATTATTATGATGCATCCATTTTAGTGTCATCATGACCATTTATAATTAAAAACCTATGGACGGCCCCGTAGGAACCGTCCATCTCCCTGTGTCACAGAGTGACCCCTGTTCGGCCCCGGAATGCCCAGTAAGATGTACGGTCCATATAGAACCGTTTATCCCCACAGAGAGTGACTTAATATGTGTTCTAAGGCATTCATTTGCATGTCATTAAGGGTAATTAGTGAAATAGAAACCCATTTAATAACTGTTTAAATATGCAACTAAATTTCTGATTATTGCTTGTTATTCGTGCCTACGCGACTTACGCGAACTCGTTATCATCTTAAATACTTTTCTTGGCATCTTGGGTCAATATATAACCAAATCCCTATTAAATTGGCTTGGCATTAGGATTAATATGTTTGTTAACTTGCTGTTTAGCTGCTGTAGTACAGTAGAACATCATGTTTAACTTTCCCACTTTACGCGAAGCCGATTGGCCGCTTAGCGTACTTGTCTCGGTTCGACCCCGGAAACTCTATCCGGTGGTCTTACCGTCATCTTGGAACATCATTATAATCATGATTAGAATTTTTTTAACACCAGCATACCTTGTTTTATGAGTTTAAACCGCTGGGTTAAGTCTTGGATCAAATCGGACGACCCGAGGCATGCGCGGTTAGTATTTGACCGCATAACCTCTTCGGCGGCCCGATCGTGACCGCATATCTTTATACGGCCCAGTATGGACCGAATATCTTGTTCTTGGGCCTCACTGTCTTTTAGACATGAGCGGCCCATATTGCACCGTTCTTACATTAGGGCGGCCCACTGTCAGCCGTTCTTTTTTTGACTTCACGGGCTGAGTTTCAGTCCAGTTCCTGTACGTACGGTCCTGTATGAACCGTATATACCCATCGAGCGGCTCCGTTACGACCGCACATCTCTGGAAGATGAGTTTGACCGTGTTTTGTACTCTTGAATCCAAGGACAAGGTTAGTCCTTTAAATCTGAACTTATGGCAGAAATTCCTCTGATTAATTGGCCATTAAAATTGACTGAATGTCTGGACGGATGGGACGTTGGGCCCAGTAAATCAATGCCATCGCATCATAAGGGCCCGGTCTGGTCCTGGGGAGAGCGCCCGAAAGTTAGTGAGCCCATGGGATGTTAATGACAAGGTGGGGCATTGCACCGAAGTACTTGCTTGAGTGTTGGCGTCTATGACAAAAGTATCTTGTTACTTGTTACTTGATCATACTTGGTTAAATGTTTAAAATACTTGCTTGTTGGCCAATTCCTTACTACTATCTCTTGTTATATCTCCTGTTGTAAATTCTCGTATTTGTTATTCTTGTTAATCATTATCAAATATATATTTCTTGACCTTGCAAGATCTTGTTATTACCGTTGTTTCATTATATCATCATTACCTTTTTATTGCATTATCGTTTGTAGTATGACATTTTGAAAATGTAATTAAACTGTTAATCACTTATACATGTATGTTATTTCCTACTGAGCGTTAGCTCATAGTTGTGTTTCCCCCTTTCCAGGCTCTTCAGGTGACGCGCTTACCGACGGGGAGGGGCAAGAGTGATGTCTTGAGTGTATCAGTTCTAGTGTGTTAGCAGTGTGTTTATTGTTAGTTGTGTTTGGAGAGCTTTTAGTTTCAGTTATGTTGTTGAGTCTTAGTGATTGTTATTCCACGTTGTATTAAGTTGCCTTTGAGATTATTGTATCAGTTTGGTTGTTAAATGATCATTTAGTATTTCCTTTCCATAGCACTTGTGTATTTAGATTAGTTCTCTCTCTTTCCTGCTTGCCTCTGACTGTACGTCCCGATATTCCGCGTCGGGGCGTGACAGTTTAGTTGGTATCAGAGCCTAGGTTTCACATTCCTAGGTTTTCTTAAGTTCTTAAGTTCTAGGTTTTCTAAGTTCTTGCATGGCATCCCAATAACCCGGTATATCAAAAGATGCTGTCCGAACGTTAGGCTACGCCTATCGGAAGGTCGCATACTTGCGCGAGTGGTCTTCGGACCGGTTATCTCCGCCAGGTACCGAGTTTTGGTTGTGTCTAGGTGCATTAGACCCCTAATCTTGTTAAAGTCTAGGACCTGACCTGGTGAGAATGGGTAGAAACTTGGGTTAAGTTCGTTTCTTAATCGTGTAATTAATTATCTTGAATTAACCTAAGTAATCTATTTCTCGTGTAGATGGCAGCTGATCGCGCCGAATGGAGGAACCTACAGCGCACGGTTCAAGGCCTTACCCAGGCCGTTCAGCAAGTGGCTCAGGCAGGAGCGGCACCACATGGCACTAGTGATCTACAACGGAACTTCCGCGGGATGAATCCGCCTAGATTCGCGGGTTCGACCGACCCCGACCAAGCCGAGCACTGGCTAGATGAGATGGGGAGAATATTTGAAGTTATGCAATGCACCAACCAGGAGCGTGTCCTTCTCTCGACATTTCAATTGGAGCGTGATGTACGTACTTGGTGGGATTCTATCAAGGCGACTCTCGGTGATCATCAGGTTACGTGGGAAGAGTTCGAGGAATTTTTCAACGGCAAGTATTTTTCTGACCGAGTGCAAGAGAAGAAGGCGGCAGAGTTCGCGGCCTTGAAGCAACGAGGTTTGTCCGTGGCAGAGTATGAGGCTCAATTTGCACGGCTTTCTCGATATGCTACACACCTTATTTCCACCGAGAAAATGAAGGCGAAGCGTTTTCTCAACGGATTGAAGCTGCATTATATCAACCAACTGGCACCAATGGAGATTTCCACTTATTCCGAGATGGTGAGAAAGGCTCAAGTTCTAGAGGATACCCTCGAAATGACGGAGAGAATCCGTGGAAGCGGTGCGAAGAAGGAACAACCTACGGGTTCCGGGAGTGTCAAACCCGGGTATACCAAGAAGAGGCCTGTTAGTGACCTAGTTCGTGGAGCGGGTCCGGATCGTGGAAGGGCAAGATGCCGAGGCATGAAGACAAGAAGCCTGGCCCTATTGTTCCATTTAAGGGCGTGTGCAAGTATTGTGATCGTCCAGGTCACAAGGTGGAGGAATGCTGGCGCAAGCTGGGCGCCTGTTTGCGATGTGGAAGCAAAGAGCACCGTATCCCCAACTGTCCTTTGATAGCGGAGCAAGCAACACCGGCAAAACCGTAAGTCTTCAAGAAACCACAAGGCAAGCTTCAAGCTTTACATGCAGATGAAACTGGGATTTCTGATGATGGCGGACTCGTCGAAGGTACCCTTACTATAATCGATAAGCCCGCATTTGCTCTCTTTGATACTGGTGCAACACATTCTTTTATTTCACGGAGATTTGCTAAGTCATTAGCTATGGAACCTGTTATGATGAATACTCCGTTAGAGATTTCAACCCCTATTGGCACTAGATCAACAATCCAGTATTTCTATCCTTCTAGTAAGGTGATGATTGGTGAGCAGAACTTACCAGCAGATTTGGTCTGCATGGACATGAAGGATTATGATGTAATCCTAGGAGCAGATTGGTTGGCTCGATATGAGGTTAGCGTTCACTGCAGTTCTAGCTCCGTGTCTTTTACTAGGCACCCGAGACTTTCTTTTGTGGGTGTTAAGCATCACAACTCTGTATCGCTTATTTCGGCTCTTCGAGCTGATAAGCTGATGAGGCGAGGATGTGAGGCTTTTCTAGCCTTTATCTATGCAACCCCTGAGCAGCAGATTGAGATCAAGGACATTCCTATTGTCCGAGATTTTTCTGATATCTTTCCAGAGGAATTACCAGGACTTCCTCCTGAGCGGGAAGTTATCTTCTCTATTGACCTCTTTCCGGGCACATCTCCTATTTCCAAGGCTCCTTACCGTATGTCTCCTGCGGAACTGAGGGAGTTGAAGCAACAGTTGATGGAGTTACTCGAGAAGGGCTTTATTCGTCCTAGTACGTCTCCGTGGGGAGCCCCTGTGTTATTCGTCAGGAAGAAAGATGGTTCGATGAGGTTGTGCATTGATTATCGGCAAATAAACCAGCAGACTGTCAAGAACAAATATCCACTGCCGAGGATTGATGAGTTATTTGACCAGATAGCGGGAGCTCAATATTTCTCTAAGATCGATCTTCGATCTAGATATCACCAGTTACGGATTAAGGAGGAGGATATCTATAAATCAGCTTTCCGCAGCAGGTATGGTCATTTTGAATTTGTCGTTATGCCTTTTGGTCTAACGAATGCTCCAGCAGCTTTCATGCAGTTGATGAACAATGCATTTCGACCCTATCTTGATCAATGGGTCGTGGTCTTTATTGATGACATCCTGATTTATTCTAAGAATGAGGAGGAGCATGCTGAGCATCTGAGATTGGCATTGCAACTGTTGAGAGATCATCAACTATATGCTAAGTTCAGTAAGTGTGAATTCTGGTTGCAAGAGGTGTCCTTTCTAGGACATATCATTACGAAGAACGGTATTTCTGTTGATCCTTCGAAGGTCGAGGCAGTGAAGAATTGGGAGCAGCCTACCAGTGTGACGGAAGTTAGAAGTTTTCTTGGCCTGGCAGGTTATTATCGAAGGTTTATCCAGGATTTCTCTAAGATTGCGGTACCTATGACAAGGTTAACCCGCAAGGAGAACAAGTCTGATTGGTCAGGCGATTGCCAGCAAAGTTTTCAGACTCTAAAGGATTGTTTGACTACTGCACCTATATTGGCTTTACCTTCTGGTGAAGGAGGATTTGTCGTTTATACTGATGCTTTAGGAATTGGCTTAGGCTGTGTACTCATGCAGCATGGGAAGGTGATTGCCTATTCTTCTAGGCAGTTGAGGAAGCACGAGGAGAATTATCCTGTTCATGATTTGGAACTTGTAGCAGTCATTTTTGCTTTGAAAATTTGGAGGCATTACCTGTATGGAGAATCTTTCACGGTATTTTCAGACCACAAGAGCTTGAAGTATTTATTCTCTCAGAAGGAACTCAATATGCGGCAGCGCAGATGGTTGGAGTATTTGAAGGACTTCGACTTTTCTATTGAGTATCATCCTGGCAAAGGCAATGTTGTGGCAGACGCATTAAGCCGGAGGCCAGTAGCTAGATTGGCAAGTCTCATGTTGCAAGAGTGGAAGTTACTGGAACAGTTATCTAGTCTGGATCTTAATATTGACAATGATCGGGTTTTGATTGCTCAGATTCGACTTAAACCTGAATTATTGATGGAGATCAAGTCCTTGCAAGATAATGATCCCGAGCTGGTACAGATCAGGGGAAGCTTGAGCAGCAGACCTGATTTCGGGTTGGCTGATGATGGTAGATTATTATTTAAAGGCAGAACTTGTGTACCTGATGAAGCTACAGTAAAGAACAAGATTCTTGAGGAAGCTCATAGATCCAGATACACCATTCATCCCGGAGGCACTAAGATGTACAGAGATTTGAAGCGATCCTTTTGGTGGATGAATATGAAGAGGGAAATCGCTGACTTCGTAAGTAAATGCTTGGTTTGCCAACAAGTTAAAGCTGAGCACTTCAGACCGGCAGGGAAATTGAAACCACTCGACATACCCCAATGGAAGTGGGAGAGTATTGGCATGGATTTCATTATGGGTTTGCCTAGAACTCGTGGTGGATTTGATGCAATTTGGGTGATTGTTGACCGATTGACAAAATCAGCTCATTTCTTATCCATTAAGTCTAAGTGGACAGTCGATGTATTGGCTGCTTTGTATTTGAAGGAAGTGGTGAGGTTACATGGTATTCCAGTGAATATAGTATCTGATCGAGACCCTAGATTCACTTCTCATTTCTGGAAGGGACTGCAAGAGTCTCTTGGTACTCGTCTGAATTTTAGTACTGCTTTTCATCCACAGACAGATGGACAGACGGAGAGAACCAATCAGATAGTGGAAGATATGCTACGGGCATGTATGATTGACTTTGGTGGTACTTGGAATGAGCATTTGGCACTAATTGAATTTGCCTACAATAACAGCTATCAGTCTAGTATTCAGATGGCTCCATTTGAAGCCTTGTATGGGAGAAGCTGTCGATCCCCGTTGTGTTGGGATGAGGTAGGTGAGAAACAGTGGCTTGGACCGGATCTTGTCTCGGAATCTTCACAGAACATCCGTGTTATCCGAGACCGATTACAAGTAGCCCAGTCAAGACAGAAGAGTTATGCCGACAACAGGAGAAGAGCATTGGAATTTCAGGTTGGCGAGCATGTGTTCTTAAAGGTCTCTCCGACGAGAGGGATCCGAAGATTTGGCATTCATGGCATGCTGAGTCCGAGATACATTGGTCCATTCGAGATTCTAGATAGAGTGGGAGAGGTGGCATACAGGCTGGCCTTACCGCCTCAATTGTCTGGCGTGCACAACGTCTTCCATATTTCTATGTTACGGAAGTATGTGTACGACCCCACTCATGTTATACAGCATGTGGATTTCGAGCTGAAGGAGGATCTGACCTATGAGGAAAGACCGATAAAGGTTATGGACCGGAAGCAACAGCAACTCCGGAATCGTTCAATACCGATGGTCAAGATTCAGTGGAGTCGGCGTGGGACCGAAGAAGCTACGTGGGAGTCTGAAGAGACTATGCGGAAGCGGTATCCCGACTTATTCTAGGTGAGCGATCTCTTTCCCTACTCTCAGTCTTAGTGCAGTGAATTTGGAGGACCAAATTCCTTTAAGTAGGGGAGGGTGTAAGACCCCGAATTATTTTATTAGATTTAATATATTTATTTAGCTCTTGTTAATTAAGAATTGAATTTCTATTGATTTAATAATTGAATTTTGGATTTATTAATATTTAATTCCTTAGAATTAGAATAGTGATAATTTCGACCACCTTATAAAAATCCAGAAAAATGGTAAACAGATTAAGGTCGAGGTAGATAACAACTTTTCCTTCTGGCATTAAGCCATTGTAAATCCGTGGTAAGATCTATTTAGAGTTTAAACCCAAAAGTGTACACTTTTGACCCATACCTAACCCTTGGATTAAAACACGAAATTCGACCTCAATACTCAACCAAATGATCTGAAATCAGTGGCAAATGGAAGGCCACAATGTAAGGAACATTTACCCTCAATCAATTTGAGGTAAACCTAGCCCCATCACGTGCTGCCGACATAGTTTGATCAAGTCAAAGATTTCGGCGCCGTTTCTAAACACGTACCTTGCAGCAGCGAATACTCCTAACTCCGAAGGCTCCAGAAGCTCTATGAGCTATCAAAATGAAGCCCTACGAGTCTTCTTTCATTTGGCTGCTGTGGGGTTCGCTGAAGTTTCAGATCTGGGGAGATCTAGCTCGAATTGTGGAGGTGGGTCAGCAGGCCGTTGGCTTCCCTTCATCCTTCTTTGATCCATCGATTGAGGTAGGAATTCTCAACCAAATTTTGATCATGAGTATAGAAAATTATTCCTCTCATCGAGCTCTATCCATTGGTGGCAAAAGCCCCAATTTTCATTAGGTATCCGTGGTGAAATCGAGCTTTTTGTGAGGTGCTGTCCAAGTGTTCTTCATCCTACGGTTTGAGTTTTCTCTCTCCGATTTGAGGTAGGTGTAACAGACCAAACTCTAATTAATTTATATGATGTAATAAGCATGATATTAGCTTTCATTTCACGTAGAAATCCCTAAGTTTCATGAAGCATACTTATAGAATTTCTATTTATAGTAACAACATGTTTTAGACCTAGTTCGATGTGATCATCCGAAGTGATTTATGATTTCGAAGTATTAATCTTAATCCTCATGAACCATATCTTATATGGTTGGATTCACCATCGAAGTAGCTTTCATTTGAGCCAATAAGCCCCAAATTCCATTCTGTATGTAGAGAGAATTTGACGTTTTAGTCACAGCATGTCAGAATTAGGGTTTCATGTGTTCTTGACTTAATAGATCTCGATTCCAGCAATTGATTATGCAATTGACCTTGTAGACAGGTAGAGTTTTGTATTAGCTTTCCATTGATACCAAAATCCCCTTATTTGGAGCTCAATCCTAGTAGTTATTAACGTTTTAGTGCAACCCTAGCAATCACCTTGTTCCCGGCGTTCACCGGACGCGGCAGGGATGACCGGAGACGACCCAGAGATGGGCGGTCTTACGATAGACCGTCCAACTCCAGCCCACCTTTTGACCAATTTTGACCCTAGCATGCCCCTAGTTGAACGGTTTTTCAGGAACCACTCATCCCAGGATGAACGGTTCGTCAGGAACCACATATCTGGATGAAAGGTCCAGAATGGACCACATATACATGAACGGCCCCTTACTGGGCCGCACATCCAGGGATGGGCGGCCATCTCTGGACCGCCCATACCCTTGGGCGGCCCTGACAGGACCGCCCATCCACTTGGGCGGCCCAGAGAGAACCGCCCAAGTGCCAGACCCCCGTTCAGCCCCCGTTAAGCCTGATAGTTGTGCGGTTCACACCGAACCGTTTATCTACCCAGTAATTGACTTAGTAATTATTATGATGCATCCATTTTAGTTTCATCATGACCATTTATAATTAGAAACCTATGGACGGCCCCGTAGGAACCGTCCATCTCCCTGTGTCACAGAGTGACCCCTGTTCGGCCCCGGAATGCCCAGTAAGATGTACGGTCCATATAGAACCGTTTATCCCCACAGAGAGTGACTTAATATGTGTTCTAAGGCATTCATTTGCATGTCATTAAGGGTAATTAGTGAAATAGAAACCCATTTAATAACTGTTTAAATATGCAACTAAATTTCTGATTATTGCTTGTTATTCGTGCCTACGCGACTTACGCGAACTCGTTATCATCTTAAATACTTTTCTTGGCATCTTGGGTTAATATATAACCAAATCCCTATTAAATTGGCTTGGCATTAGGATTAATATGTCTGTTAACTTGCTGTTTAGCTGCTGTAGTACAGTAGAACAGCATGTTTAACTTTCCCACTTTACGCGAAGCCGATTGGCCGCTTAGCGTACTTGTCTCGGTTCTACCCCGGAAACTCTATCCGGTGGTCTTACCGTCATCTTGGAACATCATTATAATCATGATTAGAATCTATTTAACACCAGCATACCTTGTTTTATGAGTTTAAACCGCTGGGTTAAGTCTTGGATCAAATCGGACGACCCGAGGCATGCGCGGTTAGTATTTGACCGCATAACCTCTTCGGCGGCCCGATCGTGACCGCATATCTTTATACGGCCCAGTATGGACCGAATATCTTGTTCTTGGGCCTCACTGTCTTTTAGACATGAGCGGCCCATATTGCACCGTTCTTACATTAGGGCGGCCCACTGTCAGCCGTTCTTTTTTTGACTTCACGGGCTGAGTTTCAGTCCAGTTCCTGTACGTACGGTCCTGTATGAACCGTATATACCCATCGAGCGGCTCCGTTACGACCGCACATCTCTTGAAGATGAGTTTGACCGTGTCTTGTACTCTTGAATCCAAGGACAAGGTTAGTCCTTTAAATCTGAACTTATGGCAGAAATTCCTCTGATTAATTGGCCATTAAAATTGACTGAATGTCTGGACGGATGGGACGTTGGGCCCAGTAAATCAATGCCATCGCATCATAAGGGCCCGGTCTGGTCCTGGGGAGAGTGCCCGAAAGTTAGTGAGCCCATGGGATGTTAATGACAAGGTGGGGCATTGCACCGAAGTACTTGCTTGAGTGTTGGCGTCTATGACAAAAGTATCTTGTTACTTGTTACTTGATCATACTTGGTTAAATGTTTAAAATACTTGCTTGTTGGCCAATTCCTTACTACTATCTCTTGTTATATCTCTTGTTATATCTCCTGTTGTAAATTCTCGTATTTGTTATTCTTGTTAATCATTATCAAATATATATTTCTTGACCTTGCAAGATCTTGTTATTACCGTTGTTTCATTATATCATCATTACCTTTTTATTGTATTATCGTTTGTAGTATGACATTTTGAAAATGTAATTAAACTGTTAATCACTTATACATGTCTGTTATTTCCTACTGAGCGTTAGCTCATAGTTGTGTTTCCCCCTTTCCAGGCTCTTCAGGTGACGCGCTTACCGACGGGGAAGGGCAAGAGTGATGTCTTGAGTGTATCAGTTCTAGTGTGTTAGCAGTGTGTTTATTGTTAGTTGTGTTTGGAGAGCTTTTAGTTTCAGTTATGTTGTTGAGTCTTAGTGATTGTTATTCCACGTTGTATTAAGTTGCCTTTGAGATTATTGTATCAGTTTGGTTGTTAAATGATCATTTAGTATTTTCTTTCCATAGCACTTGTGTATTTAGATTAGTTCTCTCTCTTTCCTGCTTGCCTCTGACTGTACGTCCCGATATTCCGCGTCGGGGCGTGACACAGAACTTGTGCTAGGCTTAAGAAGGTCGATGAAGTATGACAGGATAAAGGTTTCGCGGATGCGGAAGAGGGTATCTACCGAGGAAGTTCTTGGAAGGTTTATGCCATCTGGAACCATAAAGAGCGTTCAGACTCAGAACGGAGTCAACTTGCAAAAGCTCGCAGACTGGACCATGACTGCCTTAGAAGGGTTGATAGATGATGAACATTTAGAAGGGCTTATGAAAGGGTTCACAATTTGTTTGGCCGGGGCTCTCCTCTTTCCTTGCACTGACAACATCGTAGAGGAAGACCAATTGGGAGCGATTTGTGGACTTTGGGAGGGAAGGAGAGTGGGGCCTGCTGTCCTCGCGCATCTTTACAGTGGTCTCACGGCTTCCAGCATGGGTAGGCCTCCTCACGGGTGCATACTTCTCCTCAACTGCTGGATTGATCTTCACTTCAAATTTCATCACTACGAAGGGGTACAGACCGCCTCCAGGATTTTCGAACAAAGCCCCCTCCATTACATGGCCGATGTGTTGGGCTTTAGTGGGAAGGTGGCCAATCGCATGCCTTGTCTGAAGACACGCGGCGACTGGCGTACTCACTTCAGCTCCTTGGCGCGAGAGATGTTCACTTGTGTGCCAGCATGTTTACTTTCACGTGGGCTTCTCACGCGATCTTCTCCCGATGGTGAACTCCAGCTTATCGGTGCAACCAAATTTGTTCTTTACAGCTCGCACCGGTCCTGCCCGCAAATTGGCCTTCCTCGGCACTCTCTTCCCATGCCATCCAACCTTCCTCTGATTAAGGAGGGAAAGCTGGGCACGGAGGATGATGCGAAGGATGTGAAGGCGATCAAAGCTTCGTGGAAGGCAAGCATTCTGAGAAAGGTGACGGTATCTGTGAGTGAGGATCGAGAGCTATGAGAGGCTTATGTAATGGAGCTCGAGAAACTGAGGCCTGAGGTGCCCAAACCCTGATGTATGTTATCTTAAAATAAATGCAGAGCCTTACTGCCATTGCACTTCCTTTCAGTCTCTCCCCTCCCCTTTTCTTTGTGACTGGCATGGCGGACGTCGGGTGATGGTCGGCCGTTACCGGATAGGATCTGGGGGACTGAGGCAACCACAGTATGCGGAGATGCCCTGAGATGTCATGGAGCCGAGGATTTCTCTTCAGGTGGCGAGGAGAGAAGTAAACTGGGAGAGAATGGAAAGAGAGGAGTGGATAAAGCGACATCGGGATCGAGACGAGAGGAGGGCACGTGAGGCCCAAGTGATGAAGCTCCGGAAGACACAGCGCTCGGACACGTCACTCCTTCAGAGTCACTGCCGAGTGGAGGAGAGTTGGAGCTCACGGTGGAGGAGCTTCGGGGGTTGGTGTAGTCTCCATCGCAGAGCAGGGGGCGGCTCAGCCAACAGCCTTGGGTTCAAGAGCTTCGTGACCTTCGGGGTCACGAGAGAGGCCAAAGGAGGGCGAGGAGCGCTACTAGAGATGCGATGAGATAACTGCAACGTCGCAGAGCTCTAGATGACCTCCCAGGGACCTCCCTCTTAGGAGAGGAGAGAGACGACCAAGAGGGGTAGTGCGAGTTTTGGCAAGTTGCTCATACACCCGCTCTCTTCTCACGGTGAACACGACAGTTTATATAGACGTATGAATGGAACGACATGCTCTCATGTGACGGGTTTGCCCGCCATGCGTTCCTTCTCTTCTACACCTCTTCTTTCCATGCCGTCCTCATGTGACGTGTTTAACAGATCTCCCCTGAGATAATGGATCGTGTCTCAGACTCATTGGGTATTTCTTTCGGGAGAATCCATCACAAATTTTAATGATGTACCACCGAATTCAAAGATGCCAACCGCCCTCCTGTCCTCTTTCCATGTAGACGAGTCCACTCCCAGATTCAAAGATATCGACTCCCATTGTCCTTTCTCCTGTGGATGAGTCCACTCCCGGATTCGAAGATATCGACTCCCATTGTCCTTTCTCTTGTGGATGAGTCCACTCCCAAATTCAAAGAGGTCGACCTGCATTATCTTTTGTCCATGTAGATGACCTCATCTCAGATTTATTTGAATCATGATGAACACAGGGAACCTAGATGTGTAGGGTGTGAATCAACCCGCTACGCTTCCGACCTCGTTTACTTCGAGTGAGAGATGGGTGCTTTGTTACAAGGCCCATTGCAAGAGGAAGTGGGAGAGATCTGGATCATATCCCTTCAATCCTATAAATACTCCCCCCGCCTGCTTCACTTGAAAGCACGGAGTTATGGAGACTGGTTAGAAGAGTGAAAAGTCGACATGAGGGAGTAAGAGTTTCTCATTCTCTGAGATGGAGGGAGAGTCCAGTTTCAGGGTGGAGGGCGAGTCTTCCCGCTCCTCGAAGAGGAGCAGATCCAGTGGTAGTTCCAGGAGACTCTCCGATGTTGAAAGGCCACTCAGTGAGAGGACCCAATCGGAGCTTGTAAATGAGCCAGTTCTTCCCCATATTTCTTCATGATCCCTTTCTTCCTTTCTCATTCTCTTTCTATTTTTATTTCAATGATGCACCCGCTTCTCACTTCCTGTGTAATCCACAGAGTATGACGAGGTCACACATCTCATGGGAGTTAGTGGTGGCCGCCTATCGAGGCTTGCCTGACTTCCAGAAAGCTCGACTAGATGCGATGGGGTTTGGTGCATTCCTCCGGATCAAACCCATTAAGCTCGACCTCGCCCTCATTCAAGCATTGCGCGAGAGATGGGACCCAGAGAGTCGCGCCTTCTTGATGTCCTGGGGGCACATGGTGCCCAGTCTCGAAGATGTGGCCCGAATCACCGGCCTTAGAGTGGATGGTGAGGCGGTGACCGGGGTCACCTACCCCGATTATCGCGAAGTGGCTCAGAAGCTTCTTGGTCTGGAATTAAAGGACCAAAAGAATAGGTCAATAGCCAAGGCATCTATCATGGAGGCACTGGGGCTCACTGACACTCGTCACCGTGATAACGAGTCCTTGGAGGAGTTCATGGAGAGAGCGGAAAGAGGGTCCCACGCTGTGTACTGCATGGATGCCAGTAGCTGGGAGAGATCGAACATGGACTTGAGGATATTCCTCCTCTTCCTGCTGGGAAAATTACTGCTGGGTTCCAAAGGAGACGACATCCATTGTCATTTCCTAGAATTTTTGGTGGACCTAGAGAGGGTAGGGCAATATGCCTGGGGAGCCGCCGTGCTGGCGCATCTGTTCGCAAGTCTGTCCCAAGGGACAGATCGAGAGGTGACTATGAGTGGCTTCATACCGTTTCTCCAGGTAATTATTTGTTTATTTATTTATGCAACTAATCTATTTCATGAAATACTGATTACATGTGACGACACAGGTATGGAGTTATTACTACATCCCAATGGGGCGAGCTCGACAGTGGCGTGTGGCTGTGGCACCACTAGCTCGGCGGTGGCAACCCATTATGAGCACAACCTCTCTATCTTACCAGCTGATGGTATTAAGGCGTGAGCTGCAAGAGTTCCCCGCAGAGATGGTAGGACTCCATTTTTTTGTCTTTTCTTTTGTCTCTCTTTTTTTTGGTTCTTTTGAGTGATTAAGGAGATACACGCATGCCAATGCAGGTGATCTGGAGGCCTTACTCGGGCTTGGTCGATGTCGACCAACCGTGGGTCATCGCAGGTCGCCCTCGATTTGGTCGGGACCTTTGGGTCCACTGCCTGAATGAAATCGAGCCACTCCGGCTACGATTGGTCATGAGGACTCTAGGGCTTGCCCAGGAATGGGTAGATATGACCGCACCACCCCGCGTTGGGAGAAAAACACGTGGGCCGGTAACCTGTGTCGACTGGCGGGTGCGCTTCCCTGAACAATATGAAGATTGGCAGCGGGGTGGCACGCTCGTGGAGTCACACGCCCGGGATAGTGAAGATTATCTACGTCTCTATAGGGTGATGTATGCAGAGCGACTTCATCCTGAGGGACTTGTGGAGGTATATCTCCTTTCTCACTTTTTGATTATATATATATTTTTTTATCATTTTTCTAAATGTAATGCTGACTCTATGACATGGGTTTAGGATGCCCGTGATACCATGATAGCGAACTTGCGGGCTCGATTGGCGGACACGGAGGGAGAGTTGGGTGACACCCGTGAGGCCTTACATGTCTCGGTGAGTATGTATGCAAATGCATATTCCTAATTATACCCCTAGGTTTTGGTGTTTAGCCACTCACTGTCACTTCTTGCCATCATAGCGCGCTCGGCTCGACGCAACCCTACCAGCAGTAGGGGCAGAGGGTGCCTCTTCCAGTCTATGGATTCCTTCGTCGGAACTAGATTCGCTCCATGAGCAGCTTGCCCGTGTAACACAGCGCGCCGCGGAGGCAGAGGGAATGCTTTCTATGCAGGTGAAGGTTCCTCTTATCCGAGCTTCTCTGTTTATGTCTCATCACACCCCTGAAATGACGAATATGGCAGGCCGAAGAGATGCAAGAGATGTTTGCTCATGCATCACAAGGGAAGGCCAGGATAGCGGAGCTGGAGGAGGAATTGCAACGTCGCTCAGATGACAATTTTTCTCGGGACGCCATGGAGCTGAGGATCACCCTTCAGCTGGAAAGGGATGACAGAGAGAGAGAACGTGCTGAGAGGGAAAAGGACAGGGAAAGAGAGAAGGCCAAAAGATCAGTCGAGAAAGAGGAGAGGAGGGCCCTGGAGGCCCAACTATTCGAATTGAGGACCAGTCTCGGTCTCGCCGAGCAGTGGCTGAAGGATGGCGAGGAACGCTACCGAAGGGCACGAGAGCGTGGCTTTCGTGTTAGTAGCTTCTTTACTGCTCCCGCAGATCGACGTCGGGGAGTGGAGATAGAAAGAGGACCCCAAAGCGGTAGAAGTACCGCTTTTCATGGTTGGATAGCACCTTCTAGAGTTTCTCGTCCAGAAAGCGACGAGACAAGTAATGTAGAGAAGGAGGGTGGGACCTAATGTAGGCTCTCTCTTGTTGTTTGTTTTTGTTGAGTGGGAGTGGAATGAAATGTTTTGTGCTTGGTTCTCTGCTTCTTTCTGATCTCCCGAATCCCTGTACACATCTAAGCAAACAAGTTAGCATTTCTGCTCTGACTTGCCCCTTGCTCAATAAACAAACGTGATTTTGAGTTATTCTTGATAACGAGTCAAGGGGCAAGCCTTTATTAACAAAGGTAATGATAAAAAAGGATGATGAATGCGACAGACAAGCACGCGGATGCAAATGAGAATTTAAAATGAATGGTGCATACAAATGCGATCATGCGAAGATGTGATTTTTGTTTTGTTTTTGTAGGTGTATTCATTTTTTTTGAATTTTGTTGTTTGTTTTATTATTTTGTTGGTCTTTTATATTTCCATTTTTTTTGTGCATGTACATTTTTTTAGCTTTTTTTTTTGGATTTTTGGATTCGTTATTTTTTTGTTTGTTTTTGGTTTGTTTATTATTTTTTTTTTTGCTAATGCACGATGACCACTTGATATAACATCTAACCTGCATGAGAACGATGGTTTCTTGCTAACCTCCCAGGCATCCTAAGTGCACGTCTAAGTTGATTTGGGCCTCTAGACTCCTCGAATGATAATCCCGCCGGCTAAGACTTACCCTGATGACAATACCGTCATGCCATGCTTAGGCTCCCAGTTGCTTCCGACCACAGGGATTCACCCAAAAAGTGTTCAAGGTAAATGATTTGCCCGACCCGGGTCTATTTCCTCACAACTCTAGACGATATGTAATGGAACACCCTGGAACCCAAATGACCAACCGCGCGACGCTGACCCGGAATCAGACGCCGTCGCACCCATAGGTGACGCGCTTGCATTGGTCTAAGCCCGAGGTTAGGCTTAGAAGACATCAAGATGGTAGATAAGGGTCTTGACCGGCCAGAAACACGGAGACTCTGACAATGACTTCTGCTTTCCAAGATGGACAACCATACGTTTGTGTCGAAAGGTGGTTGCAGACTTTGGTGAGTTTCACCCTTCAGGAACTCCATTGAGCCTTCATCTTCAGAGGGAGAAGGAAGAGTATAGGGGGCAAACCTCCTGAGAGGACCGGCAAAACCGTTAACCCGGCGAGCCAGTAGGGGCGCACTTAACTTCCCCTTTCGGGCAACTTCAGACCAAATCTCGAGCATTTACATCTCATGACCCCTTTTGTATAGAATTTGATTTTCAGTCAAAGGGGTTTCATTTGTGGGATCAGGCACGGTTACGACCAGGCTTTTAACTTGACTTTGATTTTGTTCTTCTTTTCTGATTTTTCTTGACAGATCTTTACGAGGGACATAGTATTGTGACATTATGAAATCCCTCTTGGATGCCTGCGGGGACACTGCCCTCTTCTCGTGCTCTGACCCATACTCGAAGAATTGGGCCCTACTCTTGCCCTAGGGGTTGTGTTCGTATTTTCCATGCTCAGCGTTTTAAGGGCGCCGGCTGTCTCATTCGGTCGAAGAGAGAGAGAACGAAGATTTAAGCATTCTGGAGACCTTCTAGGTGAGGCCTCACCATGAGCGATGCTACCGATCTTTTATAGAACACATGTGTACATGTATGTTGCCACTTTTGAGGGGGGCATAAGCCGATCTAGCCGGACAGGGATCCCCACGGTTCTGGCAAACCAAGATCCGGAACCTACCAAGTCTTAATAGGCCCTATCCCAACACGGAGGTTGAATGTAATGACTTGACTACATGGTGATCTCCGGGCATTAGCATTTTGAATTGTCTAAATTTTTTTTTCTTCTTTCCATTTTCTTCTATTTTTTTGTCTTTTGTTGTTGTATATATACATATTTTTGTTATTTTCATTGTTTTCTATATTTTTTTTGTTGTTTCATCATTTTTTGACACTATGTACACCTATCTAAGGGTAGTATTTCTTAAGATAAAGCCCATTCCAAGGGTGGGATAACTCGATCCCCTCAGCATTGACTAGCCTATAGGCGTTGCCAGGATGCACAGCCTGAATCACGTACGGTCCTTCCCAATTGGGTTGGAGTTTAGAACGCGGCCCACCAAGTTTTACAAACATTCTTTTCACTACCATTTCACCGACTTGAAATTTCATTTCAATGACCTTCTTTTGATAAAAACGTGTGAGTCTGTTTTGATATACCCGTGCATGCTCGGCAGCGGTCAGCCGTTTCTCATCTAAGAGTTCCAATTGGGCAAGGAGTGAATCACGGCGTTCGTCGAGGGGGAGGTCCTTATCCAATTGTACTCTCAGAGAGGGGACCAGAATTTCGTACGGAACTACCGCCTCCATCCCATAAGTGAGGGCGAACGGGGTTTGCCTAGTGGGAGTACGGATTGAAGTGCGATAGGCCCATAGAGCTTCAATCAATTTTTCTGACCAATCTGAGAACTTGTTAGACTCACATGTCTTTTTTATGATTTTAATCAATGTTTTGTTAGTGGCCTCTGCTTGTCCATTACCTTGTGGATAATAAGGTGATGAATGATGCAATGTAATTTTATACCTTTTGCAGAGGTCCTGAAGGTCCTGAGAAATGAATTGCGGTCCATTGTCGGTGATGATCGTGCTTGGAATGCCGAACCTGACGATGATGTTCTTCATGATGAATTTGCTGACTGTTGATACTTTAACCTCCACGTAAGCTTCGGCTTCGGCCCATTTGGTAAAGTACTCCGTTGCGGTAAGGATGAATGATTTTTTCTTAGTGAGGGAGTAAGGATTACCGAGAGGACCAATGGCATCGAAAGCCCACATGGAGAAAGGCCATGGGGAGGATACTGGATGAAGTGAAAAAGATGGGGAATGAATTTTATCGGCGTGAAGTTGACACTTGACACACCTGCGGACATAGATGGCACAATCTTCTTCCATGGTGGGCCAGTAAAAGCCTTGCCGAAGGATTTTCTTGGCAAGCATTTGGCTATTCACATGGCCACCGCACACACCAGAGTGTGCTTCCTCGACGCATTTCCAGACCTCCTCTTCATCGAGACATCTTAGAAGAACACCAGTAAGACTTCTCTTGTATAGCACTTCTCCGACCAGGACGTACCTCTGTGCCACCCTCCTTATGGCTTTTCTATCTTCCGATGTGGCTTCTTCAGGGTAGGATTGATCTTTACAATACTTGGTAATTTCGTAAAACCATGGCTTCTCCTCATCAGCCAATTCTTCCTCTAATTCTGTCAACATAATTTCCCTCTTCTCAAGGATTTCTTCCTGTAGGGCCTTTCTTGCTATCCTGTCCTTGATATTTACGTATGAAGCGTCATCGATTGCAGGGGCGTGACGCTTGTAGACGTGAATGGTATCAAACCATCTTCCTAGAGGGAACCTTAGAGATGATGCCAATGAGGCGAGGGCATCGGCCAGAATGTTTTGATGACGAGGGACATGGACAAAGATCAATTTGGCGAACAATTTGGCAAAGGCAGCAGTGAGTTCTTGGTATGGCTTGAGCTTGGAATCGCGAGTGCGATATTTGGTGAGCACCTAGCGAAGAATGAGTTGACTATCACTTATGACTCACAATTCAGTGATACGAAAAGAATGAGCGAGTTCTAGGCCAGCTAGAAGAGCTTCATATTCAGCTATATTGTTGGTAACGGGGAATTTGAGCTGATATGCCAGTGGGAATGTAAGGCCTTTAGGCGACAGGAGGGCAATGCCGATTCCTTTCCCTTGGGAATTCAGAGCTCCATCAAAATATAACGTCCACATGCAATCATCTGATTGGTTGATGGACATTAGTTCCTCATCTGGAAACTCCGATTGGACAGGGTCGAATTTCGGAAGAGGATGGTGAGCGAGATGCTCGGCTATGGCATAACCCTTGATCGCCTTTTGCTGAATGTAGGTGATGTCAAACTGAGAAAGAAAGCTTTGCCAGCGTGCTAATCTATCCGTAAGGACAGATTTTTTCAGAAGGAACTTGATAGGGTTCATTCGGGCAATCAGATGGACTTCATGAGCTAGAAAGTAATGTTTCAACTTCTGCACTACCCAAACAAGGGCGGCACAAGTTTTCTCCATAGCCGTGTACTTCTGCTCACAGGGGTTGAGGAGTTTGGACAAGTAATAGGTCGCCCTTTCCTTGCCCGCTTCATCAGCTTGTGCTAGGACAGCTCCCACGGAGTCGTCCAAGACTGAGACATAAAGGATTAAAGGTCTACCTGGCGTGGGTGGAATTAGAATGGGTGAATTGGCCAGATATTCTTTCAATCCTTCAAAAGCTTTTTGGCATTTAGAATTCCAAAGGAATTCTACTCCTGACTTAGTCAACTCGTAGAAAGGTTTGCACCTTTGCGAGTGCTGGGACACAAACCGACGAATGAATTATAACCTTCCGATTAACCCTCGGACTTCTCTCAGATTTTTCGGAGGTGGCATCTCCCTGATTGCTTTAGCTTTGTTGGGATCTATTTCAATACCCCTCTTACTCACAATGAAACCAAGCAATTTGCCTGACGAAACACCAAATACACATTTTTTTGGATTCATTTTCAAATTGAACTCTCTTGATCTTTGCAGCACCTTAGCCAGAACTCTTGGGTGTTCTGCCCTAGTCTTAGATTTCACCAGCAAATCATCCACATATACCTCTAAATACACATGCATCATGTCATGGAATATTGCCATCATAGCCCTTTGATAAGTAGCTCCAGCATTCTTTAAACCAAATGGCATGACCAAATAGCAATAAGTTCCCCAAGGTGTGGTGAATGACGTTTTCTCCTGATCCTCTTCTGCCAAACGGATCTGATTATACCCCGAAAATCCATCCATAAACGAGAGAGTTTCATAGCCTGCTGTATTATCAACCAACACGTCAATGTGAGGCAAGGGGAAATCATCTTTTGGACACGCGCGATTAAGGTCCCGAAAATCGATACAGATTCTCACATTTCCATCCTTTTTCATGACCGGGACAATATTTGCCACCCATTGAGGATATAGGGCGACTCTAATAAACCTGACTTTGTGGAGCTTATCGACTTCCTCCTTCATCTTCAAAGCCATCTGGGGGTGGAAACGTCTTAACCTTTGCTTTACCGAGACGGACCCTGGTTTTAACGTTAGGCGATGTTCGACCAGGGTGGAATCCAATCCCGGCATATCCTCGTAGCTCCATGCGAACGTGTCCCTGTACTCCTTTAGAACCTTGATCAATTCCTCCTCTTCAGATGTCAGCAAATTATCGCTTATGAGGATGATCCTAGGGTCTTCCTCGGTCCCCAGATTGATCTCTTTGGTGGGTTCTTCTATAGCGGCTGATGGTTCGTCAAACCTCCTCATTCCGCTAGCATATGCGTCAGCCGCGTCCTCATATTCTTCGTCCCCTTCTTCAATAGGATACTCTTCATCTGTGAGCTCATAAACTCCATACCCTTCATCGATTATGCAATTCTCCTCACATTCTAACTCCGGCAGATGGATGGGATTTTCTAGCAACTCAGGAATAGATAGAAAAGTTTGACACCTATTGGCTAAATCTAGAAGGAATCGACGAGGAATTTCCCTGCCTTTGGATTTTCTTCTAGGTACTACCCTTGACTCATTATTCCTAACCTGACTGACTTGTTCTACGGACGAAGAAGAAGTTGAAGAATGTACAGGAAGAGACCCCTCGATAGAGGGGTAAAGAAGGTCGCTCAAGGGACCTTGAATGAGTGGCCCGTAAGTCGGGGCACACCCGTGAGAGATGTAGGAGGTCTCCTCAAAGGAGATGCACTGTTGAGGAGATTGAAAATTGATGTTTTTTTTTCATTTTCATTTTCAATTACAAAACAATTGAAAGAAATTAGAGAATGGGAGGAGGGAACTATAGCTAGGGGGTTGCCTGGCTCATTGAGCAGATCATGGTTGAAAATTTGGCAGGGGCTAAAAAACCCGCGCAAGAATGTGAGCATAGAAGGGGACCTGGGAATATCATCAGATAAATGTCGGGTCCAAGAAAGAGTCAGCAGCAATGGCTGAGGAGAATGATCAGATAGAATGACGGAAAGCGATCCGTCAGTGGCAACCTCCTCTCGACGAGGAAAACTTGGAATTTCGGCAATGTCAACGACATCTTTTGGTACCTCAGAGATCAAAAGTGGCCCCTCTAAGTCTAGAGACGAGAACATCTGTTGTAGTGCCATGGAAATATCCTATATATCAATCCACTTATTCCACTCACAATCCGGGTCATCGTGTTTCCCCTTCTTTGCAGCTCTCAAGCAACCTTCAGCCAAGTAGGCAATATGCAATTTCCCATGTGATTGTCGCGGGTAATCCCCCAACTGTATAATCGGACGCTTTCTGAAATGAGAGTACAAGGTCCATGTAAGAGGTCCCTCATATGCTTCAAGTGGCCCTTCAAAGCCTAGGCCGGCTCTAAGGGTTAACTTTGTCTTCTTTGGCAACTTCAGTCTCCCTTGTAATTGTGCCCCTAAACCTTTGCCCTGTTGGTAGCCAATGTTTCTCATGATCTCCCATCCCTTAGCATGGGAAGGGTGACATGACTTTGGTGTTGGAAGTGACCTTTGTGTAAAATGGGTGTGACGATGGTCACACACATCTAGCAGTGAAAGAATTGGCCGGTGAGTTGGCCAAACAGAAGGTAATGAGATATTAATAGCGTCCACTGTAGAAAAGATGGGCATTCTATTTACCTTGATAATCCAAGCCTTGTACGGAAACTTCAAGCACTGATGATTGGTGGAAGGCACCGCATTCATAACCTCAATGTAAGGGCGGCCCAGTATGGCCTTGAATGTGGGATCCATATCAAGGATATGGAATTCCGTGAAGACTGATGCAGGGCCCAATTCTACATTCAAGATGACCATCCCCATTGGCGGCTTTTTGCTATTATCATAGGCCGTAACTGTGATTGATGAAGGCCTTATCTGTTCCGTGTCAACCCCACATGATTGGAGGGTGATCATAGAGATCACATTTATAGACGCACCAGTGTCCACCAAACATGGGTCTACAGGCACCCCATTGATCTTGACTGCAATACACAAAGCATATTTTCGAGCCTCCTTGGGGGCAAGCTCATGGTGGTGAAATATAATAGCCGGTTGTGTATCAGTTGGCGTCAATACTGACGAGATTTTCTCCACTGGGAGATCCTCATTTACCATAACCCTCTGAAGATACTCCATCAAGGCGTCTTGATGGGTTTTCGACCTCTTGATTAGCTCGAGAATGGAGATCCGAGCTGGTGTTTTATCCAAGTGTTTCAACAGGTCATATTGTGTCCCGGGGATAGACTCCTCTAGCTATTCTTCGGTGTCTTTCTCCGGCTGAGATTGCTCGGGGACCTGACTGTTTTGGGGAAAAATCCGATGGAACATCCTTCCACTACGGAGCACCATGGCTTGTGATTTTGGCGGCACCTTTATAGAGTTAGATATGGGGTTTAGCAAGGGTTCGAGGGGTAGTGGTGGAGGAACAATTGATGAAGCAGGGGCAATAATAGGTGTAGGGGCTCTGATGAGTGGTTTGTTAGGTGGAGGCATGGTGGGAGTGGATGAAGCCTCAGATGGACGGCGAATGATAAGGGGTTTAAAAGGTGGAGGCATAGTAGAGGTTGATGGTGTCCCAGATGGGTGATGAATAATGAGGGGTTTCGAGGGTAAAGGGGTTGCGGTGGAGGTAGAAGGTGCCTCGGAAGGGTGTTGGACAATAATGGATTTGTTTAGTGGAGGCGGAATGAAGGCGGATGATGAAGTGGAGGCGTGAGAGATAATGAGAGGTTTTGGGGGTAACGGTGTTATGGTGGAGGTGGAGGGCACCTCGGAAGGGTGTTCGACAATGAGGGGTTTGTTTAGTGGAGGCGGAATGAAGGTGCATGATGAAGTGGAGGCGTGAGAAATGATGAGAGGCTTTGAGGGTAATGGTGTTATAGTGGAAGTGGAGGGTGTTTGCTGGAGACTCGAAGGGAGGTCATCAGTAGCGACGCGGATGAGAGGACGTAATAGCAGTGGAAATGGGTGAGGTATCACTGCGGGTTGTGCTCCGGGTGGAGGATAGACAGGTGCGGGACGAATAAGGCGTGGGGATTGGATAGGAACGTGATTGGTGACAAGGACAGAGCCGCTTTCCGTATGCCAATCCTGCCCTCTTCCAACCTCCAGGAAGGAAGAGATGGGGTTGACTTGATGGTTAGGTTGTTGGTGCGCCGGTAATGGATTCTGGAGGATGCCCATATTTGGCTGTTGTTGTGGTGCCTACTGAGGCTGTTGTTGCTGTTGTTGTTGTTGTTGTTGTTGTTGTTGTTGTTGTCTAAGAGGAGGTCTCCTGGCCTTCATCATGGTGATGCATCGCCTCATTTCATCCCAATCTATTTGATGTTCATCGTTCATATCATAGATATAATCTCTGAAATGAAAACAGTTTTCCACTGTATGACCCGGCTGTCTATGGAAGACACAATATCTGGAAGTGTCGACGTTCGTGGGCCATATGGCTTTTTCCTTAGGCAAGGTGAGGAAATTAGTAGCCATGAGAGCATTAAAGATGTCCGGCAATGACTCCGGCAAAGGTGGGTAATGAGCTCTCCTAGGGCCGATCGGCCTTCTCTGTTGTTGGAGGCCATAATCCCCGGGTGGTGGAACCTGATTATATTAAGGAGGTCGCTGTTGTTGTTGTTGGAGATGGAGCGGTTGAGGCATATTATTCTGGAAGAGATTGTTTTGTGGGGGAGGACGATAGGGTTGCTGACCTTGTTGGTCCTGGTGAAAGGGGAATTGTGGAGCTTGTGGGGGTCTAGGATTAGCTTGCTGGTTGGGATAGCCAACCGCGCCCACTTGTTCATTTGTTACAACCCCTTCTGTTACCCTACCTTGGGCACCCGTGCCCGGCTTCCTAAACACCTTTGGTTTTGGTGGCTTGAACATATGCATGAGGGGAGAATCTTTCAGCTGTGTTTGGATATATCGAGCCCTCTCATACAGTTCCTCCATAGTAGTGAGCTTGTTCATTGCCAGAACGTGTCTAAATTGTAGAGTGGCATTAGACACGACCATCTTTACTTGCTCCGATTCTGAAATTGGGTCTCTCACTTTCTCTGCCAAGGATCTCCATCGATCGGCAAATTGGGTGAAATCTTCGTCCGGCTTCATTTTTTCAGCCACTAGGTCGGTAATAGAGAAGGAGGGACTGATCCTATCCCGATATTTCTGTGTGAATTTCCGTTGCACTACGTCGAAGTTCTCAGCCTCACTCGGTTCTAGGGAATAGAACCATTCTAAGGCGGGACCATCCAATGATCTCCTGAAGAGGTATGCCAAGGATCTTTGATCGTTCTGCCAAAATGAGGACTCATACATAAAGTCCTTCAGATGAATGAGGGGGTTACCTGTGTCAGTGTACCGTCGATACGTTGGCATTTCAGAAGGAGGGAGATGGAATACTGGAAGGATTGGTAAAGAGATCTCAGGCGCGGATTTGACATCCACGATCTTTTTGAAATCTCGGAATTGTTCATCCATCTTGTTCATCCTATGAAGGAGAGATTGAGTGACCTCATTGTAAGGAGCAGGTTGTGGTGGCCACTGAGGCCTCACAGAAGCCTGAGAAGGGAATTCCGGATGAGAGAGACGTTGTGACATATCAGCAAATGGAACTGACTGAAATGTCGTATGAGGAATTGGTGGAACTTGAGATTGGGGAGGTAATTGGAAAGGGGGAGGTTGCAGATGTGGCATATCAGTAAATGGAATTGACTGAAATGTTGGATGAAGAATTGGTGGAACTTGAGACTGGGAGGTAATTGGAAAGAGGGAGGCTGCAAACTTGTCTGCACAAGAGGGAATGAGGGAGGGATTGCCTGTGCGGGCTCTTGAATAGAGAGAGCAACGGGTGTTGGATTTTGAGGAGTAGGATCAACAGATTTTCCTTTTAAGACGGCCTGAAAGGCTCGGATCTGATCGGAATTGAGCTGTGTGTTCGGGAGAACACCTAGCAAGGAGGAAATATCTTGTGGCGGGGATGCTTCCCCGACGGCGGCTCGCACCTCATATGAGGGCTCACGGGAGGAACCTGCGTCCTCAGCAGGGACATGTGTCCCCTGGTGACTCGGGATCGGATTCTGACCGTTCCCGGACATTTCTTGATCTTTTTCGGAACGTGAGATTTTGCCGGAACGTAATATCATACACACTCAAACCAAGAACAAAGATTAACAAACAAGTTGATGTTTAACGCCTTTTTGTGTTTTCTTTTTGTTTTCCCTTTTGTTTTTCTTTTTCTTTCTAATTAAAATGTAATAACATACACACTCAAACCATTAGCAAAGATTAACAAACAAGTTGATGTTTAACGCCTTTTTGTTTTCTTTTGGTTTTCCCCTTTTTTTCTTTTTTTTCCTAATCTAATGTTCACACCACAGGAGGGACCTTAGTTGCAATATTGATTTTCGCCGTGTGATCTAAGGACACTCGACTCACCACGAATGGGTTAACTATCTCCAGGGAACTTCAGTGGTACAACCAGCCCAGTGAACGAAGAGGGAATCCTTCGATGTCGGGGACTTACGGAGGTCCCAGTGGAGGAGATCCTAGTCCGTCGAGAGGAATTCCCGACGGAGAGTCCTTCCTTCACCAGGAAAAGGTGATCCTAAAAAAATGGAACAAAAGAAATAAAAATAAAAGGGAGATGATATGCAATGTAGTGCTGAATTTAACAGGAGATATATAAACAGACAACAAATATATGCAATAAAAGAAATTAAACAAACATCACAACACTCCTTTTCTGCAATGATACGAATCTCTTCAAACTTCAAGGGGACTCTGGAGTAATGCACGTAGTGCACGAGGGGTGAAATTGGAATGCCAAGAGTGATAGCGGGAACACAAATATAGCGCACGCGGGCGCAATCAGGAGGGGCACACGTGGGTGCCAAGTGGAGGGGGTGCTACTGAGAGCACAAATGTAGCGCACGAGGGCGCAATCAGGAGGGGCACACGTGGGTGCCGAGTGGAGGGGCACGCGTGAGTGCCGAGTGGAGGGGCACACGTGGGTGCCGAATGGAGGGGCACACGTGGGTGCCGAGTGGAGGGGCACACGTGGGTGCCGAGTGGAGGGGCACACGTGGGTGCCGACAATATTTGGGTAACCAGAGAAAACAAAAGTGGTCCCACCGTGATCGCCAAAAAGGTGTAGACGGCAAAAGAGTGTCGTCCACTCTCGAGGGAAAGAAAAACAATGATATAATAATAATAATAAACAATGACAATGATGAAAGAGTGATTGGCAGAGAAGGTATAGGCGGCGGGAGTCGTCGTCTACCCTCGTCTATCTTAGGAGATGGGGATAAAAGATCGAATCAAGGAGAGGGAAGAAAATAGGGAAAGGGAAGAGGGGTGCGGAACGGACCTCGGTACGTGGCGGAGATAGGGGTCGGAAGACCCTCTCGCGCAAACTGACCCATTCCCGGTAAGTGTGACTTACCGTTCCACGAGCAGTTTTTCATATACCGGGAAGTCCGAGAATCTAAGTAACAGAAAGGGAGGGGCGCGAAGACTGAGAAACTGCAACGGTATATCGTTCTCCAGACAATTATAAGGACGATGCAAACAAAGACGTACCACCACAGGACATTGGTCTTTGTGGGGTTCTAACAGCAATGCAATAATATCAATCACTAATGAGTATATATATACATATTAAGACCACCGCAAGACATTGGCCTTACGGGATTTTACTGCAGCATAGATAATAAATATTATATGTACATACCACCACGAGACATTGGCCTTCACGGGATTTTCGCAGCGATATAAACAATAAGTATAACTTTATACAAAAGACCACCGCGAGGTATTATCCTCCGCGAGGTTTTTATTATAATAATTATATATATATAACAAGAAAAAGAATAAGGAATCAAATAAACCGCCGCGAGATGTTACTCTCCGCGGGGTTTTAAAGCGATGATAGGGAGGATGCGAAAATTAAATGGTCAGGGGTTAGGAGGTTAGCGTGCAGAAATTGAATTACTGGAATGAAGATGGTCGCGGGAGATGACCCACCGCACCAGTTAGATAAGACCACCGCGAGGAACGAGTTCCTTGATCGGGGTCAGATTAAAAGAATGCAGAAAATTAAACCACCGCGAGGAACGAGTTCCTTGGTCGGGGTTGGAATTGAAAGTGCAGAAAATTAACCACCGCGAGGAACGAGTTCCTTGATCGGGGTTGGAATTGAAAGTGCAGAAAATTAAACCACCGCGAGGAACGAATTCCTTGATCGGGGTTGGAATGAATGTACAAGAAGTTAAACCACCGCGAGGAATGAATTCCTTGATCGGGGTTAGAATAAATAAATAAAAAAAGGGAATTAAATAAACCGCCCCGAGATGTCACTCTCCGCGGGGTTTTGAAGCGATGATAGGGGAGAGTTAGAGTTAAACAGTTAACGGTTAGGATGTTAGAATGCGGAAATTAAATTAATGAAAAAAAATGGTAGCGGGAGATAACCCACCGCACCAGTTAGATGAGACCACCGCGAGGAACTGGTTCCGTCAACGGGGTTTAAACAGAAAGTAAATAACAAGAAAAGGGGAAGGGAAGTGTGATCGCCAGGGGCTGAGAGCCCCACAGGAAATGTCCTGATCGCGTCCGCCGCCGAAGCGGGAGCAGTGCGGGTCCTCTCTTCCTCTTCGATCGGCCGGCCGACGAAGAGGGCCTTGCTTTGGTTACCCTGATTTTATTATTCTTTTTGTTTTATTTTATCTTTTGTTATTATATTTTTTTTTGGGGGGGTTTTGTTACTTTTATTATTTTTTTATGTTTTTATGTCTTTAGAGAGACGTGAGAAGATGAAGAAAGAAACCGAGAGGTAGATGATAGAATAAGATAATATGATATAAGGAAAAACCACTAAGAAAAGTATAGGTAGAGTGAGAGACGTATTCTAGACAAAACAGAAAAGAACGGAAAAGAAGATTTAACGATATATGATAACAACAAGAGAGGGAAGATAGACTTATTTTTAGACAAAATAGAGAGGGGTGAGGGTGGAAATTTAACAACAAATAACAATAATAAGGGAAAGAATTAAAATGAGATGAGGGACATGATAGCCGGGTACCTCAAAACAGGAGGTCGCATTTCATCCTCGAACTGGGGACATGTGAGTTGCTCCTCCTCCTCTCTCGGCCGATTGAAGAAGCGGACTTCCGGACTGGTTAACCCTTCACAGAGAGAGCAAACGAAAGAAAAACAACAACGAAATAAGGACAACGGTGGCGTAGTACCAATTCTTTAGAAATCGATATTGAAAATAACATAAACGGATACGCACCTGATTGGTGGTGTTTGAAACCCCTTTGGAACTAATGGATGGATGAGCGATATGATGAATGAATGACTAAAATTCTCTCAAAGAGAGGAATTTGATGAATATGGCGAACGATGCATGCATGCAATTAACAAAATAAAAGTAGAGGACGAAGGGGGGAAGAAAGCTTATTCGGAGATGGGTGATGGGCTCGAGGGTGAGCTTCTCCAGCAGAGTGAGAATGGTGCAGGTACACGGTGCAGCAGGACAGCTTTAAAGTCTCTTTTCCACTTCAAATCAACACGTGCATACGTTCACAGACACGTACCCCTACACAAACACACACATACACACATGTACCCTTACACAAACACACACATACACACATGTATATGTACATAAACATATTACATATATATATTCTATATTATAGGTATTATATGTATTATATATATATTATATAATATGCAAATATTACATATACATATGCTGTATCTATATATATATATATATATATATATTACTTATATAAATGCTATATACGTATAAATAGTATATACAAGAGGGAAGGGGAAAAGATAGAAATGGGGAAATGAGCAGAGGGGGAAAGAGAGATGAGGCCGGGAGAGGGGAGAGAGGGGAGAAAAGAGAGAGAAGTAGAGGGAAGAAAGTTTTTAAAAAAAGGAAAATAAAAGGGTGAGAGGAAGAGGGACGATGGGAGGGGGATAAAAAAGGAGAGAAAAAAAAAGAAAAAAAAAGGAAAGAAAAAAAGAAGTAAGAGAAGGGGAGATCGAGAGAGGGTGAGAGAGAGATTGCAGAGGGAGAGTGAGAGGGAGTGAGAGAGGGGGAGAGAGAGACGGGGAAGTGGAAGAGAGAGAGAGGGAAAGAGAGGTTAAGAGAGAAACTGAGAGGGAGCGAGAGAGAGAGAGAGACCAGCGGCAGGGGGAAAAATAAAATAAAAAGAAGAAGAAGAAGTGAGAGAGATCGAGAGGGAGAGAGAGAGAGAGAGCGAAAGAGGAGGGAGAGAGAAGACGGGAGAGAGAGAGGGAGGAGAGAGAAGAGTGAGAGGAGGGAGAAACAGAGTGAGAGAGAGAGAACGGAGAAAGAGAAGGAGAGAGAGGGGTGCGAGAGAGAGAGAGAGTGGGGGGTGAGAGAGAGAGAGGGAGAGAGAGAGAGACGGGGAAGTGGAAGAGAGAGAGGGGGGTTCCGGCGGTGAGGCAGGGGTGGCGACCAGAGCAGGGGGCAGAGCGGCTGGGGACCGTAGGCGGAGCGGCGGCCGGAGGCGGCGTCGGGCGTGCAGGTGAGCGGTGGTGGCGAGCGGTGCAGAGGTGGTCCGGGGGCGAGCGGGGCAGAGGCGGTCCGGGGGCGAGCGGGGCAGAGGCGGTCCGGGGGCGAGCGGGGCAGAGGCGGCCCGGGGGTGAGCGGCTGGGGGCCGGAGGCGGCCGGAGCAGGCGGGGGCGCTGCGGGCGGCGTCGCGGCGGTGGCGTCGGGGAAGAAGGCAGGGCCGGAGGCGGTGACGGAGGCGGAGACGGAGGCGGTGACGGAGGCGGAGGGCGGCGGTGCAGAGAGCCGTTGCGGCCGTTGCGGCCCCGGTCGTTCAAACGCGGGGCACGGGCGACGAGGCCCCCCCCGCGAACGTAAAAAAAAATCCTTTTTTTTGTTTTTTAAATGCTAGAGAGAGAGAGGGGGAAGAAGAGTGGAGAGGGAGCGTGAGAGAGGAGGAGGGAGAGACGGCTGTGGGTGGTTGTTAGCAGGAGAGGGAGGTGGTGGGAAGGTCGATGGTTAGAGAGGGGGTGGAAGCGGTCTCTGGCGGAGTTAACGTGGAGGAGAGGAGGCGACGTGGTGGTTGGAAGGTGGCCGGAGGAGGTGTGGAGATGGAGGGGGTGACTCGGGAGGTGGCTGCAGCCGTGGGTGGTTCGATGTTGGCAGTCGAAGCGTGGGCGGTGCAGTGGCCGGCCGTGGAAGACAGGGAAGAGTGAAGGGGAGAGGGAGAGAGGATGGCGGCTGGCGGTGGTGTTGGTGTAGAGAGGAGGATGGGGAGTGCGGGGAGTGGAGAGGGGGTGGCGATGGGTTGCCCGGGGAGTGAGGGTAGCTGCAGAGGAGTTTTTGTGTGTATATTTTGATTGGGGACCAGATCCGAGAAGAATGGGGAGTGAGTTAAAAAAAATTTATTACATTCTTTCTTTTATTAAATGTTGGGCCCAAACTATTAACATTTATTATTTTTATCAATATACATATATATGTATTTATTTATAAGGAATAAATGATGGGCCACACCTATTTAACATATATATATTTTTATTATTTTCTCTTGTTATTTATACATATAGGGGAGAATGGGCCAAGCCCATAAAAATTGATTTACCTTATTTGGACAAGAAGGGCCAAGCCCATTAGAATCCTTATTTGTTCCCCCATTTGTTTTAGAGTTTAAGAGATGGGGCAAGCCCATTAACATTTTTTTTATTTTGTGCAGGAAAGAGATAGCCACAAGCCCATTAGCAGGAATTACTATTCAAGAAACCACACTTTTCTTTTCGTGAGACAAGATTATTAGATTAAATTAGAGATTACTCAACTAACTTAACCGTGCGAGTTGCTTTGGGGCGTCTTAGTGTAATACGGGATCTGCTCAGCATAATGTTAAAATGACGTGTCTACACTTTCTTGATTGTTTGAACTACTGCGTCCACGCCACTTGATCAAGGCGTTGACGCATCGGTGTGTTCCAGCAGTTGAAATTGGATGTCTTCATCCCTCTTGCGTTAAGGGGTTCATTAGCCTCTTCAGTCCCTGTCAGTCAGATGAAACGAAGTCATCAGTTCTAAGTTTATGCATTGCATTGTATAGACTTTACTGTGAAGGCGAAAGCAATGTAAAGTATGCATAACGCAGTGTATAGACTTGATGAATACAAAGGCTTCATAAGCCTCAGATGAAGGCAGGCGCTGTGAAGACTTCATGATGATCGGATGAAGGCAAGCGATGTATAGACTTCATGAAAATCAGATGAACACCTACGGTGTATAGACTTGATGTGTTCACTGATGGATGTACACACTTGCCCGCTGTACAGACTTTCATGCTTATATGCAATGTAGAGACTTCAGACTACAGGAACGTGTGAACAACCAATGTGTAGACTCTTCAATCAACAGGTTTTGAAGCACAAAGGCAATGTATAACTTTGCCTTAAAACGAATGTAAAGACTTAGAATCAAAGAGGCGTTGTGTAGACTTTGAACCAATGTACAAACTTGGAAGCTTGAGCCAATGAATAGACTTGAGACGCTTAAGGCGATGTACAGACTTGTTGAGGCTCAAGCGGTGTACAGACTTTGAAGTTCCATTGTGGATGTATCGACTTGCCAAGCGAAGGGGCTGTACATACTTTGACTTCAACAGAGACGCTGAAGTCTGTATAGACTTTAACAGTGAAACGATGTACAGACTTTAATAGTAAGATAATGACCAAGACGATGCAGACTCTGTATAGACTTCAACTCAATCATGCATAATATAGTTTGATGTGTAGACTTTGAAACGTGAGAGCTACAGTGAAGGAGTGTACACACTTGACCAATTCAAAGGCGAGTTGAGTGTACAGACTTAATGCGTTGACGCTGTAACATGAGCCAGTGAAATGCGTTGACGCTGTACACACTTAGCCTAAGACAATGCATGAACTGACGTTGTATATACTTAGCCAATGCAATGCACTATGAATGTATGGACTTACGTGAGATGCTCATTGTGTATAGACTCTCAGCCATGAACAAAGCGTGAAGCACACTAATGCAGGAATGTGTAGACTTGGAAGTCTATGTGCATGACAAAACCAATGTATAGACTCTGAAATGCAAGCGATGCAGCAATGCCTAGACATTGGGCTTTACCCTGCAGTGTATAGACTTTGCTACCCAAATCATGAACAGTGCAAGCCACAGTTCAATGTATGAACTTTACAAGTGCACTGGCTGTACAGACTTCAAGACTAATGTATGAAGCAAAGCAAGAGCTCTTTCAAAACAAATCCAATGCGTCAACGCATTTGAGTCCACTGCGTCGACGCACCAGTTGACACATTTTATAGACCAGCTCTGGGACAGACTAGTGAGTTGACGCAATGATCCCATGCATCAACGCATCATGCAATACTCATGCAAACTCATGCATTCAATGCTGTATATCAGACACAGTCCTATGCAATCATATCAGCAGCCATATTCAAAACACAATATCATAATGCACTGACTGTTTTGTAATCATCAAAACACAATAACATCGTTATCATCAAAATATAACATCAAATGCACTCACTGTCTTGCTATCATCAAAACCAAATAGCATTGCTATCATCAAAGCAACATAGCACATGCTTGTGCCTAAGAGGCACAACAATGCTCTTATGGAAGCGAGTGCCTTATTGAGAAGCTTGTTATTGTCTCCTCTTGAATGAGTTTGCAATTATCTATTGTCACGTCTATTTTCCTTTATAGTTCTTGAAATTGTCTCCGATTCATTTATCTATCTCGTGCCATTATAGTTCTTGATTATGATACCTTGCATGATCTGCATATTCATGTTAATTTGTTAATTACTTAAAGCTAGCTTGAAGCTTGAGATATAAGACCTACTGAGCGTTCGCTCACCTAGTATTTTCCAATATTTTTCAGATAATGACCCTAGTGATGGCGAGAATGAACAAGATGGGCAAGGGAAAGAGTGAAGAGAGCTCCGACAAATCTAGATGAACCTCCTGGTCTTGTTGTCTTTTGTCTTACGTCGAGTCTAGAGTCCAATGTAATTTTCTTTTATTGAGTCCTTTATTTAGAGTCAAAATTGTAATAAACTTATATTTGAAATGAAATTATATTTTGATTCAATTATATCTTGTCTTATGGCTATGCTCTGATTGACACGACTATTTAACTGTCACGTTCCGAGCAAATGACACGTTCCGCTGCTATCGGTTCGGGGCGTGACAGAAGGTGGTATCAGAGCCTAGCCTTTCTAAATTCCTAAGTCATTAAGTCCAAGTTATAGATCAAGTTATCCTTGTCAATTAACCCATAGGAATCCCGTGAGAATTGGGTAGAGCTATGGGCTAACCAATAAAATACGTCTCATCTACGTTAAAATTAATGTCAAGACATGAGTAATCATTACATTAAGTTTTTTTTTGTAGGCTAAAATGGCTGCCGAGAGAGCTCAATGGAGAGAGATGCAGCTCACTGTCCTAGGGTTGACGCAAGCGTTGCAATAGGTTGCACAAGGTGGAGTTCAACATGGAGCCGGAGATTTACATCAGAAGTTTCAGAAGATGAATCCCCCTAAGTTTGGTGGGTCTACCGACCCGGATGAGGCAGAGAATTGGGTGCAAGAAATAGAGAGAACCTTCCGGGTTATTGATGTGCACAAAACTCATCGTTAAAAGTCATGCCACAAGTTCAAAAATAACCGCACTCACTCACTAAAAAGATTTAAAAACCAAGTAGAGTGGTAAGAACGGGTCGATCCCACGGAGAGGAATATTTTCAATTAACACAAGTTGGAAAATCCTTATGGAGAGGGGAAATCTAACTGCCCGAGCGGAGAGGCCAAACAAGGTCTGACTTGACCCAACAAGGCCCAGCTCCTTGAAGTGGTAGCCCCAGGGCCCACTTAATATAAGCCTAATAACTCACTCGAATAAAGCACTTCCTAGGCAGCCTTCGGGTTGGGAAGTCCGAGCATCAGTTCGATCGGGAAAGCTCCTTCGGAGCCCAATATTCCCTGCCCAAACCACGCATTCATCGCTCGGGAGGCATCTCCTGAGCCAGTGCCTCACGCTCGGGCCAACTGATGGAAGCTTATCTGTACGGCCGTTACGAGTCCTTTAAAAGTTGGGAGCTCAAGGGGATAAGGGAGACCAAGAGTCCGCATGCTATAAAGAACCCGCAAGAAGAACGTAACCCCCCCTGAAACTCCTCAACTTACAAGCATCATGCACTCAACGAGCCATTATTTAAGCCGGAAGAGCCCTACCATGAGGAGGTAAGCCAAAAAATCTTGAGCAGGAACCACTTCACCTTTTGGTGGAGAGGGATCTCGCGCCCCCATCTCCCCTAAACTCCTCCAATTGCACCAGTGCTCTACTACTCTTGCTGACTTAAGCATAGGAGGGTTTACCCCGGGGATCCATCCCTGGGCACCTCTGACTTGTTTCCCTTCTTACAGTTCATACTTCAAGCGTACGTGGTTATCCTCTTCCCCGCTCAGGAGTAGCGCGAGATCGCCCCTCTTCATCTGGCACCGTCTGTGGGAAACGCACAAAGAGCCATCATGGTGCGAAGAAGTTCTGGTAGGAGAACTACCGGTGACAAGGGAAAGGCCCTGGCGACGGAAGAGGGTGCACCTTCCCTCCCCACGGAGAATTCCCTGTCGAGCAACCACGCCAAAGAAATACCTCCATCGGTGGCAGGGGAACAGCTTCTCGGCGGGAGTACCGACGCCCTCCAGACCCTCAACGCAAAACTAGATGTCCTCGTGGATCTCATGAGGGCCCAGGCGACCAGGGAGGAGAAGTCGCATCTCCCCCGGAAGAGCCCCACCGGTGGAGATGCCTCCCAGCAAACCGCTGGAGGCCGTTTTACCCTCCGGGGGCGGCGGCTCATCCGCAACCAGTCAGGAGGACCATCGCATGCCCCTCCCCCGAAGCAGGAAGCCTCCTCCACCCCGAGGAGGGAGAAGTTCGGAGCACGCCGACCGTTCCCAGAAATTGAGGCCCCCGAGGAGCGCCGTGACAGCATGCAAGTGCGCCCCCCTGGCCCTTCGGGTCATCGACAGCCAGAGCTATCTCTCCGGCTGCGAGACTTTGAGAGGCGTTTCCCAGAACAAGAGCGCGCCCTCCGCGCCTTGCAGAAGACCTCTCCTGTGGAGGACGAGGAGCGATCCCCATTCACCGATTATATCTTGAAGGCTGAGATTTCCCCCAGGATCTCACTTCCGACCTTCAAATCATATGATGGCCAGGGAGACCCGACCGATCACTACGACAGCTTTGACGCCCTAGTGACCTTGCATGGGGCGTCTGATTTGATTAAGTGCCGAGCATTCATGACCACTCTGGTTTAGGGCGCTCAGGCATGGTTCAAGGCCCTCGCCCCCGGTAGCATCCACAATTTCAAGCAGTTCGGGCAAGTGTGTAAGGTTCCAAACAGCACCATCAGGTAACGCAGCGGATAACAAAAATTTATTTGCCCGAACCTGGCTTCATGGAAACTTAGATCAGTGCTCTAATTGATGTATTAATCACCAAACCCCTAACTACGGGTTACAGATTCCACCTTGCGCGGAACGACGCTGTCTGCTATGCCTGATGTAGAATCTCACGGACACCGAGCCGCACAGAAGTACGGCATCTAGAGCTGATCCACACGGATCCTTGCGCAGCGACGGTACCCCCCTGCACGACCTTCCCCAACCCTTTCACCTTCTGGAGAGAGAGAGCAAGAGGGAGGAAAGGGGGGGAGGAGCTAATCCTTCTCTTCCTAGCCTTAATGCTTGATTAGCCAAGAGAGGGGGAGAAGTCTCGTAGCATCCATATATATAGGATTTGGCCATTTCTAAAAGAGCTCCAAAGGACCAAAACTATATATATGTCCTTCCCATTATTATACATATATAATAAGCCCCTTTTATATGCCTTTCCAAAAAGAATTAAAGGGAATTAATATATGTATTTGTACAATAATACTCCGTCACCCAAGAATCCATTGTGTGTGATCCTCTAGGCCTATAGTCACTCTAGTTTAAGGCCCATTAACTTTTAATTCCAAATTAGAAGTAAATTAAACTTATTATTTGCTTCTACTAGAGTCGAATAATAGTTTAATTTATTCTGAACCTTTGATCACGTTGGGTCAAGCAAATCGCGTGATCCTAGAGGATGCCGGGTTTAAACCAGCCTGTCTAGTACCTGTAAGTCCACAGTTACCACATCGATATAATCCCTCGCTCCTTCTATGAGTCTGGTACGATCGAGGGTATGGTTTCTATCAAACCCCATGATCGTGCCATTTGACCATGAACTCCTTAAAGTGTATGACGTCCGTTCTAAACGAACTCACACGACCCTGGCCAGGGATTTAACGGAGCGTCAATGTCATGACCCATTTACTGTCTGATATATACCCGACAGTGAGCGATCCCCTCTTGACCATTGATGATCTTCACATGTATCCTCGAGTGGTTAATGACTCGGTAACTCATGACTTATGGTTAAAGTCACTTAGCCAAGTAAGTAAATCATTCCAGTCCTCGTGTAAGATCCGATCAATGTCTCAGGTCAAAGGACCAGCGATGCTACTGAGACCGTTGGATCTTCAGTTGACATTAGATATAATCAACTATCTGAAGATCCAATAGCGGATCTGTCACGCCCCGATGCGGAAACTCGGGACGTACAGTTAGGGACAAGCGAGCAAGAATATAAATAATTCTGAACCATTGCAACCATTGCACAAAAGGTTGGAAAAGATAATCATCAAAGTTTTATTGATAATAAAGTTGAGTACAACTGGGTAGAACAACTATATCCAAATAATATTCAAAATACTAGAACAACCTCTCACTAATACTAAGGGTACAAACTGACTCAATCAACTAAAACTAACACTCGAGTCACTCCAGTCCATCCCCGATATGATCATCACCTGGAAAGGGGGAAACAACAGTAGGAGTGAGCTAACGCGCTCAGTAGATAACCATAAGCAGATATAAGTGATTAACCAATTATTACAGTTTATATGAATGCAGTAAATAAAGAATGACGATACGATAAATGAAACAATGTAAAGAAATATCTTACAAGGTCAAGAAATAAGACAATTATCACAAGTAATGAACAAGTAGAGCAAGTAATAATAGAGAATTGGCCAGTATTCAAGTATGTTACACATGTAACCAAATAACCACGCACGATTCAAGTATCAAGAATTTGTTCTAGACGTAACATGTCAAGTCAAGTATTCGGGTGCAATGCCTCACCATGTCACAAACATCCCATTGGGCTCACTATCTTTTCGGGCGCTCTCCCCAGGACCAGACCGGGCCCTTATGATGCGTTGGCATTTATTTCGTTTGGATCTACGATCCCCCGTCTAGACATAGTCATTTATGGCCAATATAATCAGTAAAATTTCTGTCAAGTACAAGATGTAAAGGACGACACTTGTCTCCTTTGATTCAAGAGTATAAACACGACGAGAAACCCAAAACTGAGGGTAGTCGTACGGCAAAACACCGGGCCGTACTCACGCGAGTAACGAGTCACGGAGTCAAGAATGAACGGTTGACAGTAAGCCGTTCGAGAGAAGAGAAGTAAGTTTCGAAGAACGAATATACGGACCGTACGAGGCCGTATTCCAGATATACGGTTCTAGAGAATCCGTATTAAGTATAAGTGATAGTAATTCTAATCATAAGCTAAATTGTGCAAAATGGCTACCGGGTCACCAATGACAATTAAACCAATCAGATTATGGTTCAATGTCCAATGGTCGATTCCGGGCTCAAATATGACCGAAGATTAACCAAGGATAATCGGTCATTTATCGAGTTAAAACGATAACGATCGGGCCATTTAAAAGACATACGGTATACAATATACCATATAAGCCAAAAATTTGCCCATTTATACTCAAGTAGTGAAACCAGCGATTAAATCATGTAATCCACTGTTTGACCATGGATAAAATTATCTCACGGTAAAAATGGGAATTTACCAGATAGAGTGTCCGGTTCAAATTATAATTTAATCGGCCAAGACTTGCCATAAGTCAGCCATAGGTTAATGGTCTACGGTGATTTTACAAAATTTTACCATGGTAAATTTTTAACCAAATTACATGCGATTTACTAAGATTAATCATCATGATTTAACAATTAACAAAAGTAAATATTGCATATAACTGAAATTTAATCATCTATTTACTCTATATATATATATATATATATATATTTGTTAAATGGGTTAATCATCTTACTGATTAACACTGATTAACGTTGCTTATATCTACTTCTGATGCTAATTTCATGCTAAATTGAATTATAATCTTCTTACTGATTAACACTTAACACTGATTAACGTTGCTTACACTAGTTTAACACGTGATTGTATCTGATTCTGATGCTAATTACATGCTAAATCGAATCACTTATGCTAATTACATGCTAAATCGAATCATAATCTTCAATAATTTGATGTCAAACTAATTTAACAACGTGCTCTCTCATTCTATGTATTTAAACTTGAAGTTCGGCCTTGGTTACCTACCTTAAATCGAAGAATAAGGAAGATACGGAAGAAGAAGAACAGTACTCCTCCTAAGCTTAAGCTTCCTGCGATTTCCTTCCAGCAGCAACTTAACAGAGATAGGAAATAGGAAGAGGCAAAGCCTCCCTATTTATAGATGACAGAAGGTTATAGATGACAGAAGGAGAAACGTGAGGCTCCTTCCAAGCAAGGTGGACACGGCGCTGCGGGTGGCCAGAAATGTTGACGACGCGTTTAAGCTGACTAAGCACGTTTCCACGTGTTTTTGTTTAGATAAAGATTAAGCTTAATTAGCTTAATAATATTTAGCTTAGCTTAAACAGGTTTAAACTAGAACCTCCAATTAGTCTTACCTAATGATTTTTAATGAGTTAGTCGAAGAAGACAAAAATGTTACATAACTAATCAGAAACCCATTTATTATTTTTATGGATTTTTTTTTATCATAAGGTTGAATTTTTAATCGTACTAATCTTAGGATGAAAATATTAATTAATGTAATTTCATCGGTGTGGTAGATAGATCGAGTTACGGATTTTTACTAAGAATACTCAAGATGACAAAGTTGCTAATAACAATATGCTCTATCAAATATGATTTTTATAGATTTTTCTAAGGTAGTCGTATTTTCGTGTGAATAGTGTTTTCCGCATTTTTAAGTCAGGCTTAAATCACTGATTAAGCCATGTAAATGATTTTATTAGGGTCAGGCACAGAAGACCAAAGCGTTTACCATGGTGTTTACTAATTAACTACTATTTTTTTGGAATTTTTATATGATAGTCAAAATCTTTACTATTTACTATTTGCCACAACACTATTCAAAATTTACTATTCACGAAATTTAATATTTTGTACAGAAAATCGGGGTCTTACACCCTCCCCCACTTAAAGAATTTGATCCTCCAAATTCACTGAACCAAAAAAATAGTAAGGGAATAAATAGCTCACCTTAGAACAAATCGGGATACCGCTTCCGCATAGCGTCCTCGGATTCCCTGGTGGTTTCCTCGGTTCCACGCCGACTCCACTGAATCTTGACCATTGGTATGGAACGATTCCGAAGTTGTTGTTCCTTCCGATCCAGAATCTTCACTGGTATTTCTTCATAAGTAAGATCCTTCTTTAATTCAAAATCCACATGTTGAATAATATGACTAGGGTCGTACACGTACTTCCGTAGCATAGAAACATGGAATATGTTATGTACGCCAGACAATTGAGGAGGTAAAGCCAATCTATAAGCGACTTCACCCACTCGATCAAGGATCTCGAATGGACCAATATACCTCGGGCTTAGCTTGCTATGAATACCAAATCGTCGAATACCTCTCGACGGAGAAACCTTCAAAAATACATGCTCACCAATATGGAATTCCAAATCTCTTCTTCTATTATCAACATAGTTCTTTTGCCTTGATTGAGCCACAAGTAACCGTTCTCGGATAATACGAATATTCTGTGATGATTCTGAGATAAGATCCGGTCCAAGCCATTGTTTCTCACCAACCTCATCCCAACATAAAGGAGAACAACAGCTCCTTCCATACAAAGCCTCGAAAGGTGCCATCTGTATGCTGGATTGGTAACTATTGTTGTAGGCGAATTCTATCAATGCTAAATGATCGCTCCAACTACCACCGAAGTCGATCATACAAGCTCTCAACATATCTTCCACTATTTGATTAGTTCTCTCGGTCTGTCCATCTGTCTGTGGATGAAATGCAGTGCTAAAATTCAGACGGGTACCAAGAGATTCTTGCAATCCTTTCCAGAAATGAGATGTAAATCTCGGGTCTCGGTCAGACACAATGCTGACGGGAATACCATGAAGTCTAACCACTTCCTTTAGATATAATGCTGCTAGAACATCGACTGTCCACTTGGACTTAATAGATAGGAAATGAGCAGACTTAGTTAGTCGATCAACAATCACCCATATTGCGTCAAAACCACCTCGAGTCTTAGGAAGACCCATGATGAAATCCATGCCAATACTCTCCCACTTCCATTGTGGTATATCAAGTGGTTTCAATTTACCTGCCGGTCTGAAATGCTCGGCCTTTACTTGTTGACAAACCAGGCATCTACTCACGAAATCTGCAATTTCTCTTTTCATATTCGGCCACCAAAAAGATCTTTTCAAATCTTTGAACATCTTAGTGCCTCCCGGATGGATAGTATATCGGGATCTATGAGCTTCTTCAAGAACCCGATTCTTTATGTTTGCCTCATCCGGTACACAAGTTCTTCCTTGAAATAATAATCTTCCATCGTCGGCTATTGAGAAATCAGGTCTGCTACTCAAGCTTTCCTTAATCTTGACTAGCTCGGGATCAATATCTTGCAATAACTTGATTTCCACCAAAAGTTCGGGCTTAAGTTGCATCTGGGAAATCAAAATCCGATCATTATCGATATTGATATCCAGACTAGCCATCTGCTCCAGTAACTTCCATTCTTGTAACATAAGACTGGATAACTTAGCCACAGGCTTCCGACTTAAAGCATCAGCCACCACATTGCCTTTGCCCGGGTGATACTCAATGGAGAAGTCGAAATCCTTTATATACTCCAACCATCTTCTCTGCCTCATGTTCAATTCCCTTTGAGAAAATAAATATTTCAGACTCTTGTGATCCGAAAATACCGTGAAAGATTCACCATACAAGTAATGCCTCCAAATCTTTAATGCAAATACCACTGCTGCCAATTCCAAATCATGAACTGGATAATTAACTTCATGCTTCCTTAACTGCCTAGAAGAATAGGCAATTACCTTGCCATGCTGCATAAGCACACAACCTAAACCAATACCAGAAGCATCCGTGTATACCACGAAACCACCCTCACCAGAAGGTAAGGTTAAAACAGGTGCAGTAGTCAAACGATCCTTTAGAGTTTGAAAACTCCGTTGACAATCAATTGACCACACAAACTTAATCTCTTTGCGGGTTAACTTTGTCAGAGGTACCGCAATCTTAGAGAAATCTTGAATAAACCTTCGATAATAACCAGCTAGGCCAAGAAAACTCCTCACTTCAGTAACACTGGTTGGTTGTTCCCAATTCTTTACTGCTTCCACCTTAGAGGGATCAACAGAAATTCCATCTTTGGTAATAATATGTCCTAAAAAGGACACCTCTTGTAGCCAGAAATCACACTTGCTAAACTTAGCATATAACTGGTGATCTCTCAATACTTGCAAAGCCATCCTCAGATGCTCGGCATGTTCTTCTTCACTCTTAGAGTATATTAAACTATCATCGATGTATACCACAACCCACCGATCAAGATAGGGTCGGAACACACTGTTCATTAACTGCATGAAGGCTGCCGGTGCATTCGTTAACCCAAAAGACATAACGACGAATTCAAAATGACCATACCGGCTACGGAAAGCAGATTTATAAATATCCTCTTCCTTAATCCTCAACTGATGATATCCAGATCGAAGATCGATCTTAGAAAAAAAAGAAGCACCCGCTATCTGGTCAAATAACTCATCAATCCTCGGCAGTGGATATTTGTTCTTGACAGTTAACTGATTAAGTTGCCTATAATCGATGCACAATCTCATCGAACCATCTTTCTTCCGAACAAACAATACAGGAGCTCCCCAAGGGGAAACACTCGGACGAATAAAACCCTTCTCGAGCAATTCCAATAATTGCTGCTTTAATTCCCGCAATTCCGCAGGAGACATACGATAAGGGGCCTTAGAAACAGGAGACGATCCAGGAATAAGATCAATAGAGAATGTCACTTCACGCTGAGGCGGAAGTCCTGGTAACTCCTCTGGAAAAACATCCGAAAAATCTCGGACAATAGAAATGTCCTTAATCTCACTCTGCTGCTCAGGGGACGTATGAACAAAAGCCAGAAAAGCTTTACATCCACGCCTCAATAATTTATCAGCACGAAGAGTTGAGATAAGAGATATAGAACTCGGGTGTTTAACTCCCTTGAAAGATAATCCGGGGTGTCTAGAAAAAGACACGGAACAAGAACTACAATGAACATTGGCCTCATACCGAGTCAACCAATCAGCTCCTAGGATTACATCATAATCCTTCATGTCCATGCAAATCAAATCAGCCGGGAAATTCTGATCACTCACCATAACCTTACTAGAAGGATAGTAATGCTGAATAGCTGAACTAGAACCAATGGGGGTTGATATTTCTAACGGAGATCTCAACAAAACAGGTTCCACAGATAAAGTCTTAGCAAATCTCCGTGAAATAAAAGAATGTGTTGCACCAGTATCAAATAGAACGAAAGTTGGCAAGTCGAATATAACAAGAGTACCTTCGACGAGTCCACCATCTTTGGCGATATCTGCTTCCTTAGCATGGAGAGCTTGGAGCCTGCCCTGAGGCCTCTTGAAATTCAGAGGTTTTGCTGGGATAGCTTGCTCTGATAATAAAGGACAGTTTGGGATACGGTGCTCTTTACTTCCACATCGCAGACATGCGCCTAGCTTGCGCCAACAATCTTCCATCTTGTGACCAGGACGATCACAATACTTGCAAATACCCTTGAAAGGTACCGAAGAAATAAGCTTCTTGTCTTCTTGTCTCGGCATCTTGCCTTTCCACGAACCAGATCCAGAACTAGAACCAGAACCAGTAAAGGATCTTTTCTTGCTAATGTCAGTGCCAGGCTTAACATTCTTGAGTGCCTTCGATTGCTCTTTCTTGTTACCACCACGAATTCTTTCGGTCATTTCCAAGGTATCTTCCAATACTTGTGCTTTCCTCACCATCTCGGAATATGTAGTTATTTCCAGTGGTGCCAATTGATTAATATAGTGAAGCCGAAGACCATTGAGAAAACGCTTCGCCTTCATTCTCTCAGTCGAAATGAGATGTCTCGCATATCGAGAAAGCTGTGAAAACTGAGCTTCATATTCTGATACTGATAGACTTCGCTGCTTCAGGACTGCGAATTCCGCGGCCTTCTTTTCTTGCACGCGATCAGAAAAATATTTGTCATTGAAATATTCCTTGAATTCCTCCCACGAGACTTGTTGATCACCGAGAGTCGGTTTAACAGACTCCCACCAAGCACGCGCATCACGCTCCAGTTGGAATATGGACAAAAGAACACGCTCTTGGTCGGTGCATTGCATGACCTCAAAAATCCTTGCCATCTCGTCGAGCCAATTCTCGGCTTCATCGGGATCAGTCGAACCAGCGAATCTAGGCGGGTTCATTCCTCGAAAATTCCGGTACAAATCACCGGTGCCATGAGCTGCGCCATGAGGTGCCGCTCCAGCTCTTGCCTGAGCCAGTGCATTCAAGGCTTGCGTAAGTCCTTGAACTGTACGCTGCAAGTTCCTCATCTCAGCACGATTGGCTGCCATTATCAGTTAAGTACCTATAAAATAATTACTCGGATTATTTATGAGAGAAGAATTTATGAGAGCAGAACTTCTTGAAGAGAAGAGAAGAACTAGAGAAAAGATTACGATTACAGCTAATGACTTAACCCAGATTTCTACCCATTCTCACAAGGTCAGGTTTTCTTAAACTTAGCCCTAGAACTTATAGAACCTATACCTTAGAGAGAAGAGAAGAGACTAGACTCTAGGTCTATGCGACTTGGCTCTGATACCAACTAAACTGTCACGCCCCGATGCGGAAACTCGAGACGTACACTTAGGGACAAGCGAGCAAGAATATAAATAATTCCGAACCATTGCAACCATTGCACAAAAGGTTGGAAAAGATAATCATCAGAGTTTTATTGATAATAAAGTTGAGTACAACTGGGTAGAACAACTATATCCAAATAATATTCAAAATACTAGAACAACCTCTCACTAATACTAAGGGTACAAACTGACTCAATCAACTAAAACTAACACTCGAGTCACTCCAGTCCATCCCCGATATGATCATCACCTGGAAAGGGGGAAACAACAGTAGGAGTGAGCTAACGCGCTCAGTAGATAACCATAAGCAGATATAAGTGATTAACCAATTATTACAGTTTATATGAATGCAGTAAATAAAGAATGACGATACGATAAATGAAACAATGTAAAGAAATATCTTACAAGGTCAAGAAATATGACAATTACCACAAGTAATGAACAAGTAGAGCAAGTAATAATAGAGAATTGGCCAGTATTCAAGTATGTTACACATGTAACCAAATAACCACGCACGATTCAAGTATCAAGAATTTGTTCTAGACGTAACATGTCAAGTCAAGTATTCAGGTGCAATGCCTCACCCTGTCACAAACATCCCATTGGGCTCACTATCTTTTCGGGCGCTCTCCCCAGGACCAGACCGGGCCCTTATGATGCGTTGGCATTTATTTCGTTTGGATCTACGATCCCCCGTCTAGACATAGTCATTTATGGCCAATATAATCAGTAGAATTTCTGTCAAGTACAAGATGTAAAGGATGACACTTGTCTCCTTTGATTCAAGAGTATAAACACGACGAGAAACTCAAAACTGAGGGTAGTCGTACGGCAAAACACCGGGCCGTACTCACGCGAGTAACGAGTCACGGAGTCAAGAATGAACGGTTGACAGTAAGCCGTTCGAGAGAAGAGAAGTAAGTTCCGAAGAACGAATATACGGACCGTACGAGGCCGTATTCCAGATATACGGTTCTAGAGAATCCGTATTAAGTATAAGTGATAGTAATTCTAATCATAAGCTAAATTGTGCAAAATGGCTACCGGGTCACCAATGACAATTAAACCAATCAGATTATGGTTCAATGTCCAATAGTCGATTCCGGGCTCAAATATGACTGAGGATTAACCAAGGATAATCGGTCATTTATCGAGTTAAAACGATAACGATCGGGCCATTTAAAAGACATACGGTATACAATATACCATATAAGCCAAAAATTTGCCCATTTATACTCAAGTAGTGAAACCAGCGATTAAATCATGTAATCCACTGTTTAACCATGGATAAAATTATCTCACGGTAAAAATTCATCCCACGGTAAAAATGGGAATTTACCGGATAGAGTGTCCGGTTCAAATTATAATTTAATCGGCCAAGACTTGCCATAAGTCAGCCATAGGTTAATGGTCTACGGTGATTTTACAAAATTTTACCACAGTAAATTTTTAACCAAATTACATGCGATTTACTAAGATTAATCATCATGATTTAACAATTAACAAAAGTAAATATTGCATATAACTGAAATTTAATCATCTATTTACTCTATATATATATATATATATATATATTTGTTAAATGGGTTAATCATCTTACTGATTAACACTGATTAACGTTGCTTATATCTACTTCTGATGCTAATTTCATGCTAAATTGAATTATAATCTTCTTACTGATTAACACTTAACACTGATTAACGTTGCTTACACTAATTTAACACGTGATTGTATCTGATTCTGTTGCTAATTACATGCTAAATCGAATCACTTATGCTAATTACATGCTAAATCGAATCATAATCTTCAATAATTTGATGTCAAACTAATTTAACAACGTGCTCTCTCATTCTATGTATTTAAACTTGAAGTTCGGCCTTGGTTACCTACCTTAAATCGAAGAATAAGGAAGATACGGAAGAAGAAGAACAGTACTCCTCCTAAGCTTAAGCTTCCTGCGATTTCCTTCCAGCAGCAACTTAACAGAGATAGGAAATAGGAAGAGGCAAAGCCTCCCTATTTATAGATGACAGAAGGTTATAGATGACAGAAGGAGAAACGTGAGGCTCCTTCCAAGCAAGGTGGACACGGCGCTGCGGGTGGCCAGAAATGTTGACGACGCGTTTAAGCCGACTAAACACGTTTCCACGTGTTTTTGTTTAGATAAAGATTAAGCTTAATTAGCTTAATAATATTTAGCTTAGCTTAAACAGGTTTAAACTAGAACCTCCAATTAGTCTTACCTAATGATTTTTAATGAGTTAGTCGAAGAAGACAAAAATGTTACATAACTAATCAGAAACCCATTTATTATTTTTATGGATTTTTTTTATCATGAGGTTGAATTTTTAATCGTACTAATCTTAGGATGAAAATATTAATTAATGTAATTTCATCGGTGTGGTAGATAGATCGCGTTACGGATTTTTACTAAGAATACTCAAGATGACAAAGTTGCTAATAACAATATGCTCTATCAAATATGATTTTTATAGATTCTTCTAAGGTAGTCGTATTTTCGTGTGAATAGTATTTTTCGCATTTTTAAGTCAGGCTTAAATCACTAATTAAGCCATGTAAATGATTTTATTAGGGTCAGGCACAGAAGACCAAAGCGTTTACCATGGTGTTTACTAATTAACTATTATTTTTTTGGAATTTTTATATGATAGTCAAAATCTTTACTATTTACTATTTGCCACAACACTATTCAAAATTTACTATTCACGAAATTTAATATTTTGTACAGAAAATCGGGGTCTTACAGGATCAGTTCAGTGTACATCCTCCAAGGACATACACCTACACATATGTGTTGGTGCCCCGCACCAGTGACCATGAGACTGGTCCCTCACACATCATGTGTACTGGTTTAATAGGTAATCAAAGTCCCCGAGTGATTACCCTCCAACCAGGAACAATTTAAGATATGTGTCCATGTAAAGTTAGTCTCATGTTCGAGATCCCATCTCAAGTTTACTTTACAACCACATATCCTAGGGACATCGTAAAGTAATATACAATCACATATTTACGCTCAAATATCACTTTATTAATAATGAACAAGATCGTACATCTATCGGGCCTACCCGACCCAAAATTGGCCTGTAGCACACCAATACTAACAGAGTGTTCAAGGAAAGCTTCGCCGGTAGCAGTCCTCCCCGGTCAGTGGCGGGATTACTGGCCCTCAATTAGGAACATGGGGAGAAGTTGTGGGCTTATATCAACAGATTCAAATCGGAAGCCCTGCGCATCCCCCGCCTGGATGTTGCCTTGGCCATCACCGCATTAACCGGGGGTACCCACAATGAGAATCTACGGCGCGAGCTAGTGCTTCATCCTCCCACCTCCCTCGCCGAGCTAGTGACCCTGGCCCTGCGCCACGTAGAGTGCGAGGAAGTCCTCAGCGCCTGTCGAGGCACGACAGGCTCGGGTCGGGAGGGGGACAAGAAGCGACCGTCCGAGCAAGGGAAGGGCCAAGGAAAAAGGCGGAACCAAGACGGAGACCGCAAGGAGCCGTCCCGAAAGTATGAGTGGTATACCCCCCTTACCGCTCCCGTCTATGAAATCTACGAAGATATCAAAGGCTCGGGTCTCCTCCACCAGCCCGAGCCTATGAAGGCCAAGCACCGCAATCGCCGCAAGCATTACCTGTTCCACAGCGATCACGGGCATCACACTAGCGATTGCCATCAACTTCAAGATGAGATCGAGCGCCTCGTCCGCTAGGGACACCTATCCCGATACGTGTTCGGGCAGAAGGAAGACCAAGGCGCCCCCGAAGAAATCGATAATGCCCCCCGTGGTGTCCGCATCAACATCATCGCTGGCGGCACGACATCAGGAGGAGATAGCAGTGGAGGAAGAAAGCGTCACGCCGAGCGGGCGAGCCGAGCCTCCGCTGAGCCCCCTAAGGCCCCGCAGGCGAGTGAACTGCAGGCCTTGGTATTCTCTGACCAAGACCTGGAAGGTTAACCACCCCACATGACGATGCTCTTGTTGTATCGGCTACAATAAATCATTGTAACGTAGATAGGATCTTAATTGACAATGGTAGTGCCCCTGATGTATTATCCTACGAATGTTTCCTCAAGATGGGAGAGAATCCATCTAAACTCCGCCCGATCCGAACCCCTCTCTGTGGGTTCAACGGCCAGGCAACTTATCCCGAGGGAGCCCTGAGCTTGCCAGTTACTATCGGCACCCCGCCCAAAACCGTTACGATTATGGTGGACTTCATCGTGATTAAGGAAATGACGGCCTATAACGCCATCTTCGGCCAAGGTATCCTCAGCCGAACGAAAGCGGTGCCCTCTACCTTTCACCAAAAAATGAAGTTCCCCACAAAGCATGGCGTGGGGGAGGTCCTAGGTAACCAGGCATTGGCTAGACAGTGCTATATAATCTCGGTGGAAGCCACGATGCCGGAAGGGAAAAACAAAGGAGTAAAGGGAGTCGAGGAGGGACCAACAACATCTGAGCCTGGCGGCGAGTTGCTAATGGTCTTCCTCAACGGTGACCCGACTCTAGGAGTCAAGATCGGAGCCGATCTACCACTTGAGGACCAAGAAAAATATAAGGATTTCCTTGCCCAGTACATCCAAGTCTTTGCATGGTCGGACTAGCACCTCCCCAGGATTCCGGGAGACGTAGTGATGCACAAGCTCAACCTCGACCCAACGGTGAAACTTGTCCAACAACACAGGAGAAAGCACGCCCCGGAGAAGCAAGCGGTCATCAAAGAGCAAGTCATCAAGGGGCAAAAGACTGGCCTCTTTCGTCCAGTCCGGTACCCTACGTGGCTCACCAACATCGTCCTGGTACCAAAGTGATGGGAATCTACACCGGGCACTAACTTTTATTTTTGTATTTGTGTCCTTTTAGTTTACATTTATATCCATGGGAAGTAGATTTATAATTGTAAGGTTTTATAAGCCAATTTGTCATTCCCCAAGGATGTTTGGGTTTTCGTGTAAAAGTTTCGTAGGTCCAGCGGGGGCCCCTCATCCCCTTCCCCATTGATCCACCTAAACCTTAGGGCCCATGTGGGGTCAGTCAAAGGTCTAAGGTGGGCTTCTAGATGGCTTGACCATTCAAGGGGATAATTGGATTAAAAAGTCCAATATTCTAACCCTTAAAGTCCAAGATGCCATCCCCATTTATATTTGTTTAATAGGTTTTGTATTTTTATTTTAATTGAGTCAAAACACATGGGAGAAATAAAATGTGATCTCCCCCATTTGCCCCTCCCCAAATTTAGATCTGAGGTTAGTTTAGGTCTTTTTACCTTTCTTATAAATACCTTGTATTTTGAGAATTACTTAGCATTAATGAAAGAAAATTCTCATTTTATGCTCAATGGCCCAATGGCACCCCTCTCTCCTCCCCCAGAGCTGTGAAGGCTCTCCTTCATATGTGTGACGCATCTCCACCGCCACCTCTCTGAGTGCGACGCTCAGCTCTGCCGCCGCCGCCGCCGCCGCCGCCGTTCGTGCCGCCATCGCAACGCCACCGTCGTGCCGCCGGAAGTTCTGTCCAAATCAGAACAGAACCATCTTGGTCGAATTTTAGCTCCTAACTCTTAGATCTTCTAGAGCCCAAATTTTGAGGGTAGGTTCCCCACGCAAATACCCTCTCCCAAAAAAACTTTCCCAATTTCTAGTCTTTGTTTTCTATTTTTCCAATTTCGTGTTCTTCAGTCTTCCAGATCTGTCTCTGTTCTGTCCTGTGTCACAGCAACCCTGTGTCTCCATTGTTCGACCCTCTTTCCCTTCTCTGATTGAGTCCAAATTTGGACTGGGTGTTCTACCCATCCAAGCACGTCTCCAAAATTTTTTTCTCGAATTTAGAAGTTCTTTTCCCCTCCCCAAAAATTAAAACTCAGTCAAATTTCAGTTCTGTCCTGTGCAGTCCAGATCCGACCCACTAGTGTCAAAAAATCCGTTTCCCCAACCAAACAACCACTAGAAATTCCACAAAAACTATCCCCGTCTTCCTTACTTCTTTCTCTACAACTTTTATCAAGGAGTCAACTTCTAGATCCGAAGTTTTTCCTTCGGTCAACTCTTGTTCTCAGGAAAACTTAGATCTGTTCTGTCAGATCTGGTTCTGTCAACCAGCAACTGGTAAATTCGAACAAGGCCAGGTCCTGGACATTCAAAATTCTTTCTCTGGCCATAGATCGAAGTACTTCAAGTCAACTTTCCAATGGTACCACTTTCGCATCGATCCGATGTCGGGAGTGATCACAGCAGCTGATCTCGCCGGGTCGCGCGCTGTAAAACAGAAGCTTCAGATCCATGGGCAGCAAGGTCAACAAGTGAAGACTGGAGTCGACTCGCCTTCCACAAGGTGAACCAACGTGCCGCCGCCCTCGGGAGCGTCCCTCCAGGAGCCACCGTCACAGCGGTACCACTCCGGGCCCACTCGAACCCGCCGACCAGCACGTGGGCCCTACAACTAGCAGCTTGCGCCGTCCGAACTGCACCGACGAGTGGATCCAAGTGTTGCCCGTCAACCCAAGATCAGTCCTCCTGGGCCCACTTGAAGCCTGTTACCTCCCTGCGTGGAGTGGGCATCAAAATTCACTACTTTAATTTAAATATTTACTGTACCGGGAGTTACTGACTTAGCCGGGATCGTCTTCCCCACGCCCGGAGCATGGAGGTAAACTCGCCACCCTCTCTTATTGCATTTGTTGATTTCGTATATTTTTGAATGCCGCTGCTAGAGAGCATGTGATAGGATTATTAGCTCGATATTATATATTATCACCGCTGCGAGAGCGAGAGTGAGTGACCCGTCCCGTGACTCAATCTGAGTCCACGCGGAAGAGCCGATACCCTCAACTCACGGCCGGTTTCTCTACCGCGCACTGTCCCACGCATCCTCGCTAGGGACACCCTTGAGCTAGAGTCCCAGGTCGCGTGTCCGTCCCGCATCAATTTGGTATCAGAGCGAGTTAAGTCTAGGGTAGTCATTAGTCATTGCGTAAAAACACACACAAAAAAAGAGTCTAAGTCTAAGTCGGTCCAAGGTTGCATTTGCATCCCAATACCTGGTATATAAAAAGGTGTCGCCCGACCGTTAGGTTACGCCTATCGGAAAGGTGATTCACTCGCGTGAGAGGATCTTCGGATCCCCGGACTCCGCCAGGTACCAGATCTTGGTTTAAGTCTCGGGTCCTTAGTATGCATTAGTTAGTGCATTCCAACCTTGCATAGTCGTGTCTAGTGTCTTGTCCAAGTGCCAGCATGTCCGTCTTGTAGTTCCCCATTTTCAATGGAATCTCGGTCGTCCAGGCGATATGACCGTTGGCCCACCCATGGGCTTGGCAACCATCCTCTCCACTTCCGAAGGCCCGAAGCCTCGGATTTTTATGGCTCCAATGACCCGGGCGACTACCTCAAGTGGGAGGCCGCCATGGACACATACTTTGATTGTTATACCATGTCCGAAGCCGGGCAATTCTATTTTGCCAAGGAGAGGCTCCTCCACGAGGCGACCGAAAAGTGGAGAGACATCGAAGGCTTGAGAGAGGTTAGGAGGCAATGGCCCATCGACTCATGGTGGGACATGAAGAGAGAGCTTAGGAGGGTCTACCTTCCCCATCCGGTCCCTTCCAACCTGTCTGATGCGGGACGGACACGGGGACCGACTCTAAGTGACATGGACCTCGGACTCTAAATGCACACACGACCAGCAACATACGATGGGAGAGACATTAGGCCCGACACTAAGAGCTCCTATGGGCTATACGTCGCTAACAGAAACACAAGCTCACTCGTCGTCCCAAGCGAGGGAAACGCGGATCGTGCACGGTTGAGGAACCGGCAGAGTTAAGGGTAGTCCGACTCACTTCCATGCTCGGATCGAGCCACGGGACGGGTCACTCTCTCGCTCACAGCGGTGACATAGACTCATGGGCTAGAATCCTACGCCAAAACTGGACTCCCGATTAACAAAGTTTTACTGTGGTACAACAATTTGACCCACTCCACGCAGGGAGGTAAAAGGTCACATGTGGGGCCCGGGAGTCACGGGAATTGGGTTGACGGGCAGCATCTTGATGCTGCTCCGTCGGTGCCGAAACCCGCGTTTAGTGCTGTCCGGATGGCGCGATCTACGGGTTCGTGGGGCCCACGGATCGCTCTGTCCTCCGGGTCTGCTGGGGTGGATCCCGCTGTGATGGAGACCCCTGGTGGTGCGCCTCCCTGGATGGCGGTCGGGCGGGAACGCCGGTCAGAGGCCGGGCAGCTCCGATCTTCAAGACTTGGAGTTGCTGGCCACGGATCTGTAGGTTCTATTTTTAGGCGCGCGACCCGGCGAGATCTGTTACTGCGATCACTCCCGACATCGGATTGACGTACAAGAGGTATCGTTGGAAAGCTCTCTCGAAGTCCTTCGACCCTATGGGACTCATAAAAATTCACCGGAGCTTTGCTTCTGATGGCCGATTTTAGAACCGTCATGTTCTCAGTTTCAGATCTGACTGGGCAGAAACTAAGTTTTCTGAGAGTTGGCATTGACCGTAAGGTAAACCTCCGAATCAGACCTTGAGCTCTTCATAAAGATTGTAGAGGGGAGAGAGAGGAAAACGTAAATATTTATTATGACTGATTTGGTGGAGATTTGGATGGGGAAAACTATTTTATATTGGTAAGTGGTCGGATCTGGACAGAAGCAGATAGAACTGAAGGGGATCTTAGAATGATTTTTAGAAAATAGGTGGATGCCTTCTGAAATTCCACGAAAATTCATGCGTGGAGGAGATGGTGGGTAGAACCTCCAGTAATTTTGGGGGTTCCAGAAAAAATAAAAAGGTTGGTCTAAGATGAGAAGATCAGGGTTGCTATTATAGTAGATAGAAACCTGGCAGATCTGGAAGGAAAAGATGGACGAAAATGGAAAAATGGAAATCGGAATCTAAAGGTCAAATCAAATTTTTTTACAACGTGGTTTAGATCCCTAGAACTCACCCTGAAAGTTTGGCACTCAGAAGATCTCAGATCGGAGAGTTAAAATTCATGGAAGGGGCTGCTATTGGATGAAGATAGAACTCCGATAAGGTGGCGGTGGCGGTGCGACGGCGGCGATAGATCTGAGCTTCCCACTCAGAAGAGACTTGAAGGAGAGGCTTCACACCACTGGAAGCAGCCTTCACAGCTGCAAGAAGGGGGTGGAGAGATGAGGGGTGCGCACCAAGCTTGGAGGCTCCAACAAAAATTCTGATTTTTTTGGCATTAATTCTCATCAAATGAAAATACAAGGAATATATATGAAATACAAAAAGACTTCAACTATCCCTAGATCTAGGGTTGGGGAGGGGTAAAAGAGGGAGTTCAATTTTATTTCTCCCATGTGATTTGGAATCAAATAAAATAAAAATTCAAATTATATTAAACTATATTAAAGAGGGGGCGCCCCCTTGACTTCATGGCCATCTTCTTAGACTTTTTTTCTCATTTGTCCCCCCCCCTTGGTCCACTCTTCTAGAAGCCCACTATTGGAAGGTTGACTGACCCCACATGGGCCCTAGAGATGAGGTGGACTAATGGGGAAGAGGTAGGGGGGCCCGCGGGACCCGGGTGGTCCCATTTTACACATAAACCCTTATTACAATCCGAAGTAAAACCAATAAACACTCATGACACACAAATAAACTCCCAATAAATACTATAAATATCGAGTCTCAAGGAGGAGTCTCCAGACTGTCTCCGAGCCAGATGGAAGCCGCTATAGCTCGGGTGGTGCTCCGCGTACGGTACCGGTGGCTCGCCGACTAGTGCCGCTCGTGTGCTCTGGTGTCCGCAGCAATTCTCTCCGGGTGGGAGAAACTCGACCCTGTCGAGTAAGGGTCTGCATCACTCTGGTACCGCTCCAGTAGGTCTGGATCTATCCTCTGCAACTCGGCCCGTGTGATCCAAGTGTCCTCGGTGGCAGGTCGCCCTCTCCAACGCACTAGGTAGCGCGGGTAAGATCCACTCCTGGTAACTGTCACCTGCTCATCCAGTATATGATTGATATGCTCTCGCTGCTGTGAAAAAGGGGCTGGAGGTGGACACTCAGGTGTGGGATCACTCTCAATGGGAGGGGATGGCTCAAAAGGCTCACTAGGGATCACCGCTGGATCCCTATAGGCAACTAGATCCGATACATTGAAAGTTGAGTTTATACCATATTCCTCGGGCAGGTCCACAACATAGGCATTGGATCCAACATGTTTCAACACTCTAAATGGACTGGCTCCGCGAGCTTGCAATTTCTTTACGGTTCCAGAGGGAAACCGTTCAGGTCTTACCTTGATCATGACATATTCACCCTCCTGGAACTCTCGGTGGTGTCGGTGGGCATCGGCTAGCTCTTTGTACCGTGCATTGCTAGCCTCAATGTGACGACTGATGTCATCATGCAAACTCCTAACATGCCTAGCAAACAACTCGTCAGACTCCGACACTTGTGCATGGATGGGTATGGGAACAAGATCCACTGGCTTCCTAGGCCTACGACATGTGACAATCTCGAATGGACTCATACCGGTAGACCTGTTAACCAAATCATTATATGCAAATTCTGCCAGTGGTAATATGAGATCCCAATCCCCTACACGGTCCCTGACAAGACACCTCAAAAGGTCACCCAGACTCCTATTGACCACCTCAGTCTGGCCATCTGTTTGGGGATGATATGCAGTGGAAAACTTGAGGTGAATACCCAACATATGCCACAGTGTCTTCCAAAAATAACTGGTGAATCTAACATCACGGTCAGACACTATGGTACGGGGCAACCCGAACTTGCACACCACATGAGTAAGGAATAGGCAGGATACCCTCGAAGCATCCGAAGTCTTCGAGTAGGGAATAAAAAGGGCCATCTTCGAGAATCGGTCAACAACTACATAGACTGAATCATGCTTCCTGGAGGTACGTGACAATCCCAAGATAAAATCCATGCTAACATCCTGCCACAGGGCATCAGGCACGGGAATAGGTGTATAAAGGCCCGAGCTTTGCTTCTTCATTTTGGCCGTAGCACATGTACGGCACTGAGCCACAATATGAGCAACATCGCGCTTCAAGCTCGGCCAATAAAATCTATGCTCAACAGCCTCGATAGTCTTGTTCCGACCAAAGTGGCCGGCTAGACCTCCTGCATGTAGCTCCCAGACTAAGAAGTCTCGAACTGAAGTTCGGGGAACACAAAGCCTGCCTCCTTGAAAGAGGTAACCCTCCTGAAGCACATAATCATCAAGGTCTCTCGAGGGTCCGGACGGGAGAGTGGTATAAATCTGACCGAAGTCAGGATAGTCAACATAGGCCTCTCTCATCTTCTCTAACCCTATGACCTCGGCACTCATGGTGGTAAGCAAACACGCTCGCCGACTCAAGGCATCGGCCACCTTGTTCTCCACTCCAGCCTTATGTTTTAGCACAAATGTGAACTGCTGGAGATACTCAACCCAACGGCTGTGACACGCATTAAGCTTCTTTTAGGAATGGAGGTACCTCAAAGCCTCATGATCGGAGTATAAGACAAACTCCTGATGTAATAGATAGTGCCTCTAATGCCTAAGAGCCTGAACAACTGCGTAGAATTCCTTATCATAAGTGGAGTATCGCAGTTTCACGTCATTCAGCTTCTCACTGAAATATGCAACCGGGTGGGTCTCCTGACTCAACACTCCTCCAATCCCAACACCCGACGCATCACAAGAGACCTCAAACAGCTTCAAGAAATCTGGCAATCGAAGGATAGGTGTCTGGGTCATGCGCTCCTTGATGTCCTTGAAGGCAGCAGCTGCGGCCTTCGTCCATACAAATGTGCCCTTCCGAATACAGTCCGTGATCGGGGTGGTGATGGAGCTAAATCTGCGGATGAAGCGATGATAGAATGTTGCAAGGCCATGGAAGCTGCGGACATCATGTACCGTACGGGGTTCCGGCCACTCAACAATGGCCCGGACCTTCTCTGGATCGGCGGAGACCTCAGTACTAGACACAATAAAACCCAAGAAGGTAAGCTGAGGTGTCATGAAGGCACACTTCTGTGGGTTCGCATACAGCTGTTCTCGCCTAAGAAGTAGACAGACCTACCGAAGGTGGTCTAAGTGGTCCCCCGTGGTGCGACTATAGATAAGGATATCATCGAAGTACACTACCACAAAGACTCTAATGAATGGTCGAAGGACCTGAGTCATGAGTCGCATGAAGGTGCTAGGGGAGGGCATAACCAACCACTCATATAGACCATCCTTGGTCTTGAATGTGGTCTTCCACTCATCACCTGGCCTAATCCTCACCTGGTGGTAGCCACTCTTAAGATCGATCTTCGAGAAGATAGTGGCACCGGCCATCATGTCTAGCATATCATCTAGGTGAGGAATAGGGAACCTGTACTTCACGGTGATTTTGTTGATGGCACGACTATCAATGCATATTCTCCACGTGCCATCCTTCTTTGGGGAGAGTAATGCAAGAACAGCACACGACTCATGCTGTCCCGAACAGACCCTCTCTGCATCAACTCATCGACCTGCCGTTTTAGCTCGGCATGTTCCGTGGGACTCATGCGATAATGAGGAACATTGGGCAATGAAGAGCCCGGAATCAGGTTGATAGCATGCTGAATATCCTGCATGGGTGGGAGTCCCTCAAGAAGCTACTCGGGGAAAATATCAGCGAACTCCTGCAGAATAGGAATGACATCGGGTGGGAGTTCACCCTCGGAGTTTGGCTCCACCTCTCGGACCGTAATAGCAAATATAGGGCAGCCTCGACTAGCCTCCCGCTCCATTTCTCGGGAGCTAATCATCATCAACCTCCTAGTCGAGGGCTCGCCTGGGGCCAGATGTAACGGTCATAGCCCGAGCTGGGGATGGGGTACTGGCCCCGGGGACGGAAGGCTCCGGAGTACTAGGGCCAGTAGGACCCCCAACTGATGGGCTCTTGGGCTGATGGGGGTGGAGAGTATTCCGTTGGCCAGCATGGTCGAAGGTACAGGTGTTCGACCGGCCATGGAGTGTGGCATCCCGATCAAATAACCACGGCCTTCCAAGAATAATGCTGCCCACCTCCATGGGGAGAACATCACACCAGATATCATCACGGTAGGCACGGAACTGCAGTGGGACCAGACACCGCAGCCTGATCGGAATGGAGGTGGAATCCACCCATGATACTTGATAGGGGCAAGGATGATCCACGGGTGTAAGACCAAGACTGGAGACAGTGCCCGTGGAGATTGCATTGATGCAACTCCCACTATCGATAATCACCTTACAAACTTGCTTGCCCAGCCGACAGAATGTATGAAAGATAGTGGTTCGTCGCCAGTCATCACTGGCCTGTGGCTGGGTGAGACTACACCTGACGACCCCCAAGTGGGTATCGTCCAGATGCTGGGCATCCTAGCCATTACCTTCGGCCTCATAGTACTCGTCAGCTAGCTCCGGATCTGCTTCATAGCTGACTAACTCGATGTCCGTAGGGGTGGTATCCTCGGCCTGTGTGTCCCCAAAAATGACAAGAGATTGGCGGGTGGGACACTAGTTGGCAAAATGGCCAAACCCATTGCAGCGATAACATTGCTGCCGTGATCCACTAGGCTCCCCAATCATGGGTCCTTTCCCCTTATCCTCCCGACGGATCGGAGGTGAAGGCAACAAAGGACGGGCCAGAGGTGCGGGTGCCGGTGGACGGGCTGTGGGTGCCGTAAGATGTTGGGGATGAGGAAGGTCCCTCGAGGGTGGAGGGCGAGGCCTAGGTGCGAAAGGCTCGGGACGAGTGGGCTCCTGAGGTCGGGCCATGGGGGCCCTCGGATACGTTCTAGAAGAGCCACGGGGCTCGACACTACGAAGGGGAAAGGAGCCCAACCGATGGGGAGACTCGAAGTCGGCCTCAAATTGCTCCAATTCGAGAGCAACCTGATACGCTTGTTCCAAAGTGGTCGCATTGCGGTGAAAAAGTTCGTATTGATAATTTGGCCGCAGATCTCTCCGAAAGCGTGATATGGTCATGGTGCTCTCTTCCGTAACTCCACACCGCAAATAATACTCATCAAACTCGGCGGTGTACTAGGTCAGGGATCGGTTCCCTTGGGAGAGACTTTGCCATTTGTCTATGAGACGTTGGCGATATGAGGCAGGAAGGTACTTCTCCCTCAATTTCATTTTCATGTCATCACAAGTGCCGATCGGGGGTTGACGTCGCTGATTTAGCAGGCTCTCCACATTGGTCCAATAAGTTTGGGCCTGCCCATGCAGCTTCATCTTCGCGTATCAAACTCTTCGGTGGTCCGTCATCTCAAACCACTCGAAGTACCGGTCCATGTCGGCCTCCCAATCTAAATAGACCTTCAGGTCCAAGGACCCGCTAAAGAGGGGAGGGTCCGCACGCACGCTCCGAAGAACGCGGTCGTCATCATGATTCCGTCATTGGTTACGACCACCATTTCCCCCTTGCTCATTATCAGATGCATAGTCAGCCAACTCATGCACCTGTTGCCTCCCAACATCCACCGCCTGAGCTCTTGGCGCAGTAGGTTGCTGAGCCGGCTCCTGTTGGCCATTTGTCGGCGCGGGTTGCGCCGCTACTGGGGCCCTCTCAAGGACATCAATCCTCCCTACAAGACCTTGAATGGATTGGTCCGATGCTTTGGCCCGATCATCGAGGGCTTTCATTCTCCCTTCTAGATGCGTTCCTATGCCATCTAGACGTGTACTAAGGCCATCCATACGCATATCGAGACGGTCCATGAGGGCTTGGAACCTCTCGGCCGTGGAGGGCTCATCGGAGCTACAGGCTTGGGAATCCGCCATAGGTTGTGGTGGCGAGTATTGGGTGTCTCGACGGGTGGGCATGCAAAGACACACGAACTAGGAGACACAAACTGATGCAAACACCGACTAATGCACCTACACCTAAATCAATATCCGGTACGTGGCGGAGTTAATCGATCCGAAGATTACTCCCGCAAGGGTGCGGCCTTCCCGATAGGCGTAGCCTAACGTTCGGAAAACACCTTTTAATATACCGAATTATCGGGATGAAATACAATTTTAAAACACTTTTTTTGTTTTGAAAATAATGATGATCCTAGACTCGACCTAGACCATGCAAGACTTATGCAACGACTACCCTAGACTCGACTCGCTCTGATACCAAACTGATGCGGGACGGACACGGGGACCGACTCTAAGTGACATGGACTTCGGACTCTAAATGCACACACGACCAGCAACATACGATGGGAGAGACATTAGGCCCGACACTAAGAGCTCCTATGGGCTATACGTCGCTAACAGAAACGCAAGCTCACTCGTCGTCCCAAGCGAGGGAAACGCGGATCGTGCACGGTTGAGGAACCGGCATAGTTAAGGGTAGTCCGACTCACTTCCGTGCTCGGATCAAGCCACGGGACGGGTCACTCTCTCGCTCACAGCGGTGACATGGACTCACGGGCTAGAATCCTACGCTCTCACAGTGTCATACAACCATATACTAAACTAGCAAATGAACGCCAAGGAGTTAAGACCGTTACCTCCATGCTCCCGGCGTGGGGAAGACAACCCCGGCCAAAACTGGACTCCCGGTTAACAAAGTTTTACTGTGGTACAACAATTTGACCCACTCCACGTAGGGAGGTAAAAGGTCACATGTGGGGCCCGAGAGTCACACGAATTGGGTTGACGGGCAGCATCTTGATGTCGCTCCGTCGGAGCCGAAACCCGCGTTTAGTGCTGTCCGGATGGTGAGATCTACGGGTTCGTGGGGCCCACGGACTGCTCTATCCTCCGGGTCTGCTGGGGTGGGTTCCGCTGTGATGGAGACCCCTGGTGGCGCGCCTCCCTGGATGGCGGTCGGGTGGGAACACCGATCGGAGGCCGGGCGGCTCCGATCTTCAAGACTTGGAGTTGCTGCCCACGGATCTATAGGTTCTTTTTTCAGGCGCGTGATCCGGCGAGATCTGCTACTGCGATCACTCCCGATGTCGGATTGACACACAAGAGGTATCGTTGGAAAGCTCTCGCGAAGTCCTTCGACCCTGTGGGACTCAGAAAAATTCACCGGAGCTTTGCTTCTGATGGGCGATTTTAGAACCGGCCTTTTCTCAGTTTCAGATCTGACTGGGCAGAAACTGAGTTTTCTGAGAGTTGGCATTGACCATAAGGCAAACCTCCGAATCAGACCTCGATCTCTTCATGAAGATTGTAGAGGGGAGAAATAAGAAAACGTAAATATTTCTTATGACTGATTTGGTGGAGATTTGGATGGGGAAAGCTATTTTATACTGGTAAGTGGTCGGATCTGGACAGATGCAGATAGAACTGAAGGGGATCTGAAAATGATTTTTAGAAAATAGGTGGAGGCCTTCTGAAATTCCAAGAAAATTCTTGGGTGGAGGGGATGGTGGGTAGAACCTCCAGTAATTTTGGGGGTTTCATAAAAAATCAAAAGGTGGGTCGAAGATGGTAAGATCATGGTTGCTATCATAGTAGACAAAAACCTGGCAGATATGGAAGGAAAAGATAGACAAAAATGGAAAAATAGAAATCGGAATCTAAAGGTCAAACCAAATTTTATGGAATGTGGGTTGGATCCCTAGAACTCACCCTGAAATTTTGGCACTCAGAAAATCTCAGATCGGAGAGTTAAAATTCATGGAAGGGGCTGCTGTTGGATGAAGATAGAACTCCGATAAGGTGGCGGTGGCGGTGCGACGGCGGCTCGATAGCGGCGGCGGCGATAGATCTGAGCTTCCCACTCAGAAGAGACTTGAAGGAGAGGCTTCACACCTCTGGAAGTAGCCTTTACAGTTGCAAGAAGGGGGAGGAGAGAGGAGGGGTGCGCACCAAGCTTGGAGGCTCTAACAAAAATTCTGATTTTTTTTGGCATTAATTCTCATCAAATGAAAATACAAGGAATATATATGAAATACAAAAAGACTTCAACTATCCCTAGATCTAGGGATGGGGAGGGGTAAAAGAGAGAGTTCAATTTTATTTCTCCCATGTGATTTAGAATCAAATAAAATAAAAATTGAAATCCTATTAAACTATATTAAAGAGGGGGCGCCCCCTTGACTTCATGGCCATCTTCTTGGACTTTTTTTTCTCATTTGTCCCCCCCTTGGTCCACTCTTCTAAAAGCCCACTATTGGAAGGTTGACTGACCTCACATGGGCCCTAGAGATGAGGTGGACTAATGGGGAAGAGGTAGGGGGGCCCGCGGGACCCGAGTGGTCCCATTTTACACATAAACCCTTATTACAATCCGAAGTAAAACCAATAAACACTCATGACACACAAATAAACTCCCAATAAATACTATAAATATCGAGACTCAAGGGGGAGTCTCCAGACTGTCTCTGAGCCAGATGGAAGCCGCTGTAGCTCGGGTGGTGCTTCGCGTACGGTACCGATGGCTCGCTGACTCGTGTCGCTCGTGTGCTCTGGTGTCTGCACCACCGTCCCACCCATTTACTTCCAACCCCGTGGGTCACACCTCCAGCCGACCCCACCAACTCACTTCCAACCAAGTGGGTCATAATCGGAGGCAAGGAGCCCCGCACTTAGATGAGCCCCGACCCAAGCCTAGGCCGGTTGATTACGGGCGAGTCCACCGCGATACCCCTACTCCAACCCATGCCATTGCCGAACTTGTGCAAATAATTTCAGATCAGGTAGATAGGTGGTGTGCTTATTTTGAGTCGCTGGTCTCCCCTTGCCCACCTCTGAGGTAGGAGGTAGCCTTACTCGAGCCTAGGGAGGCCATAGCCGGTAGTCCCAACCCGGCCCCACCTACGGGGTCCCAAGGACCTCTCTCCCTCCTAGTGGACAGCCCTCCCCCACTCCAGCTGGGGAGCCTGTCCCCTAGTGTTCCTTTGCCACCGATTTTCGATCCTCACCCGGAGCCATTTCATTTGGAGCCACCTCCTTCCGAGCCACCCGTGTTTCTAACAGGAACGCTTTTCATCGCCGTGCCACTACTTAGCTGGCTCAAGAATGGCTTGGTCCCACCTCCCTTCCCATCCATGGACCCTACCCTACCTCTAGTGCCAATCAACTAATTTCACACCACTTTCCGGTCTAGTCACTATGTGGATACATTGGATGACCTTCTTAAAGGGTTAGACCGGCAGTTGACATTTACGCACTTGTTGGCCCCAGGCTTCGACCGACCCACCGGTCGTAGATTCACCCATCCCGCCTTAGGGTCCATTACCTCCGTGTGCACCATGGGTTGTGTCACCACGGAGATTCTTCTACTCCTCCCGTTACCAGCCCAGCCCGACTTCATTCCTTTTATCCCGGGGGAGGAGCCATATCTTCTATACACTGTCCTATCTACCACGATGGATGGAGGTGACCATCACCTTCATGAATTTCAAACATGGGACTATGTAATGGAGAAATCGAGGGGTCACACATTCTTTGACCCATTCGACCCCTTCGCTAGTGGACCTCGTGACCCACCATTTCCCTTACACCTTGTTAGGGAAGTCCATTACCACACCCCTTCCCCACGAGCTAGTCCACCAACACCCAACCCAGGGACCGTTCCATGGTCATCATATAGGGGTGCCAAAGAAGGTGAATTCAGTTCTCCACCTATCAAATCCACTAGGGAGCATATGCATGTATGGTGCCTCTTAGGATGTTTAGGAGTTCCCCATTCTGCCAACCACCGGTTACATCTAGTGTATGCATGGCACACGTTCGGGTGTCCTGGTCCACCTTGCATGTGTATGGGTCGGACTAACAATAGGTTTGTCTAGGGTCTTGTGTGTCTGTGCATACATCGAGTCGAGTCAGTCCTTTGTACGCTCGCGTTGTCAGTCCCTTTCGAGTGCGAGACTTGTCAGACTTTGGGATCGGCTCTACCTCAACATATCAGATCTAGTCACATAAAGGGACCCAGCGGTGATTTCTAGTGAGTCTTCGAGCCGCCTTCCCCCTCTTTTGAGAGTGACCCTACCTCGGAGTGTCCACCTCTAGCCTCATTCCCACAACAGCGTGAGCATAACGAATCTATACGGGATGAGCAGGTGTCGATTACTTGGAGTAGAGCGTACTCCGCGCTTCCAGGTTCGGTGACGGATCCGCAGGAGCTACTTGAGCAGCCGCACCCCTTACTCGACGGGGTCGAGTTCTTCCCACCCGGAGAGAATTGATGGGAATCTACACCGGGCACTAACTTTTATTTTTGTATTTGTGTCCTTTTAGTTTGCATTTATATCCATGGGAAGTAGGTTTTCAATTGTAAGGCTTTATAAGCCAATTTGTCATTCCCCAAGGATGTTTGGGTTTTCGTGTAAAAGTCAAGTAAGTCCAGCGGGGGCCCCTCATCCCCTTCTCCATTGGTCCACCTAAGCCTTAGGGCCCATGTGGGGTCAGTCAAAGGTCCAAGGTGGGCTTCTAGAAGGCTTGACCGTTCAAGGGGATAATTGGATTAAAAAGTACAATATTCTAACCCTTAAAGTCTAAGATGCCATCCCCATTTATATTTGTTTAATAGGTTTTGTATTTTTATTTTAATTGAGTCAAAACACATAGGAGAAATAAAATGTGATCTCCCCCATTTGCCCCTCCCTAAATTTAGATCTGAGGTTAGTTTAGATCTTTTTACCTTTCTTATAAATACCTTGTATTTTGAGAATTACTTAGCATTAATGAAAGAAAATTCTCATTTTATGCTCAATGGCCCAAGGGCGCCCCTCTCTCCTCCCCTAGAGCTGTGAAGGCTCTCCTTAAGATGTGTGACGCATATCCACCGCCACCTCTCTGAGTGCGACGCTCAGCTCCACCGCCGCCACCGCCACCGCCGTTCGTGCTGCCATCGCACCGCCACCGCCTTGCCGCCGGAAGTTCTGTCCAAATCAGGACAAAACCATCTTGGTCGAATTTTAGCTCCTAACTCCGAGATCTTCTGGAGCCCAAATTTTGAGGGTAGGTTCCCCACGCAAATACACTCTCCCAAAAAAACTTTCCCAATTTCTAGTCTTCATTTTCTATTTTTCCAATTTCATGTTCTTCAGTCTTCCAGATCTGTCTCTATTCTATCCTGTGTCATAGCAACCCTGTGTCTCCATTGTTCAACCCTCTTTCCCTTCTCCGATTGAGTCAAAATTTGGACTGGGTGTTCTACCCATCCAAAAACGTCTCCACAAAGTTTTTCTCGAATTTAGAAGTTCCCCTCCCAAAAAATTAAAACTCAGTCAAATTTCAGTTCTGTCCTATGCAGTCCAGATCCGACCCACCAGTGTCAAAAAATCCGTTTCCCCAACCAAACTACCACTAGAAATTCCATAAAAACTATCCTCGTCTTCCTTACTTCTTTCTCTACAACTTTTATCAAAGAGTCAACTTCTAGATCCGAAGTTTTTCCTTCGGTCAACTCTTGTTCTCAGGAAAACTTAGATCTGTCCTGTCAGATCTGGTTCTGTCAACCAGCAATTGGTAAATTCGAACAAGGCCAGCTCCTGGAAATTCAAAATTATTTCTCTGGCCATAGATCGAAGTACTTCAAGTCAGCTTTCCAACGGTACCACTTTCGCGTCGATCCAACGTCTGGAGTCATCACAGCAGCTGATCTCGCCGGGTCGCGCGCTGTAAAATAGAATCTTTAGATCCGTGGGCAGCAAGGTCAACAAGTGAAGACCGGAGCTGACTCGCCTTCCACAAGGTGAACCAGCGTGCCGTCGCCCAAGGGAGCGTCCTTCCAGGAGCCACCGTCACAGCGGTACCACTCCGGGCCCACTCGGACCCGCCGACCAGCACGTGGGCCCCACAACCAGCAGCTTGCGCCGTCCAAACCGCACCGACGAGCGGATCCAAGTGTCGCCCGTCAACCCAACATAGGTCCTCCTAGGCCCACTTGTAGCCCGTTACCTCCCTGCGTGGAGTGGGCATCAAAATTCACTACTGTAATTTAAATATTTACTGTACCGGGAGTTACTGACTTGGCTGGGATCGTCTTCCCCACGCCCGGAGCGTGGAGGTAAACTCGCCACCCTCTCTTATCGCAATTGTTGATTTCGTATATTTTTGAATACCGCTGCTAGCATGTGATAGGATTATTAGCTCGATATTATATATTATCACCACTGCGAGAGCGAGAGTGAGTGACCTGTCCCGTGACTCAATCTGAGTCCACGCGGAAGAGCCGATACCCTCGACTCACTGTCGATTTCTCAACCGTGCACGGTCCCACGCATCCCTCGCTAGGGACGCCCGTGAGCTAGAGTCCCAGGTCGCATGTCCGTCCCGCATCACAAAGGCTTCCGGGAAATGGTGAATGTGCGTAGACTTCACCGACCTCAACAAGGCTACCCCGAAGGATTACTACCCGCTGCCAAGCATCGATCAACTAGTCGACTCAACCTCTGGCAACGAGTTTCTTAGCTTTCTGGATGCCTACTCCAATTACCATCAGATCAGGATGGACCTGGAGGACATCGAGAAGACCACCTTCATCACTGACTTCGACGTACACTGCTACACCCGAATGTCGTTCGGGTTGAAGAACGCTGGAGCAACATATCAGGGACTGATCAATCATATCTTCGAGGGACAGCTCAGTCGGAACATCGAGGCCTACATTGATGATATGCTCGTCAAAATGCCGAAGGCCGAAGATCATCTTGCTGACTTAGCCGAGGCCTTCGACACCCTCCTGAGGTGCAACATGAACTCAACTCCGCTAAATGTGCCTTCGGAGTCAGATCTGAGAAGTTCCTAGGCTTCCTGGTAACTCAGCGTGGGATTGAGGCCAATCCCGACAAGGTTCAAGCCATCCTAAACATGCGGCCACCCACCTGCATCAAAGATGTCCAGCGCCTTATGGGGCGCATTGCTGCGCTCAACCGCTTCCTGTCCCGTGCGGTCGAACGATGCCCACCCTTCTTCAAATTATTGAGGGGACCCAAAATGGCATCTGCTACGTTCACTTGGGACGAGGAATGTCAGAAGGCATTCTCCGAACTCAAGGAATTCTTGGCCTCGCCCCCGGTGCTGTCCAAGCCGACCCTGGGTGAAGCTCTACACCTTTACCTCTCGGCGACCCCTTCCATAGTGAGCTTGGTCCTAGTCAGGAACGATGCGGGGGTCGAGATTTACTATACCAACAAGGTGCATAATGAGGTTGAAAGAAGGTACCCTACAATCGAGAAACTCATGCTAGCGTTGGTTACCTCAGCCAAGCGCCTCCGACCCTATTTTCAAGGGCACTCCATCGTCGTATTGACCGGCGAACCCTTGAATATTCTCTTTCACCCTGAAGCCTCGGGATGCCTCGTCAAGTGGGCCATCATGCCCGGGGCATACAACATCTCGTATCGCCCCCGCTCGGCCATCATGGGATAGGCCCTCGCGGACTTCATCGCCGAAAGCACAGTCCCAACTGAAGAGGTACTTCCACCTACGCCCGGGCCCACTTGGGACCTGTTCGTTGACGGGTCCTCCAACTCGGCCGGAAGTGGGACTGGTGTCCTTCTCAAGTCCCCCGAAGGAGCAGAGGTGCGGTACGCCTTGAAATTCAACTTCCAGGCGTCCAACAATGCCTCTGAGTACGAAGCTGTTATCTCGAGGGCTAGGATGGCTCGACGATGGGGGACCGAGCGAGTCAAGATCCACACCGACTCCCAATTGGTCGCTAGCCAGGTTAATGGTGATTACGAAGCTCGAGAAGGACAAATGATCAAGTACCTCCAGGTGGTCAAGAGGATGGCCCGACTCTTCGAGAGCTTGGAGGTAGTTCAGATAGCCCGGGAGGAAAACTCCTGAGCGGACGCCCTCTCTCGCCTGGCCTCCTCCCTCGACCCCAAAGGTACTCGGTCGGTCTTCCTCAAAGAGGTCGAGCGACCGAGCATCGAATCCGAGCTCATGACCGTTGACCTAGCACCCTCGAGTGATTGGAGGACCCCCTACATATCTTGGCTCCGGGATTCTCGAGAGCCCCCCGACCCTCGGGAGGCTCGGAAACCTAAGTACCAAGCTCGGCGTTTCGTCATGCTGGATGATGTCTTGTACCGTCGATCTTTCTCCGGTCCCCTCCTCAAGTGCATCGGTGCCGACGAAGCCAGCCGAGTGGTTCAGGAAGTACACGAAGGCATCTGCGGCGCGCACCAAGGAGGAAGATCGCTCGCCTGGATCTTACTTCGGCAAGGTTACTGGTGGCCCACTCTCCAGCGTGACTGCAGGACCTATGTACAGAAGTGCGACCGATGTCCGCGCTTCAACCATCTGATCCACCAACCCGTCGCGGAGCTTATCACCCTTGCTGAGCCATACCCCTTCGCTCGGTGGGGGATTGATATTTTGGGGCCATTCCCCACGGCTCAGGCCCAGAAGAAGTACGTCATCGTCGCCATTGACTACTTCACCAAATGGATCGAGGCCAAGGCCACCACCAGGATCACCGAATCAGTCGTATGGAGTTTTATTTGGAAGTCGATCATTTGTCGTTACGGTGTCCCCCGAGTGATCGTGAGTGATAACGGTCGGCAATTTGATTCTGATTACTTCAGAGACAGATGTGTTGACCTAAACATTCGCAATCACTTCACTTCGGTAGCCCGCCCTCAGGCCAACGGACTGGTCGAGAATGCCAACAAATTATCTTAAAAGGCATCAAAACTAGGTTCGACAAGGCCAAGGGAAGCTGGCTCGAGGAATTACCGAGCGTACTATGGTCGCATCGAACTACTCTGAGAACGGCCACCGGTGAAACACCTTTCCAGCTGGTATATGGCACAGAAGCCGTGATTCTATTGGAGGTCGATAATCCTTCTCTCCAAGTCGTCCACTTCAAGCTTGAGGTGAACGAGCAGAAACTGCTGGAAAACCTCGACCTAGAGGATGAGATTCGAGAGATTGCAAATATCTGAGCAATGGAATACCAATGGCACGTCACTCGATACTACAACTCCAGAGTCTGAGATAGACATTTTTAGCCATGGGACTTCATCCTGAGAAAGGCCGAAGCCTCTCGACCACTGGAAGCGGTGAGGAAGCTAGCCCCTAACTGGGAAGGCCCCTACCGAGTGGTCGAGACGCTCGGGAAAGGGGCGTATCGATTATCCACCATGGAAGGAGCACCCATCCCTCGGACATGGAACGTGACAACACTGTGCAAGTTCTATTTTTGATCATCTGGGCAATGTGGAATAAACGCCATTCCTCTCTTTTCATTAAACTTTGGTGTACATCAAGTAGGCCGCATCCAATACAATATATATATCAGTAAACAAAAATTACATCCACTGGTACTATGACACAAGCAGAGCGCTCGGCTAACTCGGTAAGCACTCCTACGTCCTGCCACTGACTCTGTCTAGCACAGAAACTGGCTCGGATAAGGGATAGCAGACCCCGTTGGTTTGAGAAGATCGGAAGAAAGGTGCCAGAGGGATTAGAAGAAGAAGAAGGAAAACAAGAGAATGTCTCCTCTGCTAACTCTCTGGAAGGAGGACGGATGCCGAACAGAAAGCAAGCACCCTCAAGTGGTGCGAGCAAAGATAAAGGCACCATCCAAAGAGTGAAAGAAGAGGGGGGAAGATGAACGGCAAAAATGGAAGAGGAGGGAGGAGTGGGCTAAGGTGAGAAGGAAGCTTGAAGAGCTCCCCCTCCCCTCAGGACAATGTTGGTGGGTCGGGGGCATGAAGGTGACATGCTCCAATATGTCGAACCCGATACAAACCATCCTCCGACTGTCGAACCCTCTTCCAAACTGGAGTAGCAGGAGCTTCTCTCCTTCTGCTATCCGCATCATCATCTTCTGAAGCACTTTCCATGCTCCGTTGAGATTGATAACACAACACTTCGCAGAAAGGGAAGAAGGAGAAATCGTCAGGGATGGCCTTAAGCGATGAAGGAAGAGGAGACGCCCCTCAGACCTTTTATAAGCCGAAGGGGGAGCTGATTGCCTTAAAAGACTCTCCCCTTAAAAACATGCTAAAGGAGCCTTCCCTGAGACAGTTACCTCATTCCCCAACATCCCCCCCTAGCGGGACGCGCGAAGCGGCAAGTCATTTAGGGCAGCATGGAAAAGTGGAAAGGTGCCAGCGCCATGTTAGTTATCTGACAGATCGGCACGTGTGATATCTGTAGAGAAAATCGATGCGTTCCCCAAGAACTACGGATACGATAGTCAAATCACGCCAAAGGAGGTAAGAAACAATCAATTCAGCACTTAATATCGCCGCTACTATACTTTTCAAAAAAGGTTTTTCACAACTGGATAAAGGAAAAAGAAAAAGGAAGAAAGAGCTGGGACATCTGGCCTTAGGCCCATCTCGAGGCTTGGTAGAGGAGGGCCCCTCAGCACCAGATGATCTGCCCCCGGTACTCTCGACGATGGCCGACCCAGGCATTGACCCCACCTGCGTGGGAACTGTCTCGATCGTGTGCCCTCCCGAGGCTGTTGGAGTTGGTGATCGCTCGGACGAGACCGAGGCCCCCCGACTCCCCTCTTTGCTCAACATATAGTGGGAAGAGTCAGTGGAACCCCAGTCCAAGTCATAGCGTTGCCCGGAAGGAAAATCGAGCCCAGACGCTTGGGCCTCCGCCTCTATGATGGCCCGATTGAAGCCCTGGGAGAATCCCTTCCGAAGGCCTCGACGGTAGCCCGACTCATGGGAGGGGAAGGCTGTCTTATGAAGAGCCGTATGGTAAGCCTCTGAGCATTTATGTTGTTCGAGCGGTTCCACCTAGGCCAGCTCCGCCTTCCTCTCAAGCTCGGCTATCCTCTATTCTGACTCAGACAGCCTCCTCTCGGCCTCGATCCGTGCATCCTCGACCCCCCGGACTCGATCCTCGAGCCCCTCCCGCTCGGCCTTCCATAGCTTGTCGCGCTCTACCTAAACTCTACGCTCCGCCTCTAGGAGCTCATTCTTCAGATCGACCATAGGACGGGCCTGGGCCAGCTGCTCAACCAACGACCGAGCCTCTGCTTGGCTCGACCGAACCTGTGCACGGAGCGGGGCCACCTCCCGATGAAGGTCCCCAAGTTTGAGGGTCAGACGCTCGACCTTACGATCAAAAAAATAGTGGAAAAGGTCCAACGAGGTGTTCACCCCACTCTAGCCACAGAGGAAAATGATGGAGAAGATAAGGGTATAGGAATTGAAGACCAGTTGAACAGGAGCCAGCCAGTAGAACTGAAGCAAATCGACAACAAAGGAATGGAGAGGAAGGTGAAAGCCACATTTCCATGCCAGAAGAAAGGAACAAAAGCATCCGAAACGAGTGGCCATGCTAGACTCATGAGGTTCAGGCGCGAAGAACTGGAACCGCCAAGCTAGCCCATACTGATTCTCCAGTCGCTTCACATCAACCTCACACAGCTCACTGCGGAGAGGCTCCGACGGTACCAAAAAAGCCCTTGGGGCCCGCTCTTCTCCCAGCTCCTCGGCCTCAGGATTTTGGTCCGCCATAGAACAAGAAGAACTGTAAGAAGAAGGGGAAAGCTCTAGACCAGAGGACCCCGGAAGAGAAGGAAGCTGACGGATCGCCGCCGCGAAAAACTCTTCTAGCTCCGCAAAAGCTGCTGCGATTCTCCGCTCTTCCGAACTGCTCTCGCGGCGCCGTGGGAATGGGATTTTATTAAAAATATTTTATTATGATTTATTTGATTTATTTATTAAAGGTTTATTTGCATAGGACGTGCCAATCACTGAGTGACAAGTTTATTATGCACACCGTCTGACAAACCAGACGATTATAGGTGATCGTGTCGGGACCCAAAATCCGCCGTACCATAAAGGCTACAGCGTTAATTACATCTCTCCAGAATAGAGAAAACCCTTGATTAATCGCCAAAATAAAGAGGCCATGGGACCCGAAGAATATGTAAAAGATGTGATTGCATGTAAGCACACAATATGGTAGTATTTATTTATTAGACCGGCTCCCGGTACAGGGCGGAGAACCTAGGTCCGAGGACCATCATCACACATAGTGAAAGCCTCCGGCCGGGCGTAACCCAACTTTTCGCCAATCACCATTCGATATACCGGAGAGTCAGATCATGTAGGCATGCAAGGTGGTAGTATTTGGTTTTATTGTTTATTATTTATTTGGTCATTTATTTATAAATTTAGGGAAGACTTTGGCAACCCCTGTCACTCACATGGCTGTCGATTAGTCGTTACCTCTTTATTTTGAGACTGCACGTAGCGTTACGGTGCATACATATGGGCCCGTGAGGTGGGCCTAGTATGATCATATTCGGGCAGACTCATATAATGTCGGAGCAATGTATGCCAGGGTATGGCAAAGTTGCTATTCGAGAACTGAAGGGATGCGGTTAAATCCCAGTCAAAACGAATTAAATTTAGAGGATTATCGGCTCGGGATTAGGTCGGGCCAGGGCCATAATGGGAAATGAATCCCGAGGTCTAGGCGCGACCTGTCGGGGCATCATTAATGTTCCCATACCTGGAGTCTAGAGGAGGTAAGAGCTCCGGAGCGGACACAGTGACGTCCATTATTCTTTATTTATGTTTTATTATTATTATTTAGATGCGTGAGTGCACTTCTATTTCTTAAGCTTGTATTTTCATTTTTTTGTTTATGTTATTCTCTTTTGTTTATTTATATTATTATTTTTTTATTGCATGCATGCATCTTTTATTTTCTTTATTGACATTTGTTTGATATTTATTCATTTGGTGTTTTCTCCCTTTTTTATTTGCCATTGTTATTCTCTTTGTTTATTTATTGTTATTTATTTATTTATTTATTTGTTGTTATTTATTTGGCCATTATTTGATTAGCATGAATTTTTTTTATGATTTGTTTATTTTATTTTAACTATTTTTTTATTTCCCTAATTTTGAATGAGTGTGTGTTACTTATTTCATGATTTATTCCCCCTTTTTTTAAACATATGTATATGGAGTGGGGGCTTAGTATTAAATGCATGAATTAGTTGGTTAAATGTTAAGTGGGTGGCAGCATGCTTAGATTAGTGTTAATGGCATTAGTGGGGCATTACATGTTTTGTGTTGTTTTGTTTTCTCTATTTTATAATGGCAACCGAGTCACACTTTCATCGTGGGTTGAAGGTCGGTGCAGGGTGTAGTTTGTGCATTGAGGAGGTCGGTGCAAGTTTTGGGTTATGCACAGGGGAGGTCGGTGCAAGGGAGGTCGGTGCAAGGGTGGCATCGAGGAAAGTTTTGGGTCATGCAAAGGGGGAGTCGGTTCAAACAAAACGAAGGTCGGTGCAAGGGTGGTGTACATTGTATTAGTGGGTTTATCTGTATGAATGGGTGCATTAAATATTACTTTCCGTGAGAGAATACATATGCATTAGAGTTATGTGTTAACCCCTTTTTTTTATGTGTTGAGGGGGGGGGGGGAGGTGGACGTACGAGCGTGGTTTAGTGGGTTTTTAATGTTTTGTCTGATGTGTGTATGTGTTAACTATTGTGTATTATATATATGAGGGTGAGTTTATGTGTTACGTGGATGAATGCAGGTGTTAAAACGGCGCGGTGAGTGGGGGAGATTAAAACGGCGCGCCCTGGCCGCGCCGGATGAAGGCCAAGAGAAAAAAATGGTTTATGAGTGTGGGGCTAAAATGGCGCGGGGGGGGGGGGGGGGGGGGGGCTTACCGTGCCGGAAAATGGCACGCCGATTTAGGGGCGTGTCGGATTAGGGTAGGTTTGGTTAATTTTAGGCTAAAATGAAAGGCCAAGTGATTTTCTTGGAACTTTGATGTTAATTAAGAAGATTAAAGAGTTTATTCAGGTCTCAAATGTCATGCAGACAGGGTCAGTTCAGACTTATGCGAGGTTCCTACTCGAGCATAGTCCAAAATAGACTTATAGCTGAAAATTCATCACAATTCAGACTAAGTGTTCAGTCAAAAATTGGGCAGCACCTCCCCATGCCCAGAGGGTTGCGGGGGCGAAGTGGAGACAGTCCCATAGCATCTGGGGTACGCTCCTTAAAGCCGGGTGGCACAACGGCGGCCGGCAGACCCGAATGGATGGAAGATCCCGAGGGCTAGCCTACAAGGGGCACCAATATTCCATGGGCCAAAACATGATTGGAAGGGACGACTAGCGTGGGAGGAAACCCCGATGGCTAGACTACGAGGGGCACACAACCCATGCTCACCACCGTTCCCTTTCGAGAGTAGTGGATTTAGTGTTGGGCCGTAAGCCCTGTTGATGTTCACCTTCTGGCTGTCCATAGGGATGCATGCCATGAGTGGGCATAACCCTTTGACCCTCTGGTGATGCAGAGAAAGAACAGGAAGCAGAGTGCCGAAAATGGGAAACAGATGTTAGGGTGCTAGGCCCGGATACAGAGGGGGGTGAATGTATCCTTCTACGAATAATGCCCAAATAAAAACTCAGATGCTAGATGCAATCACAGAATAAAACTAATTCAATTAAACTTATGAGCAAGCACATGGAGCGCGCCTATCCAAGCATCTAGCGGAAGCAAACACACAAAGCAAACCACTGCTCAATAGATTTTTAGGTGGTTCGGTCCTCCAGACCTACATCCACCCCTCACTCCCAACCGGAGTGAGGCTTCACTAGCAAACGCTAGAACCAAGCAGACTCAGTCTGCGAACAAGGTGCTGCCACACAGCTTGACCAGGGGAACAACCTCCCCTCTTCCTCCCAACTGGAGGGACACCCCAAGTGACTCCCAGTCACTTGGAAACCAGAGACCGAAGTCTCTCTTCCTCCAGTCCAAGAGGGAACCCGCCAGTGACTCCCCATCACCAGCAACCAGAGGTCAAAGACCTCTCTTCCTCCAACAGGAGGGACCCCTGGACTTGCAACCCACAAGCCCAGAACCGGAGATAAGTCTCCCTTCTCCTAAGTCCACAGGAGGAACCCGACCTCAGACCAGAGGATCGGAAGAACAAGGATAACCAGATGAAAAGGAAAAAATAAGGAATGGAAAATACACAGCGATCGGAAGGCTGTAAATGAAGAACAAGAATGTAGCTCTCAAAGGAGCAGATCTGGCTTGGATTTAATCCAAACGCCAGATGACAGATCTTCAATAGCTTCTTCCTTCTTTTCCACGAACTCTCTCTCTCTCTATCTCTCTTTCTTTCTCCTCTGCTCTCCTTTTCTCTCACGCTATTCTCTCCTTCTTCTTTGCAACTCTTTTTCTTCTGCCGGCTCACTCTTCTTCTATTTCTTCTTCTTCTACTCTCTGCTTCTCTTCTGCTGGATCGAACTCTCAGCACTTCTGCTTTTCTGCTATTGCTCTCAAGGCTTCGATCAACCTCCTTCAGACAACGGAGACTACCCTTTATAGAAGCTCGAGCAGGGGCAGCACTGGGAGCGTGTGGCCTCCACATTTCCCGCCCAAGTATTTGGCCACGTGTCAGCATCTCAGCTCCTTGGATCACGTGCCAGACATTTCTTTGGTTCACGTGCCAGAACACCTGCAAGAGTAACTGAGGAGTTCAATCGATGGACAAAATTAACACAGGCTGTACATAGTTCAGCAATGTATAGACTTATAGATATCAATACAGCAAGTGTGTACAGTGTGAGGGAGTGTATAGACTTAGAAGTCTTCATGCGAGCTCAGTGTATATACTTGCTAAAGAATGCATTATCATAATAGGAAGGAGTGTATAGACTTCTGTGAAATGCATGAATGAATCGAGTGTGTAGACTTACTAATGCAAGCACAGGCCGTACACACTTTGTTTGCGTGCGAGAGAACACAGTGTACAGACTTTCCTGTGAAGAACAATGCATGAATGCAGTGTATAGACTTGGTGTTAACATGCATGAGAACCAATGTACAGACATGATATCCTTGCAGCTGACGACTCCAGTGTATAGGCTTGCTGAGGGAGAGACTGTACAGACTTGAAGCAAAGCAGGGCAGTCGAGTGTATAGACTACACGATGTGTAGACTTTAGCCAAAGGAACGGCTGTACAGACTTTAACTCAACAGTGATGAATAGACTCTGAATCAAGGCAGGTTGTACAGACTTGAAGAGTAAGCCAGTGTATAGACTTCAAAAGCTTGAAGGCCCAATGTACAGACTTTGAAGAGTCTGAACCAATGTATAGACTTGTAACGCTTGAGGACCGATGTATATACTTAGGAGCATATGAAGCCAATGTACAGACTTGCCGATGCGAGGCCAATGTACAGACTTTAAAGGCTGTGAATAGCAAGGCATGCTGTACAGACTTGAAACGTATGAAGACGATTGTATAGACTTTACCTTAGAAACGAGTGTATAGACTTGATGTTCTGAATGAAGGTAAGGTGTCAATGTACAGACTTGCTATGGTTGTATGGACATTGAAGCTGCAAGCGATGTACAGACTTGGAGAGTTGAAACCAATGTACAGACTTGACGAAATGAAGACCACTGTATAGACTTCCTTCGGCACAAAGGCAGCTTAACGATGTACAGACTTGATTGAAGTGAAGTATGTACAGACTTGAATGGTCACAGTGTATAGAGTTTGAAGCAAGTGACCAAGGCGATGCGTAGACTTTACCCAATGTACAGACTTGGTGGTCTTGAACGTAGGTAAAGCAAAGCAATGTATAGACTTGCCACCGACCAATGTATAGACTTGCTCATACGAGTGAACAGGTCGATGTACAGACTTGGCCAATGCTTGAAGCATAGTCCACTGTATAGACTTGATGCCTTGAAGGCGATGTACAGACTTTGTTACCCAAACGATCAATGTATGGACTTAAACTTCTGGAAACGAATGAATAGACTTTGCCACAGTCTAATGTATAGACTTCCAGTGTGAATGAAACGCTGTATAGACTTGCTCAAACAGTCCGATGTATAGACTTTAGCTGAAGACCACGATGTAATGTATAGACATGAAGAAACTGTGCACATTGTATAGACTTGAAGAAACAAGTCAACGTTGTATAGATTTGAAGAGACAAGGCAACGTTGTATAGACTTCAAAGATGAATGATCAGACAATGTATAGACTTCACAGTTCAACAGCCATTGTATGGACTTGTACAGTGGTGCGCAGTGTACAGACTTTGAATGAGACGCTTAGAAAGACGATCCAGCGTATAGACTTTGATGAATGCATGAAGACATTGAATAAGACCCAGCAATGTGTAGACTCTACAGTGAATGCATGACCCAATGTATACACTTGATGCAATGCATGCCGATGTACATACTTTAGTTGAAGTCAACCGAAGAGTGTATGTACTTTATGAATCCATATCCCAAGACCAGTGTACAAACTTGATCGAATGTCTAGACTTTGCATGAACAGTCGATGTGAAGACTTCACATGAAGATAGTTTGTACGTGTGTGCTGGCAGTGTATAGACTTGGAGAGCGACCAAATAGGATGTGTAGACTTGCACAAACAGACAGCATAACTGAACATGCTTTATGCAGCAGACAAAATAACTAACATAAAACATGCAATGCTTTAAATCTGTTAAACTAACTGAACAGCAATACAATGCTTTGATAATCAGACTAAACATCAGAATATGCAATGCTTCACTGAACATTTGAAAAAGACTGCATTATGAACAGAAAATGACTGAATATCAACATGATGACTCACACAGCAAGATGACTCACAGTGATTAACTCACATCAAAAACCAATCATCAAAACCATCATCAAAATCACAGGGGCACAACAATCTCCCCGTTTTTGATGATGGCAACACTTTCAACACATTGCATCATTCTGATGATGTGAGGCATTCCGATGACTCAAATTATTCTCCCCCTTTGACTTCATCAAAAAGAAAATAGTTTGAGAAAGTAAAGCATGTATAAAAATTCAGTCAATTTCTCCCCCTTGCAAGAACATAATTCTCCCCCTTTGGCAAACAATCTCCCCCTTTGGTATAGTCAGGATGAACCATGGGAAGGGGTGAATGCAGATGCCGATACCAGAATGCAAGATCTTCCCCTTTAAGAGTTTCTATGCAGCATGATGCATATGACATGGAAGCTCCCCCTCAATAAGTGGAATCTTATGAGATAGATGAGAAGGAGACCACAGGGGTAAACAAGGAAAAGTTTAGGTCAATGAGCCAAGGACATGAGCAGAAGAGTTTCAATTAACAGATTTTTCAAGGATGCTCCAAACACAAGAAATTCAGCCAGATTTTCAAAGAGATATCAATCTCATAAATCTAAAACATAAGTTTTCAAAGTCTTCCATTATAAGGGCTTATGAATGAGCTTTATTGAACAGCATGGTTTAAACATGATGTATGCAGAGTTTATCAATAAAATTCTGTATTGATATCTAAAACCATGTTTTAATAAAAATGAACCAAGCCCTCATATTTATCTTGATTGTCCTCCCTTTGTCTTACACAATCAAATTTATTGACTTCTTTCAGAATTACATGCACTAGTATTGAGATTAAGCAATTATGAAGTCATATTATTTTATCTAGGGTTGTAGCAATTTGATTTTAGCATCAATATTTAGATATTGAGATATGTTCAATAATTTTTCATGCTACAAATTTTACGAGCAGTCTAGTTCAGTGCACACATTGTAACTAGAGGATATACCTTGATTAGAGGCCAATATCCCTAAGCCCTTAGTGTGACTAACTGTCATGCTTTATGTGAACAGAGTTAGCATTTACACATCATGACACACTACAAATCATTTTTTAATGAGTGAGTTGTATTTCTCAGTGTGCATGCCATTGCTCTGTCTGATTTTCAATGAATTTTATGCAGAGTTAACTAAGGTACCTCATGACACAGTCCTTTGGACATGTGTTTCTCAGTGACCAATGTCATTGCTCTGACAGATATTACCCTTTAGACATTTCAGAAAAATTCATTTGCTTCAAATCAATAATAGTTTCATGTACTTAATCAGTTGAAATCATGTATTCAAAAGTGCAGATTTCAGAAGTTTTCACAAGACACAACATGAAACAGATGGTTAAGGTTTATTAAACATGCTTCAGATATTTTTAAGAGATTTTAAAGTCAACCCTTGAGTACATTAAACTTAAACCACCTGAGTTATTTCAGATATTCATAAAAATATATAATAGAAGATTTCTAGTTCAAAAGTTTTCATATTTATGATCGAGATAGCCCATTGAAATCTTCATGAGAGACTGATAGAATTTTGAACCCAAATGATACCAATTGATAGGAGAAATACCAATTGTTAAGAGAGATTGTGAAGCTCAAAGTTTCCAGAATATGATCAAGGTTTGTCAACAAAATCAATAAGAAAGGATATGCAATGAATTCTGACAAATGTATGCATTTGACAACCTATATGCAATGCATTGACTCCCCCTCACAATATGCATTCAAACTCTCTTTTTGGCATTTTCAATATAAGGAAATGCAATGCACTATATGTATGCAAAAACATGCAAAGACTCAACATTGAATGCTATGCAAAGATATGTAATTAACTCCCCCTGAAAACATGTAATGTTTGCCATGAGAAACTGAACATATGATTTTGATTCATGCACATTTAGACTGTCCTATCCAATAAAGTGACCCATGGTACTAGGCGGAGCACTTGGTCTAAAGAACCACCTCACACATAGTAAGAACCTCTAGACAGACTTCCCTGCCTTTTGGTACCTTACCATTTATATACCATTGAGGTCAATCATGATAATTCAACATGGGCAGCATGCATGGATCAAATTTCAGCTTAACAGATTTTTCAGAATGCAATAGACAGATTTTCAATGAACTATGCATCAGACAAATTTCAAGCCACATACATATGCAGTATAGATTTTTCAGAATGCAATTTGTTTTCAGAGTTTATACATTTCAACAATTATCAAACAACTACAAATGGCAGATGTGCAAGATTACATCAAATTAGATATGCAATGAATTTCAAAATAGGAAATGCAGAGAATTTACCTGAACAGTTCAGAGGGGTTTTCATTCTTGAGTGCCTTGGATTATTAACCCCTTTTTTATTCCAATCCAAGGCACACCTGCAAGGCAAAGTTATTTTGCACAAACAGGCACTCAAAAAGTCTTGGGTCCTGACATGACAGTATTACTTCTAGCAGGTTTTCTCAGCACATTTCTAGCAGCATGGTCATCAGATTTCATCAAGTAGCAATTATTCATTGAATGATCAATTTGACCACACTAATGACATGAATTAGCAGATTTCAAATTCTTCTCATGCACATTACTGTTGTCATGAAGTTTATTGGCAGAGAGAGAGTTCTGTTTACTATAATGATAGTAAGATGCTCCAAATTTTAGATTTAATCTATGCACATTCTTGTTAGCATGAAATCCATGTGCATATGCATGAAATTTTTTGTTGTTGACAAAGTTAAAATTCTGTTTACTAAAATCGGCCAGCCGACATTCAGTAGCTCTATGGCCTGGCTTCCTACAGTTAAAACAATGAGAAGAATTCATTCTCTTAAAATTCTCATGAAAAGCATGTCTATTTGCAGGGATTTTAGCATGTTTAAAATTCTCATTTCTACCTTGAGCATGCCAGCATTCAATGGCCCTGTGGCCACTCTTTCCACATTCAAAGCATGAAATAGAGTTTCTCCTACCAGCATTCAGCCAGCATTCAATGGCCCTGTGGCCATGCTTTCCACAGTGAGAGCATTTGAAAGAATTTCTTTTAAAAGAACCTGACCAGCATTCAGAGGTCTTGTGACCAATCATGTTGCAGTTAAAACAGATGATGTGCTGGTTCATTGAAACATATTTGTTTTTACTAAAAACATGTTGGTTTGCAGGGAATTTAGCATGATATGAATAAAAGGTTTTCTTACCACTAGCAAACCAGCAATGAGCAATTGAGTGTCCTAATTTGCCACAATTAGAACATGTGACACTCCTTTTCTGAGGTGAAGGATTTTTATCATGAGATCTCCTAGCATTCTTATCATCCTTCTCCATTAACTTACACTCATGCATCAGATGTCCAAATTTATGACAGTAATGACAGATCATTTTCTTTTTGGATGCATGTGAATGTGTGTGAGGACTGTTATCAATATGCACTGATGAACCCTTTTCATTTATTTTCTGATTTATAGTCCTTTTCGGATTTTTATCCTGTTTTCCTGTTTTCTTAGCCTTGTACTGAGTTGGAGATGAAGTAGAAGGCTCATCCTGTTCAGAAGATTTAACAAAAATAGTTTTCAGGTTGACTCCATCAACCTTCCTCATGACTGGACTGTAACCCAGTCCTTCTTTCTTAAAGTTAATCTTTGTTCTCAATTTTTTCTGATTAGTGGGCTGTTTGTCTTTTGATGTTGTGGCTACATTTGAAGCATTGACAAAGGATGTTGTTACTTTGTTCTGCAGAGCCTTTATATTTAAATTATTGTAGCCCAACCCTTCCTTTTTGACATTGACTTTTACACCTAGCAGCTTGTCTAGGTTTTCTTGCCCATTAACAAATTTAGACAAAGATATTCTCAAATCCTGAATTTCATTTTCTAAAGAGGAAATATGCAACTCGTAACTGGTAATTTCTTGCTCACTGCAATTCACACATTCAGTTAACACATTGTTAGCAGTTTTGTATTTTTCAACTTCCTGTTCCAGATTGCTCAGTTTATCAAAATCTTCAACGCAAACACTTTTACCTCTTTCTAAAGCTAGAAGTCTCTCAGACATGGTGAAGTTCAGCATTCTTAACTTCTCATTTTCTTCCTTAAGTTTGTCATTTTGAACCAATTCATTTATTAGAAGCTGATCTTCTGAATTGACTTCATACTTTCTTCCATTTTCAATTTCCTTCATATCTTTTTGCTGTTTTTCAAGATCTTTCTGTAATTCTATGTTTACAGACTTTACGGCATTAAGTTTTTCAATCAGCAATTTGTTCTCCTATTTAAGTTTCTCTGATTTTTCTTCATCTTCTTTGGAGAGTTTTCTGAGAGAGTCATCTTCAGATTTTAGCTTGTTTAGTTCAGAGTAAGCACATTCAAGTTCCTTCTTCAGTTTTGCATTTTGATTTTTATACATATGATTATCAGACAGACATGCATCATGAAATTGCTTCGTACTTGAACAGTTTTCTCATGGAGAGCTAGAACTATCTATCCCAGTACCCTTCTTCAACTTTTTATACTGTTTTCTTAAGCTCTCATGTGACTCTAACAATTCAGCATATGCATTCTCCCAATCATCAAGAGAAAAATTCTCGAAGAGATTTACCTCATCATCATCATCTTCATTTTGGCTGCTGCTTTGATTGCTTCTGTCAGCCATCATGGAGCTGTCCTCATTCCTCTTCTGAGTTCACTTCAGCATGTCCAGAATATCTTTAGCAGAACTGCAATCAAAGAAACATGAATGAAAAGCTCTATCAGTAGCTGCCTTCATTAGATTTATTGCTATCTGATTTTCTTCATGCAGTGATTTTTGACTGTCAGTCCATTTGGACTTTTTCTTTGGTAGATCATGAGGACCATGTGAAATCACTTTCCACAGGTCTGGATTAACAGATTTAGCATAATTTTTCAGACTAGCAAACCATACACTAAAATTGGAACCGTTGAAAACTGGTGGTTCATCCATGGAGACAAACAGATATAATGCGACAGGAATATTGATGCACCAAAAGCAAATTAGCACCTAAGACTGCAAGATCAGATCTGCAGGTCGCTGGACCTTGTATGTAGACACCGCTCTGATACCAATTGTTAGGGTGCTAGGCCCGGATACAGAGGGGGGTGAATGTATCCTTCTACGAATAATGCCCAAATAAAAACTCAGATGCTAGACGCAATCACAGAATAAAAATAATTCAATTAAACTTATGAGCAAGCACATGGAGTGCGCCTATCCAAGCATCTAGCGGAAGCAAACACACAAAGCAAACCACTGCTCAATAGATTTTTAGGTGGTTCGGTCCTCCAGACCTACATCCACCCCTCACTCCCAACCGGAGTGAGGCTTCACTAGCAAACGCTAGAACCAAGCAGACTCAGTCTGCGAACAAGGTGCTGCCATACAGCTTGACCAGGGGAACAACCTCTCCTCTTCCTCCCAACCGGAGGGACACCCCAAGTGACTCCCAGCCACTTGGAAACCAGAGACCGAAGTCTCTCTTCCTCCAGTCCAGGAGGGAACCCGCCAGTGACTCCCCGTCACCAGCAACCAGAGGTCGAAGACCTCTCTTCCTCCAACCGGAGGGACCCCTGGACTTGCAACCCACAAGCCCAGAACCGGAGACAAGTCTCCCTTCTCCTAAGTCCACAGGAGGAACCCGACCTCAGACCAGAGGATCGGAAGAACAAGGATAACCAGATGAAAAGGAAAAAATAAGGAATGGAAAATACACAGCGATCGGAAGACTGTAAATGAAGAACAAGAATGTAGCTCTCAAAGGAGCAGATCTGGCTTGGATTTAATCCAAACGCCAGATGATAGATCTTCAATAGCTTCTTCCTTCTTTTCCACGAACTCTCTCTCTCTCTCTCTATCTCTCTGTCTTTCTCCTCTGCTCTCCTTTTCTCTCACGCTGTTCTCTCCTTCTTCTCTGCAACTCTTTTTCTTCTACCGGCTCACTCTTCTTCTATTTCTTCTTCTTCTGCTCTCTGCTTCTCTTCTGCTGGATCGAACTCTCAGCACTTCTGCTTTTCTGCTATTGCTCTCAAGGCTTCGATCAACCTCCTTCAGACAATGGAGACTACCCTTTATAGCAGCTCGAGCAGGGGCAGCACTGGGCGCGTGTGGCCTCCACATTTCCCGCCTAAGTATTTGGCCACGTGTCAGCATCTCAGCTCCTTGGATCACGTGCCAGACATTTCTTTGGTTCACGTGCCAGAACACCTGCAAGAGTAACTGAGGAGTTCAGTCGATGGACAAAATTAACACAGGCTGTACATAGTTCAGCAATGTATAGACTTATAGATATCAATACAGCAAGTGTGTACAGTGTGAGGGAGTGTATCGACTTAGAAGTCTTCATGCGAGCTCAGTGTATATACTTGCTGAAGAATGCATTATCATAATAGGAAGGAGTGTATAGACTTCTGTGAAATGCATGAATGAATCGAGTGTGTAGACTTACTAATGCAAGCACACACTGTACACACTTTGTTTGCGTGCGAGAGAACACAGTGTACAGACTTTCCTGTGAAGAACAATGCATGAATGCAGTGTATAGACTTGGTGTTAACATGCATGAGAACCAATGTACAGACATGCTATCCTTGCAGCTGACGACTCCAGTGTATAGGCTTGCTGAGGGAGAGACTGTACAGACTTGAAGCAAAGCAGGGCAGTCGAGTGTATAGACTACACGATGTGTAGACTTTAGCCAAAGGAACGGCTGTACAGACTTTAACTCAACAACGATGAATAGACTCTGAATCAAGGCAGGCTGTACAGACTTGAAGAGTAAGCCAGTGTATAGACTTCAAAAGCTTGAAGGCCCAATGTACAGACTTTGAAGAGTCTGAACCAATGTACAGACTTGTAACGCTTGAGGACCGATGTATATACTTAGGAGCATATGAAGCCAATGTACAGACTTGCCGATGCGAGGCCAATGTACAGACTTTAAAGGCTGTGAATAGCAAGGCATGCTGTACAGACTTGAAACCTATGAAGACGATTGTATAGACTTTGCCTTAGAAACGAGTGTATAGACTTGATGTTCTGAATGAAGGTAAGGTGTCAATGTACAGACTTGCTATGGTTGTATGGACATTGAAGCTGCAAGCGATGTACAGACTTGGAGAGTTGAAACCAATGTACAGACTTGACGAAATGAAGACCACTGTATAGACTTCCTTCGGCACAAAGGCAGCTTAACGATGTACAGACTTGATTGAAGTGACGTCTGTACAGACTTGAATGTTCACAGTGTATAGAGTTTGAAGCAAGTGACCAAGGCGATGTGTAGACTTTACCCAATGTACAGACTTGGTGGTCTTGAACGTAGGTTAAGCAAAGCAATGTATAGACTTGCCACCGACCAATGTATAGACTTGCTCATACGAGTGAACAGGTCGATGTACAGACTTGGCCAATGCTTGAAGCACAGTCCACTGTATAGACTTGATGCCTTGAAGGCGATGTACAGACTTTGTTACCCAAACGATCAATGTATGGACTTGAACTTCTGGAAACGAATGAATAGACTTTGCCACAGTCTAATGTATAGACTTCCAGTGTGAATGAAACGCTGTATAGACTTGCTCAAATAGTCCGATGTATAGACTTTAGCTGAAGACCACGATGTAATGTATAGACATGAAGAAACTGTGCACATTGTATAGACTTGAAGAAACAAGGCAACGTTGTATAGATTTGAAGAGACAAGGCAACGTTGTATAGACTTCAAAGATGAATGATCAGACAATGTATAGACTTCACAGTTCAACAGCCATTGTATGGACTTGTACAGTGGTGCGCAGTGTACAGACTTTGAATGAGACGCTTAGAAAGACGATCCAGCGTATAGACTTTGATGAATGCATGAAGACATTGAATAAGACCCAGCAATGTGTAGACTCTACAGTGAATGCATGACCCAATGTATACACTTGATGCAATGCATGCCGATGTACATACTTTAGTTGAAGTCAACCAAAGAGTGTATGTACTTTATGAATCCATATCCCAAGACCAGTGTACAAACTTGATCGAATGTCTAGACTTTGCATGAACAGTCGATGTGAAGACTTCACATGAAGATAGTTTGTACGTGTGTGCTGACAGTGTATAGACCTGGAGAGCGACCAAATAGGATGTGTAGACTTGCACAAACAGACAGCATAACTGAACATGTTTTATGCAGCAGACAAAATGACTAAAAACATGCAATGCTTTAAATCTGTTAAACTAACTGAACAGTAATACAATGCTTTGATAATCAGACTGAACATCAGAATATGCAATGCTTCACTGAACATTTGAAAAAGACTGCATTATGAACAGAAAATGACTGAATATCAACATGATGACTCACACAGCAAGATGACTCACAGTGATTAACTCACATCAAAAACCAATCATCAAAACCATCATCAAAACCACAGGGGCACAACAACAGAGTGCCGAAAAAAACCAGGGAATAATCCCCGAAAGCATTTATTTATCCCTTGTATGCATCCGGAGTCTACATCCAATAGACATGGATGAATTTCTCATCGTAGTCGGGGCATCAAGCCATGAAATAAGACGTATGTCTAGGGCAATTCAGTGACTGCAAAGAAGGGAGGTTAAGGTGACAATGAAGATACTCACAGCCAGTATACCGGACATAATCGCAGAAAGCAGAGATCGGATGTGAAATTAAATTTTTATACCCTTTTCCTTGAGATGCTCAAGAGTCACGTCTGAGAATCGATAAACTACCAGCAACCAGTAGGGCTCCGATTATGGTGGATTACTGGATAAGGAACCACTCAGGCGGCACGCCCCCCCTCATGGGGTAACTTGTTCGGTCCAGAGAATGCTCTGGCCGTAATAGAAATATAGAAAGAGAAAGAAAAGACACAAATAGCGACGATCGGCAATCAGGATAAACTCCTGTTCTTTTATTAAACTTCAGAAGAAACGATACATGCTATAAAACTGGCGAACCAGAAAAATTACATGAGATTCATGGGGGAGATGACAAGAGGGGAAGGGAACTGTAGCCCGGATTGGGCATTGACGAACGAAGACCCACCTTTGATCCTGGCACTTGTTGTACTCGGAGAATTTCCCCAGTAAAATACCCGAAAACAGGAGTTCAAAAATTTCCTCAAACACCTTCAAGGCATGGGATACCCGGCCCCTCCGACAACCCAGTGGGCCCGACCAACGGCCCTGACCCGCTAGCTGAGGTATACAGTGGCGTCAGCAATCAATCGGGACCACTCCCGGCCCTTAAGTTGCGGACTTTGCTCGCATTCTACACAACCATCCGGGCCAACACGGGGGCACCCCGACTACAAGTAACGCCACGTGGCACCCAGTGAAAAGGCCAGGGGCCTACCCCCGGACGCCCTCCTTCAACCCTCCAAGGTCAAAGGGAGACCCAAATAGGTCACCCACAGGCTTGAGAGGCCCGCAACAAGTGTGTAAGGCTCACACACGTGTGTTCGGCATTCTGCCGAACACCTTGTGGGCGCACATGTTTCAACCCTTCTACACCAACCCACGGACCACCCCGTGATTCCAGTGCACTAATTGGGTCCTACAACGACCCCCCAACAAGTCGGGGCCACCCCTGTGATGACCCGAACTCCGGATACTGGATATACCGAATAGGACTACCGAGTAGACCCGATACCGCTTGGAACCCGAGAAGCCTCCCAAGAGTTGTAAAGCTCCGAAGGGATAAAAGGAGTGTCGTGTAGTACATTGAAGTCGCAGATATAACAGTAAATAATTAAATTTCATTAATCATGTTTGCTAAAGTAGCACAAATAAAATTACCTTTTAATTAACAGTTAAAATTAACAATTATACCAGAGTCCAGTCCAAAGGAAAGATAAGTACAGTCCGACAGAAATTAAAACGTACACTGAGGTCAGGGGAAGCCCGACGCAGGTACCACTGGCAACTACGAACACGCCACACCCGGAACCGCAAAGGAAGCTGAGACGACCACGCCTGAAAAGTAGGGGTGAGCCTCGTGTCACTGGCTCAGTAGGGGTCACGTGGATCCCCACTGAAAAACATGTTGTAACACGGAACAACAGCTAAAACAGTAGGAGTAGTAAAGCAGGAAAAGCTAAACTACAACTAGAAAGCTGTAAAAGAAGGAGTAGAAACAACTAAATGAAAAGGGAAAAGCAAAGCCGTAAAGAATGAGAACACGGCTACCGAGAGAAGCTCGACTCCCTAAGCTACTCCAAACAGCAACAAAAAGGCGAACCCTGATCTCACAAAGTCAGGAGTTACCGATCCGTCGGCAAAACACCAACCACAGAACTAAGGCTGACGAAAACAGACAAAAGGCCTAGAAAAGACCTAGACAGACATGGAATACTAAAGCCTACACGACTGGATTGTCGTGCACACCCCCTAAGCGCAAACGCATACACGACTGGATCGTCGTGCATACCACACAGCGCTGACCTCGGGTAAGGCCAAGAAAAGATTAATACAGAGAGGTGTGGAACGCACTAGATTTCGTAGGGTGAAAATATCGTGGGATATCGGTGTTCTTTTTATCGGTTTATCTAGTACGAGGGCGTGCCAGTCACCTAGGTGACAATGTGTTCGGGATTCAAGACTGGAGTGGTCCGAAGCCCGGGGTGCGCTCCATCTGACTGATCAGATGATTGTGGATATCGGGTCGGGACTGGAGACCCGCCGCGCCATAAAGGGCGCGACGTTAATTACATCCCCTCGGAGAGGGGAAGACCTCTGATTAATCGCCAAGAAAAGGGGTCAAATGACCTAAAGATCATTTTTCATTAAAGCATGCGAGTTGGGTTGACATGATTTAAACCCTCCGCATCGGTATGCAAAACGGTGTTCAAAACCATACAAATATTTGCTGCGAGTGCGGCAAATTTAATGCAAGTGCGGGATTAGATCTTGGTATATATATATATCAGTCACTAAGGACCATCCAATATCCGGTCGAGAGTCCGTATTCGAAGCATCGAAGGTAACAACAAAGACATTCGGATATCTACCGTAGGTACGGCACGTTTCATGTGGGTGAGGGATCGGATCCCGGAAGAAATGGGTCAAGCTGATGAACTATCGGCCCGAGAGGTGCACGGATCATGACCATGTCGGGGATCCCGAGGTCCATGTCCGATACCACGGGGCATCATTACACAGTCCGGGGGAGAGGGTTGTTAAGTGTAAGGCCCGAAACTCGACAACGTGCGCCCTCGCACGCGGATCGACCTGTGCGGTCAGGTCGCGGGGTTCGACCTGCCCGGTCAGGTCGCGGGGGTCAAGGGGGCAGCGCCCCTTGCGGGGGTTTTCGGGGGCAGCGCCCCTGGAATAAAATTTGGATTATAGTAGAGGGGAGACTTTCGATTAGTTTTACTCATTAGCTTTAATTCTTTTCTATCATTTGATTAATCATTTTTTTTAGGCATGCCGGTTCAATAGGCATATGAAGGGGGGGGCGCGTCGGATAAGGGGCACCGTTTTAAGACGTAAGTGGAGATGGAGGGGGGGCGCGCCGGATAAGGGGCGCCGTTTTAAGATGTAAATGGAGATGGGGGGGCGCGCCGGATAAGGGGCGCCGTTTTAAGGTGTAAATGGAGATGGGGGTACGAGAGAGGTGTTAAATCGGCGCGGTGAGGGGTGACCGCGCCGGATTAGGCCACGCCGGGACATCGTTTCGTTCTGTGGACTTGTTTTGCTTTCTGTTCTTGATTCCATGGCCTACAGAAGGATCAATAGTTAGATTAATTGTTCAATTGACACCCTAGATCAATAGGGTGAAGGTTTAAGCATTGTTGATGGTTTGTTAAGGTGAGTGAGCAAGAGGTTTAACTGTTTTATTCGGGGGGTTCAGTTCACAGAGTTTTACTGTGTGTTTCTTTTCTTTCACCTGTGGGCAAATGCTATGATACATTTATTCATTGTTCTTGGTGTTCTTGTATGTTCTTGACCCTGACAAAAATCGGGCAGCACCTCCCCTAGATTGGAAGGGTCTGGGGGGGAAAAAATGGGGCGCGCCATGCGGAGAGAACTCCGACGGCCCCGAAACATCCCGGTGCGTGCTAAGCAGCAACACCAGTAAAGTTACCCCATTTGGGGCCGGAGATCCCGAGGGCTAGCCTACAAGGGAAACCGGTGACCCATGGGTTGTTGTGATCGTATCGACTCCCCTGTTCGGGGCCGGAGGTCCTGAGGGCCAGCCTACAAAGGAACTCCGACGACCCGAGGGTTGCCGTGATCGCGTGGCTGAAGACCGCGTGAGAACTGAAGTCGGCACAAGAACACGGCGGAAGGGAGATTCAAGGGACAGCAGTAAAATGAAGTTAACGCATGCATACGTATATATCTATCTACAGATACATATGTATATATCTACGCATATATGATCCGACGGAAACATATAGACTTGTAAAAGGGAAGGGATGAGCGAGCATCAAAATCGGGTTTCATGAGGGAGATAAGTGAGGATCGGGGTTGAAGGCCCCATGCTTCATTTCCATTTAAACAGAAGAGCTACATCGGGGCTGGACGTCACCGAGCAGAATACAAGGGGAGAGGGGAAAGACAATGACCCACCCTCACACGGCTGGCTCTCACTCTTCCTCCCCTTTCTCTCCCACTCTTTCTCTCTTCTTCTTCGCACAGGCTTCGGGCTTCAAGGGATTTCTCTCAGAAGAAAGCTTCTGCCTTTCAAGCTTCCAAGAGTTGTCCCTCCTCTTCCGCGCGATCAAAGTTCCCCGTGGTGGGATTTTTATAGGGGCCAGTGGCCCTGTCGAAGGGAGAGCCCCCCCCTTATTTCTCTTTATTTCCTCTTCTTTCCATCTTGCTTCGCCTGCAACGCCTCTACCGTGTCGCCGTGTCGAGAGCCGTTGTCGTGGACGTCACCTCTGCCGCGGCTACAGTGTGACCGGGAGAGGGGTAGAGGCGTGGCCTCCTCCTTCGCTGGCATGTACACCGCTAGCCATGTTTGCTTTCATCATTTGCAGGGGAATGGGCGGCCGGCTGACGGAGCAAGCATTCGACAGTGCGTGGCTCGAGAGTTTCCATTTGAAGAACATGCTTGGATGCCCAACGGATCGAAGCAGACGTTTTAGCCATTTCAGGCTTGTTCGTCGTCGTGCAGTTCCCAGGAAACAGGGGACCGTAATGCCGATGGGATGGGTCGGTTGCTCGCTAGGAAGCGCTTCAGAGAAAGGGGTTAAAAGGTTAAAACGGCGCCATATTCAAAGGGGCGCCGTTTTAAGCATCAAAGGGGGGCTTCGGGGCGCGCTGTGTAGCCAATGAAAAGAAAATGGGTTAAAACGGCGCCACATCCCAAAGGGAGCGCGCCGTTTTAAGGGGGGGGGGCGCCGTTTTAAGGCGCGCCGTTTTAAAGCCCCCTCGTGCCGTTTTAAGCACTAAACGGATTCTTCTCGAAGTCGCGGCCATTTTACGTGAATGTCGACATTCCCGGAAGGTTCCGGTTGCTATGTATGACCTCTACAATGTTCCATTCGCAGCCTTTGGGGCCCGGTCCCAGACTCTGCGTGACTTTCGGTGCACGTCGGGCTATGTCGGAGTCCCCGACTCTTCTTTGATTCAGCTCTCGGCACGGCCGGCTGTAGAGTTGTGGCCATATCTTCCGCCCGGGGGGGGGGGGGGGGGCTCCCTCATCGGCTAGCGGACCACCAAGCGAGTCCTCATCCTGATCGGGGAGGCATGAGGTTTATTTGGCATTTTCATCTTCGGCTTGCTCTCGAGTGTCGAGACGTGCATGCCGTATGATCATCATCGACATTTTTCGACGTCCACAAGAGGTCACGATGCACGAGAAACGTAAGAGTCACGTGTCATGTGACGGAAGCACCTCCTCACTAGAAGAACAGCCTGATGCATCCACTGACGTCTTACACTGTGCCACAGGTATCTCGCTACGGACGCTGAGAACGACGGAGACTAAGATACTCACTGAACCAGAATAGGAACTACAGTAACGAGTGACTAGTCAGGGTCACGCCCATCGGCGTTTGTCCAAACGCCCCTGACTACGTGTGCAAACACCGGCTCTTGCCACGAAGCAGGCCTCTAGCTAGTTTTCCCCCCAGCAGGACGCTACCGTAAAGCAGGGGATCACGGAAACTAGCCTAAAAATCGTATCTCAGGAACTGCCTCAACCACCACTCCCAGGTGGGCCGACACCAGGAACGTGTCGTCAGGCTACGACTAGTGGAGGCTCACTGGACACGAAGACTCTGAAACATGAGTGCCACAGTACAGACAGGCCAAGCAAGCACTGCCACACGTACTACAAGCACCAAGGCAGCATTCCAAACTGCCAACAGACTCAGGACAGGACAACTAGACCTGCTAACATAACGATCCTTGAGTATTACTACTCAGAGTCAAGATCATCGCGTAATGGCGGAACAAGCCACCAATCGATCTAATCCTAAGCCAGAGGAAACGACACATCCGGGGAAAACAACTCACGGAGACCTGAGGGATCACCAAGACCCTCAGCACACCTGGACACACAAACTGAGGTAAGACGATACCTCAAGGCATCCAGAACCACTGTCTCGATCTATCCAGAATAGTCGAGACACAGACAAGGTTACTTGTCAACCACTAGATCTCAACGGGTTGACCAGAACCTGACAACGACTCACCGAACATGATCTCACACACAAGCACCCTTGGCTACCTTATAATATGGTCATAGCCCCGATAGGATGTCAACTGACACTCCACTAGTCGTAGCTTGCTTACACGCATATGGTCCCACTAGGGAGTGGTGGAGAGGCTACCCTGAGGACGGTTTTGGACTGGTTTCCGTCGGGCCCCTCGTCGTTAGCTAGAGTCCGGCTACGGGGGAAAACCGGTCAGAGGGCCAGACCTAGGACGCATGGTCTCTGTGTGCACACGTAGTTGGGGGCGGTTGGACCCACGCCGACGGGCGTGACCCCAGCTAGTCGCTCGTTGTGGTTCTTGTTCGGTGTCCGTGCCTCTGGTAGGAGCTACCACGTTAGGCTGTTCACCTGTGGTGCGGTGTAAGACATCAGGGGACGCTACCGACTGTGCTTCTAGTGGGAGGTACTTCTGTCGAGTCGGGAGTGGCAGACTGTCAGTCTTGTGACTTCGACCTTCGGGTTTTGTCATCCTGGCCGTGGTGTTCCAGTCGTTTCACCGTGGCACGTGTGTCGGTTTTCGTGCCGTGAAACTGGTGTTTGTAGATGGCAGGGCTTCTCTTTTCGAGGTACTCGCTTACTGCTAGCGTAGCAGTTTCTCCGTGTGCGAGATAGGGTTCGAGTGATCCCTACTGAGTCTTATTTTGAGACTCATTCCCTGCGTGTTGTCACCATGTTTCAGGCGAGGCGCGGCTTCAAGGGAGCGTGTCTGAGGCTCAGCGTGGTTCGGGTGCCCAGCGTTAGTGCCAGAGGTCAGAGCCGGGGTATGCCCCGAGTAACTGTACTTTTATTTCTTGTCTCTGTACTAGTTGTGGACTACTGTGTTATTTTATTGTTATCTTGTGGACCATGTATTAATTAAAAGGTTGTTTATTTTCTACAATTATTTGTGATACTTGTGTAGTCTCCGCACCATCCTTCTAACCCTTCCGAGTCTTCGGACTCGTGGGTGGCGGTACGAGTCTCGGGTTATCGGGCCTTCCCGGTAATCGAATTCTCGGGTCGTTACAAAAGCCATGCAACCGTAGAACAAAGAGGCAGATCAGGCTTAGAATAAACACTGTCCACACTTAAGTAGACACAGGACAAAGGTCTCACTAAGACAGCAATTCTAAGGCTTACCTCGAAAAGACTCCACCAAATGGGATGAGAAACATCAAGCTCACTAACAGTAGCTCACCAGGAAGAAAAATCCTAGTTGCGCTTGAGCATCTTCTTAGTCGAGGCAACAAAGTAACCACTTCAACAGAAGCGAAACACCTTAGAAGCTGCACAGACTTAAGTTGGGATGACCAAAACAACGTAAGAATGTGTACGGCCATCACACCAACTCGAAAAGTCCCCAGCCACATGAACAAATCACAGGAAAATCTCGAACAATGTACTGCAGATTCAAGCATATCGGCGAACTCTGCCAAGTACAGCATGATCGAGACGAACACCACGACAAAAGGGACGTCCCGTCACATCCTGACGAGAGCAAAATCATCTCGCACAGTGCTGACACAGCACACACAAGACAACATGCGAAAAAGAAAGCGACAAAGAATCGCGAAACCTAAACTAGCGAAAGACTGTACTGGACTTTCAGGACTCTGGATACTATATATCTCAGATTCCCATGTACTTCACACAACAACTACTCTGATACCACCTGTGATGACCCGGACTCCGGATATCGGATATACCCGATAGGACTACCGAGTAGACCTAATACCGCTTGGAACCCGTGAAGCCTCTCAAGAGCTGTAAAGCTCCGAAGGGATAAAAGGAGTGTCATGTAGTACATTGAAGTCACAGATATAATAGTAAGCAATTAAATTTCATTAATCAGGTTTACTAAAGTAGCAGAAATAAAATTAATTTTTAATTAACAGTTAAAATTAACAATTATACCAGAGTCTAGTCCAAAGGAAAGACAAGTATAGTCTGACAGAAAGAAAAATGTACACTGAGGTCGGGGGAAGCCCGACGCAGGTACCGCTGGCAACTACGAACACGCCACACCCGGAACCGCAAAGGAAGCAGAGATGACCACACCTGAAAAGTAGGGGTGAGCCTCGTGTCACTGGCTCAGTAGGGGTCATGCGGATCCCCACTGAAAAATAGGCAGTAACACAGAACAACAGTTAAAACAGCAGGAGTAGTAAAGCAGGAAAAGCTAAACTACAACTAGAAAGCTATAAAAGAAAGCCGTAATAGAAGGAGTAGAAATAGCTAAAAGAAAGGGGAAAAGCAAAGCCGTAAAGAACGAGAACATAACTATCGAGAAAGCTCGGCTCCTTAAGCTACTCCAAACAGTGACAGAAAGGCGAACCCTGATCTCACAAAGTCAGGAGTTACCGATCCGTCGATAAAACACCAGCCTCAGAACTAAGGCCGATGAAAATAGACAAAAGGCCTAGAAAAGACTTAGACAGACATGGAATACTAAAGCCTACACGACTGGATTTTCGTGCATGCCCCTTAAGCGCAAACGCATACACGTCTGGATCGTCGTGCATACCACATAGCGCTGACCTCGGGTAAGGCCAAGAAAAGACTAACTCGGAGAGGTCACGACGCACGAGAAATGCGAGAGTCACGTGTCACGAACGGAAGCACCTCCTCACTAGAAGAATAGCCAGATGCGTCCACTGACGTCTTACACTGTGCCACAGGTATCTCGCTACGGACGTCGAGAACGACGGAGACTGAGATACTCACTGAACCGGAACAGGAACTACAGTAACAAGTGACTAGTCAGGGTCACGCCCGTTAGCGTTCGTCCAAACGCCCCTGACCACGTGTGCAACACCGGCTCTTACCTCGAACCAGGCCTCTAGCTAGTTTTCCCCCCCAGCAGGACGCTACCGTAAAGTAGGGGCCCACGAAAACTAGCCTAAAAATCGTATCTCGAGAACTGCCTCAATCGCCACTCCCAGGTGGGCCGACACCAGGAACGTGTCGTCAGGCTACGACTAGTGGAGGCTCACTAGACACAAAGACTTTGAAACACGAGTGCCGCATTACAGACATGCCAAGCAAGCACTGTCACACGTACTACAAGCGCCAAGGCAACATACCAAACTGCCAACAGACTCAGGACAGGACAACTAGACCTGCTAACACAACGATCCTTGAGTCTCACGACTAGGAGTCAAGATCGTCGCGTAACGGCGGAACATGCCACCAATCGATCTAATCCTAAGCCAGAGGAAACGACACATCCGGGGGAAACGACTCACGGAGACCTGAGGGATCACCAAGACCCTCAGCACACCTAGACACACAAACTGAGGTAAGACAATACCTCAAGGCATTCAGAACCACCGTCTCGATCTATCCAGAATAGTCGAGACATAGACAAGGTCACTTGTCAACCACTGGATCTCACCGGGTCGACCAGAACTTGACAACGACTCACCGAACACGACCTCACACACAAGCACCCTTGGCTACCTTATAACATGATCATAGCCCTCATAGGACGTCAACAGACATCCACGGGTCAGTGGGCAAACCACAAGGTCAAGCCAAGATAATCGAAAACCAAAATACCGGTAAACCATCCTCTGGGACGCAAACGGTACATCACTCGGCCGCTAAGCAACCCAAGCAGTCAAGATAGAAGCCGCTACACAGAGAGAGGCAAAGACTCTGGCGGTCTTACACTCGGCCGCGAGGTGGCTGTGGCGGTCAAAGATATGGCCGCTACACCCAGTCGACCCTCGAACCGACTTATCCAGTTAAACCACCATAGCGGTCTAATAAAGACGCGCCATAAGAACTAGGCGGTCTAAACATGAGCCGCCACACTAACCGCCCTAAGACATTAATCTAAGATAAATAGACTGTAGCGGCCTAAGAAGGGCTACACGGAAGAGGCGGACGAAGGTTAGGCCGCTAAGGCCAACCGACTTAAAACATTGACCCGGTCAAACAGACAGTAGCGGCCTAAGAAAGGCGCGCTATAGCACATTGGCGGTCAGAACTAGGGCCGCCAACTCGAACCGACATACACCCGTTGACTCATTCAATGGACCATAGCGGTCAAGACTAGGGCCGCTACAGCAAGCGTAACGGTCTATCGTAAGACTGCCAAGCTGAACCGACTTACACTAAAATCGAGGAATCGCTGAGCTTGGTGCACTACTATAGGGCTGCCAGAGCCAATAGGCGGTCAAATGTTGGGCCGCCAACCTCAGCCGACCTAAAACTAACCGACACACTATAGAGTGTGGTGGTCCATCGTGGAGCCGCCAGAGACCTGTAGAAGTCTCTGAAACGACCGCAAGGACTATACGGTGGGAAAATAGGGGAAATGGCCGATCTCGGCCGTTCCATGCCCCATTCACATCTAAACGTAGGGGAAACACTCCTAATAAACGAAAATAACCTTCCACAGGCCGAAAGGGGCCCATGCAACAGCTAAATCGCAAGAAATGGGCGATTCCAACGAATCAACCCTAATTGGGTCACCGGGGTTCCCAGACTTGTACCGGCCCCAAATGACGACCAATCAACACGAAATCAGCGGAAATGGAATACAGACATGCTGTGGGTCACAATGAAACTAATTTAGTCAAAAATCGTCACCGTTTATTGGCGAACCCGACGTACACCCCAAAAGTATGCTTTTCCTGAAACTGAACGAAACCTGCTCAAACTCACACCGATCGACACAAAATTGCAGGAAAACGCAGAGGAGAAGTAGGTGATATGTCTCCCTACCTCCACCGAAGATTCTGTGCACCAGAGTGACTAAACCGCGCCGAAAATCACGTCGCGAGCTCAACCGTCAGCTTTGAATCCACCGTCACGCTCCGGACCACTCCCATAGCATCTCCTCAGCCTACCCATGCCTCCTCCATCTGCAGCCGGAGCAGTGGGTGAGAGAAGAGAGAAAACGGGTGAGAGAGAGGGTCGTGGCGGCGAATGAGGGAAAGGAAAGAGGAAAAGAAAAGAAAAAGGAAAAGATCAAGAATTTTCCTAATTTTCGAAAATTCTGATTTTTGAGCCAAAAATGGACTAATTCAGAAAAATACATAAAAATAGTCAAAACGATCCTCTCAACGAGTACATCGCAACTGTAGCGTCCTCAAGTCGATGAACTGAGAAATAAACTAACCACAGGGTTCCGTAACTTGTACGAGAGAAAAACCCACGCAGATCGTAAAACTCAACTCAGGACCCACAAAAGCGATCCGAAAGCACTCTGATAAGGACCCAAAAGAATCAATAAGAATCCAGGGTATTACAACCCTCGACCCTCAGACACGTGGCAATGAGCCACTTAACTCTTAGACCAACCCGAGGCTACCCTGCCAACCCGCCGTACGACGCAGCACGTAGCACGAGGCCAGGCCCGTATGCCCAAGGTACCTCCTCCCAGCGCCTATGGACTTCTATCCTTGGCCCTTGGCCAAATCCAAGGCCCGTCGGTCACCTACGTGGCCCGTTCGGCAACCTGGGGTGTGTCGGGCATTTGCCCGAACACCTTACGATCGGCTATTACGACTCGAAGGACAACGGCCCCCACGGGCCCATCCCAGTTCCCGGAGCTTAACGTCCGTCAAAGGACACGTGTAGAAGACGCAAGGAGACCCTAGGGGCCATCCCTCGGGGTCACGACCGGTCCCGGAGCCAGTTCGCCCCAGGGAGCGGCCGCACGCCCCCGGGGAAGGCGGGGGTCACGCCCTCTCTACAGCCCGATGGTCCCACGACCCCGCTCAGCCTCAGTTCGTCCAGTTTCCGATCCTACGACGCGGTTCGTGTGACGTACCAGTTCGAGAAGTCAACATGTGGATGCGGGAGCGCACAACGATAGCACGGGGGAATTCCGCAAGTCAACGCGCACAAGCTTCCACGTATCCTCCCAGCACAACTGTCCTTTTCTTCTTAGTCAATTTGGGAAGAAAATAGGCCAAAAAATCAAATTTTATAGAGCTGGGGCCGCCCTCTCTCTCTCCCTCAATCCAGTCCTCCTAAACCCCTTGGTATTAAAAAAAGATTTTTAAAAATAAAAAATGGGGACCCATTTGGTCCGCCCAAACCCCCCTGGGAGGGGTTTAGGCGGACCAGCCTGCCCCCCCAGGCTGGTCCGCCTAAACCCCATCCAATTAAAAAAAAAGAATTTTACCCCCCGAAGAGGGGTTTAGGTGGACCAGACCAGCCCATGGGGCTGGTCCGCCTAAACCCCCCCTGGAGGAGGGGTTTAGGCGGACCAGACCAGCCCCTTGGGCTTGTCCGCCTAAACCCCATCCCACACACGTTACACACACAAAAACACACACAAAAAATATAAAAAATAAAATAAAATGCTACTATTTAGGGGTTTACCTGGACCAAGTTGAACCTCCACCCCTTCAAATTCCTATAAATTCCCCCCCTTAGAAGCTCAAGCATCAAGAAGAACAAGAAGGATGGCAACAACAACAATAGCAGGAACGAACACCCCCCGGCCTGATTGTCGCACCCTCGGACTCCCGAGGCCTTCTACAAGGGTCGGGAATGCGAGAAGACAAGTGCGCGCGAGGTTGGCTTTCTAGTCGGCTCACACACGCCGAGGGTATGTCAGGTGTACTCCCCTCACGCGGTGTTTAGCCGTCTCATATCAAGACCATCCCCATCGCACGTAAGGCGACTATGTCGACGGCAAACACACCCACATCCCGAGTTTGCCCGTGTACATCAACTCACGATGGTGACGAGGTGCACTCCATAATACCATGCCAGACCCCGACACAGAACCGCGTGCCCACCGTTCACCTCCCAGCCGACCGTTGGCCCCTCAGACTAACAACGTGAGTCCAGTCGGACCTCTGGCTCGGGAATCAGAGTCCCGGGGCCGACCTTGACTCCCCAGCATGACGACACTCGCTGTCCGAGACATGGACCCAACCGCTCACCTCGAGCCGCGTCCATCCTCTGCCAGGCGCCAGTCCATGCCCGCTATGGCCCCCAAGGCAGTCGGGCCCACACCAATCCCCCTGTAAAGGGATCTTGTAAAACACGCGGATATCCACCTTGGTACGCAATGACCCAGGGACCGACCCACGTGTCAGAATTGTCCCGTGGCTTGCGCCAATTGTACTTTGCCCACTTAGGCCCATTTTGTAAGGCCCATGCGGCCCATCATAAAGCTAGTGAAATATAAGCGCCCGCATTCGGGCCCCCAGCTCCCTACCTACACCTTTCGGCATATGTGCCTGACACCCTTATCCCAGTAGACATCACCCAGTTGAAAGCGCACCCACAGCTGCGAAACGCTCTCGACCCTCTACCCACGGCTTCAGACACATATACATACTTTTATTCAGCATAGAATGAAGGTGTTCGGATTCAATCCGATGTAAATAAACACCGGTTGCTTGCGACCGGTGGGGAAAGACGTCCAGTACATGACACCCACAATCGCCTACGCACTCACACCCGCGGAACCCCTTTTCTCCACGTGTCGCCCGATCGCCTGAGCCCATGTGCCGCGCCCTGGTGGCACTTGCCCGGTCTACCCTTGGTTCCATGGGTGATTGTCAAGAAATCGACTGGCACGCCTGCACCCTGTCCGGTTAATCAGTAACCTTGACATTCTCGTGCCATTCGACCCCTTTCGACTTTCCTTAAAAGGAGAGTGCCCAATACCGGCTTGAGAGGCATGCAACTGTAAGGAGGATACCCGAGATACATCAAACTCCCATATTTTTCTTCCCCGCTGTATCCCTTCCTTCACCCCGATCATTCGGCATAAAAAAATGTGCAATAGAGAGGATGGCACGCCCAGTGGGACGTCTCCCACCTTCCTTCTTTTTGCTGAAGAAAAGTCTGTGCCGGCCCTGAAGCCTTGGTGCCCTTTCCCTGTCCTTGCAGGAGAGGTAGAGGAGGGTACTCGTGCGCGCATTCTCTAGCAACTTCCGGCTCGCGGTCTAACCGTCGGACTGCACTCGACGACTGTCAGCAACCGTCACCTTTGCAGCACTCAGCCCTCCAGCAACCATGGCGGCCGTCACCTACGGTCCCAACATCATCGCCACCCACGCCTGGGTGGGTTACTTGGCGACGCCGATTGCTTTCGACAGCTTCGCTCCCATCATCGGATCACCCTAATTTTTGGGCGTGATCCCTGTGGCTGCTCCTCAGCCAACTCCAGTTTCTCCATTGGCTCCCGTGGCCAATGTGCCACACGCACCTCCAGTCCCGGTGGCCTACCTGAGCATCGGGCACCGGACCGCCACCACTGGCCCCTCTAGGGTCCCTAGATCAACATCGGCCCGGGTAATCGTTAGCTCCCGAGGCCAACCTTGTCTGATCTCCAGCACGGTCTCCATGCCCCGGACTTTGGTCACTATCTCAGCATCTTCCTCGGGTCTCCAACCCCGAGCCCCAGCAAAGCCAGCACCCAACACAGGCTCCCAGTCCCGGGTCCACGGCTTCTCAGCATCTTCCTCGGGTCTCCAACCCCGAGCTCCAACAAAGTCGGCACCCAACACGGGCTCCCAGCCCCGGGTCCACGGCTTCCCAGTACCTTCCTCGGGTCTCCAACCCCGAGTCCCAGCAAAGCCAGCACCCAACACGGGCTCTTAGCCTCGGGTCCTTGGCTTCCCAGCATATTCCTCGGGCTTCCAACCCCGAGCTCCACCAAGGCCAGTACCCAACATGGGCTTCCATCCCCGGGTCCACGACTCCTCAGCACCTTCCTCGAGCCCGCAGGCCCGAGCCTCGGCAAAGCTGACCCTCGATATGGGCTCCCAGCCCTGAGTTTGTGGCTCTCCGATATCACACTCAAGACCTCAGTTCCGAGCTCCAGCTAAACCGGCTCTCCCCGTGGGTCTCCTACCCAGGGGGCAAGGTTCCTCAGCACCCTTCTCGGGCCTCCCGACCTGAGCTCGGACTACGCCAGTACCTACCGCGGGTCCTCGACCCAGGGGCGTCGGCACGTCAGCACTTCCGACGGCGTTGCCTCCCGGTGCAAGAGTGTCATCTTGAGCATCGGCAACACTTCTATCGGCACGGGCAAAGGCTTATACCCGGGTCACCCAGTTATCGACTCCCGGCGCAGGTCTTATACCCCGGGGGTCGATCCCAGTAACTCTTGCTGACAACTTCATGCTGTCGGTCGCTCCGGGCCGGGTTTTCTCAGTCTACCATCTCGCGGCGGAGCCTCCCTCAGCTCCTCAGAAGAAGCATCACCACGGCCGCAGAGGCAGGTGGCTCGCTACTGCAATTAGCAACTCCGGCAAGACTGTTCTTGTCGGTGACTTTCGGATCCGTCTTGACAGGGGTGAACCAATCATACGCCAGGAACGGACCGTTCCCACCATCCCCACCTCCAATCGTTTTAACCTCTTGCGGCCAACACGAGAGGACGGGGCGAAGCTCAAAGGAGCGGGTTCCTCGGCAATAGCCCGGGGGCACCCACCACAGCCCGACACACTGGCTCCCAAGACAACTCAGAAAAGCGGCGACAAGGGAGACCAACAACCTGACTTGAGGAGAATCTGGGTTACCCCAGAAGAAGCTCAAGCCGTTTGAAGGGCGCGTATTAGAAACCCCCTGTGAGCACTCAGACGCGGCATCAGACGGGATGCGACTGGCTTTACAATAGCATCATCTGACGATGCCCAGTCATCTAATGTCCCCCGGGCAAGCAAGCGGAGGCAAACGCGAGCCCGGGCCCTCCATTAACCTATTCCAGGTTCTCCTCTGACTGATATCGGGAGAGAACCCCCTCTGCAACGCACCTTGGTCTTTGACAGACTAGGGGCGCCCGTCCGCCCCGAGCGGCACCCGCGGAGGAAGCCGACGGCCCGGTTCATTAATGACGCAGTTCGAGTGTTCGCGTGCTACACCGCCGGACACTAGCCTGACACCCAGTTTGATGACTAGAATCAGCATCTATCCTACTTCAGGAGGCCGCGCCATCAGGCTCCGCCACCTCCCCCAACAGGTCACATAAACACTTCTACTGGACCGCAGGCGTCGGAACGCGCGAAAGAAGTCCCGGCGGAAGACTGCGACCCTCCTCTCAACGCAGAGCCGGTCAACAATGACCCTCATGCGAACGAGGCTCCAGAAGTGACCCTCGACACTCTCATGAGGGAGAACCAGCATCTGAAGGCCATCCTGCAAGACCTCCTCTAGGAATGGGACCTTCATCCTTAGCAACCTACTAGGTCCCAGGCCGAGGCACCGGTACCCCCGGTGGCCCGCGATGCTTCCAACACCTCAGCGGCGATCGCCCGAACCCCGTTGGCAACTGGGTTTAGCACGCCCCCGATCGAGGCCCAGCCACGAGCCTCCAATACGCCAATGCCGAAAAATCTTCTGGCACAACGCCAGATGATCAAGCGTATTGTCGAGACAAAGCTCGCCCAGTATGGTGAAGGGGCTGTCACGGTAGATCTCTACAGTGTACCCTACCCGCTTCACCACCAGCTGAAAAAGCTTCCCCCGGAGTACGCCAAGCCCGCGAAGCTGCAAAAGTTTGACGGACAGGGGTCGCCACATGAACACTTGGCCTACTATGTTACGGCCATGGGTGAGTTAGCATTGGACGAATCATATCTCCTCCGTTACTTCGCTACTTCGCTCACGGGAACGACCTTCCAATCGTATTCCCGTCTGAAGCCCAACTCAGTCATTGACTGGGCAAATCTCCAGAAGAAATTCCTCGACCATTTCCAAATGATCGACGGAAAGGTATCCCTAGCCGAACTCTGTTCTCTTCGGTAGAAAAAGGGCGAGAGCGCCCTCGACTTCATCAAAAAGTGGCGAGACCTCAGCATGAGGTGTGCCAATCCACCCATTCAGGAGGATGCCATCACCATATGCCATCGAGGTCTGGCGACCGAGGTCAGCGAAAAGCTTCTCGGCACCAATATCAAAGGCTTCGACAAAGTCAATTTGGCGGTCGCTGAAATAGAGATGTTCTTCGCCGATAACCCGAGCTACACTGCAGCAAAGGGTAAGCAAGTGCGAGAACGCCAGCCCAACAAGGAGGTGAACATCATAGAGTTCACCCCTGCTGCTAAGGCCAATAAGGAGGCCGAATCCAGTGGCTCTGAAAAAAAGCCAGCAGACAAGCCGGCTGCTCCCTCCCTCTCGGAGCGTATGAAGATGGAGAGGGGGATTTCTGTAGCCCACCCAAAAGAGTAGCCCAACAAGACTCAACAGGGTCCAACGAGGCAAGCTCACCTGAGTGATAGCCCACGGGGCCCACTCAGGGAAGAAAAGCCCAATAAATAGACACTCGAGGAACCAACCCTCCCCGGCGGCCCCTAGGCTCGGAGGGCCCGAGTGATGGTCAGGTCACAAGGAAGGTCCGGCCCAGGCCATTTTTCCGCTCGGGAGAGACAGGCGCCAGCCGACCTATCCGACCCCCCCTTTGACCGAGCTATCCTCCTCGCCCGGATAGGGCTGGCGTTTCAGGAGCTCGGACTGGACGCTAGCCGTTCGCGCTGCCTTTAAGAGTCCCCAACGGACAGGGGATTCAACTAGTCACCGGGTTTCAAGGCGATAACGCCCCCACGATAAAGGCCATGAAAGCCCACGTTGAGGACGTAACTCCCGCCGGAGACCCCCCAGCTTGCAGGACTCCTGAAGGCGACGCACTATTTAAACCAGGGATGCCCTCCGATGGAAGGTAAGAGATAAAAAGGAAGGTAAAACTCCTGAGCAATCCGCTTCACCCCCCCCTTTTGGTGGAGAGGAGTCTCATGCACCAGCTTTCCTCCTCCCTTCATTGCTTCCACCACAGCTCTACTGACTTAGCCATCGGAGGGTTTCGCCCCAGAAAAATCCCCTGGGCCCTCTGACGCGTTTCCCTGTCTTACAGTTCATCTCCTGGTGATCCACGGCCCGCTCAGGACGCAGCGCGAGATTTCGCCTCTTCATCTGGCGCCGTCTGTGGGAATCGCACGAAGAGCCGAGATGGTGAGAAGAAGCTCAGGGAGGAGATCCGCCATCGAGAAGGGTAAGGCCGTGGTGACGGAGGGAGAAGACCCCTCTAGGGCCTCACAGAGCCCTCCCTCCAACACCAGCATCCCCACCAACGGGCCGCCGCCCCTTCCGACGGCAGCAGGGGTAGCCCCCAACGGCGGCGTCGAGATCTTCCAGGCCCTCAGTAAGCAGCTTGACGTTCTCGTGGAGCTCATGAGGGCCCAGGCGGCGAGGGATGCCAGGTCTCGCGCCCCGTCCGGGAGCCCCCCCCCGTCGAAGTGCGTCCCAGCACACCGCTGGAGGTCGCTTCACCCTCCGCGGTCAGCAGCTCATCCGCAACCACGCGGGAGGACCCTCGCAAGCTCCACCCCCAGAGCCAGATGCTTCCTCCACGCCCAGGAAAGGGAAACAGGGGGCGAGGCCTCCACGCCTGAGCGCCGGCGGTCCTGAGGATCGCCACGACGCTCCCCCCAGCCCCGCGGCGCGACCGCAACTGGAACTATCCCTTCGGCTGAGGGATTTTGAAAGACGCTTCGCAGAGCAAGAGCGCGCCCTCCGCGCCCTGCAGAAGACCTCCCTCCCGGAAGAGGAGGAGAGATCCCCTTTCTCCGAGCACATCTTGAAGGCAGAGGTATCTCCTAGGACCTCCATTCCTACCTTCAAACTCTATGATGGACAGGGCGACCCAGCCGACCACTACGACAGCTTCGACGCCTTGGTGACTCTGCATGGAACACCGGATCCCATTAAATGCCGAGCCTTTGTGGCCACCCTGGTCCAAGGCGCTCAGGTGTGGTTCCGGGCCCTCGCCCCTGGGTCCATCCAGGACTTCAGGCAATTCGGGCGAGTCTGCAAGGAGAGCTTCGCCGGAAGCGCCCCCCGAGGTCAGTAGCGGGGCTCCTGGCCCTCAAATAGGCACAAGGGGAAAGGCTCCAGGCTTATGTCCACCGATTTAAATCGGAAGCCCTCAGAATTCCCCGCCTGGATGTGGCCTCAGCCACGACCGCTCTGACCAGGGGCACCCGGGACAAAAATCTCCGCTGTGAACTGGTCCTCCACCCTCCCTCGACTCTTTCCGAGCTAGTGACCCTGGTTCTGCGCCACGCCGAGTGCGAAGAGGTGCTCAGCGCCTGCCGAGACACAACCGGCTCGGGTCGGGAGGGGGACAAGAAGCGGGCCCCCGAGTCAAACCCTGGCTCGGGCAAGAAGCGTGATCGGGAAGGAGAGCGCAAACGGAGGTACGAGCGGTACACCCCGTTGACCACGCCAGTCTACGAGATCTATGAAGACATCAAAGACTCGGGACTCCTCCGCCAGCCCGAACCAATGAGATCGAAGAACCGCAAGCGCGACAGACATTGCTTGTTCCACGGCGACCACGGGCACCACACCGGCGACTGTCACCAGCTCCAGGACGAGATCGAACGCCTCATCCGTCAGGGGCACCTAGCCCGGTTCGCAGCTGGGCACAAAGGAGACAAAGACGCCGCCGAGGAGATCGACAACGCCCCCCGAGGGGTCCACATCAACGTCATCTCCGGAGGAACGGCATCGGGCGGCGACACCAGCCGAGGAAGGAAGCGCCATGCCGAGCGGGCCAGCCGGGTCTCAGAGCTCTCAGGGGGCCCGCCGAGGGAGCCCCAGGTCATAGTCTTCTCCGACCAAGACCTGGAAGGGCTAAGCACCCCGCATGATGATGCCCTCATCATCTCGGCCACAATAAACCATTGTAACGTAGATAGAATTCTGGTTGACAATGGAAGCGCCCCCGATGTATTATCTTATGACTGTTTCCTCAAAATGGGGGAAGACCCAACCAAGCTCCGCCCGATCCGAACCCCCCTTTGCGGGTTTAACAGTCTGGCCACCTACCCCGAGGGAGCCCTAAGCCTGTCGGTCACCATCGGCACCCCACCCAAAACCGTTACGGTCATGGTGGACTTCATAGTGATCAAGGGTATGATAGCGTACAACGCCATTTTCGGCCGGAAAATTCTCAGCCGAATGAAGGCCGTACCATCTACCTATCACCAAAAAATGAAGTTTCCCACCAAAAATGGGTTGGGGGAAGCCCGAGGTAACCAGGCCACGGCTAGAAGGTGCTACAACATCTCGGTGGAAGCCTCAAGGCCGGACGGAGGGGATAAGGGCCCCAAGGGAATCGAAGGGAAGACCGTAACCGCCGAGCCCGGTGGCGAGTTGCTAACGGTGTTCCTAAATGATGACCCGGCCCTCGGAGTAAGGATCGGAGCCGACTTACCACCTAAGGAATAGCAACAATACAAGAAATTTCTTTCTGAGTACGCTTAGGTCTTCGCTTGGGCCGATGATCAACTCCCTGGCATACCAGGGGAGACCGTGATGCACAAGCTCAGCCTTGACCCCACTGTCAGGCCCATACAGCAACGGAGAAGGAAGCATGCGCCCGAGAAACAGGCGGTCATCAAGGCACAGGTCACCAAGGGACAAGAGACAGGCCTCTTCAGGCCAGTCTTGTACCCTACGTGGCTAGCCAATGTCGTCCTGGTGCCAAAAACCACAGGCAAGTGGCTAATGTGTGTGGACTTCACCGATCTGAATAAGGCTACCCCCAAGACTGCTATCCGCTACCGAGCATCGACCAATTGGTTGATTCAACCTCGGGCAACGAGATACTCAGTTTCCTGGATGCCTATTCAGGTTATCACCAGATCAGAATGAATCCAGAAGACGTCAAGAAGATAGCCTTCATCACTGACTGCGGCGTGTACTGCTACACCCGGATGCCCTTCGGGTTAAAGAACGCCGGAGCCACGTATCAGCGGCTGGTAAACCACGTGTTCGAGGGACAGCTAGGCCGGAACGTCGAGGCTTACATCGATGACATGCTCGTCAAGACTCCCAAGGCCCAAGACCATTTTGCCGACCTTGCTGAAACCTTCGGCACCCTCCTGAAGTACAACATGAAGCTCAACCCCGCCGAGTGCGCCTTCGGAGTAAAATCCGGGAAGTTCCTGGGTTTCCTAGTCACTCAGCGCGGGATCGAGGCCAACCCCGACAAAGTCCAGGCCATCCTGGACATGCGCCCGCCCACGTGCATTAAAGACGTCCAGCGTCTGACGGGGCGTGTCGCCGCTCTCAGCCGTTTCCTGTCCCGTGCGGCCGAACGATGCTTGCCCTTCTTCAAATTAATGAGGGGGCCCAAGCTGGCATCTGCTACGTTCGCATGGGATGAGGAGTGCCAGGCAGCATTTGCCAAGCTTAAGGAGTTCCTGGCTTCGCCACCGGTGCTCTCCAAGCCCGTCCCAAGCGAAGTCCTGCTGCTCTACCTCTCGGCGACGCCATCCACGGTCAGCTCGGTCCTGGTCAGAAATGACTCGGGAATCGAAAGACCGGTCTACTACACCAGCAAGGTGCTCAGTGGGGCCGAACGGAGGTACCCCGCAACCGAGAAACTCATTCTAGCATTGGTCACCTCCGCGAAGCGCCTCCGCCCCTACTTCCAGGGGCACCCCATCACCGTGCTAACCGGCGAGCCGCTGAAGAAGATTCTGGCCCACCCCGACGCCTCGGGGCGACTCGTCAAATGGGCCATCATGCTCGGGGCCTACGACATCTCGTACCGGCCGCGATCAGCAATCAAAGGCCAAGCGCTCGCCGACTTCATTGCCGAGAGCACCATCCCTGCCGAGGACAGGCCTCCGACCGCGACCGAGCCAGCCTGGGAACTGTTCGTCGATGGGTCGTCCAATTCGGCAGGCAGTGGTGCGGGGATCCTCCTAAGGTCCCCCGAAGGGATAGAGCTACAGTACGCCTTAAAATTCAACTTTCAGGCATCCAACAACGCTTCCGAGTACGAGGCCCTTATCTCGGGAGCACGCATGGCCCGACGGCTGGGGGTCGAGCGAGTCAGGATCCACACCGACTCTCAACTAGTCGCAGGTCAGGTCAACGGCGAGTATGAGGCTCGGGAGGTACCCATGATCAAATACCTTCAGCTGGTCCGGAGCCTGGCCCAACAGTTCGAGGGATTTGAGGTAGTCCGGATAGCTCGGGAGCGAAACTCCCGGGCGGACGCCCTCTCTCGATTGGCCTCCTCCCTAGACCCGGAAGGTACACGATCGGTCCTCCTAGAAGAGCTAGAGCGCCCGAGCATCGACACGGAGCTCCTCGCTGTTGACTCGGCCACCCCAAGTGACTGGCGCTCCCCCTACTTGTCCTGGCTACAAGACTCCCAAGAGCCCTCCGACCCTCGGGAAGCCCGCCGAATGAAGTATCAAGCTCGGCGCTTCGTCGTCCTCGATAACGCCCTCTACCGAAGATCATTCTTCGGTCCCCTCCTGAAGTGCCTCGGTCCAGACGAGGCAGGCCGAGCCGTCCAAGAGATTCATGAAGGCCTGTGCGGAGCGCACTCAGGGGCTCGGTCGCTAGCCCGAATCCTGTTACGACAGGGGTACTGGTGGCCCACCCTGCAGCGCGACTGCTCAGCCTATGTTCAACAGTGCGACCGATGCCAGCGGTTCGACCACTTGGTCCATCAGCCGGCAACGGAACTTGTCACCCTTACAGAGCCCTACCCTTTCGCTCGGTGGGGAATCGATATCCTTGGGCCATTCCCAACGGCCCAGTCCCAGAAGAAGTTCATCATCGTCGCCATCGACTACTTCACCAAGTGGATCGAGGCCGAGGCTACGGCAAGGATCACCGAGACAGTCGTTTGTGGCTTCGTTTGGAAATCGATCATTTGCCGCTTTGGCATCCCCCGAGTGATAGTAAGTGATAACGGTCGGAAATTCGACTCTCGATACTTCCGAGACAGATGCGCCGACCTAAATATCCGCAACCACTTCACTTCGATCGCCCACCCTCAGGCCAACGGGCTGGTTGAAAATGCCAACAAGACTATCTTGAAAGGCATAAAAACCAGACTCGGCAAGGCTAAGGGTAGCTGGCTCGAGGAATTGCCTAGCGTACTGTGGTCGCACCGAACAACCCCCAGGACGGCAACCGGTGAAGGCCCCTTTCAGTTGGTATATGGCACCGAGGCCGTCGTTCCGTTGGAGATCGCCAACCCGTCTCTCCGAGTGATCAGCTTCTCACCCGAGGCCAACGGGCAAAAATTGCTCGAGAACCTCGACCTGACAAGCGAACTCCGAGAGATCGCGAACGTCCGGGCAACGGAGTACCAGTGCCGCCTCACTCGATACTACAACGCCAAGGTCCGAGACAGACGTTTCCAACCGGGGAACTTCATCCTCAGGAAAGCCGAAGCCTCTCGACCACCGGAGGCGGCGGGCAAGCTATCCCCCAACTGGGAAGGTCCCTACCGAGTGGTCGAGACGCTCGGGAAAGGTGCATACAGGTTAGCGACAATGGAAGGGGAGCCTATTCCTCGGACGTGGAACGCAGCCGCACTACGCAGATTCTACTTTTGAAATTGTACAGCGAGATGGACAGAATAAAATTCCTGTTCTTTTCATTCCAAACCGTTGGTACATCAGGTAGGCAAATGCCAGTACATCACATAGCAAAAACAAAGTAAAAGTCCATCTAACATCATTTCAAGGGGTCATCGCTCGACTGACTCGGTCTTGATCTCCTCGCATCCAGCCACTGACTCTGCCTCGTGCGGAAACTGGCTCGGACAAGAGGTGGTCGAGCCAGTTGGCTCGGATGGCCCGTGACAAAGGTGACAGAGGGACTTCAGGAGGAAGGCCACCTTTAAACGTTGAGGAAGGCTACCTCCCAAGTTGGCAACAACCGGGAAAAAGGAGCGCCGGGAAGGCCCCCCCTCTTCCAAACTACCAACTCCTTGGAAGGAAGGAGAGAGCAAGCAGCCCCCGAAGAGTGAAAGAAATGAAGAGCAGAAGAGGGAAAAAGAGGCTGCAGACGGAGGAAGGCCTCGGTGAGGAGGGAGCCGGATACGCCTCCTCCCCTCACACGGAGGGAAGTGACGGCAGACTCCCCTGATGCCCCCATCCGTCCTCCGCCTCGGCGTCCACCCGGAAGCCTCGCCGGAGCCAAGAAGAGGCCGACGACGTGCTTCCACATGCCAAAGTCCTCCCCAGATCCGCGCGGCGACCGTAGGACCCGTCTCGTACACGCGCGGCGACCGTGGGATCCGTTCAACCTCAGAAGGCAGCAGGAGCCCACCGCTCCCCGTCGTCGGCGGCATCGCCCTCCGAAGGATCCTCCATGCTCCGGATGCAAAGGCACAACGCGGAGTGAAAAGGAAGGAGCAATGAAAGACTGTTAGAGACAATCCCAAGCGGTGGAGAGGAAAGGGTGCCTTCTGGTGCTTCTTATAGGCCAAAGGAGGCTACACGCCTTAAATGCCCCCCTCGGAAACACGCCGAATAATTTCTCCCCTGAACAGTCACCTCCAACTCCTCGTTTCCCGCCCTCGCGGGATTCACGAAGCGGCCTGACATTCAAAGCGTGAGGGGACGGAGGAACGCCCCGTCAGAAGCCTACCAAAATAGCGTGCGAAAACCGTGCAGGACATATCGGCACCTCTCAACCACCCAAGATTCGCCAACCAAATCACGGCAAGGATAGTACCCAAACAGAGCAAGTCATTTATTATCTTACCAAAAGGAAACCCTCTAAAAAGAGGAAAGAGGGACAAAAAGGGAAAGAGGCACAGTACATCAGGCCTCGGGCCCACTTTGACACTCAAGACCGGCGGAAGGAGACGCGTCACCCCCGGCGCCTTCGGTGACGGCCGGCTCAGACACTAACCTCGCCTGTGCGAGAACTGTCTCAGTCGTGAGCCCTCCCGAGAAGCCCGGAGCCGGTGACCCCGACGGAGGCGATCCCTCCGAATCTTCTCCGACCGACGAAGAAGAGCTGGAAACTGACTCATCCGAATCATAACGCTGGCCAAAGGGGAACTCGATCGCGGAGTTTTGTTCATGGGCGCAGCCTACCGCCCGGCGATAGCCCTGCTTGAACCCCTTTCGAGCACCTCGGCGTAGCGCTACCTCGTAGTAAGGTAGGGCGGCTTCCAACAGGTTGGCCGAGTAAGCATCCGAGCTCCTGTAACGCTCGATTGCCTCTGCCTCGATCTGTCCCGCCCTACCGACGAACTCGACCCGCACCCGCTCCGCCTCGGACGCACGTTCCTCTGCCCGGGCCTGGTCCACCTCAGCCTCAGCTCGGAGACGCTCCGCCATCTCCGCCCGATCTAGCAGCTCGGCACGCTCGAGCTCCCAGCGATTGTCTAGATCGAGACGACGCAGACGCTCCTCCTCCAAGGATCGGCTTGCCCTCTCAAGAGACTCTCGGGTCTTGGCGAGCTGTTCGGTCAGCACCTCAGCCTCTAGTCGGCTCGCCCGCGCCACCTCTCGGAATGCGGAGAACTCTTGCCGGAGTCCCTCATGCTCCCCCTTTAGTCGGGCCAGCTTCCTCTCGCATCCCCCGAGGGTCCAGGCAAGGTTCGACCGCTTCGTTTCCGTCCGCGCGTGCGCCTCCGCCATCAAAGCCGCCGACCGAGCTATGACCAGGCCGCCTTCCATCAGAACATCGAGGAGCCTGGGGGGGGGGGGGGTATTGCGCCTTTCTCCCCCCTTCGTCCTCGCGGCGATCGATCGGCAGACCCGATATAGGTCGCCCGTAATGCCGAGCCTTTCCAAGGGCTCCGACAAAGGAGACCGCTCCGCCCGGGGCACTCCGCCAGAGGGCTCTGCTCGAGCGATGGGACCGACCACCTCGCGCGCCACGGTCGGTTGGGGTTGCAACGCCTCCCCAGGCGAACCCCCAACCTCGACCGATGCCGCAGTTCCAACCGCACCAGAAGCTCCCAACATCTGGGGCTGCAACGCCCTCGCGGGCGAACCCCCAGCCCCGCCTGTCTCGGCCCGCACCTCGGCGACCGGGACGTCACCGCCTCCGGCCGACCCCCTGGCCTCGGTGACTGCTACTTCAACATCGGCCCCCTCTACCCCCATGGGGGGGAGAGCCGACCTATCGCCGTCCTCTAAAGGGCCCCCGGTCTCCTCGGCCCCCTCTCGCCTGGCAGATGGGGGAGCTGGCCTCGAGGGGTCGGCCCCATCTTGCCCCCGGGAGGGGAGTGCCGCCGAGCCAAAGTCACCCCCGGCGGTAGGAGGGAGACCTGCCTTCTTGGCCCACTTCTTGGCCTTCGCGGCCTCCCGCAACTTTTCTGCCATGGGATCCTTGCGCTTTGTGCCAGCCGGCCGTGAAGACGCCCCGGGGGTCACCCCCTTGCCCTTATCCCGAGCTTGGGCGCGACCCACAGGAGCCTCCGGCTCGTCGGCCGCTGAGTCATCTTCTCCCAGATCGATGACCTCAGCAGTATCCTCCAGAGGTTCCCGCCTCACGTCTACAGCAAAGAAAGAAGACCCGGTCAGGAGAAGAAAGGTAACTACCACCCCAGGGGAACAACCTAAAGGGCGGTACCTGTCGACTTCAACCGCGTAAGCAGGCACCGTTCGATGTTCTCCGGCGTCACCAGCTCCTCGGTCGACCGGTGGTTCTCCAGCAGACGGGCGGCCTGCTGCTCCACATGGGGAGGGAACTCCTCCTACCGAGGAGGAATGTTCGGATGGAAATTGGGCGAGATCCGGCATCTCCAGAGTTCATCCGTCGCCTCCGCCTTCACCCAGAAGAATTGGGTTTTCCACCCTTTGTGCGAGGAGTCCTTCGCCGCGAGGGCAATGCAACTCCTGTTCCTCCTTGCCTGGATAAAGTAAAAGCCCTTCCCCGCCGACGGGTGCGCCTTCAACTCAAAAAAGTAATGAAAAAGGTCCAAGGAAGGGAAAATGTTGTGCTGGCGACAGAGGATCCGAAAGGCAGAGAGGAGGAGGTACGAGTTGGCCACCAGTTGGATGGGCGCCAACCGAAAAAGTTCGAGGATCTGGAGTACGAGGGGCTCGAAGGGAAGGCGGAACCTGCTTTTCCACGCCAGAAGAAACGTGCAGATGTGCCCCGTTCGATCGTCCAAACTCGTCTCGAACGGGGTGGCGGCAGCAAAGCTATACCTGAAAGGCAAGCGAAAGTGATGCTCCAGCTTCTTCACCTCTGCCTCCCCCAACTCGCTACAGCAGGAGATAGGCTCCCGCCTCACCTGCCCGAGTTCCAACGGCGGATCAGCCATCGAGCCGGAAGAGGACCCCTCGCAAGAACTCGAAGACTCCGGAGGGGAAGGAAGTTGCCGGACCGCCTCCGCGGTTGTCCTCGCCAACTCCTCGAACGCCGCCGTGAGACTTCGCACCTCCACTGTGCCCTCACGGAGCATCAAGAAGCTCCGAAAGCCAAGAAACTAAGGAAAGCCCGAAACCCTGGAAGCCTAGAACGACAAACAAGTGCCCAACACCTATAAAACCTTGGAGGGAGGCGGCGCGTCGTTCCGTGCTCCGAGAAAAAGGGGGGCCCCTTCAGTTCAAATCCGTCAGGATCATCATTACGGGCCCAGGCGACCACTCCACGTGGCACCATAAACGCCAACGGAATTCCACCCAACTGAGCCACGCCGGTCCAAAGCCTCAAAAACTACTCAACCGAGCCTCCATGGCTCGGGAGTAGGAGGGGGACAAGTGGAGAGGGGGATTTCTGTAGCCCACCCAAAAGAGCAGCCCAACAAGACTCAACAGGGTCCAACGAGGCAAGCTCACCCGAGTGATAGCCCACGGGGCCCACTCAGGGAAGAAAAGCCCAATAAACAGACACTCGAGGAACCAACCCTCCCCGGCGGCCCCTAGGCTCGGAGGGCCCGAGTGATGGTTAGGTCACAAGGAAGGTCCGGCCCAGGCCGTTTTTCCGCTCGGGAGAGACAGGCGCCAGCCGACCTATCCGACCCCCCCTTTGACCGAGCTATCCTCCTCGCCCGGACAGGGCTGGCGTTTCAGGAGCTCGGACTGGACGCTAGCCGTTCGCGTTGCCTTTAAGAGTCCCCAACGGACAGGGGATTCAACCAGCCACCGGGTTTCTAGGCGATAACGCCCCCACGATAAAGGCCATGAAAGCCCACGTTGAGGACGTAACTCCCGCTGGAGACCCCCCAGCTTGCAGGACTCCTGAAGGCGACGCACTATTTAAACTAGGGATGCCCTCCGGTGGAAGGTAAGAGATAAAAAGGAAGGTAAAACTTCTGAGCAATCCGCTTCACCCCCCCCCCCTTTTGGTGGAGAGGAGTCTCGCGCACCAGCTTTCCTCATCCCTTCATTGCTTCCACCACAGCTCTACTGACTTAGCCATCGGAGGGTTTCGCCTCAAGGAAATCCCCTTGGCCCTCTGACGCGTTTCCCTGTCTTACAGTTCATCTCCTGGTGATCCATGGCCCGCTCAGGACGCAGCGCGAGATTTCGCCTCTTCAGAAGACACCCTTCTCCTTCAAGAAGGAACACACGAAGATGCTCTTCGACCTCTACATGGCCCAGAAGATTGTCGAGCTGCCCAAGATCCGCAAGCCGGATGAGGCCCTGAAGACCGATGATCCCAATTATTGCTTGTATCATCGCATGCTGGGTCACTCTGTCAAAGATTGCTATGTCTTCAAGACTCAGGCGTAAAAGCTGATCTGAGACGGCCTTGTTAAAAGGAAGAGTGGTTTTGTCGATCCCCCGCAACCACATACGTGGGCCAGGCCAGCTAAAGAAGCACGCGTGGCTCACCACTCAGCCAATGTCATCCACATGATGGCCACATTTTCACTTTCTGATGACGGGTCAGAGGAACCCAGCGCCAGGCGAAGGGGACGGTCGATTTGGTATCCGGGGTGGAGGCCCTGGCATGATCATAGACCTCTCTCCTTCTCCATGGAGAGAACCCGGCGACTTTTCGATTTCCTCATTGAGAGGGGGCAAATCATACCCCGCGACCCGCCTGCCGACTACACCCATTGGGATCGTAGTCACCCTCAATACTACCCCTTCCACGCTAGAATCTGCCACCCGATCCAGTCCTGTGAGGAAGTTCAACACCTTTTCTAGGAACAGATCCAATGGGAGCAGATCGATGCGGAAGGAAACTCCATGTCTGACGGGATCGTCATCGACATCAGACTTGATCTTCCGTCTTAAAATATTTATAATTTTTTTTATTTTACATAAGGGTCTTTGAAGTTTGTCTTTTGATATCTCTAAGTGTCTTTAAGGGAGTTATAATGAGTCATAGGTGTCTTTTCATATTTTTAGGCATCAAAGAGTCTTAGAGTTTTTAAGGGAGTTATAATGAGTCATAGGTGTCTTTTCATATTTCTAGGCATTAAAGAGTCTTAGCATTTTTAAGAGAGTTATAATGAGTCATAGGTGTCTTTTCATATTTCTAGGCATTAAAGAGTCTTAGAGTTTGTCCTTTGATCTTCTTTATGAAGTCTATAAAAAGAGTCTTGTAGTCCTTATTTGAAGCAATAGAATGAAGAAAAAACCAGTTTAGCTATGCCTATGAGTGTTCATCCAGATTTTTGGAACCTCGGGTGAGAGGCCCAACCCCACTTCGCCCCGCGATGGAGGTCGTCTGTGAAGCTCCGGTGCATCGTCTTCGAGAAGAGGACGGGTGTGAAGCCCCATCGAAGCTTCACGATCTTCTTCCTTCACCATTCAACTGTCGTCGTCGTCCATCACCACCGCCGTGCCAACTGTAACACCTGCAACCGTCATCACCGCAGAGAAGAATTGAAGAGCACGACTGCGTCGTCCCTGAGATGGGGATGAGTGTGAGGCCCCGGCCGAGCTTCTCCGTTCTTCTCTAGTCACCTCACCTTCCTGCTCTCCGGCTGACAGTTTGAAGTCCTTCCTCGACCTCGTCTCAGATCAAATGGTATCAGAGCAAGTCGTCCGATTTGTCCCAACAAGCCGGGGTCCTGCGATTCGAGATTCGAGGTCGAACCTTCTCCAAGCGGAGGGGTTTGACGAGATCGTCATCGACATCAGACTTGATATTCCGTCTTAAAATATTTATAATTTGTTTTTATTTTACATAAGGGTCTTCGAAGTTTGTCTTCTGATATCCCTAAGTGTCTTTAAGGGAGTTATTGTTGGCCCAGAGAGATGGCAGACAAGAAGGGAGGTTGAATTGTCCCCTTGCCTAGATGGCGGATTTTAAGAACTTTCTTTACTTGACACAATGGAATTAAACTTAGCAACGTTGATTAACTAAAACTCAAGTGAGATTACGGTGTTCTCTCAACCTTTCCGTTCTCACTCGAATAATCAATGCATTGAACAACTAAATTAACCCACACACGGATAACAGATGAAGCGATGTGTGATGTGTAGTGAATTAAAACCTACTAAGTTGACCTGTGAAGGGAGATAGAAGAAATAGACAAACACATAGGCAATCACACGGAACACGAGATTTTAAGGTGGTTCGAGACCATGACGGGCTCCCTACGTCCACCCCTCACCCAACCGGGTGAGGCTTCACTCCACGCTACTTTCGTACCAGCACGGGGACGAACCCCAATCACACACACGCTGCTTCCGTAGCAATAACCACACGGGGACTGGCCCCAACACGCTGCCACCGCAGCACACACACACACACGTTCGGGGAACGTACCCCGGTCACGACAACCACACGGAGATGCAGCTCTGTCTACACACAACCAAACACGGGAAAACTTTCCCCACAATAAAACCACACACGCGGAGATACAACTCCACCCACACACGATGTATATCGAGTTTAACTAAATAAATGATATACAATAATCGTCCAAATATTAATCTATTGCTCAAATGAAAGAGTAGAAATGAGAGAAGATTGATTCCCCCTCAAATCTGCAGTGAAAGCCGTCCAATGGAATGATGGGGTGCGCTGAACGATCTGTCGGCAGAGTGGAAGCCGCTCAAGCTCGTAGAAGGTGCCGTAGGGAGAATGGTTTGCTCCTAGCTTTAAGTTCGGCAGAGAATGCTTGTTTGGCATCCTCCTCTCCTTCCTCTTCCTCCTCCAAGTAATGGTGTCACCCCTCTCCTCCTTTCCTACAGAAAATGAAAGCGTTAAGCCCAAAAACTCTGCTCTCGAATGAAAATAGCGGCCAACATATACCTAGCAGAAAGAGCCGCTTAAAGATCAAAATATCACCAAGAGATGAATAAAAGATATAGAGTGTTTCCCTTTTGTAAACTCCTCAAATCTCCAAGTCGATGTCGATGGTTGCTCGCGATATTGACATCTTCAGATTCCTCTCTTCATTTCGCTTGCTATCTCCTTCATCAACGACCTTCAAATCTCGACGGGAAGAGATCGAATATGGCATGGAAGTCGTCTCCTCTTCTTTTATTCTTCTCCTGCAACAGATGGAAAACATTAGCCCAAGTCATGTTCATTTGATGGAAATAGTAACTGCTATATACCCAAGAAGAAACACCAAGAAAAGACCATAAACCCCATGCATATACCCTCTCAAAATCACACCCAACCAAGGGTAGAAACCCTAGGGGTAATGGGGTAAAAGGGCAAGCCAATCGGACCTTTAAACCCATGGTTCGAAACCAAACCCGGAAACCCGATCCGGACGTAGCAGACAAAGTGTCGACCTCTAGGGTCGACACTCGTCTCAACGAGTTCTGCCAGAACATATATAAAAATAAAACCGAGATACGAGTGTCGACCTATGGGGTCAACACTTTTCACCAAGAGTTCTGGCCTGTGAAGAGACATAACATTCATGGTGAAAAGTGTCGACTCTTGAGGTCGACACTTTTTCACGAACATTCTGTTTTCACACAATTGAGCAAACTTACCTGAAAGTGTCGACCTACGAAGTCGACACTTTTTCCCGTGAGTTCTGCCTTTAGCAAAACAACAGAACCCTGGTGAAAGTGTCGACTCCATGAGTCGACACTTTATGCCAGCGTCCTTTCTTTCAACGCAAGGCAGAGGCTCCATTAATAAGTGTCGACCCCTTAGGTCGACACTTTTCCTGACAGTAGAAAATACATCAATAACACCAATAGAAAGCTCCACAATTCAAATACATATATGAAGGTTGATCAAGGGAGTTCATAAAACTCAGATTAACTTGGCAAATCATGATTTCTACCTAGAACATACCATTCACACTTAGATCCAAGTAATCATGTATTCATACCTTGGCCTTGAGAGTTTGAATGAAGAACTTCACAAATAACCTGCACTTTCAAGAAATTCGAGTCATGAAAGTTATGAGTCAAAGCACTTGAAGAAGCCATTTTCAACCCATTTATGAAAACTTGACTTAGCCAAGTGAAAAGCATGCATTTGAGTAAAGTGAAATGCATTCCTCTCAGGGATCCAATGTTCAGTCTAAATTTCAGTTTCAATCGAAAACTATCCACATGCACATTGAAATCAAATATGTAATTGACATGTGTTCAACCTGCATGTTCACATATTAAAATGCAAAGCCACATATGAGTGAACCACTAAATCATGTCGTTACATATTAAACACTCAATGCAATCAACAAGGTCTGAGCATTGTATCATCATATAACACAATCAGTTTCGAAAATGACTTTAACAAAAATTCGACCTCAAGCCTATAGAAAAGCATCTATTCGACCAGCAGAGCATCTATAGAAGTAAGTGTTCAAACAATTCTCACATGATTGGTCTCACATCAGCTCACATAATTTAATCGAGGCTTAATCCACAAAGCCCACATGATCTAGACAATCATGACCGACAAAAGCAGTCCAATAAGAACTGAACTCTTACAGTCCAATGCAAGAGTTAGCATCAAGAATATATACATACGGCTCAAATAGCCAGGGGTCGACCCATCCAAAGGAGAATTGAAAGCTGCCTTAGCAGTCCAATGTAATCAAATGATCTTACCAACAGACTATCAAACCAATACCCAACAGTCTCATGCACAACACGCATGATTCAACATCAGAAATGTATCCATGAAGGACCATTGAAATTCTACCTGCAAGACAAGATATCATCATATTCGCTTGTTTATCACGAAGATGCCATTAAGCATAAAATACACAATATATTAGAATCATCAAAACCATTGTCAAAGATAATAAGGGGGCGCACATAACCCAACAATCTCCCCCTTTTTGATGATGACAATATATTGTGACAATTCAAAGTTCTCTCCCCCTTTGGCATTATCAAAAATTGGGGGATTGAAAAGCAACTGGGACGCTTCTAATAATGAATAAGACATGAGCGCATGAACCCATCAATTAACCTCCCATGAAGAGAAGGTGTATAAACTAAGAAGTAAGTAAAGGTTTGGAATTTGATGTACAATCAGCAGATGTGTGAGATATGTGCAAATGCTCAATTTTTGTAATTTTTTCTATATGTAAAACTAAATATGCACAAGTAGTATAAGGAAACTATATGCAAAATCTGAAAACTAAGTATGCACAAAGTGCATAGTGCTAAAGAGCGCGTTATTCTCCCCAATTGTCAAGAAAAAAAACCAACTGACAATGGGTTATTTAACCTATTATCTACATGTATAACCTATAGATGCATGTAAATGAAATGAAGCATGATATGAACAGACAGATCAAGCATTCAGGCACTCAAGCATGCATAGTTAAGTATAGACTCATGCAAGTCCCTTTGGGACGGGTGTAAGGATAATGCAATTGATCGTTGAACATGAAGTGTATGAACAATGTTAAGAAGGTCGTGCTTACATAAATAAAGTACTACATTAACCATGAAAGATACTGATTCATAAGCGACATTCAAATAATCAAACCCAAGGTGCATAAGTGAAGATTGAGCAATGATGTTCAAATCAATATGGAAAATCAGATTTTCTAAAGAACACTAAAAAGAACTTCTCATCCATACACTTTCATGCACAATGCTCGAGTATTGGTAGCTACGTATGACCCTAATTTTTAATCACTAAAAATGGTGTGACTAACCTTTTGACACGAGTCATGCCCTTGGTTTCAGGGGCAATTCCCAGTTACTCAGTTTTGTCACTTTTTATGATGTGGATGAGATGCTTTTCAACGCGAGTTGTACCCTTTGTCTCAGGGGCACATCCTGGCTACTTGGTGGCAAATCATAATTATTTTTATATGGATTAGTTTCTCCTTTCGACGCGAGTTTCTCCTTATTGCATGGGGGATTCCCGGCTACTCGGATCCACTTCCACTTATACAACTTTTTGAAGGGGTGAACATCTCTTTCCTCACGAGACATGTGATTTCCATGTAGATAATCAATAGTCCTCAAAAGTGTAGAGTAGAAAATAGTAATTCTTATTAGATTGAATCATTATCTCAAAAAGGTACATTTTATGTGGGTGGTTGTATTGAATGTAAAAGATGAATTGGTTTCAACACAGTAATGTCTCCCCCTAAATGTATGCACGGTTATAAAATATCTCCCCTTTAATATATGCCATTTAACAAACATGTCTAAATCAATGTAATTTCTTTTAGCAAGGGATGAGTCATAGAAGGAGTCAAAAAATGGTTGTATAAAGTATATACATGCATTCAACTAAAGATTTTCCAATGACTTCAAGTAGATTGATTATCGACACTTGGCGGAGAACGGAGGTCCGAAGACCACCTCACGCGTATTGAAAGCTTCCGACTGAACATAATCTAACCTTCCACTGACACCATTTTATATACCGAATAATCATGGCATTCAAGCACACGAGTATGAAGTATATGCAATTATATGCATGTAACTTGAAAAGATGTTTGAAAAATTATTTCTATTCACAAGTATGCAAAGATGTGTGTATGATATATGCAATGTATCATGCAAGTAAGTATATAAAGTGAATTTGCAAAAGTGAATCATTATTTGTAGGATGTGATTAGAAGAGTGAAAGATTTTATCCACAGACCAAAGCTTTCAAACCTAAACTGTTATTTACAAGAAGCGAAGTAAGAGGTGTATATGAAAGAAAAGTCATGTATGTCAAAGATGAAGCATTCAAGAACTGAATTTATTCACAAAATGTGAAACAAAAATAGTTCAAATGGAGGTACCAAGTTTTTCTCAAGATTCAAGCTCTTACCAAGGTTAAGTAATCCAATAGGAAACATTATACCAAATTCATTACCTGATAAGCTCATAATTTCCTTACCTTGAAGGATCATTATTTGTCATTGGTTTCTTCCTTCTCAAGGCACCCCTGCAAGATAGATTCTCATTTTGGAGTTTTGGGTACCCAAGCCATCTTGGGTCCCGAGAGATTAGTTCTTACATGAACAAAAGTTTTCTTTTTGTTTCTCCTCTCATACCATTCATCATCGGCCCTCATCATGGAACAAGTATCTATTGAGTGTCCATTCAGGCCACAATAAAAGCAATGAGAAGATTTTCTTTTCATAGACCAATTTTCATCATTTTTCATTAATGAACAATTATCCATGATGTGTCCAAGCTCACCACAATAATGACACGAGAAATTCTTTTTGAGAAACCATTTATAATCATTTTTATTTGTGAAATAATTTTCAAAGACATGACCATGTAATCCACAATAATAGCAATGAACATTGAAGTTTTTCTTCATTGGTTTTTCAATATTGTTAGACTTATCAATAATTTTCAATTGTGACTTCAATGTTTCATTATCATCAAATTCCATCAAAGAACAATCATACATGTCATGACCAAAATTTCTGCAGTAATAACATGAAATATTTCTTCCTTTTCTTGATGCATGATTATGTTTGACAACGAGGGGTTTTGCATGCACACAAGAACAATCAACATCCTTTTTCTGGTTTTCATTTTGCTTATCACATAATGACAGGGATTCATTCAAATTCTCGATAACATCTTCCAATGATGTGATATGCAAGTTAGATTCAACAATTTCTTTTCACACAATGCAAGCTTCTCATTTAACAGAGAATTGATAGTTTTAGAGCTTGCAATTTCTAGTTCCAAAACATGAAGATTTTCAGAATTGTCAACAACATGTTTTCCTTTTTCAAACATGTGGAGTTCATCAACCAATAAACTATTTCGTTCTTTCAATTTCTGAATCTCTTCAACAAGTTTTTCAAGTGAATTTTCAGTCATGGAGGATTGAAAACTCACATGTTCTTCAACCATTTTATTCATGGTTTTATTATATTCAAATTTGTCATTCACTCTTTTAAAGCTTTCAATTTCATGTCTTAGCTCCATTAACCATTCAGATTTATCAACAGACATGCATTTTTCTTTTTCAAGGACAAGTAATTTTTCAGACATTGCACCATTCAATTCTTTCAGATTTTCATTCTCTTTTGCCGTATGTTGAAGTTCTGAAATTTTATCCAATAAGGATTTATTTTTAGATCTAAGATTTACAATCATTTCTTTTAATTCTTCTTCAACAAGCATTTGGGACTCAACTAACCTTTCAAGCTCGGTGCATTTTTCACATGGAAAATAGTCATGTTTCTTTTTCAATTTTCAATTTTCAGATTTTAATGCCTTATATCTATCAAACAGTTCATCATAGGCATTTAACAATCCATCATAGCTCAAATCACTTTCCTCATCAGAGTCAGAGCTAGAGTTTACCTTTGAGCTCTCTTCACTTTGACGCTCAATTTCATCGTTTGCCGCTAGGCAATCACCGTCGTTGTTGCTTTCTTTTTGGGCTTCGATCAGCCCGTCCCAAATTTCTTTGGCTGTCCTACAAGACAAAATAAATGGAAATTGATTAGTATCCAAGGCAGCCTTAAGAGCATTCAAAATAAAAAAATTATCCGAATTCATTTTCTTATGCTCATCAGTCCATCTTAATTCATTTTTGGGTAAGACATGTGGACCATGAGAGATTAATTTCATGAGTTTTGGATCAAAGTTTGTAATCCAAACACAAAATTTTCCTAGCCATGAAGCATAATCAAAACCATCAAAGACAGGAATAGAGTTCACACTAGCCATCATAAAAATGATCTTTACTCTACGACCGTAAGGTCGAATAAAAAATCAGAGACAAGGCTTTAATACCAATTGTTGGCCCAGAGAGATGGCGGACAAGAAGGGGGGTTGAATTGTCCCCTTGCCTAGATGGCGGATTTTAAGAACTTTCTTTACTTGACACAATGGAATTAAACTTAGCAACGTTGATTAACTAAAACTCAAGTGAGATTACGGTGTTCTCTCAACCTTTCCATTCTCACTCGAATAATCAATGCATTGAACAACTAAATTAACCCACACACGGATAACGGATGAAGCGATGTGTGATGTGTAGTGAATTAAAACATACTAAGTTGACATGTGAAGGAAGATAGAAGAAATAGACAAACGCACAGGTAATCACACGGAACACGAGACTTTAAAGTGGTTTGGGACCACGACAGGCTCCCTACGTCCACCCCTCACCCAACCGGGTGAGGCTTCACTCCACGCTACTTTCGTAGCAACACGGGGACGAAACCCAATCACACACACAGTGCTTCCATAGCAATAACCACACGGGGACTGGCCCCAATACGCTGCCACCGCAGCACACACACACACACACGTTCGGGGAACGTACCCCAGACACGACAGCCAACATATACCTAGCAGAAAGAGCCGCTTAAAGACTAAAATGTCTAGCAGAAAAACCCTTCAAAATATCACCAAGAGATGAATAAAAGATATAGAGTGTTTCTCTTTTGCAAACTCCTGAAATCTCCAAGTCGATGTCAATGGTTGCTCGCGATATTGACATCTTCAGATTCCTCTCTTCATTCCGCTTGCTATCTCCTTCATCAACGACCTTCAAATCTCGACGGGAAGAGATCGAATATGGCATGGAAGTCGTCTCCTCTTATTTTGTTCTTCTCCTTCTGCAACAGATGGAAAACATTAGCCCAAGTCATGTTCATCCGATGGAAATCGTAACTGCTATATACCCAAGAAGAAACACCAAGAAAAGACCATAAACCCCATGCATATACCCTCTCAAAACCACACCCAAGCAAGGGTAGAAACCCTAGGGGTAATGGGGTAAAAAGGCAAGCCAATCGGACCTTTAAACCCATGGTTCGAAACCAAACCAGAAACCCGATCCAGACGTAGCAGACAAAGTGTCGACCTCTAGGGTCGACACTCGTCTCAACGAGTTCTGCCAGAACATATATAAAAACAAAACCGAGATACGAGTGTCGACCTATGGGGTCGACACTTTTCACCAAGAGTTCTGGCCTGTGAAGAGACATAACATTCGTGGTGAAAAGTGTCGACTCTTGAGGTCGACACTTTTTCACGAACATTCTGTTTTCACACAATTGAGCAAACTTACCTGAAAGTGTCGACCTACGAAGTCGACACTTTTTCCCGTGAGTTCTACCTTTAGCAAAACAACAGAACCCTGGTGAAAGTTTCGACTCCATGAGTCGACACTTTATGCCAGCTTCCTTTCTTTCAACGCAAGGCAGAGGCTCCATTAATAAGTGTCGACCCCTTAGGTCGACACTTTTCTTGACAGCAGAAAATACATCAATAACACCAATAGAAAGCCCCACAATTCAAATACATATATGAAGGTTGATCAAGGGAGTTCATAAAACTCAGATTAACTTGGCAAATCATGATTTCTACCTAGAACATACCATTCACACTTAGATCCAAGTAATCATGTATTCATACCTTGGCCTTGAGAGTTTGAATGAAGAACTTCACAAATAACCTGCACTTTCAAGAAATTCAAGTCATGAAAGTTATGAGTCAAAGCACTTGAAGAAGCTATTTTCAACCCATTTATGAAAACTTGACTTAGCCAAGTGAAAAGCATGCATTTGAGTAAAGTGAAATGCATTCCTCTCATGGATCCAATGTTCAGTCTAAATTTCAGTTTCAATCGAAAACTATCCACATGCACATTGAAATCAAATATGTAATTGACATGTGTTCAACCTGCATGTTCGCATATTAAAATGCAAAGCCACATATGAGTGAACCACTATATCACGTCGTTACATATTAAACACTCAATGCAATCAACAAGGTCTGAGCATTGTATCACCATATAACACAATCAGTTTCAAAAATGACTTTAACCAAAATTCGACCTCAAGCCTATAGAAAATCATCTATTCAACCTGCAGAGCATCTATAGAAGTAAGTGTTCAAACAATTCTCACATGATTGGTCTCACATCAGCTCACACAATTTAATCGAGGCTTAATCCACAAAGCCCACATGATCTAGACAATAATGACCTACAAAAGCAGTCCAAGAAGAACTGAACTCTTACAGTCCAATGCAAGACTTAACATCAAGAATATATACATAAGGCTCAAATAGCCAGGGGTCGACCCATCCAAAGGAGAATTGAAAGCTACCTTAGCACAAATGTAATCAAATGATCTTACCAACAGACTATCAAACCAATACCCAACAGTCTCATGCACAACATGCATGATTCAACATCAGAAATGTATCCGTGAAGGACCATTGAAATTCTACCTGCAAAATAAGATATCATCATATTAGCTTGTTTATCACGAAGATGCCATTAAGCATAAAACACACAATATATTAGAATCATCAAAACCATTGTCAAAGACAACAAGGGGGCGCGCAGAACCCAACAATTATAATGAGTCATCGGTGTCTTTTCATATTTTTAGGCATTAAAGAGTCTTAGAGTTTTTAAGGGAGTTATAATGAGTCATATGTGTCTTTTGATATTTCTAGGCATTAAAGAGTCTTAGAGTTTTTAAGAGAGTTATAATGAGTCATAGGTGTCTTTTCATATTTCTAGGCATTAAAGAGTCTTAGAGTTTATCCTTTGATCTTCTTTATGAAGTCCATAAAAAGAGTCTTGTAGACCTTATTTGAAGCAATAGAATGAAGAAAAAACCAGTTTAGCTATGCCTATGAGTGTTCTTCCAGATTTTTGGAACCCCGGGTGAGAGGCCCAACCCCACTTCGCCCCGCCATGGAGGTCGTCCGTCAAGCTCCGGTGCATCGTCTTCGAGAAGAGGATGGGTGTGAAGCCCCATCGAAGCTCCACGATCTTCCTCCTTCACCATTCAACCATCGTCATCGTCCATCACCACCGCCGTGCCAACTGCAACGCCTGCAACCGCCATCACCGCAGAGAAGAATTGAAGAGCACGACTGCATCGTCCCTGAGATGGGGATGGGTGTGAGGCCCCGGTCAAGCTTCTCCGTTCTTCTTGAGTCACCTCGCCTTCCTGCTCTCCGGCTGATAGTTTGAAGTCCTTCCTCGACCTCGTCTCACATCAATGTCGCTCGTCAAGCTTCGGCAAGCTGTCGAGGAGACCCTGAACACCTCCAGGAGTGCGCCAGAGCGGCCAGACTCCCCTCAAGAAAATGGGCACGGGCTGACAACCGAGAGGTGCTCGAGCGATTGCGGAGGCGTAGAGAGCAGAATGCCAGTCAAGAGATGGAGCCGACCGACTTCTCGGTCAACGTCATCCATTCTTTTACTTGGTCGGCCCCTTCGGGCTCCTGGACGTCAACAGCCAACCAGCCAACCCCAGCCACCTCGACAGTGCAGTGGCGGTCCTAGAGGGAGCTAAAGTCTCTCCCTTTCCCTAGAGAAGATACCGCCAGGCTCCTCCGGGTGCTTCTCAGCTGAGAGGACGTTCTGGTGGGCGAGATGACAATGGGCTCTTGAGCTCTCTCTCGTCCTCCTCCCGTCCTATCTCCGTCTCTGGCATCCGTGGATAGGAAGGGAAAACAAAAGCAGAGCGAGGCCCCGCCTCAGCCTCGTCACATCTCCTCAGCGGATGAGCCATTGGATCCTCTCCGCCCACCCGTCAACACAACCCGAAGTATAAAGAAGACATCTTCAGAGTCTTCAGCAGCTTCGACTCAAGTGGCGGGCCCACCGCCACAAGGCTCAGCCCGTCTGCAGAGTCAAGATAACTGTGCAGAGCAATAATATTCTACGGCGCCTTCGGTCGTCGCTAGGGCCAGTCTTCAGTGTAATCACAAAGGCAAGGCTAAGGAGCAGGACAACAAACATATTCCCCGGTCCGCTCCTCAACAAAACCTGTCGCCACCGTGGTTAAGGCATCAAACTGCGCACACATCTTCGGACGCCAGCACCAGCCTACCGATTCCTCGTAGGCTCCTGTCGCCACCGTGGTTAAGGCATCAAACTGCGCACACGTCTTCGGACGCCAGCACCAGCCTACCGATTCCTCGTAGGCTCCTGTCGCCACTGCGGGTAAGGCACCAAACTGTGCACACGTCTTCGAACGCCAGTCCCAGTATCTCAACATACCAGGAATTGCCGCTCGAGGTAATCGAGAAGGCGATCAACGCCACCTTCCAGATACAACAAGCGAAAGGCGCCTGGATCGAGATTCGGGCGAAGAAAAGTCATCGACCTTGCCCTGCAAAGGCACCAGCTCGGAGATATCCTCACCAGGATTTATCAACTTCGGCTCCAGCACCTCTCCCTCCTACTTTCTTGGAGACCACTATTGCCAAGAGACAAGAGAAAAATAGGAGGAAGAACCTTAGAATTCGGCTCAAGAAACAAGCTGAACAAGCAGCCGCCCTACAGTCGCCAGCCGAGCCAACACCTCTCCAAAGGCTCCAGCAGCTCATTGACGACCTGGAGGAATACGTTCCTCCTCGTCCTACCGGAGCTCTCCCACTCGACAGCTATATCCCGTGGGAAGAAATGCAGAAACGAGCCCGCCTCAAAATTAGGTCCAAGAGATGATCCAAAAGCTCAAGAACGGCGAAAGGCTCTTAATCCCGGACGAGCTCTCCTTGTGCTATAAAGACAAGGAGATCACCATAGAGCAGCTAGAAGAAATGCTTCGGGCTGTACCTGCAACATGGTGGCCATTCCACCCCCTGATAACATCAATGCTTCTCGGCGAGGCGAGCCAGTGGCCTCCCGAACAAGGCAAAGGACAACTGCGCCGCTCGGGCTACAGCCAGCTCCTGAACACACAGGCCGTGGCCGAGGTCGTGGTCGGGGACGCGGTAGAGGCCGTGGGAGAACTCCTGAGTTACCCCTCTCTCCGTCCACCTTCGACCCGGAGCAAATCATCCTCTTTCAAGGAGAGGAACCGCTCCCATTCCGGAAGTAGAGATTCGGAGCGGACCCGATATCTTCAACCCTTCCGGCATCGAACATGCTACTGCCAGCCTCCCATCCCCTGCGCCAGTACCGGCCTCTACGGTAGAGCAAGCGGGACCATCCGGTAAGGACGAGCCAACCCGCCAGTCACCCTTAGAAGAGCCATCATTGGCATCCCTGTTCCAGGAGCCCACCGACGATCAAAGTCAGTCTGATCCCGATGGTAAGGGCAAGGCAGTGCAACTTCCTGACGGGGAATAGCACGGCAGCTCACAGAAGGCTCAGCCTAGCATACTACCCTCTCTCGAGGATGCTCGAGTCTGAGCCGACCGGAAAGTCCTCCACCAGATGAAGCGCTTCCCTGCCAGTGTTTCAATTTGGGAAGCCATCGCTTGGAGTAAAGACCTAAGGGAAACTCTTATCAAAATACTCCAAGAGCCGGAAGTCTATGAAGCACATGCCGCGGAAATGAAGGCGGCTGCCTATGGAGCCTTCACGGCCGCCATCTCCTTCACGGAGAAAGACATGCTGCTTTCCCCTCCGTGCCACAACCGTCCTCTCTACATGAAGGGGAAGGTCAATGGGCATGATGTAAATCGAATTTTGGTAGACGCTGGTGCTACTGTTAACATCATGCCACTCAAGACATTCAAGGCTCTATATCTGACCCCGTACCTCCAGAGGGTTTAGGCGGTCAAGATATCTGGCTTCAACCAAAACACCGAGGACGTCCTCGGTCGGGTGGACGTCGACCTAGTGCTCGATGATTTCACCTCTAAGGCAACATTCTACATCATCGAATCCAACACATCTTATAAGATGCTACTGGGCAGACCTTTGCTCCACGAAAATTGGGTCGTCCCGTCAACTCTCCACCAATGCATCAAGTATGCCGAGGATGGGGAGCAACATACGGTCTTTGCAGACCTATCGCGGTTCACACCAGCAGAATGCAACCTGGCCGACGCCGCGCTCTACTTCAAGGGGATTAGTCCCCACCCCATGATTAAGAGCAAAAGCAACGGTTGGCTTTCAGAGGAAGACGATGATGATCTCTTCTCTGTTGACGAGGAAAAGGCTAAGCTTCATCGGCTGCGCCTCGGCTCCAAGTCAACCCCAGATCACCCTGAGAGGCGCCAGATCGACTTCGAGGCTAATCTTATTAGCCGAGCTATCGGCAAGAGCATATGCTTGCCACCAGACTACATCCAGCTCCCATGTGCATCCGAGAATCATAGCGTCGAGTCACTGACAACATTCATTGTCACCTTCAAGCGACAGCGTCGAAACAAGAAGAAGGCCAACAGGGACAAACCTATTGTCTTCTATAAGGAAGACGTGGTCCCTCAAGCCCCACCAGATGACGACTTCAACTGGTCCAGGCAAGCTGATGATGCCCTGAAGCAGTTCAGGTGTGGGCCGATCTGTCGCCGCATATTCAAGAAATGTGTCTGAAGTAACACATTCCCATGTGGCAAACTTCTGCACAATAAAGACATTTCCGTCAGCTGTGGACTCCTTCCCAGATTCGGGGGCAACCCCCGTCCTTCCATAAGGATATATACCAGGGGACTTGGCTACGACCAGGACCCAGACTTTCGCGTCTACCACGCAGTCAACGTCGTAGGCCTGGCACAACCAACCGATGACAGTGCTAGAGTCGAAGCCAAATTCGACACCTCCGGGGATGAGGAAGAGGAAATTCTGATCCCGATCTCCGTCAAAGCTGGAACTTTGGCTCAAGCCGTCAAGGAACCCTCCTCGCCTCCCTACCAAGACAAGGGGGCCGAAGAAGCTCCTCTGGTCTCTCAGCCAGTCGAGCGACCCAGTTCAACAAACCTTCCTGAGGGGGGGGGATATCACTGGTCCTAACTATGAAGGATTGTTAGCTTCGCCAGGCAACCCCGGGGAGATCTCAGCAGCCACAGTTGACAACTGCTGGCCAGGAACCGGCGGTCCAGATCAATCCTCCATGGATACCAGCAACAACCACTCTCCAGTCCCTTCAACGTCAACCAGTGGCTTCGAGAACCAAGAAATACAAGAAGCCGACACAGATAATGAGGATTTCATTGATTTCCAACCTGCTCCTCTCAAGCTGGAAGACGGCGGCCAGGCGACCGTGGATGAGCTCGTGGAGATCAACCTGGGCGAAGAAGAAGCCCCTCAACCTACATTCGTCAGTGCTCTCCTCACCGAGGCAGAAAGGCAAGACTACAAGCAACTCCTGCTCGAATACAAAGACTGCTTTGCCTGGACATACAAGGAGATGCCAGGGCTAGACCCCTCCATAGCGGAGAATAACCTAGCCATTTCTCCCTCAGTTGCTCCGGTCAAGCAACCACAGCGGCTCATGCCCCATGAGCTGGAGCTCCAGGTTTCAGCCAAAGTCCATAAAATGGCGGAGGTCGACTTCGTCGAGCCATATATGTACCCAATTTGGCTCGCCAACATAGTCCCAGTCAAGAAGAAGAATGGCCAGGTCCGCATCTGCGTCGACTTCCGGGACCTCAACTAGGCCTGTCCGAAGGACGACTTCCCAGTCCCCATCACAGAAATGATGGTTGATATGACCACCGGTCATGAAGCCTTGTCTTTCATGGATGGGTCATCCGGTTACAATCAAATCCGGATGTCCCTTAAAGACAAGAACCATACAGCCTTCAAATCCCCCAAGGGGATTTTCAATTACAAGCGCATGCCCTTTGGTTTGAAGAATGCCGGCGCTACTTACCAAAGAGCCATGACCAAAATATTCGACGAGATGCTGCACAAGACCGTCAAATGCTATGTCAATGACCTCATCGTCAAAACTAAGAGGCGCGAAGACCATTTGCGCGACCTCCGCCAAGTCTTCGAGTGTCTCCGACAATATGGGCTCAAGATGAACCCCATGAAATGCGCCTTTGGCGTATCCAACGGAAAATTTCTCGGCTTCATCGTCAGGTACCGAGGAATCGAGGTGGATCCCAGCAAGATCAAGGCAATCCGGGAGCTTCCACCACCCAGCAACATCACCGAGCTTAGGTCCTTCCAAGGGAGGCTGGCCTATATTCGGAGGTTTATCTCTAACCTCTCCGGTCGATGCGCGCCTTTCAACAAGCTGATGAAGAAAGACGCCCCGTTCACATGGGACTCAGAATGCCAGGCGACTTTCGAGCAAATCAAGGAGTACCTCCTTACTCCCCCAGTTCTGGGGGCACCGATCAAGGGTAAACCCCTCATTCTTTATATTGCTGCCATGGACGCTTCGCTAGGAGCTCTGCTGGCGCAAATCAATGAGGAAGGTAAAGAGCAGCCCCTCTATTACCTCAGCCGGAAGCTAATCGGTGCCGAGTACGACTACTCGCATATGGAGAAGGTTTGCTTGGCATTGGTGTTTGCAGTTAAGAAGCTACGACATTACCTCCTGTCCCATCAAGTCGAGCTTCTATCCAAGCACGACCCTCTGAAGTATCTCCTTCGGCAACCTATCCTCTCAGGTAGACTGGGGAGGTGGGCTCTCCTGCTGATGGAGTATGACATTACTTATGTCCCCAGGAAAGTAATCAAGGACAAGGTATGGCTGAATTCTTGGCAGCCCATCCAGTGCCAGACAACGCACCCTTCAACTCGGAGCTCCCGGATGAGGAGTCCCTTGCTGCTCAATCACAACAACCAGTTGAACAGAGCGGAGATGTCTTGCATTACTGGCAACAGAGCGCTCTCACAACCAACGTGCCTTGCTGGGAGCTCTACTTCGATGGCGCTTCCCGAGAGATTACCCGGAGCAACCAGGATCCAGCCACCATGGCAAGTGCTGGCATTGTTTTCCTGACTCCTCAGGGGGAGTTTTGTACAACTCATGTGCCCTCATGAAGTCCCTGACCAACAATGAAGCCGAGTATGAATCTATACTCATTGGGCTCCAGATGGCTCTCCACATGGGCATTAAATGTCTCAAAGCCTACGGGAACTCTCAGATGATAGTCCGGCAGGTCCTTAGCATCTATGACGTGCGGAAGCCAGAGTTGGTTCCGTACCATACCGCCATCACCAGACTAACCCAGAAATTCTATTTCTTGGAAATAGATCATATCCCCAGAATCAGCAACGCTCAGGCAAATGCCTTAGCAAAATTGGCCGCGGCCATCAAGCTCCCGCCCGAGGGCGAGGTCGACATCGTCATCAAACACAGAAGGTTGGTGCCGAGCTCACTTGAAGGCAACACCGATCTCACTATCTACGAGGTCCACGACCTTGACCAGAACATGCCTCCAGAAGAAGATGATTGGCGTGCACCCATCATGAAATTCAAGAAAGGGTGGCTTCCCCCTGACCAAGCTCAAAGGGTCCAGCTACTTCGCCGAGCAATCTCATACGAGTTGATTGGCGACTCCTTGTATCAGCTCATCCACGAGAAGGAAAAGTCAATTCTCCTGAGATGTGTCTCCCTCGCCGAGGCTGAAGCCGTCATGCAGGAGATCCACTCTGGGTTGTGCGGCGCGCACCAGGCCAGAGACTGAATGAAGCACAGTATCAAGCTCAAGGGTTTTTATTGGCCAACCATGTACACGGATTGTGTCTAGTATCCCCTTACATGCCATCAATGCCAAGCCTTTGGCCCAGTACCCAGGAGACCTCCTAATCCATTGCGTCCTACAGCCCCCACCTGGCCATTCGCTGAGTGGGGCATGGACATCGCGGGGCCTTTCCTGCCATCTTTCAAGGGTCATAAATACATCTTTGCCGCCACTGACTATTTCTCTCGCTGGGCGGAGGCTCTCCCTTTGCGAGAAGTCACCGGGGAAATCGTTGCTAGATTCGTCCGACACAACATCATATACCGATTCGGTACTCCCAGCCACATAGTGTCCGACAACGGGACACCATTCAAGAATAAGGATGTATACCAGTTAGCGGCCAAATTCCACATCGACTAGTGAACCTCTTCGGTCTACAACCCTCAGGCCAATGGCTTGGCGGAAGCCTTCAACAGAACCCTCTGCAAGCTCCTGGCTAAGATTGTTAGCCACCGGAAACACGATTGGGGAGAGAAGGTCTTTGAAGCATTATGGGCCTATCGGACGGTCTACAAAACCTCCACGGGGTACTCGCCTTTCTCCCTTGCTTACAGGACAGAAGTAGTCATCCCCATCGAAATCCAGTTAGCTTCTTGGCACGTGGCGGTTCACACCGGCCTTGCCGGCCCCGATGAAAGTGAGTACCAGAGAAGGCTAGAAGAGCTCGTCGATCTAGAAGGCAGGCGGCTCGAAGCCTACAAACACCTGCAAGTATACCAGGCCCGCATGGCCTGTGCCTATGATAAGCTCGTCAACCAGCGAGCCTTCAAGCATGGCGACCTTATCATGATCAAGGAAAAGGAAGTCATGGCAGTGCGCTCCAGTGGAAAACTACAGCCAAATTGGCGAGGTCTGTATATTATCCAGAATGTCTACGAGGGTGGGGCTTACACGGTTGTCGATCACAAAGGTCATAGACCGTTCCCGCCTCTCAACGGCAAACATATGAAGCTATATTATACGCCGGAACAAGAGTTCGCGCGCCAGCCAGACTAAGGTGCACGTCCCAGCTACCACCAGTGAGGCCAGTCCTTCCCCAAGAAGGATCTAACCGGCTAGTCCTCCCAGTCTTCAATTCCCAGTCAAGCAGTTGGCCCAGCTCCCCAGAACAGTCACCGGGCATCCGCAGGGACTAATCCCCTGCCCTCGTTCCCGTCACCACGAGAGCATGAGCACTTCTGCACCGGCACCAGTCTAGCCGTCAGGCTCCTAGGTAAGTCAAAAAAAAAAACAAAAAAATGGGGTTAAAAATGGAGATGCCTTGGCAGACCAAGTCATCCTCACCGCCAACGGGCGACTGGGGGCAAAAAGGCCAGCAACCCGGCTAAGGTGAAAACCCAAAAGGGCACCTCAGGCAAAATTGGGAAACCCCTCGACGTGAAAACCCATAAGGGCGCGTCGGAAAAAGCTAAAGGGGGTCGACTCTAGCGAAAACCCGAAAGGGCGGTAGAGCTGATAACGAGAAAATCTTCCTCTCCCCACCGGTCAGAACGGCCTTCCACCCGCTCCTCGATGAGCTGTTAGCCTCACCCAGAACCAGTCTTCAATCAACTTACACTGCTAGAGCACAAACCCTATAATTCCCAGTTGGCCTCGCACTACACTCACTCAGTTTGGCCAACCATCGGCCCTCGCTTCGACACCGCAGTCAAGCTCCTAGTCACCATCCCAGTAGACCTATGTCCAAGCATATCCCCAGACACTTGTCATTCTATGCCACTCCATCCTATATCCCCTGCAAATCCAGAGCCTTCAAGCTTTGTCATGACCCCAGTTCTCTCCTACAATCCCTGATCCACCAGCTATAACCCCAGTCACATTCTGTCGCCACAGAGTGGCCCTCAGCACCATAACGTGACGATTTCCAAAAGCTTTTGCTAAAGGCGGAACAATATCCACTCATCTACGGTCTACAGTTCCAGGTTACGTCCCCTGACAACGGAATGCTATGGATGCCAATTCCTAAAAAAAAAAGAGAACAAACAAACAATGGGGTTAAAAAATAGAGATACCCTGGCGGACCCGGCCGTCCTCATTACAAAGAGACGACTGTGGGCAAAAAATTGCCACCAACCCAACTGAGGTGAAAACCCGAAAGGGCGTCTCAGGCAAAATCGGGTAACCCCTCGATGTGAAAACCAATGAAGGCACACCGAAAAAAGCAAAAGGGGGCCAGCTCTGGTGAAAACCCGTAGGGGCGGTAGAGCTGGTAAAGAGAAAAAAAAACTCTCTCTCCCTTTCTACTCTTCACTAACGAAAGCCGTCAACCGCGACACCTCGCTGACGGCCACCTTCACGTCACTCCATGACAATGGTGGCCACTACACCCCCGAGGGTCGGTCATCACCAATTCCAGTCCCAGTTTCAGCTACAACGCCTTCACAGGTCATCCGCCAGCTTCCAGTTCCAGTTTCGGCTACAATGCCTTCACAGGCTAGCCGCCCAGCTTCCGGTCTCGGTTTCGGCTACAACGCCTTCACAGGCTAGCCGCCAGCTTCCAATTCCAATTTTGGCTACAACGCCTTCACAGGCTAGCCGCCCAGCTTCCGATCCCAATTTTGGCTACAATGCCTTCATAGGCCAGCCGGCCAACTCCAGTCTCCAGTTCCAATCTCCGGCTACAATGCCTTCATAGGCCAGCCGGCCAGCTCCAGTTTCCAGCTCCAGTTCTCGGCTACAATGCCTTCACAGGCCAGCCGCCCAGTTTCCAGTCCCAGTTTTGGCTAGAATGCCTTCACAGGCCAGTCGACAGCTTCCAGATCCATTTTCGGCTACAACGCCTTCACAGGCAGGCCAGCCGCCAGCTTCCAGTCCCAGTTTCGACTACAACACCTTCATAGGCCAACCGCCCAGCCTCCAGTCCCAGTTCCGGCTACAACGCCTTCACAGGCCAGCTGCCAGCTTCCAGCCCCAGTGTCGGCTACAACGCCTTCACAGGCCAGCCGTCGGCTCACAGTTCCAGTCCCAGCTACAAGGCCTTCACAGGCTAGCCGCCAGTTCCAGCTCCCAGCTATCGCACCTTTCCAGGTCACCAGCTGGCTTCAACTCCAGTCCCCATTTCCAGTCACAGTCCCAGCTTCAATTTCCAGTCCTTCTCCCAGTCCCGGTCTTGGTTGCCATGTCTTCCTAGGCCACCCAGCCAGCTCAATCTCAGCTTCCCAGACACATGCAAATCGCATCTTTTGGCTAACGGCATAACGCTAGCCAATACTCCACCATCCAGTTTAGGGTCAATACACCCTCCAGAATCACCTCTACAACCCTAAACCACGTAAACTGCCCCGTTCTTGTGGGCCTAAGTTGGTTCCCTAGCATGCGGGCTTTCATCCCACAAGAGGATTGGCCCCCACATATAGCCTTTTCTTTCCTCCACTACATAGTACTCAGCCTCCAATTTCTAACATCGGGTTCCCTGAACCTGATCCCTGTTGTTCCCTACCACTCATGTCGGTGTATCGTAGAATGAACAAGCACGACTAACAATAAGTGGTCGCCAGTTCACACACACCACTCCATTCCAGCGAGAAGGGGAGGGAACAACCCAGTAAGCAAAAGATCTGGAGTTTGTCATTAATACTCTGTAAAAGGAGCCCAAGACATGCCCTTGGGGCGACAAGTCCATACACTCCAGATATCAAAAAAAGGAAAAGAGAAAGATACAATCAAGTCTCAGACTCAGTCCCCTCTAGCGCTGCAAGGTGAGAGTCCGCAGCTGTAAGCTCCGCCTCCAAGGTGGACAAGAGCTGGGCACTAGCTCCGACTATCGTCTCGGCCGCCTGCCACTCACCTCGGACGCGCTCAGCGACTGCATGCTGGTCCTCCCAGCCCTCAGCTGTGCGGCTCGCTCCTGAGATGCCAACGCAGTCGCCTCGGCGTGACTCCTCTGCTCAGCTACGGCTGACACAAGCTGAGCCAGCTGCTCCTGCGCCTCTCGGATCATCGCTAGCCTCCGTGCCCTCTGCTCCTGATCCTTGTGGAGTCGCAAGTACTCAGCCCAGATCCCAGCTAACCCGGACATCTAGAGCTCACGTGGGAAGCCAAGCACGTGGTAGCCCTGGGTGCACTCTTGCAGCCGCTGCCTCAGAGCCTCTGGAGAAGGAAGAGGGTCGCTCTGTGAGTAGCCTCGTGCCCACTGGAGCAAGTCTGCACATGCACTCGCCTCTAGCAATGGCTTTGGGGGAGAAACAGATGTGGGCCACTCGACCCCTAAATCCAGGGAGAGGTCTCCGGACGTGGCCAGCACTCCAGTGGAACCTACATAGTTCCGACAAACACCAAAGGGGGTGAGCAATACACGTAAGACTTCCTTTGACAGATAAGGTGAAAAACTTGAGAAAAAAGGAAAGGCAAGCCTTGACTCCTTACCTTAAGCAAGTCCAGCAATCCCTGTGGCATCATCAGCCAGGGTCGGGGAGGGCAACCGCTCCTCCGCCTCAACAGCATCACCGGCCGGGGTCGGAGAGGGCAGTGATTCCTCAATCGTCCGATCGTCCCCAGCAAGCATGGGTGGGGCAGGGGGCTCCTCCTGCCTGACCTTGTCCGGAGCTGACGCGCGCTCCTCCCCAGACTCTGACGCTACGGGCAACCCAAGAACGTCAGCACTCTGGCATGTAAAGCTAACAAGCACCAAATGAGGACGAGAAGAACCACCGCATACCTCCAGAAGTGGTCCCCGTCGGAACCTTCCTACTAGCAGAAACCCCGAAGGATGAAGAGCTCAAGCTAGAACCCTCCTCTGTATCCATCTCCAAGCTGCCATCGTCCGGAGAGCTCGACGAAGCCCCCGATGAACTCCCAGAGGTGGCCGAACCGGAGGCTCGTGCAAGCCAACAAAGCAAACAAGGTCACTACACGACCCGGCTTTATACAAGGGCGTTTCTCCAGTTAAGAGTTGCAAACAGAAAACTCATCGGCCAGAGCACTCCCCTCCGAAACCTTTTCAATGTCGACAATCTCCTCGTTGCCCTCAACTGGAGCCACTTCAGCGGGCCCCTCTTCCATTTCAGACTTATCACGGGGTAGCTCACCTTCTTCTATAGGTGAAGGAGCACCTGTAAACAATGCCAACATGATCTCAGCACTAGAAGACAATCAACACAAGGGGCTTAACAAAAAGTGATTGAGTCCCCAGCTACATACCTGCGGGTCCCATGCTCGAAGACCCGACCAGCCCCACAATACAAGCCGACACCACGGCTGGCAGGGAAACTTGCTCCACCCCTGCCAACAGCTGTGGTAATAGGCTAGACGCTTCCTCAGCCATGGACGACATTGAAGCACTCCTCCCTTCAGGCTCCCCCTCAAAGGAGGGAAGGGACACTGAAGGGCCAGTACAGACCAGCTCCTGAATCATCTCTAGAGTGGCGGCTGGATCCTCACCTGGCAAATAGCAACATAAAACCAGTTAGCGTCTGCAGCCCAACAGTTGTTCAAGCGCGAGGGCAATCCCCTCTGTAGCAGTTCAATACTTACTCAAGCCATCCTGGGTCGCTGCGGGCTCCTGCCCGTCAACAGATAGGGGCACCTCGCCTCACATCTCGGAGGGAGCGGCAGTCTCTGATGCCCCGGCCACCTCTGTATAACACCGACAACTATGTCAACTCCCAGAATCAAGTACAGCCATAAACACAACATGCTCGGTCTCAGAGTGGTTTACCTGGCTGGGCATCCTTTGAAACCTTCAACGACTCAAAATCGGGAAAGGTCTCAACATTGGGGGCAGTTTCGTCCATCAGACAAAGCAGCCCCTCCATATCTATCTCATAATTGACCCCGTCGTCAGGTAGTGGGTCGACTTCCTGAGGTGGCGGGAAGGCCGCGTCAGCCCCGGCCTCTAGTGGCGCTGTGACAGGCAAATCCAATTATACAGGGTTAGCCGATCATAGAGACTCAATCAATATAAAACAAGCAAGCGGATATAGCACTTACTCGGAGCTGGTTCCACCTCAATGTTTTCCCTGACAGTGGGTCCCCGAGAGGACTCTCCAGCCTCCCTGACTCCGGTCTCTACCCGGGGGCATTTTCACCGGGGTTGGAGGGCCCCGTCACCATCCCCGGAAGACGTCCCCGTGGAGGGGTGATCCCTGTCCGCCACAGAACCTGCCAATAAACACAACCACACAAGATGTCTTAGCCACGTACCCTAGGAAACAACGAAGCAGGGATAACAGGCTAACAAAGAGGTCTTACCTGAAGCCACAAAGGGGGTCAGCGGCAGAGGAACCAACTGCTCCGGCTTCAAGCCCACGACCTGTGCGGCCTTCGTGACCGCTTCCTTCACGTCACTTAGGGTGCAGGCCCACTCGATGAGGGACACGAGCTCCACGGGTCCAGCTGACCAACCGCATGGGCGATATGGCGCCTCAAGTTGTCAATCGCCGTCTCTGCAAAGCTCCCCTCAAGGAGCACTCGGTCCAGTGAGCCCCTCTGCTCGAACCTGCAATCAGCCAGAAACTGGGTCCACCAAGTCTTCGGTGCCTTGGGTCGAGGCGCCCCACCTCTAGTACTTACAGTCATCGACCGTGCCTGCCTGAGGGGCTTCAGTGCCCCGTTGCCTCTTCGCCCTGTAGACAGTGATCCTCGGCTCCCCCAGGGCGCCTGCTGTGCCAGCCGCTCCACCTCCTGGCGGATCCGAGAGAAGCGAGTCCGCAGGTACCCGTCGTCTAGTGCAATGAGGGGCAGATCCTCCCTTAAGAGACGGATCTCATCGACTTTTTGGATCACTGAGGCCTTCTGCTGATACTGGTGACTGTGCTCGAACCACCACCTGGCATAGTGGACGTCGAACCGTCCCCTACGTCCCGGTACAGGCGTCGGCAATCGCTCCGGCTCTCGGCGACAGTAGAAGTCCCACCACGCCGCAGTAACCAAATGTGTGTCCCGGCCTCTGTACTGTCGACCCGCCAAAGGGAACTCCTGGTTCGGCGGGATTCCCTGGTCGTACCCGAAGTTTCAAGCAAACCTGTGCGGGTAGTACGGCTCTAGGTAGCTCGTCACGGACTGGTGTAGAGGCAGCACCGCTGGCTGGGTGCTCATCACCCACTATGTGTACAATGTCGCATCCGGCTCCTACTGGTAAGGAAGGGCATAGGCCGCCCCACCATTCGAAGGCACCAAAATCAGGTGGGAGTCCCTGGTGGCACCATCAAAGGAAATTCCCTCCTCGCCCCTACCAGGCAAGTAGCACAAGACCCTCCTGGCTTCCTCCAACTGTACGACTGCGTCACCGTCCGACTGCCCGGTGAAGCTAAATAATAATGGTGCTGCCTGGTTCGCCACGGACCCACGAGACACCAACCCTGGAAATAGTAGGCCAGCCCCACACACTGAGGTAGTGGGTCGGCAGAAGTAGACTCCGCTCACGTGGCACCGGGTGCGTCGCCAGTACCCCCAGCCCCTGGTAAACATTAGCCAGAGCCGCCGGGGCTGAGGCCAGCCTCCGTCCCTCCATTAGTTGGCACGCAGGCCACAACAGCTCCACCCTCAGCTGGCCGTCTTCCCCATGTGGGACCACGAACGTTGCCAACCAGTATGCCAAGTACGCGGCCAGGTGGGTCACGTCCGACAGTCTATGGGGGTTCCACCCCTCCTGTGGTGCGTAGATGTACCTTGTGTATGTTTGAAAACATAGCTCCACCTCTGTGTACACCTCCTAGGGGGTCTGGTCTCTCGTAAACTCCTAGTGAAAGCAAAAGGGTCCATTGTAGAAGTGGCGGACCCATGAGTTCAGTGGCACCCTAGGAGTCTGCGTTGCTCTCTCTCTCCCGGCCAGGGCTAAGTCCCTCCAGGTCTTCAGCAAATACCGGTAGCTGTAAGAAAGACGGTATCTCCCATGTCCATTGGTATGGCTACGATGAAAGTCATCCAGCATTACCTCCTCGTACCCCTCGCCACTGATCGGCAACTCGGAGATCCTGTATAGAGACCACAAGTCTAACGAAGTCTCTCCCTCAGCCGTCGCCATGATATTCCACCTGCGGTTGAAGTGCTCTGCCAATGCCTGTAGAAGCTCCGTATAGCAGGGGTACTCGTACAAAGCCGCGGTCACAGCATATCTGATACCAGCTCAGTCTAGTATCACCCGGTAGTGGTGTACTATGCCCATCAACCACTTAGTAGCTCCCTGGCGGTATCTATGTGATGAAATCATCGCCCAGCGGCCATACCAGCTAACAGCACTCTGTCACAAGATCTCGGATAGAAGGCTATGGTCGTCATATCCTTCCGTGGTATACTCCAGCCCTGATGGCACCAGTGCTAACCCTAGACTGCCCTCTGTCTCTACTCGGTGGTGTTCGTGCAAATCCCAGGAAGCGGGGCCCATCACTCTAGCGCGGACTCCGAACTGATCTGCTCTGCTGAAGAAGCCTGGGCACTCAGTACTAGGAAACTGACACTGTCTCTAGTAGTCCCAGGAGAAACTCAGAAAGCCGCAGAGGATGATTCCGTGCAAACTATCTCGGCCCACCAAGATCACCCGCTCTAGTCGGCGACGGGCTCCAGCAACCCGAGAGTCACTCTCCTCTATGCCTCGTGGGACAAAGCGCCTGATGAACTCGAACAAGTGACGGTCTAGAGGGAACTCCACTGGGTAGCCACCGCTGCGATCATAAGTGTAAAGCCCACCCGCCTCCGACGCGCGGGCAAACTCCACAGCCCCAACTCCGCTGCCGTGCTCACCAACGGGGCCCTTGCCACAACTGTGTGCCCCCAGTCGAGCTACTCCACATTAGCCACAGTGATGACTGGCGGGCCCAAAGGGGGCATGAGCCGCTCGGTCCTCCTCACCCAGTAGTCCTCTTCCCGGACCACACGCCTCGGGACCCTCTCGTCCCTACCGAATTGTGCCATAGCTGCAAGACAGAACACCGAAAATGGTCAGCACGCCAGAAATTCAACACATACAATACAATAAAGCCAAAGCACATGAAGCGTCAAAATACAACTATAACAACTCAGAAGGAGAGGTTCACGAGCCGTACGCCCTCGTCTCCACCTCTGACGCATGAACCATGGGGGGCATTTATTGTATCCGGACAATTTCCCCAGCAAAATACCCAGAAATAGGAGTTCGGGAATTTCCTCGAACACCTTCAAGGTTTAGGCTACTCGGCCCCTCCGACAACCCAGTGGGCCTGACCAACGGCCCCGACCCACTAGCTGAGGTATACATCGGCGTCAACAATCAATCGGGACCACTCCTGACCCCTAAGTTGCAGACTTTGCCCATATTCTACATGACCACCTGGGCCAACCCGGGGGCGCCCCGACTACAAGCCACGCCACATGGAACCCAGTGAAAAGGCCAGGGGCCTACCCCGGGACGCCCTCCTTCAACCCTCCAAGGTCAAAGGGAGATCCAAATAGGTCAACCACAGGTTTGAGAGGCCCGCAGCACGTGTGTACGACTCACACATGTGTGTCCGACATTCTGCCGAACACCTTGTGGGCGCACATGTCCCTTCTACACCAACCCACGGACCACCTCGTGGTTTCAGTGCACTAATTGGGTCCTACAATGACCCCCCAACAAGTCGGGCCCCCCCGACCCTCAGACACGTGGCAATGAGCCACTTAACTTTAGCTCTCGGACCAACCTGAGGCTACCCTGCCAACCCACCGTACAATGTGGCACGTAGCACGAGGCTAAGCCCGTATGCCCAAGGTGCCTCCTCCCAGCCCCTATGGACTTCTACCCTCGGCCCTAGGCCAAATCCAAGGCCTGTCGATCACCTACGTGGCCCGTTCGGCAACTCGGGGTGTGTCGGGCATTTGCCCGAACACCTTGCGAGCGGCTATTACGACTCGAAGGACAACGGCCCCCATGGGCCCATCCCAGTTCCCGGAGCTTAATGTCCGTCAAAGGACACGTACAGAAGACACAAGGAGACCCTGGTGGCCATCCCTCGGGGTCACGACTGGCCCCGGGGCGTGGCCGTACGTCCCCGGGGAAGGCGAGCTCCCCGGGGGTCGCGCCCTCTCTCCAGCCCGGTGGTCCCATGACCCCGCTCAGCCTTAGTTCATCTAGTTTATGGTCCTACGACGTGGTTCGTGTGCCATACCAGTTCGAGAAGTTGACACGTGGACGCGGGAGCGCAAAGCGACATCACGAGGGAATTCCTCAAGTCAACGCGCACAAGCTTCCACGTATCCTCCCTGCACAACTGTCCTTTTCTTCTTAGTCAATTTAGGAAGAAAATAGGCCAAAAAATCAAATTTTATAGAGGTGGGGCCACCCTCTCTCTCCCCCTCAATCCAGTCTGCCTAAACCCCCCTGGGGAGGGGTTTAGGCGGACCAGCCTGGGAAAAAATTTTTAAAAATAAAAAAAGGGGACCCATTTGGTCCGCCCAAACCCCATCCAATTAAAAAAAAGAATTTTACCCCTCCAAAGAGGGGTTTAGGCGGACCAGACCAGCCCATGGGGCTGGTCCGCCTAAAACCCCCTAGAGGAGGGGTTTAGGTGGACCAGACCAGCCCCTTGGGCTAGTCCGCCTAAACCCCATCCCCGACTCCGTTACACACACAAAAACACACACAAAAAATACAAAAAAATAAAATAAAATGCTACTGTTTAGGGGTTTACCCGGACCAAGTTGAACCCTCAACTTGGTCCGCCTAAACCCCTCCCTCCACCCCTTCAAATTCCTATAAATTCCCCCCCTTAGAAGCTCAAGCAGCAAGAAGAACAAGAAGGATGGCAACAACGGCAATAGCAGGAACGAACACCCCCGACCTAATTATCGCACCCTCGGACTCCCGAGGCCCTCGGCAAGGGTCGGGGACGCGAGAAGACAAGTGCGCGCGCGGTTGACTTGCTAGTCGGCTCACACACGCCGAGGGTATGTCACGTGTACTCCCCTTACATGGTGTTTAGCCATCTCATATCAAGACCATCCCCGTTGCACGTAAGGCGACTATGCCGATGGCAAACACACCCGCATCCCGGGTACGTCAACTCACAACGGTGATGAGGTGCACTCCATAATACCGTGCCAGACCCCGACACGGAACCGCTTGCCCACCGTTCACCTCCCAGCCGGTCGTTGGCCCCTCAGACTAACAACACGAGTCCAGTCAGACCTCTAGCTCGGGAATCATAGTCCCGGGGCCGACCTTGACTCTCCAGCATGATGACACTCACCGTCCGAGACACGGACCCGACCGCTCACCTCGAGTCGCGTCCGTCCTCCGCCAAGAGCCAGTCCGTGCCCGCTTTGGCACCCAAGGCAGTCAGGCCCACACCAATCCCCCTGTAAAGGGATCCTGTAAAACACGTGGATATCCGCCTCATCACGCAATGACCCGGGGACCGACCCACGTGTTGGAATTGTCTTGTGGCTTGCGCCAATTGTACTTTGGCCACTTAGGCCCATTTTGTAAGGCCCATGCGGCCCATCATAAAGCCAGTGAAATATAAGCGCCCGCATTCGGGCCCCCAGCTCCCTACCTACACCTTTCGACATATGTGCCCGACACCCTTATCCTAGTAGACATCACCCAGTCGAAAGCGCACCCACAGCTGCGAAACGCTCTTAGCCCTCTACCCACGGCTTCAGACACATATACAGACTTTTCTTCAGCATAGAACGAAGGTGTTCGGATTCAATCCGATGTAAATAAACATAGGTTGCTTGCGGCTGGTGGGGAAAGACGTCCAGTACACGACACCCACAATCGCCTACGCACTCGCACCCATGGAATCCCTTTTCTCCACGTGTCGCCCGATCGCCCGAGCCCACATGCCGCGCCCTGGTGGCGCTTCCCCGGTCTACCGTTGGTTCCATGGGTGATTGTCGAGAAATCGACTGGCACGCTCGCACCCTTTTCGGTTAATCCGTAACCCTAACATTCCCTTGCCATTCGACCCCTTTCGACTTTCCGTAAAAGGAGAGTGCTCGATACCGCCGTGAGAGGCATGCAACTGTAAGGAGGATACCTGAGATACTTCAAACTCCCGTATTTTACTTCCCCGCTGTATCCCTTCCTTCACCCCGGTCATTCGGCATAAAAAAATGCGCAACAACACTCTTCTTTCCCTCTTGTTTCTTCCTTCCCAAGTCTCCCCGAAGCCCCCTCTCGAAGTTTCCTTCTTCGCTCTCTCTCTTCTCTGGCACCCTTTTTCTTTTGTTCTCTCGCCGCCTTCTCTTTTTTTCTCTTGGAGTCTTCCAGGTTTCTTGTTCGAGACGAAGGCCTCTTATAGATGGGAAGGAGGGAAAGGCTTAATCCGGCGTGAGCTTTCGCGTGTCGGAACGGCTGCCCCTGGAGCTTTTGCGCGCCGATTTAGCATGGCGCCGGATCAACATGGGCCACGCCGATTTAGAGCCCCTTTAACCCATTTCTTGCATCTTTTGGCCCATTTAGTTTGTCTAGGCCCAATTGTGTTTACTTTCTTCTTTTGTGAAGGTTGGCCAATCGACCGGCTTGTACTTGTTGTCCGGGCTGCTACTTGTTTCTTCGGGGATGATCCCGAACATTCTTCCGAGCTCTCGGGTCTTGCTTTAGCGGTTGTCCGTTGGAACCGAGCATCTTTTCTTTTCTTCTTTTTCTTTTGTCTCATCTTTTTGTTCGGCTTCCGCCATTCCTTTTTCTTTTCTTTCTTTTCTTTTCTTCTCTGTCGGCACAGGAGCACTCGATTAGAACTTAAGACCTGCAGAAGCAGAAGTTAAGAAAAATTAGGAATATTTTCAGTGTCAACAAATGCCCCCCACCTGCGGGTGTCGCGAAAGAGGGACAGGAGAGCGGGACCTGCTGGTGTAGTGCAAAGCCCGTTTGAAAATATTACATGTATCTTTTTATTATTCATTCTTTTTATTTATTCCATTTCCATTTATCATCATTCATTCATTTTTATTTCATCATTCATATTGTTATCTCTTTTTCTTTATAGCCTCATCCAAACACGCAGGCATTCATCATCCGCAAGCGTAGAATAGATATATATAGCATAGGTCCCCTATACCAGGGATAGGATAAGGACAACGCTCACGATTCACAGGCAGAGTGCGGCTCACGAAGTGCAACTAAGGGAGATGTGCATACGTAAGGGGACGCCGCGTAGAACATATGCATAGCATGAACCACAATCTACACCCAGGACTATTCTTCCATAGTGTGAAAGTGCAATTATATGGGTAGTGAACCCTAGACATAAGGACGTGCAGACGTTCTAAGTAACACTAGAGGATTACTTTATCACCTACACATACATTCGGGGCTCTCGGATTTTGGTAGCTTCGCACAACCCCCTTGTTTATTTCTTAATTTTGGATTTCACCGTTCGATGCGAGTTTCCTTATATGTCTCAATGGGGATTCCCGACTATTAGGATTCGTTCTTTATTATGATATCGTGGTAGATTTCACCATTTGATGCGAGTCTCCTCATATGTCTCAATGGAGATTCCCGGCTACTAGGATTCATCCTATATTATGGTTTTATGATGGATTTCACCATTTGACGCGAGTCTCCTCATGTGTCTCAATGGGGATTCTCGGCTACTAGGATTCATCCTTATTTTAATTGTGGAGTTTGCTGCACCATTTTCGCGCAAGTCTCCTCATTTGTTTCAGTGGGGATTCCCAGCTATTTGGATTCACATTCCACTTATCATTATCATCAATTTTTTTCTTTTTAAAGTGGGTAGGCAGCTTTTTCCTCACGGTCACCATTTACGCGAGTGTAGAGATTTGAGCATCTATGAAGTGTTAAGAAGAATTTACGACATCCCTATGGCTAAGGACCATTGCTCATATTGTGCGAAGTGTGAGAGTTTCGCCTAGGGTGTATCCTGTGAGTTGTGCCAGCAAAATAGCTATGACTCTTCCCCTGGCCGTATGCACTCACCAAGAATTGGCTTTTCATTCCTTAATGTGTGTCGTGATGCACACATATCCTGAACCAGGGCAGCGTTATTTGGCAAGGAAATACGGTCCTAGAAATTTGAAGAAAGTGTATTAATACTATATTACAAGCAAACATGCATGCGAGACAAGCAGGCAAGCAAAACATGTTATGATCATTTTCTTTCTTCTTCTTTTTCCTTTTTTCCCTTTTTTCTCTCATTTTTTCTCATTTTTTTTCTTTCTCTCTTTTTCTTTCTTTTTCTTTCTCTTCTTTTTCTCTTTTTTCTTTATAGGGCTTAGTAAGTACATCCGCAGGCCGACTATTTTGTAGATGGGTAGCTGATGCCACGGCAATGGAGAGAATGTGTCATATGTTATGGTGAATCCCTAGAGGGATCAAGGGTTGGTGTGAAACTAAAGGGGGTCTTTTCGTTCATTGGTTCAGATAGCAATTCCGGGCCAATGGTAAGGGGTTTGTCGGCTTAGACCGAAGGTCATGATTCCGAATGACTTGGCTTAGACGTAAGGTCGTGACGCCAAGGGAGAATATTTAACGGCTTAGACATAAAGTCATGACGCCGTACAACTTGGCTTAGGCGGAATGCCATGACGCCAAGGCATAATATTTACCGGCTTAGGCAAAAAGTCATGACGCCGGACAAGAATATTTAACTGCTTAGACATAAACTCATGACGCCGTACAACTTGACTTAGGCGGAAGGCCATGATGCCAAGGCAGAATGTCTACCGGCTTAGGCAGAAAGCCGTGAGGCCGGACAAGAGTATTTAACGGCTTAGACATAAAGTCATGACGCCGTACAACTTGGCTTAGGCGGAAGGCCATGACGGCAAGGCAGAATATCTACCGGCTTAGGCGGAAAGCCGTGACGCTAGACAAGAGTATTTAACGGCTTAGACATAAAGTCATGACGCCGTACAACTTGGCTTAGGCAGAAGGCCATGACGCCAAGGCAGAATATTTACCGGCTTAGGCGGAAAGCCATGACGTCGGACAAGAAAATTTAACGGCTTAGATATAAAGTCATGACGCCGTACAACTTGGCTTAGGCGGAAGGCCATGACGCCAAGATAGAATATTTACCAGCTTAGGCGGAAAGCCATGACGCCGGACAAGAATATTTAACGGCTTAGACATAAAGTCATGACGCCGTACAACTTGGCTTAGGTGGAAGGCCATGACGCCAAGGTAGAATATTTACCAGCTTAGGCGGAAAGCCATGACGCTGGACAAGAATATTTAACGACTTAGACATAAAGTCATGACGCCGTATAACTTGGCTTAGGCGGAGGGCCATGACGCCAAGACAGAATATTTACCGGCTTAGGCGGGAAGCCATGACGCCAGACAAGAATATTTAACGGCTTAGACATAAAGTCATGACGCCGTACAACTTTGCTTAGGCGGAAGACCATGACGCCAAGGCAGAATATTTACCAGCTTAAGCGAAAAGCCATGACGCCGGACAACGATATTTAACGGCTTAGACATAAAGTCATGACGCCGTACAACTTGGCTAAAGCGGAAGGCCATGACGTCAAGGCAGAATATTTACTGGCTTAGGCAGAAAGCCGTAACGCCGGACAAGAATATTTAACGGCTTAGACGTAAAGTCATGATGCCGTAGATAGAAGGAGTCTTTTTGTTCTTCAACTGGATGGAAGGGTAGAGTCACAAGTAGAAATGATCTTTTGTGTCTTGGCTAGGCGGAAGGCCCAAGCCAAAGGTGAATGGGTCTTTTTGTTGTCTGGCTGGACAAAAGGTCTGAGCCAGAGGTAAAATGGTCTTTTTGTTGACTGACTGGATGAAAGGTCCAAGCCAGAGGTAGAAGGGTCTTTTTGTTATATGGTCGGACGGAAGGTCTGGACCAAAGGTGAAAGGGTCTTTTTGTTGACTGACTGGACGAAAGGTCTGCGTTAGAGGTAAAATGGTCTTTTTATTGACTGACTGGACGAAAGGTCTGAGCCAAAGGTGAAATATGGATGTTGACCCAATGGGATGTCGGAGCCAACAAACCTTGCTTAGACGGTATGTTCGAGACAAGGGAAGACATAGAACATTGTTGTCATCTCAGCGTCATGTCGAACACGACCAACCTGGAAGAGACAAAGGGTCTGGGCCAGGGCAGAATATGGTTGTTGACTAGACAGACTTGCCAAAGTCAACCAACTTGGAAAAGGCGTGAGGCCTGAACCAAAAGAAGAATATAACATAGGTGTTGGCTTGACGTCCTGTCAAAGTCAACGAAGTTGGTGAAGGCGTGTGGCCTAAGCCAAGAGTATAATGTAGGATAGGTGTTGACTCGACATCATGTTGAAGTCAGCGAACTTGGCGAAGGCGTGAGGCCTAGGCCAAAGGCATAATGTAGGATAGGTGTTGACTCGACGTCATGTCGAAGTCAACGAACTTGGCAAAGGCGTGAGGCCTAAGCCAAGGGTATAATGTAGGATAGGTGTTGACTTGACGTCATGTCGAAGTCAACAAACTTGGCAGAGGCGTGAGGCCTAGGCCAAGGGCATATTGTAGGATAGGTGTTGACCCGACGTCATGTCGAAGCCAATGAACTTGGCAGAGGCGTGATGCCTAAGCCAAGGGCATATTGTAGGATAGGTGTTGACTCGACGTCATGTAGAAGCCAACGAACTTGGTAGAGGTGCGAGGCCTAAGCCAAGGGTATAATGTAGGATAGGTGTTGACTCGACGTCATGTAGAATCCAACGAACTTGGTAGAGACGTGAGGCCTAAGCCAAGGGTATAATGTAGGATGGGTGTTGACCTGACGCCATGTCGAAGTCAACGAACTTGGCAGAGGCATGAGGTCTAAGCTAAGGGCAGAACATAGGATAGGTGTTGACCCGACGGAACATCGAAGTCAACGGGCCCTGCCCCGATAGAAGATTTGGGGTGAGGATTGACTAGAATGCAGACATATGAGAGGCCCAGACCCAGGGCTAGATATCAATGTCAACCCGACGGAATGTCAGAGTCAACCAACCTCGCTCAGACGGAAGGTTTGAAACAAGGGTAGAATGTGTAGATGAAGATGTCAACCCAACGTCATGTCAAAGCTGACCAACTTGGCGAAGACGTGACGTCTAAGTCAGGACAGAATATGGATGTTGACCCATGGATATGTCGGGATCAACAAACCTTGCTCAGATAGACAGTCTGAGACAAAGTGAAGGAATCTTTTTGTTGGTTTATTTGTTTGGACTGGTTGGTTTTTTTTGAATTTGTTAGGTTTATTGAGTTTATTGGATTTATAGGATTTGTTGGTTTGGTTGAGTTTGTTAAGTTCATTGGATTTATTGGTTGAGTTTATTGAGGTTTATTTTGTTTATTGGGTTTATTGATTCATTGAGTTTGATTTTGATGGGTTTATTGGGTTTGTTGAATTTATTGATATGATTGATTTCATTGGTTTTATTGAGTTTATTAGGTATATTGGGTGCTTCGGGTTTATTGATTTATTGACTCTATTGGGTTCGTTGGGTTTATTGATTCATTGAGTTTATTTGGTTTGGTGAGTCTCTTGATTTATTAGGTTTATTGGTTTGTTCGATTTATTGAGTTGATTGGGTTTATTGAGGTTTATTTGGTTTGATAGGCTTATTGATTTGTTGAGTTGATTAATTTTGCTTTGCTTATGAAGTTTATTAAATTTCATTGGTTTTATCATTATTATTATTATTATTGAGCTCATCGGAATGATTGATTTAATTGAATTTATTGGTTTTAGTAGGTCTATTGAGTTTGTTGATTCATTAAGTTTATTTTAAACCATCATTTTCCTTTCTTCATCCATTTTCCTCATTTTTTAATAATTTCTTTCTTCTTTTCATTTCTTTTTTTGTTATTATTTTTTTGTTACTTATTTTTTTGTTGGGCTCCCTGACGCAGTCTCGTCTGCGATGCGGGATATTTTGTCCGGTGGGACTATTGATGAATTTGACTATTTATTCTGCTGGTGGGGCTAGGGATTGATGTCCAAGAGCCCGGCGGGCCTGGCGAGGGCGGAGTGCCTCAGGTCAGGGAAAAGGGTTTTATGAATCCTGCCCAGTGGGACAAAGGGTAATTTTGGGGCTCGGCAAGGGCGGAGTGCCTCAGGCCAAGGAAAAGACTTTGTGGACCCAGCCTGATGGGACAGAAGGTAATTTTCAAGTTCGGCTAGGGCGGAGTGCCTCCGGCCAAGGGAAAGCGTTATGGACATAGCCCGGCGAGACTGATGGACGAATTATTGAGCTCGACAAGGGTAGAGCGCCTTATGCCTAGGAAATGGATATTTTATTGGGCCGACATTGGGCAAGGAATCTGAATCGGCAGTGATGGGAGAGTCTCATGGGACAAATATGGCATTGTCATGGCTGAATGTCGAAAGGCAATGAGAATGCATTGGCTGGGAGCGTATGTCCCAGATCAAGGGTGGAAGGTTAGTCCCAGTGGGACAAGTGGGGAGTACCCCCGTAGGACGGGAAGGTGGCAAGGCACCATGAATCCCGGCGGGACCAAGGGGTACTGAGACAGGCCATTAGAAGCCGAAAGGCATTTATTTGCTGACTTGATAGGGAGTCGGGGGTGTAGCCGACTCAGTAAGGATTGTTCTTTTCATTCCCCTCAAGGGGCGTGGACCCGTATTCGAAGCAGGCGGCCTAGTGGCCAATGAGGGCTCTTTAGCGTCGGCGGGACTATTGATTACACGGTCCATCCTTGGGGATATTTAGTGACAGCTATGCATCAGATCAACATCTATCTTCTTTCGTCATTGATTTCTTCAGGAGATGCTCTGGACAGCCTCGGTTCGGGCCTCCGGTGCTTCCGCCAAGTGTCATCCTCTTGGCCCTTTTTTCTTAGAGGCTGCGGCTGTCGGGTCTTCCCACCTTCGCAGATGGCGCAATCATTTTATTTTCCTTTGGGCATTCACCATGCAATGCTACTAGGGAGCCTTCTGTCTATGGGGAGGATTGGGAGGCCTTGTTGACCTCATAATTTACTTTCTTCTTTTTTTTTCATTCACTCTTCTTCTTCTTTTTTTGTTGTTGAATGGACAGCTCGGATGGCGCTGATAGTGCAATGCAGTGCAGAGCCGTCACCCTTCATCTATTTGTCTTTAAGCAGACCAAGGTGGGTGCATAGGAGAGCGCTCATCCCCTCAGAGAGGGGATAAGTGGTTCGCTCCACCATACCAACCCTACAATGGTAATTTCTTATTTGGCACGGACCAAGACATAAGGGGAGTGATATCTCCCTTGGTAGATGCAGCCATCAAGGCCTCCTTCATTTTATTTTTAAATTTCCTCTCTTTTTTTTGTGCCTACCCTCAGAACATGCCCTGTTGTGCCCCTGTGATTTTAATGATAGCAAACACTATGAGTCAGCATTGCATATCATGAACATATGTGTCTGAATGATAGTTCTGCTTTGGGCATATGAATGTGTTATCTTGCATTAGTGCAGACATAAAGTTCATACAGCATTGCATTCTGTCAAATATCAAGTCTATACATTGCATATGTTTGTGCATCAATGCATTAACAGAGTCTATACATCGTCAGGTTGCTTGCACGTAGAGTCTATACATTCGTTAGAGCTCAGCTCGTGGCTTAGTCTGTTCATCCTTGTTCATTTTGCATGTGTGCATCCCTCAGCAAAGTCTGTACACTCTACGGTTGGTTTATGCATATTCAATGTCTGCACGCTATAAAGTCTGTATAGAGTTTTTGCCTAGATTGTATCAGACAAGTCTGTACATTCTTCAGCAGCAAGCCTGTACATCGTCTTGGTGTAGGCGTGGCAAAGTCTGTACATTGCATCGCATGCTCACACACTCGCAAGTCTATACATTGGCTGCTGCATGCTCACATAGTCCATGCGTTCATTCATTGATCAAGTCTATACAGCCAAAGCCAATGCATTTCACATCTCACTTAGCGTCTCATGCTATACTGCTAAATTTGTACATTGGCCAAGTCTGTACAGAGTCTTATTGCATTGTTCATCAAGTCTGTACATCGTTGGCTTCTGCATGCATCGTTCAACTAAAGTCTGCACATCGCCGTGTTCGTCTCAGTTAGCGTCTTTGTGCATGGAGCATTCAAGTCTATACAGCGTCTCATGTTGTGTCTCATGCAAGTCTATACATCGTCTAGTTGCACGCCACATTCACTCAAAGTCCATACATTACCCTGTAGTATACACGAACTCAAGTCTGTACATCGTCCAGTTGCTCACGATGTCTCGGCTAAGTCTATACATTGCACCGTCTCACTTAGCGTCTCATGCTAAGTCTATACATCATCTGCCAACAAGTGCATCGTCCTGCGTCTCATTCAGCGTCTCATGTGCATACGCAAAGTCTGTACAACCAGTGCATCCTGCGTCTCACTCAGCGTCACATGTGCATATGCAAAGTCTATACATTGTCTGTTACATAACACATAAGTCTATACACTCATGGCATAGTCAGCACATTGTTTGCTAGCAAGTCTGCACAAGTCTATACATCCGCATGCTAGCAAGTCTGCACAAGTCTGTACATCCACATGGTATCAAGTCTACACATTCAAAGTCACTCGTCGTGCATACTTTGGTACCAAGTCTATACAACTCCTGTTGCTGCATCGTCACAAGTCTGAACATTCTTAAATAGGAATGTCCATGCATTCATTCGTTGTGCATACTTTGTTTAAGTGCATTCAACATAACAAACTAGCAAGTCTGTACATTGCTGTCACATGCACATGAAGTCAATACAGTTGCTTCACTGCATGCACACTGCATTACACACTATAAAGTTTGTACATACTTTCTCATGTGCACACTGCACGTTGTGCATCAAGTCTATACATTCTTGTTTAAACTTCAGACTTACTCGATGCATTCTTTTCTTCTTGCTTCAGATTGGGTCAAGCTGATGAGGAGGGCACGTGATCCGAGGATAATAGGAGTGCTAGGATCGTGACACATGTAGTGCAGCAGACTGAGATGCTGCCACGCAGCCTATGTGTTAGGGCAGGAATTCGTGGAAGTCACACGCCCACCTTCCTGCTATAAAGAGGAAGCTTCTCCTTCGAGTGAGAAAAGAGAAAGCAAGCAAGTGAGAGCAGCAGAAAAAAAAGGAGCAGAAGCAGAAAGAAGTGTAGAAGAGAAGAAGAGAGAGCAGTAGAGATAGAAGAGAGCTCGAGAAGGAAAGAGGAAGAGAGATCCAGAGATTGAGAAGAGAAGAGGAGAGCAGAGAGCTTTTCTTGAAGAATTGTTTAGTCTGTTCGTGGATCAAATCTAGAACGACTATGCTCATTAGAGGTAACTGGTTTTTGTTATTTCCCTTTGGTTTTTTGGTTTTCCCTTTTCTGCCTTTACCATCCTTGTTCTTCCGATCCTCTGGTTTGAGGTTGGGTTCCCTCCGGTTTGGAGGAAGAGAGACTTGCGTCTCTGGTTGCCAGTGACTGGGTGTCACTGGTGATTCCCCTCCGGTTTGGAGGAAGGGAGATCTGTTCTCCGATTTGCTGGTGACTGTGTGTCACTAGTGGTTCCCTCTTGGTTTCAGAGGAAGGGAGTCTCTGACTCCGGGTTTGCAGGTAGTGGTTGCTACCTGTGGGTTCCCTCCTGGTCTGGAGGAAGAGAGACTTCGGTCTCTGGTTTGCCAGTGATTGTGTGTCACTAGTGGTTTCCCTCCGGGTTGGAGGAAGAGGGGAGGTTGTTCCCCTGGTCAAGCTGTTAGGCAGCATTTGTTTGCAAACTGAGTCTGCGGTTCTAGCTGTTGCTAGTGGAAGCCTCACTCCGGTTTGGAGTGAGGGGTGGAGTAGGTCTGTGGACCGAACCACCAAAAAAATCATCTGTGCAGTGGGTTGTTTGCTATCCTTTACTTCCGCTAGATGATTGTTTAGGCGCGCTATACATATTTGCTCAATTGCTTAGGCCATCTGAGTTTTTAATTCCGCAATATTGTTTGAGCGAAATTTTTTAAGGGTGGGATTCATTCACCCCCCTCTGAATCCACCGCACCGAACCTATCAATTGGTATCAGAGTAAGTCTCTGACTTTCCAGATCCAACAATCTGTAGAGGATCCTGCTGGCTTTCGGTGCATCACTGTCTTCTGCATACAGTTTTGAAATTGCTTGATTGATTTGCCTTCATGGCTCATCCACCGATTTTCGAAGGTACGGATTTTAATGTGTGATTTAAAAACTTGCATATGTTTGTTACGACTATCAATCCCGATCTGTGGAAACTAATTTCACAAGGTCCTCATAGATTACCAAAGAAAGAGTCCAAATGGACTGACAGTCACAGATCAAGGCATGAAGAGAATCAGACAGTTATGAATCTAATGAAAGCAGCTACTGACAAGGCCTTACATTCTTGCTTTCATGACTGCAGTTCTGCTAAGGATATTATGGATATGCTGAGACTAGCACACAGAAGAAATGAGGACAGCTGCATGATGGCTAACAGAAGTAATCAAAGTGGCAGCCAAAATGAAGAAGAAGACGAAGATTATGTGGAGGAAACTTCATCTCAGGTGAATTCTGACACTGGTAATTTCAGTATTGAAGAATTGATTATGTTGAATGAGCATTTGATTGAGAAATACGATAAAGTAAAATCTGAGAAGAAGAAATTAAGAAAAGAAATGTTGTATGAGGTCAGAAGTCTGAAAGTTGAAAATGAAAATCTAAAAGATCAGAACAAGAAACTGATGAGAGATTTAGAGTGTGTCAGCTCTAAATTGGAAGAATTGAAATCTGAAAATGAAAAACTCAAAAATCAATCCAAAGAATTTGAACACAAATCAATGAATCTTGAAAAAGAAAATAGACTGATTTCTGAGAAATTGGAGGTTGAAAAAGCAACGAATCTAGAGCTTCAGAAAAATCTCAACAAAACTCAATCTGAGAAACAACAAGAAATGTTTTATGAATGTCAGTTCTCCTTAGACGATTGGATGCTTGATAATGAACTCCTAGAGCAAAACAGTAAACTGAATAAGGAAATTAATAAGCTGAAACACCTAAACTCAGCAATGACTTAGAGGCTAATCACTTTAGAAAAAGGGAAGAGTGTAAACGTGGTGAGCTCTAGTGAGTTGCTGAATGCTGAACAAGAAATTGCAAACATAAAGACCATCAATCAGATGTTAAACGAAAAGGTTGTGTGCTATGAAGATAAAATGAGCTTCATGTTTCCAAACTGCAATCTGAAATTTCAAGTTTGACTGAATCTTTGGCTAAATTTGTGAGTGGAAAAGAAAATTTGGATAAGCTCCTTGGTAGTAAAATTAATTTTCAGCACGAGGGTCTGGGCTTTAACCCAGCTAATAAAAAGGGATTTGACAGTAAGCTTCACACTTCATTTGTGCATAGTTCTGAGTCAACCAGCACATCTAGTGTACCTATCTTCCGATTCAGTGCTCAGAAAAACCAAAAATCCAATGTCAGTCCCAAAACTGAAGAACAAATTCAAAAACTGAAAAAGAATGAAAATCTACAGAAAAAGGACAAAGACACTCCGGTTGATATAAAAACTGCTACACACAAGTCACATGATCTCTCACACACTCATACTAAATGAGGGTCATGTTATTAATGTGGAAGATTCGGTCATATGATGCATAACTGCTATATCCTGAAATCTGATGAATTGAATGCTCATAATAGAATGAAGAAAATTAAAAATTCAAGAAATACTCATATGCATTTTATTCCCATTGGGTCAACATCCATATTTCACCTTTGGCTCAGACCTTGCTTAGACGGTATGTCTGAGACAAGGGAAGACATAGAACATTGTTGTCATCTCGGCGTCATGTCGAACACGACCAACTTGGAAGAGACAAAGGGTCTGGGCCAGGGCAGAATATGGTTGTTGACTAGACAGACTTGCCAAAGTCAACCAACTTGGATAAGGCGTGAGGCCTGAACCAAAAGAAGAATATAACATAGGTGTTGGCTTGACGTCCTGTCAAAGTCAACGAAGTTGGTGAAGGCGTGTGGCCTAAGCCAAGAGTATAATGTAGGATAGGTGTTGACTCGACATCATGTTGAAGTCAGCGAACTTGGCGAAGGCGTGAGGCCTAGGCCAAAGGCATAATGTAGGATAGGTGTTGACTCGACGTCATGTCGAAGTCAACGAACTTGGCAAAGGCGTGAGGACTAATCCAAGGGTATAATGTAGGATATGTGTTGACTTGACGTCATGTCGAAGTCAACGAACTTGGCAGAGGCGTAAGGCCTAGGCCAAGGGCATATTGTAGGATAGGTGTTGACCCGACGTCATGTCGAAGCCAATGAACTTGGCAGAGGCGTAAGGCCTAAGCCAAGGGCATATTGTAGGATAGGTGTTGACTCGACGTCATGTCGAAGCCAACGAACTTGGTAGAGGCGCGAGGCCTAAGCCAAGGGTATAATGTAGGATAGGTGTTGACTCGACGTCATGTCGAAGCCAACGAACTTGGTAAAGACGTGAGGCCTAAGCCAAGGGTATAATGTAGGATGGGTGTTGACCTGACGCCATGTCGAAGTCAACGAACTTGGCAGAGGCGTGAGGTCTAAGCTAAGGGCAGAACATAGGATAGGTGTTGACCCGACGGAACATCGAAGTCAACGGGCCCTGCCCCGATAGAAGATTTGGGTGAGGATTGACTAGAATGCAGACATATGAGAGGCCCAGACCCAGGGCTAGATATCAATGTCAACCCGACGGAGTGTCAGAGTCAACCAACCTCGCTCAGATGGAAGGTCTGAAACAAGGGTAGAATGTCTAGATGAAGATGTCAACCCGACCTCATGTCAAAGCTGACCAACTTGGCGAAGACGTGACGTCTAAGTCAGGACAGAATATGGATGTTGACCCATGGATATGTCGGGATCAACAAACCTTGCTCAGATAGACAGTCTGAGACAAAGTGAAGGAATCTTTTTGTTGGTTTATTTGTTTGGACTGGTTGTTTTTTTTGAATTTGTTAGGTTTATTGAGTTTATTGGATTTGTTGGTTTGGTTGAGTTTGTTAAGTTCATTGGATTTATTGGTTGAGTTTATTGAGGTTTATTTTGTTTATTGGGTTTATTGATTCATTGAGTTTGATTTTGATGGGTTTATTGGGTTTGTTGAATTTATTGATTCGATTGATTTCATTGGTTTTATTGAGTTTATTAGGTATATTGGGTGCTTCGGGTTTATTGATTTATTGACTCTATTGGGTTCGTTGGGTTTATTGATTCATTGAGTTTATTTGGTTTGATGAGTCTCTTGATTTATTGGGTTTATTGGTTTGTTCGATTTATTGAGTTGATTGGGTTTATTGAGGTTTATTTGGTTTGATAGGCTTATTGATTTGTTGAGTTGATTAATTTTGCTTTGCTTATTAAGTTTATTAAATTTCATTGGTTTTATCATTATTATTATTATTGAGCTCATCGGATTGATTGATTTAATTGAATTTATTGGTTTTAGTAGGTCTATTGAGTTTGTTGATTCATTAAGTTTATTTTAAACCATCATTTTCCTTTCTTCATCCATTTTCCTCATTTTTTAATAATTTCTTTCTTCTTTTCATTTCTTTTTTTGTTATTATTTTTTTGTTATTTATTTTTTTGTTGGGCTCCCTGACGCAGTCTCGTCTGCGATGCGGGATATTTTGTCCGGTGGGACTATTGATGAATTTGACTATTTATTCTACTGGTGGGGCTAGGGATTGATGTCCAAGAGCCCGGCGGGCCTGGCGATGGCGGAGTGCCTCAGGTCAGGGAAAAGGGTTTTATGAATCCTGCCCAGTGGGACAAAGGGTAATTTTGGGGCTCGGCAAGGACAGAGTGTCTCAGGCCAAGGAAAAGACTTTGTGGACCCAGCCTGATGGGACAGAAGGTAATTTTCAAGTTCGGCTAGGGCGGAGCGCCTCCGGCCAAGGGAAAGCGTTATGGACACAGCCCGGCGGGACTGATGGGCGAATTATTGAGCTCGATAAGGGTAGAGCGCCTTATGCCAAGGAAATGGATATTTTATTGGGCCGACATTGGGCAAGGAATCTGAATCGGCAGTGATGGGAGAGTCTCGTGGGACAAATATGGCATTGTCATGGCTGAATGTCGAAAGGCAATGAGAATGCATTGGCTGGGAGCGTATGTCCCAGATCAAGGGTGGAAGGTTAGTCCCAGTGGGACAAGTGGGGAGTACCCCCGTAGGACGGGAAGATGGCAAGGCACCATGAATCCCGGCGGGACCAAGGGGTACTGAGACAGGCCATTAGAAGCCAAAAGGCATTTATTTGCTGACTTGATAGGGAGTCGGGGGTGTAGCCGACTCAGTAAGGATTGTTCTTTTCATTCCCCTCAAGGGGCATGGACCCGTATTCGAAACAGGCGGCCTAGTGGCCAATGAGGGCTCTTTAGCGTCGGTGGGACTGTTGATTACACGGTCCCTCCTTGGGGATATTTAGTGACAGCTATGCATCAGATCAACATCTATCTTCTTTCATCATTGATTTCTTCAGGAGATGCTCTGGACAGCCTTGGTCCGGGCCTCCAGTGCTTCCGCCAAGCGTCATCCTCTTGGCCCTTTTTTCTTAGAGGCTGCGGCTGTCGGGTCTTCCCACCTTCGCAGATGGCGCAATCATTTTATTTTCCCTTGGGCATTCACCATGCAATGCTACTAGGGGGCCTTCTGCCTATGGGGAGGATTGGGAGGCCTTGTTGACCTCATAATTTACTTTCTCTTTTTTTTTCATTCACTCTTCTTCTTCTTTTTTTGTTGTTGAATGGACAGCTCGGATGGCGTTGACAGTGCAATGCAGTGCAGAGCCGTCACCCTTCATCTATTTGTCTTTAAGCAGACCAAGGTGGGTGCATAGGAGAGCGCTCATCCCCTCAGAGAGGGGATAAGTGGTTCGCTCCACCATACCAACCCCACAATGGTAGTTTCTTATTTGGCACGGACCAAGACATAAGGGGAGTGATATCTCCCTTGGTAGATGCAGCCATCAAGGCCTCCTTCATTTTTTTTAAAATTTCCTCTCTTTTTTTTGTGCCTACCCTCAGAACATGCCCTGTTGTGCCCCTGTGATTTTAATGATAGCAAACACTATGAGTCAGCATTGCATATCATGAACATCTGTGTCTGAATGATAGTTCTGCTTTGGGCATATGAATGTGTTATCTTGCATTAGTGCAGACATACAGTTCATACATCATTGCATTCTGTCAAATATCAAGTCTATACATTGCATATGTTTGTGCATCAGTGCATTAACAGAGTCTATACATCGTCAGGTTGCTTGCACGTAGAGTCTATACATTCGTTAGAGCTCAGCTCGTGGCTTAGTCTGTTCATCCTTGTTCATTTTGCATGTGTGCATCCCTCAGCAAAGTCTATACACTCTACGGTTGGTTTATGCATATTCAATGTCTGCACGCTATAAAGTCTGTATAGAGTTTTTGCCTAGATTGTATCAGACAAGTCTGTACATTCTTTAGCAGCAAGTCTGTACATCGTCTTGGTGTAGGCGTGGCAAAGTCTGTACATTGCATCGCATGCTCACACACTCGCAAGTCTATACATTGGCTGCTGCATGCTCACATAGTCCATGCGTTCATTCATTGATCAAGTCTATACAGCCAAAGTCAATGCATTTCACGTCTCACTTAGCGTCTCATGCTATACTGCTAAGTCTGTACATTGGCCAAGTCTGTACAGAGTCTTATTGCATTGTTCATCAAGTCTGTACATCGTTGGCTTCTGCATGCATCGTTCAACTAAAGTCTGCACATCGCCGTGTTCGTCTCACTTAGCGTCTTTGTGCATGGAGCATTCAAGTCTATACAGCGTCTCATGTTGTGTCTCATGCAAGTCTATACATCGTCTAGGTGCACGCCACATTCACTCAAAGTCCATACATTACCCTGTAGTATACACGAACTCAAGTCTGTACATCGTCCAGTTGCTCACGATGTCTCGGCTAAGTCTATACATTGCACCGTCTCACTTAGCATCTCATGCTAAGTCTATACATCATCTGCCAACAAGTGCATCGTCCTGCGTCTCATTCAGCGTCTCATGTGCATACGCAAAGTCTGTACAGCCAGTGCATCCTGCGTCTCACTCAGCGTCACATGTGCATATGCAAAGTCTATACATTGTCTGTTACATAACACATAAGTCTATACACTCATGGCATAGTCAGCACATTGTTTGCTAGCAAGTCTGCACAAGTCTATACATCTGCATGCTAGCAAGTCTGCACAAGTCTGTACATCCACATGGTATCAAGTCTACACATTCAAAGTCACTCGTCGTGCATACTTTGGTACCAAGTCTATACAACTCCTGTTGCTGCATCGTCACAAGTCTGAACATTCTTCAATAGGAATGTCCATGCATTCATTCGTTGTGCATACTTTGTTTAAGTGCATTCAACATAACAAACTAGCAAGTCTGTACATTGCTGTCACATGCACATGAAGTCAATACAGTTGCTTCACTGCATGCACACTGCATTACACACTATAAAGTTTGTACATACTTTCTCACGTGCACACTGCACTTTGTGCATCAAGTCTATACATTCTTGTTTAAACTTCAGACTTACTCGATGCATTCTTTTCTTCTTGCTTCAGATTGGGTCAAGCTGATGAGGAGGGCACGTGATCCAAAGATAATAGGAGTGCCAGGATCGTGACACATGTAGTGCAGCAGACTGAGATGCTGCCACGCAGCCAATGTGTTAGGGCAGGAATTCGTGGAAGTCACACGCCCACCTTCCTGCTATAAAGAGGAAGCTTCTCCTTCGAGTGAGAAAAGAGAAAGCAAGCAAGTGAGAGCAGCAGAAAAAAAAAGGAGCAGAAGCAAAAAGAAGTGTAGAAGAGAAGAAGAGAGAGCAGTAGAGATAGAAGAGAGCTCGAGAAGGAAAGAGGAAGAGAGATCCAGAGATTGAGAAGAGAAGAGGAGAGCAGAGAGCTTTTCTTGAAGAATTGTTTAGTCTGTTCGTGGATCAAATCCAGAACGACTATGCTCATTAGAGCTAACTGGTTTTTGTTATTTCCCTTTGGTTTTTTGGTTTTCCCTTTTCTGCCTTTACCATCCTTGTTCTTCCGATCCTCTGGTTTGAGGTTGGGTTCCCTCCGGTTTGGAGGAAGAGAGACTTGCGTCTCTGGTTGCCAGTGACTTGGTGTCACTGGTGGTTCCCCTCTGGTTTGGAGGAAGGGAGATCTGTTCTCTGATTTGTTGGTGACTGTGTGTCACTAGTGGTTCCCTCTGGGTTTCAGAGGAAGGGAGTCTCTGACTCCGGTTTTGCAGGTAGTGGTTGCTACCTGTGGGTTCCCTCCTGGTCTGGAGGAAGAGAGACTTCGGTCTCTGGTTTGCTAGTGACTGTGTGTCACTAGTGGTTTCCCTCCGAGTTGGAGGAAGAGGGGAGGTTGTTCCCCTGGTCAAGCTGTTAGGCAGCATTTGTTTGCAAACTGAGTCTGCGGTTCTAGCTGTTGCTAGTGGAAGCCTCACTCCGGTTTGGAGTGAGGGGTGGACGTAGGTCTATGGACCGAACCACCAAAAAAATCATCTGTGCAGTGGGTTGTTTGCTGTCCTTTGCTTCCGCTAGATGATTGTTTAGGCGCGCTATACATATTTGCTCAATTGCTTAGGCCATCTGAGTTTTTAATTTCGCAATATTGTTTGAGCGAAATTTTTTAAGGGTGGGATTCATTCACCCCCCTCTGAATCCACCGCACCGAACCTATCAATTGGTATCAGAGTAGGTCTCTGACTTTCCAGATCCAACGATCTGTAGAGGATCCTACTGGCTTTCGGTGCATCACTGTCTTCTGCATACAGTTTTGAAATTGCTTGATTGATTTGCCTTCATGGCTCATCCACCGATTTTCGAAGGTACGGATTTTAATGTGTGGTTTAAAAACTTGCATATGATTGTTACGACTATCAATCCCGATCTGTGGAAACTAATTTCACAAGGTCCTCATAGATTACCAAAGAAAGAGTCCAAATGGACTGACAATCACAGATCAAGGCATGAAGAGAATCAGACAGTTATGAATCTAATGAAAGCAGCTGCTGACAAGGCCTTACATTCTTGCTTTCATGACTACAGTTCTGCTAAGGATATTATGGATATGCTGAGATTAGCACACAGAAGAAATGAGGACAGCTGCATGATGGCTAACAGAAGTAATCAAAGTGACAGCCAAAATGAAGAAGAAGATGAAGATTATGTGGAGGAAACTTCATCTCAGGTGAATTCTGACACTAGTAATTTCAGTATTGAAGAATTGATTATGTTGAATGAGCATTTGATTGAGAAATACGATAAAGTAAAATCTGAGAAGAAGAAATTAAGAAAAGAAATGTTGTATGAGGTCAGAAGTCTGAAAGTTGAAAATGAAAATCTAAAAGATCAGAACAAGAAACTGATGAGAGATTTAGAGTGTGTCAGCTCTAAATTGGAAGAATTGAAATCTGAAAACGAAAAACTCAAAAATCAGTCCAAAGAATTTGAACACAAATCAATGAATCTTGAAAAAGAAAATAGACTGATTTCTGAGAAATTGGAGGCTGAAAAAGCAACGAATCTAGAGCTTCAAAAAAATCTCAACAAACCTCAATCCGAGAAACAACAAGAAATGTTTTATGAATGTCAGTTCTCCTTAGACGATTGGATGCTTGATAATGAACTCCTAGAGCAAAACAGTAAACTGAATAAGGAAATTAATAAGCTGAAACACCTAAACTCAGCAATGACTTAGAGGCTAATCACTTTAGAAAAAGGGAAGAGTGTAAACGTGGTGAGCTCTAGTGAGTTGCTGAATGCTGAACAAGAAATTACAAACATAAAGACCATCAATCAGATGTTAAACGAAAAGGTTGTGTGCTATGAAGATAAAATGAGCTTCATGTTTCCAAACTGCAATCTGAAATTTCAAGTTTGACTGAATCTTTGGCTAAATTTGTGAGTGGAAAAGAAAATTTGGATAAGCTCCTTGGTAGTAAAATTAATTTTCAGCACGAGGGTCTGGGCTTTAACCCAGCTAATAAAAAGGGATTTGACAGTAAGCTTCACACTTCATTTGTGCATAGTTCTGAGTCAACCAGCACATCTAGTGTACCTATCTTCCGATTCAGTGCTCAGAAAAACCAAAAATCCAATGTCAGTCCCAAAACTGAAGAACAAATTCAAAAACTGAAAAAGAATGAAAATCTACAGAAAAAGGACAAAGACACTCCGGTTGGTACAAAAACTGCTACACACAAGTCACATGATCTCTCACACACTCATACTAAATGGGGGTCATGTTATTATTGTGGAAGATTCGGTCATATGATGCATAACTGCTATATCCTGAAATCGGATGAATTGAATGCTCATAATAGAATGAAGAAAATTAAAAATTCAGGAAATACTCATATGCATTTTATTAAAAGCTCATCCAAGAATCAGTTTACCTAGAAGAGACAACTCAAATGTTCCCATTGTGGATGATCTGGTCATGCAAGCCATGTTGCTGGTTCTTGAAGAAGAATGAGTTCAAGGCTCCTAGAAGAACCACTGTTCCAAGGGGACCTTATGGTCATTTATCTGACAAGTCTGGTAATATGACTACTAAATTCTGGTCAGATTTTTAGAGAAGAAATTCTTTTGCTTGCTCTCACTGTGGAAAGAATGGCCATACAGTCAAAGACTGTTGGCATGTTCAGAAGAATTCTGTTAACCCCTATGTTGTCAAAATTCCTGCAAAACGATATGAGAAATCTTCATGCTACAACTGTGGGAAGCCATGCCATAGAGCTGCTGATTGTTGGCTGGCTGATTTTAGTAAACAGAATTTTCTCTCTGCTAATAAATTTCATGACAACAGTAATTTGCATAAAAATAATTTGAAATCTGCTGCATCATGCCATTACTGTGGTCAAATAGGTCATTCAATGAATAATTACTACTTGATGAGATTTGATGACCTTCATGCTAGGAATTTCCTTGTTACTTCAGGACCCAAGACCACTTGGGTACCTGCTTATACAAAATAGTTTGCTGTATTGCAGGTGTGCCTTGGAATGAACAAAGAGGGGTAAATACACCAAGGCACTCAAAATGATAACCCCATGATCCTGCTCTCCAGGTTAGTTCTGAAGTTCTGAACAATCTGTTTAAATTCCATCATCTGAAAATTGACTGTTTGAGATGGTTAAGCATCTTGTTAATTTGATCTATGCTTAGTTGAAATTTTCTGAAATGGAATTGCTCAATCATGTTCATGGTAGCTCACTTATGTCTGAAGTGCATGGATTATATTTGAATGTCAAACTTGAAATCATGTGATGTACTTTCATTGCATATCATGCACTTAGTCAGGGAGAGCTCAATCATTCTTGATTAACCATACTGCTGCTCAGGCTTTGTTGTATATATGTAGCATCTAGTCAGGGGGAGCATTCCTGTTTGATCACTTCTTCACCTCTTGAACTCCTTCTGTCTAGCAATCTGATCCATTCTCTTGGCAAATGTGTGGTTCACTTGAATTCACTGCTGTCTCCACTTGTGTAGCTGTTTTGTCTGTACTCTAGACTCAGCTATTGATTTCTAAACTGCACTGTTCTAATGTTCACCCCTTGTCTCATCATGATTGCTTTCTGCTATTCTCTCAATAAAAATGCTTTGTTGACTCCACTAATTTGCTGCAATGTCAATGTTGATTCATCTGAATGAGGAAAGATTTTAGTCAGTGCACCCTAATCATAAATCAGAAATATTCTGAAAAGAAGAATCTTCTATTATACTGGCTTAAGAATGTTTTGATAAATCAAATTGATTTAAGTCTAATGTGTTTCATAAGTCTAGATTTAGAATTCTTGAAAATATCTGAATCATCATGCTTAATAAATCTTAACCAATTGTCTCATGAACTTCATGCAAAACCTTCTGAAATCTGAAATTTTAAAAGACATAGCTATCTTTGGTTAAGATACATGTAGAAAGTATTGTTCTTAAACATTTCAGTGTACTAAGCTTTGTTTGAAAATTTTGAAAACATTTAAAAATTTAAAATAAGAGCAATGACTTTGGTCACAGAGAAACTGGGTTCTCTATCAAAGAAATAGAGCAAGCCCATGTCATGAAGTGCCATAGTTACCTCTCTTATAAAAATGATTGAAAATCTGGTAGAGCAATGGCATAGTTGTGTTGAGTAACTGGAGATTCTGGCCTCTGATCAAGGTGTCTCCTCATGTAAAAAGACACTCCAAATTGCTAACTCTGTTCTCTTTGAGAGGTAATATAGTTGTCACACTGAGTAACTGGGTCACTTCACCTAAGACGTGTTGTGCCTCACGTAAAAAGGTGTTGACTGAACCAAACTTGCTCAGGAAAAATAAGTGCTGATCAATAGAAAATTCTGAAAAACTAAAGACAAGTTCAGACACATTTATCTCTGTTTAATCTCAATATTATCTTGTGTAACTTCCATAGGAGTCATTGAATTTAAATGAGTAAGATGGAAGGAGGTTAAACATGAATATCAGATGTGTTTTTGGTTCATTTCTATTAAAAGGTGTTTCAGATATGAGTATTGAATTTTCATGATAAACTTTGAATACATCACTCTTAAATCATGAAAGTAAGTTTCAACTCATTCATAATCTATTATAATTGAAGAGTCTGAAATTCGGTTATCAAGATTTATGAATTTGGTGTGCTAAAAAAAATCTTGCTTCCTCATTTATTCATTGTGCTTACAGATTATGATAATCCTTGAGTGCCCATGTGTTTTTGCTGATAGATGCTTATCACCTCTTCCACTCCAACTCCTCTGCTTTGTCAGACAGGGAAATTGTCACATCTGCATGTTTCTGGCTTTAAGGGGGAGATTAACCTGCTTGTCACTTCTTGGCTATCCTTCACCATACCCTATTCTTATTTCTTCTCACCTCAGTTTCTTAGGGGGAGTAGGGTCACTTGTTGTGCATGATCTTATCTGGCTGGTATAGGAGAGCATACAGCTGCAACATAGACTTGATTTGTGCTTCATTGTTTAACTGCCTCTGTGTCTTTCATGTCTAAATGACTGAGTCAAAGGGGGAGTATTTGATTTATTCATGTCATGTATGTTTGTATTTCTCATCTCAAACTATTTTCTTTTTGATGAAGTCAAAGGGGGAGAATAGTTTAACATGAGTCAGTGTGACTCATAGTGTTGCCATCATCAAAAAGGGGGAGATTGTTGTGCCCCTGTGATTTTGATGATAGCAAACACTATGAGTCAGCATTGCATATCATGAACATCTGTGTCTGAGTGATAGTTCTGCTTTGGGCATATGAATGTGTATCTTGCATTAGTGCAGACATACAGTTCATACAGCATTGCATTCTATCAAATATCAAGTCTATACATTGCATATGTTTGTGCATCAGTGCATTAACAGAGTCTATACATCGTCAGGTTGCTTGCATGTAGAGTCTATACATTCGTTAGAGCTCAGCTCGTGGCTTAGTCTGTTCATCCTTGTTCATTTTGCATGTGTGCATCCCTCAGCAAAGTCTGTACACTCTACGGTTGGTTTATGCATATTCAATGTCTGCACGCTATAAAGTCTGTATAGAGTTTTTGCCTAGATTGTATCAGACAAGTCTATACATTCTTCAGTAGCAAGTCTGTACATCGTCTTGGTGTAGGTGTGGCAAAGTCTGTACATTGCATCGCATGCTCACACACTCGCAAGTCTATACATTGGCTGCTGCATGCTCACATAGTCCATGCGTTCATTCATTGATCAAGTCTATACAGCCAAAGCCAATGCCTTTCACGTCTCACTTAGCATCTCATGCTATACTACTAAGTCTGTACATTGGCCAAGTCTGTACAGTGTCTTATTGCATCGTCCAATGCATTATCATTTTGTTTGGCTGCTTGTAATTCGGCCTCGGTGATTTTCCCTTCGGCCATCTTCACAGTCATTGTTTGTTCTGCCCTTGGCTTGTCCAACTGCATGTGCGGTCTCATTGGCACCATCTTCGAAGATGCTTTAGTTGCCCCCAAACATGCCCAGGGGACTGTATGTTGGGGTGGTTGAGGGAGGATGACCCCTTTATAATCATGTACTATTCGGGGTATGACTGGCCGTGCTGAAGCTTCAGGTGAGCTAGCGCTATCTTGTGTCACCTCATGTAGATGTCCTGCCGATTGTGGCATAGGTAGACTTAGATTCATTTCATTTAGCTGCCTTTGCAGCATTTCAATCTCTTGTTGTTTCTGGTGCAGTAGCACAACCATGGCCTGGTCTTGCCAGGAGGGGCCGGGAGTGCTGCCTTCTACCTCCGGTTTGACTGGGGTGAGTGGCATCCCGTCATTGTTGCTGGACGCGTCCAGTTTCATTGAGATGGAATCCCTGGGTTTTATGCCTTCGAATGGAGGAGGAACGTGGTATTGTGCCCCCTTATTGGCTGGCGGGTGTCTTGATATTCCCCCGGATCCAGCAGCATGATGGGAGGCAGGAGCTTCAGCTTGATTTGCTCCCTTCGGTATAAAGCAAATTTCTTCATTTGCGTTATCAGCAGCTTGAGCCTCACTGGACGGTGCTGACAGCATGTTACAGGAGAGAGCAACATATTTTATTTTAGCCATTGTATTCTTCTTTTCCTTCCCCCTTGTGGCTGGCAACTGTCCCCACCGTGGGTTGCTTGGTGCATTGAACACACTTGCATTTTCTTTAGTTCTTTTTGTTAGCCGATGAGATTCATTGCATCTTTAAGGGGCATGCTTCTTGAGCTGCATAGGCGGGCTCTTGAGTTGTTCATGCTTAACAAGCCCACTTATAATAGCTTGTGACCGCTCCATGACTGAGCTAACTTTTTCATGTGCCAGTGACGGGGTGTGTTTCTTCTTTTTATTGTTAGTTGACCCTTTGATAGTCATTAGAGAGGCTTTTTGAAGGCGGGCAGAGACTGCAAGAGGCAGAGTAGGCCGGTCCATGGCGCCGGGAATTTGGGTCTCCAGTGCGGGGTGAGAAGCTGGTCTTGTTCTTTTCTTTATTAGCGATGCTCGCCAATTCTCTTGCTCCCTTCCATGCGACTGGATATAGTCTTAATGAGTGTGCCAGGCGCAGCCCTCTGGCATTTCTTTAGGTAGCTGTTGGCATATGGATATCATGTTAATTGATGCCCCCTGAGTGGGCACTTCATGAGGGCGTGGAGGATCGACTCTGTCCTCCCTCATTTGTAGCTCCCCTCTTTTATGAAGCCTTGGGCGATGTCTTTGAATATTTGGCAATCTTCAATAGGATGCCCCAGGATTTGATGGTAGGGGCAGAAATAAGGATCATCTCTCTTTTTGACGTCATCCGATCTCTTTGGCTTCGGAAGGATGACTTTGCTATATTTGACAGCCCACTCGAACAATGCTCGAGTCTTGTCCCGGTGGAAGGCATAGAGCTTCTTTGGTTTATTCTGCAAAGGAGGCTTCTCCCGACGTCCAGCAGGTTCATTGAGAGGAGGATTGTGCATCCTTGTATGCCTTTTCGCCCCTAGGCTAACAGCATGGACCGCTTTCAACATCGGTCGTTTATTAACCTGCCTGGCTTGATGACTTGAGTCGGCAGAAATGGAGGGAAATATTGTGAAGAAATCTTCAACCTCCATGGCAATATCACTTAATTGGTCAAATGACCGGATTTCTATTCCGATCTTTTCCAGAATCTCATTCTTCAGATTTTGTTTGCATATTTGTATTGCATCTTCTGGATGCGGGGGACGTCGACACCTTGTGCTGAGATCCCTCCATTTCTTGATATATTCTGCAGCTATTTCATTATCTTTCTGCTTGACGGCCAACATATCAGCCACGGTCACCTCTGCCTCGATGACGTGGAATCTTTCATTGAATTTATGCTGCATGTCTGACTAGCCATTGATAGACCTAACTGACAGGCTAGAATACCATTCGAAGGCGGGTCCCGTTAGTGAAGACCCAAAGAACTTCAGCAGGTACGACTCGTCCGCCACCAAGTCACCCATGACTGTCATATAGTGCGCAATGTGTTCATTCGGGGAGCCCTGCCCGTTGCATTTGTCAAATTTTGGGGGTTTATTGACACCTGGTGGTAGTCTTTTGGCAGCATGGTAGGCTGGATATGGCACTTCTTATATGTCAAAGGGGGTGTAATCATCACCACCCCTCTTTGCCAGCCTTGCCTCGATCATCTGCTCCACCATCAACTTGTCCATCATAACTGGATATGTTGGTTGAGGGCAGAGGTGGGTGGCCTGCATCAATAATGCGGCCAAAGTCATGGCATTGGGTGGCAAAGGCTCTGACAGGGGAGCCTGCCACTGCATCTGAAGGGGCATTGGCCGTGCTGGCTGGAGCCGCTGGGAATAATGCTCGAGAATATCCCGGTTCTGATCTGCAGATTGTAGAACAGCCGGTGAAGGAGCACCCATGGGGTTGGAGCCTTCTCGTGATGGCTCAGGACGTGCCCCCAATTCCTCGGGCGCCATAGCATGTTCAGCCTTTTCATTTAGTTGTTTCTTCAGCAGTTCTATCTCTTGCTGGTACTTTTGTAGTGCCATCAGGATGGCAGGGTCCATAGCTATTTTATTAATGATGCCCTCGAGGGTGTTACTGGAGGCATATTCAAATGGAGGAGACGGGAATGCTCCTTCTTGCTCAGACGCCACTGTTCTGGCTGCGACAATAGCGACACTTTAATTAGCAACCTGCTTGCCCTTTGCGGCTTGCAGTAGCTCAGCCTCAGCTTTGTCCCATCTTGTCATCGTGTCTTTTCTTCCAGCAATCTCGGCCGGCTCTTCTTGTTTATTTGACAGGGTGTCGGGTATTCCCATTACCCCTGTCATATTGTAGGTGAGAACTTGCAATCTTCTTTTGTGCTTTCTGATTCCCCTTCGGGCCCAACTAGGGAAAGTCAGCCCTTCATATATTGAAATTCTTTTCATCTTTTCATTTTGTGGAGACTTTTCAAGGCTTCTAGCCCCAGTTTGCTTCTCCTCTTCATTCGCCCCCATGGGTGACATTTTGTCTTTTTCTCCTTCTTCGGCCCTGATGACACAAAGCAACCTTTGTTGACCTAGGGAAGGGTTCCCGTGGTTATGGAAATATTCCCGGACCATCTTTGTCATGTCTTCCTGACTACACTCTGGAGAAATGATAGGAGACAACACTTGGACTCGGGCAGACGGCATATGTGAAAGCCGTATCAGCTTGGCAGCTTGATTGAAGTTTCTTGAATATTTGGAAATATCAGCCTGCCTTGTATAGGCCCTAGCGACAGGTGGAGGAGTTGCAATCACGACTTCCTCCGCATGCATAGTCTCTTTGCCCCCTCTATTGGGAACATCCGCAGAACTTTTGAAGTCTTGTGAGGCTGGTGTAGGGCCTCGGATCCTCTTGGGAACCCAGATTTGCTTAAACATTAGCAAGTTCGAGGTTGGCCTGCCTTGCTTGCTGTCATTAAAATTCACCCTCTGGCTTGGTAGCACTTGGAAGGTGTTGTGAGTGGGCATAGTCGGGATGATCCGATCTGGCAGAACTTCGACGACGCGGCCATTGAAGTAGACTCGGATGCCCTCGATCAACATGGACTTCCCAGAGGCTGAAAGTTGGCTTTGGGGAGTAGCATAGACTCTTCCTCTGGAGCTCTTCTTGTTGCCCCCAGTGGGCTTCTTCTCATGTGCCGCAGTTGGGCAAACAGTATGGTGGACGTGGCAGCTCACAATCACCTGAGTTTTCAGTAGAGTTTTGTTAATTCGGCCATCACTTTGGTGGGCCGCAGCTTTGTTGTTCTTCAGCTCCGCAAGTTCAGAACTCTCCACGTCCAGGAGACCTGCGAATGCAACTCTGAGGAAGTTGGGGAAGCCAACGACCGGGGGAAAGTTGCCGAAGGTAGTGGGTATGGCAAGGTAGCCGTATGCAGCATGGTCGACCACGATTTGGGGGCCGAAAACAAGTCCAGACAGTCCGCTCGCCATTGCTTTGACCTCCAAGGAGGGAAACAAGACGAATGAAAAATAAGCATTTGAAATAGTTGAGTGGGGGCCACATGGTCCCTCTATTTTGGCGAAAAGATGAAGGGAGGCTGAGTCCCACCGGGCATGCCAGCTTGTGGGAGATCGTGTAGGGTGTGCCAGTCACTGAGTGACAAGTTTATTATGCGCACCGTCTGACTAACCGGACGATTATAGGTGATCGTATCAGGACCCAAAACCCGCCATACCATAAAGGCTACGGCGTTAATTACATCTCTCCAGAAGAGGGAAAACCCTTGATTAATCGCCAAAATAAAGAGGCCATGGGGCCCGTAGAATATGTAAAAGATGTGATTGCATGCAAGTACACAATATGGTAGTTTTTATGTATTATGCCGGCTCCCGGTACAAGACAGAGAACCTAGGTCCGAGGACCATCATCACACATAGTGAAAGCCTCCGGCCAGGCGTAACCCGACTTTCCGCCAATCACCATTCGATATATCGGAGAGTCAGATCATGCATGCATGCAAGGTGGTAGTATTTGGTTTTATTGTTTATTATTTATTTGATCATTTATTTATAAATTTAGGGAAGACTTTGGCAACCCCTGTCACTCGCAGGGCTGTCGATTAGTCGTTACCTTTTTATTTTGAGACTGCACATAGTGTTACGGTGCATACATATGGGCCCCTGAGGTGGGCCGAGTATGACCGTATTCGGGCAGACTCGTATAACGTCGGAGCAATGTATGTCAGGGTATGACAAAGTTGGTATTCAAGAACTGAAGGGACGCGGTTAAATCCCGGTCAAAATGAATTAAATTCAGAGGATTATCGGCCCGGGACTAGGTCGTGCCATGGCCATAACGGGAAATGAATCCCAAGGTCCAGGCGCGACCTATCGGGGCATCATTAATGTTCCCATATCTGGAGTCTAGAGGAGGTGAGAGCTCCGGAGCGGACACAGTGACGTCCATTATTCTTTATTTATGTTTTGTTATTATTATTTAGATGCGTGAGTGCACTTCTATTTCTTAAACTTGTATTTTCATTTTTTTTGTTTATGTTATTCTCTTTTGTTTATTTATATTATTATTATTTTATTGCATGCACGCATCTTTTATTTTCTTTATTGACATTTATTTGATATTTATTCATTTGGTATTTTCTCCCTTTTTTATTTACCATTGTTATTCTCTTTGTTTATTTATTATTATTTATTTATTTTTGTTGTTGTTATTTATTTGGCCATTATTTGATTAGCATGATTTTTTTATGATTTTTTTATTTTATTTTAACTATTTTTTTATTTCCCCAATTTTGAATGAGTGTGTATTCCTTATTTCATAATTTATTCCCCCCTTTTTTTAAACATATGTATATGGAGTGGGGGCTTAGTATTAAATGTATGGATTAGTTGGTTAAATGTTACGTGGGTGGCAGCATGCTTAGATTAGTGTTAATGGCATTAGTGGGGCATTACGTGTTTTGTGTTGTTTTGTTTTCTCTGTTTTATAATGGCAACCGAGTCACACTTTCATCGTGGGTTGAAGGTTGGTGCAGGGTGTAGTTTGTGCATTGAGGAGGTCGGTGCAGGTTTTGGGTTATGCACAGGGGAGGTCGGTGCAAGGGTGGCATTGAGGCAAGTTTTGGGTCATGCACATGGGGAGTCGGTGCAAACAAAACGAAAGTCGGTGCAAGGGTGGTGTACATTGTATGAGTGGGTTTATCTGTATGAATGGGTGCATTAAATATTACTTTCGTGAGAGAATACATATGCATTGGAGTTATGTGCTAACCCCTTTTTTTATGTGTCGAGGGGGGAGGTGGACGTATGAGCATGGTTTAGTGGTTAATGTTTTGTTTGATGTGTGTGTGTGTGTTAACTATTGTGTATTATATATATGAGGGTGAATTTATGTGTTACGTGGATGAATGCAGGTGTTAAAACGGCGCGGTGAGTGGGGGAGATTAAAACGCCGCGCCCTGGCCGCGCCGAATGAAGGTCAAGAAAAAAAAATGGTTTATGAGTGTGGGGCTAAAATGGCGCAGGGGGGAGGGGGGTACCGCGCCGGTTTAGGGGCGCGCCGGATTAGGATAGGTTTGGTTGATTTTAAGCTAAAATGAAAGCCCAAGTGATTTTCTTGGAACTTTGATGTTAATTAAGAAGATTAAAGAGTTTATTTAGGTTCTAAATGTCCTGCAGAAAGGGTCAGTCAAGACTTATGTGAGGTTCCTACTCGAGCATAGTCCAAAATAGACTTATAGCTTGAAATTTATCACAATTCAGACTAAGTGTTTAGTCAAAAATTGGGCAGCACCTCCCCATGCCCAGAGGGTTGCGGGGGCGAAGTGGAGACAGTCCCACAGCATCTGGGGTACGCTCCTTAAAGCCGGGTGGCACAACGGCGACCGGCAGACCCTAATGGATGGAAGATCCCGAGGGCTAGCCTACAAGGGGCACCAATATTCCATGGGCCAAAACATGATTGGAAGGGACGACCAGTGTGGGAGGAAACCCCAAGGGCTAGCCTACGAGGGACACACAACCCATGGTCACTACCGTTCCCTTTTGGGAGTAGTGAATTTAGTGTTGGGCCATAAGCCCTATTGATGTTCACCTTTTGGCGGTTCATAGGGATGCATGCCATGAGTGGGCATAACCCTTTGACCCTCTGGTGATGCAGAGAAAGAATAGGAAGCAGAGTGTCAGAAATGGGAAACAGAGTGCCGGAAAAAATGAGGGAATAATCCCCGAAAGCATTTATTTATCCCTTGTATGCATCCGGAGTCTACATCCAATAGACATGGATGAATCTCTCGTCGTAGTCGGGGCATCAAGCCATGAAATCAGACGTATGTCTAGGGCAATTCAACGACTGCAGAGAAGGGAGGTTAAGGTGACAATGAAGATACTCGCAGCCAGTAGACCGGACATAATCGCATAAAGCAGAGATCGGATGTGAAATTAAATTTATATACCCTTTTCCTTGAGATGCTCAGGAGTCACGTCTGAGAACCGATAAACTCCCAGCAACTAGTAGGGCTCCGATTATGGTGGATTACTGGATAAGGAACCACTCAGGCGGCACGCCCCCCCTCATGGGGTAACTTGTTCGGTCCAGAGAATGCTCTGGCCGTAGTAGAAATACAGAAAGAGTAGGAGAAGATGCAAATAGCGACGATCGGCAATTAGGATAAACTCCTGTTCTTTTATTAAACTTCAGAAGAAACGATACATGCTATAAAACTAGCGAACCAGAAAAATTATATGAGATTCACGGGGGAGATGACAATAGGGGAAGGGAACTGTAGCCCGAATTGGGCATTGACGAACGAAGACCCACCTTTGATCCTGACACTCTTATTTCCCTCTTGTTTCTTCCTTCCCAAGTCTCCCCGAAGCCCCCTCTCGAAGTTTCCTTCTCCGCTCTCTCTCTCTTCTTTGGCACCCTTTTTCTTTTGTTCTCTCGCCGCCTTCTCTTTTTTTCTCTTGGAGTCTTCCTGGTTTCTTGTTCGAGACGAAGGCCTCTTATAGATGGGAAGGAGGGCAAGGCTTAATCCGGCGTGAGCTTTCACGCACCGAAACGGCTGCCCATGGAGCTTTTGCGCGCCGATTTAGCATGGCGCCGGATCAACATGGGCCACGCCGGTTCAGAGCCCCTTCAACCCATTTCTTGCATCTTTTGGCCCATTTAGTTTGTCTAGGCCCAATTGTGTTTACTTTCTTCTTTTGTGAAGGTTGGCCAATCGACCGGCTTGTACTTGTTGTCCGAGCTGCTGCTTGTTTCTTCGGAGATGATCCTGAACATTCTTCCGAGCTCTCGGGTCTTGCTTTAGTAGTTGTCTGTTGGAACCGAGCATCTTTTCTTTTCTTCTTTTTCTTTGGTCTCATCTTTTCGTTCGACTTCCGCCATTCCTTTTTCTTTTCTTTCTTTTCGTTTCTTCTCTGTCAGCACAGGAGCACTCGATCAGAACTTAAGACCCACAGAAGCAGAAGTTAGGAAAAATTAGGAATATTTTCAGTGTCAACAGGCGCATGAGCCCCACTCAAATATAAATGTAATAGAAGGCAAAACCCTAAACCCCGGAGATAGAGGGATGCAAACAACGCGCAATGCTTATAACCCCTAGCCGGAAGCGGCGCGGCGTTCCGACCTTCCGAAGAGGGGCCTTCTTGCAAAAATTCTCAGAATAATCATCATGACGGGCGTATTTTCAGGGCAAGCCTCATCCTATGGTCCCTGCCAAAGAGAGATCTCCACCCAACTAGAGCCACAAAAAGTCCAGCCCAAATGCTACTCGTTCGAGCCTAATTTTGACTCGAGAGTAGGAGGGGGACAAGTGGAGAGGGGAAATCTAACTGCCCGAACGGAGAGGCCAAACAAGGTCCGACCTGACCCAACAAGGCCCAGCTCCTTGAAGTGGTAGCCCCAGGGCCCACTTAATATAAGCCTAATAACTCACTCGGATAAAGCACTTCCTAGGCGGCCTTCAGGTTGGGAAGTCCGAGCATCAATTCGATCGAGAAAGCTCATTAGAAGCCCAATATTCCTTGCCCAAACCACGCACTCATCGCTCGGGAGGCATCTCCTGGGCCAGTGCCTTACGCTCAGGCCAACTGATGGAAGCTAATCTGTACGGCCGTTTCGAGTCCTTTAAAAGCTGGGAGCTCAAGGGGATAAGGGAGACCAAGAGTCCGCATGCTATAAAGAACCCGCAAGAAGGATGTAACCCCCTTGAAACTCCTCAGCTTATAGGGATCATGCACCCAACGAGCCATTATTTAAGCCGGAAGAGCCCTACCGTGAGGAGGTAAGCCAAAAAACCCTGAGCAGGAACCACTTCACCTTTTGGTGGAGAGGGATCTCGCGCCCCCATCTCCCCTAAACTCTTCCATTCGTACCAGTGCTCTACTACTCTTGCTGACTTAAGCATCGAAGGGTTTACCCCGGGGATCCATCCCTGGGCACCTCTGACTTGTTTCCCTTCTTGCAGTTCATACTTCAAGCGTACGTGGTCATCCTCTTCTCCGCTCAGGAGTAGCGTAAGATCGCCCCTCTTCACCTTATATTTGAGAAATTTGAATTTGAGTGAGTTTATGCTAAAGAAAAATAAAATTGCATGAACATGGGAATAAAATAAACATATCTAAAGAATATAAGAGGGTTGAAGAAGAGAAATTGGGAGGAGATAGAGAGAAAAAGAAGAACACTATTGCAAAGAATGAATTTTTATTACTTAAGATGAAAGATTACAACTCTATGAAAAATAAAATTATAACTTGCATAAAAATAAAAAGAACAAGGGAAGAAATAAAGTCAGGAAATTGGAAGAATAGCGCCGCCCACGCCGTGCCGAGCCTTTGAGTGGATCGCCCCGCCTTGGAGCGGAACGCCACCTTTAGAGCACCGAAGTAGAGAATGTCACGCCCCGACGCGGAATATCGGAACGTACAGTCAGAAATAGCTAGAAATAATGATAAGCTAATCTAAGCATTAAACACAAGTGCTATGAAGAGAGATAACTTATATCAAGAAACATTCCAAATCTAGTACAATAACCTTAAACCAACTTAATACAAACTGAGGCAATACAACTTTAACAATAATATCATAACTGAAGCTAACACACTCTAAGGCACAACTAAAACTAGGATAACTGTGCCAACTCAACATCAAAAACTGGCACACTCAAAGATATCACTCTTGTCCCTCCCCATCTGTATGCGCATCGTCACCTGAACTGCCTGGAAAGGGGGGAAAACAACAACTATGAGCTGACGCTCAGTAGATAATAACATGCAAGTTTACGTAATTAACCAATTATTCCATTTTTATATGCAATGATAAGAAAAGAAATGACGATACAGAATAAAAACAACGTAATATAAAGATCTTGCAAGGTCAAGAAAATATAAGATATCTGGATTTCAACAAGAATAACATGTAACAAGTGTAACAGAAAATTGTAATGAGGAAATGGCCATCATCAAGTAATTTAAACAAGTCAAGCACGATCAAGTAACAAGAGATAACAAGAGATTTCTGTCGTAGACATCACGCTAGTCATGCACTCGGTGCAATGCCTCACCTTGTCATTACAAACTTCCATGGGCACAAGTACTTTTCGGGCGCTCTCCCCAGGACCAGACTGGGCCCTTATGATGCGTTGGCATTGATTTATCGGATTCAAGATCCCAAGTTTCGTCTAGACATTTAGTCAAGTTTATGGCCAAATAATCAGAGGAATTACTGTCCAGAAGTTCAAGATTTAAAGGACTAATCCGTCCTTAGATTCAGAAGCACAAAACACGATGAAACGCATCTCTGAGACATGTACGATCATACATAAACCGCTCAAGAGATATATGCGGCTAACGGGGGGCCGCACTTACAGGAACTGGACTGATACTCAGCCCACGAGGTCAAGAATGAACGGCTGACAGTGTGCCGCTCTAAAGTATGAACGGTAAGTTCTAGGCCATGCAAGTAAAAAAGACCTTAAGACCCATGAACAAGATATACGGTCCATACAAGGCCGTATTAAAGATATGTGGTCCAAGAGAATCCGCATAAGGTTTGGACGGTCATATTCCAGTTGCACCACCCGGCTTGGCTAGAAAGTTAAGAAATCACCCTATTGGACCCGGCTACCAAAGACAGGGTAAAACTAAACCAGGGCCTAGTCTACTGTCTATTGGTCAGTCCAGGGCTTAATGTTTGGTTGAAGATTGATCAAGGATAATCGACCAACACTTAATGGCATACGCCAGGTATATACGGTCGTTATTAGGCCGCCTATGAGGATATGCATTCCACTACTGGTTGCACATGCCTCTCTTAGCCCAATTCGATCCAAGACTTCAGCGGTTCAGTCACGTAAATCGAAGTTATGGTGGTTCATTAGGTTCTTAGCAGGGAGATACAAAGATCCCAAGATGATGGTAAGTCCGCCGGATGGAGTGTCCGGGGGTAAGTTCAAGACTAGCACAACTAATAAGGCTAATGACTTACTAGAAGTTCACAATTTGGTCAAAACGTTCTACTGGGATAGAATGGCTGTCCAGCAACCTAGCATTCAGTTTAGTCCTAATTTCCATGTTAATTTATCAAGGATCACAATTTAACATTAATGTATTTGCCAAAAAGATGAATCAAGATGATAAAGATAATGAATAAGATCATGTGGGAATGAAATAGCATGCATTTTACAGAAGTTTACTTGCATGATTTACCACTTATCATATGGGTTTCTAGTTTACTAATTATCCATTAAGACACTAATATGAATCAAATAGAACTCACACTAAGTCACTTTCTGCAAAGATAAACGGTTCTGGCATGACCTTATATCTACCGGGCTAACAGGGATAACCTCTGGACTGAAGGGACTTGGGTGGCCAGGGCAGGACCGCCCAAGGGTTAGGCGGTTCTCGGTCCAGGGCATGGCCTCCCATCCCCTGGATGTGCGGTCACCTGGATGGCCGCCCATCCAGTTATGTGGTCTCTGGGATGGCCGTTCATCCAGGATATGCGGTCTATCGTAAGACCGTCCAAGTATGGTACAAACCCGATTAAACCACCCCTTGCCCGCCTCGACGGGGGTTTTAAGGGTCACAATAAAACTCAAAATTTGAAGAGTATACAACATGGAATTTGGGGCTTTTACTATCAATAGAAAGAGCATGAAAAACTCTACAAGATGCTTGAATCAATTTAAGATTTACAGCCTGAAATCGCTACTGAAACAAAGGGGAACATGTTCTGCCCTAATTCTAACATGCATCTACAAAACCATTAAATTAACACAGGATACCTAATGGAATTTAGGGCTTTAGGACTCAAAAGAAAGAGGACTCGACGCTGATTCCATCCATATATAACACTTTATATTGGGCTTGTTATTACCTACCTCAATTAGATGAAGAACGAAGAAGAAAGGAAGAAGAAAGGACGCCGACACGTCTCCACTAATCACCAGAGATCTCCCTAGATCGATCTCCACTGCGTCCGCCGCTGCTACCAAAGGGTTCTAGGGTTGCAGAGCTTTATTTTTATAGCTCATACACCTTCTGGAGCCTTCAGTGTTGGGAGAATTCATCGAAGCAAGTTGAGTGATTGAAACGGCGCCGCAATAGTTGACCTCACCAAAGCTCGGCCGCCTACACGTTTTAGGGTTAGGGTTTCAATGAATTGGCAGAGGGGGAATGATCCTTAGATCGTGGCCTTTCATTTGCCACCGATTTGGGCTCATTTGATGGAGTATTAAGCCCTAATTCCGCGGTTTAAGTTAAGGTTAGGTAAGTGTGCACTTTGGGCTCAAATCAAGGATTAGACCTAGTTACGGATTTTTGCTGGGTCGACCACAGAAGACAAAGTTGTTAAATAAATCATCCTCTACCAATTTACCATTTTTATAGATTTTTATAAGGTAGTCAAAATTTCACTAGTTCTATTTACTAAGGAATTAAATATTAAATTCCGAAATTCATTCATTTCAATTTTATTTCAAATTTTTAAAACCGGGGTATTACACCCTCCCCTACTTAAGGAATTTGGTCCTCCGAATTCACTGCACTAAATACCGAAAATAGGGAATGAGATAGCTCACCTAGAATAAGTTGGGATACCGCTTCCGCATAGTATCTTCAGACTCCCAAGTAGCTTCTTCGGTCCCACGCCGACTCCACTGAATTTTGACCATCGGTATGGAACGATTCCGGAGTTGCTGTTGTTTCCGGTCCAGAATCTTGATAGGTCTTTCTTCATAGGTCAAATCTTCCTTCAATTCAAAATCCACATGCTGAATGATGTGAGTGGGGTCATACACATATTTCCGTAACATAGACACATGAAAAATATTGTGTACGCCAGACAACTGAGGCGGTAAAGCCAGCCTGTAAGCAACCTCTCCCACCCTATCCAGGATCTCGAATGGACCAATATATCTCGGACTTAACTTGCCCTGAATGCCAAATCTTCGAATCCCTCTCGTAGGAGAGACCTTTAAAAATACATGCTCGCCAACCTGAAACTCCAATGTTCTCATTCTGTCGGCATAACTCTTCTGTCTTGATTGGGCTACTTGTAACTGGTCTCGGATAATACGGATGTTCTGTGATGATTCTGAAATAAGATCCGGTCCAAGCCATTGTTTCTCACCTACCTCATCCCAACATAACGGGGAACGACAGCTTCTTCCATATAATGCTTCAAAAGGAGCCATCTGTATGCTGGATTGATAACTGTTGTTGTAGGCGAATTCAATTAATGCCAAGTGATCACTCCAACTGTCTCCGAAATCAATCATGCATGCTCTAAGCATATCTTCCACTATCTGGTTGGTTCTTTCAGTCTGTCCATTTGTCTGTGGATGAAAAGTAGTACTGAAATTCAGACGAGTACCCAGAGACTCTTACAGTCCCTTCCAGAAATGTGAAGTAAATCTGGGGTCTCTATCAGACACAATGATGTCTGGTATGCCATGGAGCCTTACCACTTCCTTCAAATACAAAGTAGCCAATACATCAACTGTCCATTTAGACTTAATGGGTAAGAAATGAGCTGACTTTGTCAATCGATCGACAATCACCCATATTGCATCAAGTTCACCACGAGTCCTAGGTAGACCCATAATGAAGTCCATGCCAATGCTTTCCCACTTCCATTGGGGTATGTCGAGTGGTTTCAATTTTCCTGCCGGTCTGAAATGTTCAGCCTTAACTTGCTGACAAACCAAGCATCTACTCACGAAGTCTGCAACTTCCCTTTCATATTTATCCACCAAAAGGATTTTTTTAAATCTCTGTACATTTTAGTGCCTCCAGGATGAATGGTGTATTTGGATCTATGTGCTTCCTCAAGAATCTTGTTCTTTATTTCAGCTTCATCAGGTACACAAGTTCTACCCTGGAATAACAATCTTCCATCGTCAGCCATCATGAAGTCAGGTCTACTGCTCAAGCTTCCGTTGATCTCTACTAGCTCGGGATCATTATCTTGCAAAGACTTGATTTCCATCAATAATTCGGGCTTAAGTCGAATCTGTGCAATCCTAACCCGATCATTGTCAACATTAAGGTCCAGGCTAGCTAGTTGTTCCAGTAGCTTCAACTCTTGTAACATGAGACTTGACAATTTAGCTACAGGCTTCCGGCTTAATGCATCTGCCACAACATTGCCTTTTCCAGGATGATACTCAATCGAGAAGTCGAAGTCCTTCAAGTACTCCAACCATCATCTTTGCCTCATATTGAGTTCCTTCTGAGAAAATAAATATTTCAGACTCTTATGATCTGAAAACACTGTGAATGTTTCTCCATACAAGTAATGCCTCCATATCTTCAAGGCGAATACCACCGCTGCTAGTTCCAAATCATGAATATGATAATTCTCTTCATGCTTCCTCAACTGCCTAGAAGAATAGGCAATCACTTTCTCATGCTGCATGAGTACACAGCCTAAACCAATACTTGAAGCATCAATGTATACGACAAAACCTCCTTCACCAGAAGGTAAAGCCAATACAGGTGCAGTAGTTAAACATTCCTTCAAAGTCTGAAAGCTTCGCTGGCAATCTTCTGACCAATCAAATTTGTTCTCCTTGCGGGTTAATCTTGTCGTAGGTGCCACAATCTTAGAGAAATCTTGGATAAATTTTCGGTAGTAGCCTGCTAGGCCTAGGAAACTTCTAACTTCAGTCACACTGGTAGGCTGATCCCAATTCTTCACTGCCTCTACCTTTGAAGGATCAACAGAAATTCCTTCCTTTGTGATGATATGTCCGAGAAAGGACACCTCTTGCAGCCAGAATTCACACTTACTGAACTTGGCATATAGCTGATGATCTCTCAATAGTTGCAATGCCATCCTCAGATGTTCAGCATGCTCCTCTTCATTCTTAGAATAAATCAGGATGTCATCAATGAATACCACGACCCATTGATCAAGGTAGGGCCGAAATATATTGTTCATCAACTGCATGAAAGCTGCTGGTGCATTCGTTAGACCAAAAGACATAACGACAAATTCGAAATGACCATACCTGTTGCAGAAAGCTGTTCTATAGATATCCTCTTCCCTAATCCGGAACTGATGATATCCAGATCGAAGATCGATCTTAGAAAAATACTGAGCTCCCGCTATCTGGTCAAATAATTCATCAATCCTCGACAATGGATATTTGTTCTTGACAGTCTGCTGGTTCAATTGCCGATAATCGATGCACAATCTCATCGAACCATCTTTCTTCCGGATGAATAATACAGGGGCTCCCCAAGGGGATGTACTAGGACGAATGAAACCCTTCTCGAGCAAGTCCATCAACTGCTGCTTTAATTCCCTCTGTTCCGCAGGAGACATACGATAAGGAGCTTTGGAAATAGGAGATGTGTCAGGAATGAGATCAATAGAAAAGATAACTTCCCGCTCAGGCGGAAGTCCTGGTAATTCCTCTGGAAAGACATCAGGAAAATCTCGGACAACAGAAATGTCCTTAATCTCGATTTGCTGCTCAGGGGTCGCATAGACAAAGGCTAGAAAAGCTTTACATCCATGCTTCATCAGCTTATCAGCTCGAAGAGCCGAGATAAGTGATACGGAGTTATGGTGTTTAACTCCCACAAGAGAAAGTCTCGGGTGCCTAGTAAAAGACACAGAGCTAGAACTGCAGTGAACATTTGCCTCATATTTAGCCAACCAATTGCTCCTAGGATTACATCATAATCCTTCATGTCCATGCAAACTAAATCGGCTGAAAAATTCTGTTCATCAATCATAACCTTACTAGAAGGATAGAAATATTGAATTGCTGATCTAGTATCAAAAGGGGTTGAAGTTTTTAACGGAGAATCCATCAAAATAGGCTTCACAGCTAAAGACTTAGCAAAACTCCGAGAAATAAATGAATGTGTAGCACCAGTATCAAAAAGAACAAATGCTGGCTTGTCGAGTATAATAAGAGTACCTTCGACGAGTCCACCACCCTCAGTGGTTCTTGCCTCATCTACTTGTAGAGCTTGGAGCTTGCCTTGTTGTTTCTTGGTGCCATGTGGTTTCGCCGGCATAGCTGGCTCAGATAAAAGAGGACAGTCAGGGATACGGTGCTCCCTACTTCCACATCACAAATAGGCGCCCAACTTGCGCCAGCACTCCTCCATCTTGTGACCTGGACGATCACAATACTTGCATACTCCTTTGAATGGAACAATAGGGCCAGGCTTCTTGTCTTCACGTCTCGGCATCTTGCCCATCCACGATTCGGAACCACTCCACGAACCAGGCCCACTAATAGGCCTCTTCTTGCCATACCCGGGTTTGATATTTCCAGAACCCGTAGGTTGTTCCTTCCTTGCACTTTTTCCACGGATTTTCTCTGTCATTTCTAGAGTATCTTCTAGGACTTGAGCTTTTCTCACCATTTCAGAATAGGTCGGGATTTCCATTTGTGCCAATTGGTTGATATATAGCAGCTTCAGTCCATTAAGAAAGCGCTTAGCCTTCATCTTCTCGGTGGATATCAAGTGAGTAGCATATCGGGATAACCGAGAAAATTGAGCTTCATATTCTGCCACAGATAGATTTCACTGCTTCAAAGCCGTGAACTCTGCTGCCTTCTTCTCTTGCAATCTATCAGAAAAGTATTTACTATTAAAGAATTTCTCGAACTCCTCCCATGTGACTTGCTGATCACCAAGGGTAGCCTTCACTGAATCCCACCATGTTCTTGCATCACGTTCAAGTTGAAAGGTTGATAGAAGGACAATTTCTTGATTGCTGCACTGCATTACTTCGAATATCCTTCCCATTTCGTCTAGCCAGTGCTCGGCTTCATCAGGGTCAGTCGAGCCACCAAATCTCGGCTGATTCATCCCTCGGAAGTTCCGATATAAATCACCAGTGCCATGGTTTGCAGCTCCGGCTTGGGCCACTTGTTGCAAAACCTGAGTAAGGCCTTGAACCGTGTGCTGCAAGTTCCTCCATTCCGCGCGATCAGCTGCCATTGCAAAGGCCTACACGTGGAATAGATTACTTAGGTTCATTAAAAATAGATAATATCACAATTAGGGTATGAACTTAACCGAAGTTTCTACCCAAATCTCACCAGGTTGGGTTCTTAGACTTATAACAAGGTTATGGGTCCTATATCATCACTTAGACCGCTATAACTTAGAAAACCTAGGAATGTGAAACCTAGGCTCTGATACCACCTAAACTGTCACGCCCCGACGCGGAATATCGGAACGTACAGTCAGAAATAGCTAGAAATAATGATAAGCTAATCTAAGCATTAAACACAAGTGCTATGAAGAGAGATAACTTATTGATCAAGAAACATTCCAAATCTAGTACAATAACCTTAAACCAACTTAATACAAACTGAGGCAATACAACTTTAACAATAATAACATAACTGAAGCTAACACACTCTAAGGCACAACTAAAACTAGGATAACTGTGCCAACTCAACATCTAGAATCGGTACACTCAAAGATATCACTCCTGTCCCTCCCCATCTGTATGCGCATTGTCACCTGAACTGCCTGGAAAGGGGGGAAAACAACAACTATGAGCTGACGCTCAGTAGATAATAACAGGCAAGTTTACGTAATTAACCAACTATTCCATTTTTATATGCAATGATAAGAAAAGAAATGACAATACAGAAGAAAAACAACGTAATATAAAGATCTTGCAAGGTCAAAAAAATATAAGATATCTGGATTTCAACAAGAATAACATGTAACAAGTGTAACAGGAAATTGTAATGAGGAAATGGCCATCATCAAGTAATTTAAACAAGTCAAGCACGATCAAGTAACAAGAGATAACAAGAGATTTCTATCATAGACATCACGCTAGTCATGCACTCGGTGTAATGCCTCACCTTGTCATTACAAACTCCCATGGGCACAAGTACTTTTCAGGCGCTCTCCCCAGGACCAGACTGGGCCCTTATGATGCGTTGGCATTGATTTATCGGATTCAAGATCCCAAGTTCCGTCTAGACATTTAGTCAAGTTTATGGCCAAATAATCAGAGGAATTACTGTCCAGAAGTTCAAGATTTAAAGGACTAATCCATCCTTGGATTCAAGAGCACAAAACACGATGAAACACATCTCTGAGAGATGTACGGTCATACATAAACTGCTCAAGAGATATATGCGGCTAACAGGGGGCCGCACTTACAGGAACTGGACTGATACTCAGCCCACGAGGTCAAGAATGAACGGCTGACAGTGTGCTGCTCTAAAGTATGAACGGTAAGTTCTGGGCCGTGCAGGTAAAAAAGACCTTAAGACCCATGAACAAGATATACGGTCCATACAAGGCCGTATTAAAGATATGCGGTCCAAGATAATCCGCATAAGGTTTGAACGGTCATATTCCAGTCACACCACCCGGCTTGGCTAGAAAGTTAAGAAATCACCCGATTGGACTCCGGCTACCAAAGACAGGGTAAAACTAAACCAGGGCCTAGTCTACTGTCTATTGGTCAGTCCAGGGCTTAATGTTTGGTCGAAGATTGATCAAGGATAATCGACCAACACTTAATGGCATACGCCAGGTATATACGGTCGTTATTAGGCCGCCTACGAGGATATGGGTTCCACTACTGGTCGCACATGCCTCTCTTAGCCCAATTCGATCCAAGACTTCAGCGGTTCAGTCACGTAAATCGAAGTTCTGGTGGTTCATTAGGTTCTTAGCAGGGAGATACAAAGATCCCAAGATGATGGTAAGTCCGCCGGATGGAGTGTCTGGGGGTAAGTTCAAGACTAGCACAACTAATAGGGCTAATGACTTACTAGAAGTCCGCAATTTGGTCAAAACGTTCTACTGGGTAGAATGGCTGTCCAGCAACCTAGCATTCAGTTTAGTCCTAATTTCCATGTTAATTTATCAAGGATCACAATTTACATTAATGTATTTGCCAAAAAGATGAATCAAGATGATAAAGATAATGAATAAGATCATGTGGGAATGAAATAGCATGCATTTTACAGAAATTTACTTGCATGATTTACCACTTATCATATGGGTTTCTAGTTTACTAATTATCCATTAAGACACTAATATGAATCAAATAGAACTCACACTAAGTCACTTTCTGCAAAGATAAACGGTTCTGGCATGACCTTATATCTACCGGGCTAACAGGGATAACCTCTGGACTGAAGGGACTTGGGCGGCCAGGTAGGACCGCCCAAGGGTTGGGTGGTTCTCAGGGGGCCGCCCAAGGGGTTGGGTGGTCCAGGGCGTGGCCGCCCATCCCCTGGATGTGTGGTCACCTGGATGGCCGCCCGTCCAGTTATGTGGTCTCTGGGATGGCCGTTCATCCAGGATATGTGGTCTATCGTAAGACCGTCCAAGTATGGTACAAACCCGATTAAACCACCCCTTGCCCGCCTCGACGGGGGTTTTAAGGGTCACAATAAAACTCGAAATTCGAAGAGTATACAACATGGAATTTGAGGCTTTTACTACCAATAGAAAGAGCATGAAAAACTCTACGAGATGCATGAATCAATTTAAGATTTACAGCCTGAAATCGCTACTGAAACAAAGGGGAACAAGTTCTGCCCTAATTCTGACATGCCTCTACAAAACCATTAAGTTAACGCAGGATACCTAATGAAATTTAAAGATTTAGGACTCAAAAGAAAGAGGACTCGACGCTGATTCCATCCATATATAACACTTTATATTGGGCTCGTTATTACCTACCTCAATTAGATGAAGAACGAAGAAGAAAGGAAGAAGAAAGGACGCCGACACGTCTCCACTAATCACCAGAGATCTCCCTAGATCGATCTCCACTGCGGCCGCCGCTGCTACCAAAGGATTCTAGGGTTGCAGAGCTTTATTTTTATAGTTCATACACCTTCTGGAGCGTTTGGTGCTGGGAGAATTCGTCGAAGCAAGTTGAGTGATTGAAACGGCGCCGCAATAGTTGACCTCACCAAAGCTCGACCGACTACATGTTTTAGGGTTAGGGTTTCGATGAATTGGCAGAGGGGAAATGATCCTTAGATCGTGGCCTTTCATTTGCCATCGATTTGGGCTCATTTGATGGAGTATTAAGCCCTAATTCCGCGGTTTAAGTTAAGGTTAGGTAAGTGTGCATTTTGGGCTCAAATCAAGGATTAGACCTAGTTACGGATTTTTGCTGGGTCGACCACAGAAGACAAAGTTGTTAAATAAATCATCCTCTACCAATTTACCATTTTTATAGATTTTTATAAGGTAGTCAAAATTTCACTAGTTCTATTTACTAAGGAATTAAATATTAAATTATGAAATTCATTCATTTCAATTTTATTTCAAATTTTTAAAACCGGGGTATTACAAAGAATCTCCGCCAAAGGGATGTTTAGAGCAAAATAAAGGAAGAGGGATAGAGGAAGAGAGGAGGAAGATTTAAAAGCAAAGCATAGAGAGAAAAGAAAAGGGTGATGAGAGGCTACAGGAGAAAATAGGAAAATAGTGAAAATAGAAGTAATAAAAATAGAATGTGAGGAAAATTAAAATAGATTTAAAACTAAAGAGAATTAGAAGATGTAGAAGAAGAGAAAGTTGAAGATCAGGAAGAGAGGAAGAAGTTTGATGAAGAGTGCAGAGGAAGCAGATGATCAGAAAAGGGTGAAATCGGGGGAAGAATAGAACTGTGAAAAACGTAGATGAACAGTAAAAACTAAGAACTAAACTTTAGAAAACTAGAAATAACTTGAAAACGAGAGAGACTTTGAGGAAGAGGAGGAAGAAGAAAGTTTAAAGCACTTAAAACAGAAGAACTTTGCTGAAGATATTAAATTGAAAGGAAGAACAGAAAGTAATGTAAAAGGGCTAAGAGCGGCTAATAAAAGCTAAGATCTCTCCACGGTCGCTCTCGGGTGGCTTTTATAGGGTGCAGGGGACTCCCACAATCAGAGCTTTGGTGATAAGGTGGAATTCGACTTTCCAGCATCAAGATCTTGCTCAAAATAGGTCTCTTGCCATAGATAGAGTCATCCTTTCAGCAAACATGGAAAGATTGCTTCGTTCGAACTCATCCGTTTCCGTTTCTGGTTCGAGCAAAAATGGCATCTAGAGAAGTGGGCGCACATTCCTTTCTGCATCTGACAGCTTGGTCGCCCATTCTTTATTTCCTCATTTTGATATTTCTTTATTTTTTGTACCAAGGAATTGGCGTCTGAGCAAACATGCGCTCATTCTTTTATGCATTTTTTCTGCCTTTTTCTTTTTGCTTCAAATCTAAAATTTACGTCCGTGCATTGAGTCGCACATTCTTTGAATTGGCGCCTCAGCAATCAGGCGTCCATTAATTGACGACTGTCCATTAAGTCGCTTATTATTCTTCTTCAAAAAATGGCATCCAAACTCCTGGTCGCTAATTCTTGAAAATGCAAAAAATTTAAAATACTTAATGAACTTCATTTCAAAATGAATTGTGACAATTGTGCAATTTCTTAAATATTTCTCACATTGCCATTTTGACTCAAAATGATGATAAATTCATGCAAACTCAAATTAATGGTGAGAATGAGAGTTGGCCATACTAATGCACAACTATGCTCATTAAATGCTCAAAGATGATGAATGTGATGTAAATTATAACGTGAAATATGATACTCATCACACCCCCCAACTTACTCATTGCTAGTCCCTTAACAATGCAAATAAATTAAAATTTATGACCAACAAGAGTTTGTAAAGTTTATACATCTATATCCACCTTTTCCTTCATAGAATCAACCAAAGATTAGAAATTTAGAATCATTAATGCATACTAGCCTTATGTTAGAAATTTAAGAACATGATTAAGAATACAAATCAAAATTCAATAGCACTTGTACATGTGTAATACTAAATCCACATCATAGATAATTACATCGTCCATTTGCTATTCCAAGCAAGTGCCTTTCAACCCTACACCTCTTAATCAGAGCAATAAATTCACTAGCTTTGGTCTGCCTTTCTTTTTTTTCTTTTTTTTAATACATACATGATGTTGCACTACCCTTCACTGTTTTGCGTGAACCTCAACATGTCTTAGGTGAGACAAGCCTAGTTACTAAGATTAGAGTTCCCTTTTCCGTTTGACGTGAACCTCAACATGTTTTAGGTGAAGCAGGCCCGGTTACTAAGATTCGGGACATTTTTCATGATGTTTTTCTCTTTTTTTTTATTATGCTTTTGCACTTATTTTATAGATAACTTGGCAGAAAGCTATATAAAAAAGATCTCATCTCTAAAAAATGTAGAGTATCAGACACCATTCTAAAATAACAGAAGACTTGTCTTGCTTGTTTCATTAGCGTGGAAAGTGATTTCTTTTTCTAAAGTGCACATGAACTTTGAAGAGATTCTTAAATTAGTTTTCCATGGCTAGATTGAATAAAATTTCCATCATCATTCTCTCTAGTCTTTCATATTTCAGAATTACTTTCAATTTAAGTATGAATCAAGAAAACTCAGTCAGAGATTTCATCTTTTCAATTTTGTTCAATCATGCAAAAATGCGGGACAATATAATCAGATGCAAGACATCATGCAAAAATTCATGCCTGTCACGCGGGTGACCCGGGTTCGATCCCCGGTAACGGCGCCAAAAATTGATGTGCACAAAACTCGTCGTTAAAAGTCGTGCCATAATTTTAAAAATAATCAGACTCACTCACTAAAAAGATTTAAAAACCAAGTAGAGTGGTAAGAACAGGTCGGTCCTATGGAGAGGAATATTTTCAATTAACACAAGTTGGAAAATCCTTATATTTGAGAAATTCGAATTTGAGTGAGTTTATGCTAAAGGAAAATAAAATTGCATGAACATGGGAATAAAATAAACCTATCTACAGAATATGAGAGGGTTGAATAAGAGAAATTGGGAGGAGATAGAGAGAAAAAGAAGAACACAATTGCAAAGAATGAATTTTTATTACTTAAAATGAAAGATTACAACTCTATGAAAAATAAAATTACAACTTGCATAAAAATAAAAAGAACAAGGGAAGAAATTGTAGCAACTCGAAATTTTATATATGCATTTATATGTAAAAACTATATAATGAAAGATGAAAATAAAATAAATGATAAATATTTTTCTTTATGTCTTTAAAGTGTAGAATATATAAACGCGAATTCTATCCCACGTGTTAACACGAACGGTGAGATTCGCGGCACGATTCTGAGAAGGCGAAGACATCGGTACTGTAGTAGTACTGTAGCATTCCATTTAAGAGAGAATTATTAGCTCTAATTAAATCCTAATTAGTGGATGATGTAATTTATTACCTAATTGAATAAATGAGGTCATGGATTATATCATAAAGGGGGATTTATTTCAATATTTACATGTGAGAAATTAATGTCAACATAAGTTGGTGTAATAGTAACATGAGTTAGTGAAATAGGAAAATTGGGTGAAAAATTGACTTAGAATTAAATTAGTAATAAAACATCATTGAATAAATGAGGTAATCAATTATGTCATAAAGGGAGATTTATTTCAACATCCACATGTTGGAAATTATTGCCAACATAAGTTGGTATAATAGTAACATGGGTGGGTGACATAGGAAATTAGGTGGAAGATGGAATTAAATTAGTAATATAATAATTATGGGACTTGGCCTATAAATAGGGCTGAGATCTTCCCTACTCAAAGTACAAATCTATTGGAGAAGTGCTGGTTGTAGAGAGGAGAAAATCTTGAAGTTTGGAGGAGTGTTCGAAGTATTTTTCGTTCTTATTGTTCTTCCTCTTCGATCTTCCACTAGGTAGGTATTCTCTCAGGCTAAACTCAAATTGATGCATGAATTAGATGTAGATGCATGTCTACTTTGATTCTATACCATTTTTCTCAATTTTTATTCAGTATTAAGAATGTTGTCCATACAACTTGACATAAGATTCTAACCGAGATTTTTAACCCCCGGAAGATTCGTCTCGGATCACGGTGTCTTTCTAAGGCCATGTTCCAGATGCGCGACCTCCGCCTTAATCTTGATGTCATCAGGTTCTAATTGAACCAATATATCATCTAGCATGTTAAATATGTCATGTTAAGTTGCATATCATTCAAATTCACACACAATTAAGTTAAGGATATGAAAGATAATAATTCTATTCCATGAGCTTATATTTCCGTCCGAGTTCTTGTTACCTTCATGATATCTTTGATCTCCATGACTATATTATATTTCTTGCATGTTAAATGGAATAGATATTATCTGTTAAAATTACATGGGCTTAGTTGCATGATCATGATCAATATGAGTTTAACGATTTCTATGTTATCATATTACCGTGTTTTCGACAAGTCACGTGGTTCGCTAGATTTCTAAAGAAGAACGGTGTCTAAGGAAAGAGGTCCATGGGCAAACGCTTTAAGTGGATAAGTGGTTACTTAATTAGGTCCTCGTGAATACGAGGGGAGCCTCCCACTATCCCACCTCTTACCTGGCCGTGATTCTTCGATTTTCTAAGTTAAGCTCCGACTGTGAAAAATGGGATAGAATTTTCGCTAGAATTATTCCTCATTTTCAACAAGTCATGTAATTAGCAAGATTCCTAAAGAAAAATAGTGTCTAAGGAAAGAGGACCACGAGCAAACGTTTTAAGTGGATAATGTTGGACATGTGTGTAACATGCTTAATTCTATTATTTTGATGATGCCTGACTATGACTCATTGATAAGTCTAACCTGCACTTGATAAACACATATTCATACATTTCAGGTCATGACAACATAAGCAAGAAGATACATCTCTATGCCATCACTAATATGTGTAAGAAATCAAGAATGACACAGAATTCAAGGCAACAGGTTTCACAGAAGTCCATACAGACAGGTCACAGGAGAAGTGTCGACACCTGTTACAGAAGTGTTGACACCACAGCCATTCCTCAGTAAAGGGATGTCGATGCTACTTCAGCCTTCAAGCGTCTAAGGTCGGTGCAAGCATACATGCATGCAATCAGGTCGATGTTAGTGTTCACTAAAGTCGATGCTAGTGACCAATATGGTCTGTGCACATTTTTGCTTCAACGTCGAAGGTCGGTGCACCTTTTTGGCCCATGCATGTTACAAGTCGGTGCATGTTTTGCATTGGCACATAGGGTCGGTGCATGTGTTGCATTAAGCATAAGGTCGGTGCAGGTTGTTGCTGTAAGCTTAAAGGGTCGGTGCAGGTTTTGTTTTGGGCATATAGAGTTGGTGCAGGTTTTGGGCATGTAGAGTCGGTGCAGGCTTCGCTGTGACCACACATGGTCGGTGCAAGTCTTGTTGTGAGCATTCAAGGTCGGTGTAACTTCTAACTAGCACAAACCAAGGTCTGTGCACATCTCAGCACAAGACAAGGTCCATGCACAATCAAGACTAGTGCAAGACAAGGTCGGTGCATACTCTGCCCTCAACACAACCAAGGTCAGTGAACCTTTTGGCGTTTGGCAAACATGGTCGGTGCACATTCTCTTATAAAGCAAACAAGGTCAGTGCACCTTTTGGCTTCTGGCAAACAAGGTCGGTGCACATTTCTTCTACTGGGCAAGTAAGGTCGGTGCACATTTGCACCTAAGCTAGATAAGGTCTGTGCACGTTTCAGTGCAAGAAGCAAGGACGGTGCACGTTGCTGTACAAGGTCTGCGCACATTGCTGTACAAGGTCTGTGCACGTCACTATACAAGGTCTGAGCACATATGAAGACCAAAGTCAGTGCACACTTGGTTTCGAGGTTCCAAGGTCGGTGCAATTTTTGCTTCTACATGATAGGGTGGAAGGCCCGGATTCAGAGGGGGGGTGAATAAATCCCTCTTAAAATTGCCCAAATAAAAACTGTAACTAGACACGGATGCGGAATTAAAACTAGTTAAGCTATACAAGATAAGAAGGACAATGATTCTCTCAATCAAACAATTGAGCTGCAAGAGTGCAGACTCCTATGCAAACCTACACTATTGACAGAACCCAATCAAGCAAACAAATGTAACTTAGACGCTCAGATGACTTGAGTGAATTTGACACTCTCCAGTAACAATGATCAAGAGTTCAAAATGACTCTCTCAGATCCAATATCAAATGAACAATATGAAAAACAAATTCCTCGCTAGACAGACGATTCAGTTCGAGCCTAAGCATATATCTAGCGGATCAGAATAGACACTTAAACTACGATGGACAAGAAGGTTTTTAGGTGGTTCGGTCCTCCAGACCTACGTCCACCCCACACTCAACCCGAGTGTGGATTCCTTCTAACTCACAGCTTGAACGGCTGGGCATCACAGCTTGCCTACATCAGCTGGGCCTCACAGCTTGCCATCCGCTGAGCATCACAGCTTGCTATCCCACTGAGCATCACAGCTTGCTATCCCGCTGAGCAACTTGCTCTGCTGACTGACAGCTTGATAAAAAGAAAAAAAGAAAAAAAAAGGATCGAGAATCGCAACAACAAAAAGCTGAAAGACTTTACAAATCAGACGTTGCTCTCGCAGGAGCTCCCTGGCCTGGATTTGATCCAAGGTCCAGTACAAATTATTCTTCAATAATGGCTTCAATCTTTTCTTTGGGCTCTCTCTCTCTCATTCTTTCTCTTCTTCTTCCTTCTACTTCTCTTCCTTCTCTGCTGCTCTTTCTTTTGTTCCCTGGATCTCACAAACTCTCTTTTTCTTCTGCTCAACTCTTTTCTTCACCTCTAGCTTTCTCTACTTTCAGATAATTTTCTATTCTACTCTTATTCTTTTTCTCTCACACTTTTTCTCTTCTTCTCTCTTATTCTCTCTGGCGGCACTCCTTATCCTTTTCTCTGCGCTCCTGTCTTGAAGAATAAGATAGCATCATATATATAGCAGAGCCTCCTCATGGATGAGGCAGAAACGCCCTAGTGAAGTCCCATTGGTCCACGCGGCAGGAACGAGAATGTTCCTCTGTTCATAGTCCTTGGATCACGTCCCCACTCATTAGCTGCCTGGGATCACGTTCCAGCCTCCAGCCTTCTGGGAACACGTGCCTGCTTCTGTTCGTGCTCACGTGCTTAGAGGGTTGCAGCTGACATTAAGGTGTTTGCTGAAATGCCTGATGCTCAAACCTGCCTCTGCTACTACTGCTAATGACTTCATGCAGCCCCAACTGGTTTGAAAAGTTTTGACCATTTGGACTTCTTTGCCAGACGATGGTTTGTGTGCGTAGCATTTTCAACTGCTCAGACATCGTTGCCAAAGGTTGTTCACCTGCAAGGACCTTAGATCCCCATTTGCATCGATCATGCAATGTTGCACAGACTTTGTCATGTATGCTCGAACCTTGTTTCACACGAGCTGCTATATGCACTGACTTGGACCTCACACAGATCGTGTGCGTATGAAGCTTGCACCGATTCTGTTTGCTGACAGAATAAAGATTGCACCGACCACATCCTTTGAAGTCGAATATTACACCGAGTGTGTTTGCTGACGGGAGAAGCGTTGCACCGACCGTATCTCCTCTGATATCGAACGTTGCACTGACCGTGTGCCTTTAACCGTTAACTCAAGCATGCACCGACCAATGTGCTATAGACATGCACTGATCACTGTTGTGGCACAGACCTTAAGTGCATGTGAACAAGATATGCTATAGAGACATGCACAGACCTTATCATGCGCAGACCTTGTGCATTGTAATGAAAACATGCACTGACTCCTGAGTGCAGAAAGTGCAACTAGCACCGACTTACCTTGCATACGTGCAGAAAACCTGCACCGACCTTATGCTCGCAGCAAACTATATGCACCGACCTGTGCTAGCCAAAACCTGCACCGAGGCATGAGATGCACTGACCTCCTAAGCCATGAAATGCACTGACTTCAACAACGTAATGCACCGACCCTAAGCAGACTACAGGACCATGCACTGACCTATATGTATGCGGTGTGAACGACTATGCACTGACCAAGGATAAGCAAAACATTCAAATAAGCACAGACGTTACATTCTGAACAAGAGAATGTGCACCGACCCTATCATGCGTGCGTGCCACAACACAGTATACACAGACCTTAAGTAGTGTACCACAAAGAATGCACCAACTAGCTATATGCTCAGGCAGGAAAGGCACAGACCTTGTATGGGTCTTAGCCAAAAACATGCACGGACTCAAAACCTGCTCCGAGGTTGAATATGCAAGACAAACAGTGCACTGTCTTTATACAAGTAAACAGTGAATTGCACAGACTTCAACAAAGGTTGCAACTTTGATCGTGTGAAAATATGCATCGACTATTTGAATGCATTGAGCTAATCTCTATGAACAGTGATGTGCACCGAGTTGAGCAGTGTATGCATATGATGAAATGTGCATAGACCTCTATATGAACAAGCTACAGCGTATGCACAGACTTGCTAGTGTGCACAGACCCTAGTATGTGCATGAGACGCAATGTGAGATGCAAGCTATGCACCGAGGTTATGCTAAGACACAAATGCATGAGACGTAGATGCAACGACTTAGACATGCACCGACTAGGCTATGTGAGACGCAAAATGAGACGCAGACGGGGTCGCAGCTGTGCATGAGACGCTGACAGAGACGCAAGATCAAAAATAGCACTGACATGTGCTCGCTTGCAGCAAAGGTTGCACCGACTTCAATAGAAGTGCACAGATCATGATGCAAAGCCTAAGATAGAACATGCAAGGACTTAGGACACAAACCTGCTCGGACATGGTATGCTTGGACTTGGCATGCTCGGACCTATATGTGTATGATCATGAAATGCACCGACCCAGTGTCGATTGTTAAAGTCGACATTCTTATCAACAAACAATGCACATCAATCAAACCTCATTAATGCACAGTGCAGTGACTGAATGCATAATCAGATGCATATTGCAAATATCATTCAATCTATAAATCTTCATGAAAACACATGATGACTCATATTGTAAATATCATTCAATCTATAAATCTTCATTAAAACACATGATGACTTATAGTGTTTGCTATCATCAAAATCAAAGGGACACAACAATCTCCATCTTTTTGATGATGGCAACACTATGAGTCATGAAGATAAAGCAAGATGCTGACAGATAAACTATTCTCCCCCCTTGACTTCATCAAAAAGAAAGTAGTTTGATAAGCTATGTTCTCCCATACCATAAGAGCTTAAACAGCCAGATAAGAACATGCACAACATGTGACCCTACTCTCCCTGAAAATGTGAGGTGAAAAGATGTAAGAATAGGGTATGATGAAGGACAACCAAGAAGTGTCAAGTAGATTAATCTCCCCCTTAATGCCAGAAATAGGCTGATGTGCCAATTTCCCTGTCTGAAAAAGCAGAGGTATTAGAGTGGAAGAAGTGATAAGCATCAATCAGCAAAAGTAAAGGGACAATCAAAGATAAGTTTTGGTCAGAATGAATGTTATCAATGATCAAATGGCAGTGAGTAGAAGAATGCAGAATGAGCTTCAATCACATAAGTAATTCAATAAGATTTTCAAAGAGATACAAAATTCATAAATCAAATAGTAAGAGTATTTCGGAGTCTTCCATGATAAGGGCTTATGAATGAACATTATTGAACTATATGGTTTAAACATGATGTATACACGGTTTGCCAATAAAGTTCAGTACTCATATCTGAAATCAATTTTAATAAGAGTGAACCAAGCCCTCATATTTACATCTTGATTAACCTCCCTACATCTTACACAATCTATTTCAATGACTTCTTTAGGAAAAACAGTCATGAGTATTGAGGTTAAACAATTTCACATTTCTGAATTTTCACCTTTTGGGTTTAGTAGAATTTTCATTTCTTTTTAATTTTCAGAACAGTCAGGAATAATTCATGCCTTTCGTCCTAAAGGTAGAAGCTGATTAGACGCCAGTACCTCTAGCTTACTTAGCAGAATGTACCATTCTATTTCAGGTATAGATGTCACCTTTTTTCGTAAGGGTACACGTTTACCAGACGCAGGTACCCCTAGTTACTCAATGAACCTAACCTTTGTTAATTTTCTGAACATAGTTAGCCAAGAAGCATCACGACATTGGGTCCATTGTTTTTGACAAGGATCCCAGTTTCTCAGCGCATTTGGCCATTGCTCTGCCATTGCATAACTGAATGAACATTTAGACACAGCTACTCATAAGGTTTTTGAAGAAAGACTTGTTTAAAAATAATACAAATTTCATGCATTTCAACCAAATAGGTCATGATTTCAAAAGTGCAGATTACACGAAGATTTTTCAAAATGTAACATGAAACGGTTGGTTAAAGTTTATTAAAACATGATTCAGATACTTTTCAAGACGTTCAAAAACAAACTCAATGAATACATTAAACTTAAACCAACAGGATCTTTTAGACATTCATAATTCTTTATAATAGAAGATTCCTTATTGACAAGATTTCTAGATTTATGAATGAGGTACGCAAATTGAAATCTTCCTGAAATTCAGAAGGATCAAGAAAGGATTCAGAAGCAGTCGACTTAACAACAGAGCCAGCAATTAAAACATGCATCATATGTGAGAACCTTTGAAGTTCATGCATGTTGTAGAGAAGGCCCAGATTGCATCATGCAAATGCAAGAGCAGCAATAGATTTCTGGCTCAAGAATAGTATCAGTTCAAGTGAATTTAGAAAGATTAGATGGAAGTGATACAAACTGATGCCAATTGTTGATGTATGTTGCAGGAGGAGGAGGAGCACAGATTACAGAATGAGCAAGAATATGGCTAGACAATGAAGGTTTCGGTTGACTGAATGAGCAATTCAAGTTGGCCGAAATAGATAGCAAGGAAGCAGATGAATAACCATGCAATTCAAAAGTTGATTTATATGCTCCCGCTGACAAAATGCACTCAATCTTTTGGAATCTTCAAAATGTATGATATGCAATCAATTTGAAATGAATGCATCAATCTAAACACCTTCAAGTTCTTGTGAATGTTGCAAAATGCCTGAACATGAACATGTGGAAATGAGAATGTGTGCAACTAACTCGAGTGATTATGTTAGAGATGTAACATGTATCATGCAAACATCAGAGACATGCAGTCCAGATTTGCAATCCATTATCAGTCTAATATATGCACTGATTGCTCAACATGTGCTCATGAGAAACAAGGTAGATTATCAAATTTAAATGTGAGCATGCATGCACTAGATTTTAACTAACAAATCAAGCAAGATATATGTATATCTACCTGAAGAAGATTATTCGAAAGTCAAACAGCCAAACTTGTAAAGTGCAGAATTGGGGCTTTACCATTACTCTGGTGCCTTGGTTTATTAACCCCCTTTTCATTCTTTAGCTTCCAAGACACACCTACAAAACACAGATCTCATTTTGTATTTCTAGGTACCCAAGACTTCTTGGGTCCTACATGGTTAGTAACACCACTGATAGGTGCTTTCCACAATCTTTGAGCATGTAAGTCATCAGATTTCATTACATTACAATCACTCATGGAGTGCCCAAAGGCTCCATAATAATGACATGAAATAGTAGATCTTGAATTCTTTTTATGCACATTATCGTAAGCATGGAATCTATGTGCATTAACATGAAAATTTTTATTATTTGCATGAACATATTATTTTTCATATCATGCCATCCAGTAGTCAGAGCCTCGGTGGCCATGTTTTCCACATTCAAAACATGTAGGAATCTTTCTTTTAAATACAATTTTATTCCTATCAAGTTCATGTCCTTTTGCATGGAATCTAGCATGTTTGAAATTCACATTCCTACCCTGGATATGCCAATAGTCTTTGACTGTATGGCCATGCTTTCCATAGTGAGAGCAAACAAAAGAGTTTCTCCTATGAGAGCCTAACCAGCATTCAGTAGCCTTGTGACCAGGCATGTTACAGTTGAAGCATGTGATGTGCTGGTTCACTGAAACATATTTGTTCTTATTGAAACCATGTTGGTTTGCAGGGAATTTAGCATGATATGACTGTGAATTTTTCTTATCTCTTGCAAACCAGCATTGTGCAATCATGTGTCCTAACTTACCACAGTGAAGACATTCAGTTTTCCTTTTCTGAAATGAAGGATCTTCATCATGAGATTTCTTGGCATGCATTATGCTGGCGTTCAGATCATCCTCTTCCATCAATTTACATTCATACATCAAATGACCGAATCTATGACAGTAATGGCATGAAGTTTTATTTTTGTATGTGTGTGTATATGTGGATGATTTATGGGCAACATGCAAAGAGGTGGCAGAACCATTTTTGTTCTTTTGTTTTCCAGCTGGTTTCAAAGACTTCTGAACATTAAATTGAGAAACAGGTGGGTTCGGTGAACCGTGAGAAGCAACACTAGAAACGAAAGATGTTTGTATTTTGTTATCAAAACTCTTTTTCTTTGGAGGGTTATAACCCAACCCCTCCTTCTGAAAGTTAACCTTAACTCCTAGCAGTTTATCTAGGTTTTCTTGTCCATCAAAAAATTTTGACAAAGAGATTTTCAAATCATGAATTTCATTTTCTAGAGTTTCAATATGTATCTCATAACTGGCAATCTCTTGTTCACTGTAATTAACGCATTCACTCAGCACCTTGTTTACAGTTTTATATTTCTTAACATCTTGTTCTATATTGCTCAGTTTTTCAGATTCTTCAATGCAGACAAATTTTCCTTTTTCCAAGGTAAGAAACTTTTCAGACATAGCAGTGTTTAACAATTTCAAATTTTCAACTTCAGCTTTAAGCTTATAATTTTGCACTAATTCATTTTTTAAAATCTAATCCTCTGGATTAGCTTCATGTTTTCTTCCAGTTTCAAATTCCTTCAACTCTCTTTGTTGTTTTTCAACATTTTTCTGCAACTTCATGTTTACAACTTTGATGTCATCAAATGTTTCAGCAAGCAAGTTGTTCTCTTGTTTGAGTTTTTCAAATTTATCTTCATTTTCCCTAGAGGTTTTTCTGAGAGATTCATTTTTGGATTTGAGTTTGTTCAGTTCTGAGTTAGCAAGTTCAAGATCTTCTAATTCAGAGATTTTTGAATATAAATCATCATTCTCATTTTTCATCATAACCATCTGTTCCTTTTGCTTGTGAATATCTGCCAAACATGTATCATATGACTGTTTCAGTTTTGGACAGATTTCACACGTCAGATCAGATTTATGTTGATTAGCCTTTTTCTTCAATTTCTTATTCTCAGATTTGATCTTCTTAAACTCATCATACAATTTATCATACATATCAACCAATTCATCGAAAGTAACATTACCTGATTCTGTGCTTGCCTGTGATTCTGCATCTTCAATTTGATCTCTTCGGTTGGCCATCGAGCATTGTTCTTTCTTCTGATAGATAGATATGACTTTATCCATGATTTCTTTTCCAGATTTGCATTCTGCAATACAGGGAAACATATTAGGATTTTCTGCATCTTTCGGAATGCTAAGGACTATGCCGTTTTCTTTATTTTTCACTATTTCCCCATGAGACCATTTGGTATGATCCTGAGGGAGGTTATGTGGGCCTTTGGAAATAAGACTCCATAGATTTGGATCAATGGAGTTCAGATGAACTCCATAGATTTGCATTCTGCAATACAGGGAAACATATTAGGATTTTCTGCATCTTTCGGAATGCTAAGGACTATGCCGTTTTCTTTATTTTTCACTGTGTCCCTATGAGACCATTTAGTATGATCCTGAGGGAGCTTATGTGGGCCTTTGGAAATAAGACTCCATAGATTTGGATCAATGGAGTTCAGATGAACACATAGGCCGCCTAACCATTTGTTGAAGTTAGAACCATCGTAAACAATAGGGGATGCCATTGAGATTCAAGCACAAACCGAACAATAAACTTAGAAAAATCAAGGATGCACCTAAAACCAGCAGGATCCTTTGCAGATCATTGGATCTGATCAACCAGACCCCGCTCTGATACCAATTGATAGGGTGCAACGCCCGGATTCAGAGGGGGGGTGAATGAATCCCTCTTAAAAATTACCCAAATAAAAACTGTAACTAGACACGGATGCGGAATTAAAACTAGTTAAGCTATACAAGATAAGGAGGACAATGATTCTCTCAATCAAACAGTTGAGCTGCAAGAGTGCAGACTCCTAAGCAAACCTACGCTATTGACTGAACCCAATCAAGCAAACAAATGCAACTTAGACGCTCAGATGACTTGAGTGAATTTGACACTCTCCAGTAACAATGATCAAGAGTTCAAAATGACTCTCTCCGATCCAATATCAAATGAACAATATGAAAAACAAATTCCTCGCTAGACAGACGATTCAGTTCAAGCCTAAGCATACATCTAGCGGATCAGAATAGACACTCAAACCACGATGGACAAGAAGGTTTTTAGGTGATTCGGTCCTCCAGACCTACGTCCACCCCACACTCAATCCGAGTGTGGATTCCTGCTGACTCACAGCTTGAACGGCTGGGCATCACAGCTTGCCTACATCAGCTGGGCCTCACAGCTTGCCATCCGCTGAGCATCACAGCTTGCTATCCCGCTGAGCATCACAGCTTGCTATCCCGCTGAGCATCACAGCTTAGCTTGATACAAAGATAAAAAGAAAAACAAAGGATCGAGAATCACAGCAACGAAAAGTTGAAAGACTTTGCAAATCAAACGTGGCTCTCGCAGGAGCTCCCTGGCCTGGATTTGATCCAAGGTCCAGTACAAACTGTTCTTCAATAATGGCTTCAATCTTTTCTTCGGGCTCTCTCTCTCATTCTTTCTCTTCTTCTTCCTTCTACTTCTCTTCCTTCTCTACTGCTCTTTCTTTTCTTCCCTGGATATCACAAACTCTCTTTTTCTTCTGCTCAACTCTTTTCTTCACCTCTAGCTTTCTCTGCTATCAGATAATTCCTATTCTACTCTTCTTCTTTTTCTCTCACGCTTTTTCTCTTCTTCTCTCTTCTTTTCTCTGGCGGCACTCCTTATCCTTTTCTCTGCGCTCCTGTCTTGAAGAACAAGACAGCCTCATATATATAGCAGAGCCTCCTTATGGATGAGGCAGAAACGCCCTAGTGAAGTCCCATTGGTCCATGCGACAGGAATGAGAATGTTCCTCTGTTCATAGTCCTTGGATCACGTGCCCACTCATTAGCTACCTAGGATCACGCGCCAGCCTCCATCCTTCTGGGAACACGTGCCTACTTCAGTTCGCACTCACGTGCTTAAAGGGTTGCAGCTGACATTAAGGTGTTTGCTGAAATGCATGATGCTCAGACCTGCCTCTGCTGCTGCTGCTAATGACTTCATGCAGCCCCAGTTGGCTTGAAAAGCTTTGACCATTTGGACTTCTTTGCCAGACGATGGTTTGTGTGCGTAGCATCTTCAACTGCTGAGACATCGTTGCCAAAGGTTGTTTGCCTGCACGGACCTTAGATCCCCATTTACATCGATCTTGCAATATTGCACAGACTTTGTCATGTATGCTCGAACCTTGTTTCGCACGAGCTGCTATATGCACTGACTTGGACCTCACACAGATCGTGTGCGTATGAAGCTTGCACCGATTCTGTTTGCTGACAGAATAAAGATTGCACCGACCACATCCTTTGAAGTCGAATATTGCACCGAGTGTGTTTGCTGATGGGAGAAGGGTTGCACTGACCGTATCTCCTCTGATATCAAACGTTGCACCGATTGTGTGCCTTTAACCGTTAACTCAAGCATGCACCGACCAATGTGCTATAGACATGCACTGATCACTGTAGCTAGACAGACCTTAAGTGCATGTGGACAAGATATGCTATAGAGACATGCACAGACCTTATCATGCACAGACCTTGTGCATTATAATGAAAACATGCACTGACTCCTGAGTGCAGAAGGTGCAACTAGCACCGACTTCCCTTGCATACGTGCAGAAAACCTGCACCGACCTTATGCTCGCAGCAAACTATATGCACCGACCTGTGCTAGCCAAAACCTGCACTGAGGCATAAGATGCACTGACCTCCTAAGCCATGAAATGCACTGACTTCAACAACGTAATGCACCGACCCTAAGCAGACTACAGGACCATGCACTGATCTATATGTATGCGGTGTGAATGACTATGCACTAACCAAGGATAAGCAAAACAATCAAATAAGCACAGACATTACATTTTGAACAAGAGAATGTGCACTGACCCTATCATGCGTGCCTGCAACAACACATTATGCACCGACCTTAAGTAGTGTACCACAAAGAATGCACCAACTAGCTATATCCTCAGGCAGGAAAGGCACAGACCCTGTATGGGTCTTAGCCAGAAACATGCACGGACTCAAAACCTGCTCCGAGGTTGAATATGCAAGACAAACAATGCACTATCCTTATACAAGTAAACAGTGAATTTCATAGACTTCAACAAAGGTTGCAGCTTTGATCGTGTGAAAACATGCATCGACTATTTGAATGCATTGAGCTAATCCCTATGAACAGTCATGTGCACCGAGTTGAGCAGTGTATGCATATGATGAAATGTGCATAGACCTCTATATGAACAAGCTACAACGTATGCACAGACTTGCTAGTTTGCACAGACCGTAGTATGTGCATGAGACGCAATGTGAGACGCAAGCTATGCACCGAGGTTATGCTAAGACACAAATGCATGAGATGCAGATGCAACGACTTAGACATGCACCGACTAGGCTATGTGAGACACAAAATGAGACGCAGACGGGGTTGCAGCTGTGCATGAGACACTGACAGAGACGCAAGACCGAAAATAGCAGCGACATGTGCTCGCTTGCAGCAACGACTGTATCGACTTCAACAGAAGTGAACAGATCATGATGCAAAGCCTAAGATAGAACATGCAAGGACTTAGGACACAAACCTGCTCGGACATGGTATGCTTGGACTTCGCATGCTCGGACCTATATGTGTATGATCATGAAATGCACCGACCCAGTGTCGATTGTTAGAGTCGACATTCTTATCAACAAACAATGCACATTAATCAAACATCATTAATGCACAGTGCAGTGACTGAATGCATAATCAGATGCATATTGCAAATATCATTCAATCTATAAATCTTCATGAAAACACATGATGACTCATATTGCAAATATCATTCAATCTATAAATCTTCATGAAGACACATGATGACTCATATTGCAAATATCATTCAATCTATAATCAAAACCAAAGGGATACAACACTACACACAAAGTCTATGCACATATGAGCTCCAAGGTCGATGCATGTTTTCTTTCAACACTGTCAGGTCGGTGCACATCTTACCAACGCTGAAGCCTAGTCGATGCACATTGGGATTTCTGCAAGCAAGGTCGGTGCACGTTTTGCCTTATGCCATATAAGGTCGGTGCAGTTTTGCTATATAGCCTACAGGGTCTGTGCACATTTGCAATCCTGCTCTAAAGGTCTGTGCACATTTGCTCTCCAAGCTACAAGGTCCGTGCACATTTGCCTTCCAACGCATACAAAGTATGTGCACTTTTCAGTTTGATATCAAAGTCAATGCACATTCTTGTCTAAGGCGTAGAAGGTCAGTGCATGTTTGCTTACAACGCAAACTAAGGTCTGTGCACTCAAAAATAGGCATTTCATCAAACAGATGTTGCCTGCTTTGGAAGTACAAGTTCTGGAAGATCTACTGGCAGAAAAGATTCCTACTTTCCAGGTGGACCAATCGCAGTCACCTAGAAAGGGTCTCCATCGGAAAAGGGGTCAAACCTTGAGGAGAAAATCTTGTACTTGATGAAGATATGATCGGCCAGTAAATGGGAACTGCAGTGTACCGCTTGAAGCAGTCTGGGCAGCCATTGAGAACCCACTACACCTTATCACTTCTGAACCAATCAGAGGTCTCTGTGGTCTGGCATATGGTCCTCTCTGATGAAGATAGATGGCCCAAATTTCATCTTACCAAATCAGGGCCTACCAACCTGGTACGCTGTAATGCGAACAGAAAAGAATGTCTACCCCAAAAGCATATCAGATGGGAGACATACTGCAAAAGCAGATTGCACAGTAAGTTCAAGGAAAAAGGTGGATTTGTTCAAGGATGGAAAGACAAGCTAGAAGAAGCAGCTACCCTTGAAAAGCACTCAAGCTCACATCGACGTATGCCTCAAGGAAAGAAGATCTTGTGGCGGGAAAAATTTCCACTGGCCTTCCTATATATATGAAGCTTCTTCAAGAGAAGAAGCCGCTGTTGCCTAGAGAGAGCCACGCCCTAAAACATCTACAAAGAACATTTTTGAGAGGTGTGAGAGAGCAGCCCAGCACTAAGGGCGACCTAGTCCAGTGCTGTAAGAGCAAGAGAAAGAAGTGAGATCAGCCTTGAAAGAGCACAGCCTTGCAGTCTACCGTTGCTTGAAAAGTCAGATCTTCAGATATGAAATTATAGCTGCAGTCACCAACTTCCAGATCTGTATCTGAAGATTTAGTTGGTGTTTTCATTTCTCTAGCTCTTGTTTTTTCTACTGCACTTGCAGTGATTTCCTTTTGAGTTCTTCGTTTCACTCATTTCATTTAAAACCGTCCCTACCAGTTTTGTGTGTAGGAACACAGACAGAAGGTGGTTCTGTTCTGTTGATTGGCTTGGTGAAGCCCATAAGCTATGTGTCAGCAATTGGCTTGGTGAAGCCCGTAAGCTGTGTGTCAGTAGTTGGCTTGGTGAAGCCCGCAATGATGTGACACCAATATGGGGTAGGCAGCAAGCAAACAAAACAACTTAAGATCTAATCCGCATTCACAAACACACAGCAATTAAGATGATAAATCGGGACCGAAACACCGTCGCACACACGCGAGCCCCGGGTGACTATATGATGCTAGAAAGAGGTGATGGATCAAGACCCTTGCTGGTAGAGTGCCAGCAGGGCTAGGGTTGCCCTCCCGAGGGTATGTGGCCCACACCTTTGGGGCTGGCCGGTGCCAATTGGGGCACTAGGTCACTCTCACTCACTTTGACCACGGTGACCACACCTTTGAAGGTGGGGTCGGGGACGAGCACTCACTCACATGCGCAACGGAGCGATATCTTCGGATATTAAATGAACAAGCACTAACATGGCAGGAGCAAAGTTCAGAGCTTACCCGGCTGGTTTGAAGAAACCAACCCCGTTCGGAGACGTGGGCGAGCGGGGAAGTGTGATCCCGCACACTGTGCCGGTGTAGCTTGAGCTGCGAGTTACAAGAACTACACCTCACATAGGAGGGTTGGACTAGGGGTTGGGGAGTTTAATATACATCAAACACTACCTCCTCGCAGGGAGGGGCGCTAAGCCGGCCAGGCGGGCGGGGAAATTTGCCGAAAGGAGATGGTACGGAAGCCGTCGGGTATCCACTCAATTGCTGTGCAAGAGGACAGGCGGTCGCTGTTGCGGTCGTAGCTCCTCCTACAGAATTCTTCAGGTGACGAAACTTGATGGGGTGGCTTCGTAACAGGAACGGGGGCCTCTCTGATTTTTAGCAAATTCGTCTGCCGTCGTTTGTCAGTCGCGGTGGAGGGTTGAACAGGACGCAGGGATCTGTACTTGGCAGCTTCAGAATTGATGCAGTGAGTAGCAGGGGCTGTACCTGGGGTTCCCGAACTCTGATTCTCGATCCGTTTGAAGTCCTGGAACCGGGGTTAAGCCTTCTTCTCAGAAAAACTGACGGGGAGGTCGCCGGAGGTCAGGGTGACCCGGGGGACGCCTCTGAGTGCTGGCAGGTCGTAGCAGGCAGGGGAAGGCAGCTTTGCGCGAGCTGAGAAAGAAAATCAGAACTCGAGGTGCCGGATGCCGAACGAACTTCCGCTTCTTGCTCCTGGTCGGGGACAGGGGGAGGAAGATCTTTGAAGAAGAAACCTCAGCCTGATTCCGCTGTGGTTCGCCGTGGCAGAGCTTGCAAGCTGGTTCTGATTCTCTGCAGAGGCTGCACCGCGTGGTCCAGGTTCTGTAGCAGCAGGTTGCAGACGCTGTCACGGGCACTCCCGAGCTCCAAATGACACGAAACCAGTGGCGTCGTCTCCGTGGTTGAGGTGGCTTTCAGAAGGAGTCAACGGGGTTGCAATCAAAGGCCGTGGGCGGTTGGTGTGCCCTGAAGAGTAGGTACTGGTCGCTGCCGACTGCAGGAGACAGATCCGTGCGACTGAGGAAGAACATTTGCAACTCTGGCTCTCGGACGCCGAATTAAGTTCCGCCTTCTGATCCTGGAAGTAGACAGGGGGAGGAAGAACTTTGAAGAAGATACTTCAGCCTGATTCCTCCACCGTTGGTCGTGAAGCAGCTTCCCACCGAGCTCAGGTTCTCTGCAGGGGATGACTGGACCAGTTGGGGGAGAATCGCCCTCCCGGTCGGCCACGAAGTCGAAACCGGACGATTCCACCTCGCCTGCGGAGGGGTGTCGCAGACCTTTCCGTCGATGTAGGCCACGCTCCAGGAAGAAACCGTGTGACCCTGGGGAAGCTTCTGCAAGCCGCAACCTGGTCTGTCACCTGCAGGCTGATAATGAAAATGGGGAGAAAGGGGAAGGAACAAGGGGTATGGATAGGGAGTGGTAATGGAGGGACCTGTGGGGTGGATGGGTATGGGAGTGGCCCTTGGGTGTTAGGAGGTCAAGGAGGGGGTGTTTCAAGGTGTGGGAGAGGGAGGATAAGGGCTGGAAGGGGGTGTTTGCAGTGGGTGGAAGAAGAGTTACGAATTTGGTTGGGGGAAGAGAGGGGAGAACATTTGAAAATGGGTTTAAGAAGGGAATTAATTTCTAGTGTTGGGGATGGGAAGAGGTGTGTGGGGAAGGGAAAAGGGGGCTTGGGAGATGTGATTCCCTCTTGGGAGATGAGAGGGCTGCTTGGGGAAGGGGAAGATTTGCTTGGGAAGAGGAGAGGTTGCCTTGGGGCTAGGGGAAGTTAATGGGGTTGGTGTGGGGAAGTGGTGAGGATTAATGAGGTGGTTGGGAGGTGAGAGGGTGTGGGAAAGGGAGGAGAGAGAGTGGATTTCGAAAATCCCTTGGGGGGGGGAGAGGGAGAGAGAGAGAGAGAGTGAGGAAGCTAGAGAGAGAGAGGGGAAGATGCACTCAATGGCTCAAATTTTGCTTAATACTTCATTACTGAACTCAAGTGGAGTTGGGGTCCTATTTATAGGAATCCCAACATTTACAAAAAGTCCTTGGATAAACTACTAAAAGCAAATAAGCAAGGGGGTTGAGGAAAGAAGAGGTTGCCCATGGGCCAGGCCCATCTAATTGGGCCCAAACGACTTCCTAGCCTAACATACTTAGATAGATATTGTGACGACTTAGGACCATGACTCAAAATAAAGATAAGTACATCAAAATGACTCAAGGAAAGATAAAAAATACATAGCTAGACTTCGGAAATCAAGCTAAACATAATGGCAATCATCCGGTCCCGTGGAGAAGTGAGAAGTGGTAAGCGATGTCCCCATCATACTCCCGGGCTGCAGAGAACTCGACTCTGTCGAGTAAAAATCCATCGTATGTGGAGGAAGCCATAGCGAGGTTGCTCTCAAGTCCACCAAAGGTAGCTGGTCCTTTCCACCAAGCAAGGTAGTGCCCATCCCTTTGCTCCAGACGGCAGTAACCTGTTCATTTAATATCCGCTCCAATTGCTCACGTTGGCCCCTCTGGGTGGGTGGAACTCTCTTATGGGTAGTGGCTCTCTCAAGAAGTAGAACAGGCTCAACATTCTCACTAGGTGTCACCGTGGGACCCCTATATGGCACCAAGTCAGCCACATTGAATGTGAGACTTACTCGGGGAGGTCCAACACGTAAGCGTCCGTGCCAATCCTCTTTAGGACCTGGAAGGGGCTTGATCCACGCGACCTCAGCTTGGAGACATTCCCAGGGGAAAGCCTCTCAGTTCTTACCATCACATAATCACCTACGTGAAACTCCTGGCGGCGGCGGTGGGAATCGGCCGTCTTTTTATAAACCTCATTGCTTTTGTTAATGCGTTTGCGGATTTCCTCCTGCAACCTTGTGGATGTTGGTTCACTAGTGGATAAAGGGGGTCCTGGACAACCAAATAGGGACATATCATGTAATGGTGTTATGTAGACTCTGATGGACCTAGGAGGACCGGGACATCCATAGATGAGACTATCATGTAAAGGAGTGTTCGATGCCGGGGGTCCTGGATATTCAAATGGGGTTCTGACTTGTGAGTGATCCCTAACATGGTTGACTGCAAAGGGGGGGCCTAGACACCCAGATGTGAACCTATCATGCATCAGTCCTAGCGCGTGAGTGACACAAATGAGGTGACTAGCCTGACCACATGATGTAAAAGATTGTGACACATGGATTCCTATCAAGATGGTCCTATCTGTGAGATTTGGGGGTTTCCACTCATGGGGATCAAAGGGGTCCCAGAAAGTGGACATCTTGGGATGGGTAGATTCCGCACTTCCTAGGTGGATGTCACCCTTGGTCATGGCTCCTATGGTGTGGGCTAAGTTTTGGAATGGGTGGGTTAGGTTTGTCATGGTGTGTGAGGGTAGGAAAAGGTGGGTGGGGGTGGGTAATGAGACTAGGTCCCATGGGTTCTTTGGCTTCCATTGGGAGGGATGGAATGGGTCATCTAGGGGAGAGAACTCTTGGTCCTCATGGTCTTGGGAGAGGTAGTCTTGGCTTAAAATGGTAGGTTGTGGTAGGAAAATGATGGTGTTGGGTATGGTGGGTGGGTATAGGAAGGGATCGAATGTGTCATGGTATGGGTCACTTAGAAACTCAAGGTCCACATGTGGGTGGGGGTCATTCACCTCTATTGAGATTTTTGGGCAAAAGTTGTTGGTGGGTGGGTTAGCCTTGAAAGGATGATTGGGTTTTCTCCCTGAAATGAGGAGCTCCAATTTAAGGATGGCCTCGGGCTCATCGGGTGTGGGAAGAAAGAGAAGGAGGTCGCTGGTGTAGCAACCAACCGTGCAGACCGAAGTGAAAGACCCAACACATGGGTGTAGAAGACCAAGGCTCATGGGTTGGTCGACCATAGGGTTCAACATAGCCGTCAACTCTACTTGCCATGCGAGGCCTTTTAGGAGGTCTCCTAGAGTTTCCACTTGGTAAGAGGATTGGATGGTAGTGTGATAGGTGGAGAAGGGTAGTATGGGGAGGTGTTGTTCCATGGGAGGGTTGACATGGGGCAGGATAGGGTGAACCGGACTTTCCTCTAGCCATTTAGCCAGGGGCTCACTTATGACGAGTTCACTCCTATTTAGAGAGGGTGGTGTAAAAGGTGAAGTTCTTCCCTTGGTTTGGGCAAGGGTTTCCTCCAAGGTGTGGAGCGGTTCTAGGGTGTCCACCACTATGATGTCGGGTGTGGGAGTCATGGGTTCCTCTCCCAAGGAGGTGGGATGGTCCTTTGAAGGTGGAGTGATGAGGGTAGGTGTGTGGTACCCCCGGGGTGGGAGGTAAAGGGGAACTTGGTTTGGGGTCGGTAAGGGGAGAAGTGGAGGCCTAGGTTGGGGTTGGATAGGGGTTGGTAGTGGAAGATGGATGGGTTGAGACGGACTGGGTTGATCAGTTTTGGGAGGGAGGGTGGTGGCCATCATGGGCCTAGGGGAAGTGGACATGGGGTCCACATGGGTTGGAATGGTGTGGGTGGAGTGAGCCATGATGCTTTCTCCTCTTGGGATGGGAACTTCTTGGCCTAACCCATGGTTTTGTGATTCATATTCTTCTTCCCATTCGGGGGAGGCCTCATATTCCTCAACCTCAATCTCATCCCTTTGTGGTGTAGGGGTCTTGCTCTCTAAGGAAATGGGAAGGCCTTTTGGCGATGGAGTGGTGCAAGTTGGAATTATTTGGGGTGGTGGAGTTTGGACCCTATGGGAGGTGAAGATATTCTTAATCTCAATCCTTAGTTCTTCTAATGAGTCTTGGGGTCCTTTGGGTGGTGGGGTTTTGGTCCTAGTGGAGGGTTTAGGTGGACTGGGCGGGAACGGGTTTGTGGGAGGGCTTCTCGGGTGGGTAAGAGAATGTCGGGGAGCATAGACCTTTCTAAGTTCCCTCTTCATGTCATCCCATGAGTAAATGGGCTCCTGCCCCCAAACCCTTCTGAATCTCTCTTTGTGTTCCCACATTTTCTTAGCTAGACCCCGAAGTCGTGCCTTGGCCCTGCGGACTCTCTCGGATCCATATACCCAAGTACTTTCAAAGTCCCTTTCCATGGTATTCTCCCACCTAAGATAGGCATGAGGATTTCCATCAAAATGAAGGTCCTCATCTACAATGTAGTCCATGTGGAGGGGGTCAATCGGACCATGTGACCAACGAGGGGTATGCATGATGATCGGGTGATGAATGCAATTGCCCTAGGACAAGACTTAGTAGAGACAAGTCTAGAACTTGCTCTGATACCAATTTGATGTGACACCAATATGGGGTAGGCAGCAAGCAAACAAAACAACTTAAGATCTAATCCGCATTCACAAACACACAGCAATTAAGATGATAAATCGGGACCGAAACACCGTCGCACACACGCGAGCCCCGGGTGACTATATGATGCTAGAAAGAGGTGATGGATCAAGACCCTTGCTGGTAGAGTGCCAGCAGGGCTAGGGTTGCCCTCCCGAGGGTATGTGGCCCACACCTTTGGGGCTGGCCGGTGCCAATTGGGGCACTAGGTCACTCTCACTCACTTTGACCACGGTGACCACACCTTTGAAGGTGGGGTCGGGGACGAGCACTCACTCACATGCGCAACGGAGCGATATCTTCGGATATTAAATGAACAAGCACTAACATGGCAGGAGCAAAGTTCAGAGCTTACCCGGCTGGTTTGAAGAAACCAACCCCGTTCGGAGACGTGGGCGAGCGGGGAAGTGTGATCCCGCACACTGTGCCGGTGTAGCTTGAGCTGCGAGTTACAAGAACTACACCTCACATAGGAGGGTTGGACTAGGGGTTGGGGAGTTTAATATACATCAAACACTACCTCCTCGCAGGGAGGGGCGCTAAGCCGGCCAGGCGGGCGGGGAAATTTGCCGAAAGGAGATGGTACGGAAGCCGTCGGGTATCCACTCAATTGCTGTGCAAGAGGACAGGCGGTCGCTGTTGCGGTCGTAGCTCCTCCTACAGAATTCTTCAGGTGACGAAACTTGATGGGGTGGCTTCGTAACAGGAACGGGGGCCTCTCTGATTTTTAGCAAATTCGTCTGCCGTCGTTTGTCGGTCGCGGTGGAGGGTTGAACAGGACGCAGGGATCTGTACTTGGCAGCTTCAGAATTGATGCAGTGAGTAGCAGGGGCTGTACCTGGGGTTCCCGAACTCTGATTCTCGATCCGTTTGAAGTCCTGGAACCGGGGTTAAGCCTTCTTCTCAGAAAAACTGACGGGGAGGTCGCCGGAGGTCAGGGTGACCCGGGGGACGCCTCTGAGTGCTGGCAGGTCGTAGCAGGCAGGGGAAGGCAGCTTTGCGCGAGCTGAGAAAGAAAATCAGAACTCGAGGTGCCGGATGCCGAACGAACTTCCGCTTCTTGCTCCTGGTCGGGGACAGGGGGAGGAAGATCTTTGAAGAAGAAACCTCAGCCTGATTCCGCTGTGGTTCGCCGTGGCAGAGCTTGCAAGCTGGTTCTGATTCTCTGCAGAGGCTGCACCGCGTGGTCCAGGTTCTGTAGCAGCAGGTTGCAGACGCTGTCACGGGCACTCCCGAGCTCCAAATGACACGAAACCAGTGGCGTCGTCTCCGTGGTTGAGGTGGCTTTCAGAAGGAGTCAACGGGGTTGCAATCAAAGGCCGTGGGCGGTTGGTGTGCCCTGAAGAGTAGGTACTGGTCGCTGCCGACTGCAGGAGACAGATCCGTGCGACTGAGGAAGAACGTTTGCAACTCTGGCTCTCGGACGCCGAATTAAGTTCCGCCTTCTGATCCTGGAAGTAGACAGGGGGAGGAAGAACTTTGAAGAAGATACTTCAGCCTGATTCCTCCACCGTTGGTCGTGAAGCAGCTTCCCACCGAGCTCAGGTTCTCTGCAGGGGATGACTGGACCAGTTGGGGGAGAATCGCCCTCCCGGTCGGCCACGAAGTCGAAACCGGACGATTCCACCTCGCCTGCGGAGGGGTGTCGCAGACCTTTCCGTCGATGTAGGCCACGCTCCAGGAAGAAACCGTGTGACCCTGGGGAAGCTTCTGCAAGCCGCAACCTGGTCTGTCACCTGCAGGCTGATAATGAAAATGGGGAGAAAGGGGAAGGAACAAGGGGTATGGATAGGGAGTGGTAATGGAGGGACCTGTGGGGTGGATGGGTATGGGAGTGGCCCTTGGGTGTTAGGAGGTCAAGGAGGGGGTGTTTCAAGGTGTGGGAGAGGGAGGATAAGGGCTGGAAGGGGGTGTTTGCAGTGGGTGGAAGAAGAGTTACGAATTTGGTTGGGGGAAGAGAGGGGAGAACATTTGAAAATGGGTTTAAGAAGGGAATTAATTTCTAGTGTTGGGGATGGGAAGAGGTGTGTGGGGAAGGGAAAAGGGGGCTTGGGAAGATGTGATTCCCTCTTGGGAGATGAGAGGGCTGCTTGGGGAAGGGGAAGATTTGCTTGGGAAGAGGAGAGGTTGCCTTGGGGCTAGGGGAAGTTAATGGGGTTGGTGTGGGGAAGTGGTGAGGATTAATGAGGTGGTTGGGAGGTGAGAGGGTGTGGGAAAGGGAGGAGAGAGAGTGGATTTCGAAAATCCCTTGGGGGGGGAGAGGGAGAGAGAGAGAGAGAGAGTGAGGAAGCTAGAGAGAGAGAGGGGAAGATGCACTCAATGGCTCAAATTTTGCTTAATACTTCATTACTGAACTCAAGTGGAGTTGGGGTCCTATTTATAGGAATCCCAACATTTACAAAAAGTCCTTGGATAAACTACTAAAAGCAAATAAGCAAGGGGGTTGAGGAAAGAAGAGGTTGCCCATGGGCCAGGCCCATCTAATTGGGCCCAAACGACTTCCTAGCCTAACATACTTAGATAGATATTGTGACGACTTAGGACCATGACTCAAAATAAAGATAAGTACATCAAAATGACTCAAGGAAAGATAAAAAATACATAGCTAGACTTCGGAAATCAAGCTAAACATAATGGCAATCATCCGGTCCCGTGGAGAAGTGAGAAGTGGTAAGCGATGTCCCCATCACGCAAGCTGTGTGTTAGCATTGGCTTGGTGAAGCCCGCAAGCTGTGTGTCAGCAGGAAAGCCTCACCGGGTTTGGTGAGGGGTGGACGTAGGTTGCGGATCTGCAACTGAACCACCTTAAAAATCTCATGTGTCGTGGGTTGTGCATCTTGTGCGATTGCTCCATATTTCCTATCCCCATTCACAGGTTGATATGCTTGCTTCATCATATGCAATGTGGGTTATTTCCACCGCACACTAAAGCGGTGTGGTTTCAGTTATCTTGTCTATACATTGCTTATCCTCTACATTGCATTCACATTGCCTTAGCTGTCTGCTGCACCCTTGCACACAGACACTAAGGAACATACTCAAGCAAAGGAGAATCATTTTGCATATAGATCTAATTCATTCTAATCATAGACCTTTGCTTCACTATCTGCGTGAGAGTATCTACCTCACATGTTCAATGCTTTGACCTGTGTAGTCTTTGGACCACCATTTCCTCTCAACCCATTCCGTTTAATTCTGCTACGCATTCTGCCTAAGTGTTTCATTCATTTCATAGGAGTGGTTTATGTTTCTGGTAGCTAAGAGTTTTAGTTTTAAATAGGCCATTATCCTTGAAAGGATCTATTCAATCCCCCCTTCTAGATCTGATTGCACTATATGGGACCCAACAAATAAGTGGTTTCTTAATTAGGACCTCGCGAATGCGAGGGGAGCCTCCCACTGTCCCACCTCTTACCTGGCTATAACTCCTCAATTTTCTAGCTAAACACCCGACTATGAAAAACTTGATCTAAACCAGTTTTACGAGATTTTTCGCAAGGGCTGATTGTGCATTATCTGACAATCCAATCTTTTATCGACTTAATGTCATTAAACTTGAAGCCTTAAATCCTTTTCAAACTTCTCTTTCAACTACTTGTAATTCTTGTACTATTCATACCTCGAATGATAAATTTTGCTAGATCTGTACTTTATTTAGTAACCTTTACCTTGAAATTCTTTGGCCATATATATTATGTGGATGTCTAAATATACTTGGGATCTATGATCCATAACCCCAATGCCTGGCGTTAATGGGGCCCGGTCTGGTCCTGGGGGAAGCGTCCGAAAGTACTTATGCCCATAGGAGTTGAATGACATGGTGTGGCATTACACTGAAATGCTTGACTAGCTAGATTGATTTATGACATTCCACAGTTCGTGAATTACTTGACTTGCTTGAATACATGAAATACTTGACTTGTACATACTTGCATGAAATGGCCAATTTAATAGTAATACTTTCTACATGATCGTCTTCTACTTGAACTTTACTCTTGATATCTTGTCTATGTTAGAACGATGTAGTGGTGCAAACCAAGATTCAGAGGGGGGGGGTGAATGAATCTCCCTCTAAAAACTTGATCAAATTAAAAACTTAGCCTGAAGACTTTTAGACTAATGCGGAATTAAAAGCAATCAGGATCGTAGATAGGAACGCGTCTAGCATACATCTAACGGTTGACACATTGGAAAGCAAGCCACAGTACACAAGATCTTTTTAGGTGGTTCAATCCTCAGGACCTACATCCATCCCACACTCCAACCAGAGTGTGGACTCCGCTGCCAAACAGCTTGAACGGCTGGGCCTCACAGCTTGCCAACAATCCCCTGATTTATAGCCTCAACCGCTGGGCATTACAGCTTAAGCCACTACTGATTCACAGCTTCAAACCGCTGGGCCTTACAACTTATGCCACCGCTGATACACAGCTTCAAACCGCTGGGCCTTACATCTTATGCCACCGCTGATACACGGCTTATAAGAAGTATGAAAAATGAAAACAAAAAATCAAAATGTTCAGCATCAGAAGGCTGACAGTAAAGACAAATCGAAATGCTCACACAGGAGCACTGTGCCTTGGATCTGATCCAGAGGACATAGAGGAGAACATATCTTCAAGACTTGCTTTAATTGCTTCATGATATCTTCTCTCGAGATCCCTCTTCTTCACTATCTCGCTATCACCTTTCACTCTCAGACTCATACTCTTCTTTCTCTCAGATTTCTACTGACATACGGCACTCGGTTTTTCTTCTCAGATTTCTTCTTCTCTTTTTGCTCTCTCAGACTTTTTCTTCAAAATTCCATCATCAATAGAAGGCACGACCGGGTCTTGTATATAAAGCTCGCAAAGGAGAGGCGCGTGGAAATCACGTTTCCTGCCCAGAAATTTCAACAAGAGCACGCTTATCGGAGCCCACGTGTCAGATCTAGAGGATGAGAGAAGGACACGTGGTTGAGAGTTCTTGGAGAGCAAGTCTCCACGAATCACGTGCTTCAGTCACAGAGTCTTAGAACACGTGCCTCACTTGACGTTCTATTTATCACAAAGACTTGAGAATTTCATTTATCCTGCCAATTGAAACAAAGGCATTTAGTCAAACATTTTGTGAGCTGGAGTTCATATAAGCATTCATATGCACGGACTTATTATATGAATGAGACAGACATGCACCGACTAGGTACATACATAGATGTAATGTCCTGGATTCTTATCGGATCTTTATTAGGTCTTTCGGGTCCTTTTCGGAGAGTTTCGAATCGCTTTTGTGGGTCTTGAGTTGAGTTTAACGATCCGTGTGGGTTTTTCTCTCGTACAAGTTACGGAACCCTACGGTTAGTTTGTTTCTCAGTTTATCGACTCGTGGACGCTGTAGTTACGATGTACTTTTCTTGAGGATCGTTTCGACTATTTTTACGTATTTTTTTGAATTAGTCCATTTTTGGGCTAATTATCAGAATTTTTGGAAATTAGGAAAATTTCATATTTTCTTTCTATTTATTTCCTCAACCACCTCTCTCCTCCTTCATTTCTCTCATCTCTTTCTCTCTCTCGTTCTCTCTCATCTTTGGGCCGTTCGGCGCGGGACGCCCACCGTTGCGGAGCTGGCCGAGGCGAGGACGCGATGGAGTGATCGGGACACGGGGTAGAGCGACGGTTTGAGCGTGGCGTGGCGCGATCCCTCGGTGGATTCCAAGATCGACGCGGTTCATGTTTTGGCATTTTTGGCGCGGATTAGTCGCTTCGGCGCACGGTTTCTTAGGTGGAGGTAGGGAGACGGATCACCTACTCTTCCTGCATATTTTTCTTGTAATTTCACGTTATTCGGTGCAAGTTTGAGCGGGTTTCGCTCAATTTTGGTAAAATCATGCTTTTGTGGAGTTCATAGGGTTTACCAAAAAACGGCGATGATTTTTAGATCAGTTAGTATCAATCGAACCCCTGGAATGTCAGAGTTCCAGATCCGCTGATTTCGTGTCGTTTGGTTGTCATTTGGGGCCGGTACGAGTCCGGGAACCCCGATGACCCAAATAGGGTCGATTCGTTGAAATCTCCCGTTTCTCGCCGTGTCTTGTTTGATTCGACTCCCGTTGGAGTCTAAATGTTGTATATCGTCGTTCTGCGACGTTATGGATGTTTCCTCTTCGATCGGGATCGAAGGGGGAGTAGATTCGGGTTTTAGGGCGCGGTCTGGATGGTTTCCCGCCGTGACCGGTCGACCGCCACGGGGTGGCCGGTCGACTGGCCGGCGTTCGTGCCAGCAGGCCGGTGAGCCTGTCGGTCCGGTCGATCGACCGCCCAGGGCCGGTTGACTGACCCTGTTAGGTCGACCGCTCCTAGGGGTTAGGTCGATCGAAATGTAGTATTTTTCATCGTTTTGAGTCCCGATCGGTCCCGTTGAGGCCCAATGATCGACCTATGGCCTCGTGAGTGTCCCAGGCACCCTGTGGGTTTCGTGTCCATGTTTCTGGGGTGTCGGAAGGTGCCGTGTTACCTCGATTAGCATGCCCGAAGGCATGCTTGTTTCGAGCTTTGTGTTTCGCTCGATCGAGTCACTGTGAGTCAGTGTGAGTGCGGTGGGGTTCCCCCACATGTGAGTGGCCTTCCTTGAGTTCCCGTCTTGAGGGAATGGTCTCGGCGGCCTGTGGTCTACCTCGGTGTTCGTGTTATCGTGGTTTTAGACCAAGTTAAGATTTTAAGTTGGTTGGCCTTGGCGGCCCAACCTTCATGCGTTTCTTCGCTATAGCGCGCCTTCCTTAGGCCGCTACAAGTCGTTTATCTTAGGTCAGTATCTTAGGGCAGTTAGTATGGTGGTTGTCTCTTGGACAGCCTAGTCCATGTAGCGTGTCTGTCATCGACCGCTTGGTGGTTCGTTGGGCAGGTCAGCTGGAGTTGTCTGAGTCTAGTGGTTCGTCCTTGACCGCTACAGTCACCTCATGGCTCTACCCCTAACCGCCAATGTTCTTGTCTCTGTGTGCATAACAGTTTCCTCCTTGATGTAGATTCTAATTAAAATATAAGAAAAATCTACTTAATAACAATAAGTAAAATATATATATATATATGATGGAATTAATGGGCGAGGGGGTGCTAATGAGAAGTGTGATCGCCAGAGGGGTTACCTCAAGAAAATAAAAGTGATCGCATGTACCTTGTATTGAGCGGGTGAGATTGTGGACTTTTCCTTCCTCCTTCTATCGGCCGACCGATGAAGGGGGTTCTTAACTTGATTACCCTTGTAAGAACAAGAAACGAATGAAAAGAATGGATTAGCCAAAAGGTGTAGTATCAATGCTCTAGAAGTATGAAATCAATCAAATGAAGCATGAACACACCTTGTGTGTTTTTGTTTTTAAACCCCTTAGGAGGAGTAACAAAGGTACGGAGAATATGAATGTAATGATATATGAAAGTAAGATATGATGTGAAAATGGCAACGTTTTCTAGCAGGATAGATAGAAAGAAGTATGATGATGCTAATGTTAATAAGAGAAATTGAAGGCAAGATCTCCTCTCTGTTGTGCGTGCAGCAGTACTGGGAGAGAAAACAAGAAGTAGTTTAACAGCAGCAGAAGACCGTCTGTGGAAGAAGAATCAACCACCAGGAGGAAGAAGAAATCACTTGAAGATAGAACCTGCAAAACACAAAACTCTCCTCTCTGTTAAAACTCACAGTGGTTCTTCTCTGTTATCGTATTGTTCTTGCACTGCCCTCTCATGCCCGCGCGAGAGAAGAACATTAGGGGTATTTATAGCCCAAAAATCCTTGTAATAATAGGATTAAAACAAGGTAATGGACCTCCAATAAGAAACCCTCTTCCCAATCAAACACAAGGAGTAAAATGGGGGAAGGATCATTACAGGAAATAAACAGGCGAAAGGGAGACGGACATAGAAATGACGACCTCTCAAAGGGCGTCAATTAAAAATGACAACATCACCAAAGGCGTTAATTAAAATGACGACATGCATTCAGCCGTCAATTCCTGGATTTAATTTTGGCAACAAATGACTTTCCTTATTAAAAATTCTGAAATGACGTCTTCTGATATGGGCGTTAAATAATAAGCGCCCTTCACCGGGACGTCAATTCTTTGATTTTTCATTTTGGATAGGATTCATAAAAATCCAGAAAACAACACCTCTATGAGAAGTCGTCCATTCAATCAAACACGCCCCTATCTTGGCCGTCAATTAAATGACGGCCCGCTTCAAGGCGTTAATTCCATTTATTAAAGAAAAATGCCAAGAAACCACAATTAACACATAAAAAATTGAAAAACTTCATATTAAGCCAATATTGAAGTCCACTTTGGGGCGTCACATGGTGACATGAGATTTACTCAACATAGTATCGATTTTAGCGTGTCTACAGCTGCCCCGCCTTGGCGTCTGCTTTGCAAGGGAGTGAGACGGAATGAACGAAGTGAAACAAGTGAAATGAAGTGGAACGAACTGATAAGTAGATGCCAATGTGTGATGTGACACGCCTTCGACACTAAGCGTTGGAAATCTTTCCAAAACTCTGAATGAAACAACTCCGGGCGATTACAAGAAAGCATTAATCAGCTGGATAAAAGGGACTAAACTAAAAATGTGCGCGAGGGCACAAAAGGGAAGAAAGATACCATTGGAGAGCGGTTACCAGCCAATGTGGACGTGCTACAACCAAGGTGAATTTGCAGGGAAATAAAGTGAATTGATATAAAGACCCAGCAAATGAATGCTTTTCAAGGAACCAGCCTGAGCGGCTTCAAGGAGAATAAAGTACTTGATTTGGACTGGAATATCTCATGTCAACTCAATTAGAGCGAGTGACCTTCATTATTGGCATAATATGAAGATTTTCAACATTAAGCTCAAAGTCCTACATGATGCATGCTGGGCTAAAAGAAAAATTAAAACAAACTAAAAATAGAAAATAATCAAGGATAATATTGCTAAACCATCTAGATTTGGTCAAGAATCCAGATCTCTAAGTTGACACTAAGCCGAAGCTCGTTTGTCCTCGCATCAACTCAGAAAGTGGAACCATCGTCCCAAACCTTAGATGACTCAACGGCCTATCCGTGTGATCAAGACTCTCCTGGAATTATCACTATTTTTGATAAAGGGGAACTCAAATTCCAGGTTTATCAGAACCACAAGGTCCTTGATATGTTATAATAAAGTAGAGTACCATATAGTAATCAATGCATACAAGAGAGATACAAGAGGTGAAGTGATGTTACCAATAGAACAATCCAAGCATTTTCAGACTTGTATAACCTGCACTTCTGCACTTCAAAGCTCATTAGCTCATCAAAAGAATTATCAACTCAAGACAGTTCACAATATGATCATAAGTGCTTAATATAAATAATTCTATCATGATACAACAGCACTTAAGTTCAAAAAGTTATAAAGCAATTCAAATCGTGAGCTTCATAAATGACGACCTTTTGAAGCGGCATCAAAACAAGAAATGACGACGGTCATGGGGGCGTTATTTACAATAAACGCTTGATTAGGAATTGGACTGCAAATGACTCCCTCCATGGAGGCGTTAATTAAAAGATGACTTTTATCAAGTCATCAATTAAAGAAATGACGCCAAAGGGCGCGTCGTCAATTAACTGTTTTCGTTTCCTGCTCGGAATTGAGCTTCCAGCAACTCGTTCTATTCAGACACAAACCGTGATACTTGTTAGCGTTCAAAACATTATAAAAAGGGCAACTGTTCGTCTTCTAAGCACATTAAAATTATTAAGCAAACAGAGCACCGAAGAACAGCAGAGCAGATAGAACCAGCAGAAGACAGATGAACATGATGATTAGAAGACCTGCTAAGAAGTCTCGGATGAGTTTTCCTAGGATCTGTGAAGTGCCCAGCCATATCAGTGGGAGAATTGCCAAAGACCAAGTAAGTATTTGTTAAACATTTTCATTTCTTTTCTCCTTTTCTTTCTCTTTTTTTTTTCAAAAATTCTGATTACATTCTTCTTCTTTCCTTCTTTCTTTTCTTTTCTTTTTTCTTTGTTTTCAGGATTACCCAAACATCCCAGGACCAAGGAGATTTTTGAAGATTAAATGGCTTCCTTTACTCCTTTCTAAACTCTCCTTAGACATGAAATCTTTTCTCTCTAGATGGCACCTTCTTGGCCTTATAACCCATGCTACTCATTACAATGATATTCACCTAGATTGGGCCTCAATTGGAGCTCTCATAGAACTATGGCACCCCCATACCCACACTTTCCTCTTTCCAACCTCTGAAGCTACCATACTTCTAGAGAAAGTAGAGATGCTCCTAGGGCTAAGAAAAATGAAACAAGGAGAAGAGTCAAAGATGGCTCACATGACCAAACCAATAAAAGCTCATGACATACTCACTATCCTTGTTCAAAGCCCAAATTTAGTGAATCAAATTAAAGCCCATAAAGGAATCAACCTTTTGAAACTAGCTTCATGGGTGTTCAAGAACATGGACAAGGCCCAAGAAGATGAGGGCTTATTGGAGAGAGTAATGAAGGGGTTTGTTATATGCATAGCGGGAGCTCTACTCTTCCCTTCAATAGAAGTCCATCTAGAAGAACACCACTTAAGTGCCATTGCTAGCATGTGGGAGGGAAAAAGAATAGGTCCGGCGGTACTAGCCAACCTATACAATGGGCTTACCTCGGCTTCATTGGGACGGCCCCTTTACGGGTCTATGCTACTCCTTTCTTGTTGGGTGGACCTCCACTTCAAATTTGATCCTTGCCAAGCAACCCAAGCGGCCTCCAAAATCTTTTCCAAGAGCCCCCTCCGATACATGACGGATTCTTTGGGCTTATGTGAGAGAGTAATCAATCGGGTTCCTAAACTAAAGAAAAGAGGAGATTGGAGAGACTACTTCAAGACCATGCCTAAGAGCGGTTTTACTTGTACACCGGGGTTCCTCAAGACCCAAGAACTCCGCTCAAGACTCTCTTTCGGCATAGAGCTTCGGTTGATCGGCGGGAGCGACTTCGTTCTTTACAATGCACACCGGTGCCTCCCACAGCTCGGGCTACCTCGGCACCTCTTTGAAGAACCTTCTCATCGACCTCCACTCAAAAGAAGGGAACTGTGCTCAAGTGGAGATCAAGAAGAAGTCAAGACAATAATGGCTCAATGGAAGGTTGGACTACTCCAAAAGTCCAAAACATATGTAGAAGAAGAAGAAGACAAATGCAAGTCTTATGTACTAGCACTTAGGAAGGTAAGGCCTATGATGGCTCAATAAATGTAATCATGATTTTTCCTTAATGAAATAAAGATTCTCTTCTTATTTGAGCCAAAACAATGAGTCAATATGATTATATCTTCTAATTCATGTAATTCTGTCTGATAAAAATGAGCTTCGGGTTCTCTGTCCTGAGCAGCGCTTTCATAAAGGGCGTCAATTGGTTAAATAACGCCTCAGATGATGTCGTCAATTGTCATTAAATCAATTCTTTGAAACCATTCAAAAATCACAATTGACGCCCTCAGAAATAGGCGTCTCTTAATTCGCATCTCCAAATAAGGCGTTAAGCGGTTCAAATTCTTCAAATTATTTTCAAAATAATTCCTTAATCTTATATAAATAACGCCTTCACATATGTCGTGTATTAAGAAACGGACGCCCGTCGACAACGTCGTCAATTTTAAAAGTAATAATGACGATCAATCACATCAATCACTTTCCCATTAATGCGCCTGACGCCGGTTACAAGTTCCCATGCAAATAAAAATGACGCCTCACCTCATGTGGTCATATCTTGAAACAACGCCTCTCCTCAGTCCGTCAATTGATATAACGACGACTTCCATTAGGGCATCAATTATTTTTCGACCGTTAAACCCCTTTTCTCTCCTTTCTTCTTCTTCTTTCGTTCATCTCCTTCCCTCTCTTCTGCAAACCCTAACTGAACCCCCATTTCCTACCTCTCTCATTCTCACTCTCCCTATTCTCTTTCTCTCGTTCCCATGGCGGGTGGTTCTCTCAAACATCAAAGGGTGAACGCTCCCGAGGTCGTGGACTTAGGCGATGAGCACGCCGTGGAGGAGGTTACTCCTGCGGCGGCCGAGGACGTTCCGGTGGCGGAGCATGGCGTTAACGAAGAGGGAGAAACCAATGAAGAAGAAAGGGAAGATGGAGAAGAAGAAGATGAAGATGATGATGACGAAGATGAGGACGACGATGAGGAAGACGAAGGTGATGAAGAAGGAGGGGATAAAGAACAAGGAGGAGAGAAGGAGAACAACCACAGGTGGCGGCGGCGGTTGCCCTACGACCCGGCCAATCCCGGCGACCACGCCAACCGAGACAAATCATCCGGGGAGGGTTGATCGTGCCCGAAAGACGCAAGGTAGGCCCCCAAACCCTCTATTTTTAATTTTATTTTCATTTTATTTCCATTTTCCATCATTTTCGTAGCCCTCGGTTAAAAAAAATAGTGACTCAGACAAATGACGCCCCCAGGGGTGTCGTAAATTAAAACAACGTCCAAAGTAGGGTCGTCAATGCAATTGATTGTGAATATGATTAATCCATGAAATCACGTCCTGCAGCATGTCGTCATTTTAAAATTTATCATGTTTATCATCATGTTGTTAATTTCCATGCCATTTCATTTATTTTCAATATATGTGTCTCTGCTTATTTTATTTCGCATGTTAATTACTTTGAAACCCCAGAAAAACAACGCCTCTAACCGGGGCGTCAATTCATTAAGCAACGACCACAGGCATGGTCGTCAATTCAACATTTTCCAGAATTGTAATTTAGGATAGAAAATTGCCTTTTAAACATCGCCTTCCACAGTGGCATTACTTAAACAAATGACGACCCAGGTCTGGGCGTCAATTCAAAATTTCTCAGAATTTAGGAAATTACTTTCAAAACAACGCTCCCCATAGGGGCGTCATTTAAGTAAACAACGACCCAGGGTGGGTCGTTAATTCAAATTGCACATGAAATTATCAGAAACACATTTTAAAATAACGCCCCCCTCAGGGGCGTCAATTGATTAAACCACGACCTAGGGTAGGTCGTTAATTAAAATAGAGAGCAAATGTTACGGCCAATGACCTTAAACGATTATCCACATGAAATCTTAAGAAAAAATTTATTTTGTGGCATACAGGGGTTGATGAGAACGCGGATCTCCTGGGTCCAAGTCCGAGCAGCTTATTACGGACTCCCCGAGTTACAGAGGGCTAGGGTAGATGCTATGGGATTTGGACCTTTCCTTAGCATAGAGCCCGTGAGACCAGACTTACCCTTGATCCAGGTGCTTAGAGAGAGATGTGACAGGACTAGCAGGGCATTTCTGATGCCATGGGGTCACATGGTTCCTACCCTAGAGGACGTCACTAGGATCACCGGGTTGAGGGTAGATGGAGAGGCGGTGAGCGGGATCACCCTACCCGATTATAGCGAGCTGACACAGAGATTGCTAGGGCTAGAGACAGTCTACGAGATGCCTAGCGAGTATAGGACCATCTACCGTACCGACCTTACCATGGCTATGGGCTTAGGTGATTCTAGGCAGAGGTCGAAGGAGTCTCTGGATCAGTTCTCACGGAGGCTGATTGACGAGGCTAGGGTTGTCTATTGCCAGGACCCAGCCGAGAGAGAGAGAGCGGATCGAGACTTGAGGAGATTCTTATTCCTGATGCTCGGGAGGTTGCTGCTCGGCACCAAGGGCGACATCATCAATTGCCGATTCCTGGGGATACTCGAGGACCTGAAGGGCGTCGGTAGATATGCTTGGGGAGCAGCGCTGTTGGCGCACTTGATGGCCGACCTGTCTACAGGGACAGGTCGAGAGACGACTGTCAGTGGCTTTTCACCTTTTCTTCAGGTATGCATCTTCATTTTTCATTTTTTTTTCTTAAATGTATGTGAATGCTTTACTAATACAATGCATGGATGCAGATATGGAGCCATTTATACATGCCGATGGGGCGTGCTGACCCACGGCCTGGAGATGAGGGACCCTTCCCTCTAGCACGTCGTTGGCTACCAGTGGTGACTGGAGCCCCACTCGCATATGAGCTGCGAGTGTTACGACGGGAGTTCCGCAACTTCCCCTCCTCACTGGTACGCATGCTTAATGTGATGTAAAATTTTTATTATGGAATATGATATGATATGATATGATGGATGATTGTGAATGCAGGTGAGGTGGAGACCCTATGAGGGGATGACCGACGAGGGCCAACCGTGGGTCGTAGTGGGCCGACCTCACTTCGGGCATGAGCTTTGGGTTCATTGCCTGAACGAGATTGAGCCGTTACGGCTTAGGTTGGTGATGAGGACCCTCGGCCTACACCAGGAGTGGGTCGAGGTTGGAGAGCCGCGGGGAATAGGCAAGAAGACGCGCGGTCGCACGAAGGTGATCGACTGGAGAGTCCGATTCTCAGACTAGTACGCCGACTGGCAGCGTGGCGAGACCCGAGTCACCTTACAGGCGGCGGACAGCTCTGAGTACCTCCGACGCTACTGGGAGGTTTACGCCGGCCGACCCCAGATGAGGGTCTTAGGGGTATGTATGAATGCACTTTCTTTTTTTTTAATTAAATGCAAATGCTTTGTATATCTATCATGCGACTAATATGTGATGAATGCAGGATGCACGGGACATAGTGGCAATGGACATGCAGACCCACCTTCACAGCTTAGAGGCCCAGCTGGCTGCCACGCGTGCAGACCTTGAGACCCTGGTGAGTGTTTAATTTTCCTATTTGAATTCCTGAATTATCGCCGATTAGCCACTGACAATCTCAATGAAAGCAGCGTGCCCAGCAGGGAGTAGCGGGGAGAGCGACAGGGGAAGCCTCCAGCTCGAGAGGACCTAGTGCAGAGACGACTGCACTAGCGGAGCAGTTAGCTGGAGCAGTAGCACGGGCCAAGGCGGCAGAGCACGACCTCACCACACGGGTATGCCTTAAACTTTAAACTCTCATTCAATTATTTATATGATATGCTCATGAAAAATTATGTTTACAGACTGAGGAGCTCTGGGCCTCTCTTACCTGCATCGAGGAGGGACAGCAGGCGATGGCCACCCGGGTGAGTTTTTTTTATTTTCAATTGTTTATTGCTTATCTCATGATTTATTGAATTATATATATGGAACTGATGATTTGTTTGAATGTTTGCAGACCTCGGAGCTACAGGCGGCGCTTACCCAGACCGCTTTAGCCGGGACGGAGTTGGCCATCCACGAGCAACGGGTCGCGGAGCTCGAGAGGAGCTTGAGGCGGCAAGAGGAGCTACCTCAGGACATGGCAGAGCTGCGGGTTGCCCTTGAGATGGAGCGGAGGGAGCGCGCTCGGGAGCGCGAGGAGCACCAGGCGGACCGTTCAGAGCTTGCGACTTTGAGGGCCCAGCTAGCCGTTACCTAGGAGCGGCTGCGGGCGACCGAGGAGCGGCTTTAGCGAGGCCGGGAGCGAGCGCGGGCTGTGGGGTACGCCTTCACCAGCTCCACCTTCGTGGCGGGTTCCTCTCTTCGGTAGAGGAGCGAGGCAGAGGAGCAGGTTCTAGCTCCAGCCACTTCTCGGGGGTCCATGCCTTCTCCACGAGTGCCTCGTCGGGAGGACGAGATTGAGGTCGAGAGTAGGAGAGAGGAGGGTGGAGGCGAGAGCTGAGAGAGACTTTACTTGTACTCCTCCACCCTCACACCTGTACTCAGATATTTATGATATATATATATGAGATTGAGATTTTTTTTTGGTTACCTGAGCACTTGTGGACTTGTGTTTTCTTCCACTTTCTCGCCTTTTTTGCTTTTGCCCTGTGCTTGTAGCTGTAATTCACACTTGAATAAACAGGTTAATTCATCTGTTTGACTTGGCCCCTTACTCAATAAGTAAGGGGATGTCTTTACTTTGACCTTGATAACGGGTCAAGGGGCCAAGCCTTTAATCAATGAAGGTAAATGATAAACAAATATAAGGAAAATGCGACATGCAAGCAAGCAAATGCCAACTAGAAAAATAAAGATGCCCACACAAAAATGCAACCAGGTATATGCACAACAACGGCTTAAAACTTCAAAAAAAAATTTATTTTTCATTTATTTTATCCCCCCTTTTTTATTTTCAATTTTAAAAATGACGCCCTCGCAAACGGTCGCTTATTGGGAAATTGACGCCTTCATGGTAGGCGTTTAAACATTTTTTTATGTTTTATTTGAAAATGATGACTTCATGAAAGTCGTTAATTTTGAAAAAGACGCATGTTGGTAGAGGCGTTAATTCTTATTTTCCATTTTTTTGTTTTTTTGTTTTTTGTTTTTTTGAAAATGACGACTTAATTAAGGATGTTAATTTTGAGAATGACGCCTATTTGAAGAGGCGTGACTTTTATCTTCCATTTTTTTTCATTTTTTTTATTTGAAAGCAAGCATAATACAGGGCTTTAAACCTTACGCCATCGCGATCTTAAATTCATCAATCTTTCTCGAAAAACTTAACAAAGGGGTCAACGTGCTTAAGGACTTATGCTTCTACTCATTTTCTCTTACAGCCCATCCTTCTTAGTCAGTCTTTACCATTCTTTGAGTTTACAACCCACCATGGAGAGGGAAAAGAAGAATAATTTGAGGAAGCTCATGAGAGGTTTTCCAGAATGGGGAACGCTCCTCCCCTGCCCTAATGCCTGTTGGGATTCGGTCTTTAGCTTAGGGAAATTTTGTTGCTCTTTTTGCCCTTATTCATGCATGCTTACGACCAGGGTTTTCCCTGCGGGGACTTTGCCCTCTTGACATGCTTTCTTTTGTAACTTTCTTTTTCTTTTCCTCTTTTCCTTTCAAAAGTGGAGACCTAATTGTACTTGTGCTTTAAGCACTTTGTTCCCTTTTGGGCCCTGACTTCCACCTACTAGGGCGGCGGGCAGGTTTGGTTAGTAACCCTTGACTCGTACTCCCTCTCGTGAGCCGAAGAGAAGAGAATAGGTAAGGTTTTTACACTCTTAGTTTGAGTCGGACTTTCCTTGAATTCCGGGCTGCTTGAGTTCAAAGAGTAGAGTGTGTAGTGTGTGAGGGAGTTGACCCCAAAGTTAAACCATCAAGACTGAAGGATGATTTAAGGATTTTAATTTTTCGGGCTCGTGGCCCATGTACCATGTCTGCCTACAATTTTCAAATTTTTTGTTTTGTTTTGTTTTGCTTTTCTAATTTTTCTTTCTTTAGGGGTAGTATTTCTTTAAATAGAGATCATTCCAAGGATGAGTTAGCTCTTCACCTTCAGCATTAATTAATTTGTAAGCATTGCCAGGATAAATATCTTTTATAACAAAGGGACCTTCCCAGTTTGGTTGAAGTTTTGAACGAGGCCCACCCGATTTTACGAAGATTCTTTTAATTACCATCTCACCGACTTTAAATTTTCTTTCAATCACTTTCTTTTGATAAAAACATGAAAGCCTGTTTTGATATATACGTGCATGCTCGGCGGCGGCCAAACGCTTCTTGTCTAGGAGTTCCAACTGAGCAAGGAGAGATTCACGACGCTCATCAATGGGGAGCTCCTTGTCCAATTGTACTCGTAGAGAAGGGATAAGAATCTCGTAAGGAACTACCGCCTCCATTCCATAAGTAAGGGTGAAAGGGGTCTGCCCAATAGGGGTACGAATAGAAGTGCGATAGGCCCAAAGAGCTTCAACTAATTTTTCTGGCCAATCCACAAATTTAGTAGCCTCACACGTTTTCTTGATAATTTTAATCAAAGTTTTATTAGTTGCCTCTGCTTGACCATTGCCCTGCGGATAATAAGGAGATGAATGATGCAATGCAATGTTATACCTGTTGCAGAGGTCTTGAAGCTCCTGAGAGATGAATTGTGGCCCATTGTCGGTGACGATGGTACTCGGGATGCCTAACCTTGCGATGATGTTCTTCATTATAAATTTGCAGATGGTTGACGCTTTTATCTCCACGTAAGCTTCCGCTTCCGCCCACTTGGTGAAGTACTCCGTGGCCGTGAGTATAAATGACTTTGGTTTTGTGAGGAGGTTCGGATCAACGAGGGGTCCAATGATATCGAAAGCCCACATAGAGAAAGGCCATGGGGAGGACATAGGATGGAGTGAAGAAGCAGGAGAGTGGATTTTGTCGGCGTGCAGTTGGCACTTAACACACCTTCGAACATAGATGGAGCAGTCCTCTTCTAGAGTGGGCCAATAGAAACCTAGCCTAAGGATCTTCTTAGCAAGCATCTGGCTATTGACATGACCACCACACACTCCAGAATGCGCTTCTTCCACGACCTTCCAAGATTCATCATCATCTAGGCATCTTAACAAAATACCGGTAAGACCTCTTCTATAGAGCACACCTCCAACCAGGGTGTATCACTGAGCAACTTTTCGAATGGCTTTCTTTTCTTCAGCCGTGGCCTCTTCGGGATATGATTGATCCTGGCAATACTTAGCAATCTCGTAATACCACGGCTTTTCTTCATCGTCCAATTCTTCCTCTAAATCTAATAGCATGACCTCCTTATTCTCAATGATTTCACCTTGCTTAACCTTCCTGAGCACCTCCTCCTTAACACTAAGGAAAGCTGGATCTTTAATAGCTGGAGTGAGCCGCTTGTGAACAATGATAGAATGGGAATCCCTTTCGGGAGGAAAAGCCAAGGAAGATGCAAGAGAAGCGAGAGCATCAGCTAAAATGTTATGTTCGCGAGGAACGTGAACGAAGATTAATTTAGTGAAAAGCTTGGTATAAGCGGAAGTCAATTCTTGGTAGGGTTTGAGCTTAGGATCGAGCGTACGGCACTTGGTGAGCACTTGGTGAAGAATAAGCTGACTATCACCTACAATTCGCAAATGGGTAACACCAAATTGATGAGCGGCCTCTAGTCCGTCCAGAAGAGCCTCATACTCAGCTATATTATTTGTGACTAGAAATGCAAGCTGAGAGGCGAGTGGAATAGTGATACCCTCTGGTGATAGAAGAATAATGCCAATCCCTTTCCCTTTCGAATTCAAAGCTCCATCAAAATGTAACGTCCACATTGAATCGGATTAATTGACGGATATTAGTTCCTCATCTGGAAACTATGAGCAAACGAGATCAAATCTGGGGAGAGGGTGATGAGCAAGATGTTCTGGTATGGCATAGCCTTTAATCACTTTTTGCTGAATGTAGATGATATCGACTTGAGAAAGGAAGCTTTGCCATCGTGCTAATCGGTCGGTGAGAATGGATTTTTCAAGAAGGAATTTGATTGGATTCATACGGGCGATGAGATGAACTTCGTGAGCTAAGAAATAATGCTTGAGTTTCTGAACTACCCAGACTAAAGCAGCACAAGTCTTTTCTATAGCTGAGTACCTCTGCTCACAGGGGTTGAAATGCTTTGACAAATAGTAGGCTGCCCTTTCTTTTCCTTCTTCGTCAACTTGGGCTAGGACAGCGCCAACAGAGTCATCCAGGACGGAAATATAAAGAACAAGCGGTTTGCCTGGAACGGGCGACCTCCGGATAGGAGGATTTGAGAGATAATCCTTCAATCCGTCAAAAAGCTGCCTGACACTTGTCATCCCAAAGAAACTTGACTCCCGGTTTAGTAAGCTCGTAGAACGGCCTACATCTTTGTGAATGTTGGGAGACAAAGCGGCGAATAAATTGTAACCTCCCGATCAATCCTCGAACTTCTTTCAAATTCCTGGGAGGAGGCATTTCTCTTATAGCCTTTGCCTTGTTGGGATCAATCTTAATACCCCTCTTACTTACGATGAATCCAAGCAACTTCCCTGATGAAACACCAAATACATATTTCTTAGGATTCATTTTCAATTGATACTCCCGTGTTCTTTGCAAAACCTTAGCTAGAACCCCAGATGCTCAATCCTTGTCCTTGATTTCACTACCAGGTCATCAGTATACACCTCAATGTAAATGTGGATCATATCATGAAAAATTTCCATCATAGCCCTTTGATAGGTGGCTCCAGCATTCTTAAGTCCAAAGGGCATGACCACATAGCAATAAGTTCCCCATAGTAAATGTGAACGAGGTTTTCTCTTGATCTTCCTCAGCCAAGCGAATCTGATTATAACCTGAAAAGCCATCCATAAAGGAGAGAGTCTCATATCCTGCCGTATTGTCAATTAAAACATCAATATGAGGGAGGGGGAAGTCATCTTTAGGACACGCGCGGTTGAGGTCCCGAAAGTCTATACAGATCCGCACCTTTCCATCTTTCTTCATGACTGGGACGATGTTAGCCACCCAATTGGGATAGAGGACAACCCTGACGAATCTAGCCTTATGAAGCTTATCAACCTCTTCTTTCATCTTTAATGCCATATTAGGGTGGAAACGTCTCAACCGATGTTTGACCGAGATAGACCCTGGCTTAAGTGTAAGTCGATGTTCAACGAGTGCAGGGTCTAGTCTAGGCATATCTTCATAACTCCACGCGAACGTGTCCTTATATTCTTGGAGGACCAAAATAAGCGCCTCTTCTTCGGAGGGCGGCAAGTCTTTACTGATAAGGACAACCCTAGGGTCTTCTTCAGTACCCAGATTTATTTCTTTGGTAGGCTCTTCTACTGAGGCTGATGGCTCATCAAATCTTCTCATACCACTAGTAAAAGCTTCAGCCTCGTCCTCATATTCTTCGTAACTTTCATCCCCCTCTTCAATAGGGTCTTCATCGTTCATAATCTCATAAACACCAAAACCCTCATTAAAAACACAAGTATCCTCATACTCTATTTCTGGCAGGATAATCAGATTTTCCAGAAATTCGGGAAGAGCTAAGCATGCCCGGCATCTTCTAGCTAACTCTCTAAGAAATCTACGGGGAATCTGCTTACCCTTGGATTTCTTATGTGAAACTACCCTATGAGCCTTAACATCAGAAGAATAAGAACAACTAGCTTGATTACTAGAACCTGACGAAGAAGAGGAAGGAGGGGAAAAGGGGGTACAAAAAGGGGATACAGATGAAGATCCCTCACCGGAGGGGTAGGGAAGGTTCCCTAATGAATCCCAGAAGAGCGGCTCCTAGGTCGGGACACACTCAGGAAGAAGGTAGGAGGTCTCCTCAATGGAGATGAAAGATTGGAAAATTTGAATTTTGGCATTTTTTTCTTCGTTTTTGTTTTCAAGAAGAAGGCAATGAGAGGGAGGAATAGGGGGTGGAGTTGAAATTGAAAGATTGGATCAATGATGGCCCGCACGGGGGCGTGATGGAGAGTTTGAAAAATTGCTGGAGGAGCAAGGGAGGAATTAATGAAGAAGCCGGAGATGAATGTGGAGAAAAAGTTATTAAGACTGCGGGCGGTCTAGGGATGTCTGAACAAAATATTTTATTAAACAAACGGACCAAAGCCGTTGGATGAATGGTCTTGACAAAGAAGAGGCCGGCCCATAGCCTGTCTATGTTGAAGCCCTCCTCAAATGGAACATCAGGCACTCCAGTATCTGTATAATTGCTTAACAACTGCCTCTTGTATGTAATTACTCCTGGCTGCTCAATCAACTCATAAATCAATGGCGGCCATTCCGGATCAATCGGCATAAACAGTCGGCTCAAAGCAATGGTAATGTCATTCATGTCGAACCATCTGTACCAGTCACATTCGGGGTCATCCATCTTTCTTCTTTTATCTGGCCGCAAGGATTCCAGGGCCTTGTAAGTAGCCAGTGGGGCTATGTGACAAGCAAACTGTCTTGCATGTATGTCTTGATAATCCAGTATCGAAGTAATTAATGTAGTTTGCTGGCCATCTTGGATGCCACCCTTGATGAAGTGTGTTTGCAAAGTCCATGTAAGAGGTCGGCGATCCGTTTTAAGTGTGGAAGTCATGACAACCCATGGCTGATCTTCATCCTTGTTTTTACTTGGCCCTTTGTATCCTAGGCCTCCTCGGGGAATCATCTTTTGGTGCCTGATTGGCTTAACCCGGCCTTGGAGATTGACCCCCAAGCCCTTACCAGTTTTATACCCCATCTTTAATAAGATATTCCATCCTGGCGTGTTCATCATGTTCTTCTTTTTCTTTCCTTGGGGAGGCAGGGGTGTCATTAATGGTGAAGCTGGTTTAGTGATTGAGGGTCTTAACAAATCTCGCCGCGGGTCGGCAACATCCAAGACTGAAAGCAAAGGCCTGTTGGAAGGCCACATGGAAAGCACTGAAGTTGCTGAATGTATGTCTTCCGTTGGCAAGATGGGCATGCTAGTAACTTTGATAATGCGCCCTTTGTGTGGAAACTTTATGCATTGATGGTTTGTGGAGGGTACAGCATCAAGTTCTTGAATATAAGGACGACCCAAGATGCCATTGAATGTCGGATCCATGTCTAAAATGTGGAAATCTGACATGACTGTCACTGGTCCCAAACCAACTCTTAGAGTAATCATCCCCAGAGGCGGCTTCTTGGTATTATCATAAGTTGTGACGGTAATTGTAGATGGCTGGATTTGACTTTCTGGAATGCCGCACATCTTCAAGGTGCTTGGCGACAGAACATGAATGGATGCCCCAGTATCAACCAAACATTGCTTTACAACCACCTTATTGATATCAATAGTGATACACATTGCATATTTCCTGGCCGGCTGAGGAGCTAATTCATGTTCATAAAAAGTAATAGCCGGTTGATTGCTAGCCGGATTCAAAATTGTAGTAACTTGTTCAGCAGAAATATCTTCATTGACCATTACTTTTTGTAAGTATTGTTTCAGAGCCAGCTGATGTGTGGTCGATCTCTTAATCAATTCCAAAATATTAATTCGGGCCGACGTTCTGTCCAAATGCTTCAATAAATCATATTCCGTGCCCGGTGCAGATTCTTATTCCTGTTCTCCTTGTTCTTGTATTGGTTCCTGCTCCCGCTGGGGAAACACTCGATGAAACATCCGTCCACTACGGAGCACCATGGTTCTGGGCACCTCTGTCGGGCCTGGAGTGGGTAGAGGAGTAGAGGAGGTAGGGGGAATAGTGGTATTGGGTGCTGGATTGGCAAGGGGAGGGGTTCCTGTAAGGGGCCTTGCCGGCTGGGGGTTATCAGATTGTGGCGACGAGGATTGAGTGACAAGGAGGGGCCTTGGAAGCATGATGGTGGATAGGGTGGATTGTGACAAAATAGGAGGGGTGATGATTGCCGACGAGGGGCGGATAAGGGTAGGCCTATTTGGTGGAGGGTTTTGGGGTGAAGGAGAATTCGTGGGTTGGCGTAAAAGAAGGGGCCGTGAAGAAGTAGGGTTAGGGTTGAATGGCCCTGGAGTATTGGAACGTATAAGGGGACGTTGTGGCTGGGAAGGGGGTACAAACTGAGGCCTTCTTACTAGTTGTGGCGGTTGTGATGGATTGGAATTTTGACTAATGGCCCCGACAGAGGCATTTTCATTATGCCAAACCTGCCCTCTCTCCACTTCTTGGGTTGAGGTGACAAGGTTTACTTGTTGATTCTGAACTGAGTGCTCTGGTAGCGGGTTATTAACAATCCCCATGTTTGGCTGGGGTGCAGGAGCCTGTTGTTGCTGTGGAACCTATTGCTGACCTTGTTGTGGTTGCTGAACTGGTGCTTGCCGGGGAGGCCTTCGAGCCTTTAAAGTAGCAATGACCCTCCTCATCTCATCCCAATTAATATCACCTTGATCATTCATGTCATGTATGTAATCCTTAAAGTGAAAGCAATGATCAATGTTGTGCCCCGGCTGCCGATGGAAAACGTAATACCGGGAGGTGTCCACATTTTGCGGCCATACTGCCCTTTCTTTAGGCAATGTGAGCAAGTTAGCAGCCATGAGGGCGTTAAAAATGTCTGACAAACTCTCAGGTAGCGGAGGGTATTGGGCTCTTCGTGGACCCATCGACCTTCTTGGTTGTTACGGTTGTTGTGGTGGATAATTAGCCGGGGGGCACTTGGTGATATTGGTTTTGTGGAGCAAATAGGAGTTGTTGTTGTTGAGGAGGTGGAGGAGGTCTTAAGGTCTGAGGAGGGTCGTTATTTGGCTGGTGGACTTGATTTTGGAAGGCTTGCTGTTGTGGTGGCCTCGGGTTTGGAGGGTGGCGGAAGGGAGTGGAATTGCCGAATGCGCTCACCTGCTCATTGATGACAATGCCTTCAGTAGTTGGGCCAGTATTACCGATATTAACATTCTTCCTAATCACCTTTGGCATTAGCTCGAACATGCCCATAATAGGCGAATCTTTCATCTGAGTTTGTATGTATCTAGCTCTTTCATAGAGCTCCTCCATAGTGCTTAATTTGTTCATGGCCAAAATATGACAGAATTGTGGAGTGGAGTTTGATATTATCATTTTTACTTGCTCCGTTTCCGATAGTGTGTCTTTTAATTTTTCGGCCATAGCTCTCCACCTATCAGCAAATAAAATGAAGTCCTCCTCGAGCTTCATCTTCTCAGTAACCAGATCAGTAACAGACAAGGAGGGACCCACACGGTCCTTATACTTCTGCAAGAACTTCCGTTGAACTATATCAAAATCGCCGGCATCAGCCGGCTCCAAAGAATAAAACCATTCCAGTGCTGGGCCATCCAAAGACCGCCTAAAGAGATAAGCCAATGAGGTCTTATTATCCTGCCAGAATGATGCTTCATACAAAAAGTCCTTCAAGTGGATGTGTGGTTTGCCCGTGCCATTGTACCGCCGGAAATTCGGCATTTCAGATGGGGGTAGGTGAAAAACCGGCATAGGGGGGAGCATAATTTCGGGAGCGACCTTGGATGCAGTAACCCTCTTGAGCTGTTTCTCCATACTAGCCATCTTTTGGAGGAGTAGAGCATGGTTATCGGACTCGGCTGGGGCCGGATGAAAGGAGTGTTGGTTTGTCATAGGCCTTCTCAAAATTTGAGAAACAGGAGGTTGTTGAGGCCTAGCAATGGAGTGACTTACCGGTTGGGCCGGCATAGTCATAACAGGAGTTGATGGGCACGAGGGCACCCTAGGTGCGACCACCAGGTCGTTGGGAGAACTAGCAGAGTGGCCACCCATGACCTGGGGGGGTTAGAAGATGACGATATATACTTTCCCTTTAAGAGGGCTTCAGCCGCCTGGCATTGGGAGTCATCCAGCTGAGCAAGAGCTTTGAGAAATTTGTTGAAGTTGAAAGAAGGGGAAGTGTCCCCTGAAGTATTCTGAGTGGTAGGTTGAGCTTGGGAAGAAGGCTCAACCTCCAAAGAAGTGGTATCCACCATGTGGAGTTGAGTGGGAGAAGAAGTGTAGTTTCCCTCATGGTAGACAGAATCCTGAGAGGGAATCTCATAGAACGGGTCAGAGTGACCCTCCTCATAACCATTATAAGTATACCCGTAGTTGGCCATATTGATGATTTTACCTGAACGCAATTTCATGCTTAAGGAGAAAGAAATGAATTTTCGACAATGGAATATAACCAAGAGATATCAATCAAAAGAAACACACAAGTTGTAATGAGCCCAAAATTTTTAAGATTTTCTTTGTGTTAGGGTGCTTGGCCCGGATACAGAGGGGGGGTATAATGGCCAATTTAAAACTAGGATGCTAGATAAAGACACAGAATAAGATTTCGACAATTGAATGAATCCTGCTACGTATAATGGCCAATTTAAAACTAGGATGCTAGATAAAGACACAGAATAGAACCAATTCGATTCAGCTCAAATACAAACACATGGAGCGCGCCTATTCAAGCATCTAGCGGAAGCAAATCAGACAAACAAACCACTGCACAATAGATTTTTAGGTGGTTCGGTCCTTCAGACCTACATCCACCCCTCACTCCCAACCGGAGTGAGGCTTCACTAGCAAACGCTAGAACCCAGCAGACTCAGTCTGCAAACAGTTGCTGCCACACAGCTTGACCAGGGGAACAGCCTCCCCTCTTCCTCCCAACCGGAGGGAACCACTAGTGACACAAGTCACTAGCAAACCAGAGACACATGGTCTCTCTTCCTCCAGACCTGGAGGGAACCCCTGGACTTGAATCCCCAAGCCTAGAACCGGAGACAAGTCTCCCTTCCTCCCAACGGAGGGAACCCGACCTCAGACCAGAGGATCAGTAGTACACAGATAACCAAACGAAAACAATAAAAAATAAGAAAAAGGAAAATACACAGCGATCAGAAAGCTGTAAAGACAGATAACACAAATGTGGCTCGGATGGAGCTGACTGGCCTAGATTTGATCCACGGTCCAGTAATCAGATCTTCAGGTAAGCTTCTTCCTTCTTCTCCACGAGCTCTCTCGCTCACTCACTATCTCTCTTTCTTTCTCTTCAACTCTCTTTCTCTTTTACTCTCCTTTTTCCTTCTTCTGTTCTTCTGCCTTCTTTATTTTTTTTACTCTCTCAATCTCTGCTCTTTTATGCCTTTTTGGCTCGTCTGCCTCTCCTTCTCTGCTCGACCAGCCTTTCTTCTTTTTATATCAGCAGCCAGCAGGAGGGTGGGATACGAAGTGCGTGTGCCTCACACGCTTGATCCCGAACCTTCCTGCCACGTGCCCTTTTCATATTTGTTCCTTCAGTATCGGATCATGTGCGGCCAGACACCGATGAATGTTCTTCCTCGGACCTGCAACGAGATAAAACCATTAACCTTGAGTGCCACAAGAACTAGAACTGCATGAGATATGTGGACACAACAAGAGATGCAATAAACAGAGAACAACACGAGGTACAGTGGTGACAAAACAAACACTACTATGAGAACGACACGAAGTAGAAAGTAAACAACACGAAGTAGAAGGAGAACATCACAAGGTAGAAAGAGGACTACACGAAGTAGAAAATATTACTACAGTATGAGACAAGAAGAGTATGACACGAGGTCAGATGAAAAACATCACGGAGTAAAAACGAGAACGACACGAGGTGTCAATGTAACAACTAATACTACGAAGTTACGAATACAAGAACAACACGAAGAAACGAAGACAAAAACAACACGGAGACGCAAAGATAAAAACAACACGAGGTGCTGCAATGTTCTGCACGTAGTGGAACAAAAACGACACGAAGACATGGAGACAACAGTAACCGACACGAGGTGAGGTTACTAAAAGCGACAACGACATGCGGTGTGGAAAACACGACATGAAGACATGGAAAAGGAAAACAACACGAAGTCTAAAGCGAGAAACTAACACGAAGATAGAATACAAAGAAACGACTCGAAGTGAGATGAAAACAGCACGAAGTGAGAAGGGACGACACGAGGTACACACATTGACTACAACACGAAATAAAGAAAGCAACACGAAGTACATAAACACAACACGAGGACAAAAACTGAAATCGACACGAGGTGAGGTCTAGGAAACACGACACGCGGTCAAACAGAACACACCTTAAACCAACACGAGGTACGAGAGGACGACACGGCGTGTTGAAAGCACAAATGGTACTAAAATGAAAAACGACACGATATACAAACATGACGAAGTACCAATCAGACACGAAGACATTCCCTGAAAAATATCTGAAGTGAAATCAAGGTTTATTCTTCATAGTAAAATGTTCTTGGTTCACTTTCTCAGAAAAATATTTTTGTTAATTATTTTTCACAGAGAAGTATTTTTGAACACCACTAAGACTTATAGTGTTGTCATCATCAAAACATGTAAAGATTCAACAATCTCCCCCTTTTTGATGGATGGCAACACTATGAGTCTTGAAACTTTGCAGAGAGATTTCAGCCTTTCCAAGGCTAAACAAACAACAGCACCATTATGAATTTTCTCCCCCTTTGTCATCATCAAAAAGAGGAAACAAGAAGGATGCAACAATGCAAATGATATGAATTTTAATTAATAAATCCAAGAGTGTGAGAGAGAAGGCCTCAAAAATGGGCAACAAGATACAGAGAATTGACTGTTCAAGAAAAATATCGGGCTTGTCTGCTAGAAGGGCCACGCTGCCTGCCATGAGGTGGTCTCCCCCTTGGAGAAGCAGAAGAATGTTCTTGAGGTGGAGTTCTGCTGGAAGAAGCGTGACCAGGTGCTGAACCCAAGGTAGACTGAAATTCCTTTAGGTCATTTGACAGTTCAGCTAGCCAATATATCACAGAGCTTCTGACCTATGCCACTTCAGAAATGATGTCATCTTGGCGAACATTGACAGTTTCATATCTGTCAGTCATAAGTGTCATTTCTGTTAAGAAGGCGGCCAATTTATCATAGACCTGTTGAATACCTGGACCCAGGGCACTGGATGACTTCTTCAAAAGTTCTAAAGATGTTCTGATCTCATAGCAGTGATCTATAATGGTGGAAGACATTTTGAAGGAGGAGATTTGAACATCTTGCAACTCACTCAGTGCTTTAGCTATCTTTGAACACACCTCCTGCAACCCTTGCATCAGGGATCTGTTGGCATCATCTGAAGCCTTTTTGTTGAGAAGGAATCGTTTCCATTCAGTGAGGAGAGATATCTCGAGCTTCAGTAGCCTGGAATGTACCTGATTTATGTTGAGGGTGACATATGTGAGCAGGTCATCTAATTTCTTATCTTGTTTCTGCATCTGCTGAGTCAGGTTTATGAGAAGCTCTTCAATGTTGGGCGCCCGAGCAGATTCAATGTTGGGGGCCTGTGCAGATAGAAGTCTAGGTGGACCTAGAGGTGTACCAAAAAATTCACTGCCAGGTTCAGTTCTCTCAGCTGTTTCCTTTTGTACGGGCATTTGACTGCTCTCAGCTGGGACCTGAACTTCATCTTCAGCTTGAGTTTCTTTCTGAGGGAATACATCTTCAGGTTCCTCTTCTTCACTTGAAGATTCTGTATCTAGTTCTATGACAGGAACCTTTTCTCTATCTTCCATGAGTTCCTGATCTGCAGGGCTGCCAACAAAGGCCTGCTCAAGGCTTTCAGATACGACCAAGATGGTAGCTTCTTCTAAGCTTCGCTCAACAGTTTCTCTTAAAATTTCATTAACAAAAATAGCAAGATCTTGATCAGTACTGTCTTGCACTTTAGCTGGCTGTTCTTCAGGCACTATTACCTCTTCAGATGTCTTCCCAAAAGAATCAAATAGCCCAGCAATAGTTGCATCTAGATCTGTCTGAATGCTTTCGTCAGATAATCTGATGTCCTCAGATGCAGCCTCAACTAGCCTCTGAAAGGAGAAGGGTACTTCGGTGGGTGCAGCTGGCAAGGTGGACTCTGGTTGTTCAGCTGGTGTTTCCTGATGAGCAATCTCAGAAACTAATTGCTCATTAGTTTGGGCTAAGACTTGAAATTCTTCCAAATGCTCCCCCTGAGTTTGTGATTCCCTGGCCTTTTGGACCTTAACTTGCCCCACCATAGAAGAGTCCTCTAAGCCCAAAAACACTGAAACAAAATTCATATTAAAAATGTTTCAGGCCTTAACTTCTGATGCGGCCTCTCCATCCAAGCAAATCTCAGAATGCTTGAAGATGTCTGTCAGATGGGCGGCATAGGGAAGATGTCTCTTGGATCCAATGCATCCCTTCATGACAGTAAAAATGATCTTTGGCAGACATATCTTCACATTTTGAATCAGACAAAACAGTAGAAATCTCTGTGTGTCTGTAATTCTTCCTCTAGCCCCAGTCTGTGGGGTGATAATGGAAGCAATGACGTTCTGAAGGAGCTTGTGAAGAGGAGGAAATGACGATGTCTGATAAGCTTTTAGCTTTAACATCCCCTTATCATGAATATTACTGGGTTTACCAGTAATGACTGAGAAAGCTTCAAGGAGACTGTATCGAAAGCTTCCCTCTACCTCCCCTTTATCTGGAACACCGAGGGCTTTGTGGAGGGACTCACATGTAACAGTTAACTCGACCCCTTTAACAGATGATAATAAGGCAAACTTGTCTCGGCTCAAGGACAAGTTATTGTAAAATTCCATTACCGGCCTAGGGTAATAGACACGGTGATTTTCTAAGAAATTTCTCCACTCCTGAAACTCAAAGATTTTCAACAGTTCTGGAAACTTCGAGACCAAGGTATCATCTCCGAAATCTATTATTCTAGGAGGAATGATTTTCCCACTTTCTAAGAACACGGTAGACTGAGAAATCCTGGTACCTTGTTCTGAAGAGACTTCCGCAGCAGGTTCTGGCTCAAGACATCTCTGTTGCTTAGATGAAGGCTCTTCAACTATTTCTTTTCCCTTCCTCTTTCTTTCACCTGGAGCTGCTGACCTTTGCTGATCCATCTGCTGAAACTTCCAGAGTATCAACTCTCTCTTGCAGGCTGCTATTGGAAGTGAAGCTAGACTAAGAGAGGAATAGGAAGCGGGAAGAGATGGAGATGGGTTTGAAGAAGACGCTCAAGGTGGACCAGCACGAGGATGAATAGGAAGCGGCAAGGGGAAATAAGGGTTTGAGGTGGAAAGCGTGTGAAACAAGAAGGGTTTTATCGGGTAGCTTTTTACTCTTATCAACTTTTTCTGTAAATACCCAAAATACCCTTAGTCCTGATGTAACGCAGCTACAGCATGTTAAAGTTAGCCCTTCAATATGTGGACGGGTTATATTCTTCCAAAAACCAAGGTCAGTTAACTCAAGATATTAAATCAGCATAATCACAAAATTAGCTGTTAAAGTTGCTTAACCTAGAGAGAGACACGATTAAATTGCTCCTTATGTTTGTCAAGCAACGAAATAACACATCAATGTCAAGCAGATTTCATTTCTTCATTTAATGGACGAGAAGGCATACAGGGTCAACCAATTTGTTGAACACAAGGTAGAATAGTCCCTTTTTACACAAGGAGACATGTTTATCAGACACCAGAAACCCTGGTTACTCAGGACGAACTACCTTTATGCCAAAGATATTTTTTCTTTGAGGACTTTTCCCCTTTTTTTTTAACATTTCTACACAGAGATAGCTAATTGTATCATGACAGAGACTCTGGACTTCTCTGATCTAGAGTGTCTATTTCTCCACAAAAACCATTGCTCTGCCACAAATAATGGCGTATTCCCTGGTAGCACTTCTCATGATTTTAGACAAAAAAAATATCTTACTTAACACAATTTTTTATCTCAGAGCTCTCTTCACATAAGTTTCAGTTAAGTCGAGATCCTCACTAAGTTTTTCTCATTTAACAGGAAGTTTTATAATATGTTGACCAACACTTGAGAAGATAACTTAGAAGGATCAAGGACCAAATATAACCCCCAAACATTGAAGTTCTTTATTAACAGGTGTAAATTGTTACACTAGATATTGGGTTGTTTAAGGTATACAGATCATATCTGATAAGAGCAAGAAGACTGAAACCACAATTTCTTCGAGAGTGAATCTGAACCAAGAGTGATAGGTGAGAGATAAGGAGGTGGCTGATCGAATAGAGAGAGATGAGATGAGATGAGCAGCACTCCTATCAGCAAGCCAACAAGTGAGAGATCACTCAAGACATTAGGCACTAAGGACATATCCAAAAATAGTATTTTTGAAGTAGTTCTGTCTCACATCCAGAGAAGCTCTTGGGCAACAAACTGCAACCTCATGAGATGTCAGATCTTAACACCACAATAACTGCATCGGCTGACTCAATACTTCAGAAACCAAATGGCCTGTCAAGCTCCTTTTCAGCCCACTCAAGGACATCTCACTCACGACTCTTGGAGGTATTAATTAATTATTGAATGCAGTGTTTGCCATGAAGGTTAAACAAATGAGATTGAGTTATGTACAAGCAAGCTCCCCTGATCAGCAGAATGACTCATGGTACTAGGCGGAGCATTTGGTCTAAAAGACCACCTCACACATAGTAAGGACCTCCGGACAGATTTCCCTGCCTTTGGTAGCTTACCATTTGATATACCATGGAGGTCATGAATAACAGGGTACACTCAAAGGTCCTATAAGCAATTCAGATTTTTCATGAATTATGCAACATACAGTTTTTCAAATAGCATTCACATTCAGTTCAGATTTTCAGTATTTTTAGAGTGCATGTTCAGAACATAATGCACCTTGCAGATGATGAATGAATATGTAAGAACAGATTCAATATGCATGCACTAGATGAAACTAAGAGCAAGATATGCAAGATTACATCAAACCAGATATGCAGTAAGTTTTAAAATGGGACATGTAGAGAGATTACCTGAAAATTGTGAGAATGGAGTTTTCATTCTTGAGTGCCTTGGATCATTTCCCCTTTTATTCCGGTCCCAAGGCACACCTGCAAAACAAAGTTTATTTTACACAAACAGGTACCCAGGAAGTCTTGGGTCCTGACATGACATTATCACTCCTAGCAGGTTTTCTTAGCACATTTTTAACTTGATAGCAAGGAGCAGTAGTTTTCAGATCTGGTTTATGCACATTATTATGAGCATGAATTGTATGTGCATTAGCATGGAAATTTCTGTTATTTGCATGACCAAACTATTTTCCATAATCAACACATTCAAAGTTTTTCTTTTTGAAAACCACTTTATTTTTTCTAAGAGCATTTGTACTAGCAGGGAATCTATACTTTCCAGAACTGAAAATTTTCCCTTGAGCATGCCAACAATCAATGGCCCTGTGGCCATACTTTCCACATTCAAAGCATGAGATAGAATTTCTTTTAAAAGAACCTGACCAGCATTCAGAGACCTTGTGACCAATTTTGTTATAATTAAAACATATAATGTGCTGGTTCTTGTTAAAGACATGCTGATTTGCAAAGTGTTTTGTATGATATGAACATGATTTTTCCTTACTACTTGCAAACCAACAATGAGCAGTAGTGTGTCCTACTTTATCACAATTAGAACATGTGACATTCCTTTTCTGACCAGACACAGATTTTCTAGCATGCTTGTTGTCATCTTTTTCCATCACAAAACAGTTACTCATAAGATGTCCATACTTACCACAATAATGACATGAGCCACTTGATTTCTTTAAAACATGGCATTTATCTGATGAGTTCTTAGCATGTAGATTGTTCCTTTGAATTTTTGATGTTTTATGATTTTTATTTTGTTTTTCTGTTTTCTTAGCCTTGTACTGAGGTGGAGATGAGATAGAAGGCTTTTCCTGTTCAGAGGATTTGACAAAGACAATTTTCAGGTTGGCTCCATCAACCTTCCTCATGACTGGACTGTAACCCAGTCCTTCCTTGTTAAAGTTAATCTTTGTTCCCAGTATTTTCTGAACAATGGGCTGTTTGTCTTTTGATGTAGTGGCTACATTTGAAGTATTTACAAAGGATGTCATTACTTTGTTCTGCAAGGCCTTCTTATTTAGATTATTGTATCCCAACCCTTCCTTTTTGACATTGACTTTTACACCTAGCAGCTTGTCTAGGTTTTTCGGCCCATCAACAAATTTAGACAAGGAAGCTTTCAAATCCTGAATTTCATTTTCAAGAGATGCAATGTGTATTTCATAACTAGTGATCTCTTGTTCACTACAATTGACAGCTTCATTCAAAACCTTGTTAGCTGTTTTGTATTCTTCAATTTCCTTTCTCAGCTCATCTACCTCTTCAGTCTCGTTTGTACAGATAGCTTTCCCTTTTTCCAAAGTGAGAAGTCTTTCAGACATGGCACTGTTTAATAGTTTTAATTTTTCAACTTCTTTAAGCTTATCATTTTGAACTAGCTCATTTATTAGAAGCTGATCTTCTGAGTTAACCATGCTTTCTCTCCTAGCTTCAAACTCCCTCAATTCCTTTTGTTGTTTTTCAAAATCTTTCTGTAATTCTATGTTTACAGATTTTATGGCGTTAAATTTTTCAATCAGCAACTCATTCTCTCGTTTAAGTTTCTCTAGTTGTTCATCATTTTCTTTAGAGAGCTTTCTGAGGGAGTCATCTTCAGATTTTAAATTGTTCAGCTCAGAGTGAACACATTCAAGTTCCTTCTTCAGTTCTGCATTCTGGTTTTTATACATATGATTATCAGACAGACATGCATCATGAGATTTCTTCGTACTTGAACAATTTTTACATGGAGAGCTAGAATTATCTACCCGAATACTATTTTTCAACTTTTTATACTATTTTCTTAACAGTTCATGAGATTCAAATAATTCAGCATATGCATTCTCCCAATCTTCTAGAGAGAAATTCTCGAAGATATTTACCTCATCATCATCATCTTCTTTAGTTTGATTGCTGCCTTGATCGCTGGCACTTTGATTTCTTCTGTTGGCCATCATGCATCTGTCCACATCTATCTCCTGAGTTCGCTTCAGTGCATCCAAAATATCTTTAGTAGAACTGGATTCAAAGAAACATGAATGAAAAGCTCTATCAGTAGTTGCCTTCATTAAATTTATTGCTATCTGATTTTCTTCATGCATGGATTTGTGACTGTCAGTCCATTTGGACTTTTTCCTAGGTAGTTCATGAGGACCATGTGAAATTACTTTCCACAGGTCTGGATTCACAGATTTAACATAATTCTTCAAAACAGCGAACCATGCATCAAAATGCGTACCACTGAAGATCGGTGGATGGGCCATGAGAACACACAGATTAACGCACAAGAATATTGATGCACTAAAAGGAAATAAGCACCTAAGATTGTAAGATCGATCTGCAGGTCGCTGGACCTTGTAAGCAGACACCCGCTCTGATACCAACTGTTAGGGTGCTTGGCCCGGATACAGAGGGGGGGTGAATGAATCCTGCTACGTATAATGGCCAATTTAAAACTAGGATGCTAGATAAAGACACAGAATAGAACCAATTCGATTCAGCTCAAATACAAACACATGGAGCGCGCCTATTCAAGCATCTAGCGAAAGCAAATCAGACAAACAAACCACTGCACAATAGATTTTTAGGTGGTTCGGTCCTTCAGACCTACATCCACCCCTCACTCCCAACCGGAGTGAGGCTTCACTAGCAAACGCTAGAACCCAGCAGACTCAGTCTGCAAACAGTTGCTGCCACATAGCTTGACCAGGGGAACAGCCTCCCCTCTTCCTCCCAACCGGAGGGAACCACTAGTGACACAAGTCACTAGCAAACCAGAGACACATGGTCTCTCTTCCTCCAGACCTGGAGGGAACCCCTGGACTTGAATCCCCAAGCCCAGAACCGGAGACAAGTCTCCCTTCCTCCCAACGGAGGGAACCCGACCTCAGACCAGAGGATCGGTAGTACACAGATAACCAAAAGAAAATAAGAAAAAATAAGAAAAAGGAAAATACACAGCGATCAGAAAGCTGTAAAGACAGATAACACAAATGTGGCTCGGATGGAGCTGACTGGCCTGGATTTGATCCACGGTCCAGTAATCAGATCTTCAGGTAAGCTTCTTCCTTCTTCTCCACGAGCTCTCTCGCTCACTCACTATCTCTCTTTCTTTCTCTTCAACTCTCTTCCTCTTTTACTCTCCTTTTTCCTTCTTCTGTTCTTCTGCCTTCTTTTTTTTTTTACTCTCTCAATCTCTGCTCTTTTATGCCTTTTTGGCTCGTCTGCCTCTCCTTCTCTGCTCGACCAGGCTTTCTTCTTTTTATATCAGCAGCCAGCAGGAGGGTGGGATACGAAGTGCGTGTGCCTCACACGCTTGATCCCGAACCTTCCTGCCACGTGCCCTTTTCATATTTGTTCCTTCAGTATCGGATCATGTGCGGCCAGACACCGATGAATGTTCTTCCTCGGACCTGCAACGAGATAAAACCATTAACCTTGAGTGCCACAAGAACTAGAACTGCATGAGATATGTGGACACAACAAGAGATGCAATAAACAGAGAACAACACGAGGTACAGTGGTGACAAAACAAACACTACTATGAGAACGACACGAAGTAGAAAGTAAACAACACGAAGTAGAAGGAGAACAGCACAAGGTAGAAAGAGGACTACACGAAGTAGAAAATATTACTACAGTATGAGACAGGAAGAGTATGACACGAGGTCAGATGAAAAACATCACGGAGTAAAAACGAGAACGACACGAGGTGTCAATGTAACAACAAATACTACGAAGTTACGAATACAAGAACAACACGAAGAAACGAAGACAAAAATAACACGGAGACGCAAAGACAAAAACAACACGAGGTGCTGCAATGTTCTGCACGTAGTGGAACAAAAACGACACGAAGACATGGAGACAACAGTAACCGACACGAGGTGAGGTTACTAAAAGCGACAACGACACGCGGTGTGGAAAACACGACATGAAGACATGGAAAAGGAAAACGACACGAAGTCTAAAGCGAGAAACTAACACGAAGATAGAATACAAAGAAACGACTCGAAGTGAGATGAAAATAGCACGAAGTGAGAAGGGACGACACGAGGTACACACGTTGACTACAACACGAAATAAAGAAAGCAACACGAAGTACATAAACACAACACGAGGACAAAAACTGAAATCGACACGAGGTGAGGTCTAGGAAACACGACACGCGGTCAAACAGAACACACCTTAAACCAACACGAGGTACGAGAGGACGACACGGCGTGTTGAAAGCACAAATGGTACTAAAACGAAAAACGACACGATATACAAACATGACGAAGTACCAATCAGACACGAAGACATTCCCTGAAAAATATCTGAAGTGAAATGAAGGTTTATTTTTCATAGTAAAATGTTCTTGGTTCACTTTCTCAGAAAAATATTTTTGTTAATTATTTTTCACAGAGAAGTATTTTTGAACACCACTAAGACTTATAGTGTTGTCATCATCAAAACATGTAAAGATTCAACACTTTGGAGATTAGGGTGAGTTCAATATTAGGCTCTCTCTTTTGATGGTGGATCCTGGTTGAAATTTTTGGGTATAATCTCCGGGTTTCTAGATTTTTCTCTCTCCTTTCCAACATATGAGTCAACTATACTCCGGGTACTTCAATGGTACAACCTGCCCAGCGTCCGTAAGGGAATCCACGGGTGCGAGTGATACGTTCGGTGCAGTATTCAGAGGGGGGGTGAATGAATATAACCCGTTAAAAAAAAACTTCACCCAATTAAAACTAGAATAATAACAAGACAGATTCGACAATCTGAAGCTTAACTGGAATTTCGCTCTCTTGACAGATTAAAATATTCTAAGAAAACTAATCAACACTTCTGCTCAACCAGAAGCCAAATGCTTAGAGCGCCCCTATGCAATCATCTAGCAGAAGCAAAAGCAGATAAACCAAACCACAATGCACAAGGGGTTTTAGGTGGTTCGGTCCTCCAGACCTACATCCACCCCACACTCAACCGAGTGTGGCTTCACTAGCTCACGCTAGAAACAGCAGACTCAGTCTGCAACAAATGCTGCCAAACAGCTTGACCAGGGGAACAACCTCCCCTCTTCCTCCCAACCGGAGGGAACCACTAGTGACACCAGTCACTAGCAAACCAGAGACGCAAGTCTCTCTTCCTCCAGACCGGAGGGAAACACCTAGTCTTGCAACCCACAAGACTAGAACCGGAGGATCAATCCTCCCTTCCTCCAAACCGGAGGGAACACCTAATCTTGCAACCCACAAGACTAGAACCGGAGATCAGATCTCCCTTCCTCCAAACCGGAGGGAACCCTAGAGACCTAAGTCTCTCTTCCTCTAACCAGAGGGACACTAAGTCACCTGCAAACCAGAGGTCGAGGACCTCTCTTCCTCCCAACCGGAGGGACCCCTGGACTTGAAACCTACAAGCCCAGAACCGGAGGTCGAGCCTCCCTTCCTCTAACCAGAGGGAACCCAGAAGTAGCACCCAGCTACTTGCAACCGGAGATACCTATCTCCCTTCTCCTGAGCCAACAGGAGGCACCCCGACCTCTCTACAGAGAATCGGAAATACAGCAAATGAATAGATGAAAAGAAAAACAAAACCCAGCAACGGAAAGCTGAAAAGATAAAAACAAATGTGGCTCTCGCAGGAGCTGGCTGGCCTGGATTTGATCCACGGTCCAGCAGGAAACAGATCTTCAAGCAGCTTCTTCCTTCTTCTCCACGAGCTCTCTCGCTCACTCTCTATCTCTCTTTCTTTCTCTTCATCTCTCTTCCTCTTTCACTCTCTGCTACACTTCTTCTTCTTCACTCTTTCTTCTCTCTTCACACGAGCACTATCTCTCTCTCTTTTTCTTCTTCTGCTCTCACTCTCTTCTTTCTTTTCTTGATCGAAATGCTTTCTACTCTTCAGACTTTCTGCTTCGATGATATATGTTCATCTGTGGACGAAGGCTGCATTATATAGCAGCAGCAGCAGGTGGATAGGGCACAAAACGCGTGTGCCTTCCACGCTCGATCCAGAACCTTCCTGCCACGTGTCTTTATAGGATTGGTTCCTCTTGTCTCGGATCACGTGCAGCTCAGGTGTGTGGAATGTTCTTCCTCGGACCTGTAATGATTTTAAAAACCATTAACACGCTGTATGGCCACAAAAAGCAAAGTTGCATGAAGTATATGATAGCAGTTCTAGATGCACTGAGAAAGACACGACATTCAGTGGTGACAAAAACAAACATTACAAGGAGAATGACCCGAAGTCACTGTAACAAAACAAGCACTACGACAAGAACGATACGAGGTAGGATGAGAACAGCACGAAGTGAGAAGGAAACAACACGCAGACATAATAACTAAGAACGACACGAGTACACTGTAACAGATCAGACACAACGAAGGGAACGACACGAAGTGAGGTTATAAAACAAAAGAGACACGAGGTCTAGAAAAGGCAACATGAAGACACGAAAATAAAAACAACAAAAACACAAATACTAGACCAACACGAGGTTACGAATGCAAAAACAACACGAGGACAAACACGGGCTGACAACAGAAACCGACACGAAGTGGTTGCAAACAAGCAAGACACGAGGTCTACGTAAAGCAACACGAAGTGTGGTCAAGGCGAGAAAGACACGAGGTCTAATGAGAAAGACCAACACGAAGACAGTGAAAACAGCACGAAGTAAAGAACAACGACACGAAGTGTAGTGGTGACAAAAATACACATTACACAGAGAACGACACGAGGTGGCACAGAAAGTAACACGAGGTGCTGCGATGTCCTGCACGCAATAGAACAAAAACGACACGAAGACACAACAAGGAAAATGACATGAAGACACAAGAAGGAAAATGACACGAAGACACAACAAGGAAAATGACACGAAGTCAGTGAGAACAACACGAGGTGAAACGACACGGGGTTCACTGGGAAACGACTCGAAGTTCATCAGAACAAATCGAGCTGCTACAGTAAACAACACGAAGACAATCAAACAAAAACAACACGAAGACATAGACACTAAAACAACACGAAGACGATGGATGCTACAGTGCAATGTCTAGACTTGAAATACAAAGCAAACGGCTGTACAGACTTGAAGATGTGAAGCCAATGTACAGACTTTGAAGAACAGTTCAATGTATGGACTTAAAATCGAAGACCAATGTGCAGACTTGGTTTTTAAAGACTAGTGTGCAGACTTCAAGTTTAACTGTGGATGTACAGACTTGAACATCCAGCAATGTATAGGCTTTCAATGTGAAGACTTGAATATGTGGAAGCTACAGTGAAAGAGTGTACACACTTGACCGTGATCTCTGCAGCGAATGTATAGACTTTCAGTGTGAAGGGCGTTGTGTGGACTTTGGCTTGGAACGAAGGTAGGAATGAGGCTGTATAGACTAGGCCAGAACGTAGGGAAGAACACCAATGTGCAGACATGAACATCCAGCAGTGTATAGACTTCGTGAACAAAATGCAATGCTGACTGATGTATACACTTGGCAAATAGAGTAATGCATGAACAAACAATTAGCCACTACGTTAACCTAATCTAGCCATATTCATGAATTAGCTATTCAAGCAAACAGTCAGATAAACCAATCAGATAATCAAGCAGTCAATCAGTCATCTATATTAATTAGCACACCTCAGTGTGACTCATGGTGTGTCAGTCATCATCAAAACCACACAGGGGCACAACATCGAGGAGTTACGGAGGCTTGGCTTAGGAATTTCTGATCCAATGAGACGGAATGCCCAAGGGAGGGTCCTTCCTTCACCAAGAGGGGTGTAGCTCCTAAAAAAATGTGGGGAGAGGAGGTCTCCCAAACTGTATGCCCTGGATGCAATCTAATGCAGGCAATATCAAGCAGGTGATATCAAAATAGATCAGACAAATAAACACCAATCAAACAGTAGTTCTGTGGGCACAGAACAAAATGACGACCCAGACAAGGTCGCTTTATCAACAAGCAGCGTCTGCGTGGCAGTCACTAATCGCTGTGAACAGTGCAAACAGGGAACAATGGAAATGAAATGGTGCCTTGGAGTGAGGCGTTAAATAATGAAATGACGCCTCTTGGAAGGGGCGTCAAACGGCAGTGAATAGTGCTTGCAGTAAAAATAAAAAAGATGATAATAAAATGACGCCTTGCGATAAGGCGCTGAATCAGTCAAAGACGCTTCTGTGGAAGGCGTCAAATCGTGCAGTAAGTAACAGCGAGCAGAAAAGACGCCTTGATGTGAGGCGTTAAATAACAAAACGACGCCTCTGCGAAGGGGCGTCAAATGGTAGTTGAATTATGAAATGACGCCTCTGTAAGGGGCGTGAATTATAAAAATGCAAAAAAATGATGGACAAGCCCTGGTGACTGGCAAATTTTCTCACTAAACACAAATATTCAAAATTTGGCTAATCAATGGGGGGCGTGCACGTAGTGCACAAGGGGAGGGTGCTACTTGGAGGATAGTGGAGGGGTAAACGAGGGTACCAAAAGAGGGGCACGCGAGGGCGCCAATAGGAGGGGCACGCGAGGGTGCCAAAGGGAGTGTGCTACGTGGAGCACAATGGAGGGGTACGCGAGGGTACCAAAGGAGGGGCACGCGAGGGTGCCAAAGGGAGTGTGCTACGTGGAGCACAATGGAGGTGTACGCGAGGGTACCAAAGGAGGGGCACGCGAGGGTGCCAATGGGAGGGGTAATCAAACTAAAAACAAAAGGCGTCCCACCGTGATCGCCAATTTGTAGATTCTAATTAAAATATAAGAAAAATCTACTTAATAACAATAAGTAAAAAATATATACATATATGATGGAATTAATGGGCGAGGGTAAAAATAAGCACGTGGTGCTAATGAGGAGTGTGATCGCCAGAGGGGTTACCTCAAGAAAATAAAAGTGATCGTATATACCTTGTATTGAGCGGGTGAGATTGTGGACTTTTCCTTCCTCCTTCTATCGGCCGGCCGATGAAGGGGGTTCTTAACTTGATTACCCTTGTAAGAACACGAAACGAATGAAAAGAATGGATTAGCCAAAAGGTGTAGTATCAATGCTCTAGAAGTATGAAATCAATCAAATGAAGCATGAACACACCTTGTGTGTTTTGGTTTTTAAACCCCTTAGGAGGAGTAACAAAGGTACGGAGAATATGAATGTAATGATATATGAAAGTAAGATATGATGTGAAAATGGCAACGTTTTCTAGCAGGATAGCTAGAAAGAAGTATGATGATGCTAATGTTAATAAGAGAAATTAAAGGCAAGATCTCCTCTCTGCTGTGCGTGCAGCAGTACTGGGAGAGAAAACAAGAAGTAGTTTAATAGTAGTAGAAGACCGTCTGTGGAAGAAGAATCAACCTCCAGGAGAAAGAAGAAATCACTTGAAGATAGAACCTGCAAAACACAAAACTCTCCTCTCTGTTAAAACTCACAGTGGTTCTTCTCTGTTATCGTATTGTTCTTGCACTGCCCTCTCATGCCCGCGCGAGAGAAGAATATTAGGGGTATTTATAGCCTAAAAATCCTTGTAATAATAGGATTAAAACAAGGTAATGGACCTCCAATAAGAAACCCTCTTCCCAATCAAACACAAGGAGTAAAATGGGGGAAGGATCATTACAGGAAATAAACAGGCGAAAGGGAGACGGACATAGAAATGACGGCCTCTCAAAGGGCGTCAATTAAAAATGACGACATCACCAAAGGCGTTAATTAAAATGACGACGTGCATTCAGCCGTCAATTCTTGGATTTAATTATGGCAACAAATGACTTTCCTTATTAAAAATTCTGAAATGACGCCTTCTGATATGGGCGTTAAATAATAAGCGCCCTTCATCGGGACGTCAATTCTTTGATTTTTCAATTTGGATAGGATTCGTAAAAATCCAGAAAACAACGCCTCTATGAGAAGTCATCCATTCAATGAAACACGCCCCTATATTGGCCGTCAATTAAATGATGCCCCGCTTCAAGGCGTTAATTCCATTTATCAAAGAAAAATGCCAAGAAACCATAATTAACACATAAAAAATAGAAAAACTTCATATTAAGCCAATATTGAAGTCCACTTTTGGGGCGTCACATGATGACATGAGATTTACTCAACATAGTATCGATTTTAGCGTGTCTACACTTGATTGCTTGGTTTCCCTAGCAACTAAATGATGGATCGTTAATGCCCAGAGTGTCGTTTCCCATCGCTTCAATTTTTGTATATATTGGCTTAGCCTTGTGGTTTGCCGTTCCCGTGGATATCTTTTGATGTCCTATGAGGGCTAAGACCGTGTTAGGAGGTAGCCAGGAGTTTTCTTGCTTGAAGTAGGATTTTCTTTCCTACTGTAGAATCATCATTGTCGGGGTTCCGGTCAACCTGGGGTGACCCAGTGGTTGACAAGTAACCCTGAGTGTCTCGGCGATTCTGTCCAGTTCGAGACGTGGTTCTAGATGCCTCGAGGTATCATTTTATACCTCGGTTTGCATGTCCAAGCGCGCTGAGGGTCTTGGTGATCCCTCAGGTCTCCGTGTGTCGTTTTACGCGAGCATGTCGTTTCCTCTGGCTTAGGAATAGACCGATTGGCAGGTTGTTTCACTTTGTACGACGATCTTGACTCCGAGTCGTGAGACTCAAGGATCATTGTGTTTTCAGGTCTAGTTGCCTTGTCCTGAGTCCGGTGGAAGTCTGGTATGCTACCTCATGTCATGTGCTTCGTAGTACATACGACCGTGCTTCTTTGCCTGTCTGTACTCCAGCACTCGCATTTTGGAGTCTGTGTCTTGTGAGCCTCCACTAGTCATAGCCTTACGACACGTTACGGCGTGTCGGCCCTTGTGGCGCGGTAGTTCCCGATATACTGTTTGTAAGCTAGTTTCGTGGGCCCCTGCTGTACTGTAGCGTCCTGCTGGGTGGGGAAAACTAGCTAGAGGCCTGGCTCTCCTGCAATAGTCAGTGTGTGCACACATGGTCAGGGGCTTTGGACTGACGCCGACGGGCATTCCTCTGTCTAGTCACTCGTTACTGTAGTTCCAGTTCTGGTTCAGTGTCTTAGTCTTTGTCATGGTTTGGGCGGCATAGTAGACGAGACGCTCGTAGGCGCAGCATAAGATGTTAGTGGATGCAGCTGGCTGTTCTTCTAGTGATGGGGTACTTCCGTCACGTGACACGTGACTCTCGTGTTTCTCGCATGTCGTGACCTTTCCGGGTTAGCCCTCTCGTGGTCTTGCCCGAGGTTAGTGTTGTGTCGTGTGCACGATGTTCTAGTCGTGTGTGGTCGTATCTAGATGGGCGTGCATGACAATCAAGTCATGTATGCTTTAGGCCATCTATCTCTGTCTAGTTCCTTTCTAGACTTGTTGTCTGGTCTTGTAGGCCTTCATCTTGGGCCTCGTGCTTGCCGACAGATCGGCAACTCCTGACTTCGTTAGTTCAGAGTTGACCCATCTGTTGCTGTTGTTGTTTGGAGTAGCTTAGGGGCCGAGGTTAGTTCGGCAGCCGTGTTTTCATCTCAGGTACGACTTTTCCCTTTTCTTTTAGCTGTTCCTACTCCTTCCGTTTCGGTCTTCTTTTACAGCTTTCTAGTTGTAGTTTTCCTACTTTGCTACACATGCTATTTTTGTCGTTCCGTGTTACTGCGTGTTTTTCAGTGGGGATCTACGTGACCCCTACTGGGATAGTGACACGAGGCTCACCCCTACTTTTCAGGTGGGTGGCGTCGTTCTTCTTCCTCGGTTCCTGGTGTGGCGAGTTTGTAGCTGCCAGCGATACTTGCGTCGGGCTTCCCCCGACCTCAGTGTACGTCTTTCTTTTCTGTTGGACTGTACTGCTTGTCTTTCCTTTGGACTGGACTCTGGTATAATTGTTAAACTTTAACTGTTAATTAAAAAGTAATTTTATTTCCGCTACTTTAGCAAACCAATCTAATGAAATTTAATTACTTAATGTTATATCTCTGTGGCTTCAATGTACTACACGACAATCCATTTTCCCTTCGGAGCTTTACAGCTCTTGGGAGGCTTCACGGGTTCCAAGTGGTATCGGGTCTGCTCGGTAGTCCTATCGGGTATATCCGGTATCCGGGATCCGGGTCGTCACAGTTGGTATCAGAGCGTTATTATGTGAAGTACATGGGAATCCGAGATATATAGTTACCGGAGTCCCGAAAGTCCAGTACAGTCTGCAGCTGGCGTTAGGTTTCGTGATTCTTTATCGCTTTGTTTCCTGCGTGTCGTCTTGTGCGTGCTGTTCTCACACTGTACGAGATGGTTCTGTTCTCGTCAGGATGTGACGAGGTGCTTCTTTTTCACCGTTGTGTTTGTCTCGATCATGATGTACTTGGCAGTATTCGCCGAAAGGCTTGAATCTGCAGTACATTGTTCGAGATTTTTTCGTGGTTTGTTCAGGTGGCTAGTGACTTTTTCGAGTTGGTATGATGACCGTACATGTTCTTACATTATTTTGGTCGTCCCAACTTGAGTCTGTTCAGCACCTGATGTGTCTCGCTTCTATTGAAGTGCTCGATTATATTTCTTCGATTGAGAAGATGCTCAGGTGACCTAGGATTTTCCCTTCCTGGTGAGCTTTTGTTTGAGAGCTTGATGCTTCTCATCCCTTTTGGTGGAGTCTTTTCGAGGTAAGCCTTGGAATTGCTGTCTTAGTGATGCCTTTATCCCGTGTCTGCTTAAGTGTGGACAACGTTTATTCTGAGCCTGATATGCTCCTTGTCTTACGGTTGCTTGGCTTTGGACTCCATTATGGTGTTAAGAGCTGTCACGTATCGTGTTTGTCGTGCCATGTCCAGCGGCCGATGTGTTGTGAAGGCTCATTTATTCTTTCAGGACGTAATGGTAAGCTGAGATTTGCCTTTCTTTATGCTTTGCGCTGACGCTGGTACTCTCCTTCTTTGCACTTAGGCGATTTGTGATCGGTTGTTCGCAGGATCAGTACTCGTGGCGTGTTATATTGTGATTTTCATGAATTACGATGGTGCCGAGTGTGTGCTGAGATGCGGATGCCGAGGTATTTCAGATGCATGTGTGTGTTGTATGAGTGCGCAGCGGAAGCGTGTGGGCTGATAACCCACAGTTTGAGGATCGTTGGTTGTAAGATTCTGACCAGTCAAGATAATTGTCTTTCTCGATGTGACGTCATATTGGCTTCCTGTGCCTTGATGTGGCCTCTTGCCGTGTCGTTGCTGGTGTCATTCTGGTGTTGGCACTGGCATTTGTGAGTGTTGGGGAGTCTATCGGCATTTTTGCTAATTGCGTACCCTCTGCTCCTCTGTATTCTTTCTTGGGTGTTGTGCTCTCAAGACGTGATCGTGGTCCTTTAGATACGTTCCCCGAGATTGTGGTCATTTTTGTCGTCGTGGGTCTGTTCTTGGTGAGCTTCTCGATGCATGACTAGTCCCTTGTAGTCGCGTGTTCAGCTGTCGTTATGCCTTGATGTGACCCAGCTTGCGGTTGTGTTCCGTGGTTCTGTGTTCAGTACGGAGCCGGAATCCTGCAAGTGCTGCGGTTGTCGTTTGATCGCTATTTCTCTATGATTTTGTGTATCTATCTTGGCACTGTGTGGACCAGGTCTTGTCGGTTAGCCTTGCTGTACTCATCTCTCTCGATAGAGTTAGCTTGCGACTCGATCAGATGTAATGTCTGACTGAGGACTGACTTGATTGTGCTTGTAGTCCGGTGTTGTCGTTGGTGTCCGGTGTGCCAGGCTTTCGTGGTTTCCTTTGGCACTGGAGCCGATGATGTTGTCGAGTTGTCAGCTGAGAGGACTATGCTTCCTTGTTTAAGCTGATACACGCTGTGTCTGTCATTTTTATTTTCTCGATATCTGTTGTCGTGGCATGGGTCGTGTCTCCTTTCCTATGAGACGTAAGCGACGTTCCCTTATTTCGAAAGTGTCGGACTCGTGTTCACTTGTGTCATGCTCGATCCAGAGCATGTGCCTGTGATTATGGTCTGACTGAGTCCCTTTGAATTGTGTTTCTCGAGATTCGCATTGTTTCAAGTCGTGTCTTGGGGTTGTTCTTCCCTGCTTCTCCCTTGCTAGTCCTTAAATTTCGAGGATATAATTTCTTAAAGGAGGGGAGGATGTAATGTCCTGGATTCTTATTGGATCTTTATTAGGTCTTTCGGGTCCTTTTCGGAGAGTTTCAGATCATTTTTGTGGGTCCTGAGTTGAGTTTAACGATCCGTGAGGGTTTTTCTCTCGTACAAGTTACGGAACCCTACTGTGAGTTTGTTTCTAAGTTCATCGACTCGTGGATGCCGCAGTTGCGATGTACTCTTCCCGAGGATCGTTTCGACTATTTTTACATATTTTTTTGAATTAGTCCATTTTTGGGCTAATTATCAGAATTTTCAAAAATTAGGAAAATTTCCTAATTTCTTTCTATTTATTTCCTCAACCACCTCTCTCCTCCCTCATTTCTCTCATCTCTTTCTCTCTCTCATTATCTATCGTCTCTGGGCCGTTCGGCGCGGGGCGCGCACCATTGCGGAGCTGGCCGAGGCGAGGACACGATGGAGTGATCGGGACGTGGGATAGAGTAACGGTTTGAGCGTGGCGTGGCGCGATCCCTTGGTGGATTCTGAGATCGGCGCGGTTCATGTTTTGGCATTTTCGGCGCGAATTAGTCACTTCGGCGCACGGTTTCTTCGGTGGAGGTAGGGAGACGAATCACCTACTCTTCCTGCACATTTTTCTTGTCATTTCGCGTTGTTCGGTGCAAGTTTGAGTGGGTTTTGCTCAGTTTCGGTAAAATCATGTTTTTGTGGAGTTCGTAGGGTTCGCCGAAAAATGGTGACAGTTTTTAGATCAGTTAGTATCAATCGAACCCCTGGAATGTCAGCGTTCTAGATCCACTGATTTCGTGTCGTTTGGTTGTAATTTGGGGCCGGTACGAGTCCGGGAACCCCGGTGACACAAATAGGGTCGATTCGTTGAAATCGCCCGTTTCTCACCATTTCTTGGTCGATTCGACTCCCGTTGGAGTCTAAATGTTGTATATCATCATTCTGCGACATTATGGTTGTTTCCCCTTCAATCGGGATCGAACGGGGCGTGGATTCGAGTTTTAGGGCGCCGTCCGGCTGGTTTCCCGCCGTGATCGGTCGACCGCCACGGGGTGGCCAGTCGACCGGTCAGCGTTCGTGCCGGCAGGCCGATGAGCCTGTCGGTCCGGTCGACAGACTGGCCAGGGCCGGTCGACTAAGGGTTAGGTCGACCGAAATGCAGTATTTTTCATCATTTTGAGTCTCGATCGGTCCCGTTGAGACCCAATGACCGACCTATGGCCTCGTGAGTGTCCTGGACACACTGTGGGTTCCGTGTCCATGTTTCTGGGGTGTCGGGAGGTGCCGTGCTACCTCGATTAGCATGCCCGAAGGCATGCGTGTTTTGAGGTTTATGTTACGCTCAATCGAGTCACTATGAGTCGGCATGAGTGCGGTACGGTTCCCCCGCATGTGAGTGGCCTTCCATGAGTTCCCATCTTGAGGGAATGGTCTCGGCAGCCTATGGTCTACCTCGGTGTTCGTGTTACTATGGTTTTAGACCTAGTTAAGATTTTAAGTCGGTTGGCCTTGGCGGCCTAACCTTCATGCGTTTCTTCGCTGTAGCGCGCCTTCCTTAGGCCGCTACGAGTCGTTTGTCTTAGGTCAGTATCTTAGGGCGGTTAGTATGGCGGTTGTCTCTTGGACCGCCTAGTCCGTGTAGCGTGTTTGTCATCGACCGCTTGGTGGTTCATTGGGCAGGTCAGCTGGAGTTGCTGAGTCTAGTGGTTCGTCCTTGACCGCTACAGTCACCTCGTGGCCCTACCCCTAACCGCCAATGTTCTTGTCTCTGTGTGCATAATGGTTTCCTCCTTGACTGCTTGGTTTCCCTAGCAACTAAATAATGGATCGTTTATGCCCAGAGTGTCATTTCCCGTCGCTTCGATTTCCATATATCTTGGCTTAACCTTGTGGTTTGCCGTTCCCGTGTTTATCTTTTGATGTCCTATGAGGGCTACGACCGTGTTAGGAGGTAGTCAGGAGTTTTCTTACTTGAAGTAGGATTTTCTTTCCTACTGTAGAATCATCATTGTCTGGGTTCCGGTCAACCCGGGGTGACCCCGTGGTTGACAAGTAACCCTGAGTGTCTCGACGGTTCTATGCAGTTTGAGACGTGGTTCTAGATGCCTCGAGATATCATTTTACCTTGATTTGCATGTCCAGGCTCGCTGAGGGTCTTGCTGATCCCTCAGGTCTCAGTGTGTCATTTTACGCGAGCATGTCATTTCCTCTGGCTTAGGAATAGACCGATTGGCGGCTTATTCCGTTTTGTACGATGATCTTGACTCCGAGTCGTGAGACTCAAGGATCGTTGTGTTTTTAGCTCTAGTTTCCTTGTCCTGAGTCCGGTGGTAGTCTGGTATGCTTACTCATGTCCTGTGCTTCGTAGTACGTACGACAGTGCTTCTTTGCCTGTCTGTACTCCGACACTCGCATTTTGGAGTTTGTGTCTTGTGAGCCTCTACTAGTCATAGCCTTACGACACGTTACGGCGTGTCGGCCCTTGTGGCGGGGCAGTTCCCGATATACGGTTTGTAAGCTAGTTTCCATGGGCCCCCGCTGTACTGTAGCGTCCTGCTGGGTGGGGAAAACTAGCTAGAGGCCTGGCTCTCCAGCAAGAGTCGGTGTGTGCACACGTGGTCAGGGGCTTTGGACTGACACCGACGGGCGTTCCCCTGTCTAGTCACTCGTTACTGTAGTTCTTGTTCTGGTTCAGTGTCTTAGTCTCTATCGTCGTTTGGGCGGCATAGTAGATGAGACGCTCGTAGGCGCAGCATAAGACGTCAGTGGACGCAGCTGGCTGTTCTTCTAGTGAGAGGGTACTTCCGTCACGTGACACATGACTCTTGTGTTTCTCGCACGTCGTGACCTTTCCGGGTTAGCCCTCTCGTGGTCTTGCCCGAGGTCAGTGTTGTGTCGTGTGCACAACGTTCTAGTCGTGTGTGGTCGTATCTAGAAGAGCGTGCATGACAATCGAGTCGTGTATGCTTTAGGCCGTATATGTCTATCTAGTTCCTTTCTATACTTATTGTCTGGTCTTGTAGGCCTTCGTCTTGGGCCTCGTGCTTGCCGACAGATCGGCAACTCTTGACTTCGTCAGTTCAGAGTTGACCCATCTGTTGCTGTTGTTGTTTGGAGTAGCTTAGGGGGCGAGGTTAGTTCGGCAGCCGTGTTTTCATCTCAGGTACGATTTTCCCCTTTTCTTTTAGCTGTTCCTACTCCTTCCGTTCCGATCTTCTTTTACAGCTTTCTAGTGGTAGTTTTCCTGCTTTGCTAAACCTGCTATTTTTGTCATTCCGTGTTACTACGTGTTTTTCAGTGGGGATCCACGTGTCCCCTACTAGGCCAGTGACACGAGGCTCACCCCTACTTTTCAGGTGGGTGGCGTCGTTCTGCTTCGGCGATTCCTGGTGTGGCGAGTTCGTAGTTGCCAGCGGTACTTGCGTCGGGCTTCTCCCGACCTCAGTGTACGTCTTTCTTTTCTTTTGCACTGTACTGCTTGTCTTTCCTTTGGACTGGACTCTGGTATAATTGTTAAACTTTAACTGTTAATTAAAAAGTAATTTTATTTCCGCTACTTTAGCAAACCGATCTAATGAAATTTAATTGCTTACTATTATATCTCTGTGGCTTCAATATACTACATGACAATCCTTTTTCCCTTTGGAGCTTTACAGCTCTTGGGAGGCTTCACGGGTTTCAAGTGGTATTGGGTCTGCTCGGTAGTCCTATCGGGTATATCCGGTATCTGGGATCCGGGTCATCACAATAGATGTGAGTTAAGTAGACGTGCACAGACCTTTATATACATAAGAAAAATATGTGCACTGACCCTTACATGCGTAAGATAAACCATGCACTGACCCTAAAATGTAAGATGCAAATAATCCACTGACTGTTGTATGCATATGATATAACGTGCATCGACCTTCTATGCATTTTGACAGAATCATGCACCGACTATGCATACGAACAACAAATGATGCACCAACCTATACAAGCCCTATGCAAAAGTTGCACTGACCATTATACGCTTAAAGTGGAACATGCACGGACCTATATTGCACAAGGCAGAGTATGCACCGACTTGATCTACCCAATGCAGAGTATGTACTGACTTCTACATGCTTGAGGCAAAAATTGCACCGACCTTATGTACACAGATCATAACATGCACTGACCTTGTATGCATTCACGTAGAATGTGCACTGACTATGTGTTTAGAGAAGTGAAGATTGTACCGACCTTATTAGGAGAATACAATGACGTGGACCGACCTTATTCTTCCATATGTGTAAGGCAAAACCGTGCACCGACTATATGTGCATTCTACAAACAGAAATGCACTGACCTTGTGTGCATTACTTCAGAAGCATGCACTGACCTTAATACACTTAAGGTAAAATATCCACCGACTGCATATGCATTCCATAAAGACTGCACCGGCCTTATGTGCATTTCTTCAGAGGCGTGCACCGACCTATATGCTGACCGATGAGAAATTGCACGGACCTGATATGCATAAGAGGTAAAAATGCACTGACTTATATGCTAACTCACAATGTATGCACTGACCTATATGTATGCATAAACATAAACGTGCATCGACCTTGGTGCTGACTGGCACAGATGATGAATGAGGTATATATATATGCATTCCAGTCTTAACATGATTCATTGAATGTCATTATCAAAATCAGGGTTGCAACAATCTCCCCCTTTTTGATGATGACAACTATGAGTCATGTATGATTAAAACAGACAAAGAATTAGACGACCATTCTTCACAGAATTTATTAACTAACATATATATAGCAAGAGTAACATTCAACATAAATATGCATTCAACACAAATATGCAATATGCAGTAATGACATTTCTGTGTATAGTAAGAAAAACAAACTGATTTTTGATTAAGTATCTCATTAGACAAAAGAATCTCATTTAGAGCATTTTTACAACAGAAACATCAGAATCAAAACCCCAGAGACATGTCAGCATCAGCATCTGTCAGCATCTGTCAGCATCAGTTCAACATCATTTTTACATCAGACTATGAACTGTCATACATATATCAGCATATGCTCAGCATCAGCATCTGTCCCACCGGACTATAAACTCAACTATGAACTATCATACATGACCAAAATTTTTCCCCCTTTGTCATTATCAAAAACAATTGGAGGACTTTTAGACATCAGCAGGACTTGTGTGACCAGAACTAGTACCTCTGGAGCTTCCCCTTCCTCTGGGTGCTATGCTGCTAGAACTGCCCCTCAGAGGTACTACCCTTGGAAATGGAAGTCTTTCAACTTTAGTTCCGAGGGCCGCAAATCTGGCCATGACTTTCTGGTCATTCTGTTTGACTAAGTCATGAAGTTCTTTGACAATAGTTGTCATATCCACAAACCAGTTTTGCATCATGTTACCCAGATTGTCTAACTGTGGGGTCTACTGGTTGTGTATATCAGCCATAAAAGTAGAGGAGCTGGTGGCCTATTCAGTGACAACACTTTTAAAGCTGCTGGCTATCATCTGAACTTGTGCATGAACTATTTCTAGTTTCTCACGGATATTCCCAATCTGTATCATGCTGCCATGCACTTCACCAGATATAGCATTGATTCTCTTAGTCAGAGCCTTCTGTTATCCTTTAAGCAAAGTCATCTGAAGTTTCACATGCTCTAACTCTATCTTGATGTCATATGAGTGGACAAGAGTCTGAGTGAGCTAAAGGATGTAGTCTGAGTCTCTTGCATTTTACCCAATATATCTCCAACTTTCTGACACACTATCAGTAAAGAATCCAAGACACCATGCAATTTTAAGTCAGACTTGTGTTTGTCATAAACAAACTTTATCCATTGACTATCCACAGTTTATTCTAAATGAAGCATCCTGGCATCAAGTCTCTGAATGGCTGAATGCATGTGCATGAATTGGGCATTCATTGTCCTACCTTGACTCATAATGAGGTTTACCAATGTGGTAAACATCTTTGTAATTTGTGGTCCTGAGTCATGTCTACCTGAACTTGAGGGTTGAAATTCTGGTGGGATAAATGGCTCTTTAGGATACAAGGGAGGCTGAATTCCAAAAGCAGTGACTGGCCCATGATGAGGTCCATAGACAGGAGCAAGACCTAGATATTGTTCCTATGGGAGTACTACCTCAGCTTCTTGGGCTTCCTGGAGTTGCTCTTCCTGAGCTTCTACCTCTCTTTGCTACATAATTCTTTGTTCTGGCTGATCATCTGCTTGTTGCTGAGACTGCTGTCCAAAGTGGTCAAACAGCTCATCAATGTGCGGATCCAATTCCTGCATAATTTGTTCATCAGTCTAGTTTAGGTCATGAACTTCTTGTTCCAGCTGTAGATATCTAAGATGCTATACTGCAGGAGCTACATCTGTGTCTACTTCCATTTGTTGCACTGCATAAGCTTCACTTCTGACTTCCTCTATTTCTTTAACAATATCTTCTTGTTGTTCAATCATTATCTGTTCCCTTTCAGCTGTTACAGGATGAATTTCTTCTTGAGGCACTTGAGAAGGTTATTGTGAAATAACATCTTGTGTACTTGTTGGCTGCTGTTCTGACTATGATTCAACTTGAATCTGACTCTTTTTCCCTGAAGGACTATCTTTTTCTGATTGATCCTTTACTTGACTGGCAGAGGAAATATCATTTACTTGAATCTGTTTCAACTTCATGAAATTATTAATGAAATCCATATTATAGACATTTACTTTGGGGATCTCCTTTGAACTCTCATCCTCTAGAGAAATGTCTACTTTCTTGAACATAGCAATTAAGTGGGCTGCATAGGATAGATTTCTTCTAGACTCCTTACAAGTTCCCATGATCTGAATAATTATCTCTGGCAAACAAATCCTGATCCTCTTTAGCAAACAGAAGAGAATAAATCTCTGGGACTCAGCCAGTCTCCCTCTCCCTCCAACTTGTGGAGTTATCATTGTGGTAATAATATGGTGTAATAATCTCTTAAGAGGAGAGAACTTGTTTGCATTGAATTGACCCAGTTTAGTTTGCTTCTTGTCTTTGGGATTACTAGGCACATCTGTGATAAAAGAGTATGCATCATGAAGATTATACATAGACCCTCCTTTGATTTCCCCATCTTCATGAATTCTAAAGACTTTATGAAGGAAGTGTCTAGATATTTCAATCTTAGTCCCCTTAACAATAGTCAAAAGTTTTGACTTTTCAGGATCATATTTCAGATTATTGTAGAACTCAGCAACAAGTCTAGGGTAATAAACTCTATACTTACCCAGAAATTTCTTCCATTTTTGAAATTTAAACATCTCATCAAATTCAGGATATCTTGAAGACATTTCATGGTCGTGAAAATCCACATACCGTGGAAACACAATCTTCCCAGCTTCCAAAATTACCACAGCTTGCTTTGACGCCCTAGCGGAATCATCTTCTTCTTCAAAGGTTGTATCTACCATAGGAGAAGTGGTTCCCGCTTCCTTTTCTTTCCCTTTTTCTGACTCTTCTTTAGGCACTTCAGAGCTTATATCTTGATCCTATACAGTCTTTAATCTTTTCTCCTTTGGTGATGACTCTACAGCTTCCATGGGCGAGGAATCCTCTGGTAGCTGTTCCTCCATCGCCTTTCTCTTTCCTTTTCTCTCGGTGACTAGACACGACATGGTATGATGACAATGGTGGAAGGGATAAAGGGTGGAGGATGGATCGTAGAAAAACAAATAGAGGAAATGTGGAGAATGGATGTCTGAGAAATAGGCTTACGGTCTCGGCACGAGAGAAGGAATCATAAATGTGGGAGAAGGTTTCGGCTTGAATGAAGAGGGTATGATAGACAATGCAAGTAGGGTTGAGTATTTTATATGAAATACTGCCGACTTTACCAATTTTAACATTTAATACCCAGACTACCCTTTACTTAAAAGAAAATGCCTTTCTACGCAGTTATGCGATTTTTGGCATATGGGATTATATCTTATAATATGAATCTTCAGAAATTATTCCTATGAAACAAAATAAATGGAAATAAAATAGCGGACATTGCCCAATCAGAGAAATCATTAATCTTACTAGTCATTTTCATTAGCCAAAACTGATTGAAAAATCTATTTTATATATAACTTAAAACAGTTTTAGTTTTTTGAAAAGACCCCAGAGTCAACCATATTTTCCATTGAACTTTTATAATTTTTTGATTGAGCATTCCAGTATTACCACACCTTTTAACTCTAGGAGACATGTTGATTAAACACCAGAATCCCTGGTTACTCAGTGCAGTTTACCTTTATGCTTCATATTTTGAACAGAGATAGCATTTATTATCATGACTTGACCTCTGAATTTCTTTGAAACAGATGGTCAGTTTCTCAAATGATATGCCATTGCTCTGCCACATTCATTTTTCATTAAATGGCGTATTCCCTGGTATTTTAACAGAATTTTCTTAAAACTTTGCTTAAGGACCATATAAACACCAGATTTTCTCTCAGATTGACTTATTACTAATGACTTTCAGATTTGTAGACAACCTTCTGAGCAGTTCCAAATTAGACTATTTTAAGACCATTGAAGAATCATTCAAGGTTAATTGTGAGTATTTTAAAATAAGATTTAATCTTCATATACAAAAAATCACACTTCGATTAAGATCAGCAATTTTGTTCTTAGTTTAGAGTGATCTTAGTAGTTAACTATTAAAGATTAGTAAAGGTGACAGAATTCAAATTTTACTCCCCCTGAATAACACAGTCTATGAATTTCTTATGAAGAACAGATGAGACATGGATATGGATACATCAAAGGAGAAGATGAGCAAGAAGATATGAATGAAGGCCACACAAGAGCAAGATTAAGAGGCCAAATAACAACCAACCAAAGACTCAGCCTTAAAGTCTAGCAACAGACTGCCAGCCTTCTATATAATCTAGCAACATTCAACCTTCAGCTTGTGGAAAAATCAGTGTTTCAAAAACCAATATTCCTAAGCCTCTATAAGTCATTGAGAATTGCCTTCCATCTAGTTAGAAAAAAGATATGCCTATTTCTGGTAGACTGTAACAAACAGCAGAGTTGCCCTTGTCCTCTGCCTCAGCCACAGATTGAAAAATGTTGCCATAACATTCCTTGTTCCATAGCTTAAGCACTCAATGGGCTAGGGTGGCCCCATTTCGCTTAGCCCACTAACCAAGCAGCAATGCAGCAATAACTAACAGACAGTTCATCCCCAAAACATTATACACACAATCTCTAATCAGCTCAGCTCGCCCTCAAAATGTACAGAGATTTCAATTAAGCATCACTTATTTTTCCTAAGGTACACAGATATGCAGCAACTAAATGCACATTTCCAGACAGAAGACATTTGCCCTTCTCTCAACTTCCATTTGATATACCAAGAAGTCATATAGACTTATGCATCTACTCATGAACATGAATGACTAACTTAACAAAAATATCACATGGAATTTGCATGAATCAGATTATCAGCATATATTACTCATAACAAGATGGCATCAATCATCAATTTATTCCAATCAAGCATGCGTCATTCCACAGAGAGCATTATTCAGGCAATTTCAATTAAGAGAATTGAGAAGTGGGGTTTAACTAACCTTTGTGTCCTGATTTTATTGAACCTCGTTTTATTTTATCCATAGGAGCACACCTACATCCAAAAGGTTATTTGAAATATCTTGGAGCCCAAGAGTTCTTGGGTCCAATAGAATTAGTAGCACTCCACATTGGTGCTCTCCAATTATTCCAATCACTCATCCAAGAGCATTCAGAAGTAATGTGGCATAGTTTTCCACAATTATTGCATATGAGAAGTTTATGCATGAAGACATAATCATGAACTCTCCTAAATGCAGAATGTTTCATGTGAGCAGGATAAATTGCATTGTCTTTCACAAACCAATAATCAGATATAACATGCCCAAACTTTCCACATGAGCCTTCTGAGTTTCTGATTTTCTAGCATGCTTATTTACATAACTGTTTTGAGCATGAATTTTTCTAAAAGTTTGATTTTCTTGTTTCATTAAATTACAGTTATGCATATAATGGCCTCTTATTCCACAATAAAAGCATGCATCTTTCTAACAAATCTTTTCACAGGTTTGTTTTTAACTGTATTTACATGTTTGCATGCATCAAATTCATCATTTCTCAAAATAATGCAATCATCCATAACATGTCCTTTCCTACCACAGTAGTGACATGCATGCAGTTTGGTGACAGATTTGTTCATGATATGTCCAGAAGTATCAAGAACATTCACAGAAGGAACATTGTTCTTCTTTTTCTATTTTTCAACCTTTTTCAGATTTTTAATTGAATTTTTTGATTTCTGAGCAATAAAATAAAAGATAGATGAACCAGAGCATTTTTCTTGTTCAGAGCTTTTTACAAACACAGTTGAATTCTTCTTGCCATTGACTTTCTTATTGATTGGACTATATCTCAGACCCTCTTTCTGAAAATTTACATTCGAACCAAGAAGTTTATTCAAGTTATCTTTTCCTTTAACAAAGTTTGCCAAGGAATTGTTCAGATCTTCAATCTCAGTTTGCAAAGAAGCAATGCTAATCTCATAACTCGCAATGTCATTTTCGCAGGAGATTACTTGATGATGCAGAGCATCATTCAAACTTTGGAGTTTGTCCATTTCCTGTTTTAGCTTTGTTTCACAGTTAGCTTCATTTTCTTTCAAGACAGATTTTCTTTTTTCCATAGCTAGCCATTTTTCTGACATAACAACGTTCAAAACCATTAACTTCTTATTCTGTTCTTTCAAATGGTCATTCTCTTCCAATAGTTTGTCTTCATATTGATTAGCTTCCTTTTTATTTTCAAGTAAAAGCTCATTTTCTTCTTTTAAAGACAAGATTAGACTCTTCTGCATGTTATCATCAGAGTCAAGATCATCAATCAATTCCTTTAAGAAAGCACATTCATTGCATGAGTTTTCAGCTTCAAGAAGTTTGTTTCTAAGACTTTCATTTTCAGATTTCAATCTATTTATTTCAGATCTCTCCTTTTTAAATTCTTGTAGCTTCATTTTAAGATTTTCAACTTCAGCTCTCAGTGTTTTATTTTCAGCATCATCAGATTGAATGCTGGCATTTAATTTGTTCACAGACAAACATTTCTCATAAGAGCCTTCTCTCTTTTTCATGTCTGATTTTAGGTTCTCATTTTCTGCTTTTAAACATGTAATTTTAGAGATCATTTCTCTTCTTAGCCTTTTCTTTTAAGACTTTACTTTCTCATATTTTTCAATCAAATGTTCATGCAATACAACAAGATCTTCAAAACTAAAATTATCAGTTTCAGAATTTACCCGTGAAGATGAATCTTCCATCTGATCACTGTTGTGATTTCTGGCCATGAGGCACTTCACTTCATCTTCACATTTGCTGGCTGCTATCATGTTGATGATTTCAGTGGCATTCCTGCACTTAGAAATGAACGGAAATTGGTCAGCATTTATCGCCCTTCTCGTTAGTTCCAGGGCCTTCTGATTCTCAGAAGACTTTAGTATATCTGAAACATTCCATTGGGATTTATCCTACGGAATGTCATATGGACTAAGTGCAATAAGTATCCACAAATTAGGATCAACAAAAATAACGTAGTCTCTAAATTTCCCAAACTAGCCATAAAACTTAAAACCGGTAAACTGAGGAATTTCAGCCATTGCAGACAAATATAAATCAGATTGAAGATAGTAATGAACGAGATGAAAGCATCTTGCACCAAAAATGAGACATGATCTAATATGCAGGTCGTTGGACCTTCTGTTGCAGATTCCCGCTCTGAAACCAATTGTTAGAACGATGTAGCGGTGCAAACCAAGATTCAGAGGGGGGGGGGGTGAATGAAATTTTTTTAAAGTATAAAATGATTTTCTAGAATTTATAAAGGCCTAAATAACTTCATAAATGAATCAGTATAATTATAAGTCATTAACCTAGCCTATCTAATCATTATCCAAAAGGTTTAAAGACCATGCCCATTTAGTTTGGCCCATGTTCTAGAAGGTTATTAAGCCTATTCTCGGAGTTTTAAGGATAAACACCACTTAATAGAATAATTTAGTGGATAATGGATAAAAGAGTTTTATTAAATTTAAAATTTTAAATACGATGACTGTAACGGTCTATCATAAGATCGCCACAGCCGTGTAACGCGGCAAGGTTCGACCGTCACAGCCTGCGAATTCCGTGAGTGGAAGAACTTGCAAAAAGATTGGAACTTGATGTTCCTATCCATAAGAGACCTAATTGTAACGATGTATAAAGACCCTAAGGACTCTTAGAAATCAGGTTTTAGTAGATTAAGGACTCTAGAATCAATCTAATCCTCAAACCCTAGCTAGAACCCTATAAATAGGACCTAGTTCTGAACTGTGCCACCCTTACTTTTGGCTCGCAAGGAATCAAGGTAAGGAGGTGTAATCTCGGGTAAGTTCTTTAGAAGTATTTGTTTACAATACTTTAGACTAACTCCTCTCCAAATTTCACGTCTTTAGTTCAAGAGGTCGTGGAGTTAGAGCCCAAGGAAGTTTCTGAAAAATCACAGGAAGAAGGGAACTAGGGTTCGGTGTTCAGACCATAATTGGAAGTTTGAAGCCTCGACAAGAGGTAGGTTATCTCATGAACGGCAAAAACAACTTGATAGGACTATAAGCCCTCTGGTTTGATTGAATTTCATGCATAGTAGAGCATCAATATCATGTTTTACTAAGTTCTATGCATTACATGCATCTCTTAACCCTAAATTGAGAACTTGAAACATGTTATTCATCTATTCATGGTCACCTATGCATGTAGATAGCCTATCCTTCTTTATCATTCCTAGAAACTCATGGTGTTTTAATTATAGACATGATGTGAGTTAATCTCTTGTGTTTCATATTACTTTCTATTAGCAGACACTCTGACGCGTCACAGTAGGACTGTCATATTCATGTAACGGCCTTACTATGAGCCGTCACAGTCTCTGTGGTATATGAGTTGCTCTGTTAACACTGACGCACCAATGCAGACGCGTTACATAAGTGTAACGGCTGTTCTCTGACCGTCACAATCACTGTGATGCCCCACTTCTAGACCGTCAGAGGCTATGTTCTGTCAACCCTAGACAGAATATGATTTGTCAATATTACATATTATTAAGCCTAGTTACCTAAGTTTTAAACCTAATTACGTGACTTTGAGGTTATTTAAGCGTTCATGATAGGAAATGCATGTTTTGATATCTCACTATTACTTTGAGTTATATTAATTTCATGAACCCAAAACTCTATAGTTTTGTAATTTGAAACATGATTTTGAATGATGTATCAATAGAGTTTTTATCATGGTTTCGCATCGATATATGTCTATATATATATTCTTTTCCTATTTATAGAGTCGTTTCTATAAGTACATGGCACATACTCCGGTGTGTTGACCATTAGTTCACTTTTGCACTATAGGAACACAATCTTGGACATGAGGACCTTTCTATTGGATATTTCTTCCAATGGATTAGGAAATCTTATTTCAAGGCCTCCGTAATTCTCCGCGAGCTTGGGATTCCCACTAGGACGCCGAGTTGGTTGTATCATTAAAGCCCAATAACTAGAATACACTATCGTTGTTTTCTGATTCTAGTAATGTAACGGCCTTGTATTGGACCGTCAGGCTCATGTAACGGCCCAATATACGACCGTCACATTCATCTAAGGTTGAATTCTTGATTCTGGATTCAGACAAATGTAACGGTCCTATACTAGACCGTCACACAATGTAATGGCCCAGTGAATGACCGTCACATGACTTGAATATCTCAACCCAAGGTTTGACCAAGGGTTGACATTTCAATGTTTCTAGATAAACCTTGATGATCTAGAACCTATAATATTGCTTAATAGACTTAATATAATGAATGAAAGTTAAGAGAATATACATGCTGCCGATTTATTTCCATAAGCATAGCATAGTCTAAGTCATTCTTGATCTCATATATTCAAATTGAAGCGTTCATTCATTGATTTTTATTATTTGGAAATTGTTATATTCTTGGCCATACTTTACTGTTACATGCGTGGAAGTAACTTAATTTATACGTGAAGATGCGATCGAGTACTGATTGTGTTCAAGGGCTCTATGCTAGTCCCCTCGGCTGATTGCCGAAAACATACTATTTTATAAACCATGGGGTATGATGCTACTGGTGTCGCATTACGCTGGGAGTACTATTTCTATAAATAAGTGAAGATCCACGTCACAACTAGACATTCTTGCTTGATATTCCACATAAATTCACGAAGCACTTGCTCATAAGCATAAGATGCTAAAGTGTTGATTATGTGGCTTGCTAGTACATTCTCGATATATTCTTGTTCATGAAAGGCCAATATCATGTTCTTGTTCTATTCTTGTTCTCATTCCATTTTATATGATTGTCTTGTTACTTTGATTTAATCGCGTGATCATCGCATTGCATGATTTTACCTTATTTCTTTAGAGCAAAAATATTAATCACTTTAATAGTGCCTTCATGTTGATGCGAAGATACCTACTGGGCAAGTGTGCTCATTACCTATTTCCAATCTTTTTCAGGAAATGAAAGTGAGTCGGGTTCGGATTCGGATTATTCAAGTAGCGGATCCGAGAGTGATTAAAGATGAGTGAAGACTTAGGAAGTCTATAATGTCTAGATTGAGTCAATGTAATTTTCCTATTTCTTGAGTCTAGTAGAATGAAAGATGATGGAAAGTGGTTGTATTTTGAGTATTGATCATTTATGAAATAAAGTTGGAGTTTGATTAAATTCTGTGCAATTACATTTATGTGTGTGATTGTATTGCGCTCTGGTCGTTCTTGCTTGCAAGAGGCTTACCATGCCGGCTGTTCGCGCTCCCCGAGCGAGTCTTCCGCTATAATAAAGGCTCGGGGCGTGACAGTAGATAGGAACACGTCTAGCATACATCTAACGGTTGACACATTGGAAAGCAAGCCACAGTACGCAAGATATTTTTAGGTGGTTCAGTCCTCAAGACCTACATCCACCCCACACTCCAACCAGAGTGTGGATTCCGCTGCCAAACAGCTTGAATGGCTGGGCCTCACAGCTTGCCAACAATATGCTAATTCACAGCTTCAACCGCTGGGCATTACAGCTTAAGCCACCGCTGATTCACAGCTTCAAACCGCTGGGCCTTACAGCTTATGCCACCACTGATACACAGCTTATAAGAAGTATGAAAAATGAAAATAGAAAATTAAAATGTTCAGCATCAGAAGGCTGATAGTAAAGACAAATCGAAATGCCTACACAAGAGCACTGTGCCTTGGATCTGATCCAGAGGACACAGAGGAGAACATATCTTCAAGACTTGCTTCAATTGCTTCATGATATCTTCTCTCGAGATCCCTCTTCTTCACTATCTCGCTATCACCTTTCACTCTTAGACTCACACTCTTCTTCTCTCTTAGATTTCTGCTGACATACGGCACTCAGTTTTTCTTCTCAGATTTCTTCTTCGCTTTTTGCTCTCTCAGACTTTTTCTTAAAAATTCCATAATCAGTAGAAGGCACGACCAGGTCTTCTATATAAAGCTCGCAAAGGAGAGGCGCGTGGAAATCACGTTTCCCGCCCAGAAATTCCAACAAGAGTGCGCTTATCGGAGCCCACGTGTCAGATCTGGAGGATGAGAGAAGGACACGTGACTGAGAGTTCTTGGAGAGCAAGTCTCCTCGAATCACGTGCTTCAGTCACAGAGTCTTAGAACATGTGCCTCACTTGACGTTCTATTTATCTCAGAGACTTGAGAATTTCATTTATCCTGCTAATTAAAACAAAGGCATTTAGTCAAACATTTTGTGAGCTGTAGTTCATATAAGCATTCATATGCATGGACTTATTATATGAATGAGACAGACATGCACCGACTAGGTACATACATAGACGTGAGTTAAGTAGACGTGCACATACCTTTATATACAAAAGACAAATAGGTGCACCGACCCTTACATGCGTAAGATAAACCATGCACTGACCCTAAAATGTAAGATGCAAATAATGCATTGACTCTTGTATGCATATGATAAAACGTGCATCGACCATCTATGCATTTTGACAGAATCATGCACCGACTATGCATACGAACAACAAACGATGCACCGACCTATACAAGTCCTATGCAAAAGTTGCACTGACCGTTATACGCTTAAAGTGGAACATGCACGGACCTATATTGCACAAGGCAGAGTATGCACCAACTTGTTCTACCCAATGTAGAGTATGTACTAACTTTTACATGCTCAAGGCAAAAACTGCATCGACCTTATGTACACAGATCAGAACATGCACTGACCTTGTATGCATTCACGCAGAATGTGCACTGACTATATGTGCAGAGAAGCGAAGATTGCACCGACCTTATTAAGAGACTACAATGACGTGCACCGACCTTATTTGTGACGACCCGGACTCCAGATATCGGATATACCCGATAGGACTACTGAGTAGACCCGATACCACTTGGAACTCGTGAAGCCTCCCAAGAGCTGTAAAGCTCCGAAGGGATAAAAGGAATGTCGTGTAGTACATTGAAGTCACAGATATAACAGTAAGCAATTAAATTTCATTAATTAGGTTTGCTAAAGTAGCAGAAATAAAATTACTTTATTAACAATTATACCAGAGTCCAGTCCAAAGGAAAGACAAGTACAGTTGATAGAAAGAAAAACGTACACTGAGGTCAGGGGAAGCCCGACGCAGGTACCACCGGCAACTACGAACACGCCACACCCAGAACCGCAAAGAAGTAGAGACGACCACACCTGAAAAGCAGGGGTGAGCCTCATGTCACTGGCTCAGTAGGGGTCACGGGGATCCCCACTGAAAAATACGCAGTAACAAGGAACAACAGCTAAAACAGCAGGAGTAGTAAAGCAGGAAAAGCTAAACTACAACTAGAAAGCTGTAAAAGAAAGCCGTAACAGAAGGAGTAGAAATAGCTAAAAGAAAAGGGAAAAGCAAATCCGTAAAGAACGAGAACACAGCTATCGAGAGAAGCTCGGCTCCCTAAGCTACTCCAAACAGTGACAGAAGGGCGAACCCTGATCTCACAAAGTCAAGAGCTACCGATCCGTCAGCCAAGCACAAGGCCTAAGGCGAAGGCCCACAAAGATAGGCAAAAGACCTAGAAGAGACCTAGACGAACACGGAACACTAAAGCCTGCACGACTGGATTGCCCTAAGCGCAAATGCATACACGACTGGATCGTCATGCACACCACATAACACTGACCTCGGGTAAGGCCAAGAAAAGACTGACCGGAAGCAGTCACGACGCACGAGAAACACGAGAGTCACGTGTCACGTGATGGAAGCACCACCTCACCAGAAGAACAGCCAGATGCGTCCACTGACGTTTTACACTGCGCCACAGGTATCTCGCTACAGACGCCAAGAACGATGGAGACTGAGATACACACAGAACCAGAACAGGAACTACAGTAACGAGTGACTAGTTAGGGTCACGCCCGTCGGCGTTCGTCCGAACGCCCGTGACCACGTGTGGACACACCAGCTCATGCCTAGAGCCAGACCTCTAGCTAGTTTCCCCCCCAACAGGACGCTACCGTAAAGTAGGGGCCTGTGGACGCGGGATTTTTATTTATATTTATTTATTTTATTTTATTGGATTGATTTATCATTTATTGATTTATTTATTTATTGGTTCATTGGCGTGCCAGTCACCGAAGTGATAATTTTATTGTGCGCTCGATCTGACATGGTCAGTCGATTGTGAGTGATCGTGTCTGGACTAGAAGTCCGTCATACCATGAACGTTATGACGTTAATTACATCCTTCTAAGGAAGGACAACCCTTGATTAAACGCTAAAATAGGAGGCCTCATAAGGCGAACAGATGTTCACATGCTTAATTTTAAACTTCCTACCAGGGCCAGGGAGGCGGGTAAGATAATAACATCAACCACAGAAACAGACTAGATCGTGTGATTGGCGGTTCAAAATAGTTATACTTGGTGGGAACAAGGAGATAGAAGATGTCCACCACGGAAAGGCAGAGCCATGACCATGATATAGGTTTAAAGCTTCGATCGGTATTTCGACAGCCTTTCCTCTTAATCTGGGTTACGCCCAGAGGGAAATAGGCTATCACCCACGGAGTGCCGAGGTGAAAGCCGAGAGAAAGAGAGAGATCAAGCCTCTCGACCCCTATATACGGACTATAGGGTAATGTATGATCTTCCCTTCGGAAAGCTAGCGGGACTCATGCAGTGACAGAATCCACACGAGTAAGAGGGGTTGTTCATAAATCCGATGGCGGAGGATAAGGGAATCTAGTTTCCTTTTAAATTTATCCCCGGGCCAGATATGATGACTCATAGGCATCCCTGGATGGGCTGAGTTAAAGTAATGGGGGGGAGGGTTCAATTATATGGAGGAGTAGGCTCCTGGGGCAGATTGGGTGTGCATATAGGTTCCTGGCGCCAGAAGAATGCCAGTGGGTTAGGTTCTCGGCGCATGAGGATGCAAAGGGGGGTTAGGTTCTCGGCGCATGAGGATGCAGAGAGGGCTCCCGGCGCGCAGGGAAGAAGGCCAAGGCGTAGGGGCTCCCGACGTGCAGGAGAGGAGATATTCCTGGTGGTTCTCGGCGCCTGAAGAAGTGGCGCCGGGAGCTGTTCACCCGGTTCACTGTAGGCTGGGCCGAGAGGTGTGAGGGCACCGGGACAAGAAACAGAGCTTACGGTACTCTGTTTTGGGTTTCATATTGGTTAGGGTTGAGGCAAATGGGCCCTAGGGCATTAAATGGCTCAATTCACTAGACTTCGACCTGTTTTGGTATAGGTTCCCAAGGAAGGCCGGGAACATAAAAAGATTGGGAGGGGAACAATAGGGTATAAGGAGCCTCTGTCACCACTGATAGATAAGGTCCCGGGGATGGGTTTCATGTCATCTCTGGCATCCTGGGAGAATTTTGACAGCATCTCCCCTGGACTTAACATTTGCCAGGGAATGATAGACGATCACCCACTGAATGTCGGGGTGAAAGCCAAAAATAGAGGGGTATGGAACCCCTGGCGCTTGTGTATGCTTGGAGCAATATCTTGATATCCCTTTTGAGACCGTAGAAGCTTATGCAGTGGCAGAGCTTCCTTGGTCTGAGGGTTTATAAAAGCCGATCGAGTTCGAGAAACCGCGTAGAAAAAGGGGAGTTGCTCCCACTAGTTGTCATCCCCGAGGTGCGTGTGATGGCCCGAGGCATCCCTTGACAGAGGGTAGGGTTCTGTTGAGCAGCTCACAAGGGTATTTTTAGGGTTTTTTAGTAGCAGCAAGGGTTTTAAGACTTGAAGGAGGTTTTTGGCTTGAAAAGGGGGGTTCCCGGCGCCAAAACCTTCACGCCGGGAAGAGTCCTTCAGAAGTCATTATTGGGCGCGCCGGGGAGCAAATGGCAAGAGCTCTCGGCGCAGGAAGCTTCGCGCCGGGAGGAATCCTCCCAGGTTACTGTTCAGTGCGCCGGGAAGCAAATGCAAAGGGGATTGTAGCCGTGCCGGGAAGGCTGCTTCGTGGGGTTTGGGCTCTGGTGACTGGCCAGAGGGAAGCCCTCGGCGCGGGTAGAATGGGGTAATCGGCGCGGAAAGACCCGCGCCGAGGGCTGTTCACCTATTTCACTGTTCTGGGGGCCGAAATGGTGAGGGCACCGAGAGGGGTTCAGGGTTTTACGGTACTCTGTTTTTGGTTTTAATGGTGGTTTGGGCAGAAACTGACGGACTCTATGGGCTCTAAACTGCTCAAGGCATCCACTCTGAGTTAGATTAGGTCTAGAATTCAAAGGAGTATTAGGGTTCGAGAGGCATCTGGGAGGCCGAAGTCTGAATGCCCCTGTCCATCGCCATTATCACGCAGAGCTTGGGGACAAACTTGATATGGTCATTCGTCACCCTGGGAGCCAAGAGATGGCTGTCTCTGGCCCCAGAGGCGACTTCGATGACATCAACGGATAAAGCACGCGCGCTTAGAACCCCGGAGTTTCTCAAGCTTCGATCATTGCATAGCACGGCTTCATCCCAGCAGCCAAGGGATAGTCTGTTCCAGGCTCTGGGGTGAGCACTGATGGTGCTACGAAGCAGAGAAAAGAAATAGGCAAATCGGATCATCACGCTACTGGTTTACAGATAACACAGGGAAGGGCAATAGGGCTTCAGAAGAAGCAAAAATCAGGCTCAAACTATAACCCATCATACATATATATCCATTCGTTTGGCGATGCCCATCACGGAAGACACATGGTGAGAAAACCCATATGAAACACCATTCCAATACTCAAACCGATTACAGGGAGAGAGTGAGGGAAAGGGGAACAGACAGATGCCGAGATGTCTCGGCTACATTGCATGAATCAAGATAAAACTTGGAACAATCACATGAAGTAGAAGAAAAGAGAAAACAAACATGGGGGAGGGCGGAGCATTGACTCCTCTCCCTCCCCCGATGCCCACCTGGAGCTTCTTCCCTTGGGATCGGTCTCTTCTCTCTTTCTTTTTTTTTTAGCGGAGGAGCTCTCTCTCTCTCTGGTCTCTTCTCTTTTCTTTCTTTTCGATCGATGGCCTGGCTTCCGATCCCCTCCCCATTTCAAAGAGGGTTTGCTTTTATAGCTCTCATCCCTCTGTCCTCTCGGTGGAGGGCAGTCGGTGCGGCTTGTTCCATTCGAGACATCTCCCGGCGCGACAAGTAGCCCCCTGTGGAGGTTCCTGGCGCCATTATCAGAAGCCCAAATGGCCGGCCCATCTAGTGCCTTCAGGCCTCATACGTGCCTTAGGCTTCTCTTTATATATATATATATTTTTTTGAATTAATCTTCATCAGAACCGAATAAGGCCCCCTTTAGTAGAGACATGACTTTGTTGAGATCGTCTTGAGGCTCAATCAGTGAACAAACTGGGGTTTAATCAGTATTGCCGTCTGAATGACGACAAAACCGGGTATGTTTCATCGGCATTGTCATCCGAACAGTGACAAGACCGGACATCAGCTTCAGTCTGACAGACTTCGGCCGGGTGTGTAATCTGTGGAGAGGATTCTTCATTTGTCCTGACTTTGCAAAAGCCTTCGCAATCTTCATTTGTCGGCTCCGGCTTCTCATCAGAGTGTGCTTGGAGGTCTTATCAGTCGAATGACTGCTGCTTTATCAGTGCCGCCGTTTGACTGACGATGGCACCGGACATCAGCTCGGCTGGCGGAGACTTCAACCGGGTAAACAGCTGTCGAGCTTCATCAGTGGTCTTCCACTGTTGGTCTGATCTTCTTTTCAGTTATGCTTCCACCCCTGTTCATTTTCAAGGTGTCAACAAATGCCCCCCAACTGTGGGCAGCGTAAGCGCAGAATAAGCGACACGGGGTCTGCAGGTGTCTTTCATCATTCGAGGGTATATTCCTTAGTTTTATCCTTGACATTGTCCTTCAGCTTGATCATGTTGCTGTAGTAACATTCTGCATATCCATCTTTCATTTTCATGTTTGCATCTCTATATTTTCTAGCTTCATTGTCATCAATTTGGAACCCTTCGCACGAGGGCCGTAAGCTTCTCGGCGTGACCCTCCCGGCGTAACAGATGTCGGCGCGAGCGTCAGATGCTTCTCGGCGCGCCCATCGGCCTGGTTGTCGACGCGGGAACCTTCGGCGCGAGCGTCCACGGCAGCTTCTTCTCGGCGCGCACTAGGCTGGTTGTCGGCGCGCATTTTCATTCGGTAGAGGGAGGGTTCTCGGCGCGCATTGTTTCGCGCCGGGAAGCCCCTCTCTTCCTCTTTTTAACCCCTCCGAGAGGGTTTTTTACCCTCACTTCTCACTTCCTCTTCTCTCTCTTCATTTCGGCGGTGGCGGTGAGCTGTGAGCTTTCCCCCCCGGGAGCATCATTTCCCCCCCCCCCTTTTTGCCGATTTTTCGGGGTAGGTCCGCTATATGTATGGGATTGAGTCCCATTTTATGCTCGGGATCACTCCCTCTTGGTGGGTGACTCCCTATTCTTCTTGGGCATACCTCGGACAAGAGGAGATGCTGCCGAAATTTGTTGAGAATTTGTTTATCTTATTGTTTCGTGCCCATTCATCTTTCTGATGTTTCCTTCCTTGTCTTTCTCTGACTGCAGGTGCTGACATGGCTTCCAGTTCTGCTGTTGCATCTTCCGGAGCTGTTGGAACAAGTTCATCGGCTCAGCCGGACATATCTTGGGCCAAAGTCAACTGGTTGAACGTATACAGCCTGAGCTTTGGCTATGACCAGATTGCTAGTGTCGACGAATCTTCCGATTCTGAAACTGACACCGTATCGACCGCTGGAGTTTATTCTTCCCTGGAAGGTGTTGAATTCAGGAGAGCTGCTGACTACCGCCCGGACTTGCCGAAGGATCGTCATTTGCTGCCGTTTGTTCGGACTTTCACCATATGCGGAATGCGGGATGTTCTTATTGCCCGTTCCGTGGAAGCGGCAATACTTGCCGATAGAGACAGCATGAAGGGCTCTGTCTATCGAGCCCGAGCCATATATCTCCCAGGTGAACAGAGGGACTGGAATGCTGTGCTGGGCATCTCCGATTTAGAACCCGAGAAGAAGATGCTGACCCGGGCCCCAGAGTTCACCCCTGCAAGGTGGGACCATACCACCGGCCGTGTCCACCGAGAGAAGACCTCATTCGGACTCTTTTTGGCTCCTGCGAAGTGGGGTTATAGAGACGAGCCATTTGTTCTTAACTGCCTGGCCGTTCAGTTTAAATATCAGCTGGCTGCCGGCTGGTTTGGAGATGCCAAGTTGACAGACGCCCATCTTTTTAGGGTTGGAGCAGTGGAGTTCACAGAATATGTTTTGAAGGAGTATGCCCCTCTATTGGTTAGAGCTGGGGTATACCACAGTGTATTTGCCTCCAGGTTCCGCTATCCCGTCTCTCGGGGATTGTGTTGCGGCATGCTTGAAGTGTTCTGCCCGCAGTTCAATACATTCTATACAGCGGAAGGCGAGACATCCCTCGACCTCTGGAGTTTATCGCAGCTTTCTGGCCTACCCATGGACGGGGAGCCATATGAGGAGGTCTGCCTGGACGATTCCATCAAGGACGCCTCTAATGGAGAGGGCAGCTATTCTTTCGGTTATGCATACCGGTATCTGATGAAAGCTTACCGGTCCATCTGTTTGGCCTACAGTAGGGGGTCCTCCAAAGGCTATCAAGCCCGGGAAAAGAGCAGCCGACTGAGAGTCCGTGTGGGGCAGTGGATACAATATTTCTTCGGGGGTCCCTTGAGGTACGCAGACTTTCCTTCTGTAGGGCTGACTTCCGGTAAACAGGTCAGGGCCCCCCGTTACAAGTCAGCACTGCCAGCTTCATTGCGTCGGACAGACGCGGATGGCCCGAACCCAGCAGGGGTTGATCCCATCACCCATTGTGCAGCCTATTTGACTTTCTGGCTATGCACTTTCGCTCTCCCTCAAGGGGACGAGACGATTATTAGACCAGAGGCTATATATCCGGCCTGCCAGATGGCTTGGGGGATGCGATTGTCTCTATGCCCAGTGGCTCTGTGTTTAGTTTACAAATCCTTGGGGGACTTGCATAGACATCGGACCCCCCGCTCTTCGAGGACCGTGGGTCCCTTTCATTTCTTCAATGCCTGGGTTTACAGCATTTTCCCTGAGCTGGCCCCGAGAACTTTGCAGTCAGACACATTGCTCCCTCGTATGATTGAGTTTGCTAGCGCTGAACCTGGTCCTTTCTCAGAACAGCTGTTCAAGATGAGGGGTAGGCTAATAAGAGTGCTTGTAGACGCACCTGGCAGCATTCACTTTTGGAGCTTGGCAGCAGGTTCAGCTCCCTTGGTGGACCCTCAGAGGGAGTGCAAAATGGAGGAGGTGGAGGCTTATGTCCATCCTGTTTCGGGGGTCGCCGCCACCCGGCCTCTTTTAGAACCAGAATTGGTGAGGTGGGCCATGGCCATACGGCCCAGTGTATTAGTTTTCAGGAAGGGGGGCCTGCTCATTTTGGAGCCCTATTATCCCTTCCGCTTTGGCAGAAATTTTGGTTACGACCAGCATATCCCTCCATCGGCTGCTCAGTTTCCTCTGGAGAGCCGGGCCAAGCACGGGTCTAGTATTGCCGGCGACGGTCGGATATGGTGGGATTTCTTTCATCGTCGGGAAGACACAACTTTCAGGGTCCCGACTGTCTCCAATCGTCTCCCTCGGGTCTCATCAGACTATATCAAGTGGTGGAACATACGCACCAATTTTTATAAAGATGGCAGAGGCGCTTTCTGGGATGTGGCCGAGCGCTCCTTTTTGAAGCGGCAATCAGGGCCTGTATTTGACATTGACGAGGTCCATCTGAGGAGGCTTTATTCCCAGCACCAGAGGGAGGCAGAAGCTTATATCGCTGCCCGTCGATCTTTGAAGGAGGCGGGTGCGGAACTACCCACTCCTGTCTTTTCTGAAGTTGATGTAGACACTTTCACCAAAGACTTGAGACAGCTGGGCCACATAGGGGACACTCATTTGGAGGTGCAGTATCCATTCCCCCCGGAGGAACCACTCTCGAAGGCTACTTCTTGGAGGGGTCCGGCAGACAGGTTTCATCCTTATAGGGCCTTTGTGCGGAGGGAGGACCGCACCCAGTCATATTATCAGCACACCTCCTGGCTTTTTGTACTGTTAAATGTCCACGGGCTGACAGTGGAGAGCCCGGTAGCTGTCATTCTAAATAAGCAACTTTTTGTTTCTTTCCATTATGTTGACGCCTGGTGCATAGATTACCTCGGCCTATTTCATTGCCTTGATTTCCATGGCCATAAGGACTTGGCCGCCCTGACGGAGAAGTGTCAGACTATTGGCGATGTATGCTGGCTTGTGAAGGAGGCCGCCTCCCGATCAAAGGAGGTAGCTTATATGTATTGGCCGCTTTCCACATTTTACGACGGCCCAGCAGGTGTGCTCCTTGTTTGTTTGATCATGGCTTCTTTCTTCTTATTGTCATGTTTTGCATATGTTGACTATGACTGTCTTTCTCGTGTCTCGCGCAGATAGACCAGACATAAAGCGGCAGGGGCTTTACAGGAAGATAATTGCTCAAGCTGAGAAACCTGCCCACTTTGAAATTCCTGAAGCAGCACCTACGACCACTCCCCTGCCTCTGGGCAAGAAGAGGAAGCCTTCTGTGGTGAAGGTTGCAGTCGCCAAGGCCAAGAAGGCCAAGGTTGCTCAGACCCGGAAGTCGGTTTCGACTGCGAAGGAAGCTGGAACCCCTCTTCCGGATATCCCTTCATTTGACGCATTCGCATCTCAGAGGGAGGCCGCACAGGCATCTGCCGAAGGTGACAGTGATAGCTTGTAGCTGAAACTTCCTTTGTCGTCTTGACCAATCTCCTAGGGAGTTCTTTGAGGTTGAGCTTCTTTTTATCTGATACAGCCCAGGAGCAGGTTGAAGCGCCTGTGGAGATGGACACAAGACTGCCTTCTCCCACCCCGGCTGGCGGGGAGGAGGGTAAATGTGCTTTTTCCATTTGTTTCATACTTCCGTTGTTTTCTTTGCTATACTTCTCAGAAGTTTTCTTTTCTTGTAGCAGTGGCAGTCGGGGAGCAAGCCGAGGCCATGATGATGACGGAAGAGCTGCCTCGACCACAGGAGGGTCACAAGACTCGGCCAAAGCAGAGTACTATTCCGGCCAGATGCATAATCACTCGATCTACATCCCACCATGCTTTAGAGGTGCCGGCCCAGCATATAGCTAGTGTGGAAATATCTTCGGGCAGCTCCCCGGTCGTCTCCCATGAGGAGGAAGTAGATTTCAGCGGCAGCGAAGGGGAAGGTATTTCCAAGTCAGAAGCCCCTCCTGCACTTGCGAAAGGTGTTCCGTCTCTTCGACCCGCCAAACTATCAGTGTTATCCTCTGAGGAAGAATTTCAGGAGGAGTTTGCCGGGCTCGATGCTGAGATTGACATAACTCCACCACTCGCCATTTCGGCCACGGAGCTTTCTTCTCTTTCGCCCCATTTCGAGGGTGCGGACCCTGCTTCAAAGGTGGGTTGTTCTTCATGTATGTTGCTTCATTTGTTTCTTTTATTTAGTGCTGAAGATCGCTTTGCTTTGGTCTCAGAGTATTGTCGCTGCTACCTTGGCCACCTCCACATCCTTCATGGACATTTCTCTTGTAGATTGGGCTATTGTTCCTTTTCTGCCTTTAACTTGCACGGGGGCTCCTGAGATCATTCGCCCTGTGCCAGTGCGGATACAGTCCTCGACAGACTTGGCATCATTAGACTTGGGGGCTACAGAAGAAAGTGTCATCCCTGCCAGGGCTTCAGATCTTAGAGCCGAAGCAGATCCGGCCAGGAGCTCCGCTTTCATACCGGCCGCAGTAATGTCAATTGTGCCCGAGTTAGCAATTCCTGCCATAGTGGCTACAGAGTCCGAATTCCTGCCTGCACAGTTTAAGGCACCTCTGTCCCCATCACCAGAAAGAGCAGCTGAAGGTGCAGCCTCCATTGCAGAGATAACCCCATTATTCATTGATTCTCCTCCCGCGGATGTTCGAGGTGTAGCTCCCGAGGCAGCAGCAGAGGAGGAGTCTTCAGCCCAGCAGGGGAGTACAGAGAGATGCCGGCTAGCTCTTTCGGCAGATTTGCCTTCTTCGTCCTCCCAAGCGGGCATTGGACTATGGGCAGATATTGACGGAGAGGTGACCTTTGAAGTCGTCGCATCTGCTTCCTTTGGCTTTACTTCTCCTGACAGCTTCGTCTGGCAGCATCTGGACATGTTACGCCAGCTAGTAGAGTCTCAGCCTGGCTTGACATATCTACAGCTGAAGGAAATCGCCAATCGCCTCACCGCTGGCCTGCAAGCCATGGGCTGCCCTTTGGACACATGGGCTCAGCGGGTCTTGCTTTTGTTGAAATTCGTGCATCGGAGAGACTTCCTAGCACGGACCATGGTTGACAGGCTGACGGCGTTGAAGTTGCAGAGGTCAGAATGCAAATTCGAGGTGGAAAAGCTGACACTGACACTTGATGAATGCCAGGCCGAGCTACAGAGCATTATTCAGCGGGAGGAGGCTATCCAGAAACGGGTAGCCGTTTTGGAGGCGGAACTCACTGAACTTCGGGCCGAGCTGCAGCAATTATCTTCTATTCGGCCACAGTCCACCGAGGAGGTGGCTTTACTGGAGGGCCGGGTGATGTCTTTTGAGGACCTGTCCATGAGGCTTCAGGAGGAGGAAGCGCGCCTTCATGAGTTAGGAGCCGCCCCCTATGTTGGTCTTCTGGCCTTTGAAGATATCTTTCGGCGGCCATGAATTATATTCACTTTCTTTTCTTTTCTTTCTTCTCTTCCCATCTCTTTCTCTCCCTTTTTTTTGTGACACAGCGTCCCCTCGGGGCCCCTTATGTACTCACTTCGTAATGAAAAGAAATCTTTTGGCTTCATGTGTATCCATCTTGTTTACCATGTGGTTTCATCACTTCGGGGAAGTGGGGTAGTGGTTTTAGCAACCCCTCATGTGAATGGCTCGTATCTAGCAGGAGAGCGTCCACCCCTTCAGAGAAAGGATGGGGAACTCGCTCCACCGCGTGACGGGCATCCGAAGAGGTGCTTAAACCGGATTGTGTTGGTATCAGCAAACGTCCCTCTTGGCAATATGTGCTATGAGGGAGACAATTTGCAGGAATGTGAAAGAAGGGGTTTCATCAGAATAGACGGAAAGTCTAGACTGGGTAGAGGTTATGGCAGGTGGGACATTTGAAGGATATGTGGTTTTTATCAAGACAGACGTAGGGTCTGAACTGGATAGGGTTTCATCCTTGATCGAGCGAAATGCCAGTCGATCAATAGTTGGTTTCATCATCGATATTGGGTTTATATCGATGCAAAGGGTTTTATAAGTTTCATCAGAATAAACGAAAGGTCTAAACTGGGTAGGGTTTCATCATTGATCGGGCGAGGTGCCGGTCGATCAACAATTGATTTCATCATCGATATTGGGTTTATATCGATGCAAGGAGATTTCATAATTTTCATCAGAATAGATGAAAGGTCTAAACTGCATGGTTGCATCATTGATCGGGCAGGGTGCCCGTCGATCAACAGCTGGTTTCATCATCGGTATTGGGTCTATACCAATGCAAAGATTTTATAAGTTTCATCAGAATAGACGAAAGGTCTAGACTGGATAGGGTTTCATCATTGATCGGGCGAGGTGCCAATCGACCAACGGTGGGAAGTGTGTGAAGGTGTAGGTCTCATCAGGACAGACGTAAGGTCTATTCCAATAGGTTTTATCGCAGGTGGGGCTTTGACGCGGGACGGAACTGACAAATGGACTAAACCTATGATGAAGACCAAGTGCGGCCAGCACTCACACGAGACAAGGCAAGCCGAGAGATCGACCTCCGTACTATTCCTCCGAAGAGAGGCGTCTCTCAACAAGAAACCCAAGTCCACGGTCGTCCCTATGAGGGAAGCGAGTGGATCAAAGCGGCAAAGGAGCCGACGCGCAACTATAGGAGTCTAGTCCGAGCTCGGTGCTCGACTAGGGCCACGGAATGGGAATACTCTCACTCACGATCTCGCGGTGTTGAATGCTAGCTAGGATCCCTACACTCTCACGCGGCATACAAGATCACATACTAGTAAAGCAAAATGCCAAGGGGGGGGGGAGCGTCGCACGTACCTCCACGCCTAGGCGTGGGGAAGGAACCCCGGCCGAGACCGACAACCCCGATACACACAATGAAAGAATAGGTACAAGCCAGCAATGGTGCCCACTCCTCGCAGGGAGATAACAGGCTACAACAATTCCATTCGGGGCGGCCGATACACGGGCTGACGGGAGGCACTCGGTGAAGGGTTGGCCACGAGGAGGGTCCGAATGACGATCGGCAGAATCGCAGCAACGCGCGACTCGGTGGTAAACGTTCCCACGAATGGATCCGGAGTCTGATTGGGGCGCCGTCAGCGAGGGCGCGTAGTTAGGTCGCAGGAGGAAGCCTCGGCCAAAAGGCGTGCTCAGATTCCGTCCGTGGAAGCCGTGGCCGCACCTGCAAGAGGGGACAAGGAATCTGCTCCCAGAACTGCGCTGTCGAGCGGGGAAAATGGTAACTCGCTGCTCCGGTAGGCGATCGAGGCCCCGCTTGTGGGAGGACGTCGGGGACGCAGAGCAGCAGGTCCGGACCAAAGAGCTCGGTCAGATCTGGTCGTGGTTGGACGCTGTGAACTTTGGAAGTCGCCGGTTGTCCTGGCACCGGGTGGACTGGGCAGGCCCGCGCGACCTCACGGGAACGGACGCCACGAACAGCTCGGACGTCGGAACGAGACGAGGTTGGCGGCGTTGGAAAGAGGACAACGAGAGGTACAAACCCTGAAGAAATCAGCTCCAAACTCGGAGTTGTCCGTTTTGTGGGATTTTCGCAATAAGGAGGGTGGATCTGGGCGCGCAGAGAGGGAGGCTCCTGCGCTAGCTCACGAGAAAACTCGCCACGGGTGGTGCCGACCTCGGATCGAGGCGAAACCAAAGCCCACGCGCTGCCGACTCGTAGAAGTATCCACCAAAAAAAGGAGGGGCTTGGATTCGACCCGCACCGGATGGGGACGCCGCTGCAACTCGGGGCCGAATCTGGAACACGCGAACTCGAACCGGAGACGAAGTAGAAGGGAGGAAGAACCTCGGCGTCGCACCGAGGGGATGGGGAGTCGCACCCCGGGGTTGCTCCCGTCGCAGGAGCAGAGGAGGAAGAGAGGGTCGCCCTCTCCAAGGGGTGGCTGCGCAAATGGCTGCTCAATCAAAATATTTCATTCATTAATTCCTCCAAAGAAAATGCTAAGACTATATAGTTGGGGAGGGGAGCTAGGGTTTCTACCACCAAATGGGGAGATGGGGGCGCAAATGGGAGGGGGTAGGGGCGGCCAGCTCTCCTCCCATCAAGGAGGGAATCTCTCCTTCAATCAAGGAGGTTCCTCCAATCAAGGAGGGATCAAAGGAAGGGGCGGCCAAAGGAGGGAGTGGAGAAAGGGGAAGGCGGCTGCCACCTCTTCCACTTGGAGGAGGTGAGAGGTGCGCCCAAAACCCTAACCCTAGGGGTTGGGTGTGCAAACCCCAAATGGGCCAAGAGAAGTGGAGCACAAGATGGCCCACTAACCCCTTTGCCCTCTAAATAAGCCTACAAAGCACAAAAGATGTCTAATTGGCCTACAAAGGCCTACAACTAGATAGAAGTGTCCACGCAGGGACTAATCCAAGGCCCAACATGGCCTAAAGCATAAAATAAATGGGGATAACTCTGCTAGTCTGCTAAATGATCGCCGAGCCAAAGGGATGCCGGCGTGCTCCGTGTGCTCCGTCGAGTGAAGCGGCGCGTGTCCTCACCAATTCTCCCCGGGTGGGAAGAACTCGACCCCGTCGAGTAAGGGTCACGGTCGCTCAAGTAACGCTCCAGCAGGTCCGGGTCGATCAGCTCCAGCTCTCCACGTGTGATCCAGGTGTCGTCTGTCGCAGGGCGCCCTCTCCAGCGCACTAGGAAGCGCTGGTAGGCTCCGCTCCTGGTCGTGGTCACCTGCTCATCCAGTATGCAATCTATATGCTCGCGTGTCTGTAATGGGGCTGGAGGAGGTGGACGCTCAGAAGGTGTAATGCTCTCAACAGGAGGGGTAGGCCCAAAAAGCTCACTGGGAATCACCGCGGGATCCCGATATGCCACCAGATCTGAAACATTGAACGTCGAACAGATCCCATAGTCGTCTGGCAGCTCAATCTCATACGCATTCGACCCAATTCGCTTCAAGACTCGAAAGGGTCCGGCACCGCGGTCCTGGAGTTTCTTCACGGCCCCCGAAGGGAACCGTTCAGGCCTAACCCTGATCATGACGTACTCTCCCACTTGGAACTCACGGGTGCGTCGATGCGCGTCAGCTAATTCCTTATAACGTGCGTTGCTGGCCTCTATATGACGACGTATATGCTCATGCAACTGCCTAATATGCTCTGCAAAGGACTCAGCTGACTCAGAGACACGGGCCTGGATGGGTAAGGGGACCAAATCTATCGGTTTCCTAGGTCTACGACCAGTAACAATCTCAAAAGGGCTCAGACCTGTAGACCTATTGACCGAGTCATTATAAGCAAACTCTGCTAAAGGCAGAACCAAGTCCCAGTCCCCGACACGATCACGCACTAGGCACCTAAGAAGATCCCCCAAACTCCTATTGACTACCTCTGTTTGACCATCGGTCTGGGGGTGGTAGGCGGTGGAGAACTTCAGCTGGGTGCCCATCATATGCCAAAGGGTTTTCCAAAAGTAGCTCGTGAAACGCACATCCCTATCAGACACTATGGTACGTGGAAGCCCAAATCGGGAGACACAATGAGTGAAGAACAGACGGGCAACTCTAGAGGCGTCAGATGTCTTGGAACAGGGAATAAACAAAGCCATCTTAGAGAACCTGTCTACCACCACGAAAATGGAATCATGACGACGCGAGGTACGGGGCAGACCTAACACAAAGTCCATGCTGATGTCCTGCCATGGACTGTCCGGCACGGGGAGGGGAGTATACAGGCCAGTATTCTGCTTCCTCTGCTTGGCCATAGCGCAAATGCGGCACTGGGCCACGATCCGGGCAACATCACGCTTCAGGCTAGGCCAATAGAAGCGATGCTCAACTGCCTCGACGGTCTTATTCCGGCCGAAGTGGCCGGCTAGACCGCCAGCATGCATCTCCCAAGCAAGAAAATCGTGAACCGACGTCCGCGGAACACATAAGCGACTCCCATGGAAAAGATAATCGTCATGTAGCATGTAATCCGAATACTCTCGGGACGGGCCTGCCTGGAGGGTGGTGTAGATCAGACCGAAGTCCGGACAATCAGCGTACAACTCCCTCATCCTATCCATCCCCACCACCTCTACACTCATGGTGGTCAAAAGGTGAGCACGGCGGCTCAAAGCATCAGCTACCCGGTTCTCCACACCGGCCTTGTGCCTCAGCACAAAAGTATACTCCTGGAGAAACTCTACCCAACGACTATGACGAGAGTTGAGTTTCTTCTGGGCATGGAGATATCGGAGTGCCTCATGATCAGAAAATAGGACGAACTCCTGGTGTAGAAGATAGTGTCTCCAATGCCGCAGAGCCTGCACAACTGCGTAGAACTCCTTGTCGTATGTAGAATAACGCAGTCGGGCATCGCCCAACTTCTCGCTAAAAAAGGCAACGGGGTGAGCCTCCTGACTCAGAACTCCTCCAATACCAACCCCAGAGGCATCGCAAGAGACCTCAAACACCTTCGTGAAATCCGATAGACGAAGGATAGGTGCCTGGGTCATGCGCTCCTTGAGGAGCGCAAATGCAGCCGAAGCGGCCCTGGTCCACTCAAACGCCCCTTTTCGAATGCAATCAGTGATGGGGGCGGTGATGGAACTGAAACCTCGAATGAATCGGCGATAGAAGGTCGCCAGCCCGTGAAAACTACGGACATCGTGCAGGGTGCGAGGTTCGGGCCACTCCACTATAGCCCTGACCTTCTCCGGGTCGGCGGAGACTCCATCACTAGATACAATGAACCCCAAGAAAGTGACCTGTGTAGTCATGAAAGCACACTTCTTCGGGTTAGCATAAAGGCTCTCTCTCCTCAGAATAAGACAGACCTGCCTAAGGTGTTCTAGGTGGTCCTCCCGGGTGCGGCTATAAATGAGAATATCATCGAAATAGACAACCACGAAGACCCCAATCAATGGCCGTAGAACCTGGGTCATCAGCCGCATAAAGGTGCTGGGAGCATTGGTCAGCCCAAAGGGCATGACCAGCCACTCATAAAGACCATCCTTGGACTTAAAGGCCGTCTTCCATTCATCACCAGGCCTGACTCTCACCTGGTGATAGCCACTCTTTAAATCTATCTTGGAAAACACAGTGGCTCCCGCCATCATATCCAACATATCATCCAAGCGGGGAATGGGAAATCTGTACTTCACCGTGATCTTATTGATTGCACGGCTGTCTACACACATCCTCCAAGTACCGTCTTTCTTTGGGGCAAGTAATGCAGGGACGGCACAAGGGCTCATGCTCTCACGAATGTATCCCCTAGCCAGTAACTCCTCAATCTGACGCAGGAGCTCAGCATGATCAGCGGGGCTCATCCTAAAATGGGGTAAGTTGGGTAGAGATGACCCCGGGATCAAATCAATAGCGTGCTGTATATCCCGCATGGGGGGAAGACCCTCAGGCAAATCAGCAGGGAAAACATCAGAAAACTCCTGAAGGATAACAGCAACATCAGAAGGGAGCTCACCCTCCGCCTCACTAACCCTCTCCCGAACAACGACAGCGTAGATGGGGTCCCTTCTAATGAATTCGCGCTCCATCTCCCGGGGACTAATAAGCATCAGCCTCCTAGTCGGAGGATTGATCGGGGTGGGAGCAACAGGAGGGGGTGTCGTGGTCGGAGCCAAAGATGGGGTACTGGGCCCAGGAATATCAGTGCTGGGGGTACTAGGCCCAGTGGGACCCCGAACGGGAGGGCGTGTCGGCTGGGATGGATGAAGGGTGATCCTCTGGCCTTTGTGATCGAAGGTGCATGTGTTCGACCGGCCATGGAGGGTAGCATCTCTATCGAAAAGCCAGGGTCTCCCTAAGATAATGCTGCCTACCTCCATAGGCAACACGTCACACCAAATCTCCTCCTGGTAGGCGTGGAACTGCAAAGGCACCAGACATCGCTGCCTGACTGGAATAGAGGTGGTGTCTACCCATGACACACGATAAGGGGAGGGATGGTCCACGGGGGTTAACCCCAAGCGTTTCACTGTACCCGTGGAAATGGCATTAATGCAACTCCCACTATCAATAATCACCTTACAGACCTTCCCACCCAGCCTGCAAAAGGTGTGAAAAATGGTGGTGCGACGCCAGTCATCACTCACCAAAGGCTGGGTCAAGACGCACCTGACAACACCTAGCTGAACACCATCCTGGCACTGCGTGCCCTGGACACCTGACGACTCTCCCTCTAACAACTCATCAAAGAACTCCTCGGCGAGCTCTGGGTCTGCCTCATAACTGACAGGCTCGACCTCGGGTGCGGCCTCACCTGCTGAGGTATCTCCAAAGGCCACAGTCTACTGCCGAGAAGGGCACAGAGCAGCATAATGACCGACCCCCCCCCCCCCCCCGCATCGATAACAATCTCCACGAGGCCTAGAGCCCTGCGGTGCTCCACCAATCATCGGCCCCTTTCCCTTGTCATCACGACGGGCCGGGGGTGGTGGAAGCTGAGGTCGGGTAGGAATAGTGGGCTGCTGGGGCCGAGGGGGTGCGGGAGCTGGGGCCTGGGGGCGAGGTGGATAGTCCCTCTGGGGAGGTGGAGGCCGGGGCCTAGGAGCAAAATCCGGACGAGTGGGGTCCTGTGGTCGGGCCACGGGTCCCCTCGCATACTGTCCTGTGCTAGTGCGAGAGTCCGTCCCACGAGGGTATGTAGGAGCGGGGCGCTGATCGGGCACAAACTCAAACTCAAACAGCTCCATATCACGAGCGACCTGGTACGCCTCATCTAAGGTAGCCACGTGGCGGCGGAGTAACTCAATCTGGAGGTTCCGTCGCAGACCTCGACGGAAGCGGGCTATAGTCATGATGGCTTCCTCCGAGACTCCACATCGCAGGAGACAATCATCAAATTCGGCGATGTATTCTGCCACAGGCCGGTTCCCCTGACTAAGGGTCTGCCACCGATCAACTAACCGGTGGCGGTAGGAACGAGGGACGTACTTCTGCCGGAGCTTCTCTTTCATATCTACCCACGTCTCAATCGGGGGTGTGCCCTGCCGTCTCACTAGGCTCTCCACATTGGCCCAGTAGGTTTGGGTCCTTCCAATCAACTTCATCTTGGCATATCGGACTTTCCGATGTTCTGCCATGTCGACCCACTCAAAATAACGATCCATACTAGCAGCCCAATCACTAAAAACATCGGGGTCCAATGACCCATCAAAGGTAGGAGGGTCCACCCGCACGGATCTAAGGAGACGCTCATCTTCCTCATCCCTATAATACCGATGGCCTTGGCGATCACGGCCATAGCCCTCACTCTCATTATCGGACCCAAAATCATCTACCTCATGCACGTGGGGTCTCCTATTGCCTCCCCTAGGCTGGTCGGGTCGAGGAGCAGGGTCACGTTGGCCATGGGCCTGCTCGGGAACATCTACCGGTGGGGCTCTACCCTGGGGGCGATCAACCAGACCTTGGATGGTCCTGTTAGAGGCCTCAACCCGACCCTCCACATCTCTCAGCCGATCCTCCATGGCCTTCATCCGGCCCTCCATCCGATCGGCGTGGTCCCTAAAGTTGAGACTCAGGGTCTCGATCATCTCCCGCAGGGATAGGTCATCTGGGACGGGATTCCTAGGGTCAGCCATCTGGATAGGGCGATGGTAGGATGTACCACGCCGGGTGGGCATGCAAGACTCTAAGGGACAAGGATGAAAGGGTACTAGACACGAACCTAGACAGAAAACTCCTAACGCAACAATGGACTCCAATGCAAGTAGTAGACCTATGGACTCAAATGAACTCCAGCAAATCTAATGACTCGACATGGCCTAGGACCTCAGTCTGTAGGGACAAACTGGACGACCATGCTCTGATACCAAATTTGACGCGGGACGGAACTGACAAATGGACTAAACCTATGATGAAGACCAAGTGCGGCCAGCACTCACACGAGACAAGGCAAGCCGAGAGATCGACCTCCGTACTATTCCTCCGAAGAGAGGCGTCTCTCAACAAGAAACCCAAGTCCACGGTCGTCCCTATGAGGGAAGCAAGTGGATCAAAGCGGCAAAGGAGCCGACGCGCAACTATAGGAGTCTAGTCCGAGCTCGGTGCTCGACTAGGGCCACGGAATGGGAATACTCTCACTCATGATCTCGCGGTGTTGAATGCTAGCTAGGATCCCTACACTCTCACGCGGCATACAAGATCACATACTAGTAAAGCAAAATGCCAAGGGGGGGGAGCGTCGCACGTACCTCCACGCCTAGGCGTCGGGAAGGAACCCCGGCCGAGACCGACAACCCCGATACACACAATGAAAGAATAGGTACAAGCCAGCAATGGTGCCCACTCCTCACAGGGAGATAACAGGCTACAACAATTCCATTCGGGGTGGCCAATACACGGGCTGACGGGCGGCACTCGGTGAAGGGTTGGCCACGAGGAGGGTCCGAATGACGATCGGCAGAATCGCAGCAACGCGCGACTCGGTGGTAAATGTTCCCACGAATGGATCCGGAGTCTGATTGGGGCGCCGTCAGCGAGGGCGCGTAGTTAGGTCGCAGGAGGAAGCCTCGGCCAAAAGGCGTGCTCAGATTCCGTCCGTGGAAGCCGTGGCCGCACCTGCAAGAGGGGACAAGGAATCTGCTCCCAGAACTGCGCTGTCGAGCGGGGAAAATGGTAACTCGCTGCTCCGGTAGGCGATCGAGGCCCTGCTTGTGGGAGGACGTCGGGGACGCAGAGCAGCAGGTCCGGACCAAAGAGCTCGGTCAGATCTGGTCGTGGTTGGACGCTGTGAACTTTGGAAGTCGCCGGTTGTCCTGGCACCGGGTGGACTGGGCAGGCCCGCGCGACCTCACGGGAACGGACGCCACGAACAGCTCGGACGTCGGAATGAGACGAGGTTGGCGGCGTTGGAAAGAGGACGACGAGAGGTACAAACCCTGAAGAAATCAGCTCCAAACTCGGAGTTGTCCGTCCTGTGGGATTTTCGCAATAAGGAGGGTGGATCTGGGCGCGCAGAGAGGGAGGCTCCTGCGCTAGCTCACGAGAAAACTCGCCACGGGTGGTGCCAACCTCGGATCGAGGCGAAACCAAAGCCCACGCGCTGCCGACTCGTAGAAGTATCCAGAAAAAAAAGGAGGGGCTTGGATTCGACCCGCACCGGATGGGGACGCCGCTGCAACTCGGGGCCGAATCTGGAACACGCGAACTCGAACCGGAGACGAAGTAGAAGGGAGGAAGAACCTCGGCGTCGCACCGAGGGGATGGGGAGTCGCACCCCGGGGTTGCTCCCATCGCAGGAGCAGAGGAGGAAGAGAGGGTCGCCCTCTCCAAGGGGTGGCTGCGCAAATGGCTGCTCAATCAAAATATTTCATTCATTAATTCCTCCAAAGAAAATGCTAAGACTATATAGTTGGGGAGGGGAGCTAGGGTTTCTACCACCAAATGGGGAGATGGGGGCGCAAATGGGAGGGGGTAGGGGCGGCCAGCTCTCCTCCCATCAAGGTGGGAATCTCTCCTTTAATCAAGGAGGTTCCTCCAATCAAGGAGGGATCAAAGGAAGGGGCGGCCAAAGGAGGGAGTGGAGAAAGGGGAAGGCGGCTGCCACCTCTTCCACTTGGAGGAGGTGAGAGGTGCGCCCAAAACCCTAACCCTAGGGGTTGGGTGCGCAAACCCCAAATGGGCCAAGAGAAGTGGAGCACAAGATGGCCCACTAACCCCTTTGCCCTCTAAATAAGCCTACAAAGCACAAAAGATGTCTAATTGGCCTACAAAGGCCTACAACTAGATAGAAGTGTCCACGCAGGGACTAATCCAAGGCCCAACATGGCCTAAAGCATGAAATAAATGGGGATAACTCTGCTAGTCTGCTAAATGATCGCCGAGCCAAAGGGATGCCGGCGTGCTCCGTGTGCTCCGTCGAGTGAAGCGGCGCATGTCCTCACCAGGCTTTGCCAAGAAATGCGTAGGTTTTATCAGGACAGACGTAAGGTCTGAACTGGATAGGCTTTAGTAAAATGGTGATGGGTTTCATCGTCAGTGGGACGTTTGAAAGAGGGTGCGTAGATTTCATCAGGACAGACGTAAGGTCTATCCTGGAAAGGTTTTATCATCGGTGGGGCGTGGAACCAGTTGACCGACGGAAGGCTTCATCAATAGAAGGGAGGTAAAGGTAGCGTGCCGGTTGGCATGGAACTTTTAAATTACCACATTACTGACCCAAGTGCCCTTTCGGGTTTTCACCGGAGCCAGCCCCCTCTTGCTTTTGCCCACGCGCCCTTTCGGGTTTTCACGTGGCGGGGTACCCGATTTTGCCTGCGGTGCCCTTTCGGGTTTTCACCACAGCTGGGTTTTTGGCCATTTTTGCCCTTATCCGGGATGTCCGAACAAGTCTGGCGGGATATCTCTATTTTTAACCCCATTTTTTTTATATATACATATGTTTCCTGAATCGGGACTTCAGCACGGATCAGGCGACGCGCTGCTTCATTAGTGCATGCTCTTATCATCGGTATTGGGTATATACCGACGCAAGGATTTTATAGGTTTCATTAGGGTAGACGTAAGGTCTACACTGGGCTGGTTTTATCATTGATCGGGCAGGGTGCCGATCGACCAATGGTAGGTTTCATCACGGCGGGACGTAAAGGGATATGCAAATTTGATAGGACGGGTTTCTTTGTTGATCGGGCAGGGTGCCCATTGATCAAAGGTGGGTTTCATCATCGGTATTGAGTTTACACCAATGCAAGGATCTTATGAATCTTCATCAGAATAGACGTAAGGTCTACCCTGGGTTGGTTTTATTGCTGATCGGGTAGGGTGCCAATCGACCAACAGCAGGTTTCATCATCGGTATTGGGTTTATACCAATGCAAAGATTTCATAGGTTCATCGGGATAGACGTAAGGTCTAAGTCGGATAGGTTTCATCATTGACCGGGCAGTGCGCCAATCGATCAACAGCTGGTTTCATCATCGGTATTGGGTTTATACCAATGCAAAGATTTCATGGGTTTCATCAGGATAGACGTAGGGTCTAAACTGAATATGTTTCATCGCTGATCGGGCAGTGTGCCAATCAATCAACAGCAGGTTTCATCATCGGTATTGGGTTTATACCAATGCAAAGGTTTCAGGGGTTTCATCGGGATAGACGTAAGGTCTAAGCCGGACAGGTTTCATCATTGATCGGGCAGTGTACCAATCGATCAACAGCAGGTTTCATCATCGATATTGGGTTTATATCGGTGCAAAGGATTTCATAGGTTTTATCAGCATAGACGTAAGGTCTAAGCCGGACAGGTTTCATTGCTGATCGGGTGAGTGTGCCCATTGATCAGTAGCAGGTTTCATCACGGTGGGATCTGTGATAAGGTATGAGGGCTTTTATCAGGACAGACGTAGGGTCCGTATTGGGTGGATTTGATCGTTGATCGGACAAGGTGCCGGCCGATCGACGAGAAGTTTATGACGGGAGGTGAGGTTTCTTTAGGATCACCATATTACTGGCCCAAGCGCCCTTTCGAGTTTTCACTGGAGCCAGCCCCCTCTTGCTTTTGCCCACGCGCCCTTCCGGGTTTTCACGTGGCGGGGTACCCGATTTTGCCTGCAGTGCCCTTTCGGGTTTTCACCACAGCTGGGTTTTAGCCATTTTTGCCCTTGCTCGGAAAACCTGAACAAGACCGGCAGGGTATCTCTATTTTTAACCCCATTTTTATTTATTTTCATTCTTTTATTCTCTCTTCCCCTCTTTTTGGGAGGGTAACAAGTCGGACTGTCATTAGATCATGATAAGGGATGGCTCGGCTAGGGCGGAGTGCCGCTAGACCAAGGAAGAAGGGTAGCTTGGTTAGGGCGGAGTGCCGCTAGGCCAAGGAAGAAGGGTAGCTTGGTTAGGGCGGAGTGCCGCTAGACCAAGGAAAAAGGTAGCTCGGTTAGGGCAGAGTGCCGCTAGACCAAGGAAGAAGGGTAGCTTGGTTAGGGCGGAGTGCCGCTAGACCAAGGGAGCAGGGTAGCTTGGTTAGGGCAGAGTGCCGCTAGACCAAGGAAGAAGGGTAGCTTGGTTAGGGCGGAGTGCCGCTAGACCAAGGGAGCAGGGTAGCTCGGTCAGGGCGGAGCGCCGCTAGACCAAGGGAGCAGGGTAGCTTGGTTAGGGTGGAGTGCCGCTAGACCAAGGAAAAGGGTAGCTTGGTTAGGACGGAGTGCCGCTAGACCAAGGAAAAGGGTAGCTTGGTTAGGGCGGAGTGCCGCTAGACCAAGAAAAAGGGTAGCTTGGTTAGGGCGGAGTGCCGCTAGACCAAGGAAAAGGGTAGCTTGGTTAGGACGGAGTGCCGCTAGACCAAGGAAAAGGGTAGCTTGGTTAGGGCGGAGTGCCGCTAGACCAAGAAAAAGGGTAGCTCGGTTAGGGCGGAGTGCCGCTAGACCAAGGAAAATGGTAGCTTGGTTAGGGCGGAGTGCCGCTAGACCAAGGAAGAAGGGTAGCTTGGTTAGGACAGAGTGTCGCTAGACCAAGGAAATGGGTGACTTTTAGCCTGATTACTCGGGGAATATTGGTTGGGCAGCATGATACAGCTTTAGGTGTCTACCGTTGAGTGGTGAGAATTGGATTTCCCCTCGATGGTTAACAACCATGTAGGCCCCTCCTTCGTAGACCCTATATATCACATAAGGACCTTCCCAATTAGGATTCAACTTTCCTTTTGGGTTGGACGCCATAACTTCTCTTTTCTTGACCATGACGAGGTCACCTTTCTTAAATTCTCGTCCTTTTACGAGTTTGTTGAATGCAGTGGCCATGCGGGCCTGGTACATCTGGATATTCTTCTGAGCTTGGAGGCGCTTCCCTTCCAATTCAACCAATTATTGTAATCTTCTTTCTGCATTGGTTTGTTCGCCACGGGCCAGGTCATATTGGACTGCCACCCTGAGTGACGGGACTTCCAGCTCTAGTGGAACTACTGCCTCTGAGCCGTATACCAGTGAGTATGGCGAGCACCCTGTAGGTGTCTTGAAGACAGTGCGGTATGCCCATAGAGCTTCATACATCTTTTCTTCCCAGTCATTCTTATTAGAACTGACGACTTTAGCCAACAAGGTGCATAACGTTTTGTTGAAGGCTTCTACCAATCCATTTGCCTGTGGATTGTAAGGAGTGGAAGTCCTCCACTCGATCTTATACTTCTCGGCAAGCCGATAGATCTTTTGATTTTTGAAATGACTTCCATTATCAGATATTATTCGGCTGGGGATCCCAAACCGGAAGATAATGTTCTGTTTGATGAATCTGGCAACCAGCTCACCAGTCACTTCTCGTAATGCTATAGCTTCCGCCCATCGAGAGAAGTAATCTGTTATTGCCAGTATGTACTTATGTCCGGCTGAGGAGGTCGGTAGTGGGCCGACTACATCGGTTCCCCATTGTGCAAACGGCCAGCTAGGGACTGTAGGGTGCAGAACGGCAGGTGGCCTTCTAGGCACAACATCATGCTCCTGACATTTCTGACATGACTTCGCAAACTTGCAGCAATCTTCAAACATAGTGGGCCAATAGTAGCCCAGCTTCTTGATTTCTATCTTCATCTTAGGGCCAGCTTGGTGAGCACCTACTGTCCCAGCATGTATTTCTTTCATTGCTTGCCAAGCTTCCTCAGTGGACAGGCAGCGGAGCAAAATCTTCTTGCGTGCATCTGCCATTATTCGGAACAGAGTTCCATTTCTGAATTCATAAGAATCTTTGATCCTTAGAAGTTTCATCTTTTCTTCTCTTTTCTGTGGCAGCTGTTGGTGTAAAAACCATTGTAGCAGGTGCTGTCTCCAATCAGATGCCTGTTCTGTACTGACCGTGGCGACTTCATTTTCTTCGGGGCAGCCTTCTAGCATGCTGGGGACTTGCCGCCGATTTATAACAACAATGTTCAGTGTCTCATCCGGTGGGACTGCTATTGAGCTGGCTAGCTTTGCCAATGCATCAGCCTGGGCATTATGTGCACGGCCCACATGCTTGAGCTCAATATGATAGAATTTCGCCATGAGGCGCACAGCTTTTTGGTGGTAGGGGTTCAACTCCGGCTTTCGCACTTCGAACTCACCTTGGATTTGCTTTATTATCAACATTGAATCCCCGAATACCTGAAGCATCTGGATGCCCATGTTGAGGCTGATGTGCAACCCGATTATCAGAGCTTCATACTCGGCTTCATTATTAGTGCAGGGCTTGTTTATAGAACAGGAAGTATGCACAACCTCCCCCTCTGGCGATCTTAGCACAATACCGGCTCCGGCCCGTATTCTGGTCTTTCCATCGGAGTCCGTCTCTGTTCTAGATGCTCCATCAAAGAATAGCTGCCACATAGTTGACTGAGCCTGGCAGGCTTCTAATGTTTCATCATCGGGTAACTCAGTCCCCAACATATCATTCTCTGGCACAGGGTGCTCTGCGAAGAAATCGGCCACGGCCTGTCCTTTTATTGCCCTCTGGGGTATATATGTGATATCGAATTCCATCAGAATTACTGCCCATTTGCCCAACCGGCCTTTCAGTACTGGCTGAGTCAATATGTATTTGAGCGGATCTGCTGCAGATATCAATCTAATTTCGTGTGACAGCATATAGTGCCGGAGCTTTTTAACGGCAAAGACTAGTGCCAAGCATGTCTTTTCTATATAGGTGTAGCTTTCTTCAGTTCTAATCAGCCTCCGACTCAGGTAGTATAGAGCCTGCTCTTTGCCTTCTTCATTTATCTGCGCTAGCATTGCCCCCAGGGAACAGTGTGTGGCTGCAATGTATAGTATCAGGGGCTTGCCCTTAATAGGTGCCCCCAGTACTGGAGGGGTCTTGAGATATTCTTTCAGCTTCTCAAAAGCTTCCTGACAGCCATCATCCCAGAGGAACGGTACATCTTTCATCATGAGCTTGTGAAAAGGGTGGCATCTCCCCGACAGATTTGATATGAATCGTCGGATGTAGGCCAAATGCCCTTGTAGAGATCTCAGCTCGTGGAGATTCCTTGGTGGAGGGAGCTCCTGGATAGCTTTAATCTTGGATGGGTCGATCTCAATGCCCCTATGACGGACGATGAACCCAAGGAATTTTCCACTGGACACGCCGAAGGCACATTTCATAGGATTCATCTTGAGTTCATATCTGCGCAGCCTCTGGAACACTATCCTCAGATCTTGCAGATGATCTTCTCTTCTGCTGGTTTTCACCACCAGGTCATCGATGTAGCACTCCACTTTCTTGAAGAGTAAATCATCAAAGATCTTTGTCATAGCTCTTTGATAAGTAGCGCCGGCATTCTTGAGGCCGAACGGCATCCTTTTGTAGTGAAATATCCCCTTCGGGGTGCGGAATGCAGTATGCACTCTGTCTTCTTCAGCAATCCAGATCTGGTTGTATCCGGATGACCCATCCATGAATGACAGGGCTTCATGGCCAGTGGTTGCATCGATCATTACTTCAGTGATTGGCACTGGGAAATCATCTTTCGGGCAAGCCTTATTCAGGTCCCTGAAATCTACACATACTCTGATCTGCCCATTTTTCTTCTTCACGGGCACTATATTGGCCAGCCATGTAGTATATTGGTTCTCTTCAACAAAGCCCACATTGATCAGCTTGTCAACTTCTTTGTTGATCTGATTTATCAGTTCGGGACGCATTCTCCTGGCAGGCTGCTTCACAGGGCTTGCCTCTGGGTTTATCGCCAATCGGTGCTGTGCCACATCAGAACTCAGTCCCGGCATCTCATCATATGTCCATGCGAAGCAGTCTCGGAATTCTTTCAGAAACTGAATATACTGTTCTTTGACAGCTGTCTCCAGCAATGCACTGAGGAACGTAGGCCTTGGCTCATCTGCTGACCCCAGATTCACTTCTATCAGCTCATCGACGGTGGCCTGGCCTCCGTCCTCAACTTCGGGTGGGGCTTCTTGCAAATCAATAAAGCCTCCCGGGATATAATCTTCTTCATTCTCATGATTTTCTGTTTCATCACACCGATCATCAGCAGATGCTGGTGCATCGTATAAGGCCAATATGGCCGGATTCTGTCCAGTCTGCCCCGAGGACGTGACTGGCTCAGCGGAAAACTTCGAAGTGGAGTCTTCCGTGCTTAGAGGCTCTTCTAATGCGGGCTCCCCTGAGAGGTTATCATTATGTAGAGCTCGGAACTCTTCTAGAATGCGCCCAAACTCCAGGCACTCTTGCAGCTCCCTGGCTACTTGGTCTTCATCCGGGGTTCCCATGTCAAATTGTGCTTCGGCCTGGAACAGATCCTCTTTGCAAGATGGATTCTCCCAGCACCAACCCTTCTTGGTCTCATCAGACATCCTTGCCTCCGGCTGGTTGTCTTGGGCTTCATTGTCTGTTATGGATTGATACATAATCTCTTCATCTTCAAAGGGGTATTGATCATACCCTACTTCTGGGGAATCTTCATTCGGGTAGAAGGCTGAGATGACATCCACCTCGGCTTCATAGTATTCTTGCAGGGTATAACCCAGTCCCGGGTGCTGTGTGATCTTCCTCAGCTCCTTGCTATCTCGAGGCGGATCCCATAACTCCTTGAATGCTTTCTTCTGAGCAGCAGGCTGTATCGATGGCATTTGCATCTTGGAGAACATTTGTGAAACCCGTTGGGTAGTATAATCCAGGCCCGTAATTGGTACCATCAGGTTTGCAGCTTCTTCAGGGGCCATGCAATCTTGATCATCTTCTTCGACTGCCTCCCCGGTGTAGAATATGATAGGGGGTTCGTCGAAGCGAGGGATTTCCATAGTCTTTAGGGGCAGCACTGTCTGGTATTCTGTGCTGGCTATGGGCTTGACTAGACCCTGAGGAACTTCCACCTGTGTGTATTTTTCTTTCATCTTTTCTTCAGTATCATCTGGGTGTATGCCAGGAGGAGTGATCCGAGCAAAATCACCAGCATAAGAGATGTGAGACACCCCATGCTTTTTAATGTAGCCCTTTGGCGGCGGCGGAGACCAATTTCTTGCTTTCGTCACCGGCTTTTCTTGGCTGACCACAGTTTCTTTTCCTTTATCCCTTTGTGACACCTCGGTGTAATAGGATGCATCGAGCATATGGCACTCGAACACTTCGAAGGGATGTAGGTCTGCAAACACCCTTTCTTCTTTTCCTTCATGGTAGTATTTTATGCATTGGTGTAGCGTGGATGGCACTATCTTATATTCGTGCAGCCACGGTCTTCCCAGCAGGGCCTTATACGTGGTGTTGGAGTCGATTACATAGAATCGTACCACGGTAGTGAGGTCGCCCAGTGTGAGGTTGAAATCAGCTACCCCGAGAGGTGTTTCACATTTTTGGTTGAATCCTGCAATCTTCATATCTCTGACCTTGGTGAGCTGCAGATCAAAGTAATATTTCTGATAGATGCGGTATGGGAGAATATTCACAGCAGCCCCTGGATCTATTAGTATTCTGCTTATCGGCTGACAGTTCAGGGAACCCCTCATATACAGCGGTCTATTATGGCCGGAATTTGGGATTAGCATATCATCCTCCGTGAACGTGACTGATGGCCCAGCATTCACTTCTGCCAGGAGTGCTTCACATTGTGCCGGGGACTGCAGGGCATCCACGATTGCTTTGCGAGCTTCTTCGCTCAGAGAGAGAATTTCCCAGATGGAGAATCTGGTAGGGAGCTTCTTCAGCATTTTCATGACTCGACTGCCCACCCGGACATTAGATAGTCTCATCTCCTCTGCCCATTGGGGTCTTGGAGGTTCATGTGGTGCCTGTGGCCTTTGCTGCCCATTTTCAATTTTATCTTCTTCATCGGTCTCCCGGAAGGCTTCTTCTGTAGCGACTGCCCCTGGTTTTGCTAGAGGGTTACCTTCTTCATCTTCTTCATGCTGTTTCTGCTTTCCAACCGCTGTCTGCTGGCATTTATTGCTTTTATCTGGAGCAGTATGAGCCGGTTGCTCATTTTCTAAGCTGGACAGGAACTCCAGGAATGAAGGGGCTTCATCTGCCTTCTTTTTGTCCTGGTACAGACTGGCAGGGGGAGGAACCTGGACACCTCGTATCTCTGGTTCCGAGATTTGATAGGGTTGCTCCCCTCTGAACATGATATTATGGTTGGCTGGTGGTGGGCGCCCCCATCTTCTCCCAGAACGTGTTGCATGGGCCGAAGTAGAGGCTTCGGCATGGTTAGCTTCTAGCGGAGCGTTGGATGCTTCCGGCTCATCATCCTCCCCGGGCAAGGAGAAGAGTACTGACAGAGTGTTACATTGTACTGTCGTGACCTTCTTTCCTTTCTTGGATTTGGGCCGTTTCTTCTTCTTTTGGGAATTTGGCTTTGCTGGCTCCTGCCCCCAGAAGGGCTCATTTTCAGCTTTTTCTTGTTCTGCCTCTGGCTGCTCTTTAATTTTCAATTCTTCGAGCTGTTCCCAGAGTATACAGTCTTTCATCAGCAGATGCTTGGGCTTCTTCTGCTCGTACTCATCGAGCTCATTAATATATTGCTGCAGACGCCTGGCTGCAGGGCTTACTTCTTTATGTGTAGGGAGGGGAGTTTGTCTCCTCCGGTTGTGAGTAGGGATTCAGATGACTGGTCCAGTCTCAGTTGTATGCCATATTGGCTTTATCGGAGGCGGCTCAGGCCTTGGTGTAACACCCCGAATAACTGCTCCACTGGTACTGGCTGCAGGAGTCTTCTTTCTGCTTTTTATGGGTATCATCTGCCATCCTTCCTGATCTTTCTGCGGGGTGAGGAAGCAAGCTTCATAGGTATTCTTGGTGCATTCTTCAACGGCCTCCTTGGGCAGCTGTTGGTAGACTGAGATCATATTGGCAGCCATTCTCCAGGGTGGAGGCTCATGTGGATGGGGCGGCTTTACCTGATAATCTCCCAGCTGCAGCTCACCTTTCTTGACCATTCCTTCCATGATATCTTTGAAGACATAACAATCTTCAATTGCGTGCCCCAGCGCGTGGTGAAATGGACAGAACAGCGGATCATCTTTCTTTGCTGCATCTGCTGGCCTTTTGGGTTCAGGCAGTGTTACCTTATTGAACTTGTATGCCCAGTTGAATAGTGCGGCCGTCTTATCTTTCGGGAAGGAATATGCTTTTCTCATCTTGTCTCTCAGAGAGACTTTATCCTTCCTTTCTGCTGTATCTGCCAGTGGGGGAGCTTCATCTGCCCCTTTCTTCCCCTTCTGTTGCTCGAAGGTTCTGAAATCGACGGTGTTGGCCTCGGAGTGTGATGGCCGTCGCTCATTGGATTTTCCCTTCAGCATAGTGGGAGCATTGGCGGTCGGACGCTTGGACAAGAGTGTCTCGACCTCGGCCACTATATTGTTCAATCGGTCAAATGTTCTGACATCTGCACCGATCATCTTTTCTAGCACCTCCCTCCTGAGGCTCTGCTTGCATATCTGCACCGCATCTTCCTGATGAGGAGGCCTTCGGCATCTCATGGCTAAGTTCCTCCACCTTTTGATGTGGTCCGGTGCAGTCTCATCTTGTTTCTGCCTGGTTGCATATAGTTCTGCTATCGTGATTTCCCTTTCCGTGACATGAAATCTGTCGCGGAATTTTCTCTGCATATCAGGCCAATCAGCCACTGACCCAGCTGGCAGGCTTGAGTACCATTCAAAGGCCAACCCAGTGAGGGATGAGCCAAAGAACTTGAGCAGATAAGCTTCATCGACTGCTAGGTCACCCATAATTGTAGTGTAGTAGGCTATATGCTCCCTAGGGGAGCCCTGGCCATTGAATTTCTCAAACTTTGGCGGCTTACTGATGCCTGGAGGCAGTCTTTTGGCAGCGTACTGGGGAGGATATGGTACCCTGTACACATCATAGGCACTAGTATCATCTCCAGTCTTTTCTGAAAGCTTCATTTCCACAATTCTTTCAATCATCTGCTTGTGGGCTACAGCTGGATCTATATCTTCTGGAAAGAAGTGGGCTTGTTGCTGGCTATGAGGAGTTGTCATCACAGTGGCGCGCAAGATGGGCGCGGTAGGCTGTGTCTGGGACACGGAGTGCTGAGTCACTGTCTGCTGTGGAATAGGTTGGCTTGGTGCTTTGCCCTTATCAGCTAGGAGGGGGTTAGCTAGAATAGCCGTCTCTACTGAGCTGGATGTCTGCCCCACAGGTTCAGCTTGCTTTGAGACTGATGTAGCTTCCTATCTCTCATTGAGCTGTCTTCGGAGAGCATTGATCTCCTGTTGGTATCTTCTGAACATCATCTGGATCATGGGATCCATGGTTGATGGGATTTGTATATCTTCAGAAGTCCCTTCAGCATCATCAACGAAGGGGTTATCTCCATCTTCTGTTGTTACCACATTAACTGTCATAGTGGTAATCCTGCGGGCTTCATCATCAATTTTCATTTTATCCTTTGCGGCCTGGCCTCTTCTTGTGACAGGACCAGGTCTAGTTGCCAGCCTGAGCAATTCATCTGGCTGAGTTAGTAGTATATCTTGCCCCCTGGCCAGTCCAGCCATGTTGCAGGCGAAGATTTGCATCTTTCCTTTTCGCCTGTAGACCTTTCTTTTTATTTGGCTAGGATATCTGAGCCGGTCAAAGACCGATATTCTTTCTTTGTCTTCTTCCCCGTGCAGGTCCTCTTCATTATATCTGGCCCTGAGGCCTTCTTCATAGTCATTCGAATCGGAGGAGGAGGCTCCGATCATCATTTCTTGGAAGGTTTCTTCTTCTTCATCATCCCTGGTGCCCAAGGCACAGGATAGTCTTTGTTGACCTAGGGCAGAGCTCCCTAGGTAATGGAAGTAGTCTTGGACTACTTGCTTGCTCTCCTCCGGGTCACGCCTTTGCGGCTCAGGTTGGAGCATCAGTCTGTCTTGACCCTTTTGCTGCCAGGCCAGTCTTGTCACCCGAGCATTCAGATGCTCGGCCCTGGGATATTTGAAGATATCAGCCTGTCTGGCACAGGCTCCTGATCTTCTTGCAGTAATCATAGTGACTGGTTCACTTCTTCTCATATTGCCAACTTGACAGCGGTTGGCAGCAGCATTGCGGATCTTCTCTTCCCATCTCTTGCCCCTGGCCATGGGATGGGTGGTGGTGAAGTTTTCCCTGGTTTCGTATCTTCTGCCCCTCATCATGGGGCGAACAGCAGTCATATCTCTTTCCTGACCCTCAATCTCATCTCTCCTCCCCCGGGTCCTGGGGTAGACAGCAGTAGCATTTCTTTCATCTTTCTTCGCCTCCCTTCTGCCCCCTGCTCTGAGGCGGGCAATAGTGATATCAGTAAGGTTCTCCTTGTCCTGAGCTGGGGCCCAGCTTTGGATCTTTTTCAGCCGCCAGACCTGTTTGTATTTTGCTAGCTTGGGCGCCAGCGGCTTCTTTTCATTAGCCTCCCAATTGGCCTGCCTGGTGGCCAGAGTTTGGAATCTGTTGGCAGTGGGCACCATCGGGATGATCACGTCCGGGTTGACCTCCCTCGAGCGGCCGTTGAGGTTCATCCGGATCCCTCCGATCATCATGGTCTTTCCAGAGTTGGAAAGACAACGGTCAGCAGTGACATACCGGCTCCTCCGGTTGGTCCTCCTCCCCTTCTGAGCAGCAGCGGGGACCATGTCCCTTTTCTGGACATGATGGACGTAGCAGGCGACGGCCGTGGGGGCCGTGTTCTCCGGTAGGATGTTCTTCTGGTCGGTGATCTTCACCGGGGCACTTGCAGCAGTGCCTTGCTCATTGTCGTCGACCTGTAGAAGGTCAGTGAAGACGACGCCCAAGCAGTTGGGCAGCCCAACGGCAGGCGGCAGTGATCCGAACGCGAGGGGTACCGCCAGGTAGCCTTCGCGCACATGCATGTCAATCCGCTGCTGGTCGAAGCAAACGGACATGATTCCAGCTGTCATTGTAGATTCCTGAAAATAATGAAAGTACACAGAATCAGAAGTTTCAGGGGGGCCCGCCGGGCCTCCTACTTTAGCGTAAAGATGAAGGGAGACCAGGTCCCACCGGGCGTGCCAGACTTGTGGACGCGAGATTTTTATTTATATTTATTTATTTTATTTTATTGGATTGATTTATCATTTATTTATTTATTTATTTATTAGTTCATTGGCGTGCCAGTCACCGAAGTGACAATTTTATTGTGCGCTCGATCTGACATGGTCAGTCGATTGTGAGTGATCGTGTCTGGACTAGAAGTCCGTCATACCATGAACGTTATGAGGTTAATTACATCCTTCTAAGGAAGGACAACCCTTGATTAAACGCTAAAATAGGAGGCCTCGTAAGGCGAACAGATGTTCACATGCTTAATTTTAAACTTCCTACCAGGGCCAAGGAGGCGGGTAAGATAATAACATCAACCACAGAAACAGACTAGATCGTGTGATTGGCGCTTCAAAACAGTTATACTTTGTGGGAACAAGGAGATAGAAGATGTCCACCACGGAAAGGCAGAGCCATGACCATGATATAGGTTTAAAGCTTCGATCGGTATTTCGACAGCCTTTCCTCTTAATCTGGGTTACGCCCAGAGGGAAATAGGCTATCACCCACGGAGTGCCGAGGTGAAAGCCGAGAGAAAGAGAGAGATCAAGCCTCTCGACCCCTATATACGGACTATAGGGTAATGTATGATCTTCCCTTCGGAAAGCTAGCGGGACTCATGCAGTGACAGAATCCACACGAGTAAGAGGGGTTGTTCATAAATCCGATGGCGGAGGATAAGGGAATCCAGTTTCCTTTTAAATTTATCCCCCGGCCAGATATGATGACTCATAGGCATCCCTGGATGGGCTGAGTTAAAGTAATGGGGGGGAGGGTTCAATTATATGGAGGAGTAGGCTCCTGGGGCAGATTGGGTGTGCATATAGGTTCCTGGCGCCAGAAGAATGCCAGTGGGTTAGGTTCTCGGCGCATGAGGATGCAAAGGGGGGTTAGGTTCTCGGCGCATGAGGATGCAGAGAGGGCTCTCGGCGCTCAGGGAAGAATGCCAAGGCATAGGGGCTCCCGGCGTGCAGGAGAGGAGATATTCCTGGTGGTTCTCGGCGCCTGAAGAAGTGGCGCCGGGAGCTGTTCACCCGGTTCACTGTAGGCTGGGCCGAGAGGTGTGAGGGCGCCGGGACAAGAAACAGAGCTTACGGTACTCTGTTTTGGGTTTCATATTGGTTAGGGTTGAGGCAAATGGGCCCTAGGGCATTAAATGGCTCAATTCACTAGACTTCGACCTGTTTTGGTATAGGTTCCCAAGGAAGGCCGGGAACATAAAAAGATTGGGAGGGGAACAATAGGGTATAAGGAGCCTCTGTCACCACTGATAGATAAGGTCCCGGGGATGGGTTTCATGTCTTCTCTGGCATCCTGGGAGAATTTTGACAGCATCTCCCCTGGACTTAACATTTGCTAGGGAATGATAGATGATCACCCACTGAATGTCGGGGTGAAAGCCAAAAATAGAGGGGTATGGAACCCCTGGCGCCTATGTATGCTTGGAGCAATATCTTGATATCCCTTTTGAGACCGTAGAAGCTTATGCAGTGGCAGAGCTTCCTTGGTCTGGGGGTTTATAAAAGCCGATCGAGTTCGAGAAACCGCGTAGAAAAAGGGGAGTTGCTCCCACTAGTTGTCGTCCCCGAGGTGCATGTGATGGCCCGAGGCATCCCTTGACAGAGGGTAGGGTTCTGTTGAGCAGCTCACAAGGGTATTTTTAGGGTTTTTTAGTAGCAGTAAGGGTTTTAAGACTTGAAGGAGGTTTTTGGCTTGAAAAGGGGGGATCCCGGCGCCAAAACCTTCGCGCCGGGAAGAGTCCTTCAGAAGTCATTATTGGGCGCGTCGGGGAGCAAATGGCAAGAGCTCTCGGCGCAGGAAGCTTCGCGCCGGGAGGAATCCTCCCAGGTTACTGTTCAGTGCGCCGGGAAGCAAATGCAAAGGGGATTGTAGCCGTGCCGGGAAGGCTGCTTCGTGGGGTTTGGGCTCTGGTGACTGGCCAGAGGGAAGCCCTCGGCGCGGGTAGAATGGGGTAATCGGCGCGGAAAGACCCGCGCCGAGGGCTGTTCACCTATTTCACTGTTCTTGGGGCCGAAATGGTGAGGGCACCGAGAGGGGTTCAGGGTTTTACGGTACTCTATTTTTGGTTTTAATGGTGGTTTGGGCAGAAACTGACGGACTCTATGGGCTCTAAACTGCTCAAGGCATCCACTCTGAGTTGGATTAGGTCTAGAATTCAAAGGAGTATTAGGGTTCGAGAGGCATCTGGGAGGCCGAAGTCTGAATGCCCCTGTCCATCGCCATTATCACGCAGAGCTTGGGGACAAACTTGATATGGTCATTCATTACCCTGGGAGCCAAGAGATGGCTGTCTCTGGCCCCAGAGGCGACTTCGATGACATCAACAGATAAAGCACGCGCGCTTAGAACCCCAGAGTTTCTCAAGCTTTGATCATTGCATAGCACGGCTTCATCCCAGCAGCCAAGGGATAGTATGTTCCGGGCTCTGGGGTGAGCACTGATGGTGCTACGAAGCAGAGAAAAGAAACAGGCAAATCGGATCATCATGCTACTGGTTTACAGATAACACAGGGAAGGGCAATAGGGCTTCAGAAGAAGCAAAAATCAGGCTCAAACTATAACCCATCATACATATATATCCATTCGTTTGGCGATGCCCATCACGGAAGACACATGGTGAGAAAACCCATATGAAACACCATTCCAATACTCAAACCGATTACAGGGAGAGAGTGAGGGAAAGGGGAACAGACAGATGCCGAGATGTCTCGGCTACATTGCATGAATCAAGATAAAACTTGGAACAATCACATGAAGCAGAAGAAAAGAGAAAACAAACATGGGGGAGGGCGGAGCATTGACTCCTCTCCCTCCCCCGATGCCCACCTGGAGCTTCTTCCCTTGGGATCGGTCTCTTCTCTCTTTCTTTTTTTTTTAGCGGAGGAGCTCTCTCTCTCTCTGGTCTCTTCTCTTTTCTTTCTTTTCGATCGATGGCCTGGCTTCCGATCCCTTCCCCATTTCAAAGAGGGTTTGCTTTTATAGCTCTCATCCCTCTGTCCTCTCGGTGGAGGGCAGTCGGTGCGGCTTGTTCCATTCGAGACATCTCCCGGCGCGACAAGTAGCCCCCTGTGGAGGTTCCCGGCGCCATTATCAGAAGCCCAAATGGCCGGCCCATCTAGTGCCTTCAGGCCTCATACGTGCCTTAGGCTTCTCTTTATATATATATAAAGTTCACCGATAGGCTTGAATCTGCAGTACATTGTAGAAGGGTATAGCATGAGAACATAGCTACCAAGAGAAGCTTGGCTCCCTAAGCTACTCCAAACAGTGATAGAAGGGTGAACCCTGATCTCCGAAAGTCAGGAGTTACCGATCCGTCAGCCAAGCACAAGGCCTAAGGCGAAGGCCCACAAAGACAGGCAAAAGACCTAGAAGAGACCTAGATGGACATGGAACACTAAAGCCTACACGACTGGATTGTCTTGCACGCTCCCTAAGCGCAAATGCATACACGACTGGATCGTCATGCACACCACACAGTACTGACCTCGGGTAAGGCCAAGAAAACACTAACCCGAAGAGGTCACGACGCACGAGAAACGCGAGAGTCACGTGTCACGTGACGGAAGCACCTCCTCACTAGAAGAACAGCCAGATGCGTCCACTGACGTCTTACACTGCGCCACAGGTATCTCGCTACGGACGTCGAGAACGACGGAGACTGAGATACACACAAAACCAGAACAGGAACTACAATAACGAGTGACTAGTCAGGGTTATGCCCGTTGACGTTCGTCCAAACGCCCCTGACCACGTGTGCACACACCAGCTCATGCCTAGAGCCAAGCCTCTAGCTAGTTTTCCTCCGCAGCAGGAAGCTACCGTAAAGCAGGGGTCCACGGAAACTAGCTTAAAAATCGTATCTCGGGAACTGCCCTCACCACCACTCCCAGGTGGGTCGACACTCGAGGTCGTCAGGCTACGATCAGTGGAGGCTCACTAGACATAGAGACTCAGAAACACGAGTGTTGGAGTACAAACAGGCCGAGAAAGCACTGTTGCAGGTACTACGAAGCACCAAGGTAGCACACCAAACTGCCAACAGACTCAGGACAGGACAACTAGACCTGCTAACACAACGACCCTTGAGTCTCACGACTCGGGGTCAAGATCGTCACGCAACGGCGGAACAAGCCACTAATCGGTCTAATCCTAAGCTAGAGAAAATGACACATCTACATAAAACGACTCGCGGAGACCTGAGGAATCACCAAGACCCTCAGCACACTTGGACACACTGACCTAGGTAAGACGATACCTCAAGGCATCCAGAACCACTGTCTCGAGCTATCTAGAATAATCGAGACACACACACAAGGTTACTTGTCAACCACTGGATCTCATCGGGTTGACCAGAACCTGACAACGACTCACCGAACATGACCTCACGCACAAGCACCCTTGGCTACCTTACAACATGGTCATAGCCCTCATAGGACATCAACAGACATCCACGGGTCAGTGGGCAAACCACGAGGTCAAGCCAAGACAATCAAAAAACAAAATACCGATAAACCATCCTCTCGGACGCAAGCGGTACATCACTCGGCCGCTAAGCAACACAAGCAGTCAAGGAAGAAGCCGCTACACACACAGAGGCAAAGACTCTGGCGGTCTTACACTAGGCCATGAGATGACAGTGACGGTTAAAGATATGGCCACTACACCCAGTCAACCCTGGAACCGATCTACCTAGTTAAACCACCATAGCGGTCTAAGATAGACGCGCTACACGGACTAAGGCGGTCTAAACATGAGTCGCCACACTAACCACCCTAAGACATTGATCTAAGACAAAAGGACTATTGCGGTTCATCGTACAACCGCTAAGACTCGAACCAACATACACTACTTTCAAGACACGACTGAGCTTGGCGCACCACCATAGGGCCGCCAGAGGCACATGGCGGTCAGAGGTTGGGCCACCAACCTCAGCCCACCTAAAAACTAACCGACACACTATGGAGTGTAGCAGTCCATCGTGGGGCCGCCATAGACCTGTAGCGGTCTCTAAAACAATCGCAAGCACGATACGGCAGGAAAACAGGGGAAATGGCCGATCTCGGCCGTTCCACGCCCCATACGCGTCTAAATGCAGGGGAAACAAACCTAGACTAGAAAATTAACCTTCCACAGGCCGGAAGGGGTCCATGCAACAGCTAAATCGCAAGAAACGGACGATTCCAATGAATCGACCCCAATTGGGTCACCGGGGTTCCCGGACCTATACCGGCCCCAAATGACGACCAATCAACATGAAATCAGCGGAAATAGAATACAGACATGCTGGGGGTCACAATGAAACTAATCTAGTCGAAAATCGTTGCCGTTTTCTGGCGAACCCGACGCACACCCTAAAAGCATGATTTTCCTGAAATTAAACGAAATCCGCTCAAACTCGTACCGATCGACACAAAATTGCAGGAAAATAAAGATGAGAAGTAGGTGATCCGTCTCCCTACCTCCACCGAAGATTTCGTGCACGGAAGTGACTAAACCGCACCGAAAACCACATCGCGAGCTCAACTGTGGCTTTAAATCCACCGTTCGGGATCGTGCCATAAACGGTCTGATCCTTGCCCCATCGCGCTCCGGACCACTCCCACGGCATCTCCTCAGCCTGCCCATGCCTCCTCCGTCTACAGCCGGAGCAGAGGGTGAGAGAAGAGAGAAAACGGGAGAGAGAGAGGGTCGCGGCGACGAATGAGAAGGGAGGAGAGAGGAATAAGAATAAAAAGAAAAAAAATTAGAAAGTTTTCCAAATTTCTAAAAATTCAATTTTTGAGCCAAAAATGGACTAATTCAGAAAAATACGCAAAAATAGTCAAAACGATCATCTCAAAGACTACATTGCAACTATAGCGTCCTCGAGTCGATGAACTAAGAAATAAACTCACCACGGGGTTCCGTAACTAGTACGAGAGAAAAATCCACGCGGATCGTAAAACTCAACTCAGGACCTACAAAAGCGATCCGAAACTCTCCGAAAAGGATCCGAAAGATCCGATAAAATTTCAGGGTATTACATTATTCTTCCATATGTGTAAGGAAAAACCGTGCACCGACGACATGTGCATTCTACAAACAGAAATGCACTGACCTTGTGTGCATTACTTCAGAAGCGTGCTCTGACCTTAATACACTTAAGGTAAAATATGCACCGACTGCATATGCATTCCATAAAGACTGCACCGACCTTATGTGCATTTCTTCAGAGGCGTGCTCTGACCTATATGCTGACCGATGAGAAATTGCACGGACCTGATATGCATAAGAGGTAAAAATGCACTGACTTATATGCTAACTCACAATGTATGCACTGACCTATATGTATGCATAAACATAAACGTGCATCGACCTTGGTGCTGACTGACACAGATGATGAATGAGGTATATATATATGCATTCCAGTCTTAACATGATTCATAGAATGTCATTATCAAAACCAGGGTTGTAACAGTCTACTTGCGATTCCATTCTTTACTCTCTCTCCTATTCATGTTCCATGTTTTATTTACATTTTTCAACATAGCACGATAACTTTATCAAAAAATTTTAATTACTTTAAGTTGCATGGTATAGAGATATAAATCCTACTAAGCGTTTCGCTCACCCTACGTTTATAATGAACCCCAAACACTTGGGGATGGGCAAGAGTGAAACAAGAGATCAAGTTCATCTTAGATATCTAGGTTTATGAGTGTTGCTCTTTCTAGAGTTATGTACTTGGAAGTTGTATTATGCCTCTTAAGGCTTAATGTTGTTGTAAAACTTTATTTCAATGAAATAAAAGTGTCCTCTTTTCATTATCTCTCTTTGTGGTTGGATCCTATTATACATGCTCTGATCGACATGAGTGTTACGACTCGTCACGCCTCGATATTCCGCGTCAGGGCGCAACAGTCTTTTTGGTATCCAAGCCTAGGTTTCATAAACCCTAGGTTACCCTTGATATAGGTTCTAGATGTTGATATAGAATTTCAGATGGAGTCTTAAACCTTTCCGGTGAGATTGGGTAGAGCCACGGGCTGAACTCTAAGTAATATAAATCAAGGAAATACATAAAACACTTAAGTTTGGTAATTGTGGTTGCAGGCTTAATTTTCCCAATGGCTGCCGAGAGAGCTCAATGGCACGAGATGCAAAGGACGGTCCAAGGACTGACCAAGCACTACAACAAATAGCTCAAGGAGGAGCTAACCATCGAGCGGGGGATTTACATAGGAACTTCAAAAGTATGAACCCTCCCAAGTTCGTTGGGTCCACAGGCTCGGATGAGGCAAACACTGGGTGAAGGAAATCGAGAAGATTTTTCGAGCCATGTAATGTGCTGATGAGGAGAAGGTCCTACTCGCTGCCTTTCAGCTAGAAAGGGATGTCCGTACTTAGTGGGAGTCGGTTGAAGCAACTCTACCGCATGACTAGGTGTTATGGGAAGAGTTTGTGGAACACTTCAACAACAAGTATTTCTCCGACTAAGTTCAAGAGAGGAAAACCGCCAAATTTGCTTCCTTAAAGCAAAGGAGTTTGACGGTGGCGGAGTACGAAGCTCAATTCGCAAGATTGTCCCGATACGCACCACACCTTGTGGGTACCAAAAAGATGAAGGCGAGGAGATTCTTAAATGGCTTAAAGCCCCAGTATATTACTCAACTCGCCTCGATAGATATCCAAGTATATGTCGATGCGGTGAGAAGAGCCCAACTCCTGGAAGATGCAACGAAGATGTCTGATCGCATCCGGGGAAGAGATGCCAAGAAGGAGCTAGTAACTAGCTCTGGTAACTTCAAGCCCTCCTTTGAGAAGAAGAGGCCCAATGATGGGTATAACTCCCTTAAAGAGGGGCGTAACTTCCAAAAGGACAAGAAGCCAAGATGGAATGATAAACAAATTGTCACTTTTGTTACCCCATCAAAGGAACTATGCAAGCATTGTGAAAAGCCCGGACATAAGGCGGAAGAGTGCTGGAGAAGACTTGGTGCCTATCTTCGCTGTGGGAGTCGAGATCATAGAATCTTGAATTGTCCACTCCTCAACGAGCAAGCTCCTCCGAAAAAACTTCCAGTTGCTATCAAAAAATAAGGTAGACTTCAAGCTCTTAGGGATGCGGAACTTACTGAAGAAGGAGGTGTTGTGGAAGGTACTCTTTCTGTTTGTTCAATGCCCGCCTCTGTTTTATTTGACACTGGAGCCACGCATTCATTTATATCTAAGAGCCTTGCTGATACTTTGCCGATGAGGCCTGTCCCGTTAAAACTCAAACTTACTATTACTACTCCTATTGGAGCGGGACCAGAGATTAAATATTTCTACCCTACTAGTGAAGTTCTAGTCAACGGTTACAACCTACCGGCTGACTTAGTATGCATGGAGATGGAAGGATATGATATTATTTGGGAGCTGACTGGTTATCTATATATGGTGCTAGTGTTAACTGCAAATTGGGTACGATGACCTTTAGTGAGTAGCCCAACCTCTTATTTTCTGGTGTCAGGCATTCTAGACATCTATCACTTATTTTGGCCCTTAAAGCCAATAAATTATTGAAGAAGGGTTGTGTGGCTTTCTTAGTTTCTATGACTATGGCCAAGCATAAGGAACCCAATCTAGAGGATATTCCTATTGTTCAGAAATATTTTGATGTATTCCTGGATGAGTTGCCTGGTATTCCTCCGGAGAGAGAAGTGGTCTTCTCTATTGATTTAATTCCGAGAGCTGCACCTATTTCTAAGGCTCCGTATCGGATGTCCCCTATCGAAACGAAGGAGTTAAAAGAACAACTGATGGAGTTATTGGAGAAGGCATTCATCCGACCGAGTACTTCACCATGAGGAGCCCCTATCTTATTTGTCAAAAAGAATGATGGGTCAATGAGATTGTGTGTTGACTATCGACAATTGAACCAACTCACAATCAAGAATAAATATCCATTGCCGAGGATCGATGAACTATTTGACCAGATTTCGGGTTATGGTTATCATCAATTGAAGATCAAGGAAGGGGATATTCATAAAACAACATTCAGGAGTAGGTATGGACACTATGAGTTCACTGTTATACCTTTTGGCCTAACTAATGCGCCTACCGCATTTATGCAATTAATGAATAGTGTATTCAGGCCATACCTTGATCGATTTGTTGTGGTCTTTATTGACGATATTTTGATCTATTCCAAGTCAAAGGTGGAGCATGAAGAACATCTCAAGAAAGCCTTGCAGTTATTAAGAGATCACAAACTATATGCTATGCTTAGCAAGTATGATTTCTGGCTAGAAGAAGTTTTTTTTCTAGGTCACATAATTTCCCAGAAGGGTATTGTAGTCGATCCTTCAAAGGTCGAAGTTGTAAAGAATTAGGAGAGACCTACTAGCGTGATCGAAATGCGAAGCTTCTTGGGATTGGCAGGATATTATAGAAGATTTATTAAGGACTTCCCCAAGATTGTAGTATCTTTAACAAGATTAACAAGAAAGGAGACCCCTTATATATGGTCCAAGGAATGTGAGAAAAGCTTTCAGACTCTAAAATATTGTCTAACTACTACCCCTATACTCACGTTGCCTACGGAAGGAGAAGGATTTGAAGTTTATACTGATGCAACCAAAATTGACTTAGGCTGTGTATTGATGCAACATGGCAAGGTAATCGCTTATTCATCAAAGCAATTGAAAAAGCACAAGGAGAATTATCCCGTGCATGACTTAGAACTGGGGGCTGTAGTCTTTGCCTTGAAGATTCGGCGTTATTATCTCTATGGTGAGGCTTTTATTGTGTACTCCGATCACAAGAGCCTCAAGTACTTATTCTCTCAAAAAGAACTCAATATGAGACAAAGAAGGTGGCTGGAATATTTGAAGGATTTTTATTTCTCTATACAGTACCATCCATGAATAGGTAATGCTATAGCAGATGGTCTTAGTCGGAAGGCGATGGCATTATTATCAAACCTAATGATTAAAGAATGACAATTGTTATAGCAAATGGCAAACTTAGACCTCAATGTGGAGGAGAAGGAAGAAGGAGTCTTGATTGCAATTATTAGACTCCAACCCAAGTTACACTCAGAAATTAAAGAGTTACAAGATGATGATCCGTTGATTGTTAAAATTAAAGAGAAATTAGATCAACGGCCAGATTTCATTTTGGAGGATGATGGAAGGTTGCTTTTCTGAGGAAGAACCTGTGTGCCCGATTGTTCTACCATCAAGAGCAAAATATTGGAGGAGGCACATCGATCGAGGTACACTATTCATCCTGGTGCCACAAAAATGTATCAAGATCTCAAAAGAACCTTTTGGTGGCCTAATATGAAAAGAGAGGTAGCTGAGTTCGTGAGCCGATACTTGGTTTGCCAACAAGTTAAAGCCGAACATCTCAAGCCGAATGGTAAGCTAAAGTCTCTCGAGATACCGGAATGGAAATGAGATAGTATTGGCATGGATTTCATAGTTGGATTGTCAAAGACTCGAAGTGGATTTGATGCTATATGGGTGATTATGGACCGACTAACTAAGTCCGCTCACTTCTTGCCCATCAAAACTAAATGGACCATGGATGTTATAGTTACCCTATATATCAAGGAGGTTGTAAGGCTACACAGTATTCCAACTTCTATTAATTTTGATAGAGATCTGAGACTCACCTCTCACTTCTGGAAAGGTTTGCAATCATCTTTGGGTACTAGGCTGAATTTTAGTACGACTTTCCACCCTCGGACAGATGGACAAACTGAGAGCACGAATCAGATTATCGAAGATATGTTGAGAGCTTGTATGATAGATTTTGGCAGAAGTTGGCATGAACACTTGTCCTTGACTGAATTTGCATATAACAATAGCTATCAGTCTAGCATAGAAATGTCACCTTTTGAAGCACTGTATAGCAGGAGTTGTAGATCATTTCTATGCTGGAGTGAAGTTGGAGAGAAAGGATTGATTGGCCCCGATATTATTCAAGATACAACTCATAATATTCAGTTAATCCGTGAAAGGCTGAAAATTGCTCAATCACGGCAAAAGAGTTATGCCGATAATCGAAGAAGAGACCTTGAGTTTCAATTGGGAGAGCATGTCTTCTTGAAAATTTCACCGACGTGAGGAATTAAAAGGTTTGGTATCAAAGGAAATCCGAGTCCAAGATTTATTGGCCCTTTTGAGATTCAGAAAAGAATCGGGGAAGTGGCATACAAGCTGGCTTTGCCTCCACAATTGGCTGGTGTCCACGATATATTTCATATATCCATGTTGAGGAAATATGTGTATGATCCTTCGCACGTAATTCAATTCGATGACTTGAAGCTATAAAAAAGATTTTATCTTATGAAGACAGACCGATCAAGATATTAGATCGGAAGTTATGAGGAATATGGCTATACCAATGGTAAAAGTCCAATGGAGCAAGCGTGGATTCAAGGAAGCTACTTGGGAATTGGAGGAGTCAATCAAGAAGAAGTATCCAGATTTGATCTCAGGTTAGAATTTTGACCTCTCTATTTGAAATTTTAAATTACAATTGTATGAATCATGTGAATTTAGATGACCAAATTCTTTTTAAGTGGGGGAGGATGTAGCAACTCGAAATTTTAGATATGCATTTATATGCAAAAAAATAATGAAAGATGAAAATAAAATAAATGATAAATATTTTTCTTTATGTCTTTAAAGTGTAACATATATGAACATGAATCCTATCCCACGTGTTAACACGAATGACGAGATTCGCGGCACGATTCTGAGAAGGCGAAGACGTCGGTACTGTAGCAGTACTGTAGCATCCGATTTAAGAGAGAATTATTAGCTCTAATTAAATCCTAATTAGTGGATGATGTAATTTCTTACCTAATTTGAATAAATGAGGTCATGGATTATGTCATAAAAGGGGATTTATTTCAATATTTACATGTTAAAATTAATGTCAACATAAGTTGGTGTAATAGTAACATGAGTGAGTGAAATAGAAAAATTAGGTGAAAAATTGACTTAGAATTAAATTAGCAATAAAACATCATTGAATAAATGATGTAATTGATTATGTCATAAAGGGAGATTTATTTCAACATCCACATGTTGGAAATTATTGCCAACATAAGTTGGTGTAATAGTAACATGGGTGGGTAACATAAGAAATTAGGTGAAAGATGGAATTAAATTAGCAATAAAATAATTATGGGACTTGGCCTATAAATAGGGTTGTGATCTTCTCTACTCAAAGCACAAATCCATTGGGAAAGTGTTGGTTGTAGAGAGGAGAAAATCTTGAAGTTTGGAGTGTTCGAAGTATTCTTCGTTGTTATTGTTCTTCCTCTTCGATCTTTCACTATGTAGGTATTCTCTCAGGCTAAACATAAATTGATGCATGAATTAGATGTAGATGCATGTCTACTTTGATTCTATACAATTTTTCACAATTTTTATTGAGTATTAAGAATGTTATCCATACAACTGGACATAAGATTCTAACCGAGATTTTTAACCGCCGGAAGATCCGTCTCGGATCACGATGTCTTTCTAAGACCGTGTTCCGGATGCGTGATCTCTGCCCCAATTGTGATGTCTTCAGGTTCTAATTGAGCCAATATATCATCTAGCATGTGAAATATGTCATGTTAAGTTGCATATCATTCAAATTCATACACAATTAAGTTACAGATATGGAAGATAATAATTCTATTCCATAAGCTTATATTTCCATCCTAGTTTTTATTACCTTCATGATATCTTTGATCTCCATGACTATATTATCTTTCTTGCATGTTAAATGGAATAGATATTATATGTTAAAATTACATGGGCTTAGTTGCATGATCGTGATCAATACGAGTTTAACGATTTCCATGTTATCATGTTACCGTGTTTTCGACAAGTCGCGTGGTTCGCTAGATTTCCAAAGAAGAACGGTGTCTAAGGAAAGAGGTCCACGGGCAAACGCTTTAAGTGGATAAGTGGTTACTTAATTAGGTCCTCGTAAATACGAGGGGAGCCTCCCACTATCCCACCTCTTACCTGGCCGTGATTCTTCGGTATTCTAGTTAAGCTCCGACTGCAAAAAATGGGATAGAATTTTCGCTAGAATTGTTCCTCATTTTCAACAAGTCATGTAATTAGCAAGATTCCCAAGGAAAAACGGTGTCTAAGGAAAGAGGTCCATGAGAAAACACTTTAAGTGATAAGTGGTTTCTTAATTAGGACCTCACGAATGCGAGGGGAGCCTCCCACTGTCCCACCTGTTACCTGGCTGTAATTCCTCGATTTTCTAGCTAAACACCGGACTGTCAAAAACTTGATCTTAACCCGTTTTATGAGATTTTTCGCAAGGGCTGATTGTGCATTGTCTGACAATCCAATCTTTTATCAACTTAATGTCGTTAAGCTTGATGCCTTAAATCCTTTTTGAACTTCTCTTTCAACTACTTGTAATTCTTGTACTACTCATACCTTGAATGATAAATTTTGCTAGATCTGTATTTATTTAGTAACATTTACCTTAAAATTCTTTGGCCATACATATTATGTGGATGTCTAAATATACTTGACATCTATGATCCATAACCCCAATGCCTGACATTAATGGGGTCCGGTCTGGTCTTGGGGGGAGCGCCCGAATGTACTTGTGCCCATGGGAGTTGAATGACCTGGTGTGGCATTGCACCGAAGTGCTTGACTTGCTAGATTGATTTATGACATTCCACAGTTCAAGAATTACTTGACTTACTTGAATACATGAAATACTTGACTTGTACATACTTGCATGAAATGGCCAATTCCATAGTAATACTTTCTACATGATCGTCCTTTACTTGAACTTTACTCTTGATATCTTGTCTACTGGCGATTCCATTCTTTACTCTCTCTCCTATTCATGTTCCATGTTTTATTTACGTTTCTCGACATAGCACAGTAACTTTATCCAAAAATGTTAATTACTTTATGTTACTTGGTATAGAGATATCCTACTGAGCGTTTCGCTCACCCTATGTTTTCGGTTAACATTGCAGGTAGTTCCGACAATGAACCCCAAACACATAGGGATGGGCAAGAGTGAAACGAGGTATCAAGTTCATCTTAGGTACCTAAGTTTATGAGTGTTGCTCTTGCTAGAGTTATGTACTTGGAAGTTGTATTATGCCTCTTAAGGCTTAATGTTGTTTTAAAACTTTATTTCAATGAAATATAAAAAGTATCCTCTTTTCATTATCTCTCTTTGTGGTTGGATCCTATTATACATGCTCTGATCGACACGAGTGTTACGACTCGTCGCGCCTCGATATTCCGCATCGGGGCGTGAAAGAAATAAAACTAGAAAATTGGAAAAATAGCGCCGCTCACGCCGTACTGAGCCTTTGAGTGGATCGCCCCGCCTTGGAGAGGAACGTCACCTTTAGAGCACCGAAGAAGAGAATCTCCGCCAAAGGGATGTTTATAGGAAAATAGAGAAAGATGGATAGAGGATGAGAGGAAGAAGATTTAAAAGTAAAGCATAGAGAGAAAAGAAAAGGGTGATGAGAGGCTACGGAAGAAAACATGAAAATAGTGAAAATAGAAGTAATAAAAATAGAATGTGAGAAAAATTAAAATAGCCTTAAAACTAAAGAGAATTAGAAGAAGTGGAAGAAGGGAAAGTTGAAGATCAGGAAGAGAGGAAGAAGCTGCATCGACGTAGCCTTCAATGTGCTTCCCTCGTGCGTTGATGCTGCCCCTCATGGCATGGACGCAATTGTCGCATTAGCCCCTAGTTGGCCTTGTGTGTCGACGCAATGTCTTCCTGCGTCGACGCAATGGTTCATGCCAGCGCCCTAGATGGGTTGTGTGCGTTGACACACTGAGAGCCCGCGTCGACGCGGCGGCCCCTTACGGCCCCCTTTGTGCAAGCGCTATGCGTCGACGCTGCTCAAACCATGCATCGACGCAATGGCCTTTGGCCCATTCTGTGTTTTAAAGGAACACATTAATTTACAGTTGCTGTGGCCTCCCATGCACGTCGAGCTCATCCGGCGTCAGGTGGTCCTTGGACCAAGTCCTCTGCCTGGTACCATAGGTCAAGTTGCACATTAGAGCAGTCTAGTTGTTCATGAGCATATTTTCTTATGTTTCTAATGTTCTGCATATGCTGCATTCAGAATCTAGTTAATATATGCATATATAGATAGGGGGAGTCAGCCTTGGTAATTCCTGTGGTTCATGCATATTTGTTTAAGATTAATACCCTGCATAGTCTTCATGTCATGTTTGAATGCATCTTGAAAAGGGGAGTCCATGCATTTCATCATTCAATGATGTGCATTTGTTTGCTCTCATGCACCCACTGATCTTAGAACTGATTCCATATATCATTCATGTTGAAAATGCAAAAAGTGTTGCTTAACATGCAATTCACATTCATAGGAGGAATTCTTGCATTTGAAGATTGTTTATGTGCATTAGGCTGTTCATATGCATAATAAAGTTTGATCATTGTCTGCATTCACATATGTCATTTCTTGACATTGATATGTCAAATTGGTTGGCTCATGCATACATTCATTTCAAAATAGATTGCATGATATTCTTGTTGGACAGTCAGAACTGATTGCATGCATAGACATACATGTGTTAATTGCACATCATCCATGTGCCAACAGGATTGATTGACTAATGCACATACATAGGGGGAGTTCCTGCATTTCATAATTTACTCATGTGCATTTATTATCATCCATATACAGATTTCGAATTTGATTGCATATCATTCATATTAAAATTACCAAAAAGACTGATTGGATGCATACAGTTAGGGGGAGCGTTAACCATGTCCTTGAAATTGCATGACTATCATCGGATCTATGCCTCATAATTTCGTTGATGTCTTTTTCGGTCTAACAAATTGTTCACCTTGGTCAACCTACGTTCTTTGATTCAGTCTATGCTGATCTTTGGGCTTTGATCATCACTCTCCTGGCCTTGACATCTGTTGTCTGCTACTCATGCATTTGCTGAGATGGTACTGGCTACTTTAAATTCTTTTTGAGAATGTCATCTGATTAGAACTGAATTATTGATTCTTCTATTCTCTAAAGCCTATCTCACTTTAAACTCTGTCAGCTACCATCCTGGATTTAGCTGTTACAGAAATTACTCTTATTCATGCTAAGTGCTCTCTATTGCTTGGTGAAGTAGCTGCTTCAGAAATTTTCTTATCTTGATTGTCTTTTGGGAAAGTTTCAATGGGTATACCTTGTTCATAAATTTGAAAACGATTTGGAAAAAGAATCTTCTATTATACGGAATTATGAATGCCTGAAAGATTCATGTGGTTTAAGTTTCATGTATTTCTTGAGGTTGGATTTGAACATCTTGAAAATATATGAATCAATCTTTTTAATAAACTTTAACCAGTTGATTCATATTGTATCTTGTAAAACTTTCTGGAATCTGAAAGTTCTAAAATCATGACTTATTTAGGTTGAGTTACATCAAGTGAGTATTGCTCTTAAACATTTGATTGTTCTAAGTAATGTATGAAAATGGTCAGAGCAATGACCTTGGTCACTGAGAAACTGGGTACTCTGTCAAAAAAATGGAGTAAACCTGAGTCATGAAGTACCATAGTTACCCCTGCTGAAAAGTTGAATGAAATATCTGTGAAAAAATGGCAGAGTAATGATATGATGTGTGGTGAGTAACTGGGTCACTTCACCAAAGACATGTTGTGTCTCATGTCAAAAGCCATGCCAATGTTATCTCTGTTCAATTTAAAGCATGATAGTTAGTCATTCCAAGTGCTTAGAGATACTGGCGTCTAAACAACGTGTATCCTCTAGTTACAAGGGTGTACTAAACTCAAACGCTCCTGAATTTTGAATATGAAAATTGTTACTGAACAAGCGAAACATTTGAAATTGTTTGCTAAAAGAAAAATATGAAAATAAGTGTAACAGAAAAATTACTGAAAGCATAGACAAAATCCGGTGCATTCATGAGTGTTTAACCTCAATACTACTTCATATAACCACTAAAGGAGTTATTGAAATTGAATGATTAAGATGAAGGGAGGTTAAACTATATGTTAACATGAAGGCATGGTTCATTTTTATTAAAATTGACTTCAGATATGAGTACAGAAAGTTTATTTGGACTATCTCTGAATACATTATATTTAAACCATGCTGCCCAATAAAGCTTCCTTCATACGCCCCTATAATTGAAGACTCTGAAACATCTTTAAATTTGGATTTATGAAATTGGAATATCATTGAAAACCTTCTACTTCACTAGAATTCAATTCTTTATCAGATTCTGCTCATTGTTATTCACTTCTTCTATTTGAATCAGCTCACTGTTCTTGATGAAATCTATCATGACCTGAACTCATTTATGTCTGTCCCTGTGTTTTTGCTACAACTATCACTGAATTTGTGCTTGTTTAATTCTGTATGTCTGATGATTTACTTCCATTCCAAACCCTCTGTACAATCAAAGGGGGAGATTGTTTCATCAACATCTTATTAGCTTGATCTGCTTCATTGTCACATTCCTATCCTCACTGTAATTTATTTGTTCTGCTCCTTGTTATTCACTTCCATCCGTACTGTTCCTTTCTTTTTGATAATGTCAAAGGGGGAGAATAGTTTGGTTGAGTCATAGAGGTAATTGAGATGCATACGTTGGTCATTGAGATGCATACATTGATTATTCGTTGATTGGAGTTAGTTAGTTGTTTAATTGAAATTGATTGAAATGACTTATAGTGACTCATAGTTTTACCATCATCAAAAAGGGGGAGATTGTTGTGTCCCTGTGTTTTGATGTTGTCAAAAACTATGAGTCATGTATACTCTTTAATATGATTAATGAATGTGCTTTGTTGATAAAGAATCATGCATATGCTCTCATGATTCTGCTTGTGTTCTTGAGGTGTTCAAGTTGCAAAAAATAACAGGTTGAAAACCAGCTAAAATCAAAAGTCAACACACAGTCAACAAGAAAAGTCAACATGGTCAATGAAGTCAATGCACAGTTAATGAGAAAAGTCAATAGTCTTGTTTGGCCAGTCAAAGTTCCAGACAGTACAGGCTGTACTAATGGTTGACAACAAGGTCGGTGCATGTTTTGCCATCACTACCACAAGGTCGGAGCACCTCCTGCTAGCACAAGCCAAGGTCGATGCTACTTGCTAAGGTCGGTGCACATCAAGCCAGCGCAGAGCTCATCAAGCCAGCACAGAGCTAAGGTCAGTGCACATCAAGCCAGCGCAGTGTCAAGGTTGGTGCACATCAAGTCTGCACAGGACAAAGGTCGACGCTACATCATGTGAGTGCAGATATAAGGTCAGTGCACATGAGTACCTAAGGTGAACAAAGGTCGGTGCACATTTTGTTTTATCTCATATAAGGTCGATGGACGTTTTGTTTCATGACATATAAGGTCGGTGCATGTTTTGTTTCATGACATATAAGGTCGGTGCACATTTAGCTTTATGTCATACAAGGTCAAAGCACATTCTTCAACTGACTTTATGAGGTCTGTGCACATGCAATACTCAGGTCTGTGCACATGTTTCGGGTCTGTGCACTTTTGGAAGTCAAGGTCAGTGCACATTGTGTTAGGTCTGTGCACTTGTTCAGTGCTGCATATAAAGTCTGAGCACATGTAGCATGAAGGTCTGAGCATCTTCACATAGGTCAGTGCACATGCATATAATTTGCATATCAAGGTCGATGCACATGCCTTATCATAGGTCTGTGCACATGCATAGTCTGAGGTCTGTGCACATGCTCAACATGCTGAACCAAGTATGTAGACATTTGCATGTAACATAACCAAGGTCTGTGCACATGTTCAAGTCTGTGCACATATAGGTCTGTGCATGTCCAGGGTCTGTGCACATATAGGTCTGTGTAGGTCCAGGGTCTGTGCATATGATAAAAATAAGTCAGTGCACATGCATGCATTCATGATCATAAGGCCAAAGCACACAAAGAACTATGTGCCATGGTCAGAGTTGATGAAGAAAATCATGATCCCAAGGTCGAAGCACACAAAGGACTATGTGCCAAGGTCAGAGCAGATAAAGAACTTCTTGCTATCAAGGTCGGTGCAGCTGAAGGGCTCCATGAACTTAAGTTCTATGCAATGAAGACCAACATGCTGAAACAAGGTCAAAGCAGCTGAATGTAAGAGTTAAACCACTTAAGCTAAGTCAGAGCACTTGGACGACATTACAACAAACATGTGGGGGAGCTCGTTGAAGATCAAATGACCATGTGCTATTCAAGGCACGCAATCCAACACACGTGACAAGACGATGTGTTACCTTGGACTTCCCTTTGGTGCGAAAAGAAATGTCCACGTGGCAGATCCTTTGAGAGGCCAATGATTGGAGAATATTCTTCTCCACGTGGATGAGATTGGTTCGCTGGGATCTTTAACCTACGGTACTCTGTTCTATAAATAGTGAGCAACCCCGATCGCAGGAGAAGGGCTGAGACTGCCAGAAAGCTACGAGAGCCCCTACTGTGAAGATCCCAGAGCCAGTAGAATAAAAGAAAAGAGAGAAGAAAAGAGAGCCAGCTAAAGTGTGAAAAGAATCGAGAGCCAGTCAGTGAGCGAAGAAGAAGCAGAGAGCCAGAGTGAGAGTGAAGAAAAGAGAAGAAAATAGAAAAAGAACAATAGAGAGGCAGCCATCAAATTGAAGATCTGAAGATTAGTTTTTGTCTATTTCAGGATCAAATCCTGAACTGACTTGTTCCTGCGAGAGCTACAGTTTTACATCTGAATTTGTATTTTTCTTTTCAATTTGTTTTTCTTTTCTTTGCTCATTTGCTACTTCATTTTTCTGACTCTCTGGTTTGAGGTCGGGTTCCTCCTGTTTGTTCAGGGGAAGGGAGACTGAGTCTCCAGGTTGTGGGTGACCAGAGGTCACACACTGGTTTCCCTCTGTGGACTCAGAGGAAGAGAGGACGTGTCCCCTGGTTGTGGGAAACTGGGTGTTGCTCACGGTTCCTCCTGAGGATTCTGGAGAAGGGAGATTTATCTCCGATTTCCCTCTGGGTGTCAGAGGAAGGGAGACTGTGTCTCCGGTTGCGAGTGGTGGTGTGCTACTCGTGGTTTCCCCTCCGGTTTGGAGGAAGGGAAGATTGGTCCTCCGGTTCTAATCTTGTTGGTGGCAAGGTCAGGTTTTAGATCCTGTGGGTTGCAGGATCGGTGTTGAGGGATTTGTTTCCCTCAGTCTTAAGCTATTTGGCAGCCGTTGTTTTACAGACTGAGTCTGCGTCTTACGTTAGCAAGGGAAGCCTCACTCTAGTTGGAGTGAGGGGTGGACGTAGGCAGACTGGTGTTTGGCCGAACCACCTTAAATGCTCTGTGCCGTGGGTTTGCTTGTGGTGTGTATTTCCATATCTTCAATCCCCCTTCGCAGGATGTTTGAGTCTTTCTATTTATAGCTCTGCTACGTGTTATATGTCTGTATCCAACCCAACAGCTTAGTGCGTCTACGTGCTTTGTAGAGTGTTAGACTGTGTGTGCTGGCTAAGTGTTCGAGTGTGAACCTCAATAGAATATCTGCTTAGCAAAGTCTCCTAGTGTTATTTCTACACAAATCTTTCAGAGATTGTTTTAATCGAAGTAAGTCTCACAAGAACCTTCATGGTGTATTTGAGCTCAAATTAAGATCTGCACAGGTATTTGTGTCTTCTATCATCTTCATAGATCGGCTGAGTGCTAAGTGTTTTGAGAGCTATTTTGGTTGAGCAGTATTCACTTCTACTTTGCTGTATTCTGGTTTAGACCTCGCTGGACCAGAGTTCTTAATTGAGCCATCTTTATGGTTCTAGCTTTCATATCTTTGTATCAGCTAAAATTTTTTAGAGGTACCCATTCACTCCCCCTCTGGATCCCTTCGTGCACCCATCTATTTTCCTAACAAGGGAATCTTAATTACTTCAGCCACTGGCACAATTCATTGATCTGTGTGTCTTTCAACATGTAAGCTGCTTTAGGTTGCACAACTTTTCCCTGTACCTGCCGTAATTCCAACTCTGGTCATTTGCAAAGTATCTTCAAGTCCACTCGCGCCTTGGCATTGTCCTTTGTCTTGGCTTTCATGTTCATGATGGTGTTGAACACATTATCAAAGACATTCTTCTCAACATGCATGATGTCTAGGTTGTGCCGTATCAAAAGGGCTGACCAGTAAGGCAATTCCTAGAAGATACTTTTCTTCACCCTGTTGTGATCCTGTCCAAATCCACGAAGATGTCGTGTACTACCAGAAAATTGTACTATATCTGGTAAGTTTTGCACCTGTGTCACCATTTGCCGACCAGACATCCGTTCCAAGTCTACTTCATCCATTTCAATTGTATTCTTAATGAATGAGTCCTTTTGCCTTCGGAAAGGATGGTCAATTGGTAGAAACCATCAATGACAATCGAACCAGCATGATTTTTTACCATATTTCAGGACAAATGATTTGGTATCAACCATACAGTAAGGACATGCCAACCTCCCGTGTGTGCTCCAGCCAGATAGCATTCCATATGCAAGGAAGTCACTTATTGTCCACATCAATGCAGCCTTCATAGTGAATTTTTTTTTTTATACGCATCATAAGTAACAACTCCATCATTTCATAATTTTTTCAACTCATCAATCAGTGGCCTAAGATATATGTCCAAATTTTTTCCTAGATTGTTTGGACCTGGAATCACCCAAGTTAAGAAAAGGTTCTCTCGCTTCATGCACATGCCCGGCAGAAGGTTGTATAAAGCCGTCTGTGGATAAACCCAGCCTAACATTCCGTGGCTTGTGAGCAAAAGCAGTATAGGTACGATTGAAATGAGCCCAAGCTTCACCATGGACGAGGTGACTCATTATATCATCTGCATGACATACTCTTTCCATGTGCCATATCATATGCCAAGCTATCTTTGACGACATATACATTCGCTGCAATCTGGGCGTGAGAGAGAAGTATCGCAGTGACTTGTAAGGCACATCCTTCTACTTTGAATTGTCCCCTCTCTTAGGTTTAAATCTATCATGCTGACAAATATCACATGATCTTTTATCTATATTATCTTGGTAATATAACATACAGTGATTAGGGCATACATCTATTTTTTGGTATCCAAGCCCTAACTCATTGACCATCTTCTTTGCATGATAAAAATTTTCAGGCAGCTTCTTATCTCGAGGCAGCATACTCTTGATAAGGAGGAGCATATGGTCAAAACAACTATCACTAAGGTGAAATTCAGATTTCAAATTCAACAACTGTGAGACAGCAGACAACCGAGTGTGATTTTCACAACCATCCCACAACGGCTCATCAGCATCCCGAAGTAACTGATAAAATCTTTCAGTTGTCTTGTTTGGTGGTTCTTCGTTGTACACGTGTTCCCCTTATACATTAAAGTTAGGGCCAGCAGTATCGATTACCATGTCTGCATAGGTACTTGTGCTTGCAACATTGTCGGGCTCATACGACCAGAAGTCCTCACCATGACACACCCAGTTCATATAACCTTTCGTGAACCCTTTGTGGTATAAATGATCTTGCACATCCCATAGCGAAAAAAATCTCTTATTTTTACAAAGTAAACAAGTACATCGTACGTTACCACACTGGTCCACTGCTGTTGGATGCCCCAATACAAACTGAATAAAACTATCAACTCCATCCTTAAACTCCTCTGACACCACTCCGTCAACTACTCTGCGATTCATCATGAATGATCAAGTCTAGCCATATTTACCTAACAAATTAAAAAAATCATATCAATATGTCTTATCACTACTTCTAAAAAAATTTCGACAGCATCTCCCCTAAATATTGACTATTTTTCACATTTGTACATCCTATTTGGTCACATATACATCCATATCCACATCCACTTTCACTTCCATATTCACACACCCACGTTGACATCGACATCATCTTATGGAAAAACTCATTATCATACTCGTATTCACATACACATTCATATCGACATCCACACTTGTCTAAAAATTTAATTCACATCCCCGCCCCCTTTCCTCTCTCATTTAAAAAAAATCCTCCCACCCTCCAAGTAAAAAAAATATCACATACACACACACTCAAATTTAAAAAAAATTAAATCCCCTCCATTCCACCCTCTCCTTTGGCCACTCAAATTAAAAAAATCATATCAATATGCCATATTAAACTTCTAAATTTTTTTTGACAACATCTCCCCTAAAAATTGACTATTTTCCACATTTGTACATCTTGTTTGGTCACATATACATCCATATCCACAATATTCATGGGGTACCTACATCAAATAAAATGCCCATCTATTGATATTTGATCGTTCGATGTTGTTTATTATATGTGCTTCACGATTATCTTAAAATTTCGGTAGTATCTCCCCACACTTCTCCAATATACCACCATAATTTACTAATCTTAACATTCCTCTAACGGCCACTCACATAAAATACAAGTGACCACAAGAGCAGTCAAAATTAGTAGGTATATTGGAGAAGACGGAAGATGCTACTGAAATTTTAAGATAATCATGAAGCACATATAATAAACAACACCGAACGATCAAATATCCATAGACTGTCCAATAGGATAATTCAAGACTTTGTGTTCGATATATGTCATTAGTATTCAAGCATACTAATCACATATATCATAACAAAAGTCTTGAATGAACAAAAATAAAAAAAAAGGGTCATATCCACATTTACGCACACACATTTATATTCACATCCCTCTTCCCACCCTCCCAATAAAAAAAGGGGTTTGGAATTTCATCTGATGTTGTAAGAGTACACCAGGAGTAATATGTACTCAAGAGTTGCATAGAGATTACTTTAAAGAAAACCAACTGCTCCTTTGAGAATTTTAACCTTCATGTCTGATCTCCAAGATGAACCTTTTCTCCTTATCACCTGGTGTACTCTTACAACATCAGATGAAATTCCAAACCCCTTTTTTTATTGGATGGACAATCAACAAGGACAGGTTCATCCTCACCGCCATCTATTTCTTTGTCGTATTGATCATGCATTTGCAGAGCCCACTCTTGGTATGGCCTTTCGAGTTGCACAATGTTTACTGGTTTTCCATCCTTAAATATTTAAACAATTGCATCAGTCTCTCTTTAACGAGCCTTATCTCCAAAATCCTTCAAGGCCATAGTAAAAGGGTCATGATGTTGCAACTCAGTCATGGTAATATGGATAACAAAATCTACCAAAGTATTCACAAGAACAGGATTGTGAGGTGGTGAATCCAAAAGGGAAGGACCCATTTGTTGGCAACTGAGAATATAAAATGTTTACATCAGGAAACTCTACACCAACTGGTTTTAGTTTTGCTGGCAACCGAGCCCCTCCCCCTCCCTGTGTCTGTGTGTGCGAGAGTGAGAGTGAGAGAGGGCGGGAGAAGGGAGAGGGGGCCGACCCCTTTCAATCTCCTGTGTCTGTGCGGGAGCAGGGAGAGGGGGCCGAGCCCCTCCCCCTCCATGTGTCTATGTGTGTGAGAGTAAGAGTGAGAGAGGGCGGGGGCAGGGAGAGGGGGCTGAGCCCCTCCCCCTCCCTGTGTTTGTGTGTGTGAGAGTGAGAGTGAGAGAGGGCAAGAGCAGGGAGAGGGGGCCGACCCCCTTCAATCTCCTGTGTCTGTGCGGGAGCAGGGAGAGGGGGCCGAGCCCCTCCCCCTCCCTGTGTCTGTGTGTGTGAGAGTGAGAGATGGCAGGAGTAGGGAGAGGGGGCCGAGCCGTGCGTGTGTCTGTGTGTGAGAGTGACAGAGGGTGGGAGTAGGGAGGGGGGCCAACGGGAGAGGGAGAGAGGGGACCTACAGTGGGGGGTGTCCACCGGAAATAATTTGACCGGTGCCGCTGCCGTAGCTCACTGCCGCCACTGCACCCTCGTTGTCGGTGCCGCCTCCCTTCGCCCCCACCGGCATCCCTGGGTTGCTCCGCCGTGCCCGCCTACCCTCGCCACTCCGCCGCCCGCCCGTGAGAGATTGAGAGGGGGGTGAGATCGTGAGAGAGGAAAGGGAGATCGAGAGGAGGAGGGAGGGGGAAGGAGGAGAGACTAGTCAAGTTTTTTTTCTAATTCTTGTCTCTTTTTATTTGCTGCCATATTTTCATTTGCCACCATTTTTTCTCTTTCTTTTCTCTTTTTATTTCTATTTTCACCGTTTTTTTTCATTCATTCATTCATCATTTTTTGTCATTCATTCATTTCTTCTAATAGGATAAAATCTCTCTCAATATAAAATATCATTACATCTAAAAAAATAAAAATATTATTTATTATTTAGAGATATGAAGATTTGTAATTTAGAAATTTTTAACTTTTTTATGAAACGAAACACGGGACCCATGCATGGAAACCCTCCGAAACCCGTGAATGTTAGAGTGGGAGAGAGCAGTGGCACCGACGATGGGGAGCTAGGGCTCCTCGCTGGGGCATGTTGGAAGCACTTAGGATAATAATAAAATATCATTGTATCTTTTATCAGTTTTATTATGTGAGGGCGTGCCAGTCACATGTGTGACAATGCGTTAAGGTTCCAAGACTGGGATGGTCTCGAACCCAAGGTGCGCCCCTTCTAACTAAGCAGACGATGGTGGGCATCTGGTCGGGACTGGAGACCCGCCGTGCCATAAAGGTCACAGCGTTAAGAGGGAAAAACGTTTGATTAATCGCCAAGAAATGGGGCTGCATGGCCTATAAGTCAATTCCTATAAAAAGATGAGAGAGCATGTTGAAAAGCCTTGAAAGTCCCACATCAGGGTGCAAAAAGGTATTCAGAGCCATATCAGTCACATGTTGACCATTTCATGTTCCGTGCCCCGGCATACATGTGTTGTGATTTTACCGACACGTCTATAATGATTTTTCGAGAGCTAGGGCTCCTCACGGGGAATGCCATGTGGAAGATCTCAGATCTTGTGCCAACCTCCTTAAGTCATGTGGACATCATTTGGGGCAGGGTTTGCCGTCCGATCGAATCGGCCGTCCCGGTCACGGCTCGGGACGGGACGGTACATATTTGTACCGTTGCGTACCGAGATGAAAAACTATAATATATATATATATAATGGTGTAAAATAATTCTAATGACATGTTATCTCAGTTGGTTAAGTGTTCTGTCGTTTGAACGGGTGTCTTCGGGTTCAAATCTCAACTTTAGCGTAATGTTTTAAACATTTTTGTTAATATAACTTTTCAAAAAATTAAATGAAAACATGGCAGAACTGTGTTTAGAACCCGACACCTCACGATTAACAGTGAGACACTTAACCAACCGGCTTAGCGCTTTATTTGTCGCCGCTACTTTGACATTTTTCACCGTTGTTTCGACATTTGTCACCCTTATGTCGCTAATTGTGTTGTCTTGTTGTAGATGTTCATCATGATTGGATAGATAGGTCAATGCACCTAGCTGATGCATCGATGCATCTGAATAATTTCATGTATTCATTCACACCTTTTTGCTTGTTTTCATGAATATGCATGAGTTTACGTTCTTTGAGTACCTATTGCAATATCTCATGAAGCATATTTTATAAGAGTTTTGAAGGTTAACTCTTTAGGAAGGACATTTTGGTAATTTACCCTATTAAATTGATAAATAAAGTAGACCCTGATTTCTTGACTATCTCTCACTTCTAAGCTTTCATCGTCTGCTTCTTTCAACCTCGTCCAAGCTCTCTCTACCTCGGTGCATCATCGTCCTTCTCCGTAACTCCCTGAAAACCCTAAGTCTGAGCATCACCTTCATACCTCGATGCACCAGAGGTTTCCCTCCATCTCTCCATCATCCTGTTAAAGTCAAAAACCCATCTCTTTTTTTTTTACTATTACCCTATCTCCTATAGTATCTCTCTCTGGCCTCTTGTCTACTTCAATGTCTTCGCCAACTACAAGAAGTAGAGGAAAGTAGACAGTGTCAGAGAAATAGCCTGCGGCTGATGTATCTGGATGAAAGGAACCTCGGTCCAAGCGATGTCATGACTGAGTTGCATCTGCCAGTGGGTCTCATTAGTCGGAGTCAACAAAGGTGATAAAAAGGAAGGACCGAGAGTCAGATTCACCTGTAAGAAAAAGAGGGGCAACTCAGAAAAGAGTTAATAAGAGTTTAATAAGGATAGAGCTCAGAGATGAAGGTGACGAACCAAGTGAAGCAGTGAGAATTTTGTTTCTAAGGTACATTGATATCATGACCACCAACTGCTTGAAAATCTTCCTAAATTAATGGAGATGATTGAATTTCAAGGATGAAAGAAGTTTGTCAGTAAGCATAAAATCTATTATCCCAAGTTGGTGACTGAATTCTATGGAAACCTAAAATATGATGCTAGCATTCCAAAGTTTTGGACTCATGTTAGAGGAGTTGAAATTGAGATCACCAAGTGTCTGTTGCATAAAGCTCTTAGAATTCCAGAGGGTGGAGCTGAAGAAGTTGGTTTTGTCTATGATAAATTGGAAGCATATTCAATTATGACTGGTTTACCCAGTAATCCTTAGGATGAAAATCAGACCTACATCACCAGATTCAACACCAATCGGTTTCCTCCCCTACAAAGGCTGCTACACCACATTTTTACTACAATCATAACACCTCAAGGTGGTGGTCGGGGTCGGCTAACTGTGACCCAAAGATTCCTATTCTACTGCATGTTCAAGAACATCAAGGCCTGTTTGCTAGACCTGATGATTCAGATAATGGGTTTATATAAGAATGCTGGAAGACACTTACCATATGCAGCGCAGTTGACTGCAATATTCAAGAGAATAAAGATTTCGTTGGAAAATGAAAAATTCAAGGAAATCCCCACGTCAAATATTTATACAATGGATTTTGTTGAAAAGTATATGAAATTTAAAAAGGTCGGAGGTAAGATTTTAAGGCAATTACCTGGGGATAATCCACCACAAGTGGTTGAGCAGTCTCAACATCAGCCTGAGGAGCCAGAACAACAACTTGATCACCTGAAGAACAAGCTCAACAGATGGAGCAGTAGGTTGAGCAAATGCAACAGTAGTAGCAAGAACAAGAACAACAACAACAACAACAAGTAGAACAACAACATCAATTAGAGTTTCCACTATAGCAGCAAGCGCTAGAACAGTAACAGCAACATCAGCCAGAATAGGAGCAGCAACAAGAAATTCAACAAGAAATGGCTGAGGTTCAATTGGAACATCAAGAACCTCAAGCATCACCAGAACACCAACCGCAGAACATCCCTCCTGCGAGACAAGCTATAGCTGTAGATCCTTAAACCTCTCGAGCTTCTACATCATCTGTTCAAGAGACAAGCACTCTCTTTCGTTTCATATCTGCACAATTTGGGATGCTACATTCTGCATTGAAAGAACAGTCAAACTACTTTGAGCATCAGATGATTCAGTTCAGAGGAGAAGTAAACTCTGGAATGAGAGACATGTTAAAAAAATTTGATCAGAAATTCATTTATTTGAGGATGGAAGGGAATAGAAGAATTGCTGAAATCAACCAAGACAGGACACGTGCCAACTTGAATTTTCACAAATTAGTCCAAGATATTCAAGGAGTCCTTGGAATTGCTGGAAATCAGATTGGCAGGTTGATTGACCGATTCAACCGTCACGATGACAAGTTATTCACAGTTGCAGAATATTTTCATGAAACTAGAGAACATCACAATCGTCTTGTCAGGAATTATGATCATATGACAGACAAATTACAGATGATTACAGATGACATTAAATACATGGTTGAAGTATTCAAGGATCATTACCCTCAGCCAGCTTTTGAAGACCAAGGAGACATATGGTCGCCTGGTATGGCTCCAGAGTCATCCTCTCAAGTTCCTATCGAGGCTACTCAGTATGATGCATAGCTAACCCATATTGCTGATATGATCCGTCATCAAATAACTATGCTCAGCGCTAAAATAGAGTTGTTTCATGAAGCTCTACTTGAAAGGCATTTCTCCACTGACAGAAACCTCAGAACAGTTGCTCAAAGGGTCAATCAGAATGCAGAAGAACTACTGGCCTCACTTCAGCATGCTACACTCCCTCCTCACGGTCCTCCTACATAAGATGCATCCACTCAGACTGATGACACACTTGGAGAGTGATAATTAGGGATGCTATCACAGAACCCCTCATTTTTTTTTTGATGGCAAATGGTGAGAAGAAAATGAGTCAGAGTCATACAGAGTCAAAGAGGAAGTCAAAGGAAAAGTCAAAGTTGTTAGAGCTGAAATAGTCAAAGAGGCAGAGTCAGAGAAGACCAATCATAGGAGTTTGTAGTCAAAAGTCATGCATGTCATGTAGTTATGTAGTTATGCAAAGTCATGCATAACATTTTGTTAGGACATAAACATTACCACACACTTCTAATTCTAGAGGGAAGCAAGTCATACACACACTTCTAGCTATTTCTCACCCTATCGGGATATTATTCAGCCCAAATGCATATTTTACACCATTAGAGACACATTTGTCACCCTTATTCACAACCAGCCGTCGCCTTAGACTTCTCGTGTGAGAACTATGGACAAGAGCAAACCTTTCATTACCGTTGATCATTTCTCACTCTTTATGTTCTATTTATCGGCCTTAACTCATATTTTTCAGTCATATGAAGATCTTTGTTTGCCTTATTTGCTGAAGCCATCGCCTTCAACTCTTTTCACACTCAAAGCTGGAACCGTCGCCTTAAATCCATTTGTCACCCTTATATATCTCTTTGTCACCGCTGAAGCTTCATTTGTCACCCTTAAGAGAGTATTTGTTACCTTTAGTCTTCTTCTGTTGTTCTTCCTCTTTTATCATTTTCTGTGTCCACTGTCGCTGGCCGAAGCTTGACCGGGTTTTGACTAGACTTCTAAAGTTGCAAAAGCTTGATTATTGACTATTGACTATTGACTTTGACTGGCAAATTGGTGACTTGGGTCAACATAAAGTTGAGGTTGACTAGAGCTTTCCTTGTCTTGGCGTTGACTTTGACGAATGTGGTTAGCCCTCGCTTGTTCTTCAGATTGCTTTAGAGCCCTTGGGATCACTGTTCACATTTGTCTTCTTGTGAGCAATGTAGCCTATAGGTCCTTTGTCTTCTAGTGAGCACGTCTCTCTCTCGTCCAGTTCCTCTTTCTTCTGTTCTTCTTCACCTTCAGCTTCCTTCCCATTTGTTACCAATGTGAAGTTATTTGTTTCTCCAGTTGAGCATTTGTCACCCATACTCACCTAATTGTCACCACTAAAGTCCAGAAGCCGTCACCCTTACTCCTTTTACACTGCCTTGAAAGCCGTCGGCCTTGTTTCTATTGATCCCTATTTGTCACTGTTAGCAGGGTATTTTTCACCCTTGCTAACCCATTTGTCACCTGTGTAGACACATTGGTCGCCCTTAAGCTCCATTTGTTACCCTTAGCTCAGAGCTTTACATGGACACTTTGGTTGACCGAATTTAGTAGATCGGTCGACCAAACTTAACACGAACTGAGCTTTTAAGCATGTAAACAGTTGAACAGATCAAGTAATGTCTTCTGAGCAAAGACAAGAAGTAAAATAGTCAAAAGCAACTTGTGTTATTTAGCTTAGCTATCATCAAATTTATGAACAATGCTCATCAGTGTAATATAGAATACGCTATCATCAAGAACATATAAATTCTCATGGATGATTGATGGGTTTATAAATGAATGAACATGACCGAACTATAATTCACCCATTCTAACTCGCAGTTGACAGCACCAAACACATGAGACTCAGATTTGACAGCATCAAAACCAACAGCAAACCAGGGGACACAACAACCTATTGAACTTGGGAACGTAAATATTGGAGATAGATACGAAGGAGCGGGTGTTTAATTGTTACACGTTTGTCACCTTTATAGAGCAATTTATCACCCTTAAGCACCTATTTGTTACCCTTACATAGATATTTGTCTGCCTTGAATAGAAGCTATTTGTCACCCCCCTTACATGGTTTTGCTATTTTTTTGGCCTTGTCTACCTATTTGTCACCCTTGAGAACCTATTTGTTACCCTTACATAGATATTTGTCCGCACGTCAATTGGTCCACGTAGAAAACGGGACACGTCGGCACGTCAATTGGTGTAATATACAATGCTCATCAGTGTAATATAGAATACGCTATCACCACATTGTTAGCGTATTACCGCCGATGCAACGCAGCAATCCACATCAACAGAAATGATGACGCCAAATTGGACCTCGAAAATAAAAATTCCTAATTAATTATTTACCCTTCCCGCCATGTCTTGGCCGTTAACAGACATCATCAGACAACAAACCTACCAAAAGGTGTCTCTCCATCGTGCTCAGCATCTCATCTTCCTCGCGGTGCTATTCGTCTCCCTTACAAGCCATTTGCGAGCTCTCCGTCATTTGCTGTGTGGTCACCCTCATTTGTGAGATCTCTTTCATCATAGACAGCCATGGAGTCGAAGGAGAAGCTAGAGCAACGCTTCGTACACCGTAAACTGGATGTCCCACCTGCATCTCAGGAAGCTACGGTTTCTACGGTCGAACTGCCCACGGATCCGGTCACATAGCTCCGTGGCATCTTCTAATAGCTACGCCCTTCTCACCATCTCCGAATAGACTTGTATGTCCATCGGCGCCAGTTGTGTAATATAGTGGGGTCGTAACCCATTAAGTAATCTACGAGCGTTCATCTTTTCCATACTCACCAAATGTGGTGCATAACGGGATAGCCTAGAGAATTGGGCCTCGTATTTGGCCACAGACATGTTCCTTTGCTTAAGTGAGGCAAACTCCGCGGCCTTCTTTTCTTGAATACGATCCAAAAAGTACTTGCTATTAAAGTGGTCAACGAACTCGCCCCATGTAAGGTGTTCATGTGGCAAGGTCGCTTCCATGGACTCCCACTAGAATCGAGTGTCCCGCTCTAGTTGGAATGTTGCCAGTAACACATTTTCTTCATCCGTGCATTGCATTACACGGAATATGCATTCTATCTCCTTCATCCAATTATCAGCATCATCCGAGTCGGACGAGCCGGTGAACTTTGGTGGATTCATATTTCTAAAACTTCGGTGGAGATCTCCCGCTCCACGATTCATGCCCCCTTGCGCCACTTGTTATAGCGCTTGGGTGAGGCCTTGGATAGTTCGTTGCAGGTCTCGCCATTGGGCTCTCTCGGCGGCCATGATCCTACAAGGGAATTTAAATTTAATTAATATGTGACTAACTATAGGGTTTAACATCCTATATTGACTTAACCCACGGTTCTACCCATCTTACCGGGTATAGGAAAGAAACCTATCTTTGGACATTGGTAACCTAAGTAATTTGAAAACCTAGGCTCTGATACCATAAAAACTCTCACGCCCCGAGCGCGAAAAGAACCCATGAGTGTGCGATAGTTTGTACCATTCATGTTGATAGCACGAAGAGTGAGCTAGAAGGGGGGGATGAATAGATCACTTCCCAATTTAAAGCGATATGAATTAGGAGCGATGAAATCCTAGAAGCAGTAAGTGAATCTTTTAGAACAGCCCACAGAGAGAGACACTAAGTAGAAACTAAACGAGAATGAATTGAAATAGAACAGTGATCGAACAACAGACGTGCTTGAACCACAATAAAAGGTCAGCGAAACGAACCACACAGAAGCAGTCGACCAAGCACCCAACCACAAAGGAGACAAAGAGTTTTTTAGGTGGTTCGATTGTGAACAGCAATCTACGTCCAGCCCTTACTCCACAGGAGTAAGGCTTCCTTGCACTAAGCAATATAACGCACATCAGACTCAGTCTACAGACATCCGCTGTCGCACAGCTTGCCACAAGGGAACAAATCCCTCAACACCGATCCTGCTACCCACAGGATCTGAACTTGACCTTGTCCCAGCAAGATCAGAATCGGAGGACCAACCTCCCTTCCTCTAAACCAGAGGGTACACACGAGCGAAGTGCCTTCACTCGCAACTGGAGAATCAATCTCCCTTCCTCTAAGAACACTTAGAGGGTAACAAGACAGTATATAAGAAATTAGAGAAACAACTTGAAAATGAAGAAATGAGAAGAAATCAATCACTAAAAACATCGAAAATGTAGCTTCCAGAGAAGGAATCTTCCAAGCTCTAAAACCCAACAATGATCACTCAAACACTTTAGGCTCTTCTCTTGTATAGAGAAATCCTTCAGTGGCTGTAGATGCTCTCTTTCCTTTTCTATTCTTCAGCAACTTTCTCTTGCAACCTTCGACCTCTTTTATAGCTAGAAGGAGGTGTGTGGTTAACACGATTCCCGCCCATTCTTTCTGGCAGAGCTGATTCCTTTTCGATTCCACGTGGCAGGATCATCCTTTCTCTTTGTTCCCTCGGATCACGAGCCCTTAGACCTGGTACATTGACTTCCATGTGGAGTACCCTCACTAGTTTTGGGTTCGCCGAACACCTGCTCGACCAGGTGAAAGACCTGCCAAGCAAGAGAAGACATTAGTGGAAGCTACACTGATCACGAGCATGCACAGACCTTGATTGGGCATAAGCCAAGACATGCACAGGCCTTACGTGCGTGCATGAACAAAGGTTGCACCGACCTTATGCAACCCAATCCAAAGATTGCACGGGTATTATTGCACAAGACAAAACAAAGCACGGACACTAACATGCCTTCTACAAGAAAAACTACACCAACGATGAGATGCACCGAGATAGAAATTGCACCTAGTTCAGGTGCCCTAATGCAAAGAATGCACAGACTATGATGTACATAATAGAAGATATGCAAGACAAAAGGATGTGCACTGACCTGTTTAGCACAAAATGAACCATGCACCAACTTAGTATGGGTAAGATAATGTAAGACTTGCACATACTTAAAATGCTTCATAACACAAACATGCACGGACATAATTACTCAGGACTGGAACAGTGCACAGGCTCAAATCATGCCTAAGACAAGAAATTACACCGACGTTGATCATGCATAAATGACATTTGCACCGACCTCGTATGTGTGTGCAGACATCGAATGCACTGACTTGATGCGTGCAGAGTATGCACCGACCAGTGTGAGCCAAAGCTTGCACCGAGGTTATACCTATAGCTTCTTATGCATGGACTAGGCAAGAAAGAGTGCACAGACTTTAAATGTGCATGGACTTTATGTGCATGGTGCAAGAATTGCACCGACTTGACTAATGCATGAACAGACAATGCAATGACTTAGTCGCGTGCAGCAACTAAGATTGCACCAACTTGATTCTTGCATGCACAGACTCTACTCAGTTGAAAAAACAGCATATGCACGGACGCAATGCAGGATGCACTAAGTATGCACGGACGCAATGCAGGATGCACTAAGTATGCACGAACTATCTGAGTAGAACTAGATAATGCAATATCTGAAAAATGAATAAATGGAATGTATTGATATAGATTATCAAGATTGACTTATAGTGTGAGACATCATCAAAACTGTATGAGTGCAACAATCTCCCCTTTTTTGATGATGGCAACACTATGAGTCAATTTTTGTCAATACAATCAAGGTAGATTGATCAAGCAGTAAGCACACTAAAGGCTGCCAATGCAAGACACTCTCTCCACCATATGACTCTTCCTCCTGACTCTCCCCCTCAGATGTAAAACTTGTCACTCCCTATCATGACTCTCCTCCTCTTGACTCTCTCTCCCCCTTAAACTTGACTCACCCTCTCCCCTTTAAACTTGACTCACTCTCTCCCCCTTTGACATCATCAAAAGGAGATGAAAGAGATATGCAGCCGTTGGAGAGTGGAGAGGAAAACGCAGTATGTTCACAGTGAGAATAACCCATGATCATATCTTAAAAGATTAAGTGGGGCACTAAAACAAGTGTAGATTCTTCAAATCACGTTATCAAGAATGACTTAGAAGAGAAAGTGAAGTTTATCTGCGTACAAAAGATATGATGAGGAAGCAAGAGTGTACAGATATGCCAAGAAAGATCTGATCAAAACTATACGAGATAGACTGCAAGAGACTGATCCTCAGAAACAGGTACTTGAAGTATTGAGGATAAACAATCCACAAACTCGCACAACATGAGGGATTTTACTAAACCATATTTTTCTTTAAGAAGCAGTATATAGAGCACTGAGTAAATTGGTAAATCACATCTTTGACATTAAGGAGACACCTTGATCAGAGGCCGGACTCCCCAGTTACTCAATGTGAAAACCGTATTACCTCTCTTTTTAGAGAACAAAGTTAGTAATTGTGACTTTTTACATGAGGAGACACCTTGATCAGAGGCCAGACTCCCCAGTTACTCACCAATTTATTACCATTGCTCTGTCATTATCAAATTTTTTCACTTCTTAACAGAGATAATCTGACACCTCATGACTAAGGAAAGTTTTCATTTCTCTTTGATGAAACACTCAGTTTCTCAGTGATCAGATCATTGCTATGAGAAAATAAATTTTTGTTTTGTTTTTCTCCCTTGAATTTTTTTTAATATGAAGTGTTTGAAACCAATACCTACTAGAAACACTGGTTCTTAAGGAATGAGATCCTTGAGGTCTAGGTTTCAAGTTTTTAGCAGAGTTCATGACATATAAGTTTAGCTTGTTCCAAGATCATGAAATGTGTAAGGAGATATACTTCAAACACCTTATCCAAGTCACTGCTAAATTACGAGATAAAAGATTCTAGCTAAGCTTTAGTGGTTCAGACTTAAGAATTTAAGACACGCGTGGGATTCTACTTGCTGTGAATGATTATATTAAAGCTTTCATAAGAAACAACAGCAACATACATCTCTCACATGCTTCTGAATCAGTCAATCTTCACATGCTAACTAGCTCCCCTCACAAAATACAGCAATTTATAAGAGCAAACACTCCTTCTCAGAGACAACTCCCCCTCACTCAATGATCTGTTATACATGTATGGCGCATGCAGTATATGCAAATGCACAGACCCCTCAGCTTAACAGCTAGCGTATGAACATCGACATTACTCCCCCTCACATTATGACATGGTAAGCAGACATACTCATGCTGAGTGGTTAAGAGCTTAGAGAAAGAAAACAAATTTTATTCATGGAAGCAAAGCATTTGATTCAAGAGAGTGTAAGTGTAAGTCAAAAACATGAGGGCATTTTATTCATGAAGCTAAGATTTAAAAATACCTAACTCTCTTCTCAAGGAAGTAAATTTGTCATTATCCAGTGGCTTAGTGAAGATATCAGCTACTTGGTTTGCAGTGCCTACATGGATTAGTTCAAAATTTCCTTTGGAAACCTCATCCCTAATAAAATGATGTTTTATTTCTATGTGTTTGGTTCGAGAATGCAAAACAGGATTCTTGGCTAGATTGATGGCACTAGTATTGTCATAATATATAGGTGTGCACCCTAGGTCTACTTGGTAGTCCTGAAGTTGGTGTTTGATCCAAATGACTTGTGTACCACAACTCCCTACAGCTATGTACTCAGCCTCTGTAGTAGAGAGGGCCACTGAGTGTTACTTCTTGGAACCCCAAGAGACTAAAGACCCAACTAGAAATTCACAATGACCACTATTGCTTTTTCTATCTAACTTACACCCAACATAATCAGCATCTGTATAAGCAACAATATCTAAAGTGTGTGATGCAGGAAACCATAAGCCTAGGGTGTGTGTAGCAGATATGTATTTGAAAATTCTTTTAACAGCTGCTAAGTGTAATTCAGTGGGTCTAAATTGATACCTAGCACACATTCCTACACTGAATGGTATATCAGGTCTCGAAACAGTTAAGTAGAGCAAGGATCCAATTATACCTCGGTATAATTTTGCATCAACTTCTTTACCTGATTCATCTGCATCCAATGAGGTGTTGGTACCCATTGGTGTTGTGATGTGTTTCAGATTGCTCATGCCAAACCTCTTAAGAATGTCCAATGTGTACTTGGTCTGGTTGATGAAGCATCCATCCTCTAACTGTTGGACCTGCAAGCCAAAGAAATACTTTAATTCACCTACCAAACTCATTTCAAACTCAGCAGACATCAATTGAGAGAATTCATTGCATAGTTCAATACTTGTTGAACCAAAGAAAATGTCATCTACATATACCTGAACTATGATTAGGTCCTTATTCAAACTCTTGTAAATAAGGTTTGATCCACCTTACCTCTGTGGTAGCCCTTGCTGATCAGAAATTCTGTCAGTCTCTTATACCAGGCTCGCGGAGCCTGCTTTAGACCATACAGGGCTTTATTCAACTTGAAAACTTGGTTAGGTTGGGGAGAAAATTGAAATCTGGGAGGTTTCTCTACAAAAACTTCCTCTTTGATAATTCCATTTAAAAATGCACTCTTAACGTCCATTTGTTGAAGTTTTATATTTTTAGAGCAAGCGAAAGTCAGTAAAATCCTAATCGCTTCCATCCTAGCAACAGGTGCATAGGATTCATAGAAATCAACACCAAATTCCTGACAATAGTCCTTGGCTACTAGTCTGGCTTTATTTCTGGAAATGATTCCATCTTCATTCATTTTGTTCTTAAACACCCATTTAGTTCCTATGACATTAGTATTTTCTGGTCTTGGAACTAGCTACCACACATTGTTTCGTTCAAACTGTCCTAGTTCCTCATTCATTGCATTAACCCAACCGTCATCTTTTAAAGCTTCTTCAACATTTTTGGGTTCTATTTGTGAGACCAAGGCAACTAGGTCTTGATTTTAAACATTTCTAAAATGAGATCTTATCCTAGGGGGATCATTCAAATCTCTTATGATGTTTTGGACAAGATGGTCTTTTAGAAATCTAACATTTATTGAAGACTCACCTGTTTCAGCTGGTCTTACCTGATTGGGATCCTCTGGTGTTTCATTTTGCTGAAACTCCTTTTCTTCTTTATCTTCTATGAATTCTCCATCATGCTTTGACTCATTGTCATCATTTTCAATATTAGTAGCACCTTTTGTTTCATCAAAAATGACATGTGGGGACTCTTCAATTTTTTGTTCAGTAATGTTAAAAACCCTATATGCTCTAGAAACTTCATAGTATCCTAAAAATATTCCAGGACAGCTTTTAGCATCAAATTTATCTAGGTCCTTCTTGTCATTATTATGGATAAAACATTTAACACCAAAAATCTTGAAATGAGCCAAGTTTGGTTTCTTACCTTTCAATAACTCATAAGGAGTTTTCTTGTGAACTGGTCTTACCATGGCCCTATTGATTGTATAAGTTACTGTATTGACCACCTCTGCCCAAAACTTCCTTGGTAGCTGACTCTCGATCAGCATACTTTGGGCCATTTCCACAATGGTTCGATTTCTTCTCTCCATAATTCCATTCTGCTCCGGTGTCTTGGGAGAAGAAAACTTGTGCGTTAGTCCCTCAGTTTCATAAAGATCAAAAAACATGGAGTTTTCAAACTCACCTCTATGGTCAGATTGAATTGAACAAATTTTATGTTTTCCTTCTTGTTTGACCTTATTGAAAAACTGTTTGAATTTTTGAAAAGCATCCTTTTTGTTAGCTAAGAAAAAGATCCATGAAAATCTAGAGTGGTCATCAATAATCACAGAACCAAACCTACTGCCATTAAGACTCTGAGTTCTAGTAGGACCAAAGAGATCCATATGAAGGAGTTCCAATGGTCTAGAAGACAGTGGCTCAGATCTTAGTTTAAAAGACTTTCGAGTCTGTTTGCCTAGAGCACAGGCATCACAAATTTTTAAATTTGAGTTGAATTTTATTTTGGTTAAACCATTAACCAGATCAAATTTCACCAATTTATTTAAGGTAGTGTAGCTAGCATGACCTAAGCGCCTATGCCAATTGAAAGCATTATTTTCAAAATCAACAGACAAACAGAGATTTAACTCAGATTTACCATCTAAGTCCATAATGTAGACGTTATTGACCCTATTGGCTACAAACTTTACATTATCAGAATTTATTTCCAGAATTTGCATGAATCATTATCAAACACAACTCTGTGACCCTTGTCACATAGCTGACTAATACTGATCAAGTTGTGTTGTAGAACTTCCACTAGAAGAACTTTCTCAATAGAGGTAGTGGGGGACTTACCAACTGTTCCAATGCCAACTATTTTACCTCTGTTCTTCCCCCCGAACTTGACCAGACCCCCTACCTTCATCTCCAGCTTGCTGAATTTGGATCAGTCACCTGTCATGTGCCTGGAGCAGCCGCTATCTAGATACCACTTGCTGTTCTCGGCTGCTAGGCAAACCTGCATGGAGCAAATTAAGCAAAGTGGTTTGGAACCCAAGATAGGTTGGGTCCAAAAACATTATTCAATTCTCTAAGCAAGCACTTTGGAATCCATACTTGTCTCATGGTATTTTTGGTTTGTACTCTATTTGTAGTTTTATTGAAGTTATGACTCAAGTTCTGTCCACTTGATTTATTGATGTTGAACCTGTTCCTGTTGGTGGACTGAACATTCCTCGGGTATCTACTGTACCCAAACTGTCTAGAGGAGTTTGGTTTATAAAAAATTTCTGTGAATATGCAGGACCTCCCCAGTTTGTTTTGTACTGACCCATTCTGTTATAGAACTTGAAGTTTCTGTTTTGACTTACATAGCTTGACCTGTTCTTGTTCTGGTGAATGGGCATAGTAGGTTGCTTCACGAAGTTCATTCCTATTCTAGATTGTTGTCCAGCATCGTTTGTTGAGTTTTCCTTTGGATGTTGAACATTTTGAACATTGTTAGAACTGGATGGTGTGTCCAATTTTTCTTTCCCTTTAGCTGGGCAAAATGTTGTAGTTTCGAATTCAAATGGTCTTTTCTGTGCCAGATTGTAGACCAATCCTTCCTTATTGAAATTAACTCTAGTACCCAACAGAGTTTCTAAGTTTGACTTTCCCTGAACAAATTTTTCTAGAGTTTTTTGTTTTTCTTCCAGCTCTTCCTGCAATTTTTCACAATTTTTCAAGAGTTCAGAATTCACTTTCTTAACAGCTTCGTTCTTCTCAATGATTAAGTTGTTTTCACTTTGACTCTCTTGAAGCTTTGATTTAAGTTCATCATTTTCTTTTCTGAGAGTGTTCGATTCTTCTAATTCTTCCTTGGCCTTTTTATTTTCTTCGTTAGTTTGGATCTATTCTTCAGTGACAACAGTCAGTTTTCTCTTTACCATCCTATGCTCTTTACTTAAAGCATTAAACTTAGCTAGCAATTCGACATAGGAATCTTCCCAATCATCAATTGTAAAGTTCTCAAAAATATTTGTTACCTCTTCGTCGCTTTTGGCCATGAGGCATATTCCTTCTTCGTCTTCCTCTGACGAGTGAGCCTCTGGGTCTTCCTCCTCATCACTCCACGTGCAGACCATAGCTTGAGGTTTCTTCTTCTGCACCTTAGAGGCCTTCTTCTGGAGATCAGGACATTCACCTTTTATATGTCCTCTCTTCCTGCAATGATAACATGTAATCTTCTTAGTACTACTATTTTTATCACCGTTAAAATCAAACTTCTTACCAGAGGGATACGACCCTTTCCTTCTAAAAGTTTTTCCCTTCATTCTCAAAAACTTTCGAAACTGACGAGTGAGCATAGCCTGCTCCTCTTGATCAAGGTCTGACAAGCCGTCAGACTCCCCACTGCTACTACCACTACTGCTGCTAGCTTTACTGCTGGACACCTTGACGGCAATGTTCTTGCCCTTCTTCTCACTTCCTTCACCGTTCCTTTTGAAGTTCATCTCGTAGGTCATTAGGGATCCTATTAGTTCATTGACTGTCATTTTCGACAGGTCCCTAGACTCTTCTATCACTATGGCCTTAGTGTGCCAGGCGGGGGATAGCGACCTAAGAACTTTCCTGACAATGTCCCCCTCTAAAATTTGTTTCCCAAGCCCATTAAGACTATTAGTAATTAAAGACAAAAGATAACCGGGCATACATTTCAGTGATCGTCTCCTCAGATTTTATTTTAAATAATTCATATTCTGAGGTAAGTATGTTTACCTTAGTGGCCTTCACTTGAGATGTACCTTCGTAGATCAGTTCCAATTCATCCCACATCTTTTTGGCAGTCTTGCAGGCTGAAATCTGGGCGTATTCATCAGGGTGAACCGCGCACTGTATAATGTTCAGGGCCAACCAGTTGATGGTTGAAAGTTTGACGTGATCATCCGTCCACGCGTCTTCATTCGGTGGAAGCTCATAAGGCCCTACGGTGATCACTTTCTAGAGCTTGTGGCTCTGGGCTCTCATAAACACCTCCATCCTATTCTTCCAGTAGAAATAGTTACTACCATCAAAGAAAGGAGGGCGACTAATAGATTGTCCCTCAACCATGAAGCTTCGAGGACCACTAGATCTAGTATTACCCTGGCCGTTGGACCACATAATGGGTAACCTGCTCTGATACCAATTGATAGCACGAAGAGTGAGCTAGAAGGGGGGGGGATGAATAGATCACTCCCCAATTTAAAGCGATATGAATTAGGAGCGATGAAATCCTAGAAGCTGTAAGTGAATCTTTCAGAACAGCCCACAGAGAGAGACACTAAGTAGAAACTAAACGAGAATGAATTGAAATAGAACAATGATCGAACAGCAGACGTGCTTGAACCATAATAAAAGGTCAGCGAAACGAACCACATAGAAGCAGTCGACCAAGCACCCAACCACAAAGGAGACAAAGAGTTTTTTAGGTGGTTCGATTGCGAACAACAATCTACGTCCACCCCTTACTCCACAGGAGTAAGGCTTCCTTGCACTAAGCAATATAATGCACAGTAGACTCAGTTTGCAGACATCCGCTGTCACACAGCTTGCCTGTAGTGCCCCAGAAGTTATGTAATAAATCCTGAGTTATTTATAGAATTTTTTGGAATTTATAAGGGCTAAATAGATTAATAAAAGGATTATTGGATTAATAAGTCATTATAAGGCCCAATTATGTTAAATAATTAACCTAACCTATTTAAATAAAATCCAAAAGGTTTAAGGACCAAGCCCATTAAGTTTGGCCCATATTCTAGAAGGTTATTTAGCCTATTTACGTATTTTAAGGATAAAATATCATTTTTATGGATAATAATATGGATAATTAACAAAAGAGTTTGATTGATGTTGAACTCTGTGCACGTTGGATGTAGCGGTCTATCGTGCGACCGCCAGAGCCATGTAACGTACCAGTCTTGATGCGTTACATCCTGTCAGTTCCGTGAATGGAAGAACGAGTAAAAAGATTGAACTTTGAGATCCTATCTGTAGGAGATCAACTTGAGAAAGCTTATAACATTACTAAGGACTCTTAGGGATCATGTTCTGGCAAATTAAGGACTCTAGAATCGATCTAATCTTCAAACCCTAGCCAAAACTCTATAAATATGACCTAGTTCTGAACTAAGCGACTCTTACTTTTGGCTCGTGAAGAATCAAGGTAAGGAATCATAATTTCGGGTAAGTTCTTTAGAAGATTTTGTTTGGTATACTTTAGACTAATAGTTTTCTAAATTTCGTGCTAGGAGATCAACCAACCTAGGAGATAGAAGCTTCCAAAGTCGCTGATTTAGTCATAGCAGCCCAGAATTCAGAACAAAAGACCCCTGAAGATCAAGAGATTAGGACGTCTAAATGAGGTAATTAGAGTTAAGTCCTTTAGAACTTTTTGTTCACCTTAGTTTCAACTTCTTACCCTCAAAATTTCACGTCCTTAGGTCAAGATATTGGAGAGATAGAGTGACGTGAAGTTGCTGAAAAACCTCAGGAAGGGAAGAACTAGGGCATGTCTTGCAGTCCCAAATTGGAAGATTAAAGCTCATTTACGAGGTAGGTCATCTCATGATTGGTAAAAATATCTTGTTAGGGATAAAAGTCCTCTGGTTTTGATTGATTTCATGCATGATAGATCATAAATTTCATGTTTCAATAGTTCTATACATTCATGCATCTCTTAGCCCTAAATGGAAAATAAAAAGATATTATCTCTAAAACCCATGCATATAGTTGGCCTATACTTCATTTATTATTCTGGAATAGTTGTAGTATTTTGATTTCCAGGCATGTTATATTTTCATAAACCTTTACTTTATTTTACTGCCAACAGACTCTCTGACGCATCAAGGTAAGACCGTCACAATGATCTAACGGCCTTACGACAAGCCGTCACACCCTCTGTTGCACTTGAATTGCTCTGTTGTCTCTGACGCACCATAACAGGAGCGTTACACTACTGTAACGGCCTTACGATAAACTGTCACAAGACTGTAACGCGCCTATCCTAGACCGTCAGACATTGTGTTCTGTCAGCCCGAGGTAGAATGATAACCAGTTCAAGTTTACATATAAATAAGCATAGATAGCAAAGTTTGGACCTGTTATCATGACTTTAAGTTTAGTTACTGATTCATAATCGAAAGTGCATGATTAAGGTGTCTTAAGTTATTTTAAGTTATGTTAATTTCATGTGCCAAAATTCCATAGTTTTGTATCAAAATCATGATTTTAAATGATGTATTGACGGAGTTTTATCATGATTTCATATTGTTACACATTCTCTCTATCAATAGAGTCATTTTCTTTAAGTACATGACACATATTCCGGTATGTTGTCCATTAGTTCACACTTTGCACTATAGGAACATTATTCTTGGACATGAGGACCTCTCTATTAGATATTCCTTCCAATGGACTAGAAAATCTTGTTTCAAGGCCTCCGTAATTCTCTGCGAGCCTGGGATTCCCACTAGGACGCCGAGTTGGTTGTACCATTAAAGCCCATTTAGTAGATTACACGATCGATGTTTCTTGTTCTAGCAATGTAACAGATCTATACTGGACCGTCAGGAGCATCTAACGGCCCAATATACGACCGTCACATTTCACTAAGTCTATTTTACTATTTCTGGATTTAGACTAATGTAACAGCCCACTACTGGTGCGTCACATGAGTGTAACGGCCCAGTACTTAACCGTCACATTGTTTGAGTGCTTAACCCTAGGTTTGACCCAAGGGTTGATGTTCCAAAGTTTCTAGATGGATTAATGATGATCCAGGACTTTCCAAATTAGTTCAAGATACCTAATTTAATTGATAAAAAATAAAGAACGTACCATTGTGCTGCCGATTTATTTCCATAAGCATAACATTGTTTAAGTCATTCTTGACTCTCGCATTATTAAATTGAAGCGTTCATTCATTGAATAGTGTTATCATGAACTTATTGAATTATACATTCTTGGCCATACTTTATTGTTACATGCGTTGAAGTAGCTTGATTTATACTTGAAGATGCGATCGAGCACTGATTGTGTTCAAGGGCTCTATGCTAGTCCCCTCGGCTGATTGTCGGAAACATACAAACCATAGGGTATGATGCTACTGGTGTCGCATTACGCTGGGAGTACTTTCTCTATAAATAAGTGAAGATCCATGATACGACACGACATGACTTTCTTGTACATGACTTGATATTCCACAGAAATTCATGAAGTACTTGCTCTTAAGCAAAGATACTGGAGTGATGATTATGTGGCTTGCTAGTACATTCTCGATACATTCTTGTTCGTGAAAGGCCAATAACATGTTCTTGTTACATTCTTGCTAGTTCATTCATGCTCTCATTCTATCTTACATGATCATCTTGTTACTCTGATTTAACCGCGTGATTGATCGCATTTGCATGATTTTACCTTATTTCTCTAGAGCTAAAATGTTAATTACTTTAATGATGCCTTCATGTTGATGCGAAGATACCTACTGGGCAAGTGTGCTCATTACCTATTTCCAATCTTTTCAGGAAATGAAAGTGATACGAATTCGGATTCGGGTTATACAAGTAGCGGGTCCGAGAGCGAATGAAAGTCATATCAAATGGAGAGTGAAGACTTAGGAAGTCTACAATGTTAGATCGAGTATTTGTAATTTCTCATTTCTTGAGTCTAGTGGAATGGAAAATGATGAAAAGGTTATTGTAAAAGAATATTTTGATCATTTATGAAATAAAGTTAGAGTTTGACTAAATTATTGTGCAATTGCATTTATGTGTGTGATTATCTTGCGCTCTGATCATTCTTACTTGCAAGAGGCTTACCATGCCGGCTGATCACGTTCCTCGAGCGAGTCTTCCGCTGTCATAAAGGCTCAGGGCGTGACATTGCCACAAGAGAACAAATCCCTCAACACCGATCCTGCTACCCACAGGATCTGAACCTGACCTTGTCCCAGCAAGATCAGAACCGGAGGACCAACCTCCCTTCCTCTAAACCAGAGGGTACACACGAGCGAAGTGCCTTCACTCGCAACTGGAGAACCAATCTCCCTTCCTCGAAGAACACTTAAAGGGTAACAAGACAGTTTATAAGAAATTGGAGAAACAACTTGAAAATGAAGAAATGAGAAGAAATCAATCACTCAAAACATCAAAAATGTAGCTTCCAGAGAAGCAATCTTCAAATCTCTAAAACCCAATAATGATCACTCAAACACTTCAGGCTCTTCTCTCGTATAGGGAAATCCTTCAGTGGCTGTAGATGCTCTCTTTCTCTTTCTATTCTTCAGCAGCTTTCTCTTGCAGCCTTCGACCTCTTTTATAGCTAGAAGGAGGCGTGTGGTTAACACGATTCCCGCCCATTCCTTCTGGCAGAGCTGATCCCTTTTCGATTCCACATGGCAGGATCATCCTTTCTCTTTGTTCCCTCGGATCACGAGCCCTTAGACCTAGTACATTGACTTCCACATGGAGTACCCTCACTGGTTTTGGGTTCGCCGAACACCTGCTCAACCAGGTGACAGACCTGCCAAGCAAGAGAAGACATTAGTGGAAGCTACACTGATCATGAGCATGCACAGACCTTGATTAGGCATAAGCCAAGACATGCACAGGCCTTACGTGCGTGCATGAACAAAGGTTGCACCGACCTTATGCAACCCAATGCAAAGATTGCACGGGTATTATTGCACAAGACAAAACAAAGTACGGACACTAACATGCCTTCTACAAGAAAAACTACACCAACGATGAGATGCACCGAGATAGAAATTGCACCTAGTTCAGGTGCCCTAATGCAAAGAATGCACAGACTGTGATGTGCATAATAGAAGATATGCAAGACAAAAGGATGTGCACTGACCTGTTTAGCACAAAATGAACCCTGCACCAACTTAGTATGAGTAAGATAATGTAAGACTTGCACAGACTTAAAATGCTTCGTAACACAAACATGCATGGACATAATTACTCAGGACTGGAATAGTGCACAGACTCAAATCATGCCTAAGACAAGAAATTGCACCGATGTTGATCATGCATAAATGACATTTGCACCGACCTCGTATGTGTGTGCAGACATCGAATGCACTGACTTGATGCGTGCAGAGTATGCACCGACCAGTGCGAGCCAAAGCTTGCACCGAGGTTATACCTATAACTTCTTATGCACGGACTAGGCAAGAAAGAGTGCACAGACTTTAAATGTGCATGGACTTTATGTGCACGGTGCGAGAATTGCACCAACTTGACTAATGCATGAACAGACAATGCAGCGACTTAGTCGCGTGCAGCAACTAAGATTGCACCGACTAGATGCTTGCATGCACAGACTCTACTCAGTTGAAAAAGTAGCATATGCACGGACACAATGCAGGATGTACTAAGTATGCACGTATTATCTGAGTAGAACTTGAGAATGCAGTATCTGAAAAATGAATAAGTGGAATGTATTGATATATATTATCAAGATTGACTTATAGTGTGAGACATCATCAAAACTGTAGGAGTGCAACACATGTCAATCAGAGCATGGGGTAATTCGACACATAAGGCAGCATGCGCTAAACAAGAAATTACCAAGGTCCTTTATTCATAATAGCTTCCAAATAACTCTATTACACAATCTAATGGAAACATGCTTTAATGACGATCTAGACTCAATAAAAGAATATTACAATGCTGACTCAAGAAACTAGAAAAGACTCGATGTAGATATCTCGGACGGCTATATGCTCATCACTCTTGACCAACCCCATCCGATTGAGTCTCGCTATCGGAATTACCTAAAAAATAGGGGAAAACACTAGGTGAGCGAACGCTCAGTAGGGATTACATCTCAATAATGAGCTTGCTTAAAGTAAATTACATATTACATGAAATGCAAGTATAGCTATGCATGAACGCAAGATAATATAGCGAGGGGAATAACAAGAAATAAAGATGAACTAACAAGTTTTCAAGATGAATAATGTGAAGATATAAAGTAATATCAAGCAAGTGATATCAAGTCATGTCATGAGATTTGGCTATTTAATGTAGCAAGTAAATACCCATTCCAGGCCACGCAAGTCACGTCATGTCATATCGAGTCAAGTACGAGATTCGTGGAATGCCATAGATTAATCTAGAAAGTCATGCACTTCGGTGCAATGCCACACTGTGGTCAATATAGCTCCCATGGGCATAAGTACTTTCGGGTGCTCCTCCCAAGACCAGACCAGGCCCCATTAACGCCTGGCGTTGGGTCATGTATTTATCTAGACATCCACTATAGTTTATAGCCAATAGAGTTCCAAAGGAATAAGCCATTGTAGGAACATTAATGTAGATTCACGGAATAGAGAGTTAATTTCAAGGATCAAATTTTGTGTAAATATGTCATAGCGATAAATCTTTCATAAAACCAGGACATTCATGAAATCTGGGAAGATTGGTGTCCACTCAGGCCGCCGCCAATTACAGAATACACGTCCACTGTGGTGGTCGCCAATTCTGTGAACAGTATAGGCACGAAGAAATAGCATCACCAGTGGGGTCGCTAATTCAATATGGCGTCAACTATCCTGGTCGCCAATTCCAGTTAGTGACAAACTCTCACATAACACCAAAAACATCGCTTCATGATGGCTAGGGCGTCATGTTTCTTCAGACTGACATGACAAGACTCACTTTCCAGGGTTTTGAGGGTACAATCTGCTTGGCTACCACGAGGGAATCCAAGGCTACTGAAGTCTTACGGAGGCCTTAGAGAGAGAAATTCCAATCCGACAGAAGGAATATATGGCGGAGGGCCTTTCAATCTCCAAGAATTGAGGTGTAATCATGAAACATCGTGAAAGAGGGACTCCATCTCGGACTTGAGACAGTAGTGCCATAAGACCCGCGGTATGGGTCAAAACCTGATAAAACATGAGAGATAAGAAATAGTGTCCAAACGGAGGGCGTTATTTAAAGAATTAGCGTCTCTTTAGAGAGGCACCAAATCAATAATTTACTGAATTTAAATGAAATTTCCATAAATTGGCATCCTTGCAAGAAGGCGCCATATCTTTAAATTGCGTCCATTTGATGGACGTTAATTCATAATTTTTCAATTTTTGCACATATTTATCAATTTACAAGATTTTGCGTCTATTTATACAGGCGTTATTTCATAAGTCCGGTCCGTGCAAACGGTCGCCAATTCTTCTCTTACTGTAAATCAACATGCATCGGTTAGGTACGTGCTTAGACACAATTTACTGTTCATTTGCTTAAGATTTGCATGAACAATATCCTTTTGCTATTTATGAGTGTGACGACCCAGACTCCGGATACCGGTAAACCCGATACCACTTGGATTCTGAGAGGCCTCCCAAGAGCGGGAAAGCTCCGAAGGGATAGAAAGGTGTGTGTAAGTAAATTGAACTTCTAGATAAAGTAGTAAACAATTGATTACTATGATCAGGATTGCTAAAATAGCATAAATAAAATTACATTTTCAGTTAAATAAATTAAACCATAGAGCTAGTAGAGTCCAGCCCAACTAAAGTACAGTACAACAAGAAAGAGAATGTACTCTCAAGTCGGGGAAAGCCCGACACTGGCAAAGTTGACAACTAAGAACCATCGCACTGCACCTCCAAAGCACGAGGAAGAACAGCTACACCTGAAAAGTCAGGGGTGAGCCACGTCTAACTGGCTGAGTAGGGGTCCCGCAGATCCCTACCATGAAACAAACACAGTAACAGTAGTGCAACAAAAGCAACTACAAAAGTAGTAGCAGTAGTAGGAACAATAAAAGTAAAGAGGAAAGCCGAACTGAACAGAAACACTGTAGCCGATCGAACCTCGGCCCTCTAAACTACTCCTAATCGGCAAGGACACGGATCCCCAGACACATAGTCGGGAATCACAAAACCGATGCATGGAACTCTAGCTACACAGCTAGGACAACATTACGACACCTTAGTCGTGCAGGCTCGTCTATAGAGACAAAAGCCCAACTCAAGACCACATGGTCTAAAAGCACCAATACACACACGATCTCACCATCGTGTATGCTACACTTACCTCGGGTAAAGCCAAACATAGACTACCCGGCAAGTCACGTCAACAGTGACGAAAAATAGTCACGAAAGCAACAAGTCATGTGTCATGTGACAGAAGCACCTCCTCACTAGAAGAAAAGTCAGATGCATCCACTGACGCCTTACACTGCCCCTCAAGTGTCTCTCACTCGCCTCGAGCGCAGTAACTGAGACACTGAACAAGAACCAAGGAACAATAGTAACGAGTGACTAGTCAGCGTCACGCCCATCGGTGTTGGTCCAAACGCCCCTGACCACGTGTGCACACACAAGCTCAATGTCTTGAGCCAGGCCTCTTGGTGCGGACACGTGCCACTATATATGCCGGTGGACGAGGACATGGCGGGACCCGGATAGCTCGCGGAGGACGTGGATGCATCGGCCGAGCCTTCACCTTCATTTCCCATTTGTTTGGCCTTGTTGGGCCCTATTTGGAACTTGTGGACAATTAATGAGTTGTAATAGTGTGTAAAGGCTAATGGGCCTATGGTCTTGTAATGGGTTAGAATAGTATTGGGCTTGACTAATGGGCCTTTAAATGGGCCAAGCCCATGGGCTAGTGTGAAAGGGGCTTGGAGATTTGTGGGCTTCTAGAAAGGGGCCCCCTTTTCTTGTTCCAAGGAGACCGCCACCTACCAATCTTTGACATTTCAAGGGGGAGGAAGCTTCCTTGGTCCAAGGGGGGGTAGCCACCTACCCCCTCCCTTCATTTGTCAAAGGGAAGATGCCCCTTGTTCCCCCTTTGTCTCCCCCTCTCCCTCCCCTTGCCAAACCTCTATTTAAACACATGTGTAGTGTCATTTCAGAAGCTAATGAAGTTTTTGTGAAAGAATTTTGAGTTAAGAGAGTGATTCTCTTTTTCCCCCATGGGTGTGATGCCCTGCCCAATCCTGTGACGGGATTGAATCTGGGCGTGTGACTCTCCCCTATATCCTCCCCATTCTCTTCATATCTGGTTCCACCAAAATTCTCAGAGAAGCTCCTTCGAGTCAGAAAGAGTTTGGCGTTGGTTTCGCGTCGATCGGAGCTCTGGATCGCCGACAGTAATTCTTCTCATGACGGCGCGCAGATCTACCCAAGCATGTTGTCCAGATCTGGAGTTTACTGATTCTGAATTTCCCCAGATCTCCTCTCAAGCCATCAGGAGCTGCCTTTCGGAGTGATTGTAGGATTTTGAGTCCTCTTCGCACTACCGGCAATCTCGTATCGATCCGAGATCTGTGCTGATCGTGGCGACAATTCTCGTGAGATCACGCAAGCTGATCTGTGTAGACCCGACTCTGCACCAGAGCCAAATTCTTGAGTCTGCCCTGCCTCATCCCATGCAGATCTGTGCAAGCGCTTTGGTCTGTGTCTTCCTATGGACGTCGCTGATGAGCTCCCACAAACGGCGCCTCGATCCGACATCGGCAACCAATTTTCCCATAATTAATTGTCTTCCTGTGCAGTTCTGAGTGCATAAAACTAGAAGTCAAATTCAATCACTGCTACGCCCAGATCTGAAACGATCTGATCGCTCCCTTCAGAGTAGATGAACTACATCCCATCGCCGATGTTCTCCAACAAACGGAACTCCGATCGGGCATCGGATCTTGGCGCACCGGCCTTTGAAAGTTCGCTGCACAGGGTGACCAGCGCGGGCAGAACCTGGTCGACTTCCAATCGGCTCACCCGACCGGCTCCGACTCGCTTCCCTCGCCTCCTGCGAGTGTGGAACATCAACCCGGGTTCCAACAACCCCAAAAGTGGTCTTTGTTGCCCTTTACCTCCCTGCGTGGAGTGGGCAAATATTTCTGAAATTATAATTTTAACGATTGTGTGTATTGGGGTTGTTTGAATTCGGCCGGGAATTCTTCCCCACGCCTTGTTGTGGAGGTACGTGCTCATTTTTCTCTTACATTGCTGGTTTAGTATATGGTCTATTATGCTGCGTTTGAGAGATTAAGGCCGTTAGCTAGTTGCAAATACCGTGATTGTGTGTGAATGAGAGCCGTTCCTTAGCTCCAGTCGAGCACCGAGCTCGGACTGCACCACCCTAGGCGACAGTGGTTCCTTAACCGCTGCGATCCCGCGTTTCCCTTGCAAGGTACGATCGTCAGGCTACCTAGAGTTGCTGTTGAAAGACGTCTCCAATCGGAGAACGCTACGGTGGTCAGCCGTCCGGCTTGCCTTTAGCGTGTTAGTGCTGGTCACAATCTGAGTCTGTCGTACGTCTTAGCCCAGTCGTGTCATCCGTCCCTCATCAAATTGGTATCAGAGCGAGTTTGAGTCTAGGGTGTTTAAAACAAAAAAAAGTGTCATTTATGTCTAGTCATTGTCTAAGTGGGTCTAGGTTGTATTTCATCCCAATAACCCGGTATATAAAAAGGTGTTGTCCGAATGTTAGGCTATGCCTATCGGGAAGACCGCACACTTGCGCGAGTGATCTTCGGATCGATTATCTCCGCCACGTTCCGGATACTGGTTTAGGTCTAGGTGCATCATCTTTGCATTTGATCGGTGTCTCCTACCCCGTGTGTCGTTGCATGCCCACTCGACGAGGTACCCAATACCATCGCCCTACGCCTATGGCTAACCCATGAGATGTCGCCTCGGGAGACTTCCACTCCTTACATGAGGCAATGATAGCCATTATGGCTCGGATGGACCGGTCCGAAGCCACCTTTCAGAACTTTTCCAAAAATATGGATGGTCGCCTTCGAGCCATGGAGGAATGCATGGAGACATCCGACAAGTCTATCCAAGATCTAGTTGGACGGTTAGATAGAATGTCACAAGGGGACCCCCCTGGAACGGCTCAGGGCCCACCCGCACCTCCTCCCGCAGTGGCTCAAGGCCAACCCACTCCCATGGCCCAAGTCCAGGCCGCTCCCGCGGCCCAAAACTAGCCCCCACCCGCTCCTCAAAACGCCCGGCAACAGGCCATCGAACAACAACATCGTGACCTTCGTCTAGAAGACTGTGGGTCCGATAATGCGTATGGGGGGAATGGCCGACGCCGTCATGGCTTTCATCAGCCAAGAGATGAGGAGGACGATAGAGTCCTTAGGACCGTGCGAGCAGACCCTCCCAATTTCAACGGGTCTTTGGACCCAAAGGCCTATCTCGATTGGGAGGTCGGCATGGATCGGTACTTCGAGTGGTTCGAAATGACGGACCTCCGGAGAGTCAGGTTTACAAAAATGAAGTTGTTAGGGCAAGCGCAAACTTATTGGCGCGATGTGGAGAGCTTGCTCTATCAGCGTCGAGAGCCCCTAGTTGAGTCTTGGGATGAAATGAAGGATAGGCTTAGAACTAAGTATCTTCTCACCTCGTACCGTCAACGGCTTATTGATCGATGGCATAACCTCACCCAAGGTGATAGGTCTGTGTCCGAGTACATCGCAGAGTTTGATGAATTTTTTTTACGATGTGACATCTCGGAAGAGACCACGATGCCTATTTCTCGCTTCCGTTGTGGTCTGCGGCCCCACTATCAGTACGAACTCTTTCATCGAAATGTAACCACCCTGGAGGCCGCCTATCAAGTTACTCTTGAATTAGAGCAGTTTAAGTCAGATTTTGCTCATGTCCAGCGACCGGGAACCATCCCTCAGCGTGGGTCTGACTCTCGGACCACACCAAGTTCCTATAGTCGATTTCCGATGGTTCGTCCTCCAGAACCCCCTCGCCAGGACCTCTTTGCTCTCAGGCCTCAGCCCCTCCCTCCAAGGGACCCTCTCCCTCGCCCACAGGCACCAATCCCCACCCCACACCCCCAACATCTCGCATTGCCTGCCCGACCTCAGCTCCCATCACCCCCGACCCGACGAGAAGACAAGGGAAATGGACTGATGACCGGTGGAGCATCTTCTAGCACAGGGCCACGTGACCAGTGCTATAGGTGTGGTGGAATTGGCCACTTTACGGCCAAGTGTCCCACTCGGGAATCATTGGCTATTTTGGACACTCCAGTCCGCGACGCCACACCGGAGCTAGTGGAGGTCCTCTATGAGGCGGACCCCGAACTCGAGAAGGAGTATTTTGATGCGCTTTTAGAAGAGCATGCTGCCGACCCGGGTACCCAGGGCAATGTGCACTTGGGTGTGATCCTCCCGAACCTCTAAACCCCCATTTAGAAGTCAGTAGGTTCATGTAAGATGTCTAAGAGTCCCCAACTTTTGGTTACATTGTTTGTTTGGTGTCTAGGTTTGTCTAAGGTCATGTGTGTGTCTGTTTGTTTCTACAGTTTGTTTTCTTTCATGCATATGGTTTGCATTAAGTCGTGTCCCAAATAAAAGGCCAGCCATGCACGTATAAAGAGTTAGCTGATGCATGCTACATGCCCGTGAGTTCAAAAGGGAGAGTACGTCAAAATCAGGGTCGTACCTGAACGGTTTCCTCTTGGGGGGCCGTAAAGCAACTCTAGGTCCGCGATACCCGCCCTTCCGGGTCAACAAACAAGTGGGTTCGAATGCGTACGTTATTGAACTGCCAGGCGACTATGGTGTCAGTTCGACGTTCAATATTTCTGATCGGGTAGCATATCAGAACCCGCGGTGATCCCTAGTGAGTTTCGGGCTTTCTCATCCTATTGTGAGTGACACACCACCCGAGAGTCCACCACTTCCAGCCCCAACGCACACATATAGATTGTATATTGGATGAGCAGGTGATCACCACCAGGAACGGAGCCTGGCAACACTTCATAGTGAGTTGGCGAGGATGACCCACGATGAGCATGCGGAGAGCTCAAGCCTCGGGACCCTTACTCGATGGGGTCGAGTTCCTCCCACCCGGGGAGAATTGGTGCGGACATGTGCCACTATATATGCCGGTGGACGAGGACATGGCGGGACCAGGATAGCTCGCGGAGGACGTGGACACATCGGCCGAGCCTTCACCTTCATTTCCCATTTCTTTCACCTTGTTGGGCCCTATTTGGAACTTGTGGACAATTAATGAGTTGTAATAGTGTGTAAAGGCTAATGGGCCTATGGTCTTGTAATGGGTTAGAATAGTATTGGGCTTGACTAATGGGCCTTTAAAAGGGCCAAGCCCATGGGCTAGTGTGAAAGGGACTTGGAGATTTGTGGGCTTCTAGAAAGGGGCCCCCTTTTCTTGGTCCAAGGAGACCGCCACCTACCAATCTTTGACATTTCAAGGGGGAGGAAGCTTCCTTGGTCCAAGGGGGGCAGCCACCTACCCACTCCCTTCATTTGTCAAAGGGAAGATGCCCCTTGTTCCCCCTTTGTCTCCCCCTCTCCCTCCCCTTGATCCCACGCACTCCCCAGCCCCCTCCCCTTGCCAAACCTCTATTTAAACACATGTGTAGTGTCATTTCAGAAGCTAATGAAGTTTTTGTGAAAGAATTTTGAGTTAAGAGAGTGATTCTCTTTTCCCCCCATGGGTGTGATGCCCTGCCCAATCCTGTGACGGGATTGAATCTGGGCGTGTGACTCGCCCCTATATCCTCCCCATCCCCTTCATATCTGGTTCCACCAAAATTCTCAGGGAAGCTCCTTTGAGTCAGGAAGAGTTTGGCATTTGTTTCGCATCGATCGGAGCTCTGGATCGTCGGCAGCAATTCTTCTCGTGACGGCGCGCAGATCTACCCGAGCCTACTGTCCAGATCTAGAGTTTACTGATTCCAAATTTTCCCAGATCTTCTCTCATGCCCTCAGGAGCTGCCTTTTAGAGTGATTGTAGTATTTTGAGTCCTCTTCGCACTGTCGCCGATCTCGTCTCGATCCGAGATCTGTACTGATCATGGCGACAATTCTCGTGAGATCACGCGAGCTGATCTGTGCAGACCCGACTCCGCACCAGAGTCGAATTCCCGAGTCTGCCTCGCCTCATCCCGTGCAGATCTGTGCAAGCGATTTGGTCTGCGTCTTCCTCTGGACGTCACCGATGAGCTCCCACAAACAGCCCCTCGATCCGACATCGACAACCAATTTTCCCATAATTAATTGTCTTCCTGTGCAGTTCTGAGTGCACAAAACCAGAAGCTGAGTTCAATCATTGCTGTGCCCAGATATGAAAAGATCTGATTGCGCCCTTCGGAGTGGACAAACTATGTCCCATAGCCAACGTTCTCCAACAAACGGAACTCCGATCGGGCATAGGATCTTGGCGCACCGGCCTTTGCAAGTTCGCTGCGCAGGGTGACCCGCGCGGGCAGAACCTGGTCGACTTCCAATCGGCTCACCCGACCGGCTCCGACTCGCTTCCCTCGCCTCCTGCAAGTGTGGCCCATCAACCTGGGTTCCAGCAACCCCAAAAGTGATCTTTGTATCCCTTTACCTCCCTGTGTGGAGTGGGCGAATATTTCTGAAATTGTAATTTTAACGATTGTGTGTATTGGGGTTGTTTGAATTCAGCCGGGAATTCTTCCCCACGCCTAGTCGTGGAGGTACGTGCTCGTTCCTCTCTCACATTGCTGGTTTAGTATATGGTCTATTATGCTGCGTTTGTGAGATTAGGGCCGATAGCTAGTTGCAAATACCGCGATTGTGTGTGAATGAGAGCCGTTCCTTAGCTCCAGTCGAGCATCGAGCTCGGACTGCACCACCCTAGGCGACAGTGGTTCCTTAACCGCTGCGATCCCATGTTTCCCTTGCAAGGGACGATCGTCGGGCTACCTAGAGTTGCTGTTGAAAGACGTCACCACCCGAAGAATGCTACGGTGGTCAGCCGTCTGGCTTGCCTTTAGTGTGTTAGTGCTGGTCGTAATCCCAATCTTTCGTACGTCTTAGCCCGGTCGTGTCATCCGTCCCGCATCACCTCTAGCTGGTTTTCCCCTCCCGTAGGACTCTCACGGCTAGACAAAGGGGCCCACGACAACCAGCCTACAAACCATCTCTATCGGGAACTCACCCCGCCACCACCCGGTTGTCATCGGGTTATGACTAGTGGAGGCTCACTAGACACAGAGACTCTCAAACAGAAACACCAAAGTACGGACAGGCTAAACACGCACCTGTCACAAGTACCACGAAGCATAAGACAGCACACAAAACTTCCGCCCGACTCAGGACTGGCAACTAGACCTTCTCACAACGATCCTTGAGTCACAAGACTCGGGTCAGGATCGTCGCACAAAGCGGTAACACGCTGCCAATCAGCCTAGTCCCTAAGTCAAACCACGATAAAACATATGAAAGCGGCACACAACGGCCAGATCCACATCAATAATAATGAGTCATCTGCCTCTGGGCCGCACATCGGACTCATAATTCCGCATAACACAAAACATGAGGGATCACCGAAGCCCTCAAACCATATGGACACATAAATCGAGGAAATGTGATACCTCCGAGCGTCCAAAACACGTAGTCTTGATCCTCACAGGATAGACGAGACACTCACGAGGTCATGTATCAACCGCTGGTCACAACCGGGTTGACCGAAAACCATAATGACTCTCGAAGCAACACGAAACACTGCTCGGTACAATGGCACTCTCGAACACCCTATCACATGGTCACAGCCCTCATAGGACTTCCAAGACATCCACGGAATAATGGGCTAACCAAGGGGTCGAAGCCACAACCACTGGAGGCCAAACCAACGCGAAAAAACACTCTGGGCAACTGGCCGTCAACTCTCTGGCCGCTACTAAATAGCCCAGACAAATAGCGGTCTTAAACCTAGCCGCTACTTAACGAGCAAATCAAGTGGCGGTCACCTCTATAGCCGCAAATAGGGAATGGCGGTCATAGCTTGGCCACTACTCGCACCGCTACTAACAAGTTGCGGTCATCACATGGTCGTCTCTTGAAGGTGACGGTCATGGCCAGACTGCCATCTCCAAACCACCTCAAAAGCTTCTCGAAAAGCATGATAAGCCATCCTGGTGGCGGTCCTTTGCCTGACCGTCACTTCACAAGGTGGTCAGTCGCAAGGCCGCTACTAGGAACCGACTTGATCAAATAACGGTCTTCCTGTGACCATTTCCAAGAAGTGGCGGTCAGCCCTAGGGCCGCCACTACCAAATTGCGGTCGATCGCGAGACCGCAACTGGAAACCAACATAGAAACCTTTTTACGAGCCAGATAGCGGTCCTCCTTGGACCGTTTCTCCAAGTAGCGGTCTCTGGTTTGACTGCTACTTCCTACCAGTGTGAAAACCATAGGAAGGCTCAAAACTTGGTCTTTCCATGCCCCAACCATTCCTAAACGACGTGGAAACACCCATAACCACAATATCAACCTTCCACAAGCCGGAAGGGATCAAACAAACCACAAAACGGTAAGAAATGGGCAATTTTAACAAATCAACCTAAAACGAGTCATGTGGGCATCTGGCCTCATATCGGCCTCAAATCACACTCAAATGGAGTTAAACTGGTGGGAATCGAATCCCAACATGCCAGGGGTTCAAATGATATCATTTAAACTAAACGTCGTCAACTGGAATGGAGATCTTGGCTCACACCCCCGAAACATGCTTTCCCCCTTAAAGCAAGAAAACCCGCTCAAACTCACACCGTTCGGCTCCAAATCACGAGTGGAAGTAAGAAATCAGTAGGGTATCCATCCGTCTACCTCCACGGAAGATCTTGCGTGCCGAAACGGCCAAACCACGCTGAAAACTATCACACGAACTGTAAGGTTTCGCACAACACCTACGGGCGACGCAGCGGATAACAAAAATTTAATTTGCCCGATTCCGGTGTTATGGAAAGCTTAATCTGTGCTCTAATTGGTGTTTCTAATACCCTAATTACGAGTTACGTGTTTCACCTTGCGCGGAACGACGCTGTCCGCGATGCCCGATGCAGAATAACGAGCCGCACAGCTGTACGGCCTCTAGAGCAGATCCACACGGACCCTTGCGCAGCGACGGTACCTCCCCGGCATAACTTTTCCCGGCTCTAACACCTTCTGGAGAGAGAGAGAGCAAGGGGGAGAAAGGGGGGAGGCTAATCCTCTCCTTAATGCTTAATACTTGATTAGCATTAAGGGGGGGTGGAAGGAGAAGCCAAGAGTTCGAATGAACTCACGTAGATGGCAATATATAGAGTTTAGGCTTATTAGAAAAGGGCTCCAAAAGACCGAAACTGTATATATATCCTATCTCATATTATACATATGTATTAAACTCTATTTACACTCCTTTCCAAAAGGAATTAAAAAGAAATAATACATACATTTATATAATAATTATCCGTCACCCAAGAATCCATTGTGTGTGATCCTCTAGGCCCATAGTCACTCTAGTTTAAGGCCCATTAACTTCTAATTCCTAATTAGAAGTAAATTAAATGTATTATTCGCTTCTACAAGAGCCGAATAATGGTTTAAGTCATTCCGAACCTACAATCACGTTGGGTCAAGCAAATTCGCGTGATCCTAGAGGATGCCGGGTTTAAACCAGTCTGTCTGGTACCTGTAAGTCCATAGTTACCGCATCGATATAATCCCTCGCTCCTTCTATGAGTCTGGTACGATCGAGGGTACGGTATCTGTCAAACCCCATGATCGTGTCATTTGACTATGACCTCCTTAAAGTGTATGACGTCCGTTCTAAATGAACTCACACGACCCTGGCCAGGGATTTAACGGAGCGTCAATGTCATGACCCATTAACTGTCTGATATATACCCGATAGTGAGCGATCCCCTCTTGACCATTGATGATCTTCACACGTATCCTAGAGTGGTTAATGACTCTGCAACTTATGACTTATGGTTAAAGTCACTTAGCCAAGCAATTAAACCAATCCAGTCATCGTGTAAGATCCGATCAATGTCTCAGGTCAAAGGACCAACGATGCTACTGAGACCGTTGGATCTTCAGTTGACATTAGGTATAATCAACCATCTGAAGATCTAATAGCGGATCAGTTCAGTGCACATCCTCCAAGGACATACACCTACACATATGTGTTGGTGCCCCACACCAATGACCATGAGACTGGTCACTGACACATCATGTGTACTGGTTTAATAGGTAATCAAAGTCCTCGAGTGATTACCCTCCAACTAGGAACAGTTTAAGGTATGTGTACATGTAAAGTCAATCTCATATTCGAGATCCCATCTCGAGCTGACTTTACAACCACATATCTTAGGGACAACGTAAAGTAACACAATAGCATATTTACGCTCAATCACCACTTTATTAATAATGAACAAGATCGTACAACTATTGGGCCTACCCGACCCGAAATTGGCCTGTAGCACACCAACACTAACAATCTCCCACTTGAACTACAGCCAATTGCCCACAACTTTGAGGCCCATCTTATCTCGATGACGCTCAAATACAGTCTGTGTCAATGGCTTAGTCAGTGGATCTGCTATGTTGTCTTCTGACGATACACGCTCTACCATTACATCTCCACGATCAACAATCTCCCGAATAAGGTGAAAGCGCCTGAGAATATGCTTTGACCTTTGGTGAGATCTCGGTTCCTTCGCCTGGGCGATGGCCCCATTATTATCACAAAATAATGGGATGGGAGCTGATATCTTGGGAACTACGCCAAGTTCCAAGATGAATTTCTTCATCCAGACGGCTTCTCCAACTAACTGCCCCTCTATTCAACATGAATACAAATCCAGACATGGATTTGCAGTCATCTGGATCTGACTGGAAACTAGAATCTGTGTAAGCTCTAAGCTGTAGGTCCTCTCCTCCATAAAGCAGAAAAAGATCCTTAGCCCTTCACAGGTACTTAAGGATGCCCTTTACTGCCTTCCAGTGCTCTTCGCCTGGATTTGCGTGATATCTACTGACAATGCTCAAAGCATTGGCAGCATCAGGCCGTGTACATAGCATTGCATCCATGATTGACCCTATCGCCGAAGCATAGGGTACTTTATTCATGTGTGCCACCTCCTCAGAAGTTTTAGGACTCATCCCCTTGGATAGGCAAATTCCATGTCTCATGGGAATGAGACCTCTCTTGGAATTTTCCATCCTAAATCTTTTGAGGATAGTATCTATGTACATGGATTGGGATAATCCTAACATCCTTTTAGATCTATCTCGATAGATCCTTATGCCCAGCACATAGGATGCTTCTCCCAAATCCTTCATGGAGAAAGTCTTGGACAACCAAGACTTAGTTGATGTCAACATCCCTACATCATTCCCAATGAGTAAGATGTCATCAACATAAAGGACCAAGAAGGTCACTGAGCTCCCACTGACCTTCTTGTAAACACATGGTTCATCTTCATTCCGAATGAAGTTGAAAGATTTGACAGCCTCGTCAAATCTTAAGTTCCAGCTTCTAGATGCCTGCTTTAATCCATAAATTGACCTTTGAAGTTTGCATACCTTATTAGGATGTAGCTTGGAAGTGAATCCTTCAGGCTGTACCATGTACACCTCTTCTGACAGGTTTCCATTAAGAAAAGTTGTCTTCACATCCATTTGCCAAATCTCATAATCCAGGTATGCAGCAATGGCAATGAGGATTCTGATTGACTTAACCATGGCTACCGGCGAAAATGCCTCGTCATAGTCAATGCCTTCCCTTTGACGATATCCTTTTGCCACTAGTCTAGCCTTGTATGTGTCAACCTGTCCATCTGCACCGATTTTTCTTTTGAAAATCCATTTGCAGCCGATAGGGACCTTCCCTTCGGGTACATCAACTAAGTTCCAAACTTTGTTGGTATACATGGACTGGATCTCTGAATCCATAGCCTGTTGCCATTTCTCGGAGTCTACACTACGGATCTCCTCCTGGTACGACTGAGGATCATCATCCTCATCGATACATACCTTAGAGGACCCCTCTGAGACATGTCCAACATATCTCTCAGGTTCTCTCGGTAGTCTACCAGATCTCTGTAGTGTCAGTGTTTCACCTTGAATAGGATCAACCGATACAGTCTCATCCAATGAGTTTGTGTCTATGGGTTGTGGTTCTTGGACCTCGTCCAATTCTATGTGGCTCCCACTATTTTTCTGGAGTAGATATTCTCTTTCCAGAAATACAGCTCTCTTGGCCACTAAGATCCTTTGCTCAGAAGGGTGATAGAAATAATATCCAAACGTCTCCTTTGGATATCTCACAAACCTACACTTATCGGTCCTCGACTCAAGCTTATCACTCTCGTTCTTCTTTACATGAGCAGGACACCCCCAAATTTTAATGTGATTAAAATTTGGTTTCCTGCCCTTCCATATCTCATATGGTATAGAAGGAACAGATTTACTTGAGATCCTATTCAATAAATAAGCTGCAGTCTCTAACGCATAGCCCCAGAGAGACAAGGGTAGTCCTGACATAGACATCATGGATCGGACCATGTCTAACAAGGTCCTGTTTCTCCTTTCGGATACACCATTATGCTGTGGTGTATACGGTGGAGTCCACTGAGAAACTATTCCATAGTCTTTAAGATAAGAAGTGAATTCATGACTTAAGTATTCACCTCCTCGATTCGATCGAAGAGCCTTAATACTTTTGCCAGTCTGTTTCTCTACTTCATTCTTGTATTCCTTAAACTTCTCAAAGGCTTGTGACTTATGTCTCATTAAATACACATAGCCATATCTAGAGAAGTCATCAATAAAAGAAATGAAATAGAGATAACCTCCTTTTGCTTCTATGGACATGGGTCCACACACATCCGAGTGTATGAGCTCGAGAAGGTCAACAGCCCTCTCTCTATGTCCACCAAAGGGAGCCTTAGTCATTTTCCCCATGAGACACGACTCACAAGTATCAAATGGCTTGTATTCGAACGAATTCAAATACCCATTTGAGTGTAAGTGAGAGACTCTTTTCTCACCTACATGACCAAGTCTGCAATGCCATAGATATGCAGAATTCACTTCATCATCATTGGAAATTTGCATAACATTAGAACGTGTATCTAATACATAAAGACCATTGACTAATGAACCATTGGCTATAACCAAACCATTATTCATTATAGAGCACCCAGTGCTATTAAAAGCCAATGTATATCCAATGTTATACAAGCCAGGGATTGGAATAATGTTCTTAATAATATTAGGAACATAATAACAATCATTCAGCTCTAGAATGACTCTTGAAGGTAAACTGAGGCGTGCAGTCCCGACAGCTTTGGCAGAAACCAAAGCTCCATTGCCCATCCTCAATTCAATCTCCTTTTTGCCCAATCGCCTTCTATTTGTCAGCACCTGCACAGAATTACAGATATGAGATGCACATCCAGTATCCAATACCCATGATGTGGATTCCATATATGACAAATTAAGGTCTATGACAAAAATACCTTCATTTAGAATTGCCTTGCAATTCCTTTTCCAATGCCTAGTTTCCCCGCATCGAAAACATTTGTCTTCCTTTTTATTCTTCTTGCCCTTCCCTTTGTCAACCTTGGCGAGCTGCTTACCCGTGGCCTTTTTCTTTCCCTTCCTTTTGTTACTCGTGGTGGATATTTGAGAGGCCTTCCTTTTCTTGTTGGCCCGGCCAACAATCATTACAGACGAAGATGGTTTATCTTTCTGCATGGTTCCTTCAGCACTCTTTAACATATTGAGCAGCTCTGGGAGAGTTGCTTCAATCCTGTTCATGTTAAAGTTCATGATGAAGGAAGAAAAGGAATCGGGCAATGACTGGAGTATAAGATCAATGCACAGTTCAAGATCCAACTTGAACCCCAGTGCATTGAGTCTCTCTATCTACTCCATCATTTTCAGTACAAGAGCCTGTACTGAAGAACCCTCAGACATCCGTGTCCTGAAAAGCCTTTTGGAGATGTCATACCTCTCAATCCTACCCTGCTCCCCGAAGAGCTGGCGTAGATTGAGAAGTATACTTCTACAATCAGTCTTTTCAAATTGCCTCTGTAGCTCGGGAGCCATAGAGGCCAACATGTAACATTGGGCAAGGGAGGAGTCCTCATACCATTTGGCATAAGTCAGTAACTCACCCTCGTCGGCATCAGGAGCTGGCTCAGAATGAACCGTGTCCAACACGTACGCAATCTTTTCGGCGGTAAGGACTATGCGTAGATTACGCAACCAATCCGAGTAGTTCGGTCTAGTTAATCTATTTGCATCCAAGATGTCGCGGAGGGGGTTAGACGATGACATTATAATCTGGATAAGAAATAAAAGACAACTTAGCATGTGTTCAAATTCTAACTTAGATGTGGTTTCTTATCTTAGTTAGTCCCACTATTTTTCAATCGAACTATATAACCCTCAGTATATAGAACGGGAGATCAACGAGATCAACCTAGTGGGTCGGAATCCCAACGAGACTGATGTACGACCTTGTGGAAAGCACAACAAGCCATACACCATCTCAAGGGCAGTCAACAAGCACTTGCATCTAATGCAATATCCGATATTCGGCCCCCGAGAAATCATCCCCTTGTGGAAAGCACAACAAAGGATATTCTCGGTTAGATCTAACCATCATTACTTCATAGCAATGAGTTCATGACCCGACCCTTGTGGAAAGCACAACAAGGTTGAGTTCAATTTCTCACCCCATTGAGGCCGAGCCTTGGAGTTTAATCCCGCCCCCAAACTCATGGACCTTGTGGAAAGCACAACAAATCCATGAAATGAAGACGTTCATTCACTCCATAATGATGGAAGGCCACGACGACTCCTAGAGCCACGCTTACCAGATCTAAAATTTAAACGCGAGGGAATTTAATTTTATCTTGATCTCACCCTAGGTGGTAATATAAATATATCCAATATATTTACTGTACCTAATAGTTTGCACAAAATAAATGCATCCATAGCAAAAATAAACGCAAGTGATCATGGACTTTAACCCTAATGTAACTAAGACATCCGGCCCGCTTCCGAAGCAGCTGGATCGTCCTCGTCGGGTGTGCTCCGCGCTTTCAATATCCGATGCTGCATTAATTACAAATTTTACACGGCACGCAGGCCGAAAAAATTAAATTACATGTGACTCAAATTCCAGCAGCCCTTAGGGCGAGTACAACAATGGAGGAAGATAGAAGTACATTGGAATTTTAACAGAGAGAGAGAAAGGAGGTTCGTAGACCCCAATTAATTACATTAATCCAAGTCCATGATCACTTGCCAACCCATTCAAATAAAATCAATCAAGGGTTATTTTCTGAAAATAATCCTTACTTTTGAATTTAAAAATGGGATGTGCAAACAAAAACATGCTAGCTTTATTTAATTTTAAAAATCAAAGCATGATTAACTAAAATTAAACACACAAGCAGGCCAATACAAGGTAATTAAAATAGAGCACGTAAAGAACCATCATTTTCTACCGGGGCATCTAATTGAGATAATTAATTAAATTTAAATTTAAATTTAATTATTCAATAATTAAATTTAAATTTAAAATTTAAACATGCCAATAATTTAAATTTAAATTCAAACTAATTATCCAATAATTTTTGTTTGAAAATAAATTTAAAATAATGCAATTATACTCAATTAGTAATTTTCTAAAATTAAAAATTTGAATTTAATAATTATCTAATAATTAAAATTCAAATAATTGAATTTTTCACATTTAACTTCAATAATATTCAAAATTTAAAATTTCTAATTATCTAATAATTAAAAATTCAAAAATTAAAATTTACTGAAGGAACTTCAATTATTACCATTTTATCTTAAGGTAAATAGTAATTATCTCACCTCATTAAATTCAAATCGGTAAATAAAATTTAACATTTGATATTTACTTTTGAGATAACACTATTTAACCTACTAGATAAAGTCCGGTTTAATTTAATGTGTATTTTCATATATATATCTAATATATATATTAATATACTTGAGCACATTAAATTAAAGAGGGTAAAACCAACTTTTTTCCAAAAAAAAATAATTTTTTTTTAATTCCAGCGGATCAACCCCGCGCACGCGGGCGGCGACTGCTCGCTGCGGGCGCTGACCGCCCGCTGCGGGCGCCTGCAACGCGGGCGACCAGCGTTGCGGGCGCCGCCTGCGGGCGCCCACCACGCGGACGCCCCGCGTGGGGGGCGCCCGCCCACACGGGTGCGCCCGCCGGCGCACTGCGCCCAGCGGGAACCAAAAAAAAAATTTAATTTTTTTTTTTAAAAAAAAATTTGCTGTTTGGATGCCCAGCATCCAGAAAGAACCGAGATGTCTAAATCTCTTTCCACAAATCATAATTGAAGATTTAATGCCCCTAACACACGGTTCTTAACGGCGATAAAAATACCGACCAGAGTGCGAACCTGGCTCTGATACCACTGTAAGGTTTCGCGCAGCACCTACGGGCGACGCAGCTGATAACAAAAATTTAATTTGCCCGATTCCGGTGTTATGGAAAGCTTAATATGTGCTCTAATCGGTGTTTCTAATACCCTAATTACGGGTTGCGTGTTTCACCTTGCGCGGAACGACGCTGTCCGCGATGCCCGATGCAGAATAACGAGCAGCACAGCTGTACGGCCTCTAGAGCAGACCCACACGGACCCTTGCGCAGCGACGGTACCTCCCCGGCACAACTTTCCCCGGCTCTAACACCTTCTGGAGAGAGAGAGAGTGCAAGGGGGAGAAATGGGGGAGGCTAATCCTCTCCTTAATGCTTAATGCTTGATTAGCATTAAGGGGGGGTTGGAAGGAGAAGCCAAGAGTTCGAATGAACTCACGTAGATGGCTATATATAGAGTTTAGGCTTATTAGAAAAGGGCTCCAAAAGACCGAAACTGTATATATATCTTATCTCATATTATATATATGTATTAAACTCCATTTACACTCCTTTCCAAAAGGAATTAAAAGGAAATAATACATACATTTGTATAATAATTATCCGTCACCCAAGAATCCATTGTGTGTGATCCTCTAGGCCCATAGTCACTCTAGTTTAAGGCCCATTAACTTCTAATTCCTAATTAGAAGTAAATTAAACGTATTATTCGCTTCTACAAGAGCCGAATAATGGTTTAATTCATTCCGAACCTACAATCACGTTGGGTCAAGCAAATCCGCGTGATCCTAGAGGACGCCGGGTTTAAACCAGCCTGTCTGGTACCTGTAAGTCCACAGTTACCGCATCGATATAATCCCTCGCTCCTTCTATGAGTCTGGTACGATCGAGGGTACGGTATCTGTCAAACCCCATGATCGTGCCATTTGACTATGACCTCCTTAAAGTGTATGACGTCCGTTCTAAACGAACTCACACGACCCTGGCCAGGGATTTAACGGAGCGTCAATGTCATGACCCATTAACTGTCTGATATATACCCGACAGTGAGTGATCCCCTCTTGACCATTGATGATCTTCACACGTATCCTGGAGTGGTTAATGACTCGGCAACTCATGACTTATGGTTAAAGTCACTTAGCCAAGCAATTAAACCAATCCAGTCATCATGTAAGATCCGATCAATGTCTCAGGTCAAAGGACCAACGATGCTACTGAGACCGTTGGATCTTCAGTTGACATTAGGTATAATCAACCATCTGAAGATCCAATAGCGGATCAGTTCAGTGCACATCCTCCAAGGACATACACCTACACATATGTGTTGGTGCCCCGCACCAATGACCATGAGACTGGTCATTGACACATCATGTGTACTGGTTTAATAGGTAATCAAAGTCTCCGAGTGATTACCCTCCAACCAGGAACAGTTTAAGGTATGTGTACATGTAAAGTCAATCTCATGTTCGAGATCCCATCTCGAGCTGACTTTACAACCACATATCCTAGGGACAACGTAAAGTAACACAATCGCATATTTACGCTCAATCACCACTTTATTAATAATGAACAAGATCGTACAACTATTGGGCCTACCCGACCCGAAATTGGCCTGTAGCACACCAACACTAACACGAACAACCCACGCCAGCTTCGAATCCACGCTCGGGATCGCACCACGCTCCGATCCTCGCACCGTCACGCTTCAGGTCAGCTCCACGCTGTCACCACCTCATCCAACTCCGCCACAGTCATACGCCCCGGGGGAGAGGAGAGAGAACGGAGGGAGAGAATGAGAGAACGTGAGAAGAGAGAAGAGAGAGGGTGAGGGTTAAAAAGAAAATAAATTAGAAATATTTGTGAAATCTAATTTTTGGCCCAAAATTCTGTAAACTCAGAAAAATACGAAAAAATAGTCTTCGTAATCCTCGGAAAGAGCATAATGCACCCGTAGCGTCCCGGAGTTTCAAAACTCAATGGTTCACTCTCCACAGGATTCCGCAAGTTATACAAGGGAAAAACCCGAGTGGATCATAAAACACAATTAGGGACCCATGAAAGCGCTCTGAAAGCTCTACGATTCCGATCCGAAGAATCCAAGGTATTAAAGCCTCCCCTCCTTTAAGAAATTTCATCTTCGAAATTTAAGGAGCTAACAAGGGAAAAGGGAAGAACAACCCAAATAGTTGGCTACACTCTCCAAGTACTAGCCAAACCTCGAACATACAAAACACAATAACACAATTCTCGAAAAACATAATTCTGAGGAACACTATCATACAACAATCACAGGCACACGCTCCGAATCTTAAAGCACATCGATCCACAGAACGAGCATGTCACACAAAGGAACACAAGTCTGGCACCACCGAAACATGGCATCATCGCTATCGTTTGACAAAAGAAGGAGACACGACCCATGCCATGAAACAACCTCCGATAAAATTCACACTCGGCAAACACACAAGCATCAGCTCTTACGAGAAAGACAAATATATCAGCTGACTGCTCCAACCATCGGCTTCCGCGCCATGAACAATGATCGAAACTGGCACGCAAAATGCGAATGACAGCACTGGACCACAAATAAAATCGAGTCAATCCTCACTCAGACATTATATCTCATTCGAGTTGCATGCCAACTCTACCACGACAAGAGAGTACAGTAAAACTAACCGACAAGACCTCGGCCCACGTAAATCTAAAATCAGACTCACAGGGAACTCCTCCCAAGCTAACAGCAACCGACAACCATCATACAACCTCAAACAACACCTGCAGATCCCAGCTCCGTTCTCAACACAGAACCACGGGACACGATGCAAGTTGGGTCACATCAAGGCAAAATTACAGCTGAACACACGGCTGAAATGTACTAGCCGCTCGTAGCTTACCAACAAGGACCCACAACAACATCTCGAAAAATACATTTCTAGGACCACGATCCGTCCCGAGAGCACAACTTCCAAAAAATGCAGAAGAAGAAAAGGGTACTCGACCAGCATATATGCTGACAGATTCCCCAATTCTCGAACCTACCAGTGCCAACAACCATAATGCCTCAAGCAACGGCACGGCAACCAATAGCATCAAGGCACACATAGCCAAGACAATATTACACCGAGAAACAATCCTCTCGGCCAGTCAGAATCTTCTTGTTGTGTCCCTGTGGTTTTGAAGTTTTGATGATGACAAATATTATGACTCATTTATATATATATATCCTTGATGATATAATCTTGATGCATTTATAGCAGTATGAAAATCTGTTAGAAAAAGTTTTGAGAATGACTCAGTGTACTGACTATTCAAAAAGGTGACAAAAAGTCAACGCCAGAGTCAATGCTACTGACTGTTCAAAAAGGTGACAAAAGGTCAACGTCAATTAGCCATTGCATTGAAGCATACAGGTTAGTGTATATATCCTCTATCTTATCAGGTAAGGTCAATGCACATTTCAATTTGAAGTATGAAGGTCGGTGCACATTGTCATTGTTACAGACTAAGGTCAGTGCACATGTCTGTCGCTGCATAAAGAGTCGGTGCACATGCATAATATCTCTTCATATAGGTCGGTGCATACGCATTAGTCAGGTCTGTGCACATTCAAGTCTTATGCATGTAGATCTGTGCACATTTTGCTAGTACAGAGCAAAGTTTGTGCACATCTACGTCATTGCACAGATAAGGGTCAGTGCACATTTTGCTTGCACAAAACAAAGTCTGTGCACATCTGCCTTGTATAGTAACTAAGGTTGATGCACATCTGCCTTGGTCTGTCATAAGGTCGGTGCACCTTTTGCAGACATCACATAAGGTCTGTGCACATATGACTGTCAAGTCAGTGCACGTTCTTGTTTATGCATACATGAGGTTTAGTGTACACCACTATTCATTCATGAAGGTCATTGCACATTTTGAGTGTCAGCATATAAGGTCTGACCACATCCTGTTGATTGTATACAAGGTCGGAGCACATCTCTATAGAAGTGCATAAAAGGTCGGTACAGAACCTGTAGTGCGCATATGAGGTATGTGCACAAAAGATACAAGGTCTGCGCACACATTGTCTTATGCATGTAAGAAGTCAGTGCATATTTTGCCTTGCGCATGTAAGAGGTCGATGCATGTTTTGCATCTTGCATAACTAACGTCGGTGCATATTTGCCTTGTGCATGAAGCAGGTCGGTGCATGTGTTTACTTCTTATTAACATTGGTCGATGCACATATGCTAGCAATAGCATGTAAGGTCTGAGCACATTTCTTCAAATCTGAGCATGTGTGTGTTTTAGGTCTGAGCATATGCACAATTGCACCACATGGTCTGTACATGTTTTGCATATAGAATAATAAGGTCTATGCACATGCAAGGCCCATGTATATAACTAGGTATGTGCATATTGCACTATCTACGCTTATATAGAAGTACATGCATATTCAAGTTTTAGCTTGCCTAGGGTCTGTGCACATCTGATTCTCAGGTCTATGCATATGCAATATTAGAGTCTATGCATGTTTGCATATGAAGTCTTATAAGTCTGTGCATGTGTTGCAATTAGCTTTATAAGTATGTGCATATCTCACACTTAACTAAAATTCATTCATGTGCAGTGACCTTCATATTATTAAGTCTATGCACATTAACATTCACTCATAATCACAATGTGTTTGATGAATTGTCTTCTATCTTGTTGACAGGAATTAAGTATGAAGAGTCTTAAGCAACCAAGATCGAACACCTCAGTGGCATAAGGGGAAACTTCATCTCCTGCTCGTGGAACTTAAGAGAGGCACGTGATCTAAGACTCGAGCGATGGGCACGTGAACCCAGGAAGCTCATGATTGGGCACGTGATCCAAGGCTAGTCTCTAGTGGAAATTCACCCACGTGGACATCACTTTTTCAGCATCAAACACGTGGATTCCTAGCAGCGCTCTCCAGTCAAAATTTTTGGGTGGGAAAACGTGTTTCCCACGCGCCCTTTTCTCCCGAGGCTATATAAAGGGGCCATATCTCTCAGATTAAGATATACAAGGAGGATTGAGGCAGAGAGAGGATTTTCTAGGCAGAAGAGAGTTGAGCGTTGAAAGCTGAGAGCAGAAAGAAGAAGAGCATGCGGTGAAGGCAAAGAAAAAAAAGCAGAGTACCGTATTTATAAGAGAGAAAAGTGAGATAGTAAGAGAAAGAGAAGAAGAATAAGAAGAGGGAGATCGTGAGATCATGAGAAGAGATTAAGATAAAGTGAGATTTAGAGAAGAGATTGAAGATCCTGAAGATCTACCCTACTGGTCCTTGGATTAGATCCAAGCCAGTCTACTCCTGCGAGAGCTACAGTTTATATGTGCTTTCATTTCCAGCTTTCCGTTGCTGTGTCTTGTTTTCACTTTCCTTTTTAAACATCAAGTTGTGAGTCAGTAGAGCAAACTGTGATGCTCAGCAGGCGAGGTGGATACCTCGGACAGCAAGCTGTGATGCTCAGCGGGACAGCAAGCTGTGATACTCAGCGAATGTATGCAAGCTATGATGCTCAGCGGTTCAAGCTGTGTGACAGTAGTAAGCGACACCCAGGTCTGAGTGTGGGGTGGATGTATGTGAAAACCGAACCACCTAAAAATCCTCGAGCCTCGTGTGATTGCTATGTTTTTATTCTGCTATTGATTCACGATAGATGCTTGATTAGGTTCACATTATTTGCTGTTCTACAGTTAGCATTTGATATCATCTGATTAGTTTAGATTACATTGAATTGACTATGTAGTTCAGTCATTTATGATTTGATCCCTGCTGAGTGGTTCAGTAAGCTTGCTGGATTCAAGTGGTTGAGTGAGATTCACATAAGAACAATTGTCTAAGTGTTTGAGTGTTGGTCTTAATAGAATACTAGCTTAATTGAGCCTGTGAGTTTCTTTAATTCCGTAATTTTATTGTTACAGTTTTAATTGGGCAAAATTTTAAAGGGGAGATTCATTCACCCCCCTCTGAATCTTGTTTGCACAATCTTATAGATTTAACAATTGGTATCAGAGCGGGTCTCTGATTGTCCAAATCCAACGATCTGCAGAGGATCCTATTTTTGGTGCATTGCTCGTCCATTGTTACTCTCAGTATATCGCTTAAATCTGCTTAACTATTTTTCAATGACTCTTCTGTTGGTCTTCGATGGTTCTAATTTTAGTTCTTGGCTAGGAGGCCTATGCACTTACATGAACTCCATTGATTCCAATTTATGGAGTCTTGTATCCAACGGGCCACATAAAGTGCCTCAGAATCAGACCGAAAGGCCTCATGAGGACAAAGTAAAGGAAAGTGTGAACACTATAGTTCTTAATATTCTGAAAGCTGCAATTGATTCTGATTTATTTCCATTTGCTTTCAGGTGCACATCAGGAAAGGAAATCCTGGATGAGGTGATTGCTATTCATGAGAAAAAGGAAGAAGAATGCCTCATGGCTAAAGGTCGTGATCATAGTAGTGATCAGGAAGAGGACGATGAAAAGGTAAATCCATTCAACAATTTCTCTTTAGATGATTGGCAGGAAGCATATGATGACTTGTTAGAAGAATATGAAAAATTAAGAAAACAACATAAAAAGTTGAAAAAGAAAATTGATCAGAACAGTACAAACTCATCTTGTGAAAATTGTTTGAAAGTAAAACAATCGTATGATGTCTGTCTGTCTGATATCCATATGTATAAGAAACAAATTGGCTTCTTGAAAAATGAAAATCAAGGATTTGTTGATAAAATTTCTGGACTGGAAGAAAAACTGAGTTCAAGAAATGATGATCATACCCTAATAAATGAATTCGTTCAGAATGAAAAGTTAATTGATGAAATGGTAAAATTGAAGGAGCTTAATACTGTTATGGCTGATAGATTGCTTGAGTTTGAAAAAGATAAATCTATAACTCTATCTTTGGAAAATGAAATTAAAATGCTAAAAGAAAAACTGACTACTTATGAAAAGGAGAAAGCTAATTCAGAAAGTCTTGTTGTTTCCTTAGAAAATGAAATCACATAATTGAAAAAGGCTTCATCTAAATCTGCTAAGGATAAAGGCAAAATGAAAATGCCTCTGAAACATGAAGTGAGTGATCAAAGTAAGGGGACTGACAACATTTCTGTAATTAAAAAGGTCATGAAAAACAGGCTTTATACCACTTTCGTTAGAAGTTTAGAAGTGGCTGGAACCTCAAGTCAATCCTCGAAACAATTTGCTGCTTAGAAAATTCAAAAACTGAATAAAAATGTGAAAATGAAAACATTGAAAAAGAATAACAAATTGCATGCAAACAAGTCTAAGGCTAAGAAATTCTCAGCTATTCAAAGAAAGAATATTGAGTGCTTTTATTGTGGGAATTCTGGCCATGTCATGAATGACTGTTTGATAATGAAGACGGATGATTTGAATGTTGGTAGAATTCATGCTAGGAATTCTCATGTTAAGAAATCCTCCTCTGTTCAGAACAAAAAGCTTTAATGTTTTTACTGTCATAGAATTGGTCATATTATGCATGAATGTAGACTGATGAAGCAAGATGATCTAAATGCTAAGAAGTCTCATGCTAGAAATCATGCATATTTAAATAAGAAAATTCACTATTCTCATTGTGGAAAATTTGGCCACATTACTGCACACTGTTGGCAGGGACAGGGAAGGAAATTTAATTCTAAAGTTATTGAATTTCATGCAAACAGAAATGTTTTTGGTAGAAATAAATTTGATTTTAACAGAAAATCTCTTGTGTGCTTTGAATGTGGGAAACCTGGCCACCGACCCTCTAAATGCTGGTTTGCTAAGAGTAAAAGTAAAATTCATTATCATGAGAACCAGCATGTTATTGGTAGTAATGAATCTGCCTTAATAAACCAGCATGTTGTGTGCTTCAACTGTGGAAAGCCAAGCCACAGGGTTGCTGAATGTTGGCTGGCTGATAATAAGAAACAAACTCATCATGCTAAGAATAGAAACGTCCATGCTCATGTTAATGTACGCAATAAGAACAAAAATTCTGCTGTTTCATGTCATTATTGTGGACGATATGGGCACTCTATGGACAACTATTCTTTGATGATAAGTGATGATCTGAAGGCTCAGAAAATGTGGAAAGCACCCTCTAGAGGTGCCACTGACAGTTTAGGACCCAAGAATTCTTGGGTACCAAAATCTATAAAATAAGGAACTGGTTTGCAGGTGTGCCTTAGGACTGAGAAATAAAAAAGGGTAAATAAACCAAGGCACCCTAGTATGGAAAACCCCATTTCTGCACTTTTCAGGTAACATTCTTGCATTCTTCAAGTTAGTTCATTCGAATTCTTCAGAAATTTTGTTTGCTGCATATCATACTTAATCTGTTAATGAAAATCTCATGCATACATGTTCACCTTTGCATATGCTTAGCATATTGTCATCTTAGGATGCACATAGGACTGCTTTTACATTGCATTGTTTTGCATGACCATTATGGTATATCAAATGGTAAGCTACTAAATGGCATATGAAATCTGTCTAGAGGTTCTTACTATGTGTGAGGTGATCTTTTGACCAAGTCCTCTGCTTGGTACCATGGGTCATATTGAACATAGGGTAGTCTAAGATATAATTCATTGAACTCCCTTACATAATATTTATTGCATATGTTGCACTTAAAATTCAGTCATTCAGTACATAAAGTCAGGGGTATTTGTTGAAGAAAATATTGTATTTCATGATTATCTGGTCAGACTAAGTCCCCTACATGGTCTTCATGTCACACATGATTGGTTAATGCATTTAATTATGGGAAGTTAATGCATTTGCATACATTTAGTTAACTGCATATCATCCATATTGAAAATTTCAAAGAGATTGTTTCAGTGCATGCATTCAGGGGGGGCATAAGAAAAAGAGTCGACACCTTCATTGATGTACGTCTGATCATGTTTCAGTCTTGATTGGTGAACTAAAGTCCTCACTATCTCATATCTTCAATTTGTGACTGACTCTATGGAACCATCTGCTCTTGCTTTCTTGACTATCATTGTCATACCTCTGAGGTTGTATGTTTCTAATCAATGATGGTCATTTGCTTGGAACTCTTGTCATATTCTGAAACTTATCTGAAAACACTGCTTATCTACTAAACATTGAATGTTTGCAAGATCAGGTTTCATGTCTGAACTTCAAGTCTCTTGCGCTTTGTGCATACTCATGTTTAAATTGACTGTTCCTTAAACATCCTTTCATCTACTTGAAATTTAGGAAGACTTCAATCCATGTACCCTTTTCAAAAATTCTGAAATCATCAGAAAAGAAGAATCTTCTATTGTACTGGTTTAAGATTGGCTGATGAATCAAATTGGTTTAAGTCTAATGTATTCATCAATTCATCAAATTTGAATATGAAATACTTAAAAATATCTGAATCACTCTTTTAATAAATCTTAACCAACTGCCTCATGTAATTTCAAGCTAGACTTTCTGAAATCTGAAAATTTGAAATCTATGGCTTGTTTTGGTTGAAATACATGTAGTAAGTATTGTCCTTAAACAATTGAGTATTCTGAGAAATGTCTAAAAAAATTGAAATTGAGTCAAAAGAAAATTAGGGTCAGAGCAATGACTTTGGCACCGAGAAACCTATCCAAAGGATTGTGTCATGAAGTGCCTTAGTTAACTCTGCTGAAAAATCTGTGAAAATTATGTGAAAGTTGTGACAGAGCAATGGCATGATTGTGTGGAGTAACTTGGGATTCTTGCCTCTAACCAAGGTGTCTCCTCACGTAAAAAGACACTTTTATTGTTATCTCTGTTCTCTTATAGAAAAGTAATACGGTTATCACACTGAGTAACTAGGTCACTTCACCTAAGACGTGTTGTGCCTCACGAAAAAAGGTGTTGATTTAACCAAAATTACTCATTGAAAAATAAGTTGATGAACAAAAGAAAAAATCTGATAAATCAGTTTATTAGGAAATTTCTGTCATCAAGGATATGTTCAGATGGAAGGAGGTTGAGTGCTTAATCTCAATATTACTTTGTGTAACTCCTAAAAGAGTCATTGACATTGAATGATTAAGATGGAAGGAGGTTAAACAAGAATGTTATATGAGTGATTGGTTCATTTTTATTAAAATTTGATTTCATATATGAGTACTAAATTTTATTGACAAACTTTGTATACATCATGTTTAAACCATGTTGGTAAATTAAGACTCATTCATAAGCCCTTATAATAGAAGGGTCTGAAAACATAACTTGGATTTTTGAAATTGGTATCTCATTAAAAATTCTTTTGCAATATCTAATGTCAGCTCACTGTTCTTGCTACAATTTGGTATCAATCTGACTAGACTGTCAGCATGACCTGAACCCATTTTTGACTGCACATGTGACCTACTTCAACTGACTGAAAAATCTGAATGTCCAACAATTGGTATGAATCTGACTAGATTGTCCAATCTAATTTTCTGAATGTCTACTTCAATTTGAAATGTCCCTGTGGTTCACTGATCATTTGTTGCATTCCACTCCTTCTGCTCTGTGAAAGGGGAGAATATTTGTTCAGGGGGAGTATAGTTGATAGTGAATCATTGTGAGAAGGGGGAGATCTTTTTGTCAGCATCTTTTTGTAAAAAGGGGGGAAATTTGTGTCACATCTTCCTATCAAACGTTTCATGTTCCTTCCTTTTTGATGTTGTCAAAGGGGGAGAATCTTGTGTGAGTCATTTGTCTTTGTCAGATGCTGCTTTCTGACAGAGCTTTTCTATGTTGCATGCTCATGCATCATTTCATACTGGCTTGATCATCATGTTGAATTTGTAGCAATGACTCATAATATTGCCATCATCAAAAAGGGGGAAATTGTTGTCCATGTGGTTTTGAGGTTTTGATGATGGCAAATATTATGACTCATATATATATATATATATATATATATATATCTTTGATGATATAATCTTGATGCATTTATAGCAGTATAAAAATCTGTTAGAACAGGTTTTGAGAATGACTCAGTGTATTGACTGTTCAAAAAGGTGACAAAAAGTCAACGCTAGAGTCAACGCTATTGACTATTCAAAAAGGTGACAAAAGGTCAACGTCAGTTAGCCATTGCATTGAAGCATACAGGTCAGTGTATATATCCTCTGTCTTATCAGGTAAGGTCAATGCACATTTCAGTTTGAAGTATGAAGGTCGGTGCACTTTGTCATTGTTACAGACTAAGGTTAGTGCACATGTCCGTCGCTGCATAAAGAGTCGGTGCACATGCATAATATCTCTTCATATAGGTCGGTGCATACGCATTAGTTAGGTATGTGCACATTCAGGTCTTATGCATGTAGGTCTGTGCACATTTTGCTAGCACAGAGCAAAGTCTGTGCACATCTGCGTCATTGCACAGATAAGAGTTGGTGCACATTTTGCTTGCACAAAACAAAGTCTGTGCACATCTGCCTTGTACAGTAACTAAGGTCGATGCACATCTGCCTTGGTCTGTCATAAGGTCGGTGCACCTTTTGCAGACATCACATAAGGTCTGTGCACATATGACTGTCAGGTCAGTGCACGTTCTTGTTTATGCATACATGAAGGCTAGTGCACACCACTATTCATTCATGAAGGTCAGTGCACATTTTAAGTGTCAGCATGTAAGGTCTGACCACATCCTGTTGATTGTATACAAGGTCGGAGCACATCTCTATAGAAGTGCATATAAGGTCGGTACATAACCTATAGTGCGCATATGAGGTTTGTGCACAAAAGATACAAGGTCTCCGCACACATTGTCTTACGCATGTAAGAAGTCAGTGCATATTTTGCCTTGTGCATGTAAGAGGTTGATGCATGTTTTGCATCTTGCATAACTAACGTCAGTGCATATTTGCCTTGTGCATAAAGCATGTTGGTGCATGTGTTTACTTCTTATGAACATATGTCGGTGCACATATGCTAGCAATAGCATGTAAGGTCTGAGCACATTTCTTCAAATCTGAGCATGTGTGTGTTTCAGGTCTGAGCATATGCACAATTGCACCACATGGTCTGTGCATGTTTTGCATATAGAATAATAAGGTCTATGCACATGCAAGGCCCATGTATAGAACTAGGTCTGTGCATATTGCACTGTCTACACTTATATAGAAGTACATGCATATTCAAGTTTTAGCTTGCCTAGGGTCTATGCACATCTGATTCTCAGGTCTATGCATATGCAATATTAGAGTCTATGCATGTTTGCATATGAAGTCTTATAAGTCTGTGCATGTGTTGCAATTAGCTTTATAAGTATGTGCATATGTCACACTTAACTAAAATTCATTCATGTACAGTGACCTTCATATTATTAAGTCTATGCACATTAACATTCACTCATGATCACAATGTGTTTGATGAATTGTCTTCTATCTTGCTGACAGGAATTAAGTATGAAGAGTCTTAAGCAACCAAGATCGAACACCTGAGTGGCATAAGGGGAAACTTCATCTCCTGCTCGTGGAACTTAAGAGAGGAACGTGATCTAAGACTCGAGCGATGGGCACGTGAACCCAGGAAGCTCATGATTGGGCACATGATCCAAGGCTAGTCTCTAGTGAAAATTTTGCCACGTGGACAGCACTTTTCAGCATCCGACACGTGGAGTCCTAGCAGTGCTCTCCAGTCAAAATTTCTGGGCGAGAAAACGTGTTTCCCACGCGCCCTTTTCTCCCGAGGCTATATAAAGGGGCCAGATCTCTCAGATCAAGATATACATGGAGGATTGAAGCAGAGAGAGGATTTTCGAGGCAGAAGAGAGTTGAGTGCTAAAAGTTGAGAGCAGAAAGAAGAAGAGCCTATGGTGAAGGTAAAGAAGAAAAAGTAGAGTACCGTATTTCTGAGAGAGAAAAGTGAGATAGTAAGAGAAAGAGAAGAAGAAGAAGAAGAGGGAGATCGTGAGATCGAGAGAAGAGATTAATAGAAAGTGAGATCGAGAGAAGAGATTGAAGATCCTAAAGATATGCCCTACTGGCCCTTGGATCAGATCCAAGCCAGTCTGCTCCTGCGAGAGCTACAGTTTATATGCACTTTCATTTCCAGCTTTCTGTTGTTGTGTCTTGTTTTCACTTTCCTTTTTAAACATCAAGCTGTGAGTCAGCAGAGCAAGCTGTGATGCTCAACAGGCGAGGTGGATATCTCGGACAGCAAGCTGTGATGCTCAGCGGGATAGCAAGCTGTGATGCTCAGCGGATAGCAAGCTATGATGCTCAGCGGATGTAAGCAAGATATGATGCTCAGCGGTTTAAGCTGTGTGACAGCAGTAAGCCACACTCAGGTCTGAGTATGGGGTGGATGTAGGTGAAAACTGAACCACCTAAAATCCTCGAGCCTCGTGTGATTGCTGTGTTTTCATTCTGCTATTGATTCACGATAGATGCTTGATTAGGCTCATGTTATTTGCTGTTCTACAGTTAGCATTTGATCTCATCTGATTAGTTTATATTACGTTGAATTGACTGTGTGGTTCAGTCATTTATGATTTGATCCCTGCTGAGTGGTTCAGTAAGCTTGCTGGATTCAAGTGGTTGAGTGAGATTCACATAAGAACAATTGTCTAAGTGTTTGAGTGTTGGTCTCAATAGAATACTAGTTTAATTGAGCCTGTGAGTTTTTTTAATTTCGCAATTTTATTATTACAGTTTTAATTGGGCAAAATTTTAAAGGGGAGATTCATTCACCCCCCCTCTGAATCTTGTTTGCACCATCTTATAGATTTAACACTTCCAACCAAAAGATCCTCGACCTGTGGGTTATGAGCCCATACGCTTCCCCTGCGCACTCAACACAACGCACACAGGCATCGCAAATAAATCGGCATCCGCATCTTAGCACACCTCGGTGCCATCGTAATTCACGAAACTGCAATACACCACGCCTCGAGTACCGATCCTGCCAACTGCCGATCACAAGTCGCCATAGTGCAAACCATCGTGTGAAGAGACACAACCCAAGCCGCAATGGATGCCTGCCTCAGCTTATCCTCTAGTCCCGAAACAATTACTGAACCTTCACAGCACAATAGCCGCCAAACACGGCACGCCGAACACGGTGCACAACGGCCCCCAATTCATAAACTAAAAGCCAGGCCACAGCCGAAACAAGAGCAGATCAGGTTCAAGACTAACACAACCCGCACATAAGCAGACACATGACCAAGGCTTCACGGAGACAACACTTCTAAAGCTTACCTTGAAAAGACGCCACGAACAGAATGAGAAAGATCAAGCTCGACTAACAACAGCTCACCAGGAAGGAAATCCTAAGCTTGCCTGAGCACTCTCTCAATCAAGGCATCCAACAACCACCTCAACAACAACAACAACACCTCAGGGGATGACCAAACCTCAAGTTGGGATCGCCAAAATGACATTAATCACCTCTGGAGAACATGCACGGCCATCACCAACGATAATGCCACCAGCCACCTGATTAAGCCACGAAAAAACTCGAACACTGCACCACAGACTCACAACTGTCGGCAAACTCTGCCCAGCGCAGCACAATCGAAACAACGACCACGAAGAGAGATGATGCTCCATCATAATTCTCGGGTCACACGCCAACATTCTGACAAAAACAAAAACCACCTCGCAGTGCCAACACAACGCACGCAAGCTCTCACGCAGGAATCAAAGCAATAAAGAAACACAAAACCTATGCCAGCTGCCGACTATACTAGACCTTATGGACTCTGAACACTACAATATCTCGGATTCCCATGTACTTTCACAAACACACTCCTTAATACCAACTGTGGCGGCCCAAACTCCAGATACCAGGTAAACCCGATACCACTTGGATTCTGAGAGGCCTCCAAAGAGTGGGAAAGCTCCGAAGGGATAGAAAGGTGTGTGTAAGTACATTGAACTTCTAGATAAAGTAGTAAACAATTAATTACTATGATCAGGATTGCTAAAATAGCATAAATAAAATTACATTTTCAATTAAATAAATTAAACTATAGAGCTAGCAGAGTCCATTCCAACTAAAGTACAGTACAACAGGAAAGAGAACGTACTCTCAAGCCGGGGAAGCCCGACACTGGCAAAGCTAGCAACTAAGAACCACCGCACTGCACCTCCAAAGCACAAGGAAGTACAGCTACACATGAAAAGTAAGGGGTGAGCCTCGTCTCACTAGCTCAGTAGGTGTCCCGCAGATCCCTACCACGAAATAAACGCAGTAACATTAGTGCAACAAAAGCAACTACAAAAGCAGTAGCAATAGTAGGAACAACAAAAGTAAAGAGGAAAGCAGTACTGAACAGAAACACGGCAGCTGATCGAACCACGGCCCTCTAAACTACTCCTAATCGGCAAGGACACGGATCCCCAGACACATAGTTAGGAATCACTAAACCGATGCAAGGAACTCTTGCTACACAGCCAGGACAACATTATGACACCTTAGTCGTGTAGGCTCGTCCAGAGACAAAATCCTAACTCAAGACCACACGGTCTAAAGGCACCAATACATACAGGATCTCATCATCGTGTACGCTACACTGACCTCGGGTAAAGCCAAACACAGACTACCCGGCAAGTGACATCAACAGTGATGGAAACAGTCACGAAAGTTACAAGTCATGTGTCTTGTGACAGAAGCACCTCCTCACTAGAAGAAAAACCAGATGCGTCCACTGACGCCTTACACTGCGCCTCAACCGTCTCCCACTTGCCTCGAACGCGGTAACTGAGACATTGAACAAGAACCAAGGAACTACAGTAACGAGTGACTAGTCAGGGTTATGCCCGTCGGCGCTAGTCCAAACGCCCCTGACCATGTGTGCACACACAAGCTCAATGTCTTGAGCTAGGCCTCTAGCTGGTTTTCCCCTCCCATAGGACTCTCACGGCTAGACAAAGGGGCCCACGGCAACCAGCCTACAAACCGTCTCTATCGGGAACTCGCCCCCCCACCACTCCCAGGTGGGCCGACACATGGAAGTGTCATCAGGCTACGACTAGTGGAGGCTCATACACACAGAGACTCTCAACTAGAAACATCGAAGTACGGACAGGCTAAACATGCACCTGTCGTAAGTACCACGAAGCACAAGGCAGCACATAAAACTGCCGCCCGACTCAGGACAAATAACTAGACTTGCTCACAACGATCCTTGAGTCACAAGACTCGGGTCAAGATCATCGCAGAAAGCGGTAACACGACACCAATCATCCTAGTCCCTAAGTCAAACCTCGATAAAACAAATGGAAGCGGCACACAACAGCCAGATCCACATCAATAATAATGAGTCTTCGGCCTCCGGGCTGCACATCGGACTCACAATTTTGCATAACATGAAACACGAAACATGAGGGATCATTGAAGCCCTCAAACCACATGGACACGCAAATTGAGGTAAGGTGATACCTCCAAGCATCCAAAACACATAGTCTCGATCCTCACAGGATAGACGAGACACTCACGAGGTCACGTATCAACCGCTGGTCACAATCGAGTTGACCGGAAACCATAATGACTCTCGAAGCAACACAAAACACTGCTCGGTACAATGGCACTCCCGAACACCATATAACACGGTCACAGCCCTCATAAGACGTCCAAGACATCCACGGAACAATGGGCTAACCAAGGGGTCGAAGCCACAATCACCGGAAGCCAAACCAACGCGAAAGAACACTATAGGCAAGTGGCGGTCAACTCTCTGGCCGCTACTAAACAGCCCAGACAAAGAGCAGTCTTAACCCTGGCCGCTACTTAATGAGCAAATCAAGTGGCGGTCACCTATATGGCCGCAAATAGGAAATGGCGGTCATAGCTTGGCCGCTACTCGCAGAACTGAATAGGCAGGAAATGGTCTTGCTCAAGGCCGCTACTAGCAAGTTGCAGTCCACACAGGGCCGTCTCTTGAAGGTGATGGTCATGGCCAGACCACCATCTCCAAACCGCCTCAAAAGCTTCTCGAAAAGCATGATAACCCATCCTGGTGGCGGTCCTTTGCCTGATCGTCACTTCATAAGGTAGTCAATCGCAAGGCCGCTACTAGGAATTGACTTAATCAAATAACAGTCTTCCTGGGACCGTTTCCAGGAAGTGGCGGTCAGCCCTAAGGCTGCCACTACCAAATTACGGTCAGTCGCGAGACTGCAACCGAAAATCGACATAGAAACCTTTTTACGAGCCAGATAGCGGTTCTCCTTGGACCGTTTCTCCAAGTAGCGGTCTCTGGTTTGACCGCTACTTCCTACCGGTGCGAAAATGATAGGAAGGCTCAAAACTTGGTCTTTCCCCGTCCCAATCATTCCTAAACGATGGGGAAACACCCATAACCACAATATCAACCTTCCACAAGCCGAAAGGGATCAAATAAACCACAAAACTGTAAGAAACGGGTGATTTCCATAAATCGACCCAAAACGAGTCACGTGGGCATCCGTCCTCATGCCGGCCCCAAATCACACTCAAACGAAGTTAAACTGGCAGGAATCGAATCCTCACATGCCAGGGGTTCAAATGACACCATTTAAACTAAAAATCGTTGCCTGGAACGGCGATCTCGTCTCACACCCCCGAAACAAGCTTTCACCCTTAAAGCAGGAAAACCCGCTCAAATTTACACCGTTCGGCTCCAAATCACGAGAGGAAGTAGGAAATCAGTAGGGTATCCATCCCCCTACCTCCACCAAAGATCTCACATGCCAAAATGGCCAAACCACGCCGAAAACAATCACACGAACAACCCACGCCGGCATCGAATCAACGCTCGGGATCACGCCAAGCACCACATTCTGATCCTCGCGCCGTCACGCTCCAGGTCAGCTCCACGCCGTCACCACCTTGTCCAGCTCCACCACGGTTGTACGCCCCGTGGCAGAGGAGAAGAGAGGATAGATAACGGAGGGAGAGAATGAGAGAACGTGAGAAGAGAGAGGGGAGAGGAGAGAGGAGAGAGGGTGAGGATTAAAACGAAAATAAAATAGAAATATTTGTGAAATTCGATTTTTGGCTCGAAATTCCGTAAATTCATAAAAATACTGAAAAATAGTCTCCGCAATCCTCGGAAAGAGCACAATGCACGTGTAACGTCCTGTAGTCTCAAAACTCAACGGTTGACTCTCCACGGGGTTTTGAAAGTTATACAAGGGAAAAGCCCGAGTGGATCGTAAAACACAATCAGGGACCCATGAAAGCGCTCTGAAAGCTCTCCGATTCCCATACGAAGAATCCAGGGTATTACAATGCGGACTTTCAGGAAACTGAATATATGGAATTGTAGAGATAAATATGGAAACTCTGAAAACGTACTCATGCAGAAATAATATAATTAGGTTCGATACTTATTAAATTTTGAACATGTGTTAATTATTAATTACACTACAGGAAATAGTGTCAGTGTAATGGTCGCTTATTTAATAGCGTCCAGAAGACTGACGCCAATTCAGAAATTAGCGCCTTTCTAAACGGACGTTAATTAAATAGCGGCTATTGCCCTGTTCGCTATTTTTATATGAAACAGAAAGCTTAATCTCTACGTAAAACTTAAGACCAAGGATCATGGCGATGAAATAGTGAGATGATAACATGAGTTTCATGCATGCAACGCCAGTTACTATCGTCTTGTGCTTAGTTATTGAGATAACCTACCTTTACATGGGAGGGGTTTCTTACACTCTTCCGAGTAAAATATTTCTCCGAACATGTTAAGGAGAGGAAAGCTGCGGAGTTTGCCTCCTTAAGGCAAGGAATGATGACCGTGGCGGAGTACGAGCTCCAATTCTCCCGTCTGGCTCCTTATGCTCCTCATCTGGTTAGTACCGATCTATTAAAGGCTAACCGATTTATGGATGGCCTAAGGCCAGTTTTTATTACTCCACTTGGACCTCAAAATATCCGTACCTATACGGAGATGGTCCAAAGGGCGCATCTATGTGAAAGGACCTTCGATAAGGTCAAAAAATTTAAGGGCAAAAGCGAGGAGTCAAGCCGGAGGTTAGACAAGTGAGGACGAAAGGATGAGAAGTTTAGTATCACAGACACCTATAAATCCCATGACAACAAGAAGTGGTCCCGTAATGGCAACGGGAATAGCAAGAACAAGAAAATCAAGGAGGAGGAAAAGTAAGTCACGACGGCTTGCTCATTCTGTGAAAAATTCGGTCACTCGGCCGAAGAATGCTGGAAGCGTCTCGGTGCTTGCTTACATTGTGGAAGCCGGGAGCATCGCATGCTGGATTGCCCTCTTATGAAAGAACAAACTTCTAATGGCGGGCGTAGGCGGCAGGCACGTATTAATGCCGTTCTAGACGAGGAAGCACCTTAAGATGATAGGCTGATGGAAGGTACCATTCAAATTTATTCCCATCCTGCTTTTGTACTATTTGATACTGGTGCTTCTCATTCCTTTATATCTAGGTGTAGATTGGCTTGTTGATCACTATGTCGATATTAATTGGAAGGCTACAATGCTATCCTAGGTGTAGATTGGCTTGTTGATCACTATGCCGATATTAATTATCATAATAGGAGGATTTCTTTCCCTAAACTGGATCTTCCGCATTTTTCTTTCCTTGGAATCAAGTATAGGAAACATCCCACTATTATCTCTTCTCTTCACGCTTGCAAACTCATCTCGCAAGGTTGTGAAGCTTTCCGTGCTTCCGTGATTATTACCGAGTCTAAGAAAATTATCCTAGAAGAAATCCCCATTGTAAAGGACTTCCCTGATGTTTTCCCATCTGAATTACCCGATTTACCGTCTGAAAGGGAAGTTAACTTCTCGATTGAAGTCATTCCTGGAGCAGCACCTATTTCAGTTGCTCCCTACAGGATGTCCCCTACGGAACTCAAGGAATTGAAGAAGCAACTTCAGAAATTATTAGATAAGGGCTTCATTCGACCTAGCACATCCCTTTGGGGTGTGCCGGTTCTATTCGTCAAGAAGAAGGATGGATCCCTCAAGTTATGCATCGACTATCGACAGTTAAATAAGCTCACCATCAAAAATAAATATCCACTACCGCAGATCGATGAGTTTTTTGATCAACTATCTGGAGTGGAATATTTCTCTAAGATCGACCTCTGGTCGGGTTATGATCAGCTCAGTATTAAAGAAGAGGATATTTACAAGACTGCTATTGGCCCAGACTTGATGGCAGACAAGAAGGGGGGTTGAATTGTCCCCTTGCCGAGATGGCGGATTTTAAAGACAATCTAAACTAATCACAGCTGAAACAAAATTAACTACGTTAATTAGCCCAAACTGAACTAAAGTGAGATGAAAATGTTCTCTCGATCTTCCCGATCTCACACGGAATATTAATGCAAAGAACGATTAAACTTTAACTACACCCGAAAGTAAATAGCAGAAGTGGCAATGTGTAGTAGAGCAGTGAATAAAAATCTATCAAGTAGACCTGTGAATGGAGGTAGAAGAAATGGACATTCACACAGGCAACCATAATGAACACAATTATTTTTAGGTGGTTCGGGACCACGACGGGCTCCCTACGTCCACCCCTCACCGAACCCGGTGAGGTTTCACTACCACGCTACGAACCGTAGCAAAATGGGGACGAGCCCCAACACCACACACGCTGCTTCCACAGGAATACACACATGGGGCCTGGCCCCAAGACGCTGCCACTGTAGCACACACACACACGGCCGGGGAACACACCCTGGACACTAAACCACACGGAGTCGCAGCTCCGTCTTCACATACAAAACTCGGGGAAACTTTCCCCGCAATGGATCCGCACACTCGGAGACGCAGCTCCGCCCACAAATGAAAATAAATCAAGTTTGATAAAAAGAAAGGATATACAATAAACACACACGATATGAATCTTTGTTCAAATATAAAGGATGGAAATGAAGGATCTAGGAATCCCCCTTAGATCCGTGGTGAAAGCTTGTAGATGGGATGAATGGGTGCGCTGGGAATGCCCGATCACGGAGAGGAAGCCATCCAGAACTGATGGAGACGCCTAGGAGGAATCTTGAGCTACCGTGCTCCAGACTGAATCAGATCGGCATGTTTTCTCGTTGATGTCAGTCTCCTTTTTATTCCCTCTCCTTCAAGGTGCGCAACACCTTCTCCACGTTCTTCATCTCCTGCAAGAAAGTATATAACAATAAGCGTAAGAGATATCTCCTTCGATGGAGATCGTAGGATATAAATAGGGCTAGAATATAGAACAAAAGGCCACAAAGCCGTTGTAAAAACCCATCAAATACACACCTAATAGATGGGTGAATCCCTAAGGGTAATGGGGTAAAAAGCCAAGCCAAACAGATCTTCAAATGGGGAGTTCAAAACCCAAACCCAGAAATCAGAACCGGACGCAGTGGAGAAATGGAAAGCTACCCAAGGCAGTCAATATAAACCCAAAGTCGGTGCACATTGTGTAAAACACAAGTCGGTGCACATAAATGGAATGACAAAGGTCGGTGCATGTTGTGAAAGACCCAAAGAACAGGGTCGGTGCATGTTTGAAAAATACCAACGAAGCTCGGTGCACATTTGGGAAACAAGTATGTGCATATGAAAGCTGATGCACATATGAGAACAGGTCGGTGCAAGTTGAAGTCTGTGCACATTCAGAAACTCATAAAACACAAGTCGATGCACATTGAGTTCAACACAAGAAAGAGGTCGGTGCACATGCATGTTATGTAGAAGATGAGGTTGGTGCACTCTTTGTCAAGTATAGCACGGTGCACATCTGTGAAACAGTAGGATGGGTCGGTGCAACTTGTGAAAATGCCAAGGACGGTCGGTGCATTGATGAAGAAAGCCAAAGTGTGTCAGTGGATATAAGGCCAGAGTCTGTGCACATTCATGGGCAAGTCGGTGCACAGTTGTAAAACACCAACGTAGGTCGGTGAAGAAATGGAAAGGGTTGGTTCATATATTGAAGCACCCACAACCCATTCAAGCAAGCACGGTCGGTGCAAGTATGAAACAAACCAAGAAGTGTCGACACTTACTGTCCAGAAATTCCTGAAATCTGATAAAAACATTGAGCTCAGTCTAATGCAATAATAGTATGCCTTATACTATGAAATTAAACCCAAAGACATGACAAATGCATTTACCCCAATCTAGGCAACTTGAATTAAATCAAAAAATGGATTCTTACCATGTCTCCAAAGTTTGGAGAGCAAAATGGAACCTGCATTTGGTGTTACTAAAATACTCAAGACAATCTTAAAACAATGCAACTAAATGCTCAAATTGATGCGACACGCCTAAGGATGATGATGCTCTGATACCAAGTTGATGCGACACCACTCCTTGGACGTAGATTTGCAAGCAATCCGGACCGAACGGCGATATCTTACAAGCGGGTTCACCCGCGATGCGCACACCCGGGCCCGTAGGCGGGCCGACGATGATGGTGAGGGTCCGCGGTTGGACCTCAAGGTTCCAAGGGTATGGCCAGCTAGGGATGGACCCCAATGGGCTAGAGATGCCCAATTCCAAGGGAGGCCGGCATGCCGGGGGCGTGGGTTGTAATGTCACTCTCACAGCTCACCCGCGGTAGTCACGCAATTAAATGATAATTCGGGTTCGGGCACTCTCTTACACCGACGGTACTAAGATGCAATACTAATTAAGCAAAAGACATCTAGCGAAGAGTAGTGTGAGTGGCTCACCTGATCGGTGTGAAGACACCGATCCCGGCCGGAGACGAGGGCGAGCGGGGAAGCGTGGGCTACCCGCACGCTGCGCCGATGAAGCTTCCCCTGTTTAAGTTATACAAGCACTACTCCCAACGCAGGGGGGTGGACTAGGGGAGGGGAGATGGAGTTACAAACCAAACACTACCTCCACACAGGGAGGGGCGCTAAGCCGGCCAGGCGGGAGGGGAGATTGGCTTGAATCGCGCCGATGAAGCACCCCGCCGAATCTGCCCAGGTCTGGGACAGCAGGACAGGGGGTCGGTGTATTCGTCGCTGTGCACTCCTCCGAACTCAAAATTCGACGAGACCGGTGCTGAAACGACGCTGACGGATCCAGGCACGCCTGTGTATTTTTGTGGGCAGTCCTGAAGTCGTCACAGGTTGGGGCAGGCTCTGGAACAGGGCCCCTGCGCTCAGATTCGTACTGTTCCCAGGGTCCAGTAGCATATGGATGTAGTCACCACGACCGCTCCTGAAGTCCGATTGATGCGAGAACAAGTCGAGGACGACCGTGGACGAGTCTTCTTCGAGCAGCAACCAAGCAAAGCACCAGATGATGTCGGGGTGGCGAGGAGGAGTCCGTTGAGTGAGGGGGGGTCAGGGCAGGACTTGAATGATTTGTTCTGCGCGCCCGGGAGAGAAAAATTGGAAAAGGCTCTTCCTGATGCCGAAAGGGATGCGAATTTGGGTTGGGAAGGAGAGAGGGAGGAGAGATCTCTCCTTTGGTTTGAATGTGGGGTTAATGGAGGGGTTATCAATAGTATCAATTGAGACTTGTCTCTACGAGTCTAGTCCTAGGGCATTATCAATTGAGTCTCCCTTGCATCATGTTTTCCATCACTCCATTGCATGACCACCCTAGGGAGATGCCCCAAATATCCATGGACCAATTTTACACTGTCACTAACAAGATTCATAACTATCTTGATACCCTCACCACCCGACTTGACCGGCTCGAAACAAAAAGGAACCACGACCCTAGAGCTTGGTCACCTCGGGATGAATTTGGATGGGAAACCAAAGGACCCAGATACCCATGGGAAGAGATGAGGATTGAGATTAAGAAGATCTTCACTCCCCATTTCCCTCCCAGTCAACCCAAGACCTCCCTTAGGGCCCAAACTCCACCACCCCAAATAATTCCAACCCCGATCACCACCACCATTCAAACCAAATTGGCCACCACCCAACCCACAAATCCTCCTCCCACCCCTTTCCAAAAGGAACTTAAGGAGGTGACCGAAGTCTATGAGGCTCCCCTAGATTGGGAAGAAGAATATGAAGCCCAATTGGGTCAAGAGGACTCATTCCTTGCCAAAGAAAACCCATTGAGCCAAATTGGGTGCACCCTCCCCTATGAGTTACAAGATGCCCAACCTAGGCCTCCACTACTACCCCTCCCCATTCTATCCCAAGTCCCCCATTACCCACCACCCAAAGAGCACCACAAGCCAGTCATCATCACCCCACCCACAAAGGACCTACTCACCTCTTTGGTAGAGGAAACCATGATCCCCACACCCGACCCCCTAGTAGGGAACACCCCAGAACCACTCCCCATCTTGGAGGAAAGTCATGGCCAAAAAGAGGAAGAAACTTCACCTTTCATGCCACCCCCAATTTGGAGTGAACTGATCATAAGTGGGCCCTTGGTTAGATGGCTTGTGGAAAACCGGGCTCACCCTATCCTGCCCCTTGCTTACCCTTCCATGGAACAACACCTCCCCATAGTACCCTTATCCACCTATCACACCACAATCCAATCATCCTATCAAGTGGAAACATTAGGGGATCTACTTAAGGGTATAGCTTGGCAAATGGAACTAACTGGCATGTTGACTACAGTAGCCGACCGACCTAGGAGCCTTGACCTCCTACACCTATGTGTCGGATCCATCTTCTCCATTTACACTGTGGGTTGCTACACTAGCGACCTTCTTTTACTCCTCCCTACACCCGACGAGCCCGTTGCTATCCACAAACTAGAGTTGCTTGTCTCGGGTAGAACATCTAGTCCTCCATTCACCGACCATCCCACCAAAAACTTTAGCCCAGTCATTTTACTAGAGGAGGAGAATCCGCCATCAAGGGGTTGTGAGGACCAAAGGGACCTAGAGTTCCTCTCCTTAGGTGACCCTTACCATGACCCCTTCGATCCCTTCCTATACCCACCCACCTTACTCACCACCTTACTCACCACCAACCTTTTCCTACCCCAACCAACCCTATTGGACCAAGCCCACACCATTTTCCTAGACCCCTTTGACCCCTATGAGTGGAAAACCTCACACCAAGCCATACACATAGAAGGAGCCATGTGGATGGGAATGCATGTGCCACTACATTTTGCATCATTTGGTAGGACTAGTAAGCCCAGTCATCTCATACATGTCACACACACTGTAGGCCCCATACGTGACTGGCTCACATTTGGATGTGCTGGTCCTCCCACATTCATCATAGCTCTTAAGCATGAAAGGAGCATACATGGATGTCCGGGTCCCCCAGTAACTATCACAACCATGCACGATAGGTCCACCTATGGTTGCCCCGGCCCTCCTGAGTCCATGAAAGTCTTCATCACATCTATGCATGATAGGTCTATGTACGGTTGCCCCGGCCCACCTTTGCATGCTATCCTCTTTCACACCCACTCACCGCATCATGATGCATGGCATGAGCATACACGCAAGTAATTCTTGACGAGCGGTGAGGTTCACAAAGAGCGGACAAGAGCTCGCGAGCGCCACTTGGAATTCCAAGTAGGCAATCTGGTGATGATGACATTGGAGTGGCTCTACCCTAGGGTCACCTCCAATTCGAGGGCACGAGGACTTGGACCTTCCCAAGTTCCGAGTGACTTTGGCAACCCGGCTATCGAGTTGAACTTCCTAATGGGTTTTTGGGATTCACCCCATTTTTCACATGGCGGATCCGGCACCCTATATGGGCACCGCGGTGGATCCTAGTGAGTGCCTCGAGCCTTTATCTTCCTTTGAGAGGGACACCCTCGGAGAGCCACCAAAAATCAGCCTGAGAGTCCGATGTGTGCACACAGAGGCAATACTAGGCAAGCAGGGTTCCATCGCTAGCAAGAGGGTGCGCCTGAGCAACCTCAAGAGGATGAAGGACCGTCCCCTGGTTGCGGACGTAGGGTTGAGTTTGGAGGTTGAGATTCACTCTGAGCTGCTTGAGAGGACCACTTCCCGGTGGGCCCATACTCGACGGAGTCGAGTTTTCTGCACCCCGGGGGTATGATGAGGACATCACCAGCAATTTCATTTGATCAAGGATCCCGATGCTCGCCAACTATGCTACATCTTGTTCGCCACTTTATTTCGAGTCATATAATGTAATTTTCATTTTATTATAATGTACTTTTCCTTTTATTTGAGTCCAATACCTAGGTTAGGTAGCTATTTACCTAAGTCTAGAGACATCATGTGTGCAATTGGGCCCAATTATATGGGCCAGGCCCTGGGGCGCCCCCTTCCCCTTCGTTAGGTGTTAGTAGTCCAAAAGTCAGGGACTTATGTGAAAATGTGGGATTCCTATAAATAGGACCCCAATCCCTCATTTGCAAGGAAGGAATTATTAAGAAAAGTTTATCCACAAGAATTGTCTCCCCTCTCTCTCTCTCTCTAGCCCTCTCTCTCTCTAGCTCTCTCTCTCTCTATCTCTCTCTCTCTAAAGGGGGCGAACCCCTCTCTCTCTCTCCTCCCCTCTCTCTCTCCAAATTTCGAAATTCACTCTCTCTCCTCCCTATCCACCTCTAATTAAGACCCCTCCCCCTTCCCCATACCTCCCATTTAATCCCCCTCCAACCCCTAGGTGGAAGCCCCTTCTCCTAGGCACCTCTCCCTCCTCCCAAGCAACCTTTCCCCTTCCCCATACAACCCTTCATTTTCCCAAGAGAGAATCCCCTCTCCCAAGTAACCTTTCCCCTCCCCAAGGCAACTCCTCCCCTTCCCAAGGCCACATTAACCAACCCCACATTAAACTCAGTTCAAATTTCCCTCTCCCTCCAAGCCACTTGCGCCCCCCTCTCTCTCCCTCACCCTCCACCCTTGGCCGCAACCTCCTCCCCCTCCACCTGCTAGCTGCGACCCAGCCCTCTTCTCCAGCCTCTCCACCACCTCTATCCACCTCCATCCAAGCCCCACAGCCATTATCCCTCTCCCCATTGCAGCCCCTTCACCCCTCCCACCACTATCAACTTCATTCACCAACCTACTCTATCCAGTTCGCAGGCAGCAGAAGAAGCTCCACTTGCAGAGATTGCCCCGGTGCTGTCCGACATCATCTGGAGGTGCACCATACATCACCGGAAAGGTCTTCCAGTCTTCTTCGCAAGTGAGGTGGAATCGTCTCATTCCGACTTCTCTACAGATCGTGGTGCCCATTCTCGTCAGACTGCGCAACCGGGACCAGAACCTGGACCAGAGCTGCAGTGCAGAAGCTACCACGGCCACACCCCTCAATTTCTGAAGGCGCCACTTGGCCGAGAGCTGATACTACAAGGCATCTACCATCACCAACAAGCGGCGTCCCGTTCGGCATCAGGAATAGTAGTTTCCAATTTTTCTCTCCCAGGTGCGTAGAACAGGCCATCAAGGTCTTGTCCTGACCCCCCCTCACTCAGCGGACCTCTCCTCGCCACCCCAACATCGTCTGGTGCCCATCTTAGTTGCTTCTCGGAGAATACTCGTCCACGGTCGTCCTCGACTTGGTCCTGCAACATTTGGACTTCGGGAGCTGCCGCGGTGACTTCATCCATCTGCTACTACACCCAGGGAGCAGTCCGAGTCTGATCGCAAGGACCCTGTTCCAGAGCCCGTCCTGGCCGGTGTTGACTTCAGAAGCGCCAACAAAAATTCACAGACGTACCTGGGTCTGTCAGTGACATTTTGGCGCCAGTCTCGTCGAATTCTGAGTTCGTAGGAGTGCACGGCGGCAACCACTCCAACCCCTTGTTCTGCTGTTCCAGACCGAGACAGAATTGGCAAGGTGCTACATCGGCGCGATCCACGCTAATCTCCCCTCCCCGCCTGGCCGGATTAGCGCCCCTCCCTACGTGGAGGTAGTGTTTGCTTGTACCCTACTCTCCCCACCCCAAGTTCCCCCTTCTGCGTGAGGAGTAGTGCATGTATTAGCAGGTCATCGGCCGAAGCTTCATCGGCGCGGCGTGCAGGTAACCCACGCTTCCCCGCTCGCCCTCGTCTCCGGCTGGGATCGGCATCTTCACGCCGATCAGGTGAGCTCCTGGTTGTGCTCCTCTTGGTTAGCACTTCTTGCTTAACTAGTATTGCTTCTTAGTTCCGTCGGTGGCGAGGGAGTGCCCGATCCAAAATCAATCAAATCGAGCGTCCACCGCGGGGTGAGTTGTGAGAGAGCCACTACATCCCACGCCCTTGGCGTGCTGGCCGCCCACGGAATTGGGCATCCTAGGCCCTTAGGGGTTCATCCCAAGCTAGTCAAATCCCCGGAAAGGCGAGGTCCATCCTCGGACCCTCACCACGATCGCCGGTCCACCTACGGACCCGGGTGTGCACGACGCGGGTGAATCCGCTTGAGTGGGTTCGCCGTTTGGTTCGATTGCTTACAAATTTAAGTCCGAGGGGTCGTGTCACATCAAACAATCAAAGGGCAGGCTAGGTGCCGAAAGGGCACCGGGTCGCTCTCTCACAATCCCACGATGACCACTCGTAAAAGGGGAGACCATAGCTTTGCTGGTCCTCTACCAGCAAGGGCTTTGTTCCACTACCTCCACTCGGCATCGCCGAGTCACTCGGGAATCGTGTGCGCAACGGTGGTTTGGCAACTTGTGTAATTCTCTACTCTTGTTCATTTTGCTTGCTTGGTAAGTCCAAGGACCCTCGGTCTAGTTGCTGCATTCACAAAGTCGGTGTCACATCACAAATGCATTAGCATAATTTGTACAACCTGCATGTTCATATATTGAATTCATTCAAGTCAGTCTTTAATCAAGGCAAATGAGATGCAATCAATTAGCCATTTTCTTCACAAGCTCACATATCACACAATTGATCATGCATGGAAAGGGCATTTCCAATGGAATTCAATCAAACCTCACATGAGTTCAAATTTCAGTTTAAAGCAAACTGAGTTCATATGGTTCTTTTGCAGTAGAACCCAAAACCTCAAATGAGTGTACATATCAAATTCAGTCCAGAAACCTTACAAGTTTAGTCCAATTAATTCAAGCACAATCAAAGGCAATCTGAACTTAACTCATTCACAAGCAATATGAGTATGCCAAGTATCAAGATTTCAACATTACCAACATGAACAACTGAGATTGATTCAACATGTGAAAGCATAGAAGTCATTTGAAAATCTACTGAAAAACACAACTTTCACATGAGACCTCCAAAGACTCATGAGCAGCATGCATGAGTCAAAGATATATACAGGAAGGACCATGCTTCACAACCTAGTAGCAGTATCTGCAAAACACGACATCATCATATTAACTTGTTTATCATGAAGACGTTTTCCACTAAACAAGCACACAATATTTTTACTTTAAAGCATACGCAAACCACACAATATATTGTTATCATCAAAACCATTACCAAAGATAAAGAGGGAGCGCATCGAACCCAACAATCTCCCTTTTTTTGATGATGACAATATATTGTGGCAATCCACAAATCCACAACTCTCTCTCCCCCTTTGGCATTATCAAAAAGTGGGGGACTAGAGGTGAAAAGAGACAAAAATATGAAGAAAAGGCACACGAACCCAGCAATAACCTACCATAAAAGGAAGGTGTGAGAACCATGAACACCAAGCAAGAAATGAGATTCGACATGCAATATGCAAGATGACAAAAGTATATGCACGTACTCTATTTTTGAACTATATGCAGTAAGTATGATTGAACTATGCACAATAGTATCAAGAAACTAAACTATATGCAAAAGTTGTGCTGAATAGCACATTATTCTCCCCATATTGTCATGAACAAAAACTGACTGACAATGGGATTAAATTACCTATTATTTACATTTATAACCTAAAGATGCATCTAAGTGAGATGCAATATGATATTTATGAACAAGATCAGGCAATCAAGCACTCAAGCATGCATAATAATATATAAAAGAAAACAAGTCCCTTCGGGACAGGTTTAAGAAGAGTGCAATTGATTATGGAATATGATGTGCCTGAGCAATGCTAAGAGGGTCGTGCTTACAAAAAGATGGTACTGCATAAACTATGAAGGTTGACAGATTCATAAAGTACATTCACACAATCAAGCCCAAGGTGAATAGGTGATAATTGGGCAATGAATTTCAAGATCATATGGATAAATAGATTTTCTAAAGAACACAGGAAAGAACCTATCCTCCATACACTTCCATACACAAAGCTCGAATACTGGTAGCTACGTAAAATCCTAAATTTTTGATTAAACACAAAAAGGTGACTAGCCTTTAGACGCGAGTCATACCCTTTGTCTCAGGGGCATTTCCCGGTTACTCAGTTTCGTCACTTATCTTAACTGTAGATTTTGTCACCTTTCGGCGCGAGTTGTATCCTTTGTCTCAGGGACACTTCCCAACTACTTGGTGGTGAATCACACTTATTTTCATGTGGATTAGTTTCACTTTTTGACGCGAGTTTCCTCCTTTGTTTCAGGGAAGATTCTCGGCTACTTGGATTCGCGTTCAACTTATATAAATTTTTGGTTGGGCAAATAGCTTTTTCCTCACGAGACATGTGAATTCCATGTAGAGATTCAAGAGTCCTCTAAAGTGTTGAGAGAAAAATTAAAATCCCTATTAAATTGAATCATTTATCTCAAAAAGGTGCAAAATGTGTGGGTGGTTGTACTGAATGTAGGACATGAATTAGTCTAATCACAGTTATGTCTCTCCCTAAGTGTATGCACGGTTATAAAAAATCTCCACCTTAATATATGCCATGTAACGACCATGTCTAAATCAATGCAATTTTATTTAACATGGTATAAGGTCTTAGAAAGATATCAAGAAGTGGTTGTATCAAGTATATACAAGCAATCAGGCAAGGACCTTTCAAAATTTTCAAATAAGGTGATTTCCGGTACGTGGCGGAGAACGTAGGTTCGAAGACCACCATCACGCGTGAAGAAAGCTTCCAGTTGGACATAATCTAACTTTCCACAATCTCTATTTGATATACCGGATAATCATGGCATTCAAGCACACAAATATGTAACGTATATGTAAGTGTATGCATGTAAATTGAAAGATGATTGAAAATCATTTCTATCTACAAATATGCATGGGCATGCATGATATGAGCATGAAAATGCGTATGTGAACTATATATGCACATGTGAACTGTTATTTACAAAAAGGTGATTGAAAGTGTAAAGAATTTTATGTTCAAACCGAAGAATTCAAGAACTGAATTGTTATTTGCAAAACGGAGGAAAAGGTGTGTATGAAAAACTATGTATGTGCAATGTTAAGCAATTCAAAATTGGATTTATTCACAAGATATGCAATGAAGAGTGTTCAAGTCATCTAATCAATGAACTCGTAAAATCTCAGCACTTTCGTAATTGCCAAAATCAACCAGAGATGAGTCCAAAGTAGTAAGCAAGGATAACACAAAATGTCCATATTTTTGTGAACAAAAATTTATATATGTTCAGGAATATGCAATGCCCCTCACACATATTTCATAATTCAGTCAAAGACATACAGCAATAAAAATATGTGAACATGCAGTCCATTCCATAAACAGGCTAGCTCAAAAATAAGCAAAGAGCAAGATTTGAGAGGTAGCTTAGAACCAGATTTTCTGAGATATTTTAGAGATTCATTTTCAGATTTATGCAAATTAGTAAAAGAAAACATTCACAAGTGGCCAATTGATTTCCCCGAGTCCTACTACATACCATTTGAGATACCAGGCACTCAGTTAATCTCAAATGAGCTTAAGCAGTTTGAACAAAAATGTTCAACACCCAATTTTTACCTTTATAGATTTTTCAAGGAAAAGCTAAGCAGAATAAAACTCAAATCCAAACCGTTTTCTTTCTCGCCCTGAGAAGCCTTTATTTATCAACGTTCCTTGGCCTCAAGGCGCCCCTGCAAAACAGATTCTCATTTTGGACATTTGGGTACCCAAGCCATCTTGGGTCCCGAGGGGTTAGTTCTAGCATGAGGAAATGTGTTCTTATATTTTTGGGAATACCAATCATCATCATATTTCATTGTGGCACAATCGTCCATAGAATGACCACAATAAAAATAGTGAGAAGATTTTCTCTTCAAAAACCAATTGTCATCATTCTTCATTACAGAACAATCATTCATTACATGTCCAAAACTAGCATAGTAATGACATGAAAAATTCTTTTTTACAAACCATTCATCATCATTTTTCTTTTTAAAATAATCTTCAAAAACATGACATGTAAGTCACAGTAGAAACAATGAACATTGAAAATTTTCTTCATAGATTTTTCAAGATTTTTAGAATCATGACCAGTTTCTATTCTTGACTTCAATGCCTCATTATCATCAAATTGCATCAAGAAACAATCATACATGTCATGGCCATATTTCCCACAGTAAAAATGTGAAATATTTATTCTTCTCCTAGATGCATGATTAAATTTAACAGATTGGGATTTCGCATGCACACAAGAGCAATTATCAGCAATTTTCCATTTTTGGTTTTATTCATCACACGTGAACAAAAATTCATTCAAACTTTTGATTTCATTTTGCAATGACGAAATGTGCAATTCACAATTAGCAATCTCTTCTTCACACAGAGCAACTTTATCATTCAAAAGAGAATTGACATTCTTATAGCTAGCAACTTCCTCTTCAAGAACATGAAGATTTTCATGATCACCAACAACCACACTTTTTCCTTTTTCAAGGACTTTCAGCTCATCATACAATAATTTATTTTGATCTTTGAGATTTTCAATCTCTTCATTCAAGTTACCCAACTTGTTGTATGCATCTTGTTTTTCAATTTCTAAACATGTAATTTCTTCTTCAAAAAGCATGAGTTTAGCTTGCAAATTCTCATTCTCATTTTTGATCTTCTCCATTTCTTCAGCATAATTTTTATCTGAAATCAGTTCATTATGCAAAATCTGATCACTATCTGAACAGCTCAATTTACCTCTGGGTTGTCTTTCAATGTTTTCAAGTTCTGAAATTTTAGCCATTGAGGTTTCTTTTTCAGTTTTCAGAATTGAAATAGTTTCTTTGTGCACATCAACATCATGCAATAAATTTTCATTCAAATTCCTAAGTTCAGAACATTTCTCACATGAGTAATTATCAACACAAGTATTTTCAAGTTTCTTTTTCAATTTTTAGTTTTTAGATTTCATTATTTTATATCTATCACACAGCTCATCGTAAGCATCCATCAATTCATCATAGCTAAGCTCATCTTTATCATCAGAATCAAAACTAGAGGATACCTCAGAATTTTCCTTGCTTCGTCTCCCACTGCCGCTCACCTTGAGACATTCTACATTGTCTTTCCTTCTCTGAGCTTTGTTCAGCCCATCCCAAATTTCTTTGGCTGACCTACATGAGGAAATAGAAGGAAGTAATTCAATGCTCACTGCAGTCTTAAGAACATTTAGAACAAAAAGATTATCAGAATTCATTTTCTTATGCTCATCGGTCCATCTTGACTCATTTTTTGGTAGAATGTGAGGACCATGAGTGATTAAGTTCACAAGCATCGGATCAATTTTAATAATCCAAACACACAATTTTTCAAGCCATGAATCATAGTCAAAACCATCAAAGACGGGAATCAAATTCATGCAAGCCATCATGAACAGATCAAGATCTTTTCTCCTAGACCGTGAGGTCCGCGAATAAAAAATTAGAGACTAGGCTGTGATACCAATTGTTGACCCAGACTAGATGGCGGACAAGAAGGGGGGTTGAATTATCCCCTTGCCGAGATGGCAGATTTTAAAGACAATCTAAACTAATCACAGCTGAAATAAAATTAACTACATTAATTAGCCCAAACTGAACTAAAGTGAGATAAAAATGTTCTCTCGATCTTCCCGATCTCACACGGAATATTAATGCAAAGAACGATTAAACTTTAACTGCACCCAAAAGCAAATAGCAAAAGTGGCAATGTGTAGTAGAGCAGTGAATAAAAATATATCAAGTAGACTTGTGAATGAAGGTAGAAGAAATGCACAATCACACAGGCAACAACAATGAACACAAAGATTTTTAGGTGGTTCGGGACCACGACGGGCTCCCTACGTCCAACCCTCACTGAACCCGGTGAGGCTTCACTACCACGCTACGAACTGTAGCAAAATGGGGACGAGACCCAACACCACACACGCTGCTTCCGCAGCAATACACACACGGGGCCTGGCCCCAAGACGCTGCCACTACAGTACACACACACACGGTCGGGGAACACACCCCAGAAACTAAACCACACAGAGTCGCAGCCCCATCTTCGCGCATAAAACTCGGGGAAACTTTCCCCGCAATGGATCCACACACTCGGAGATGCAGCTCCTCCGACAAATGAAAATATATCAAGTTTGATAAAAAGAAAGGATATACAATAAACGCCCACGATATGAATCTATGTTCAAATATAAAGGATGGAAATGAAGGATCTAGGAATCCCCCTCAGATCTACAGTGAAAGCTCGTAGACGGGATGAATGGGTGCGCTGGGAATGCCCGATCACGGAGAGGAAGCCGTCCAGAACTGATGGAGACGCCCAGGAGGAATCTTGAGCTACCGCGCTCCAGACTGAATCAGATCGGCATGTTTTCTCGTTGATGGCAGTCTCCTTTTTCTTCCCTCTCCTTCAAGGTGCGCAAGACCATCTCCACGTTCTTCTTCTTCTTCTGCAAGAAAGTATAGAACAATAAGCGCAAGAGATATCTCCTTCGATGGAGATCGCAGGATATAAATAGGGCTTGAATATCGAACAAAAGACCACAAAGCCCTTGTAAAAACATATCAAATACACACCCAATAGATGGGTGAAACCCTAAGGGTAATGGGGTAAAAAGCCAAGCCAAACGGATCTTCAAATGGGGAGTTTGAAACCCAAACCCAGAAATCAGAACCAGACACAGTGGAGAAATGGAAAGCTGCCCAAGGCAGTCAATATAAACCCAAAGTCGGTGCACATTGTGTAAAACACAAGTCGGTGCACATAAATGGAATGACAAAGGTCAGTGCATGTTGTGAAAGACCCAAAGAATAGGGTCGGTGCATGTTTGAAAAATACCAACAAAGCTAGGTGCACTTTTGGGAAACAAATCTGTGCATATGAAAGCTGATGCACATATGAGAACAGGTCGGTGCAAGTTGAAGTCTGTGCACATTCATAAACTCATAAAACACAAGTTGGTGCACATTGAGTTTAACACAAGAAAGAGGTCGATGCACGTTGTACACCTAAAAGCAGGTCGGTGCACATGCATGTTATGTAGAAGATGAGGTCGGTGCACTCTTTGTCAAGTATAGCATGGTGCACATCTATTAAATAGTAGGATGGGTCGGTGCAAGTTGTGAAAATGCCAAGGACGGTCGGTGCATTGATGAAGAAAGCCAAAGAGTGTCGGTGCATAGAAGGCCAGAGTCTGTGCACAGTCATGGGCAAGTCGGTGCACAGTTGTGAAACACCAATGCAGTCGGTGCAGAAATGGAAAGGGTCGGTGCATATATTGGAGCACCCACAACCCATTCAAGCAAGCACGGTCGGTGCAAGTATGAACAAACCAAGGAGTGTCGACACTGAGTGTCGACACTTACTGTCCAGAAATTCCCGAAATCTGATAAAAACATTGAGCTCAGTCTAATGCAACAATAGTATGCCTTATACTATGAAATTAAACCCAAAGACATGACAAATGCATTAACCCCAATCTAGGCAACATGAATTAAATCAGAAAATGGATTCTTGCCATGTCTCCAAAGTTTGGAGAGCAAAATGGAACCTGCATTTGGTGTTACTAAAATACTCAAGACAATCTTAAAACAATGCAACTAAATGCTCAAATGCATTAGCAGAATTTGTACAACCTGCATGTTCATATATTGAATTCATTCAAGTCAATCTTTAATCAAGGCAAATGAGATGCAATCAATTAGCCATTTCATCACAAGCTCACATATCACACAATTGATCATGCATGGAAAGGGCATTTCCAATGGAATTCAATCAAACCTCACATGAGTTCAAATTTCAGTTTAAAGCAAACTGAGTTCATATGGTTCTTTTGCAGTAGAACCCAAAACCTCAAATGAGTGTACATATCAAATTCAGTCCAGAAACCTTACAAGTTTAGTCCAATTAATTCAAGCACAATCAAAGGCAATATGAACTTAACTCATTCTCAAGCAATATGAGTATGCCAAGTATCAAGATTTCAACATTATCAACATGAACAACTGAGATTGATTCAACATGTGAAAGCATAGAAGTCATTTGAAATTCCACTAAAAAACACAGCTTTCACATGAGACCTCCAAAGACTCATGAGCAGCATGCATGAGTCAAAGATATATACATGAAGGACCATGCTTCACAACCCAGTAGCAGTATCTGCAAAACAAGATATCATCATATTAGCTTGTTTATCATGAAGACGTTTTCCACTAAACAAGCACACAATATTTTCACTTTAAAGCATACGCAAACCACACAATATATTGTTATCATCAAAACCATTACCAAAGATAAAGAGGGAGCGCAGCAAACCCAACAATCTCCCCATTTTTGATGATGACAATATATTGTGGCAATCCACAAATCCACAACTCTCTCTCCCCCTTTGGCATTATCAAAAAGTGGGGGACTAGAGGTGAAAAGAGACAAAAATATGAAGTAAAGACGCACGAACCCAACAATAACCTACCATAAAAGGAAGGTGTGTGAATCATGAACACCAAGCAAGAAATGAGATTCAACGTGCAGTATGCAAGATGACAAAAGTATATGCAAGTACTCAATTTTTGAACTATATGCAGTAATTATGATTGAACTATGCACAAGAGTATCAAGAAACTAATCTATATGCAAAGTTGTGCTGAATAGCACATTATTCTCCCCCTATTGTCATGAACAAAAACTGACTAACAATCGGATTAAATGACATGTTATTTACATGTATAACCTAAAGATGCATCTAAGTGAGATGTAGTATGATATGTATGAACAAGATCAGGCAATCAAGCACTCAAGCATACATAATAATATATAAAAGTAAACAAGTCCCTTCGAGACAGGTTTAAGAAGAGTGCAATTGATTATGGAACATGATGTGCATGAGCAATGCTAAGAGGGTCGTGCTTACAAAAAGATGGTACTGCATAAACTATGAAGGTTGACAGATTCATAAAGTACATTCACACAATCAAGCCCAAGGTGAATATGTGATAATTGAGTAATGAATTTCAAGATCATATGGATAAACAGATTTTCTAAAGAACATAGGAAAGAACCTAACCTCCATACACTTCCATACACAAAGCTCGAATATTGGTAGCTACGTAAAACCCCAAGATTTTGATTAAACAAAAAAATGTGACTAACCTTTTGACACGAGTCATACCCTTTGTCTCAGGGGCATTTCCCGGTTACTCAGTTTCGTCACTTATCTTAACTGTGGATTTTGTCACCTTTCGGCGCAAGTTGTATCCTTTGTCTCTGGGAGACTTCCTGACTGCTTGGTGGTGAATCACACTTATTTTCATGTGGATTAGCTTCACATTTCGACGTAAGTTTCCTCCTTTGTTTCATTAAAGATTCTCGACTACTCGGGTTCGCGTTCCACTTATATAGATTTTTGGTGGGGCAAACAGCTTTTTCCTCACGAGACATGTGAATTCCATGTAGAGATTCAAGAGTCCTCTAAAGTGTTGAGAGAAAAATTGAAATCCATATAAAATTGAATCATTTATCTCAAAAGGTTACAAAATGTGTGGGTGGTTGTACTGAATGTAAGACATGAATTAGTCTAATGACAATTATGTCTCCCCCTAAGTGTATGCACAGTTATAAAAAAGCTCCCCCTTAATATATGCCATGTAACAACCATGTCTAAATCCATGCAATTTCATTTAGCATGGTAAAAGGTCTTAGAAAGATATCAAGAAGTGATTGTATCAAGTATATACAAGCAATCAGGCAAGGATCTTTCAAAATTTTCAAACAAGGTGATTTACGATACATCGCGGAGAACGTAGATCCAAAGACCACCATCACGCGTGAAGAAAGCCTCCAGTTGGACATAATCCAACCTTCCACAATCGCCATTTGATATACCAGATAATCATGGCATTCAAGCACATAAATATGTAACGTATAAACAAATGTATGCATGTAACCTAAAAGATGATTGAAAATCATTTCTATCTACAAATATGCATGGGCATGCATGATATGAGCATGAAAATGCGTATGTGAACTATATATGCACATGTGAACTGTTATTTACAAAAAGGTGATTGAAAGTGTGAAGAATTTTATGTTCAAACCGAAGCATTCAAGAACTGAATTATTATTTACAAAAAGGAGGAAAAGTTGTGTATGAAAAACTATGTATGTGTAGTGTTAAGCAATTCAAAATTGGATTTATTCACAAGATATGCAATGAAGAGTGTTCAAGTCATCTAATCAATGAACTCATAAAATCTCAGCACTTTCGTAATTGCCAAAATCAACAAGAGATGAGTCCAAAGTAGTAAGCAAGGATAACAAAAAATGTCCATGTTTTTGTGAACAAAAAATTAGATATGTTCAGGAATATGCAATGCCCCTCACACATATTTCATAATTCAGTCAAAGACATACAGCTAGAAAAATATGTAAACATGCAGTCCATTCCACAAACATGCTAGCTCAAAAATAAGCAAAGAGCAAGATTTGAGAGGTAGCTTAGAACTAGATTTTCTGAGCTATTTCAGAGACTCATTTTCATATTTATGCAAATCAGCAAAAGAAAACATTCACAAGTGGCCAATTGATTTCACCGAGTTCTACTACACACCATTTGAGATACCAGGCACTCAGTTAATCTCAAATGAGCTTAAGCAGTTTGAACAAAAATGTTCAACACCTAATTTTTACCTTTATAGATTTTTCAAAGAAAAGCTAAGCAGAATAAAACTCAAATCCAAACCATTTTCTTTCTCGCCCTGAGAAGCCTTTATTTATCAACGTTCCTTGGCCTCAAGGCGCCCCTGCAAAATAGATTCTCATTTTGGACATTTGGGTACCCAAGCCATCTTGGGTCCCGATGGGTTAGTTCTAGCATGAGGAAATGTGTTCTTATATTTTCGGGAATACCAATCATCATCATATTTCATTGTGGCACAATCGTCCATAGAATGACCACTTTGGCCACAATAAAAACAGTGAGAAGATTTTCTCTTCCAAAACTAATTGTCATCTTTCTTCATTAAAGAACAATCATTCATTACATGTCCAAAACTACCACAGTAATGACATGAAAAATTCTTTTTGACAAACCATTCGTCATCATTTTTCTTTATAAAATAATCTTCAAAAATATGACCATGTAAGCCACAGTAAAAACAATGAACATTGAAGTTTTTCTTCATAGATTTTTCAAGATTTTTAGAATCATCACCAGTTTCCATTCTTAACTTCAATGCCTCATTATCATCAACTTTCATCAAGAAACAATCATATATGTCATGGCCATATTTCCCATAGTAAAAACATGAAATATTTATTCTTCTCCTAGATGCATGATTAAATTTAACAGATTGAGATTTTGCATGCACACAAGAGCAATTATTAGCATTTTTCAATTTTTGGTTTTCTTCATCACACGTGAACAAAAATTCATTCAAACTTTTGATTTCATTCTGCAATGATGAAATGTGCAATTCACAATTAGCAATCTCTTCTTCACACAGAGCAACTTTATCATTCAAAAGAGAATTGACATTCTTATAGTTAGCAACTTCCTCTTCAAGAACATGAAGATTTTCATGATCACCAACAACCACACTTTTTCCTTTTTCAAGGACTTTCAGCTCATCATACAACAATTTATTTTGATCTTTGAGATTTTCAATCTCTTCATTCAAGTTACCCAGCTTGTTGTATGCATCTTATTTTTTAATTTCTAAACATGTAATTTCTTCTTCAAAAAACATGAGTTTAGCTTGCAAATTCTCATTCTCATTTTTAATCTTCTCCATTTCTTCAGCATGATTTTTATTTGAAATCGGTTCATTAAGCAAAATCTGATCACTATCTGAACAGCTCAATTCACCGCTGGGTTGTCTTTCAATGTTTTTAAGTTTTGAAATTTTAGCCATTAAGGTTTCTTTTTCAGTTTTCAGAATTGAAATAGTTTCTTTGTGCACATCAACATCATGCAATAAATTTTCATTCAAATCCCTAAGTTCAACATTTCTCACATGAGGAGTTATCAACACAAGTATTTTCAAGTTTCTTCTTCAATTTTCAGTTTTCAGATTTCATTATTTTATATCTATCACACAGCTCATCGTAAGCATCCATCAATTCATCATAGCAAAGCTCATCTTCATCATCAGAATCAGAACTAGAGGATACCTCAGAATTTTCCTTGCTTCGTCTCCCACTGCTGCTCGCCTTGAGACATTCTACATTGTCTTTCCTTCTCTGAGCTTTGTTCAGCCCATCCCAAATTTCTTTGGCTGACCTACAAGAGGAAATAGAAGGAAGCACTTCAGTGCTCACTGCAGTCTTAAGAACATTTAGAACAAAAAGATTATCAGAATTCATTTTCTTATGCTCATCGGTCCATCTTGACTCATTTTTTGGTAGAATGTGAGGACCATGAGTGATTAAGTTCACAAGCATCAGATCAATTTTAACAATCCAAACACACAATTTTTCAAGCCATGAATCATAGTCAAAACCGTCAAAGACGGGAATCAAATTCAGGCAGGCCATCATGAACCGATCAAGATCTTTTCTCCTAGACTATGAGGTCTGCGAATAAAAAATCAGAGACTATACTCTGATACCCAATTGTTACCCCAGACTACATGGCGGACAAGAAGGGGGGTTGAATTATCCCCTTGCCGAGATGGCAGATTTTAAAGACAATCTAAACTAATCACAGCTGAAACAAAATTAACTACATTAATTAGCCCAAACTGAACTGAAGTGAGATAAAAATGTTCTCTCGATCTTCTCGATCTCACACGGAATAATAATGCAAAGAACGATTAAACTTTAACTACACCCGAAAGCAAATAGCAGAAGTGGCAATGTGTAGTAGAGGAGTGAATAAAAAACTATCAAGTAGACCTATGAATGGAGGTAGAAGAAATGGACAATCACATAGGCAACCATAATGAACACAGAGATTTTTAAGTGGTTAGGGACCATGACGGGCTCCCTACGTCCACCCCTCACCGAACCCGGTGAGGCTTCACTACCACGCTACGAACCGTAGCAAAACGGGGACGAGCCCCAACACCACACACGCTGCTTCCGCAGCAAAACACACACGGGGCCTGGCCCCAAGACGCTGTCACTACAGCACACACACACACGGTCGGGGAACACACCCCGAACACTAAACCACACAGAGTCGCAGCTCCATCTTCACACACAAAACTCGGGGAAACTTTCCCCGCAATGGATCCACACACTCGGAGACGCAGCTCTGCCCACAAACGAAAATATATCAAGTTTGATAAAAAGAAAGGATATACAATAAACGCCCATGATATGAATCTATGTTCAAATATAAAGGATGGAAATGAAGGATCTAGGAATCCCCCTCAGATCCGTAGTGAAAGCTCGTAGACGGGATGAATGGGTGCGCTGGGAATGCCCGATCACGGAGAGGAAGCCGTCCAGAACTGATGGAGATGCCCAGGAGGAATCTTGAGCTACCGTGCTCCAGACTGAATCAGATCGGCATGTTTTCTCGTTGATGGCAGTCTCCTTTTTCTTCCCTCTCCTTCAAGGTGCGTAACACCTTCTCCACGTTCTTCGTCTCTTGCAAGAAAGAATAGAACAATAAGCGTAAGAGATATCTATAATATCCCGGACCTTTTGGATCCTTTCTTTCTAGGTCTCGGATCTACTTTCTCAGAGTGTTCAGCTTCGTTGTGTCTGAAATTTCGTTTCGGACATCTTTCGTGTTCGGATCGGCGCGATCCGGAGTTGTTTCGGAGGCCCGGAGTGCGTCTGCGGCTTTTTCGCGCGCGTTTTCTAATTTCCGGTGTGTGTTTCAGCAATTCCTTTGGAACCTTGTTGCGGGTGATCCGGGTCGTTCACCTAGGCAAGATTGGTACCGTTGTGATCGGTGCGTTCCGAGGATCGCGGAAACGTGATTTTCTATTTTTTGGTATTTTCTAGATTTTCTATAAATACCCTCCCTTTTTCTCTCTCCCCCACCTTTCTTCTTCTTCTTCTTCTTCTTCTTTCTTCTTCCTCCCCCATCCACCGTGAGCTCTTCTTCGTCCGGCAAGACCGTGGCGCACCCCCTTCAGCTGCAGACGGCGCGGGGCGGCGGCGTGGCAATGAAGGCGGCAGCGAGACGATCCCGGTGGAGTGCGGCATTCGTGGGAAGCATGAGGAGGAACGAGGGATTCAAGCATTCAACGTGATTTGTGGACGATCCGGCGTGCCTCGATGCGAGATCGAGGTAGGGTGACATTCCCTAGCTCTCCGTGTTCCATTCCCGTGGTTTCTAGGCTAGTGTGAGGTCGAGAGATGGGTTTTCATGCCGGGTCTGGGATTTCCATGATTTGGGGAGAGTTCGCCCGATCTATGGATTTATGCCGCGATTCGGCATTTTGATGGCCTAGAAGCATGCTAGGGGTCCCTAGGGGGCTTCCCCCTTGTTTTCCCACTCTCCTATGGAGGCATGGGGGTGTAGTTGGTGTTTTTGGGTGTTTCACGCCATTTTGACGTCGGGACGGTGTGACGGTCCTTCCAGTGACCGTCACATCCTGTGACGCCCTAGGGTGGGTGCGTCACAGCTCTATTTTGCCAACAGGGTGGTCCGTTGGTGTGACGGTCCCACGATAGACCCCCAGGGCGCTGTGACGCGCGTAGGTAGGATCGTCAGGTGACGATCCTACCATTGGCATTTGACCGTTGAGTTTTGACCGTTGGGGGTCAAGGACTGTGACGCACCAGGGCTGGCGCGTTAGAGCCTTGTAACGCCCCTGTGTGGGAGCGTCAGAGGTGATGCGCTCCCAACCTGTAATGCACCAGGGGAGGTCCGTTACAGCCTGTGACGTACCGAGAGGCACGCGTCACAGTTGGTTTTCTCGCGCCTTGTGACGCACTGGGTTGGGTGCGTCAGGACCTGTAACGTACCAGGTTAGGCGCGTCACAGTCGTTTTTGCACCGATGGTCTGACGTGCTTGCATTGGGCCGTCAGACGGTTGTGACGATCCAGCGAAAGACCGTCAGAGCCTGTGGCACACTAGTGTTGGACCGCCAGGCTCTGGATTGCACTTGGTGGTTTGCAGTCCCGTTTCTTTTCCGACTGTGGTCACCGTGCGACGGTGCTGGTACGTGGGATGGTCCCCGTAAGTCTTCGGATGCGGACGTTGTTTTCCATTGACTTGAGAGTCTACCCCTTCAGTGACCCTCCGCTAGTCGTAGCCTGCTTACACGCGAGGGGTCCCACCTGGGAGTAGGTGGAGAGGCTTACCCTGAGGATAGTTTTTAGACTGGTTTCCGTCGGGCCCCATGTCTGTAGCCAGAGTCCGGCTAAGGGGAAAACCAGTTAGAGGCCAAACCTAGGAAGCTTGGTCTGTGTGTGCACACGTGGTTGGGGGCAGTTGGACACACGCTGACAAGCGTGACCCCAGCTAGTCACTTGCTTTGAGGTTACTTGTTTAGTGTCCGTGCCTCTGGTAGGCGCTACCACGTCAGGCAGTTCACCTGTGGTGCGGTGTAAGTCGTCAGGGGACGCTACCGACTGTGCTTCTAGTGGGAGGTACTCCTGTCGAGTCGGGAGTGACAGACTGTCAGTCTTGTGACTTCGACCTTCAGGTTTTGGTCGGGTTGAGCGTTGAGCTCCGGTTATTTTATCGTGGCGCATGCATCGATTTTTGTGCCGTGAGACTGGTGTTGTATTTGCAGGGCTGTTACTTCTGAGGTACTCGCTTAACCGCTAGCGTGGTGGTTTCCCATTTTGCGAGGTAGGGTCCGAGGGATCCCTACTGAGTCTTGTTCTGAGACTCATTCCCTGCGTGTTTTCACCATATTTCAGGCGAGGCGCGGCCTCAGAGGAGCGCGATTGAGGCTTAGCGTTGTTCAGGTGCCCAGCGTTAGTGCCAGAGGTCAGAGTCGGGGTATGCCCCGTGTAGCTGTACTTTTCTTTCTTGTCTCTGTACTAGTTGTGGACTACTGTTGTTTATTTTGTTATATCCTGTGGACCATGTATTAATTAAATTGTTAATTGATTTCCTGCTTAATCATGTAAACTGTTTAATTTCTGCAATTAATTGTGATACTTGTGTAGTCTCCACACCATCCTTCTAACCCTTCTGAGTCTTCGAGCTCGTGGGTGGCGGTACGAGTCTCAGGTTATCGGGCCTTCCTGGTAATTGGATTCTCGGGTCGTTACAATATCTCCTTCGACGGAGATCGCAGGATATAAATAGGGCTATAATATAGAACAAAAGACCACAAAGCTCTTGTAAAAACCCTTCAAATACACACCCAATAGATGGGTGAAACCTTAAGGCTAATGGGGTAAAAAGCCAAGCCAAACGGATCTTCAAATGGGGAGTTTGAAACTAAAACCCAGAAATCAGAACCGGAGGTAGTGGAGAAATGGAAAGCTGCCCAAGGCAGTGAATATACACCCAAAGTCGGTGCACATTGTGTAAAAAACAAGTCGGTGCACATAAATGGAATGACAAAGGTCGGTGCATGTTGTGAAAGACCCAAAGAATAGGGTCGGTGCATGTTTGAAAAATACCAACGAAGCTAGGTGCACATTTGGGAAACAAGTCTGTGCATATGAAAGCTGATGCACATATCAGAATAGGCCGGTGCAAGTTGAAGTCTGTGCACATTCAGAAACTCATAAAACACAAGTCGGTGCATATTGAGTTCAACGCAAGAAAGAGGTCGGTGCACGTTATACACCTAAAAGTAGGTCGGTGCACATGCATGTTATGTAGAAGATGAGGTCAGTGCACTCTTTGTCAAGTATAGCACGGTGCACATCTGTGAAACAGTAGGATGGGTCGGTGCAAGTTGTGAAAATGCCAAGGATGGTCGGTGCATTGATGAAGAAAGCCAAAGAGTGTCGGTGCATATAAGGCCAGAGTCTGTGCACATTCATGGGCAAGTCGGTGCACAGTTGTGAAACACCAACGCAGGTCGGTGCAGAAATGGAAAGTGAAGAGGCGAAATCTCGCGCTGGTTCTGAGCTGGCTGGTAATCACCAAGATAATGAACTGCAAGATAGGGAAACGGGTCAGAGGGCCCAGGGGGATTCCCTGGGGTAAAATCCTCCGACGCTCAAGTCAGTAGAGCAATGGTGGGAGCAGCGATAGGGAGGGGAAGGTGAGGGCGCGAGATCCCTCTCCACCGATGGGGTGAAGTGATCCTTGCTCAGGAGTTGGGGGTGGAACAATACCCTTCTTGACTTACCTTTCGCCGGAGGGTATCCTAGGTTTTTATAGTGTGCCGCCTTCTGGAGTCCTGCAAGCTGAGAGGTCTCCGGTGGAGGGTACGTCCTCGTCGTGGGCTTTGATGGCCTCATCGTGGGGGCGTTATCCTCGCGGGGAAACCGGAGCTCCTGGACTTCTTAGTGTTTGGCCCGCTGTGGACTCTAACGGCTGCAATGATGAACATTTCATCGGTCGTCCCGAGCTTAAGGGGGCCGGCCCTATCGGGCGATAGGCCTAGCTCGGTGAGGAGGTGGGTCGGATAGACCGGCTAGTGCTTCCCCCCTTCAGGCGGAGGGGTAGCTCGTGCGCGGGTCTTCCTGTGACCTGACCGAGGCTCGGGCTCTCCGAGCCTTGGGGCTGCCTAGGAGAGTTGTTTCCTTGAGCATTATTTTATTGGGCTTTTCCGAGTGGGCCCTGTGGGCTGTCACTTGGGCAAGCTTGCCTTGTTGGGCCTTGTTGGGCCTAGTTGGGTCTGCTCTTTGAGTGGGCTGCAGGAATCCCCCTCTCCACTTGTCCCCCTCCTACTCCCGAGCCAAGGAGGCTCGGTTGAGTAATTTTTTGAGGCTTTGGACCGGCGTGGCTTGGGTGGGTGGAATCCTGTTGGCGTGATGATGCCACGTGTAGCGGTCGCCTGGGCCCATAGTAATAATGATCCTGACGAATTTTGAAATGAAGGGGCCCCCTTTTTCTCGGAGGTTGAAACGGCGCGCTACCTCCCGCGAGGGTTTATAGGTGTAGGGCGCTGCTCGTTCCTCCCAGTCTTTTCAGGGTTATCGGCCTTTCCTCCATTTCTCTGCTTCGGGGGCTCTTTGATGCGCCGTGAAGATACAGCGGGGGAGCAAGCTCTTGCGGCGGCATTTGAGGAGCTGGCGCGTGTAACCGCGGAGGCGATCCGGCGGCTTCCTCCTCCTCCGGAGTCTTTGCGCTCTAGTGAAGGTTCTTCTTCCCGCTCGATGGTGGATCTGTGCTCGAAAATCGAGCAGGGGAGGTAGGAGCCCGTCCCCAATCACAGCGAGTTGGGGGAGGCTAACGTGAAGAAATTGGAGCATCAATTTCGCCTGCCTCTCCGGTATAGCTTTGTAGCTGCTGCCCCGTACGAGATGAGCTTGGACAACCGTACGGGCCATATTTGTACTTTTCTCCTGGCATGGAAGAGCAGATTCTGCCTCCCCTTCGAGCCTTTCGTCTTGAAGCTTCTCAATTTTTTCGTGTTGGCGCCTGTTCAGCTGGTGGCCAATTCGTATCTCCTGCTTTCTGCCTTTCGGATCCTCTGCCGCCTGCAGGGGGTTCCCCCGTCGCTGGATCTCTTTCATTATTTCTTCGAGCTGAAGGCACATCCGCCAGCGGGGAAAGGCTTCTATTTTATCCAGGCGCGCAGGAACCGGAGTTGTATTCCGCTGGCGGCGAAGGATTCTTCGCACAAAGGGTGGAAGAGGCAGTTTTTCTGGGTGAACGCGGAAGCAGTGGACGAGTCCTGGAGGTGCCAGGTTATGCCCAACTTCCATCCGAATCTTCCCCCGCGCCAAGAGAAGTTCCCCGCCGACGTGGAAGAGTACGCCGCTCTCCTGTTGACAAATCGCCAATCGACTGAGGAGCTGGTGACGCTGGAGAACGTGGAGCGGTATCTGCTTACACAGCTCAAGCCATCAGGTGCCATTCTTCGGATTCTGCTGCGGGGTCGGAGGGTCGACTTTTCGTTTCCTAACCGAATCCTCTTCTTCATTGCAGACATCCGACGGGAGCCCTTGGAAGAGGTCACCGAGGTCGTCGATCTTGGGGATGATTCGGCGGCCGATGAACCTGTTGCTCCCGCGGGTCGTTCCCAAGCCCGGGATAAGGGCAAGGGGGCGGCCTCTAAGGGATCTTCGCGGTCAAGCGGGGCGAAGCGCAAGGACCCCCTGGAGGGGAGATTGCGGGAAGCCGCGAAGGCCAAGAAATGGGCCAAGAAGGTCGGCCATCCTACCGCCGTCGAGGGTGATTCAGGCTCGGCGGCGCTCCCCTCTCGGGGGCAAGATGGGGCCGACCCTTCAGGGCCAACTCCCCCACCTACCAGGCGAGAGGGGGCCGAGGAGACCAGGGGCTCCTCAGAGGGCGGAGATAGGTCGGTTCTCCCCTCCCCGGGGATGGAGGGGACCGGTGCTGAAGTGGCCGTCGCCGAGACCAGGAGACCGGTCGAGGTCGGCGATGTCTCGGGCGGCGAGGCACGGGCCGAGACAGATAGGGCTGGGGGTTCACCGGCGAGGGTGTCGCAGCCCCAAGTGCTCGAAGTTCTCGGTGCAGTCGATTCTGCGGCGTCGGTCGAGGTTGGGGGTTCGCCCGGAGAGGTGTCGCAACCCCAACCGACCGCGGCGCGTGGGGCGGTTGGCCCCGTTGTTCGAGCCGAACCTTCTGGCGGGGCGTCCGGTGGGGAGCGGATCTCCATGTCGGAGGCCTTGGAAAGGCTTGGTGTTTCGGGCGACCTGTATCGGGTTTGCCGAGAGGTTGCCGCGAAGACGAGGGGGGGAGACAAGCGCTACTCCCCCTCCGGAATCCTCAACGTCCTCATGAAGGGCGGCCTAGTCATAGCTTGGACGGCGGCCTTGATGGCGGAGACGTACGCTCGGGCGGAGGCGGAGCGGTCAAGTCTCGCCTGGACCCATCGGGGGGTGCGAGAGGAAACTGGCCCGCCTCAGCGAGGAACATGAGGGGCTCCGACGGGAATTCTCCGCGATCAGGGACTCGGCACGGGCGAGCCAGCTAGAAACTGAGGCGCTGACTGAGCAGTTGGCTAAGGCCCGGGGGTCGCTCGAGAGGAAAAGCAAACTCTTGGAAGAGGAGCATCTGCGTCACCTCGAGCTGGACGGTCGCTGGGAGCTCGAACGGGCCGAGTTACTGGACCATGCGGAGGTAGTAGAGCGCCTTCGTTCTGTGGCCGAGGCGGACCGAGTCCGGGCGGAGAGGCGGTCGAGCGAGGCCGAACGAAGGATGGTCGCAGCAGAAGAATGCCTAGCGGGAGCAGAGGAGCGTGCGGCCGAGGCGGAGCGGGCTCGAGTCGAGCTCGTTGGAAGGACGGAGCAGATCGAGGCGTAGGTGGTCGAGCGATATAGAAGCTCGGAGGCTTACTCAGCCGACCTGGAGAGAGCCGCCCTACCATATTATGAGGTAGCGCTTCGCCGTGGCTCCCGAAAGGGGTTTAAGCAAGGTTATCGCCGGGCGGTGGACTACGCCTTTGATCGAGACTCCGGGATCGAGTTCCCTTTGGGCCAGGCTTATGACTCGGATGAGTCGATTTCTAGCTCCTCTGCGTCGAGCAGGGAGGATCCAGGGGGGTCTCCTTCGGCGGGGTCACCAACTCCGGACGCCTCGGGAGGGGTCGCGACCGAGACAGTTCTCGCACAGGCGAGGTCAGTGCCCGGGTCGGCCGTCACCGAAGGTGCTGGGGGTGACACGCCTACTTCCGTTGCTTTCGAGCTTCAAAGTGGGCCCGAGGCCTGATGTATTTTGCCTTATTTTGCCCCTTTCTCTTGTTTGTCTCTCTTTCCTCCTTTAGGGAGTTTCCTCTTTATGAGATAATAAATGACTTACTTGTTTGATCCCCATCCTTGCCGTGATTTGGTTGGCGTATCTGAAGTAGTTGGAAAGTGCCGATATGTCCTGCGTGGTTTTCGCATGCTGATTTGGTAGGCTTCTGACGGGGCGTCCTTCCGTTCCCTCATGCTTTGAATGTCAGGCCGCTTCGTGAATCCCGCTAGGGCGGGAAACGAGGAGTTGGAGGTGACTGTTCAGGGGGGAAATCCTTTGGCGTGTTTCCGAGGGGGGGGGGGGTCATTTAAGGCGTGTAGCCTCCTTTGGCCTATAAGAAGGACCGAAAGGTGCCCTTTCCTCTTTATCGCTTGGGATTTTCTCTAACAGTCTTTCCTCACTCCTTCCTCTTCACTCTGCGTTGTGCCGTTGCATTCGGAGCATGGAGGATCCTTCGGAGGGTGACACCACCGACGACGGGGAGCAGAGGGCTCTTGCCGTCCCGGCTTGTTGGACGGGTCCCACGGTCGCCGCGTGGCTTTGAGACGGGTCCGACGGTCGCCGCGCAGATCTGGAGAGGGCTTCGACGTGTGAGGGCACGGCTCTTGCCCTTTCCCAGTTCTGGCGTGGCTTCCGGGCGGGCGCCGAGGCGGAGGACGGATGGGGGTATTAGGGAAGCCTGCCGCCACTCCCCCTCTGCATGGGGGGGGGGAGGCGCATCAAGTTCCCTCCTCACCGAAGCCTTCCTCCGTCTGCAGCCTCTCTGTCACCTTTGGGGGTCGTCTGAGTCAACTGGATCGGCCCCCTCTTGTCCGAGCCAGTTTCTACGCGAGGCAGAGTCAGTGGCTGGATGCGAGGAGATCGAGATCGAGTCAACCGAGCGACGCCCCCTTGCAGCGGTGTTAGATAGATTTTCTTGCTTTTTGTCATGCAATGTACTGGCCTTTGCCTTTCTGATGTATCAATAGTTTGGAATGAAAAGAAAAGGGATTTATTCCGTCCATCTTGCTGTACAATTTCAAAAATAGAATTTGCGTAGTGCGGCTGCGTTCCATGTCCGAGGAATGGGTTCCCCTTCCATTGTTGCTAACCTGTATGCACCTTTCCCGAGCGTCTCGACCACTCGGTAGGGGCCTTCCCAGTTAGGGGACAGCTTGCCCGCCGCCTCTAGTGGTCGAGAGGCTTCAGCTTTCCTGAGGATGAAGTCTCCCGGTCGGAAGTGTCTGCTTCGGACTCTGGCGTTGTAGTATCGAGTGAGGCGTCGCTGGTATTCCGTCGCTCGGATGCTGGCAATGTCCCGAAGTTCATCTGCTAGGTCGAGGTTCTCGAGTAACTTTTGGTTGTTTTCCTCGGTCGAGTAGCGGATGACTCGGAGAGACGGGTTGGCGATCTCCAATGGAATGACGGCCTCAGTGCCGTACACCAACTGAAAAGGACTTTCACCGGTTACCGTCCTGGGAGTCGTTCGGTGTGACCACAGTACGCTAGGCAATTCCTCGAGCCAACTACCCTTGGCTTTGCCGAGTCTGGTCTTTATGCCTTTCAAGATAGTCTTGTTGGCATTTTCGACCAGCCCGTTGGCCTGAGGGTGGGCGACCGAAGTGAAGTGGTTGCGGATGTTTAGGTCGGCGCATCTGTCTCAAAAATATCGAGAATCGAATTGCCGACCGTTATCGCTCACTATCACTCGGGGGATGCCGAAGCGACAAATGTGTTGTGCCCCTGTGGTTTTGATGGTGGTTTTAATGGTGGTTTTGATGATAGCATGCTGAATTATTTTGATGATTGCAACACAGTCAGTGCATTTTGATATTGTATTTTGATGATGCAATGTTATTGTGTTTTGATGATGGCATTTGCTCATTAAGTCTTAAAGTCTGTACAGGGTAGTTCATGCATCTCATGTAAGTCCATACATTCATAGTGCATTACATTGGCTAAGTATATACAACGTCTGTTCATGCATTGTCTTAGGCTAAGTCTGTACAGCCTACGTCTCATGCAGCGTCAACGCTGTGAGCATTCTCAAGTCTGCAGCGTCAACGCTGTGAGTGTGTACATCGCTTTCACGTTTCACAAAGTCTATACAGCGCCTCAGGCTGAGCAAGTCCATACATTGGTCGGTGGAAAGTCTGTACATCCTCCGCCAAGCTTTCAAAGTCTGTACAGCCAAAATCTGCACATCCTGTTCAGTTAAGTCTGTACATTGCATCATAGTGTTATGCAGTGTCTGGGTGAAGTCTATACAGACTGTTCATGCATTCAAGTTCAAGTATATGCATCCGTCCGTCTCTGTTAGCGTCTAAGGCTTTGGGCAAAGTCTATACAGACTTCAGCATTTCATTCTGCGTCTTATAGCATGTCTGTACATTGCATCGTCTCTATCAGTGTTTCACTGGTCAAGTCTGTATAGACTTTAGCGTCTCATGAACGTCTATACAACGCATCAGCATTTAGAAGTCTGTACATTGGCCTTTGCATTAAGTTTCAAGTCTGTACAGTCTATCTTCAAGTGTTTGGCCAACTCTGTACATCCGTGTTGCCCTTTCATTATTGAGGCAGAGTCTGTACACTGGCTTAGACTTCCCAAGTCTACACAATGCTTCCTCATTGAAAGTCTACACATTCTGGCCATTTCCTACGCTCGAAGCTTTAGCAACACTTAAAGTCTCTACACTGCTACAGGAACCAAGTCTATACACTCTCCCGTTCAAATCCTTCTAAGTCTGTACATTGGCTTCGTATCTGCAAGTCTGTACACTGGACTTCACTTCCCCAACTCTATACATCCGATTGATGTTGCAGTGTTCACCAAGTCTATACATAGTCTTCAGACTTTAAGTCTATACACTCCATGCCCATTCAAGTCTACATCAGTTTGTTTCAAGTCTGTACACTGCGTCACTTCGTCAAAGTCCATATATCCTCAGCTGAACCCCATGTCCATACAACGACACTGTAGCTTGCATAGCTCATGTCTGCACATTGGTCTTCATCTCCTGAAGTCTAGACATTGGAAAGTATATACATTGAGCTCACAAGAAGACGTCCAAGTCTATACACTCTCTCAGTGTACATACTTGCCCATTTGATGTTTCAGAGTATATACACTCAGTGTTATAAGATTTAAATAACCACTTGTTCTATGATATGATTATAAGATTTTTGTGTGTGCAGGGTTAACGCAGAATGACCACAGCGTCCACGCAGCAAGTATACTAGTAGAAGTATTAGCTGCTGGAACACCACTGCGTCAACGCTATGGGCTAGCAGCGTCGACGCAGCAGTTCAAGAAAGGGTTGACTTGTCTCTGGCTGTCTTCAATGCATCAACGCAGCAGTGGAGCAGCGTCGACGCAACTGTCAATAGGGCTAGGCTGGTTGCTCACTGGAACGCATCAATGCGTCAACGCCATGGGTTGGAAGCGTCAACGCAGCAGACTTGAGTTCTGCTGGTAGAATATCTTTGAAGGCTGCGTCAACTCTGTGGAGCAAGTGGGTTGACGCCACCTGACTCCAGTTGCTGAGCGTACTAATGAGGGGGCACGTGATCCGATGGGAAAAAGGGGCAGGATGCTGACACGTGTTAGATAAGGGGTGCTACCCTGCCAAGTGGACCAATCAGTGGTCACTAGGGCATTTTCTACTCAACCTTCGGAGGCTCTGTTTCTGATATAAAAGCACCCCATCATCCTCTCGAAAAGAGTTAACTCTCCACAGAAGAAGAGAAAGCTCTCCAGTGAAGAAATCTGAGAGTGTGAGAAAAAGAAGAAAAAGAGAGAGAAGAGAAGAGCAGAGAGTGAGAGATTAGGAGAGCAGAAGAGAAAGAAAGAGAGATATAGAGTGAGCGAGAGAGCTCGAGCAGAAGAAGAAAAAGAAAAGAGAAAGAGAGAAAAGGAGAGCAGAGATCGAGAGAAGAAGAGAAGTGCAGCAGAGAAGAAAGAAGAAGAGAGAGAGAGTGAAGAAAGAGAGTGAGATCGATGGAGATCTGTACTTGATGGACCGTGGATCAAATCTAGGCCATCCAGCTCTTTAAGAGCCACATCGTGCTTCATTATTTACAGCTTTCAGATTGCTGTGTTTCCATCTTTTCTGTTTTCTATTTTACATCTTTATTCAAGCTGTTAGTCAGCGGATTGTAGAGGTGCTGCCTCTGGACGGCTAAGCTGTATAGCCCAGCGGTTTGTAGTGGAGGATTCCACTGGACAGCAAGCTGTGTTGCTCAACGGGGCGAGGAGGATTCCTCGGACGGCAAGTTGTGTTGCCCAGCGGTTGTATGGCAAGCTGTGATGCCCAGCTGTTCAAGCTGTGAGTCAGCGGAATCCACACTCGGGTTGAGTATGGGGTGGATGTAGGTCTGCAGGACCGAACCACCTAAAATCCCCTCTTGCATTGTGGTTTGATTGCTTATGGTTTGCTTCCGCTAGATGAATGCATAGGGGCGCTCCAGGTGTTTGGCTTCTGGTTGAGCAGAAAAGTTGATTAGCTCTCTTAGAGTGTCTTAATCTGTTAAGTAATCGAAATTCAAATTGAGCTATAGTTCGTCTAACTTGTATTGTTAGAGTGCTCACTGTCTGTTTGTTTAATTCCGCATTTGCTAATTAGTCTTCCAGATTTGATGAATCTGTCTAGTTAGCATTCTAAATAGTTAGTGAGCATCATATTTTAATTGGGTGAAAGTTTTTATAGGCCATATTCATTCACCCCCCCCTTCTGAATACTTGCACCGAACCCAACAATTGGTATCAGAGCAGGTCTCTGATCTATCAGATCTAACAATCTGCAGAGGATCCTGCTAGTGTTTGGTGCATTTCGGAGTGTGCTTTCTGTGTTCGTTGTTTTGATTCTCCGACTTAGTGCTGTGTCTTGCTTATTTGGTTTAGGTGCTTCAGTTTTTCTGTGTCTTCAGATTATTTGCAATGGAACCAATCGTGTTGAAGGCTGGCTCCAGCAAAGCAAATAGATCCAGCCACAATGGATCATCAAGTGAGAAAATCAGTCTGTCGCGGTCTGAAATTGATGGAGACCACATTGGAATGGTGATCAGTGATTTCTGGAAATTTCTGAGAAAAAGAGAAGGAAAGCTTGATGGTGGTAAAAAGCAAACAAGGGGTAATTCTAATCTTGCCAAGATTGCTGACACTAATGTTTGCTACAAATGCAGGAAGGCTGGCCACACGAAGGATGATTGTCCAGAACTATCGAAACTCAAAGGGAACACCTTCGACATTGATGAAGAATGAGAAAAGTCCATATGCTTAATGGCCAACCGGGGAAGTGATGATGAGGAAACCTCATCTCAGGTAAGCTCCGAATCAGATGGATACACTTTTGATGAATTGATAGAGATGTATGAAAATTTGTTCAAAGTGTCCAAGAAATTAAAATCTGAAAATAAAAAATTGAGAAAAGACATGAATCTTGAAGTCACTCGTTTGAAGGCAGAAAATGAAAACTTGAAATCTGAAAACGAGAATCTCAGAAATAAGCACATTAGAGAAGATGATTCCTGCAATGCATGTGCTATTTTAGAAGACATGATAAATGAGTTTGATCATGATGATAATTTGCAAAAGGAATCAATCAAATCACTGAAAGAGGAAAATAAATTATTGTTAGAAAAGAAAACTGAAGCTGAAGAAATTGAAAGTAAAATGCTTGAAGAAAATGCTCATCTGAAGGAACAAAATAAAAAGTTAATGGTTCTTAACACTGTTTTCTCTGAAAGATGGATGACGATTGAAAAAGAGAAATCAGTATTGAAAGAGTGTATCAATTACAGTGATGAAGAAATTGCTAGTTTTTTAATACACACTACTGATTTGGAAAATGAAATTGTGTTATTAACAGAAAAACTGGCTAGTTGTGAAAAGGAGAAAGTTGATTCAAAAAATCTTATAATCTTCTTGGAAAGTAAAATTACTGAGATGAATGGTACTTCATCTAAGGTTGCTAAGGATAAAGGCAAAATGAAAATATCCTCGGAAGATGTAGTAAGTGATCAATGTGAGGAGATTGATAACATGTCTGAAATTAAGCAAGCTAAGAAGAACCAGTTGTATACCACTTTTATTCGTAGCTCTAGTTTAGCTAGCACTTCAGCTTCTTCTTCAAATATGCATGCTGCTAAGGAAATTCAAAAACGAAATAAAAATAAGAAAACCCCAAAAACTCAAAGGAACAATCTGCATGCTAAAAACTCAAACTCATCTGATAAGTGCCATGTTTTAAATAAATCTAATGGTTCTTGTTCTTGTCATTATTGTGGTAAGCATGGACACTTTATGAGTGAGTGTTTTGTGATGAAACAAGATGACAGAAGGCATGCTAGAAAAGTTCTATCTGATCAGAAAAAGGGTAATCTGAATGTTAAAGAATTTCATGCTAGAAATCATGATTCCAGGAGAAAGAATCTGAATTGTTTTTGTTGTGGGAAGGTTGGCCACATTGCTGCTCAATGTTGGCAGAATCCGAGAAAGAGATTCAATTCTGAATTTGTTAATTTCCATGTTAACAAAAATGCTTTTGATAGAAATAACCTTGGCTCCAGAGGTAAGCATCCTAGGTACTTCGAATGTGGGAGGCATGGCCACACAGTCAAGGACTGTTGGCATGCTCAGGAAAGTAGACTTAATTTTAAATCTGTAAAATTTTGGCTGGCAGGATACCAAAGTCAGACTAGTTTTGGTAAACAGAATTTCAATTCTGTTAACAAAAATTTCCATACATATGCATTTAGAACTCCTGCTCATAGGAATGTGCACAAAATAAATTTCAGAACTGCTGCATCATGCCACTATTGTGGTCAGATAGGTCATTCAATGAATGATTGTCATGTGATGAGAATTGATGACCTTCATGCACAGAAGTTGGTTACCATACCTGCTAGGAATGTCACTGTTAATTCAGGACCCAAGACTTCTTGGGTTCCTGCAAGATCACATTGATTAACATGTTGCAGGTGTGCCTTGGTGGGAAAAAATAAAAAAAAAAGGGTTAACCAAGGCACTCAAACAGAAAACCCTAGGATACTACATTTCAGGTTAGTTCTGAACTTTGCATTAAATTCCATTATCTGAAACTGTGAGCATGAAAAATGTGAGCTTCATGTTGATTTGCTTGATTGATTGTTGATGATCTCTTCATGTCTAGCTGACCAGTCTACATTCCAGACTCAGCTACTGAATTTTACTTTGTATTTATCTGATGCTCTTCTCTCACTGATTATTGCACTGAATAAATGGGCTGTTAGATGCTCTGCACAATCATTTTTACAGTCGATGCTTTATATGAACTTTATGTCAATGGACTGCATGCTTGTTATTGAATGCATAACTTGCTGATTGTGAATGATTCTTTAGTGTATAGAGTCAATGCATGTGTCTTGTGTCAATGCATTGCATGCTTGATTACATACTTGGACTGAGCTTGAATGGATCAGTTAGTGCATACAGTCAATGCATGTGTCTAGTGTTTGCATACATCATATGCATGACTGTCAATGAAATTGATCAATGCATATAGAACTGATTTGCATGATTGTCATTTGCCTATTGTCGTAGACTGCATGTTTTTCAATGCATAATAGGGCTGCTTTGCACTGCATCATATGTTGAAAAATCTGAAAAAGGATGAAAATGCTTATAACTTGGATGCATAAATCTGAATTGATTGCATATCTGTCTCATGTATCCTTGGTGCATAGTCTGTATGTAGGACAGTATGTTGCATAGCATATCTCTTGCATCATGATATTAGGGGGAGTCCAACTACTTTTGGTCAATGCATTGCATATAGGTTGTCAAATGCATATATTTGTCAGAATTCATTGCATATCCCTTCTTATTATTTTAAACGACAAATCTGAGGCTTCAGAATTCTATCAGTCCTTCATGAAGATTTCAATGGGCTATCTCGATCATAAATTTGAAAACTCTTGAACTAGAAATCTTCCATTATACATTTTTATGAATGACTGAAATAATTCATGTGGTTTAAGTTTAATGTATTCAATGAGTTTGGCTTTAAAATCTCTTAAAAAATATCTGAAGCATGTTTAATAAACCTTAACCATCTGGTTCATGCTGTGTCTTGAAAAATCTTCTGAAATCTGCATTATTGAATACATGACTTTACTTGGTTAAGTACATGAGATTAATATTGACCTGAAGCAAATGAATGCTTCTGATATGTCTAAAGGGTATTTTCTGTCAGAGCAATGATCTTGGTCACTGAGAAACACATGTCCAAAGGACTATGTCATGAGGTACCATAGTTAACTCTGATTAAGAATTAATTGAAAATCTGGCAGAGCAATGGCATGCACACTGAGAAATACAACTCACTCATCAAGAAATGATTTACAGTGTGTCATGAAGTGTAAATGCTATCTCTGTTCATAAAGCATGACAGTTAGTCACACTAAGTGCTTAGGGATATTGGCCTCTGATCAAGGTATATCCTCTAGTTACAAGGTGTGCACTGAATTAGAGTGCTCGTAAAATTTGTAGCATGAAAAATTGTTGAACAAATCTCAATATCTGAATATTGATGCTAAAATCAAATTGCTACAACCCTAGACAAAATCATATGCCTTCAAAAATTGCTTGATTTCAATACTGATGCATGTAATTCCGAAAGAAGTCAATATAGTTGATTGTGTAAGAGAAAGGAAGATTCATCAAGATAAATATGAGGGCTTGGTTCAATTTTATTAAACCATGGTTTTAGATATCATTACAGAATTTTTTTGATAAACTCTGCATACATCATGGTTAAACCATGTTGTTCAATAAAGCTCATTCATAAGCCCTTATAATGGAAGACTTTGAAAACCTATGTGTTAGATTTGTGAGATTGATATCTCTATGAAAATCTGGCTGAACTTCGTGTGTTTGGAGCATCCTTGAAAAATCTGTTAATTGAAATTCTTCTACTAATGTCTTTAGCTCATTGACCTGAACTTCTCCTTATTTGCCCTTGTGGTATCCTTCTCATCTATCTCATAAGATTCCACTTCTTGAGGGGGAGCTTCCATGTCATGCATCACTTGCATATCAATTGGCATCTATTCAGGGGGATTTTTCATGTCATATGCATCATGCTGCATAGAAACTCTTAAAGGGGGAGAATTGTGATCTTGCATTTTGAAATCTCCATCTGCATATGCATTTTTACCCTCCCATGTTTCATCTTGACTATATCAAAGGGAGAGATTTTTGCCAAAGGGAGAGATTGTTTTTCAATTATAGCATGTTGGTTGCTTTAATTTCTCAAACTATTTTTTTTTGATGAAGTCAAAGGGGGAGAATAGTTTGAGTCATTAGATTGACTCACTGTGTAGTGTTGCCATCATCAAAAAGGGGGAGATTGTTGTGCCCCTGTGGTTTTGATGATGGTTTTAATGGTGATTTTGATGATAGCATGCTGAATTGTTTTGATGATTGCAACACAGTCAGTGCATTTTGATATTGTATTTTGATGATGCAATGTTATTGTGTTTTGATGATGGCATTTGCTCATTAAGTCTTAAAGTCTATACAGGGAAGTTCATGCATCTCATGTAAGTCCATACATTCATAGTGCATTACATTGGCTAAGTATATACAACGTCTGTTCATGCATTGTCTTAGGCTAAGTATGTACAGCCTACGTCTCATGCAGCGTCAACGCTGTGAGCATTCTCAAGTCTGCAGCGTCAACGCTGTGAGTGTGTACACCGCTTTCACGTTTCACAAAGTCTATACAGCGTCTCAGGCTGAGCAAGTCCATACATTGGTCGATGGAAAGTCTGTACATCCTCCGCCAAGCTTTCAAAGTCTGTACAGCCAAAGTCTGCACATCCTGTTCAGTTAAGTCTGTACATTGCATCATAGTGTTATGCAGTGTCTGGGTGAAGTCTATACAGACTGTTCATGCATTCAAGTTCAAGTATATGCATCCGTCCATCTCTGTTAGCGTCTAAGGCTTTGGGCAAAGTCTATACAGACTTCAACGTTTCATTCTGTGTCTTATAGCATGTCTGTACATTGCATCGTCTCTATCAGTGTTTCACTGGTCAAGTCTGTATAGACTTTAGCGTCTCATGAATGTCTATACAACGCATCAGCATTTAGAAGTCTGTACATTGGCCTTTGCATTAAGTTTCAAGTCTGTACAGTCTATCTTCAAGTGTTTGGCCAACTCTGTACATCCGTGTTGCCCTTTCATTGTTGAGGCAGAGTCTGTACACTGGCTTAGACTTCCCAAGTCTACACAATGCTTCCTCATTGAAAGTCTACACATTCTGGCCATTTCCTACGCTCGAAGCTTTAGCAACACTTAAAGTCTCTACACTGCTACAGGAACCAAGTCTATACACTCTCCCGTTCAAATCCTTCTAAGTCTGTACATTGGCTTCGTATCTACAAGTCTGTACACTGGACTTCACTTCCCCAACTCTATACATCCGATTGATGTTGCAGTGTTCACCAAGTCTATACATAGTCTTCAGACTTTAAGTCTATACACTCCATGCCCATTCAAGTCTACATCAGTTTGTTTCAAGTCTGTACACTGCGTCACTTCGTCAAAGTCCATATATCCTCAGCTGAACCCCATGTCCATACAACGACACTGTAGCTTGCATAGCTCATGTCTGCACATTGGTCTTCATCTCCTAAAGTCTAGACATTGGAAAGTATATACACTGAGCTCACAAGAAGACGTCCAAGTCTATACACTCTCTCAGTGTACATACTTGCCCATTTGCTGTTTCAGAGTATATACACTCAGTGTTATAAGATTTAAATAACCACTTGTTCTATGATATGATTATAAGATTTTTGTGTGTGCAGGGTTAACACAGAATGACCACAGCGTCCACGCAGCAAGTATACTAGTAGAAGTATTAGCTGCTGGAACACCACTGCGTCAACGCTATGGGCTAGCAGCGTCGACGCAGCAGTTCAAGAAAGGGTTGACTTGTCTCTGGCTGTCTTCAATGCGTCAACGCAGCAGTGGAGTAGCGTCGACGCAACTGTCAATAAGGCTAGGCTGGTTGCTCACTGGAACGCATCAATGCGTCAACGCCATGGGTTGGAAGCGTCAACGCAGCAGACTTGAGTTCTGCTGGTAGAATATCTTTGAAGGCTGCGTCAACTCTGTGGAGCAAGTGGGTTGACGCCACCTGACTCCAGTTGCTGAGCGTACTAATGAGGGGGCACGTGATCCGATGGGAAAAAGAGGCAGGATGCTGACACGTGTTAGATAAGGGGTGCTACCCTGCCAAGTGGACCAATCAGTGGTCACTAGGGCATTTTCTACTCAGCCTTCGGAGGGTCTGTTTCTGATATAAAAGCACCCCATCATCCTCTCGAAAAGAGTTAACTCTCCACAGAAGAAGAGAAAGCTCTCCAGCGAAGAAATCTGAGAGTGTGAGAAAAAGAAGAAAAAGAGAGAGAAGAGAAGAACAGAGAGTGAGAGATTAGGAGAGCAGAAGAGAAAGAAAGAGAGATAGAGAGTGAGCGAGAGAGCTCGAGCAGAAGAAGAAAAAGAAAAGAGAAAGAGAGAAAAGGAGAGCAGAGATCGAGAGAAGAAGAGAAGTGCAGCAGAGAAGAAAGAAGAAGAGAGAGAGTGAAGAAAGAGAGTGAGATCGAGGGAGATCTGTTCTTGATGGACCGTGGATCAAATCCAGGCCATCCAGCTCTTTAAGAGCCACATCGTGCTTCATTATTTACAGCTTTCAGATTGCTGTGTTTCCATCTTTTCTGTTTTCTATTTTACATCTTTCTTCAAGCTGTTAGTCAGCGGATTGCAGAGGTGCTGCCTCTGGACGGCTAAGCTGTATAGCCCAACGGTTTGCAGTGGAGGATTCCACTGGACAGCAAGCTGTGTTGCTCAGCGGGGCGAGGAGGATTCCTCGGACGGCAAGCTGTGTTGCCCAGCGGTTGTATGGCAAGCTGTGATGCCCAGCTGTTCAAGCTGTGAGTCAGCGGAATCCACACTCGGGTTGAGTGTGGGGTGGATGTAGGTCTGCAGGACCGAACCACCTAAAAACCCCTCTTGCATTGTGGTTTGATTGCTTATGGTTTACTTCCGCTAGATGAATGTATAGGGGCGCTCCAAGTGTTTGGCTTCTGGTTGAGCAGAAAAGTTGATTAGCTCTCTTAGAGTGTCTTAATCTGTTAAGTAATCGAAATTCAAACTGAGCTATAGTTCGTCTAACTTGTATTGTTAGAGTGCTCACTATCTGTTTGTTTAATTCCGCATCTGCTAATTAGTCTTCCAGATTTGATGAATCTGTCTAGTTAGCATTCTAAATAGTTAGTGAGCATCATATTTTAATTGGGTGAAAGTTTTTATAGGCCATATTCATTCACCCCCAACAAAATGATCGATTTCCAGACGAAACTCCAGACTACTGTCTCGGTGATCCTTGCAGTGGCTTTGGCCTCGATCCATTTAGTGAAGTAGTCGATGGTGACGATGATGAACTTTTTCTGGGACTGAGCCATGGGGAATGGTCCGAGAATGTTGATCCCCCACCGAGCGAAGGGATAAGGCTCGGCGAGGGTGACGAGTTCTATGGCCGGCCGATGGACCAAGTGGTCGAACCGCTGGCATCGGTCGCACTATTGAGCATAGGCCGAGCAGTTGTGCTGCAGGGTGGGCCACCAGTACCCCTGTCGTAACAAGATTCTGGCCAGTGACCTTGCCCCTGAGTGTGCTCCGCACAGGCCTTCATGAACCTCTCGAGTGGCTCGGCTGGCGTCGTCGGGGCCGAGGCACTTCAGGAGAGGGCCGGCGAAAGACCTTCGATAGAGTGTGTCGTCCAGGACGACGAAGCGTCGGGCTTGGTACTTCATTCGGCATGCTTCCCGAGGGTCGGAGGGCTCTTGGGAGTCTCGAAGCCAAGACAGGTAGGGGGTGCGCCAGTCGCTCGGGACGGCCGAGTCAACAGCGAGGAGCTCCAAGTCAATGCTCGGGCGCTCTAGCTCTTCGAGGAGGACCGATCGGGTACCTTCTGGGTCTAGGGAGGAGGCCAATCGAGAGAGGGCGTCCGCTCGGGAGTTTTCTTCCCGGGCTATTCGGACTACCTCGAATCCCTCGAATCGTTGGGCCAAGCTCCTGACCAGCTGGAGGTATTTGATCATGGGTGCCTCTCGAGCTTCATACTCACCGTTGACCTGGCTCACGACCAGCTGAGAGTCGGTGTGGATCTTGACTCGCTCAGCCCCCAACCGTCGGGCCATGCGTGCTCCCGATATAAGGGCCTCGTACTCGGAAGCATTGTTGGACGCCTGGAAGTTGAATTTCAAGGCGTACTGCAGCTCCACTCCTTCGGGGGATCTTAGGAGGATCCCAGCAGCGCTACCGACCGAGTTGGAAGAACCATCGATGTACAGTTCCCAGGTTGGCCCGGGCATGGTCAGTAGCCTCCCTTCGGCCGGGATGGTGCTTTCGGCGATGAAATCGGTGAGCGCTTGACCTTTTATAGCTACGCGCGGGCGATATGAGATGTCGTAGGCCCCAAGCATAAGGGCCCATTTGACGAGTCACCCCGAGGCCTCGGCGTGGGCCAAAATCTTCTTCAGCGGCTCGCCGGTTAGCACGGTGATGGGGTGCCCCTGGAAGTAGGGTTGGAGGCATTTCGCGGAGGTAACCAGCGCTAGCATGAGCTTCTCGGTTGCGGGGTACCTCCTCTCGGCCTCGCTAAGCACCTTGCTGGTATAGTAGACGGGTCTTTCGATTCCTGAGTCATTTCTGACCAGGACCGAGCTGATCGTTGATGACGTCGCCGAGAGATAGAGTAGCAAAGCTTCACCCGGCACTGGCTTGGAGAGCACCAGGGGCGAAGCCAGGAACTCCTTAAGCTCAGCGAACGCTTTCTGGCATTCCTCATCCCATACGAACGTAGCAAATGCCCACTTGGGCCCCTTCAACAGTTTAAAAAAGGGCAAGCATCGTTCGGCCGCACGGGATAGGAATCGGCTGAGAGCGGCGATACGCCCTGTCAGACGCTGGACGTCCTTGATGCAGGCGGGCGGGCGCATGTCCAGGATGGCCTGGACCTTGTTGGGGTTAGCTTCGATCCCACGCTGAGTGACCAGGAAACCCAGGAACTTCCCAGATCTTACTCCGAAGGTGCACTTGGCCGGATTGAGCTTCATATTGTACTTCAGGAGGACGCCGAAGGCTTCGGCGAGGTCGGTGAAGTGGTCCTGGGCCTTGGGGGTCTTGACGAGCATGTCGTCAATGTAGGCCTCGACGTTCCGACCTAGCTGTTCCTCGAACATGTGGTTGACCAGTCTTTGGTATGTGGCTCCGGCGTTCTTCAACCCGAAAGGCATCCGGGTATAGCAGTACACACCGTAGTCGGTGATGAAGGCGGTCTTCTCGATGTCTTCAGAATTCATCCTGATCTGATGGTAACCTGAATAGACGTCCAGGAAGCTGAGCATCTCATTGCCCGATGTCGAGTCGACCAGTTGGTCGATGCTGGGCAAGGGATAGCAGTCTTTAGGGATCGCCTTATTCAAGTCGGTGAAGTCCACGCACATCCGCCATTTGTCGGAAGCCTTTGGTACCAGGACGACATTGGCTAGCCACGTCGGGTACAGGACCGGTCTAAAAAGACCAGTCTCTTGCCCCTTGGTGACCTGCGCCTTGATGATCATCTGTTTCTCTGGTGCGTGCTTCCTTCGGCGCTGCTGCACGGGCTTCATGGTGGGGTTGAGGTTGAGTCGGTGCAGCACGGTCTCCTCAGGTATCCCAGGGAGCTGATTGTCGGACCAAGCGAAGACTCGGATGTACTTAGAAAGAAAATTCTTATATTGCTGCTGTTCCTCGGGTGGTAGGTCGGCTCCGATCCTTACTCCTAGGGTCAGGGTCGTCGTTTAGGAAGATCGTCAGCAACTCGCCACCTGGTTTAGTAGCTGCAGACTTTTCCTTGACTTCGCGGGGGCCCTTATTATTCCCGTCCGGCCGTGTGGCCTCCACCGAGATGTTGTAGCAACTTCGGCCCGTGGCCTGGTTACCTCGGATTTCCCCTACTCCGTTCTTGGTGGGGAACTTCATTTTCTGGTGATAGGTAGATGGTACTGCCTTGATCCGGCTGAGGATTCCCCGGTAAAAAATGGCGTTGTACGCTATCATCCCTTTGATCACTATGAAGTCTACCATGACCGTAACGGTTTTGGGTGGGGTGCCGAGGATAACTGGCAGGCTTAGGGCTCCCTCGGGGAGAGTGGCCAGGCCATTGAACCCATAGAGGGGCATCTGGATCGGGCGAAGTTTGGATGGACTCTCTCCCATTTTGAGGAAACAGTCATAAGACAACACATCAGGGGCACTTTCATTGTCCACAAGAATCCGATCTACATTACAATGGTTTATAGTGGCCGAGATTACGAGGGCGTCATCGTGTGGGGTGCTTAGCCCCTCCAGGTCTTGATCGGAGAAGACTATGACCTGGGGCGGGGCCTTGGGTGGCTCTGGGGCTCGGCTCGCCCACTCGGCATGACGCTTCCTTCCACGGCTGCTGTCACCTCCTGATGCTATGCCTCCAGAGATGACGTTGATGTAGACCCCTCGGGGGGCGTTGTGAATCTCCTCTGCGGCGCCTTGATCTTCTCTGCGCTCGGCAGTGAACCGAGCCAGGTGCCCCAGGCGGACGAGGCGCTCGATCTCGTCTTGGAGCTGGTGGAAATCACCGGTGTGATGCCCGTGATCGCCGTGGAATAGACAATGTTTGTCTCGCTTGCGGTTCTTCGACCTCATCGGCTCGGGCCGACGGAGAAGTCCCGAGTCTTTGACGTCTTCATAGATTTCATAGACCGGGGCGGTTAATGGGGTGTACCGCTCGTACTTCCACTTGCGCTCTCCATCTCGATCTCGCTTCTTTCCCGAGCTAGGATTTGGCTCGGGGCCCCGCTTCTTGTCCCCCTCCCGACCCGAGCCGGTTGCGTCTCGGCAAGCGCTGAGCACTTCTTCGCACTCGGCGTGGCGTAGAGCCAGAGTCACTAGCTCGGCAAGGGTCGAGGGAGGGTGGAGGACGAGTTCGCGGCGGAGGTTCTCATCCCGGGTACCCCCGGTTAGTGCGGTTGTGGCCGAGGCCACATCCAGGCGGGGGATTCGGAGGGCTTCCGATTTAAACCGGTGGACGTAAGCCCGGAGCCTTTCCCCTTGCGCCTGTTTGAGGGCCAAGAGCCCCGCCACCGACCTTGGGGGGGCACTTCCGGCGAAGCTCTCGTTGAAGACTCGCCCGAACTGCTTGAAGTCTCGGATGGATCAGGGGGCGAGAGCCCGGAACCATGCTTGAGCGCCCTGGACCAGAGTGGTCACGAAGGCTCGGCACTTGATGGGGTCCGACGCTCCGTGTAGAGTCATCAGGGCGTCGAAGCTATCGTAATGATCGGCCGGGTCGCCTTGGCCGTCGTAAAGCTTGAAGGTGGGTATGGGGGCTCTGGGAGATACCTCCGCCTTCAAGATATACTTGGAGAACGGGGATTTCTCCTCGTCTTCCGGGGAAGAGGCCTTCTGTAGGGTGCGAAGGGCACGCTCCTGCTCAGCGAAGCGTCTTTCGAAATCTCGCAGCCGGAGGGATAACTCCGGTTGCTGTCGTGCCGCGGGGCTAGGGGGGGTGCCTTGGCGGTTTCCGGAAACGTCGGCTTCTGGATCTGGCCGTTGCGTCCCCCGCCTTCCTTTCCTCGGCGTGGAGGAGGCCTCTTGCTCCGGAGGCGGAGCTTGCGAGGGTCCTCCGACACTGTTTCGGATGAGCTGCTGGCCGTGGAGGGTGAAGCGACCCCTAGCTGTGTGCTGGGACGTACTCCTGCGGGGGGGGCTACCTGACGGGGTGCGGGACCTTGCATCCCTGGCCGCCTGGGTCTTCATGAGATCCACGAGGACATCCAGTTTGGCGTTGAGGGCCTGGAAGGCTTCGGCGCCACCGTAGGGGGGTAGCCCCGCTGCCGCGGGGTGGGGGGGTGGTGGTGGTCCGTCGGTGGGGATGCTGGCATTGGAGGGAGGGTTCTGTGAGGCCCTGGAAGGGCCATCCCCTGCTGCTACCACGGCCTTACCCCTCTCGCCGGCGGACTTCCTCCCTGAGCTCCTCCTCACCATGTTGGCTCTTCGTGCGTTTCCCACAGACGGCGCCAGATGAAGAGGCGAAATCTCGCGCTGGTTCCTGAGCTGGCTGGTAATCACCAAGATGAAGAACTGCAAGATAGGGAAACAGGTCAGAGGGCCCAGGGGGATTCCCTGGGGTAAAATCCTCTGACGCTCAAGTCAGTAGAGTAATGGTGGGAGCAGCGATAGGGAGGGGAAGGTGAGGGCGCGAGATCCCTCTCCACCGATGGGGTGAAGTGATCCTTGCTCAGGAGTTGGGGGTGGAACAATACCCTTCTTAACTTACCTTTCGCCGGAGGGTATCCCAGGTTTTTATAGTGTGCCACCTTCTGGAGTCCTGCAAGCTGAGAGGTCTCCGGTGGAGGTTACGTCCTCTTCGTGGGCTTTGATGGCCTCATCGTGGGGGCGTTATCCTCGCGGGGAAATCAGAGCTCCTGGACTTCTTAGTGTTTGGCCCGCTCTGGACTCTAACGGCTGCAATGATGAACATTTCATTGGTCATCCTGAGCTTAAGGGGGCCGGCCCTATCGGGCGATAGGCCTAGCTCGGTGAGGAGGTGGGTTGGATAGACCGGCTAGCGCTTCCCCCCTTGAGGAGGAGGGGTAGCTCGTGCGCGGGTCTTCCTGTGACCTGACCGAGGCTCGGGCTCTCTGAGCCTTGGGGCCGCCTAGGAGAGTTGTTTCCTCGAGCATTATTTTATTGGGCTTTTCCGAGTGGGCCCTATGGGCTGTCACTTGGGCGAGCTTGCCTCGTTGGGCCTTGTTGGGCCTAGTTGGGTTTGCTCTTTGAGTGGGCTGCAGGAATCCCCCTCTCCAGAAAGGGTCGGTGCATATATTGAAGCACCCACAACCCATTCAAGCAAGCATGGTCGGTGCAAGTATGAAACAAACCAAGGAGTGTACTATCCAGAAATTCTCGAAATCTGATAAAAACATTGAGCTTAGTCTAATGCAACAATAGTATGCCTTATACTATGAAATTAAACCCAAAGACATGACAAATGCATTAACCCCAATCTAGGCAACATGAATTAAATCAGAAAATGGATTCTTACCATGTCTCCAAAGTTTGGAGAGCAAAATGGAACCTGCATTTGGTGTTACTAAAATACTCAAGACAATCTTAAAACAATGCAACTAAATGCTCAAATGCATTAGCATAATTTGTACAACCTGCATGTTCATATATTGAATTCATTCAAGTCAGTCTTTAATCAAGGCAAATGAGATGCAATCAATTAGCCATTTTCTTCACAAGCTCACATATCACACAATTGATCATGCATGGAAAGGGCATTTCCAATGGAATTCAATCAAACCTCACATGAGTTCAAATTTCAGTTTAAAGCAAACTGAGTTCATATGGTTCTTTACCAGTAGAACCCAAAACCTCAAATGAGTGTACATATCAAATTCAATCCAGAAACCTTACAAGTTCAGTCCAATTAATTCAAGCACAATCAAAGGCAATCTGAACTTAACTCATTCACAAGCAATATGAGTATGCCAAGTATCAAGATTTCAACATTATCAACATGAACAATTGAGATTGATTCAACATGTGAAAGCATAGAAGTCATTTGAAAATCCGCTGAAAAAAATAGCTTTCACATGAGACCTCCAAAGACTCATGAGCAGCATGCATGAGTCAAAGATGTATACATGAAGGACCATGCTTCACAACCCAATAGCAGTATCTGCTAAACAAGATATCATCATATTAACTTATTTATCATGAAGAAATTTTCAACTAAACAAGTACACAATATTTTCACTTTAAAGCATATGCAAACCACACAATATATTGTTATCATCAAAACCATTACCAAAGACAAAGAGGGAGCGCAGTGAACCCAGCAACTGCATTCCGTAGCAGATATAGACATTATGAGTTCGTCGTGATGTCGTTCGGGTTAACTAATGCCCCTGCTGCATTCATGCCACTTATGAACAATGTCTTCAGGCCTTATCTTGACCGATTTGTGGTCGTCTTCATTGATGATATCTTAATATATTCCAAGACCAAAGAAGAACATGAAGAGCACTTAATGGTAGCTCTGCAAACCTTAAGAGAGCATCAACTCTATGCAAAGCTCAGCAAGTACGAGTTTTGGCTATAGGAGGTTTCTTTCCTTGGCCATATCATTTCATAGGAAGGTATCGCTGGAGATCCTTCCAAAGTCGAAGCTGTCAAAAATTGGAGCTGGCCAACGACCGTATCTGGAGTTAGACGTTTTCTGGGTCTGGCTGGTTATTATCGATGATTCATCAAGGATTTATCAAAAATCGCCGTCCCTTTGACCCGGCTGATCAGGAAGGAAAATCCCTTTATTTGGTCAGAAGATTGTAAAAAAAAGTTTCCTAACTTTTAAGGAACATCTCACTACTGCCCCTATACTGGCATTGCCCGTTGAAGGGGGTGGCTTTGAAGTCTACACAGATGCATCGGGCATTGGCCTTGGTTGCGTCCTTATGCAACATGGTAAGGTGATCTGTTATGCTTCAAGGCAACTGAAGCGTCATGAAGAAAATTACCCCATACATGATCTGGAATTGGCTACCATTATCTTCGCCTTGAAAATCTGGCGACATTACCTTTATGGGGAGAAGTTCACTATATTTTCAGATCACAAAAGTCTGAAATATATTTTCACCCAAAAGGAGTTAAACATGAGGCAACGAAGATGGTTAGAGTATCTCAAGGACTTCGACTTTTCTATCCAATATCACCCAGGCAAAGCAAATGTTGTAGCTGATGCCCTCAGCAGGAGACCGTTGGCAACTCTAGCAAGCCTCAGGAAAAGTGTAACGCCCTAGAATTGTTCGGATCAGGATCCGTGTGTTTCGGATCACTTTCGTGGGTCCCAGAGCGTGTTTTCTAATTCACGCGTATTTTTTCTTGACGAGCCTTCGGAACCCTGTGTAGGGTGAACCGTCGCGTTCTCCAGCTCCAGAACATTGCAGGCGCGTTGTGCATTTTTCGAGGATCATGGGGAGTATTTTTCCCTATTTTTCATATTTTCCAGAAATTCTATATTTTCTATTTAAACCAACCCCTTTTTCTCTCTCCCCATTGTAGATATAATTTTCTCCTCTTTACTTGATGGAAGATATGCTATGAGTAGATCAACAATGTGATGAATAAGTACATGAAGAACCGTAAGAGGAGCAAGGCAAATGAAAGTGACCGTGATCGCCACCAAAGCGCCGAACTTGATGAACACGCCGTGCTTTGGAGAAGAAGGGGAGACACTCGCCTAGCTGCAGCACCGGGAGGATGAGCGGTTGATGAAGAGCCTCCTATAGGACGTGCGGTCTTACGATAGACCGCGTAGGGGTGCTGCAGAACGTGCAGGAGGCATTGCTCCTAGAGGATGGACGGCTTGAAGAAGACTGCGGGAAGAAGGGCGGTGTAGAAGGAGCCGCACGTCTTCTTGAACGGGCAGTCAAGAACCGCTCGCGTCCACCACGCCAGAAGTTACTAAAGGGTTCACCCCCACCCACTCCAGGCGGCCAGAGGGGATGGGCCTCGTGCTGATGAAGTGCTGACCTGCAAAACAACATGAAGACACAAGAAGAGCACCTAGATCAGGACTGAATGGTGTAATAAACGTCCATATAGGAGGAAATAAACATAAACAAATGGAAAGGGGGATACCTGGGGGGTTTTAAACCCCTAGGGTGGCAAAAACATGAGTGGAGGTGTGCATGATGATGAAAACGAAGGGGGACGTGGGGAGGAAGCAATGCATGCAAGGAAGAACGATGAAAACTATAAGAAAACGCAAACGACTCAAAATATGGACTACTCCCTGGACCGGAGGCTCGTATGGACGTAGAGAACCTCCTCCTTTGGTGCTAGGTCGCTCAAAAGTGTGGCAGGGCTTCACCGTCGATCAAGATCTCCCCCCCTTCGACGTTTGGCCTTTAGGGTCTATTTATAGAGCCTAGAAAGCTGACCCCGAAACTAGGGTTTAGAGCCATTTTCGAGACGAGATTATTGAAGGTAAATTATAGATAATATAATTATCTCTCATCCAATCAAAATGGCAGCTAAAATGGTTGATTATCCACGGAGATATTGACAAAATAAGTTGGGGATAAAACCATGGATAAAAGGATTAAAATATGTTAAAATTCAGCAATCGACGGGATGAACGGTCTTACGATAGGCCGCTAAACCAGGTGGGCGGTTATACTCTAACTGTCCATACCCGTCGGTGGAAATTCAAATAATCAGTAAATAATCCCAATTATCCCTCGAACTGACCGAAGTGCCCGCCGTTGGACTCTCAAAGATGCACGGCTCTATTGAGACCGTTCAAAATGTAGCGCGGCCAACAACAAACCGTTCTAGCCTTGTCGGTGATAATTCAATTACTTGGATAATTATATGAGAAAATTGTCAAGCGTAGGACTCTGAGATATAGGCCGTTGGAATCAGCTCGTGCATTGAGTTGAACGGGCCTAATGGGGCCGCACAACATCCTGTCAGTGAAAATTCAGAAAATCCTCAGAAATCAACCAAAAAGTATGAACGGTCTATATCTAACCGCCCCAGTATTGAACGGCTGATGTTGAACCGTACATGCTCTTGGACACTTGATTTTTATAAATATGTTAAATTAACCAAAAACCAAGGCCCATTAAGCCCCGAATCGATACGGACTCCACCAATGAGGGAGGTTACACATGAAACTGGCCCAAAAATATACTTGAAAATAGCCCCAACGAGTGATGGTCAACTTGGGGCATCAACACAAGTGAGTAAGAGAAACGACTCAACTTATCGGTATAAAATGGGTGTCAACACCCATCTCTCATTTTCTCTCCCTCTCCCTCTCTCTTCTCTCACGCTCTCTCCTCTCCCCCTCTCTCTCCTGGCAACCGAGGGAGGCGGCGAGGGTGAGGCGGCGATGCTCGTGGGACGAGGAGTGGCGAGGACGGGATAAGGATCGCGGTGGTGGAGATGGTTCATGAGATCGCGAGCCGGCGACGGTTTAAACAACGTTTTCGTGGCGGATCGGCGTCCTCAGTGCGGGTAATCTTCAGTGAAGGTAGGGGGACGGATCCTTAACCCCTGTACTTCATTTTCCGTGAGTTTGGTAGCCCGTGGTGAGCCGAGACGGTTTATTTTTGCGCCAAGGTTCAAAATCATGATTTTGGGGGTGAGCGTCGGATCTCCCATTTTAATTATATTTTTTGGGTTTAAATGGGTCCTCTCGGTGCTAGAGAGGTTGGGGAATGGTTTCTCCTTGTTTTCCCCTTCACATGGGTGTGAATGGGGTGTGGAATGTAATTTTCTGTGGAGTTTGCCATTTTCGGGTTCGGAAGCAAGAGGCAGTCGAACTAGAGAGCACCACTAGATGAGGCGGCCCTCTGAGGACTACCACTTGTCCCCTTAAGTCGATTCAAGGTAGCGGTCACGCGACTGACCGCCACTTGATAGTGGCAGTCAGACCAGGACCGCCACTTCGTGAGTCCGGAGAAGGCGATCAGGTGGCTGACCGTTTCCACCGAGTTGCGGCCAGGGAGATGGCCGCATTCATCGGGTTGTGGTTTGGGGATGGCCGCATGTTGCCAGGTGTTTTTGGCAAGTTACGGTCTTGAGGGGGCCGCTATTTTAGGGTAGCGGTCCAGAGTGGACCGCCACCTGAGGTGACGGTCCGGGGGAGGCCGCCACATGGGTTCTGTGTTACCCATGTCCCGTTCGCATCATTTTGGCTTTCGGTCGACTCGGTCGTGACCCAGTGGTCGACCTTTGCCCTTGTGAATGTCCCGGACACCCGTGGGTTCGCCGTTCGTGTTTTTAGGGTGTCCGGAGGTACCTTGTTACCTCGATTAGCGTGCCTATGGGTTTGGGGGTCCAGGTGACTCCATGTGTTCTGGGCTTTCGTGTTCTCGCTAGGTCGAGTCACCTTGTATCGGTATGAGTGCTGAGGGCTGCTCCTGCACGGCATGACGTTCTTCGGAAAGAGGTTTCCGAGTGGGTCACGTTTATGGCCTTGGACTGTGAGTTCAGTCACCCAACCTGGGGCTGGAGGGTTTCTTAGCTTCCCTTTGGAAGGGATTAAGTTTGGCGATCGCATGCCGTCTCGTGAGTTATCGTACCGCGATTTCTGACCCTAGGGTTAGGGCAGATTGATGACATGGAGCCGTCCTGTACGACGGTCTTGACCGAGTCTCGTGACTTAAGGACCGTTGGATTTAGTAGGTCTAGTTAGCCGTCCCGAGTAGGTGGCCCTGAGCCACCTGGTACTTCGTGTTACTCGTGATAGTATTCACGTTCTTCCGTGTTCTCTCTCTACGGAGAGTATTCACGTTCAGTGACCTCCCACTAGTCATAGCCTTCTTACGGCACGCGTGTGCTAACCCACCTGAGAGTTGGTGGAGCGGCTTACCCGGTGTGACAGTTTTAAGGCTGGTTACCGTAGGGCCCCATCGCGCCGTCGGAGTCCTGGTGATGGGGAAGAACCAGTCAGAGGATCTGACCTAGGGCGCATGCTCTGTGTGTGCACACGTGGCTGGGGGCGTCGAACCCACGTTGACGAGCGCGACCCCAGCTAGTCCTTGTTTCATGATTACTTGGTGCGTGCCTCAGTTTTCGCTTGGGGCGAGTAGAGAGACACCTGATGCGCGGACTAAGCTGTCAGTGGACGCATCCAGCCTTGCTTCTTGTGGGGAGGTACTCCCGTCACGTGATGTGAGTTTTCTCGTGACTCGAGCTTCTGTTTCCCATCTATGAGATGTGGTTTTACGTGTAGTTTCCTTGTGTTTCCCGAGGTAGAGGTCTAGGGTTTTCGGTGAGCGTGACCGAGGGTCTTTTCCCTAGACTGTGTTAGATTCACGACTGTGAAGTCGTGACTGTTCCGGACCGCGTGGTCTTGGGTTGGGCCTTCGTCTGTGAGACGGGCCTACGATAGTGGGGTCGTAATTGTTCTCCTGGAAGTGTAGCCAGAGGTTTTCCCGTTAGTCCGGCGGTCCCCTGACTGTATTACCTGGGCGTGCTTTCCGGTACAGTAGGAGTAGTTGTAGAGCCGATGTTTTACCGGCCACCGTGTTTGCTGCCCTACTGCAGTTGCTACTTTCCGCTACCGCCGTTGTTTACAGTTGGGGTTCCGCGGGACCCCTACTGAGCTAGTGATAAGGGGCTCACCCCTACTTTTCAGGTGTTGCGGTTCTTCCTCGATGTTCGAGGGTGCGGTGTGCGGAGGTTCTTAATTGCCAGCTCACCGGGCCGAGTGTTCACTCGGTGTTGGGTGCGTTTCCCTGTCTTAGACTGTACTTTTATTGGACTGGACTCTATAGTTAGATTGTTTATTTCTGTTAATTGGTGAATTGTCCTGCTTTATTTCTTATTTCTATGTACTCCACACACACCTTTTAGCCCTTCCGAGCCCTCTAGCTCGTGGGCGGCGGGACAGGATTCGAATGGTATCGGGTTATTCCCAGTATCCAGATCTTGGGTCATTACAAAAGGTACGACCTATCTTATAGTAGATTTTTCACAGTTGAATCTAGATGTTGATGTAGGAGAAGAAGGAGGCATTATTGCTAATATTCGGTCACAACCTACATTAATTGAAGACCTAGTCAAGTTGCAAAATAATGACCCCACATTAATGGAGATCAAAGTTAGTGTTGATCAATGGCCGAAATTTTCTATCTCAACCGATAGAAGGCTATTATTCAAAGATCGAATCTGTGTGACGGATCATGCCGACACTAAGAAGCTGATCATGGAAGAAGCTCATAAGTCAAAGTATGCTATTCACCCTGGTGCTACCAAGATGTACCAAGATTTAAAGAGGAACTTTTGGTGGCCCACCATTAAGAGAGAGATAGCAGACATTGTATCACGTTGCCTCAGTTGTCAGCAAGTTAAGGCGGAACATCTAAAGCCCGCTGGTAAACTACATCTTTTGAAAATTCTCGAGTGGAAATGGGAAAGTATATAGATGGATTTCATCATGGGCTTGCCTAAAACAAGAGGTGGACATGATGGTATATGGGTGATCATAGACCGATTGACTAAATTTGCACACTTTCTACCCATCAAAAGTCAATGGTCTGTGGATATTCTAGCAGCCTTATATATGAAGGAAATTGTTAAGCTACACGGTGTCCCTGTCACGATTATATCCGATCGAGACCCTAGTTTCACATCACAATTCTGGAAGGGTCTACAACATTTGTTAGGGACCCGACTCAATTTTAGCAAGGCTTTTCACCCACAAACCGATGGTCCAACTAAAAGGACAAATCAGCTGGTAGAAGATATGCTTAGTGATGCGAGACGGATAGCGGACTCGACACAAATTTGATGCCAACCGAAGACTCTAGGCAAGCTCGCGATCATCTCATGCGAGGGAAGCATACGGATGTGCGCGGTTGAGAAACCGACAGCGAGTCAAGGGTACTCATCTCTTCCGTGCTCGGATCGAGTCACGGGACGGGTCACGCTCACTCTCTCGCAGCGGTGATTGAAATGATATAATGAGCTAATTAACTTATCACTTATGCAGCGGCATATAGAAATATACGAAGTAAGTAAAAATGCCGAGTGAGGAGCGAACACGATACCTCCACGCTATCGGGCGTGGGGAAGATGACCCCCGGCCGAGACTCGTACTCCCGATACAGTAATAATCAAAAATTACAGAAATGAATTCATCACCCACTCCACATAGGGAGGTAAAGGGCTACACGTGGGACCCAGGTTTAGCGGGCTCAGGTTGACGGGTAGCGTTTTGGGCAGCTCCAGCGGTAGCGCGTGCCAACAAGCATGGGGTCCACGTTTTGGTCGGCGAGCGGATCGGGCTGGGAGTGGTATCGCTGCAGTGGGAACTCCTGGAGGGACGATCCCTAGGAAGGGGACGCGCTGGTGCACCTCATGGAAGGCGAGGCGGCCCGACTGGGGACGTTGTTGCTTGCTATCCGCGGATCTATTTTACAGTTTCAGGGTTACACGACTCGGCGAAAACAACTGCTGCGATCAGACTCAACGTCGGATCGACATGAAACTGGTGCCGCTGCGAAGCACTTTCAGAGATCTACGACCATGGGCTGTTATAGGAATTTTTATGGCTTTGGATTTTTCGTGGGGTATTTAAGAACAGGCTGACTCCTGAACTAAGATCTGGCTGGGTAGATTCTGATCTGCCTGATGAAGCACGTTGACCGAGGTTGAAACTTTGGATTTTTGGAGTTGGGATTTTTATGGAAGATGGAGGGAAAAGTAAGGAGCACGGGGATAATTTTTTTGTAATTTTCTGAGAGGGTTTGAGGGGGAAAATGGATTTTAGAACAGGGGGTGGTCGGATCTGGACTATAGAAGATGAGCTGAGTCCGGATTTTGCAGTGATTTTTAAAAAAGGTAAACAAACTCCAAAAATCCTAAAAAAAATTGTGGGATGAGGGTTTGGTGGACAGAAGCCCCAGTCTAAATTTCTGCTTGATCTGAAATTGGAAAGGGGGTCGAATGGGTGAAGAGTTGGGCTGCTGGAACACAAGTCTACACATGGGCAGATTGTGTAGGTTGTGGGACTTTAAATGAAAAGGGGGGGAAACGAAGTTGGAAAAACCTGAATTTTTTTGTGGGACGTGGGAACAACAAGGGGAACGCATCCTAAAAATTTAAGCCGGGTCAGATCTACGTGTTGCGAGCTAAAATTCGGCCTTTGGCTAACTTGGATGGAGGAAAACAGAATTCCAGCGATGGCGGCGGCGGCGCGATAGCGGCACGAATGGAGGCGGCGGCGGAGCTTCACACCCAGAGAGGAGATACCACTTGGAATCCACCAAGTTTTCTAGGGAATCCACCCTAAGAATATAACAATCCAGCTACAAGGGGAGAAGAGAGAGAGAGTGTAACGACCCAAGATCCGGGTACTGGGAAGAACCCGATACCATTCAAATCTTGGCCCGCCGCCCACGAGCTGGAGAGCTTTGAAGGGCTAAAAGGAGTGTGGAGGCACAAAGAAATAGAAAATAATACAGGATAATTCAATAATTAATAGAAATAAATAAACAACTATAGTATAGTCCAGTCCAACAAAAAGTACAGTCTAAAACAGTAAAACGTACCACATGCTAAGTGAACACTCGGCCCGGCGAGCTGACAACTAAGAACCTCCGAACAACACCCTCGAACCTCGAGGAAGAACTGCCGCACCTGAAAAGTATGGGTGAGCCTTCTATCACTGGCTCAGTAGGGATCCCGCAGAACCCCAACCGAGAACAACGGTTGTAGCGGAAAGGAAAAATAGCTACAACTACAGCAGGAACAACGAACCGGTGGCCGGTCAAAACTCGGGACTACAGCTACTCCTACTATATCAGGAAAATATGCCCCGATCTCATAGTCGGGGGACTACCGAACTAACGGAAGAACCTCTGGGTACGTTACCAGAAGAAACGATCACGACCTCATAGTCGTGGACCTAACACCACCCAAGGAAACCCTCGGTGACACTCACCGAAAAAACCCCTAGACCTCTACCTCGGGAACACTCCCTGAAACTATCGGGGAAACCACGTCTCGAAGATGGGAAACGGAACCCGAAAATAGGAGAGTCACATTTTACGTGACAGGAGTACCTGCCCACCAGAAGCAAGGCCGGATGCGTCCACTGACATCTTAGACCGCGCCTCAGGTGTCCCCCTCGACCCCTGGTGGAATGGGGACACCGTACAAGTGACCACAAAGTAAGTGACTAGCTGGGGTCACGCTCGTCAGCGCGGGTCCAACTGCCCCTAACCACGTGTGCACACACAGACCATGCGTCCAAGGTCTGGCCTCTAATTGGTTTTCCCCTCATCCGGACTCTAGCTGCAAGATGTGGGGCCCTACGGTAACCAGTCTAAAAACCGTCTCTCGGGGTAGCCTCACCACCACTCCCTGGTGGGACCACTCGCGTGTCGGAAGGCTACAACTAGTGGGGAGTCACTGATGTGACCACTCTCTGAGGAGAAACTCCGAGAACCACGCACGCACCCTGCGCGAAAGTTGAGAAGAACCAAGTGGCGCTGAGCCACTGGACTCTGGACAGTCCTCTAGACTCACTAAATCTAACGGTCCTTGAGTCACAAGACTCGGGGTCAAGACTATTGCACCGAACGACTCCACGCCTTCAATCTGCCCTAACCTTAGGGTCAGAAACCTTGGCACGATGACTCACGAGGTAGTTCACAACTACCGAGATCATTCCCTCAAAAGGGGAACGAAGAAACCCTTCAGCCCTAGACTGGGTAATTGGACTCACAGTCCACAGGCCACACACGGCCCACACGGAAAGAACAAAAGTATGGTTCCCAAGGAAGTTCACCAGCTGCCAAGTCGATTCCCCATTCCAGAGAAAAGGAGGGAACCTCCAGCCCCAGGCTGGTAACTGGACTCGCAATCCAAGGCCAAACACTTGGCCTAGTCGAGAAGCATATTTCGCAGAAACCCACGACATGCGGGGGAACCCCGCCGCACTCACACCGATACACGGTGACTCAATCTAGCGTAACACGAAAGCCGAGAACACATGGGGTCACCCGGACCCACCACACCTACGGGCACACTAATCGAGGTAACACGGTACCTCAGGACACCCCAGAAACACGGACACAGAAATCACGGGGTGTCCGGGACACTCACGAGGCCGAAGGTCGACCACTGGGTCACAACCGGGTCGACCGGAAACCAACACGATGGTAAACGGCACGACGAGCACGAAGAATCACCTAGCGGTCTACCCCTGTACCTCTAGGGAGCCTAGCAATCTACCTCTGGACCGCTAAGGAAAGGCTAGCGGTCAACCGCTGGACCGCTAAGCACTCTAGAACACACAAACCCCTAGCGGTCACTTCTCGGACCGCTAGGCAGGTGGCGGTCTTTTGCCTGATCGCTAGGCGATGCCTAGTGGTCCGTCGCGAGACCGCTACCCGACCGACCTATAACGACTCCAAAATAGAAAACGGACTTGCCCTGATCGCTACCAGGATCCTGGCGGTCTACCCATGGACCGCGAGGCACTGGCTAGCGGTCTACCTCTGGATCGCTAAACCCACTGGTGGTTTATCGCATGATCGCCAGCCTTGAACCGACATAGGGGGACCCCTAGCGGTCTGCACATGACCGCTAAATCGTCCTGAGCCCAAAAATGGCGAAAATCACGGGAAAGTCCATTCCACGCCCCATTCGCGCCCACGCGAAGGGGAATACAAGGGGAAACTAGTCCGCTACCTCTCTAGCACCGAGAGGACCTATTTAAACCCTAAAAATGCGATCAAAACTCTAGATCGGGCTCACATCCAAAATCATGCTTTTTCCCCAAATCGCTCAAATAAGCCCGCTCGGCTCACCACGGCCTACCAAATTCACGGGAAGGGAAGTGCACAAGCTAGGGATCCATCTCCCTACCTCCACCGAAGATTCCGCGCCCTGAGGACGCCGATCCGCGAAGAAATACCATTTAAACCTCCGCCGGTTCACGAACGCGCCACCGAGCTTCCACGCGTCACCGGCCCTCGATCCTCGACCCGTTCGTCATTCCTCGCCTCCCTCCATCGCCGCCTCGCCCTCCTCCGCCACCGTCGGCCGCCCGGGGAGAGGGGGAGAGATAGAGATGAGAGAGAGTGAGAAAGAGAGAATGGGGAGAGAGAGAGGTTAAGGGGTTATTATATAAGAAAATCTGGAAATTCTAGAAAATATCAAAAAATAGGAAAAATATCCCACACGATCCTCGAAAAATGCACAACGCAGTGGTAACGTCCCGATGTCGAAGAACGAAACGGTTCACCTACACGGGGTTTCGAAGGTCCGACTGATGAAAAATACGCGTAAAACCCAAAACGCGACCTGGGACCCACATAGGCGCTCTGAAAGTTCCAGAAAAATATTAGCGTGCTCCTCACAATGCCACGGACCCAAGGAAATTCACGGGCACACCACCAATGGGTCCGACAATCTGGTATAAATAGTCCGAAGCTCAATCGGATGCAATCCGCAATCCGCGGAAAGACGATCCGAAACCCACTCTAGAACACACGAACCCCTAGCGTTCACCTCTTGGACCGCTAGGCAGGTGGCGGTCTTTTGCCTGACCGCTAGGCGATGCCTAGCGATCCATCACGAGACCTCTACCCGACCGACCTCGAACGTCTCCAAAATAGAAAAGGGTCTTGCCCTGACCGCTACCAGGATCCTAGCGATCTACCCATGAACCGCGAGGCATTGGCTAGCGATCTACCTCTGGACCGCTAAACGCACTGGTGGTTTATCGCATGACCGCCAGCCCTGAACCGACATAGGGGGACCCCTAGCGGTCTCCACATGACCGCTTGGCGCCCCTAGCGGTCTCTGGAATGACCTCTAAATCGTCTCGAGCCCAAAAATGGCAAAAATCACAGGAAAGTCCATTCCACGCCCCGTTCGCACCCACGCGAAGGGGAAAACTAAGGGAAACTAGTCCGCTACCTCTCTAGCACCGAGAGGACCCATTTAAACCCCAAAAATGCGATCAAAACTCTAGATCGGGCTCACACCCCAAAATCATGATTTTTCCCCAAATCGCTCAAATAAGCCCGCTCGGCTCACCACGGCCTACCAAATTCGTCGGAAAGGAAGTGCACGAGCTGGGGATCCATATCCCTACCTCCATCAAAGATTCCGCGCCCCGAGGACGCCGATCCGCGAAGAAATACCGTTTAAACCTCCGCCGGTTCACGAACGCACCACCGAGCTTCCACGCGTCACCGGCTCTCGATCCTCAACCCGTTCCTCATTCCTCGCCTCCCGCCATCGCCGCATCACCCTCCTCCGCCACCGTCGGCCGCCCGGGGAGATGGGGAGAGAAAGAGATGAGAGAGAGTGAGAAAGAGAGAATGGGGAGAGAGAGAGGTTAAGGGGTTATTATATAGGAAAATCCAAAAATTCTGAAAACTACCAAAAAATAGGAAAAATACCCCATGCGATCATCGAAAAATGCACAACACAGTGGTAACGTCCCGGTGTCGGAGAACGCAACGGTTCACCCTACACGGGGTTCCGAAGGTCTGACTGACGAAAACACGCGTAAAACCTAAAACGCGACTCGGGACCCACACAGGCGCTCCGAAAGTTCCAAAAAAATACCGACGTGCTCCTCACAACGCCACGGACCCAAGGAAATTCATGGGCACACCACCAATGGGTCCGACAATCCTGTATAAATAGTCCCAAGCTCAATCGGATGTAATCTGCAATCTGCGGAAAGACGATCTGAAACCCACGGATCCTGATCCGAGAAACATCCGAAAAACCTGGGGCATTATAGAGAGGGCACCCTTGGGCCTTCTTGGAGAAAATGCAATTTTTCTTCATTAATTCCCACAAAGTGGAAAATACATGGATTATATAGAAATGTACAAAAGACCTAAACTACCCTCAGATCTAAGGTTAGGGAGGGGCAAATAAGGGATAGGATAATTAATCCCCCATGTCGTCAAATGACCAAATTAAATAAAATACAACATGAAGAAAGTATATTAAACGAGGGGTGCCCCTTTGAAAATGGGGTAGTCAAATTTGAATTTTCCTATTCTTGTCCCCCGTTGGTCCAAGTCCAATCTTGGACTTTGAACTAGCCCCACATGGGCCCTAGATCCTAGGTGGACCAATGGGAAATAAGGTGGGGGCCCCTGCTGGACCTACTGGCATTTTACATAGAAACCCAAATGCCTTTTTGCAGAGAAACCCAAAGATTCCTAATGACTAACCATTTGGCTTATAATGCCTTACAATTGCAAACCCAATTAGCCAAGGATATAAATGCAAAAAAAGGATACAAATGCAAAAATAAAATGTTAGTGCTCGGTGTTGATTCCCATCCCAGGTGGGAAGAACTCGACCCTGTCGAGTAAGGGGTGTGGCTGCTCGAGTGGCTCCTGCAGATCGGACACCATACCAGGTAGCGCGGAGTACGCTCCACTCCAAGTAATCGTCACCTGCTCAGCCCGTATATATTCGATATGCACACGCTGTAGTGAGAATGAGGCTAGTGGTGGACACTCCGGGGTGGGGTCACTCTTAAAGGATGGAGACGGCTCAATGACTCACTAGGAATCACTACGGAGTCCCTATATGTGATAGGATGCGAGATATTGAGATAGAGCCGATCCCAAATTCCGGCAAGTCTACAGCGTACGCATTAGACCCGACTTGCCTCACACTCGAAAAGGACTGACACCGTGAGCTTACAATAGACCGACTATGCAACTCCTAATATGCTCGACACATGCGGACTCACTAATGCACTCGACAATCTTGACAAACTAGACAAATAAAGAAAAACATGGACTCATACATGACCCTAGACAAACCTACTGTTAGACCGACCCGTACATATGCAATGGTGGACCAAGACATCCGAATGTGTGCCATGCATACACAAGACGCAACCAAATGTCGGTAGAATCATGGACTCCTAGATATCCCAAAGTGCACCACTCATGCACTGATGGCCTTTTGGATTTGGGAGGTTTGGGTGGGCCAGGAGAGTTGAATGCACCTTCTTCCGTACCCCAATGAACGAGCTCCTTGCGGAGTGTAAGCGGACTGGCCTGTGGGGTAGTGGTGTGATAGTGAACTTCCCTGAAGAAGGGGCATAGATATGATGGGTCTAGGGGTTCATTAGGGAAGGGGTCGAAGGGATCAAAGAATGTGTGGCCCCTCGTGATGGGTTCCCCCATGACACGGTCCCACGTTCGGAATTCTTGAAGGTGTAGGTGGTCACCTTCATGCACTAGGGTATAGGGAACGGTGGTCTCATATAGAAGGTATGGTTCCTCCCTCGGAAAAGTGGAATGAAATCAGACTCTCTCCGTGGTGACATGATCCACGGTGCACACGGAGGTAATGGACCCTAAGGCTTGATGTGTGAAGCTACGACTATTGGGTTGGTCGAAGCCTCGGGCCAATAAGTGTGTCAACTGCAACTGCCAGTCTAATCCCTTAATGAGGTCTTCCAATGTATCAACATGGTGACTAGACCAGAATGTGGTATGGAATGAGTTGACGGGTAGTGTAGTGTCCATGGATGGATAGCAAGGTGGTCTAGGGACCAAGCCTATCTTGAGCCAACTAAGTAGTGGCTCGGCGATGAATAGCTTTCCCGTTAGAAACAAGGGTGGCTCCAAATGTGGTGGCTCCGAATAAAGATCGAAAGGTAAAGTAGGTGTCAAAGGAGATCTAGGGGAAGGCCGTGGGGCAGGCTGTCCGACCGGCTCGGGACTTTGCTGATAGGTAGATGATCACCGAAGCGCATCATCAAAACTTGACTCGAAAGGCACAACCTCTAGAGCGACCAGATAAGAATGCGCCAAATTGGTCACGTCGCGGCAAAGCAATTCAAACTGGAAGTGAAGTCGCAAACCTCTCCGGAACTGAAATGCGGTCGTGGTGCTCTTCTCTCCAACTCCATATCCCAACCGGTACTCATCAAAGTCCCTAATATACTCTGACACGGACTTGTTGCCTTGGACGGGTCTGATCGAGGTTTTCTCTTTCATTGGGACTTGGGCGTAGGGGTTGGCCATAGTTGCAAAGAGATGGGAATTGGTTCCCTTAGGACTTGGCATGCATTGGAACACTTTGTTTTTTTTCTTTATGCAAGACTAATGCAATCACCTAGACACGACTCTAAATGGTGAAAAGGGGCAAAATGCGGACTCGAATAGAAACATATACTCAACCCATATCCGATACGTGGCGGAGGTTTGATCCGAAGATCGCACCCACGCAAGTGTGCTACCTTCCCGATAGGCGTAACCTATCATTCCGGAAACATCTTCTGATATACCGGGTATAGGAATGCAATGCGAGTCCTTGGACCAACTACCCAAGACTCAACCTTACGCTCTGATACCAATTTGATGCGGGACGGGACACGAACCTGGGACTCTAGCTCGCGGATGTCCCTAAGCGAGGGAAACGCGTGGATCTGCGCGGATGAGAAATCAGCAGCGAGTCAAGGGTACTCGGCTCTTCCATGCTCGGATCGAGTCACGGGACGGGTCACGCTCACTCTCTCGCAGTGGTGATTGAAATGATATAACGAGCTAATTAACTTATCACTTATGCAGCGGCATATAGAAATATACGAAGCAAGCAAAAATGCCGAGTGAGGAGCGAACACGATACCTCCACGCTACCGGGTGTGGGGAAGACGACCCCGGCTGAGACTCGTACTCCCGGTACAGCAATAATCAAGAATTATAGAAATGAATTTATCACCTGTGGACGTCAAAAAAAAATGATGATGAAGATCATACGGCACGTACGTCGCCGCATCCGAGTGCAGGTCAAAGACGTAAATGCCGAATAAACCCCATACCTCGCCCGATCAGGACGAGAACGTGCTTGGTGGTCCGTTACCCGATAAGGAAGCCCCTCAAGCAGAAGATGTGGCCACGACTCTCCAACCGGCTATGCCGAAACCCGAATCGAGAGAAAACCTGGGAATTTGGACATGGGTTCCTCATGTCCTGAAAATCACTCCGAGTCCTAAACTCGGGCTCAGAGGCTTCAAACCAAATACCGCAGAGGTAGTGCATTGTAACTGGAGCAATCCGAGAATACAAACGCTCCTCTGAATGGCCGAGACCCCAATATGAAGCCCAAACCGGCACCGTCACGCCCCGAACAAGGCGGAAATATCGGGACGTACAGTCAGAGGCAAGCAGGAAAGAGAGAGAGAGAGCTAATCTAAATATACACAAGTGCTATGGAAAGGAAATACTAAATGATCATTTAACAACCAAACTGATACAATAATCTCAAAGGCAACTTAATACAACGTGGAATAACAATCACTAAGACTCAACAACATAACTAAAACTAAATGCTCTCCAATCACAACTAACAATAAACACACTGCTAACACACTAGAACTGAAACACTTAAGACATCACTCCTGCCCTTCCCCGTCGGTAAGCGCGTCACCTGAAGAGCCTGGAAAGGGGGGAAACACAACTATGAGCTAACGCTCAGTAGGAAATAACAGACATGTATAAGTGATTAACAGTTTAATTACATTTTCAAAATGTCATGCTATAAACGATAATGCAATAAAAAGGTAATGATGATATAATGAAACAACGGTAATAACAAGATCTTGCAAGGTCAAGAAATATATAATTGATAATGATTAACAAGAATAACAAATACAAGAATTTACAACAGGAGATATAACAAGAGATATAACAAGAGATAGTAGTAAGGAATTGGCCAACAAGCAAGTATTATAAACATTTAACCAAGTATAATCAAGTAACAAGTAACAAGATACTTTTGTCATAGACGCCAACACTCAAGCAAGTACCTCGGTGCAATGCCCCACCTTGTCATTAACATCCCATGGGCTCACTAACTTTCGGGCGCTCTCCCCAGGACCAGACCGGGCCCTTATGATGCGATGGCATTGATTTACAGGGCCCAACGTCCCATCCGTCTAGACATTCAGTCAATTTTAATGGCCAATTAATCAGAGGAATTTCTGCCATAAGTTCAGATTTAAAGGACTAACCTTGTCCTTGGATTCAAGAGTACAAAACACGGTCAAACTCATCTTCAAGAGATGTGCGGTCGTAACAGAGTCGCTCGATGGGTATATACGGTTCATACAGGACCGTACGTACCGGAACTGGACTGAAACTCAGCCCGTGAAGTCAAGAAAAGAACGGCTGACAGTGGGCTGCCCTAAGGTAAGAACAGTGCAATATGGGCCGCTCATGTCTAAAAGACAGTGAGGCTCAAGAACAAGATATACGGTCCATAATGGGCCGTATAAAGATATGCGGTCACGATCGGGCCGCCGAAGAGGTTATGCGGTCAAATACTAACCGCGCATGTCTCGGGTCGTCCGATTTGATCCAAGACTTAAACCAGCGGTTTAAACTCATAAAACAGGGTATGCTGGTGTTAAACAGATTCTAATCATGATTATAATGATGTTCCAAGATGACGGTAAGACCGCCGGATAGAGTTTCCGGGGTAGAACCGAGACTAGTACGCTAATCGGCCAAACGGCTCGTGCAAAGTCGGAAAGTTAAACATGCTGTTCCACTGTACTACAACAGCTAATCAGCAAGCTAAACAGTCATATTAATCCTAATGCCAAGCCAATTTAATAGGGATTTGGTTATATATTAACCCAAGATGCCAAGAAAAGTAATTTAAGATGATAACGAGTTCGGGTAAGTCGCGTAAGCACGAATAACAAGCAATAATCGTAAATTTAGTTGCATATTTAAATAGTTATTAAATGAGTTTCTATTTCACTAATTATCATTAATGGCATGCAAAGGAATGCCTTAGAACAAGTATTAAGTCCCTCGCTGAAAGGATAAACGGTTCTATATGGACCGCACATATAACTGGGCATTCAGGGGCCGAACAGGGGTCACCCTGTGACACAGGGAGATGGGCGGCTCTCCCTGGGCCGCCCAAGGGTTTGGGAGGCTCTGTCTGGGCCGCCCAAGTGGTTGGGCGGTCCTCAGGTAGCCGCCCATCCCCTGGTTGTGCGGCCAGTGCAGGGCCGTCCAGGGATGAGTGGTTGCTCAGGGACCTTTCATCCAGATATGTGGTTCCTGTGGAACCGTTCATCCTGGGATGAGTGGTTCTTGACAAACCGTTTATATAAGGGCATGCTAGGGTCAAAATTGGTCAAAATATGGGCTGGAGTTGGACGGTCTATCGTAAGACCGCCCATCTCTGGGTCATCTCCGGTCATCCCTGCCGCGTCCGGTGAACGCCGGGAACAAGGTGATTGCTAGGGTTGCACTAAAACGTTAATAACTACTAGGATTGAGCTCCAAATAAGGGGATTTTGGTATCAATGGAAAGCTAATACAAAACTCTACCTGTCTACAAGGTAAATTGCATGATCAATTGCTGGAATCGAGATCTATTAAGTCAAGAACAAATGAAACCCTAATTCTGACATGTTGTGACTAAAACGTTAAATTCTCTCTACATACAGAATGGAATTTGGGGCTTCTTGGCTCAAATGAAAGCTACTTCGATGGTGAATCCAACCATATAATATATGGTTCATGAGGATTAAGATTAATACTTTGAAATCATAAATCACTTCGGATGAACACATCGAACTAGGTCTAAAACATGCTGTTACTATAAACAGAAATTCTATAAGTATGCTTCATGAAACTTAGGGCTTTCTACGAGAAATGAAAGCTAACATCATGCTTATTACATCATATAAATTAATTAGAGTTTGGTCTGTTACACCTACCTCAATCGGAGATTGAAAATCGGTGCTAGAAATGAAGAACGAACTAGAAGACCCTTTAGAAAAACCTCGATATCTCACTCCACACCTGAAGAAAATTGGGGCTTTCAGTCCCACTAAATAGATCTCGTCGAGAGGATCAATTTTCTATACTCATGATCGAGTTTTGGTTGAGAATGCCTACCTCAATTGAAGAAACAAAGGAAGAAGATGGAAGTCGACGGCCTACCGACACACCTTCAGTAATCGCCAGAATTCTCCCCAGATCTGGCTCCTCTGCCGACACCACAGCCACCAAAAGAAAGAAGACTCGAAGAGCTTTCTATGTATAGCTCATAGGCCTTCTGGAGAGTTCTGAGCTGGGAGTATTTGGCCGTGGAAGAGACGTGTTAGAAACGGCGCCGTGATTGTTGACTTAAGCAAACTCGGCCGAGAGCGCCGCCTAGGGTTAGGGTTTCACTGAATTTATTGGGGGCTTTTGATCCTTAGATCCTCACCGTTCATTTGGCTCTGGTTTGAGCTCATTTGGTCGAGTATCAAGCCCTAATTTCGTGTTTTAATCCAAGGTTAGGTTTGGGTCAAGAAGTGTGCAATTAAGGGCTTAATCTCTAAATAGATCTCACCACGGATTTTTTAATGACCTAAAGCCAGAAGATAAAATTGCTATCTACATCGACCTTAACCTGTTTACCATTTTTCTGGATTTTTATAAGGTGGTCGAAATTATCACTATTCTATTTCTAAGGAATTAAATATTAATAAATCTAAATTCAATTATTAAATCAATAGAAATTCAATTCTTAATTAACAAGAGCTAAATAAATATATTAAATCCAATAAAATAATTCGGGGTCTTACACCCTCCCCTACTTATAGGAATTTGGTCCTCCAAATTCACTGCACTAAGACTGAGAGTAGGGAAAGAGATCGCTCACCTAGAATAAGTCGGGATACCGCTTCCGCATAGTCTCTTCAGACTCCCACATAGCTTCTTCGGTCCCACGCCGACTCCACTGAATCTTGACCATCGGTATTGAACGATTCCGGAGTTGCTGTTGCTTCCGGTCCAGAACCTTTATCGGTCTTTCCTCATAGGTCAGATCCTCCTTCAGCTCGAAATCCACATGCTGTATAACATGAGTGGGGTCGTACACATACTTCCGTAACATAGAAATATGGAAGACGTTGTGCACGCCAGACAATTGAGGCGGTAAGGCTAGCCTGTATGCCACCTCTCCCACTCTATCTAGAATCTCGAATGGACCAATGTATCTCGGACTCAGCTTGCCATGAATGCCAAATCTTCGGATCCCTCTCATCGGAGAGACCTTTAAGAATACATGCTTGCCAACCTGAAATTCCAATGCTCTCCTCCTGTTGTCGGCATAACTCTTCTGTCTTGATTGAGCCACTTGTAACCGGTCCTGGATAATGCGGATGTTCTGTGAAGATTCCGAGACAAGATCCGGTCCAAGCCACTGTTTATCACCTACCTCATCCCAACACAACGGGGATCGACAGCTTCTCCCATACAAGGCTTCAAATGGAGCCATCTGAATACTAGACTGATAGCTGTTATTGTAGGCGAATTCAATTAGTGCCAAATGCTCATTCCAAGTACCACCAAAGTTAATCATACATGCCCACATCATATCTTCCACTATCTGATTGGTTCTCTCCGTCTGTCCATCTGTCTGTGGATGAAAAGCAGTACTGAAATTCAGACGAGTACCAAGAGACTCTTGCAGTCCCTTCCAGAAATGAGAAGTGAATCTAGGGTCTCGATCAGATACTATATTCACTGGAATACCATGTAATCTCACCACTTCCTTCAAATACAAAGCAGCCAATACATCGACTGTCCACTTAGACTAAATGGATAAGAAATGAGCTGATTTTGTCAATCGGTCAACAATCACCCAAATTGCATCAAATCCACCACGAGTTCTAGGCAAACCCATAATGAAATCCATGCCAATATTCTCCCACTTCCATTGGGGTATGTCAAGTGGTTTCAATTTCCCTGCCGGTCTGAAGTGCTCAGCTTTAACTTGTTGGCAAACCAAGCATTTACTTACGAAGTCAGCGATTTCCCTCTTCATATTCATCCACCAAAAGGATCGCTTCAAATCTCTGTACATCTTAGTGCCTCCAGGATGAATGGTGTATCTGGATCTATGAGCTTCCTCAAGAATCTTGTTCTTTACTGTAGCTTCATCAGGTACACAAGTTCTGCCTTTAAATAATAATCTACCATCATCAGCCAACCTGAAATCAGGTCTGCTGCTCAAGCTTCCCCTGATCTGTACCAGCTCGGGATCATTATCTTGCAAGGACTTGATCTCCATCAATAATTCAGGTTTAAGTTGAATCTGAGCAATCAAAACCCGATCATTGTCAATATTAAGATCCAGACTAGATAACTGTTCCAGTAACTTCCACTCTTGCAACATGAGACTTGACAATCTAGCTACTGGCCTCTGGCTTAATGCGTCTTCCACAACATTGCCTTTGCCAGGATGATACTCAATAGAAAAGTCGAAGTCCTTCAAATACTTCAACCATCTGCGCTGCCGCATATTGAGTTCCTTCTGAGAGAATAAATACTTCAAGCTCTTGTGGTCTGAAAATACCGTGAAAGATTCTCCATACAGGTAATGCCTCCAAATTTTCAAAGCAAAATACGACTGCTGTAAGTTCCAAATCATGAACAGGATAATTCTCCTCGTGCTTCCTCAACTGCCTAGAAGAATAGGCAATCACCTTCCCATGCTACATGAGTACACAGCCTAAGCCAATTCCTGAAGCATCAGTATAAACGACAAATCCTCCTTCACCAGAAGGTAAAGCCAATATAGGTGCAGTAGTCAAACAATCCTTTAGAGTCTGAAAGCTTTGCTGGCAATCGCCTGACCAATCAAACTTGTTCTCCTTGCGGGTTAACCTTGTCATAGGTACCGCAATCTTAGAGAAATCCTGGATAAACCTTCGATAATAACCTGCCAGGTCAAGAAAACTTCTAACTTCCGTCACACTGGTAGGCTGCTCCCAATTCTTCACTGCCTCAACCTTCGAAGGATCCACAGAAATACCTTCCTGGGTGATAATATGTCCGAGAAAGGACACTTCTTGCAGCCAGAATTCACACTTACTAAACTTGGCATAAAGTTGATGATCTCTCAATAATTGTAATGCCATCATCAGATGTTCAGCATGCTCCACTTCACTCTTGGAATAGATGAAGATGTCATCAATAATTACCACGACCCATTGATCAAGATAGGGCCGAAATACATTGTTCATCAACTGCATGAAGGCTACCGGAGCATTCGTTAGACCAAAAGGCATAATGACAAATTCAAAATGACCATACCTACTGCGAAAAGCCGATTTATAGATATCCTCCTCCTTAATCCGCAACTGGTGATATCCAGATCGAAGATCGATCTTAGAGAAATATTGAGCTCCCGCTATCTGGTCAAATAACTCATCAATCCTCGGCAATGGATATTTGTTCTTGACAGTCAACTGGTTTAACTGCCGATAATCGATGCATAATCTCATCGAACCATCTTTCTTCCGAACAAACAATACAGGGGCTCCCCACGGAGACGTACTAGGATGAATAAAGCCCTTCTTGAGTAACTCCATCAACTGTTGCTTCAACTCCCTCAGTTCCGCAGGAGACATACGGTAAGGAGCCTTGGAAATAGGAGATGTGCCCGGAAAGAGGTCAATAGAGAAGATAACTTCCCGCTCAGGAGGAAGTCCTGGTAATTCCTCTGGAAAGACATCAGAAAAATCTCGGACAATAGGAATGTTCTTGATCTCAATCTGCTGCTCAGGGGTTGCATAGATAAAGGCTAGAAAAGCCTCACATCCTCACCTCATCAGCTTATCAGCTCGAAGAGCCGAAATAAGCGATACAGAGTTATGGTGCTTAACACCCACAAAAGAAAGCCTCGGGTGCCTAGTAAAAGACATCGAGCCAAAACTACAATGAACATTGGCCTCATATCTGGCCAACCAATCTGCTCCTAGAATTACGTCATAACCCTTCATGTCCATGCAAATCAAATCAGCTGGAAAGTTCTGCTCACCAATCAAAACCTTACTAGAAGGATAGAAATGCTGGATTGCCGATCTAGTACCAATAGGGGTTGAAATCTCTAACGGAGTATCCATCATAACCGGTTCCATAGCTAATGACTTAGAAAAACTCCGAGAAATAAAGGAATGTGTTGCACCAGTATCAAAAAGAACAAATGTTGGCTTGTCGAGTATAATAAGAGTACCTTCGACGAGTCCACCATCTTCGGCTGTTTCCGCTTCTTCTGCATACAGAGCTTGGAGCTTCCCTTGCGGTTTCTTGAAGACTTACGGTTTTGCCAGTGTTGCTTGCTCCGCTATCAAAGGACAGTTGGGGATACGGTGCTCTTTGCTTCCACATCGCAAACAGGCGCCCAGCTTGCGCCAGCATTCCTCCACCTTGTGACCTGGACGATCACAATACTTGCATACGCCCTTAAACGGAACAATAGGGCCAGGCTTCTTGTCTTCATGCTTCGGCATCTTGCCTTTCCATGATCCGGACCCGCTCCACGAACTAGGCCCACTAACAGGCCTCTTCTTAGTATACCCGGGTTTGACACTCCCAGAACCCGTAGGTTGTTCCTTCTTCGCACCGCTTCCACGGATTCTCTCCGTCATTTCGAGGGTATCCTCTAGAACTTGAGCCTTTCTCACCATCTCGGAATAAGTGGAAATCTCCATTGGTGCCAGTTGGTTGATATAATGCAGCTTCAATCCGTTGAGAAAATGCTTCGCCTTCATTTTCTCGGTGGAATTAAGGTGTGTAGCATATCGAGAAAGCTGTGCAAATTGAGCCTCATACTCTGCCACGGACAAACCTCATTGCTTCAAGGCCGCGAACTCTGCCGCCTTCTTCTCTTGCACTCGGTCAGAAAAATACTTACCGTTGAAAAATTCCTCGAACTCTTCCCACGTAACCTGATGATCACCGAGAGTCGCCTTGATAGAATCCCACCAAGTACGTGCATCACGCTCCAATTGAAATGTCGAGAGAAGGACACACTCCTGGTTGGTGCATTGCATAACTTTAAATATTCTCCCCATCTCATCTAGCCAGTGCTCGGCTTGGTCGGAGTCGGTCGAACCCACGAATCTAGGTGGATTCATCCCGCGGAAGTTCCGGTATAGATCACCAGTGCCATGTGGTGCCGCTCCTGCCTGAGCCACTTGCTGAAGGGCCTGGGTAAGGCCTTGAACCGTGCGCTACAGGTTCCTCCATTCGACGCGATCAGCTGCCATCTACACGAGAAATAGATTACTTAGGTTAATTCAAGATAATTAATTACACGATTAAGAAACAAACTTAACCCAAGTTTCTACCCATTCTCACCAGGTCAGGTCCTAGACTTTAACAAGATTAGGGGTCTAATGCACCTAGACACAACCAAAACTTGGTACCTGGCGGAGATAACCGGTCCGAAGACCACTCGCGCAAGTATGCGACCTTCCGATAGGCATAGCCTAACGTTCGGACAACATCTTTTGATATACCGGGTTATTGGGATGCCATGCAAGAACTTAGAAAACCTAGAACTTAAGAACTTAAGAAAACCTAGGAATGTGAAACCTAGGCTCTGATACCAACTAAACTGTCACGCCCCGAACAAGGCGGAAATATCGGGACGTACAGTCAGAGGCAAGCAGGAAAGAGAGAGAGAGCTAATCTAAATATACACAAGTGCTATGGAAAGAAAATACTAAATGATCATTTAACAACCAAACTGATACAATAATCTCAAAGGCAACTTAATACAACGTGGAATAACAATCACTAAGACTCAATAACATAACTGAAACTAAATGCTCTCCAATCACAACTAACAATAAACACACTGCTAACACACTAGAACTGAAACACTTAAGACATCACTCCTGCCCTTCCCCGTCGGTAAGCGCGTCACCTGAAGAGCCTGGAAAGGGGGGAAACACAACTATGAGCTAACGCTCAGTAGGAAATAACAGACATGTATAAGTGATTAACAGTTTAATTACATTTTCAAAATGTCATGCTACAAACGATAATGCAATAAAAAGGTAATGATGATATAATGAAACAATGGTAATAACAAGATCTTGCAAGGTCAAGACATATATAATTGATAATGATTAACAAGAATAACAAATACAAGAATTTACAACAGGAGATATAACAAGAGATATAACAAGAGATAGTAGTAAGGAATTGGCCAACAAGCAAGTATTTTAAACATTTAACCAAGTATGATCAAGTAACAAGTAACAAGATACTTTTGTCATAGACGCCAACACTCAAGCAAGTACTTCGGTGCAATGCCCCACCTTGTCATTAACATCCCATGGGCTCACTAACTTTCGGGCGCTCTCCCCAGGACCAGACCGGGCCCTTATGATGCGATGGCATTGATTTACTAGGCCCAACGTCCCATCCGTCCAGACATTCAGTCAATTTTAATGGCCAATTAATCAGAGGAATTTCTGCCATAAGTTCAGATTTAAAGGACTAACCTTGTCCTTGGATTCAAGAGTACAAAACACGGTCAAACTCATCTTCAAGAGATGTGCGGTTGTAACGGAGCCGCTTGATGGGTATATACGGTTCATACAGGACCGTACGTACCAGAACTGGACTGAAACTCAGCCCGTGAAGTCAAGAAAAGAACGGCTGACAGTGGGCCGCCCTAAGGTAAGAATGGTGCAATATGGGCCGCTCATGTCTAAAAGACAGTGAGGCCCAATAACAAGATATACGGTCCATACTGGGCCGTATAAAGATATGCGGTCACGATCGGGCCGCCGAAGAGGTTATGCGGTCAAATACTAACCGCACATGCCTCGGGTCGTCCGATTTGATCCAAGACTTAACCCAGCGGTTTAAACTCATAAAACAAGGTATGCTGGTGGTAAACAGATTCTAATCATGATTATAATGATGTTCCAAGATGACGGTAAGACCGCCGGATAGAGTTTCCGGGGTAGAACCGAGACTAGTACGCTAATCGGCCAAACGGCTCGTGCAAAGTCGGAAAGTTAAACATGTTGTTCCACTATACTACAACAACTAATCAGCAAGCTAAACAGTCATATTAATCCTAATGCCAAGCCAATTTAATAGGGATTTGGTTATATATTAACCCAAGATGCCAAGAAAAGTAATTTAAGATGATAAAGAGTTCGCGTAAGTCGCGTAAGCACAAATAACAAGCAATAATCGTAAATTTAGTTGCATATTTAAATAGTTATTAAATGAGTTTGTATTTCACTAATTATCATTAATGACATGCAAAGGAATGCCTTAGAATAAGGATTAAGTCCCTCTCTGAAAGGATAAACGGTTCTATATGGACCGCACATATAACTGGGCATTCAGGGGCCGAACAGGGGTCACCCTGTGACACAGGGAGATGGGCGGCTCTCCCTGGGCCGCCCAGGGGTTTGGGCGGCTCTGTCTGGGCCACCCAAGTGGTTGGGCGGTCCTCAGGTAGCCGCCCATCCCCTGGTTGTGCGGCCAGTGCAGGGCCGTCCAGGGATGAGTGGTTGCTCAGGGACCTTTCATCCAGATATGTGGTTCCTGTGGAACTGTTCATCCTGGGATGAGTGGTTCTTGACAAACCGTTTATATAAGGGCATGCTAGGGTCAAAATTGGTCAAAATATGGGCTGGAGTTGGACGGTCTATCGTAAGACCGCCCATCTCTGGGTCGTCTCCGGTCATCCCTGCCGCGTCCGGTGAACGCCGGGAACAAGGTGATTGCTAGGGTTGCACTAAAACGTTAATAACTACTAGGATTGAGCTCCAAATAAGGGGATTTTAGTATCAATGGAAAGCTAATACAAAACTCTACCTGTCTACAAGGTAAATTGCATGATCAATTGCTGGAATCAAGATCTATTAAGTCAAGAACACATGAAACCCTAATTCTGACATGCTGTGACTAAAACGTTAAATTCTCTCTACATACGGAATGGAATTTGGGGCTTCTTGGCTCAAATGAAAGCTACTTCGATGGTGAATCCAACCTTATAAGATATGGTTCATGAGGATTAAGATTAATACTTCGAAATCATAAATCACTTCGGATGAACACATCGAACTAGATCTAAAACATGTTGTTACTATAAACAGAAATTCTATAAGTATGCTTCATGAAACTTAGGGCTTTCTACGTGAAATGAAAGCTAACATCATGCTTATTACATCATATAAATTAATTAGAGTTTGGTCTGTTACACCTACCTCAATCGGAGATTGAAAATAGGTGCTAGAAATGAAGAACGAACTAGAAGACCCTTTAGAAAAACCTCGATATCTCACTCCACACCTGAAGAAAATTGGGGCTTTCAGTCCCACTGGATAGATCTCGTCGAGAGGATCAATTTGCTATACTCATGATCGAGTTTTGGTTGAGAATGCCTACCTCAATTGAAGAAACAAAGGAAGAAGATTGAAGTCGACGGCCTGCCGACACACCTTCAGTAATCGCCGGAATTCTCCCCAGATCTGGCTCCTCTGCCGACCCCACAGCCACCAAAAGAAAGAAGACTCGAAGAGCTTTCTATGTATAGCTCATAGGCCTTCTGGAGAGTTCTGAGCTGGGAGTATTCGGCCGTGGAAGAGACGTGTTAGAAACGGCGCCGTGATTGTTGACTTAAGCAAACTCGGCCGAGAGCGCCGCCTAGGGTTAGGGTTTCGCTGAATTTATTGGGGGCTTTTGATCCTTAGATCCTCACCGTTCATTTGGCTCTGGTTTGAGCTCATTTGGTCGAGTATCAAGCCCTAATTTCGTGTTTTAATCCAAGGTTAGGTTTGGGTCAAAAAGTGTGCAATTAAGGGCTTAATCTCTAAATAGATCTCACCACGGATTTTTTAATGACCTAAAGCCAGAAGGCAAAATTGCTATCTACATCGACCTTAACCTGTTTACCATTTTTATGGATTTTTATAAGGTGGTCGAAATTATCACTATTCTATTTCTAAGGAATTAAATATTAATAAATCCAAATCTCAATTATTAAATCAATAGAAATTCAATTCTTAATTAACAAGAGCTAAATAAATATATTAAATCCAATAAAATAATTCGGGGTCTTACAGGCACGGCCATCACCTAAACCGAGGCGCCCCTTAAACAGGCGCGCCCCCTCTTGGAGGTTAAACCGGCGTGCCCCTCTTTGATTTGTTAATCCGGAGCGCACAAACCCACGCCGGTTTAGCCCAAAGCTGTCCCATCCTACTTTCGGCCCCCTATTTCCTGCAGACAAATGGACCGAGAGTTGCGTGAAGCAGAGAAGTCTCCCGACATCATCTCGATAATCCGCCGGCCGACCCCTGGAAGTCAGAAAATCCTGCTACCAACTCCTCTACCGACGGGCCGTCGTCTTTGGTCGGGGAGAAAGAAGAGAAGAAGCTTCTGGGAGGTTTCTTCCCCAGATGAACCCTCCCCTGCATCTTGCACGGCTAGAGAAGAAAAAGAAAGAAGAGAGGGGGGAGAACTCCCTTTGGAGAGAACGACGGTTTTGAGGGCTTCTTCCACCCACCAGGAGAGAGCTCTCGGGAGCTCGGGAGAGAACTAGCCAGAAAAATAAGAGAAGAAGAAAAAGAGAGAAGAGAGCCAGAGGTGAAGAGAGGATAGTCCAGCGAGAGGTGAGTCAGAAGGGAGTAGCTCGTGCTCTCTTCCCCTCCTCCATCAATGTATCTTCTTCATCCCCCTGCAATGTATTTCGTCTCATTCTGAGATAAACTCCCTTATTCTAAAACCCCTTTCCCCTTTTTTTTTGGTAGACGAATAAATAGAAGGTCTTTTGGCAAGCACGGTTGTTTGTTTAGTTTCAGCTTTCCCTCTCTCATCTCCCACTCATCCAGGGTCTTTGAAGCTCACTTTTCCATAGCGTGGCCTTCAAAGGAACCCATATAAGGATGAACATTCATGGCCCTACTGGGCAAACATCACCCGTGAGTCGTTGGTGCCCCTCGTAGGCTAGCCCTCGGGGTTTCCTCCCTCACTGGTTGTCCCTTTCAATCATATCTTCGACTCGTGGAGTGTTGGTGCCCCTCGTAGGCTAGCCCTCGGGGTTTCTCTCCATTGAAGTCTGCCGGTCACCGTTTGGCACTCCCGGCTTCAAGGAGCGTACCCCAGATGCTGTGGGACTGTCTCCACTTCGCCCCCGCAATCTTCTGGGCATGGGGAGGTGCTGCCTAATTTTTGACTGAACACTTAGTCTATTTTAGACTATGCTCCAGTAGGAACCGCGCATAAGTCCAGACTAGCCATGTCTGATGGGCAATCGGACCTGAATTAACTCTTTAATCTTCCTAATTAATATCAAAATTACAAGAAATTCACTTGGCCTTTCATTTAAGCCCAAATCAATCAAACCTGCCCTAATCCGGCGCGCCCTTAAAACGACGCGCCATTTTTCGGCGTGGTACCCCCCCGCGCCATTTTAGCCCTACACTCATAATCCATTCCAACTCCATAGGCCCTAAACCGGCGGGGTCTTAGCACCCCGGATTACTTCAATGTGCGTGACGTTTATACTTTGGGGTACGCCGGATTAAGTACGCGCCGTTTTAAGCCATCTCTTTCACCTTTGTGCACCGTATTAGCCTCCACCATGCACCCCACGTCGTATAGCCCCTGTCATAATCAAAATTTCCTTCCGCGCAGGTCGATCCGCGTGCGAGCGCGCACATTGGCGAGTTCGGGCTTCACACTTAACAATTCGCTTCCCCAGACTGTTTGTGAAGAGAAAAGCAACGATGCCCCATCGTATCGGATGTGAACCTCAGAATCCCCAACATGGTCATGATCCGGGTACCTCTTGGGCCGATAGTTCATCAGCTTGACCCACCTCTACTGGGATCCAATCCCGCGCCCACATTAAACTTGCGGTACCTACGGTAGACATCCGTATGGCTTTGTCGTTGTCTTCGATGCTTTAAATGTGGACTCTCATCCGAACAATGAATGGCCCATTAGTGACTGACATATATACCAGGATCTAATCCCGCACTTGCATTAAACTTGTCGTACTCACGGCAGACATTTGTACGGTTTGTCACCGTTTCTTACGCTACAAACGCGGACTTCCGTCCGAACAAGGAATGGTCCGCCAGTGACCGACATGTACGCATTTATGAACATTTACGCCCCAATGCGGGGTCTGTTTAAATGCAATCCGAGGTTTTGGCTCTTGCTTCCGTTATTATGAATCTCAGGCCGTAGGAGCCCCTTTTTCGGTGATTAATCAAAGGTTTTCTCCTCTCCGAGGGGATGTAATTAACATCGTAGCCTTTATGGTATGACGGGTTCTCAGTCCCGACATGATACACACAATCATCTGATTAGTCAGATCGAGCGCACCATGGTCTTCTTTCAAGCCCGCGTAAATCGTCACCTAGGTGACTGGCACGCCCTCGCACTAATAAATCGAACAAACGAACAAAAGGACGAATAAACTAATAAAAATAAGCAATGTCCCGAAAGTGTGTCCACATCGCCCACTCCACGCAGGGTGGTAAAATGCTACACGTGGGACCCGGGAGTAGCGGGCTCGTGTTGACGAGCAGCGTTTTGGGCAGCTCCAGCGGTAGCGCGTGCCAACAAGCGTGGGGTCCACATCCTGGTCGGCGGGCTGATCGGGCTGGGAGTGGTACCATTGCAGTGGGAACTCCTGGAGGGACGATCCCTAAGAAGGCGACGTGCTGGTGCGCCTCGTGGAAGGTGAGGCGGCCCGACTGGGGACGTTGTTGATTGTTGTCCACGGATCTATTTTGTAGTTTCAGAGTTGCGCGACCCGCAAAAACAACTGCTGCGATCAGACCCGACGTCGGATCGACACGAAACTGGCTCTACTACGAAGCTCTTTCAGAGATCTACGACCATGGGCTGTTACAGGACTTTTTATGGCCTTGTATTTTTCGTGGGGTATTTAAGAACAGTTTGATGCCTAAACTCAGATCTGACTGGGTAGATTCTGATCTACTGATGAAGCACGTTGACCGAGGTTGAAACTTTGGATCTGGGACGTGGGATTTTTATGAAAGATAGAGGGGAAAGTAAGGAGCATGGGGATAATTTTTTTGTAATTTTCTGAGAGGGTTTGAGGGGGAAATGGATTTTAGAACAGGGGGTGGTCGGATCTGGACTGCAGAAGATAGAGCCGAGTCCGGATTTTGCAGTGATTTTTAAAAAAGGTAAACGAACTCCAAAAATCTTAAACAAAATTGTGGGATGAGGGTTTGGTGGAAAGAAGTCCCAGTCCAAATTTTAGCTCGATGTGAAATTGAAAAGGGGGTCAAATGGGTGAAGAGTTGGGCTGCTGGAACACAAGTCTGCACAGGGGCAGATTGTGTAGGCTGTGGGACTTTAAATGAAAAGGGGGGAAAACGAAGTTGGAAAAACTTGAATTTTTTTGTGGGACGTGGGAACAACAAGGGGAACTCACCCTAAAAATTTCAGCCTGGTCAGATCTACGTGTTGAGTGCTAAAATTCGGCCTTTGGCTTGCTGGATGGAGGAAAACAGAATTCCGGTGATGACGGCGGCGGTGCGATGGCGGCACGAACGGAGGCGGCGGCGGAGCTTCACACCGAGAGAGGAGATACCACTTGGAATCCACCAAGTTTTCTAGGGAATCCACCCTAAGAATATAGCAATCCAGCTGCAAGGGGAGAGGAGAGAGAGAGGGCGCCCTTGGGCCTTCTTGGAGCAAATGTAATTTTTCTTCATTAATTCCCACAAAATGGAAAATACATGGATTATATAGAAATGTACAAAAGACCTAAACTACCCTCAGATCTAGGGTTAGGGAGGGGCAAATAAGGGATGGGATAATTAATCTCCCAGGTGATCAAATGACCAAATTAAATAAAATACAACATGAATAAACTATATTAAAGGGGGGGCCCTTTGAAAATGGGGTAGTCAAATTTGAATTTTCCTATTCTTGTCCCCCCTTGGTCCAAGTCCAATCTTAGATTTTGAACTAGCCCCACATGGGCCCTAGATCCTAGGTGGACCAATGAGAAATAAGGTGGGGGCCCCTATTGGACCTACTGGCATTTTACATAGAAACCCAAAGGCCTTTTTGCAGAGAAACCCAAAGATTCCTAATGACTAACCCTTTGGCTTATAATGCCTTACAATTACAAACCCAATTAGCCAAGGATATAAATGCAAATAAAAGGATACTAATGTGAAAATAAAATGTTAGTGCTCGGTGTTGATTCCCATCACTCAGGACATGTGTTATTGATTTGGTGGGACTTGGCACGACCACTTTCCTCTAGTGGAATTCGCCTACAACAATAGCTATCAATCTAGCATTCAAATGGCACCATTCAAGGCATTATATGGAAGAAACTACCGCTCACCTATATGTTGGAATGAAGTTGGAGAAAGACAACTTCTAGGCCATGAAATTATCAAGGATACTACCGAAAAGGTAAAACTCATTCGAGAAGGGCTCCATATAGCTCAAGATAGGTTAAAATCATATGCTGACAATAGAAGGCTAGACTTGGAATTCCAAGTGGGAGACCATTTATTTCTCAAGATTTCTCTAGGTCGAGGGATTCGAAGGTTCGGCATTACAGGCAAACTCACTCCGACATTCATCGGTCCTTTTGAGATTCTTGAAAGGGTTCGCGAGGTCGCTTATTAGATTGCCTTGCCCCCTCAATTAGCTGGAGTTCATGACATATTTCATGTTTCTATGCTCAAGAGGTACGTCTATGACCCTTTCCATGTTATAAGACATGATGACTTGATAATTCAAAAGGATATGACGTACGAGCAAAAGCCAATCAGAATAATCGATCGTGGAGTATGTCATCTATGAAATAAAACTATTCCCATGGTAAAAATCTGGTAGAATAAAAGTTCGGACCAAGACACGACATGGGAAATTGAGGAAGCTATGCATAAGAGATTCTCGAAATTATTTGATTGTAAGTATACTCTCCACAACCAACCTCCTTGTAGCCTAGTTGGTGAACGTTGTTCATTTTTGGAAGGTCAAGGGTTTCAAGGTTGGTAATAGAGTGGTGGAGACCATAGAAAGAAAGTATACTCTCCACAAAACCCATGCAATGAATTTGGGGACCAAATTCTTTTTAAATGGAGGAGGGTGTAATGCCCGGGAATTTGTTAAGAAAATTTTAGAATTTAATATAAATATTAAGCATTTAAAAATGCTCAATGGGTCCTTAAGTGAATTATGGGCTAATTAAATAAACCCAAAAGCCTTACATCACCTAAAAAAATGAGCCCACTTAAATTAGGCCCAAAGATCAATTTCTAAGACTATTAGGCTCAAGCCCACATCTAGAAACATAATAGGATTATTGTCCCAATTTTAATAGATAATTAGGGATAATTGTAGAAAAGGAATTTGAATACAATTCAAATTCTGGCGCCCTGGCTAGTAGCGGTGTATCCCAAGACCGCTACTTGATGAAAACGGTCCAAGGAAGACCGCTAAATAGGTTCCGTGAACGCAAGTTGTAGAAGCGTGGAAAAATAAGATTTTTCCCATCCCAATCCTCATGATTCGAAGCTACATGGCATGGAAACCTAGTCTAGGACTCTTAGGGATTAATCTTACTCTAAATTAGGACTCTAAGTTCGATCTAATCCCTCAAACCCTAGCAAACTCTATAAATAGAGCCCAGATTCGACCTACGCGAATCTTACTTTTGGCTCGTGTATTTCGAAGGTAAGACGTCGTCATCTCAGGGTAGGACTTTAGAAGTTTTTATTCTCTTTTGTATTGTCTAACTCCCCTCTGAACTGCATGATAGAAGGTCAAGCAACTGGAGAGCTAGAGCATCCCGAAGTCGTTGTTTCTCTGCAAACTGCGCAGGAACAGACGTGTTCTCCTAGTGAAGATCAGGAGGTTAGGGACCCAAATCGAGGTATTTCAAGTTCATCCTTTAGAATAAATTGTTCCTCTATATATCTTCTCGTCACCCTCCAAATTTCATGAATTTAGGACGCGAGGATAAAGAGTTAGAGCGTCTGGAAGTTAAAAGTTCCACACAGGACGTGCAGGAACTTGGATCTCCTTCCAGCAACAAATTCGAAGTTTAGAGCCCCGTCCAGAGGTAGGTTAGATCATGAATGACTTAAACATCAAGTTAGGAGTAGAAGCCCTCTATTTTCATGTGACTTCATGCATTATACACGGAGTATTTCATGTTTTATCATGACTGCGCACTTAGGTTTTTATTGCATGCATAGCCCTGCACCTTAATAGAAAAGATGATAATTTTGGCTTAGTTCATGTAAGCCCATGCATTCACATGATTTAACTTTGTTATAGCATGTCTTATCCTTCTGTCAAGTATGTTTTCCATGCATTTATTACCCTAGAATAGGTCTTGCATGCACCGTTTATCTTCTATATGTTACAGGCATGAGGTGGTCCATCAGAAACCGCCACCGTCAAGAAACGGCCCCAGAGAGACCGCCACTACCAAGAAGCGGTCCTCCCTAGACCGTCTTCTTCTTTCTGAGTTCTGCTTCCTGTTAACTCTAAACAGATTGTAGATCAGCCCTTATAAATATATGTTAAACCTAAGTTATTAGGCTTTATTCCAAGTTTTGACTTCATATTCATGATATTTGTTATATTGTGCATCTATCATGGTAGGTTTCATACTCAACATGTTTTATAAACTTATTTTAATCTTATGCTAATTTTATGCCAAAATCATGTAGTTTTGTATTAAAGTTAGTTTTCACATGGTTTGTGGAACTTATTTTATTGATGATTTAATCATTGTTTCTACATGATCCACTCTCCTCTAAGTCTTTGTACATGGCACGTATTCCGGTACGATGTCATTAGTTACACTTGCACTTGATAGGAACACTCTCTTGGACATGTGATCCTGTCCGTTGGATATTCTTTCCACCGGACTAGGTGATCCTGTTTCAAGGCCTCCGTAAGTCTCCGCGAGCCTGGGATTCCCACTAGGACGTCGAGCTGGTTGTACCTTAAAAGCCCAACGGATTAGAAAGCACCTATCTTATCGGCATTTTCCTGTACCATGGATAGATAGCAGCCCTCAAGAGACCGCCACCTTTTGGTAGCAGGCCATCCCCTGACCGCAATCTAGTTCCAGCACTCACTGTGTCAACTCTTTCCTTCTGGCGTCGACTCCATCATGATTGCGGCCCTGACTTGACCGCAACTTCCAAGAAACAGTCCGACTATGACCGCCTTATCATAGAAACGGTCTTGTCTTAACCGCATTCTTTTGGCTTGTGCTCTAACTCGGGGTTTGACCCAAGGGTTAATCATACTTTGTTCCTAGATGGGCCTTGGAATATCTGGAGCCTAACATTATGTTTAATAAGCCATTGATAAATTATAGAAATTTATGAAAGTACCGTTATGCTGTCGGATTTCCTCCGTGGCATAATATCCCACTAAATCATCCTTGATCTCATGTTTTTCATTCTGGTGCGTTCTCTACCTTGGTTACATTATCGCGAAACTATTGTTTGAATTATACATTATTGGCCAAACTTTACATTGTTCATGGAAGTAGCTTGATTTATAACGTGAAGATGCAAGAGCGGACACGGACAGCGTCCAAGGGCTCGACGCTAGCCCCCTCGATGGGTGTTTGGAAGCATGCTATAAACCATGGGGTATGATGAACACTGGCGTTGCATTACGCTGGGAGTACTTTTTTTATAAACGGGTGAAATCCACGAGACTATTTTATTTACATGCTTGCTAGTATATTCTTGTTACATTACTTTCTACTGCATAGCCTTTAAGGTTATGAAAAGTACATTCTCGTTACATGCTAGTACATTCTTGTTCCTGAAAGGTCACTTTATATTCTTGCTTGATTATATTCTCATGAATCTCTACACTTATCTTATCGTTACTTTGGTTTTACCCGCATGTTTTATTCACATTTTACCTCATTTCCTAGAGCTAAAATGTTAATTACTTAAACTTGCCTTCATGTTGATACGAAGATACCTACTGGGTAAGTGTGCTCATACTTACTTCTTTCCAATCTTTTCAAGAAATTCAAGTGAGTCAGATTCGGACTATGCTAGTGATGGATCCGAAAGTGAATGATGGATCGAGAGAAGACCTAGAGTTGTCAAAGAGTCTAGTCATGTTATGTAATTTTATTTTTCTTGAGTCTAGTAATGAAAAGAGTCAACATTATGTAAACTTTTTATTATTATCAATAAAAATTGGATTTTGGTTAATTATTGTGCATTCCTCTTTATGTGTGAATGTTTAGTACTCTAATTATCTTGATTGCGAGAGGCTTATCTTGCCGACTATCCACGTTCCCAAATATCTTCCGCTATACATATATCTCAGGGCGTGACAACTGTTCATTTGCTTAAGATTTGCATGAACAGTAGCCTTTTGCTGTTTATGAGGACTTTCAGGAAACTGAATACATGGAATTGTAGAGAAAAATATGGAGACTCTGAAAACGTACTCATGCAGAAATAATATAATTAGGTTCCATAGTTATTAAATTTTGAACATGTGTTAATTATTAATTACATTACAGGAAATAGCGTCAGGGTGACAGTCGCTCATTAAATTAATAGCATCCAGAAGACTGACGCTAATTCAGAAATCAGCGCCCTTCTAAACGGACATTAATTAAATAGCGGCTACTGCCCTAGTCGCTATTTTTATATGAAACAAAAAGCTTAATCTCTATGTAAAAGTTAAGACCAGGGATCATGGTGACGAAATATAGAGATGATAACATGAGTTTCATGCATACAACGCCAGTTACTATCGTCTTATGCTTAGTTGTTAAGATAACCTACCTTTATTAGGTTGAAGAGCGAGGAACGGAGGGAAGAAGAAGTAGAATAGAGGAAGAAGAAGTTTTCTTCTTTGTGCAGCAACGGTCAACAGTAACAGCACAGCCATAGCAGCACAGGGTCAGCCAGGAAGACGAAGGAAGAAGAGGAAGCAGACGCACGGGATGCAGGCAGCAAGAAGAAGACGCTGCACATAAACAGGGAAGAAGAGGAAGAAGTCCGGCGATGCAGACCTCACGAACCCCTTCACGAACGACAGCAGCAATAATAGGTTGCCTCTGCATCGCAGGGATGTATTTATAGGATTCTCGAGCCATATGAATTCTAATGGGTGTATGGTATCCTAGTTAGTTTTAAACTTCCCATGATAATCCTAATCCGTCTATATCCTCAGCCATTTTCTTTATTTTGATTAGAAACCCTAAACCCTCGCGTAAGCTTTGAACGTGATAAGTGCTTTGAGTGACCCAAAGGCCCTATCATAATTATATTTAGACATGTGCCCTTAAGGCCCTTTAGCTAACCGTAAAGCCCATTAGCTTTTAAAGGATGGGTTTTGGCTTCAAAAGTCTATTGTTGGGCTTCTAGTTTTGTTTATAGTTTTAGGTTTTATTATTTTAAGTCTCAACAAAATCTATTTGCGCTCTTTTGTCTATTAAATATTATATATTTTATTTGGGGTGCTATAGATATTGCTGCTTCTCATTCCTTTATATCTACTATTTTTGCAAAAACCTTGTCAGTTTCACCGATTCCTCTACCTGTGGACCTAGCTATCACAACACCTTTAGACCCAGGAACTAAACTTACAACCCACTGCCCAAATAGTGAGGTAACCATAGAAGGCCATAATCTTCCCGCAAATCTCATATGCCTTGACATGGAAGGCTATGACGCCATCCTAGGTGTAGATTGGTTATGTGACCACTATGCCGATATCAATTGTCGTAATAGGCGGATTTCTTTCCACAAACCGGATCTTCCATGATTTTCTTTCCTTGGCATTAAATATAGGAAGCATCCTATCCTCATCTCTTCTCTTTACGCCTGTAAACTTATCTCGCATGGTTGTGAAGCTTTCCTAACTTCCGTGATTATTACTGAATCCAAGGAAATCATCCTATAGGAAATTCCCATTGTAAAAGGGTTCCTCGATGTCTTTTCATCCGAATTACCCGGTTTACCACCCGAAAGGGAAGTGAACTTCTCTATTGAACTTATCCCTAGAGCAGCACCTATTTTAAAAGCTCCTTACAGGATGTCCCCCACGGAACTTAAGGAGTTGAAAAAGCAACTTCAGGAGTTATTGGAGAAAGACTTTATTCGATGAAGCATATCCTCTTGGGGTGCGCCGATCTTATTCGTCAAGAAGAAGGATGGATCTCTCAGGCTGTGCATTGATTACCGGCAGTTAAATCAACTCACAATCAAAAACAAATATCCACTGCCGCGTATCGATGAGCTGTTCGACCAGATCTCTACTGCAGAATATTTCTCCAAGATAGACCTCAGGTCTGGTTACCATCAGCTAAGGATCAAGGATGAAGATATTTACAAGACTGCTTTCCAGAGCAGATATGGACACTATGAGTTCGTAGTGATCCCGTTCGGGTTGACCAATGCCCCTACAGCTTTCATGCAACTTATGAATAATGTTTTTAGGCCTTATCTTGACCGATTCATGGTCATCTTCATTGATGATATCCTAATATATTCCAAGACCAAGGAGGAACATGAAGAACACTTAAGGATAGCTTTGCAAACATTAAGAGAACACCAACTTTATGCGAAGCTCAACAAGTGTGAATTCTGGCTAAAGGAGGTCTCATTCCTTGGCCACATTATCTCAAAGGAAGGTACGTTGTGGATCCTTCTAAAGTTGAAGTTGTCAAGAATTGGAGCCGACCGACAACTGTATCTGAAGTTAGAAGTTTTCTTGGTCTGGCTGGTTATTATCGGCGATTCATCAAGGATTTCTCAAAGATCACCATCCCTTTGACTAGGCTCACAAGAAAGGATAACCCGTTTATATGGTCGAAGGACTATGAGGAGAGTTTTCTAACTCTCAAGGAACATCTCACTACCGCCCCTGTATTAGCACTGCCCGTGGAAGGTGGTGGCTTTGAAGTCTACACGGATCCATTAGGCATCGGCCTTGGTTGTGTCCTTATGCCGCATGGAAAGGTGATTTGCTATGCCTCTAGAAAATTAAAGCGTCATGAGGAGAACTACCCGGTTCATGATCTGGAACTGGCGGCGGTTATCTTCGCTTTAAAGATATGGTGACATTACCTTTATGGAGAAAAATTCACTATATTCTTGGACCACAAAAGTCTGAAGTATCTCTTCACCCAAACGGAGTTAAACATGCGGCAAAGAAGATGGCAGGAATATTTAAAGGATTTTGACTTTTCTATTCAATACCATCCCGGCAAAGCAAATGCTATAGCCAATGCACTCAGTCGGAAACCACTAGCAACTCTATCAAGTCTCATGAAAGGCCTGACTTATCTTGTAGAAGACTTTGCTCATTTGAATCTGAATATTGAGACAGAAAATGAAGGGTGTATGATTGCCAATATCCGATCGCAACCCACATTCATAGAAGATCTAGTTAAATTACAAGAAAATGACCCTATACTGATGGAGATCCAAACCAATATTGATCAACGGCCAGATTTTTCTGTTTCGACCGATGGAAGGTTACTATTCAAAGGTCGAATTTGTGTACCGGATCATGCCGACACTAAGAAATTGATTATAGAAGAAGCTCATAAGTCAAGATATGCTATTCATCCTAGTGCTACCAAGATGTACCAAGACTTAAAAAGGAATTTCTGATGGCTCAACATGAAGAGAGAAGTAGCGGACTTTGTATCTCGCTGTCTCACTTGTCAACAGGTCAAGGCAGAACACTTAAAGCCCGCTGGTAAACTACATCCCTTGGAAATTTCCGAGTGGAAATGGGAGAGTATAGGGAAGGATTTCATCATGGGTTTGCCTAAGATAAGAGGTGGACATGATGGTATATGGGTGATCATAGACCGATTGACTAAATCTGCACATTTTCCACCTATCAAAAGTTGATGGTCTGTGGATATATTAGCAACTTTATACATGAAGGAAATTGTCAGATTTCACGGAGTCCTTGTCGCTATTATTTTTGATCGAGACCCTCGTTTTACCTCACAATTCTGGAAGGGTCTACAATATTCCTTGGGACCCGACTCAAATTTAGCACTATTTTCCATCCAAAAACAGATGGTCAAATTGAGAGAACAAATCAGGTAATAGAAGATATGCCTAGAGCATGTGCTATTGATTTCGGTGGGAATTGGCACGATCACTTGCCTCTAGTGAAATTTTCTTACAACAATAGCTATCAAGCTAGTATACAAATGGCACCATTCGAGGCCTTATATGGAAGGAGTTGCCACTCACCTATCTACTGGAATGAAGTTGGGGAAAGATAACTTCTAGGCCCTGAAATCACTAGGGATACTACTGAGAAGGTAAAGCTTATTCGAGAAAGACTCCAGATGGCCCAAGATAGACAAAAGACATTTACAGACAATAGAAGACGAGACCTGGAATTTCAGGTGGGAGACCATGTGTTTCTCAAGGTTTCTCCGGGTCGAGGTATTCGAAGATTTTGCATCAAAGGTAAGCTCACTCTGAGATATATCGGCCCTTTTGAAATTCTTGAAAGGGTTGGCGAGGTCGCATATCGGATTGCTTTGTCTCCTCAATTAACTGGAGTCCATGATGTGTTTCATGTTTCTATGCTTAAAAGGTAAGTATATGACCCATTCCACGTTATAAGTCATGACGACCAGGTGATTCAAAAGGATTTGACATACAAGCAAAAGTCAATCAAAATAATTGATCGAGAAGTGCATCAACTTCGGAACAAAACCACTCCCATGGTAAAAGTCTGATGGAATAAAAACATAGACCAAGAGGTGACATGGGAAATAGAAGAAGCTATGCGCAAGAGATTCTCAGAACTATTTGATTGTAAGTATACTCTCCATAAAACCCATGCAATGAATTTGGGGACCAAATTCTCTTTAAGTGGGGGAGGGTGTAACACCCCTGGATTTTTCTGGATTTTTTAAAATCATTAAGCATTTAAGAGGCTAATGGGATATTTAATGAATTATGGGTTAAATAAATAAATTTAAAGGCCCAATTATTAATTGAGCCCACTTATAAAAGGCTTTAAAACCCAAGTTAAGGCTTTTAGGCCCAAGCCCACTTCTAGAGACGTAATTAGGGCTATTTTCTCAATTTAAATGGATAAATAGGCTAAATAGGGGATAAATAGATGAGATTAGGATAAAATCCAAATTTTTCAGAAATTCACCCAGAAGACGGTCTATCATGCGACCGCGTCCTCCAAGAGGCTATCCAGACCGGACCGCGTTCTGCTTCCGTAAACAAGATTCGATAATCATGGAAAAATTTGGAATTTTATCCATCCGATTGCCAAGGATAGGTGTACTTTGGCATGTAAACCCAGCTAGGACTCTTGGGGGATCGAATTGATGCCCTATAGGACTCCTATTTTGACCTAATCCCTCAGCCCTTGGTCATTCCCTATAAATAGGGCCCAGATCGACCTGCGTAAACCCTCGTTTTGGCTCACGTGGTTCGATGGTAAGATGATATTATTTCATGTCAGTCTTTTAGAACTTTTTGTTCCCTTTAGTATTGTCTAACTCCTCTCCAAATTTCGTATTAAGAGATCAAGCCGTTGTGGACTTAGAGGATCTGGAAGTAGCTATTTCTCTGCAGAACGCATAACAACAAGCATGTTTGTTCGGAAAAGATCCGAGATTTTGGGACCTTAGCAGAGGTAATTTCATATCTAGCCTTTAGAGTAAATTGTTCCCCTTTATGTCTTCTGACTTCCTTGTAAATCTCATGCTAGGAGAACGAGTAGCTAAGGAGTTAGATGGTCTGGAAGTTACGGGTTCAACGCAGGACGCGTAGGAACGGGAGCATACTTCCAGTGAGAAATTCTCTGTCTAGGGATCAAACCAAAGGTAGGTTATCTCATTTATGGCTTAAACATCAAGTTACGAATGAAAGCCCTATAACCATGCTCGATTTCATGCTTTATACATGTTGTATTTCATATTTTCCCCGGACTACGCAATTAGGTATCCACTACATGCATGACCTTGCAAACTAATAGAAAAGACAACAACTTTGGCCAAATCTATACGTTCCCATGCATCAATTCTGTTCTATCATGCTTTACCTTTCAGTATCATGTGTTTTTCATGCATTAATTGCCCTTAGGTAGGCCTTGCATGTTAGATATTACCTTCTGTCAGGCAAACAGAAGGCGGTAGCCCAGAAACCGCAACTATCAAACGGCGGTCGCTCCGTGACCGCTATTGCATAAGGCGGCTTTCTGATGACCGCCACCTACTTTATGATTACTGTTCACCCTAAACAGCAGATACATCGCCCCTTTTTGGTTCATGATTATACTATCCTTCATGCTATATTTTATTCAAAGTCTACTAGGATATGTTTCCTATTATATTATGAGTTCCAAGGTTCTATTTTATGACACATTATGTTTTGGGAACTTATTTTAATCTTATGCTAATTTCATGCCAAAATCATATAGTCTTGTATTAAAGATATTTTTTTATGTTTTATGGAACCTGCTACATTGACATTGTGATCGATGTTTTACATGTTTCACTCTCATCTCCTGTTCTTTCTTGGTTAAGTACATAGCACGTATTCCGGTACATTGCTATTAGATACACACGCACTTGATAGGCACATCTCTTAGGCTTGAGAATCTCTTCGTCGGATATTCCTTCTGTCAGACTAGGTGATCTTGTTTCAAGGCCTCCGTAATGTAAAGATTCGAACAACCTGGTTCGGGTAGCGCAGCGGATAATAAAACTTAAATCTCGAACCCAGGTCCTATTGGAATCCTAGAATCGTGCTCTAATCAATGCAATAATATTACCTAGCGTGGAACGACGCTGTCCGTAGTGCCCGATGCAGATTTCTATGAACGCAGAGCCGCACAGATGTTCGGCCTCTAGAATAGATCCACACGGATCCTCGTGCAGTGACGGTGTCCACCCATTCTTTCCCCTAGCGCAAGAACCACGGATGCTCAAAAACCCTTTCTTCTTCCTTAAGCCTTTCTCCGTTGAGAGGAAGAGAGAGAGAGATCAACAAGGGAGATAGAGAGAGAGCAAGAGGGAGAGGGGAGGAAAGATAAAGGTAGCTTCTCCTTATGTGCTTGGCATCAAGGGAAAGACACTTACGTAGGATGCATATATATAAGGGTTGAGTGCTTTCCAAAAGAAGCCTTAAGAACCAATATTGTATATGTATCTTTCATATTATTGTACATATATATTAAGCCCTTCTTATATTCCTTGTCAAAGGAATGCAAGGATTTTAACATATTTATCTCTTTATAATAATATTTTGTCACCTGAGAATCTTATGTGTGTGATCCTCTAGGCCCATAGTCACTCTAGTTTAAGGCCTAATAACTTCTAATTCCCAATTATAAGTAAATTAAACTCATTATCCGCTTCTACTAGAGCCGAATAATAGTTGAATTTATTATGAACCTTTGATCATATTGGGTCAAGTAAATCCGCGTGATCCCAGAGGACGCCGTGTTCAAACCACCCTATCTGCTACCTGTAAGTCTACAGTTGCCGCATCGCTATAATCCCTCGCTCCTTCTATGAGTCTGGTTCGATCGAGGGTATGATAACTGTCAAACCCCATGATCGTGCCATTCGACCACGACCTCCTTAAAGTGTATGACGTCTATTCTAAATGAACTCATATGACCCTAGCCAAGGATTTAGTAGAGCGTCAGTGTCATGACCCATTAACTGTCTGATATATACCCGACAGTGAGCGATCCCTTCTTGACCTTTGATGATCTTCACACGTATCCTGATATGGTTAATGACTTGACAATTCATGACTTATGGTTAAAGTTACTTAGCCAAGTATTAAACCATTCATGTCCTCGTGTAAGATCGGATCAAAGTCTCAGGTCAAAGGATCAACGATGCTACTAAGACAATTGGATCTTCAGTTGACATTAGGTATAATCAACCATCTGAAGATCCAATGACGGATCAGTCCAGTGTACATCCTCCCAAGATGTACACCTACACATATGTATTGGTGCCCCACACCAGTGACCATGAGACTGCTCACCCATACATCATATGTACTGGTTTAAGTGGTAATCAAAGTCCTCGAGTGATTACCCTCCAACCATGAATAGTTTTAAGGTATGTGTTTATGTAAAGTCAGTCTCATAATCGAGATCCCATCTCGAGTTGACTTTACAACCACATATCCTAGGGACATCGTAGAGTAATATACAATTATAAATTTACGCTCAAATACCACTTTATTAATGATGAACAAGATTGTACAACTATCGGGCCAACTCGACCCAAGATTGGCTTGTAGGACACCCAATACTAACACGTAAGTCTCCGTGAGCCTGGGATTCCCACTAGGATGCCTAGCTGGTTGTACCCTAAAAACCCAATGGTCTAGAAAGCACTTCGTCAAACTCACGTTTTCTGTGAACTGACCTGAACACGGACTTCAGTCGACCGCTACTTCACGAAGGTGGTCCTGGTGCTACCACGTTCTGCCTGCAGTTTCATTACGTCGACCTGTTCTTTATTTCTGCGTCGACTCCCCTTGATTACGGTCTTGACTTGATGGCTACTTCAAGAAGACGATCCTCACTTGACCGCGTTTTCCCAGATTGTGTCTAACCCGTGGTTTGACCAAAGGGTTAAGTCTACTCTATTCCTAGATGGTCTTCTGATTATCTGGAACCCAACATCTTATACATTAATTTATTAATGAACTATGGAAATTAATGAATGTACTGTTATGCTGCCAGATTCCTCCCATAGCATGACCTTGTTAAAATTTATTCTTGAACTCACATGCTCATATTTGGTACGTTCTTACCTTGATCTTTGTTATCATAAAACTATTGTTTAAACTTTACAGTATCGGCCAAACTTTATTATTTCTCGTGGAAGTAGCTTGATTTATAACTTGAAGATGTAAGAGCAGGCACGGACAGTGTCCAAGGGCTCTAAGCTAGCCCCCTCGACAGATGGCCGGAAACATGTTGTAAACCATGGGGTATGATGAACACTGGGGTCGCATTACGCCGAGAGTACTTTTTTTATAAACGGGTGGAAACCACGAGGCTCATCATGAAATTATTACATTCTTGGTACATGACTTTCTACTGTAGAGCCTTGGTTATGAAAAGTGCATTCTCGTTACATGTTAAGTACATTCTCGTTACATGAAAGGCCAAACTTACATCTATATTTCAATCTTGCTTGATCATGTTCACATAACTTTTTCATGCCTTGTTACTAGTGTTACTTTGGTTTTATTCGTATGATTTATCGTATTCCCTTCATCTCACCTTCTAGAGCAAAAATGGTAATTACTTAAATTATGCCATCATGATGATACAAAGATACCTACTGGGCGAGTGCGCTCATTCCATACTTTTTCAATCTTTTCAGAAAACTCTAGTAGATCGGATTCGGATTACTCAAATGACGGATCCGAGGGCAAGAGCGAGTGATGATCAAGAGAAGCCATAGCTAGTCTAGTCATGAGTCATATTGTAATTAAGTTCCTTCACTATATTAGGCGGTGAAGTTGATCATATTATGTAATTTTCCCTTTTCTTGAGTCTAGAGTTAAAAGAGTCAAGTCAAGTGTCTTGTAAACTTTGATTATTATGATTCAATAAAGGTGGATTTTGAGTACATTATATTGTGTTCACTCTTCTATGTGTTAATAGTTAACACTCTGACTATCTTGCTAGCTTGAGACATATTGCCTGCTGTTCATGTTCCTGACTTAATTCCGCTGCATATCTTGGGGTGTGACACTTCTTTTTCTTAACAGCATGGTTTTTGGTATGAAACTTCCTAGCATGCACATCTAATGCAGTCACATTGTTCTTCAGTTTTACGACTTGTTTTTCTTTCTAATTTGTTGATTTTTTATGGTTTTCTCATATTGAGATTTCATATTAGTGGGTTTGCTGGGCTTCAAAAGTGCTAGCGACTTTGGAGCTACATACAAAGGATGTGAACAATTTATTTTCAAATGACTTCTTATTTTCAGGGTTGTAGCCCAGCCCTTCTCTTTGGAAGTAAACTTTAACTCCCAGATGCTTATCCAAGTTTTCTTTACCATCTACAAACCTATGCAGTGCATTATTCAGATCATGGATTTCAGATTCAAGAGATGAAATGTGAAATTCATAGCTAGTAATCTCTTCTTCACAAGAAATTACTCTCTCATTCAACATGGCATTAATAGTTTTGTAGCTTTCAATTTCCTACTTTAAAACATGAAGATTTTCAGATTCATCAATAGCCACACATTTTCCTTTTTCAATAGTAAGCAATCTCTCAGACATGGTTTTCTTTAATTCTTTCAGTTTTTCAATTTTCTTTCATGAGCCCATTGTTCTGAATCAGTTCATTTACCAGTTTCTGATCACTTTCCATTAACTGTTGTTCATCTTTTGACTTTTGTTTGTCTTTTTCAAGCTTGAAAACTTTGTCTTGCAATTCTTCATTTTCTTTTCTTAAGGAAGCAGTTATTTCTTTATGTAACTCAACATCAAACATGCAAGACTCACTTAATTCCTTAAAGTGTGAACATTTTTCACATAAAAAGTCACATATATTATCTTCAATTTTCTTTTCCAATTTTTTATTTTATGACTTGATTTTCCTATATTACCTTTCCAATTCATCATATGCATTAATGAGTTCATCAAAAGTAAAGTCTTCAGGATCAGAATTTACCTCAACGACATTTTTGTCATTGTATTGATCAATACAGTTGGCCATGAGACACTTGTGTTCTTCCTTCTTTTCATCGATTTTGACCAAACCATCCCATACCTCTTTAGCGGTCCTACAATCAGACACAAATGTGAATTTGTTATGATCAACTACAGTTTTTAATACATTCAAAATTTTAAGATTATCAAAATATCTGGACTTGTGTTCAATAGTCCATTTTGATTTATCTTTCGGCAACTTGTAAGGGCCATGTGAAATCAGTATCCACAATGAAGGATCATGAGAGACAATAACTTTGCACATTCTGCCCATCCATGAACTAAAATCTGAACTATCGAAGATTGGTGGAGAGTTCAATGAAAACACTTGGGTGACAGGATTCATGACTGCAAAGCACTAGAATCTCCTCTGTAGATCATTGGATCTAGATAAGACAGAGCCCGCTCTGATACCAATTGTCAGGTAATGCAGTCGGATCTAGAGGGGGGGTGAATAGATCCTATTGAAAACTATACCCAAATTAAAATTCAATCCGACCACTAAATGAGATGCAAAATAAATTGAACCCTAATAGCTCACAATATAAAGATAGCTCACAGCGAGCCTGGATCGAACACCCAACGGGTGTTAGTGAGATCAGTGTAGAAAAACGCTGAAGCTCAAAGAGCTGAGATAATGAACACAATATCAGTAAACCATCCTGCGAATGGGAGAAAGAGAAAATTGATGCAAACACAAACAACCACGAATGCACAGGATTTTTAAGGTGGTTCAGTTTATAAACCCGCAGACCTACAGCTTAAGGGTATAAACCCAGAACGCGGATTCAATCCGCAAACAAGCGCTGACTAACATCTTGATACGAGGACGCAGTCCTCACGAGGACACAGTCCTCACCGCTGAACCATAGCTTCCACATGCACACGAGGACACTATCCTTAAAATAGATGCTAACACACAGCTTGAAACTCGATGAACAAATCCTTGAACACACGCTGACCACAGCTTAACCCGGTCCCTAAAATAGGGTATCGGAAACACACAGAAATGAAGATGTGATTGAAGAAAACAAAAGATAGAAAACAAGAAATTGTAGCTCAAATGATCAATGTGGCTTTGGATTTGATCCACAAGCCTTTCTCTGATCAGATCTAAACTGATTCTTCTTTGGCTGCTTTCACTCTCTTTCTCTTCTCGATCTCAGATCTGCTATTTCATTTCTTTTCTTGGAAGGGGCTCTTCGATCTTCTCTTCTCTCTTCTCTTTTCTTCTCTCTCTTGCTCAGGCTCTCATTCTTTCTGTGATCTCTTCGAAAGTCTTCTACTCAGTTCTCTCTTTCAGCTCTCGTAGCCCCTTAGCCGCCTTTTTTTTTCGCAAGGAACCTGGACGATACTTATAGTGCAGAGAGGAAATGGATGAGGAGCTTTTTCTGATTGGTCCAGGTTACATAGAATATTCTAGGAAAAGTCTTTTCTACAAACTCGGACCATTGATCTGAGTGCCTGCCCAATCATTGGACCTTGGTCCATGTGCCCAAGAGGGCCCACACTAAAAGCTCACAAGTTCCATCGTAGGGGATGTGTCGACACACTGGCCTTCACTGTGTCGACATAGTCTGTTATTGCTAGACGTGAACGGGCTGGAATGATTTGATGTGTCGACGCATATCTTCATTACGTCGACCTACTCTGCCTGTTGTATGAACAAGAACTAGATGTGTCTTGATGTGTCGAAACCCTCAGCTCATTGCGTCGACTCAACCTTCTCATGGCCTGAAGGACATATTCTCTGTATCTTCTTTTCTTCTTCTATTGCGTCGACGCCCTGAAACTCTGCGTTGAGTCATCCTTCATTGGGTTTAATGAATATGCACTAAATGTTCCAAAGTGTGTCGACGCATAGGCACATTGCGCCGACTCACTCTTCAATTCTGCTTGGATATTTTCTTCAGTTGCATCGACTCCATGGCTTCATTGAGTCGACCCAGCCTTCATTTGGCATTGCTACCATTGAAACTGCTGGATGAAGTTGGTTGTTGCTGCTACCGCTAGATTCTTCTATTGCATCTATGCACTAGCTCCATTGCGTCAACTCAGCCTTTATGTTGCTTTGTTAAATTAACATACTGGTTCACTAGTTAGGTCCTCCTACCATCAAGGTTAGGTCGAGACACTTATTTGTTTTCCCAACTGTTTAGCTTGCTTTTTCTTGGGACTGACCCAATCTTCTAGACTGTTTAGGCCTGCATAATGTTATGAAATTGAGCATATTTGGGTCTTAAATCTGAATTTGATTCTTCAAATAATATCCATTATTTCTTCTCGTTCATGACTCAATAAATCAATGAGTCGTAGTTAGACATCATTGAAACTAGAGATACAACACGAAGGACCCTCCGTATCTCCCACCTCGGGTGGACCCTCCCGAACTTTAGGCATGACCTCATGCACCTCCTCCTCCTCCAACATAGCCTCTGTCGAGTGTCCCGACCGACTCCCCTCCTCGACACAAGGATGGTCTGCAAGCAACACAATCATGAACTCAATAGAAGATTACCTCATGGGCTAAAGCAGTAGCCTACCAAACAAACCTTTACCTCGGGAGGACAGAGGCGCCCGGGCATAGTGCTGGAGGCTCAGCTCATCGATGAGGTCAATGGTCGACTATTGGTTGTTCTAGAGGACTTTGATGTTGTCCTTGAGCTCCTTGGGGAATGAAGATGGCCTCAGCACAAATATGAGAGAGAAGTTCAGAAAGATCGGGAAAGGTCGGGAGGAGGCATCCTTAGTGCGGCTCACCCAGAAGTACTGGGTCTTCCACCCCTTGTGCTAAGAGTCCTGAGGGGAAAGTGTAACACAACTCTTACCCCTCTAAGCTTGAAGGAAAAAGAACCCCTTCCCGGCCTGAGCGTGCTCTTCTAGCTGGTAGAAGGCATTGAAGAGGTTGACAATGGGGGTTACTTTGCATTTCCCACAAAGAACAATGAAAGAATAGATGAAAGCAAAAGAATTTGAGACTAGTTGGACGGGAGACAACTGGAAATGATTCAGGAGCTTTTCAACAAACAGATGGAGGGGGAGGCGGAAGCCAGACTTCCAAGCCAGAGCGTAGATACAGAAGGAATCGTGGCGGGTGCTAAGGCTTGACTCATGAGTCTTTGTGAGAGAAAAATTGTACCTCCATGGCACCTAGTAACGGCTCTGGTTCTCCTCGACCTCTTGGGCGTTGAGCTAGCTGCGATAATAGAAGCAAGAAATAGGCGCAGAGCACACTACACCCTGTTTGGTCTCGGCTTAGTGTGAAGACGCCCCTTGTCCGGCCATGGAGGAAAAAGAAGACCGGAGGGGGGAACCAGAATGTGGAGCCGACGGAGGGAGTGATTGGACAGCCTCAGTAGCAGCTGTAGCAAGGTCCACAAAAGTCACGGTGACATCTCGTCACCTTTGGCCTTCCTCCTGAGACATGGGGAGGGGGGCAAAGCAAATGCCAAAACAAGAATAGAAACGAAGACTCAGAGGCAAGGAAGCGAGAAGCTTGAATGTGAAAGCAGAAGGGAGTGAGCATGCCCTAGGATGCGGTATTTATAACTGCAGACGGCTAACGAAGCACTGCCCAACCATCCCTTGAAACTTCGGAAGGAGAAACAATCCGAAGCGACGGCCCAAATTGGCATTTGTTCTGGGACAGGAGACACAGTCAATGCACCTGCCACGAACACACATTTGGACAGCCACACCCATGGACTCAGCCGACACGTTGGGTAACCTTGCGACAACCATACCCGCCCTTGCCGAAAACCCGAAATGAACTTTATGTTAGTATTAGGTGTGCTACAGGCCAATTTCGGGTCGGGTAGGCCCGATAGTTGTACAATCTTGTTCATCATTAATAAAGTGGTATTTGAGTGTAAATTAGTAATTGTATATTACTTTATGATGTCCCTAGGATATGTGGTTGTCAAGTCAACTCGAGATGTGATCTCGATTATGAGACTGACTTTACATGGACACATACCTTAAAACTATTCCTAGTTGGAGGGTAATCACTCGGGGACTTTGATTACCTATTAAACCAGTACACATCAAGTATTGGTGAGCAGTCTCATGGTCACTGGTGCCAGGCACCGATACATATGTGTAGGTATACATTCTAGGAGGATGTACACTGAACTGATCCGCTATTCGATCTTTAGATAGTTGATTATACCTAATGTCAACTGAAGATCCAATTGTCTCAGTAGCATCATTGGTCCTTTGACCTGAGACATTGATCAGATCTTACACGAGGACTGGAATGGTTTAATGAGTTGGCTAAATGACTTTAACCATAAGTCATGAATTACCAAGTTATTAACCATTTCAAGATACGTGTGAAGATCGTCAATGGTCAAAAGGAATCGCTCACTGTCGGGTACATATCAGACAGTTAATGGGTCATGACACTGACGCTCCATTAAATCCCTGGCAAAGGTCGTGTGAGTTCGTTTAGAACGGGTGTCATACACTTTAAGGAGGTCATGATCGAATGGCACGATCATAGGGTTTGATAGTTACCATACCCTCGATCGAACCAGACTCATAGAAGGAGCGATGGATTATAGCGATGCGGCAACTGTAGACATATAGGTACCACACAGGGTGGTTTGAACCCGGCGTCCTCTAGGATCGCACAGATTTTCTTGACCCCACATGATCAAAGATTCAGAATAAATTAAACTATCATTTGGCTCTAGTATAAGCGAATAATGAGTTTAATTTACTTCTAATTGAGAATTAGAAGTTAATTGGGCTTAAACTAGAGTGACTATGGGCCTAGAGGATCACACACAATAGGTTCTCGGGTAATGGGGTATTATTGTACATATGTATATGTTAAAAGTCTTCAATTCTTTTGAGAAAAGAATGATGAGAAAGGCTTCATATATGCATATACAATAATGCAAGGACATATACATAATATACGTGGTTAGGGGTTCTTTTAGAAAGTGCCCAACCCTTATATATAGGTGTGTTACGTAGGTTTTCTCTTCTTTAGCCAAGCATTCCAAGGGAGAAAACCACCACCCTTTCTTCTCTCCTCCCCTCCCTCTTGCTCTCCCTCTCCCTAGTTGATCTCTCTCTCTTCCTCTCAAGGGAGAAGGGTTAAAGGAGGGAACCAGGAGCGGTTCGGAGGATCTGCAGTCCGTGCGCGGTGGGAAGAACGAGTGGATATCGTCATTGCGCGAGGATCTGTGTGGATCAAATCTAGAGGCCATACACCTGTGCGGCTCTGTGTTCGTGAAATCTGTATTGGGCACTGCAAACAGCATCGTTCCGCGCAAGGTAAAGATCTACAACCCGTTATTTGGGGTTGGGTGAATTTTATTACATTGATTAGAGCACAGATCTTGGATTCCATAAGAGCCTAAGTTCGTGATTTAAATTTTATTATCCACTGCGTTACCCGAACCAGATTGTTCGAATCCTTACAGTGGTATCAGAGCCAGGTTGCGCCCTGATCAATGCAATTTTTCTACATAGAATCATTGCTAGGGGTTATTTTCATGATCTTCAATTATTAAAATCGGATTATAGGATGCTGGGCGTCCTTGTTCGCGGAAGAATAAAATTGTATTTCAACATGCTGGGCATCGTTGTTCATGAAAGAGGAAGGGACTGGGATGCTGGGCATCCATACTACCCGGCAAAAAAAAAAACCACCGGCGCAAAAGGTGGCGCACAGGGCACAGGCTGCCGTGTGCGCCCGCCCGCCACCCCCTGTGGGCGGGCGCGAGCAGCCCGACTGCGCCGCGTGGTGGGTCACGGGCATGCCACGCAGGCGGGCGCCACAGTCAACACTCGCCAGGCGGGTGGGTGCGGCCCGCATGCACCCGCGAGCGCACGTGGCGCTGGCCCGCCAGGCGAGCGACGACGCCTGGAGGGCTCCCGCACGGGTGGGCAACCGCGACCACGCGCGTTGACCAGTCGAAATTTTTTTTTAGTAGTTTTATTTTTTTTGGCTTCGACGTAATTTAATTGTGCCATCAATACATATAAATATATGTAGATATATGGGCACATTAAATTAATCTAATTTTTATCTCAAATCTTAATTATCCTTTCTCAATGGAAAATTCAAATCTTGAATTTTATTTAACTTTTGAATTTAATGAGTTGGGATAATTATCACTTAATTTGAGATAAAAGTGTAATAATTGAAGATAATAATGAGAAATTCAATATTTTAATTTTTTAATTATTAGATAATTTTTAAATTCAAAATTTAAATTTTATTGAAGATAATTATAGAAAATTCAAATTTTGAATTTTAGAAAAATGATAATTGAGTATAATTACATTATTTAAATTTACTTTCAAATGAAATTATTGGATAATTAATTTGAATTTAAATTTAAATAATTATCTTAATTATCTGAATTATTTGAATTTGATTGAAATATGCATGCCCCTGCTATAAATGATGGTTCTATGTATGCTTTGCTTAATGTTACCTTGAATTGGTTTGCTTATGTGTTTTAATTTTAGTTAATCTAACTTGGATTTTTAAAATTAAATAAAGCCAACCTATTTTTGTTTGCACATCCCACTTTTCAATCCAAATATAAGGATTATTTTCAAAAATAACCCTTGATTGATTTGCATGTGTGGGTTGGCAAGTGATCATGGACATAGCTGATGTTATTGTTTGGGGCCTACGAGCCTCCCTTCTCTCTCTGGTGAAATTCGTAAGTACTTCTATCTCCCTTCACAAGTTGTACTCATCCTGAGGGCTTCTGGAATTTTATTGGCATGTAATTTAAATTTTGTCGGCCTGCGTACCGTGTAAAAGTTGTAATTTATGCGATATCGAAGTTTGAAGGCGTGGAGCACACCCAACAAGGATGATCCAGTTACTTCGGAAGCGAGTCGGATGTCTTAGTAGCATTAGGCATAGGATCCATGATCACTTGCGATTTAATTTTTGCATTGGATGCATTTACTTTGTGCAAACTACTAGGTACAGTAAATATATTGGATATATTTATATTACCACCTAGGGTGAGACCAAGATCAAATCAAATTCCCTCGCAATTTAACTTTAGATCTGGTAAGCGTGGCTCTAGGAGTCATCGTGGCCCTCCACCATTATGAGGTGAATGGATGTCTTCATCTCATGGACTTGTTGTGCTTTCCACAAGGTCTGTCGGTTTAGGGGTAGGATTCCACTCCAAGGCTAGGCCTCAATGGGGTGAGAAATTGAACTTGACTTTGTTGTGCTTTCCACAAGGGTCGGGTCATTAACTCATTGCTATGTAGTAATGGTGATAAGATCTAACTGAGAGTATCCTTTGTTATGCTTTCTACAAGGAGATGACTTCTCGGGAGCTGAAAATCGGATATTGCATTGCATGCAAGTGCTTGTTGACTGCCCTTGAGATGGCGTATGGCTTGTTGTACTTTCCACAAGGTCATACCTCAGTCTCGTTGGATTTTCGACCCACTAGGATGATCCCATTGATCTCCCGTTCCATATACTGAGGGTTATATAGTTTGATCGAAAAATAGTGGGACTAACTAAGATAGAAAACCACATCTAAGTTAGAATTTGAACATATGCTAAGTTATCTTTTATTTCTTATCCAGATTACGATGTCATCGTCCAACCCTCTCCGTGGCATCTTAGATGCCAATTGGCTGACCGGACCAAACTTCTCAGATTGGTTATGTAATTTACACATAGTCCTTACCGCCGAAAAAATAGCCTATGTGTTGGACACAGTTCATTCTGAGCCAGATGTCGATGCCGATGAGGGCGAATAAATGACTTATGCCAAATGGCCAGAAGATTCTTCCCTTGCCCGATGCTATATGCTGGCCTCTATGGCACTTAAGCTGCAGAGGCAATTTGAAAAGACTGATTGTAGAACTATACTTCTTAATCTACGCCAGCTCTTCGGGGAGCAGGGTAGGATTGAGAGGTATGATATCTCCAAGAAGCTTTTCAGGACCCGGATGTCAGAGGGTGCTTCAGTACAGGCTCATGTACTGAAAATGATGGAGTAGATTGAAAGACTCAATGCACTGGGATTCAAGTTAGATTTTGAACTGTGCATTGATCTTATTCTCCAGTCATTGCCTGACTCCTTTTTTTCTTTCATCATAAACTTCAAGATGAATAGAATTGAAGTAACTCTCCCTAAGCTGCTCAACATCTTGAAAAGTGCTAAAGGGATTATGCAGAAAGATAAATCATCTTCTGTAATGGTTGTTGGCCGGGCCAACAAGAAAAGGAAGGCTACCCAGACATCCACCAAAGGGAAGGGAAAGAAGAAGGCCATGGGTAAGGAAGTCGCCAAAGGTGACAAAGGAAAGGGCAAGAAGAATGAAAAAGAGGACAAGTATTTTCGATACGGACAAACTAGGCATTGGAAAAGGAATTATAAGGCAATTCTGAATAAAAGTATTTTTATCATATACCTTAATTTGTTATATATGAAATCCACATCATGGGTATTGGATACTGGATGTGCATCTCATATCTGCAACTCTTTGCAAGTGCTGGCAAATAGAAGGCGGCTGGGCAAAAAGGAAATTGAGCTGAGGATAGGCAATGGAGCTTTAGTTGCTGCCAAAGTTGTTGGGACTGCACGCCTCAGTTTACCTTCATGAGTCATTCTGGAGCTGAATGACTGTTATTATGTTCCTAATATCATTAAGAATATTATTTCAATTTCTAGTTTGTATAACAATTGATATACATTGTCTTTTAATAGCATTGGGTGCTCTATAATGAATAATGGTTTGGTGATAGCCAATAGTTCATTAGTCAATGGTCTTTATGTATTAGATACATGCTCTATGTTATGCAAGTTTCTAATGCAAATGAAGTGAATCCTGCATACCTCTGGCATTGCAGGCTTGGTCATGTAAGTGAAAAGAGAGTCTCTCACCTACACTCAAATGGGTATTTGAACTCATTCGAATATAAGCCATTTGATAGAGTCTTATCTCATGGGGAAGATGACCAAAGCTCCCTTTAGTGGACATGGTAAGAGGGCTGCTGACCTTCTCGAGCTCATACACTCGGATGTGTGTGGACCCATGTCTATAGAAGCAAAAGGAGGTCACCTCTATTTCATCTCTTTTATTGATGACTTCTCGAGATATGTCTATGTGTATTTAATGAGGCATAAATCGCAAACCTTTGAGAAGTTTAATGAATACAAGAATGAAGTAGATAAACATACTGGTAAAAGTATTAAGGCTCTTCGATCAGATCGAGGAGGAGAATACCTTAGCCATGAATTCACTTCTTATCTTAAGGATAATAGAATTGTTTCTCAGTGGACTCCATCGTATACACCACAACACAATGGTGTATCCGAGAGGAGAAATAGGACCTTGTTAGACATGATCCGATCCATGATGTCCATGTTAGGACTACCCTTGTCTCTCTGGGGCTATGCCTTAGAGACTGTAGCCTATTTACTGAATATGATCTCAAGTAAATCTGTTCCTTCTATACCATATGAGATATGGAAGGGTAGGAAACTAAATTTTAATCACATTAAATTTAGGGGTGTCCTACCCATGTGAAGAGGAACGATTGTGATAAGCTTGAGTCTAGAACCGATAAGTGTAGGTTTATGGGATATCTAAAGGAGACCTTTGGATATTATTTTTATCACCCCTCTGAACAAAGGGTCTTAGTGGCTAAGAGAGCTGTATTTCTAGAAAGAGAATATCTACTCTAGAGAAACAGTGGGAGCCAGATAGAATTGGACGAGTTCCAAGAACCACAACCTGAAGACACTATCTCATTAGATGAGACTGAATCGGTTAATCCCACTCAGAATGAAACACAGATATTACGGAGATCTGGTAGACTACCAAGAGAACCGGAGAGATATGTTGGACATATCTCAGGGAGGTCCTCTAAGATATGTATCAATGAGGATGAAGATTCTCAATCCTACCCGGACGCAATCCGTAGTGCAAACTCCGAGAAATGGAAAGAGGCAATAGATTCAGAGATCCAATCCATGTACACCAATAAAGTTTGGAACTTGGTTGGTGTACCCGAAGGGAAGGTCCCTATCGGCTTCAAGTGGATATTCAAAAGAAGATCGGTGCAGATGGATACATTGACACATACAAGGCCAGATTAGTGGCGAAGGGGTATCGTCAAAGATAAGGCATTGACTATGATGAGACATTTTGGCCAGTGGCTATGGTTAAGTCAATCAGAATCCTCATTGTCATTGCTGCATACTTGGATTATGAGATTTGGCAAATGGATGTGAAGACAATGTTTCTTAATAAAAATATGTCAGAAGAGGTGTACATGGTACAACTTGAAGGATTCACCTCCAAGCTTCATCCTAATAAGGTATGCAAACTTCAAAGGTCCATTTATGGATTGAAGCAAGCATCTCGGAGCTGGAACTTGAGATTTGATGAGGTTGTCAAATCTTTCAATTTCATTCGGAATGAAGATGAACCCTGTATTTACAAGAAGGTTAGTGGGAACTCAATGACCTTTTTGGTCCTATATGTTGATGACATCTTACTTATTGGGAATGATGTAGGGATGTTGACATCAACTAAGTCTCGGTTGTCCAGGGCCTTCTCCATGAAGGATTTAAGAGAAGCATCCTATGTGCTGGGCATAAGGATCTACCGAGATAGATCCAATAGGATGCTAAGATTATCCCAATCCATGTACATAGACACTATCCTCAGAAGGTTCAGGATGAAAAATTCCAAGAGAGGTCTCATTCCCATGAGACATGGAATTTACCTATCCAAGGGGATGAGCCCTAACACATCTGAGGAGGTGACACACATGAGTAAAGTGCCCTATGCTTCGGCCATAAGGTCAATCATGTATGCAATGCTATGTACACGGCTTGATGTTGCCAATGCTTTGAGCATTGTCAGTAGATATCAGGCAGATCCGGGCGAGAAGCACTGGAAGACAGTAAAGTGCATCCTCAAGTACTTGCGGAGGACTAAAGATCTTTTCCTTCATTATGGAGGAGAGGACCTACAACTTAGAGCTTACATAGACTCTAGTTTTCAGTCAGATCTGGATGACTTCAAATCCATGTCTGGATTTATATTCATGTTGAATGGAGGGGCAGTCAGTTGGAGAAGCTCCAAGAAAGATACGACTACAAAGTCGACGATGGAGGCAGAATACATTGCTACGGCTGAAGCTGCTAAGGAAGCCGTCTGGATGAAGAAATTCATCTTGGAACTCGGTGTAGTTCCCTAGGTATCAACTCCCATCCCATTATTTTGTAATAATAATGGGGCTATCGCCCAGGTGAAGGAACCTAGGTCTCACCAAAGGTCGAAGCACATTCTGAGGCACTTCCACCTTATTCGAGATATTATTGATCATAGAGATGTGGCGGTAGAGCGTGTATTGTCAGAAGACAACATAGCAGATCCACTGACTAAGACTTTGACATAGATTGTGTTTGAGCGCCATCGGGATAAGATGAGCCTCAAAGTTGTGGGTAATTGGCTACAGTCCAAGTGGGAGATTATTAGTATTGGGTGTGCTACAGGCCAATTTTAGGTTGGGTAGGCTCAATAGTTGTATAATCTTATTCATCATTAATAAATTGGTATTTTAGCATAAATTAGTAATTGTATATTACTTTATGATGTCCCTAGGATATGTGGTTGTAAAGTCAACTCGAGATGGGATCTCGATTATGAGACTGACTTTACATGGACACATACCTTAAAACTGTTCATGGTTGGAGGGTAATCACTCGGGGACTTTGATTACCTATTAAACCAGTACACATGATGTATGGGTGAGCAGTCTCATGGTCACTGGTGTCGGGCACCGATACATATGTGTAGGTGTACGTTTTGGGAGGATGTACACCGAACTGATCCGCTATTGGATCTTCATATGGTTGATTATACCTAATGTCAACAAAAGATCTAATTGTCTCAGTAGCATCATTGGTCCTTTGACTTGAGACATTGATCGGATCTTACATGAGGACTGGAATGATTTAATGAGTTGGCTAAGTGACTTTAACCATAAGTCATGAATTACCAAGTTATTAACCATTTCAGGATACATGTGAAAATCGTCAATGGTCAAGAGAGGATGGCTCACTGTCGGGTATTTGTTAGACAGTTAATGGGTCATTACAATGACGCTCCATTAAATCCCAGGCCAAAGTCGTGTGAGTTCGTTTAGAACGGATATTATACACTTTAAGGAGGTCGTGATCGAATGGCACGATCATAGGGTTTGACAGTTACCATACCCTCGATCGAACCAAACTTATAGAAGGAGCGAGGGATTATAGTGATGCAGCAGCTGTAGACATACAGGTACCAGACAGGGTGGTTTGAACTCGGCGTCCTCTAGGATCACGCAGATTTACTTGACCCAACGTGATCAAAGGTTCGGAATAAATTAAATAATCATTCGGCTCTAGTAGAAGCGAATAATGAGTTTAATTTACTTCTAATTGGGAATTAGAAGTTAATGGGCCTTAAACTAGAGCGACTATGGGCCTAGAGGATCACACACAATAGGTTCTCGGGTGACGGGGTATTATTATACATATGTATATGTTAAAAGCCTTGAATTCTTTTGAGAAAAGAATGATGAGAAAGGCTTCATATATGCATATACAATAATGCAATGATATATACACAATATATGTGGTTAGGGGTTCTTTTAGAAAGTGCCCAACCCTTATATATAGTTTTGTTACGTAGGTTTTCTCTTCTTTAGCCAAGCATTCCAAGGGAGAAAACCACCACCCTTTCTTTTCTCCTCTCCTCCCCTCCCTCTTGCTCTCTCTCTCCCTAGTTGATCTCTCTCTCTTCCTCTCAAGGGAGAAGGGTTAAAGGAGGGATCCAGGAGCGGTTCGGAGGATCCGCGATCTGTGCGCGGTGGGAAGAATGGGTGGGTATCGTCACTGCGCGAGGATCCGTGTGGATCAACTCTAGAGGCCGTACACCTGTGCTGCTCTACGTTCATGAAATCTGCATTGGGCACTGTGAACAACGTCGTTCCGCGCAAGGTAAAGGTCTACAACCCGTTATTTGGGGTTGGGTGAATTTTATTGCATTGATTAGAGCACAGATCTTGGATTCCATAAGAGCTTGGGTTCGTGATTTAAATTTTATTATCCGCTGCGTTACCCGAACGAGGCTGTTCGAATCCTTACACTTTACTCACCGAGCCTTGCCTCAGGAGTAAGGGGGGCAAGTGGTGAGGGGGAAATTCGCCCATTACTTCTCGGCTCAGAAGCCCATTAAGACCTTCTCGGCCCAATAAGTGACAGCCTACCTTTGCGGCCAGGGCCCACTTATGAGAAGTCCGAGGGTCAAGGTCCCAAAACACGTCATGTAGCCCTGGCATGATCGATCATGTAGAGGATTCTCCCTAAGCTCAGGGGGAACCCCAATGCGCCTCCGATCGAGCCAATGGAAGGCTATCAAGGCAACTCCCTCGGCTAAGCATGGGATAGGAGTAAAACCTGGCAATCTTGGACCCCTAAAAGGGATCACCTTTACTTGGAGGGGGAAAGAACCGCGCTAGGGCCCTCCCTCTTTGATCAAGGAAAGCTTATCCAGGGCGGTCATTTATCTTGTGCAACAAAAGGCGAATCTCCCGCGAGCATACGAGAGCGGAGAAGTCGGAAGGGCTAAGGGAAACGCGAGAGTCCTGCAATGGTAATAATTCATATTGGAGGACGTAACTCCCCCACTCAATGATCCCTCTATAACCTCCGCAGATTCACTCCAGGAGGTCGCCACTATTTAATCTCATGAATTCCCCCCACAAAAGGTACGAGATCTTAACCCCTCAACTGGTGAGGAGGAATCACGTGCCCCCCCCTTTTTCGCTTAACTTCCCTACTTTCAGCTCTTACCCACATTGACTTAAGCATCAGAGAGTCTTCCCTGGGATCTCAATACCAGGCCTCCCGACCATTATCCTTCCTATACATATTTCTTCGAGAGGTGGCCAGTGAGATCTATCTGGCGGACTCGATCCCTCCGGATCCGATAGTCTGTGAACAGGTGCGGGATCTTACCTCTTTAATTTTCTCTAGTTATTTGATTAGGATGCACCTTATAAGTACATGTAGTTTAGTTAGTGAGGAGGGTAAATCCGGTTTGGCCCATGGACAGTCCAATAGCGGATGGCCCAAATCGGATCCGTCCCCTTGGCGCGCCCGAGAAGCGCTCGAGGTGAACAGCCCGCCAAGGCGCGGCCCAACCCAACTTTGACATTGGATTCTATAGTACGGGAAAGCGCATTAGTTGTCGGAGGACCCTTCGGCGACCCACCGTTTCCCCCTACCATGTCTGCCGTAACCCCATAACGGGCGAGCACGCCCCATGAGCGCCGTAAGACTCGTCCCGAGACCAGCCAACGCCGGGGTATTCGCCCTCCGATGAAAAAGTCCCGCCGCTATAGCAGAAAGGAGTTGCTCCACTACCTACGCCTTCCCTATTAAGGGATAAGGCTCCTCGCTCTAGGACAACCCCTATAAGAAGGGGAACGACAGAGAGGAGAGACACGGTGGATGACTCTGCCAAAACCTACTACACAATAGAATAGAACCACTAGCCCTACTGCACTATGTGAGGGAAGACCAACGATCTACGCGGAAAGGGAAGCTCTCCTCCGGTGATCTTACCACCCAGCGAGCACTCACCGAGTGAACACTGGGAGCGGTGAGCACTCATTTTGAGGATCTACACGGCCCTTCAGCTCTCAACTACGGTTTCCTTCTATCTCTCTCTCCCTCGCTCTTCTCTATTCCTCATTAATCCGTTGCTGACTTAAGCATCGGAGGGTTGTCCCCTGGGGTAACACCCAGGACTCCTTCTGACGCCCTTCTGGCTTCTGGTGTTTGCAGGCCTCCACGGGGTAAGCGACTTCCCCAACAAATAAATAGAGAAGGTGGTACGTGGCCTAGGAACCATTTTCCTACCTCTACACTTCTTTGTGCCGTCTGTGGGAACTCGAGCAAAAGGCTATGGCACCTCGTGGAAGCCTCCGTAACGCTAGCAACCGTGGGCGCGGTTCCCACCAGGGACCCAACTCCCATCGGGGGTCACAGGAAGCTTCTTCCACTCATCCCTGACGTGAGGTCACCCCGGGTGACCTAGACGAACTCCGGCAGCAGATCCGAGCCCTGGCAGAATTATGTCAAGAGCTTCGGAACCAACGAGAGGATGAGAGGGGCCAAACTGGGGAGAACCCTCGCCAAGTGCAAGAGGCCTCCCATGCCTCGGTCGCAAGGACCCGACGGTCACGCAGCCAGCCCGCGCCAAGGGTACGTAGCCCATTACACTCCAACCCGGAGATGGATCGCCGGCTCCAGCGCTTCGACAAGATAGAGGACAAAGTCCGATATCTAGATGACGTCATCTTGGCCGCCAAAAGTCGTGGCCTGATCAATGATGACCTGGACTTCCACGCTCCCTTCTCTAGGGAGATCATGGAAGCCCCCATCCCGCCAAAGCTCTAGCTGCCGTCATTCACCTCTTACGACGGCACCACCGACCCAACCGACCACATGCACAGCTTCGAGTCCCACCTAGTGTTCCACCGGGTCTCAGATACTGTGAAGTGCCCGGCATTCATCATGACTCTTCAGGAGAATGCCCGAGCCTGGTTCGAGTCTCTGCCAGACGGGACTATCTCCTCCTTTCAGCAACTCAAGAAGCTGTTTAAGGAGAACTTCATTGGTTACCGAAAGGTGGCCAAGTCGGCGATGACCCTGCTCGCCCTCAAGCAGGGAAAAGAAGAAAGGTTGTGAGACTTTGTCTCCCGCTTCCGCACGGAGGCACTCTACATCCCGCACCTCGACGTCGGCATAGCGACCACGGCACTCACCCAAGGGACGCTGGACCACATCCTCCGATGGGCGCTCGGAGTAGAGGCCCTAACGACTCTTCCTGATCTCCTCGCCCTAGCATAGAAGCACGCACGCTACGAGGAGAACGCCGCGGCCCTGGGCCGCACTGCTGGAATCGATCGGTCCGACCGAAAAAGATCCACTGACTCATCGCGAGAGGAGCGGAGCAAGAGGGAGCGATGCGACAGAGACCGCCGCGATCGCCCCGAGAAAGAAAGGGGTAGCTACTGCAACTATACCCCCCTGATGGCTCCACCTGACTAGATCTTGATGGAGATCCGTGAGGAAGAATTCTTCAAATGCCCCCCGGATGAAGTCAGATCCGAGCTCGAGGAGCAAGAAGAAATACTGTCACTACCATCGCGACCACGGACACGACACTTTCGAGTGCATTAACCTGAAGGATGCCATCGAGGACCTCATCCGCAGATGACTCCTCGACAAATTCCTCGCCAAAGCCGCCGAAAATGACAACGGACGCCTCCACCCATCGATAATCGGCCCAACGGGAAGGAGATCATGATGATCTCTGGGGGGTCGGCCGCCGGGGGAGATAGCGCGAGCAGGCGACGGTGATACGCATCAGCCGTCCACACCGTGGAATGAAGTGAGGGCACTCGAACAAAGCCACCACCCCAAGCCATCTGAGAGATCCCATTGTCTTCTCAGAGGATGACCTAGACGGTGTAACTACTCCCCATTCAGACGCACTCGTGGTTTCCGCCACCATAAACCAGTGTACCGTACGTCATATATTAGTTGATAATGGAACCAGACCGGATGTTATCGCGTACGACTATCTTGTACATATGGGTGTCGACGTATCTCGGCTCACACCCCTACCAACACGATTGTATGGGTTCTCCGGCACCACTGTCCATCCAAAAAGACGCATCTCACTCCCGATCACGTTCGGGACAGCGCCAAAAGAGGTAACCTTCCTCGTCGATTTCACGGTTGTTCGCGCGATGACCGGGTATAACGCTATCATCAGGCGAGGGATTCTCGGCACGCTTCGTGGCATCCCCTCCTCCTACCATCAGAAGCTCAAATTTCCCACCCCTCGAGGGGTAGGGGAGGTCCGAGGAGATAAAAGGGAATCCAAAAGATGCTACCTCATCTCAACCCACGATCGACGTCCCGAAGAATTACCACCCAAGAAGAAAGCAAGAATCGAAGATCCAGGTCCGAGCACGAGCGCGCCCGTCGAGGACTTGTACCTCCTCCAAGTAGGAGATGATCCAAATAGAACGCTGAGGATCGGCGCTACTCTATCTGAGCAAGACAAGCCGGCCTACGCGGGCTTCCTCGCATCCCCTCAGGATGTGTTCGCATGGTTTGAAGATGAGCTTCCTGGGATTCCCCCGGAGGTCATTACTCATCAACTTAGGTTGGACCCCGCCTATTGCCCGGTCCAGCAGCACCGAAGGCATTGCAACCCCGAGCAACAAGCCGTCATCAGGAAACAGGTAAGTGAAAAGTTACGTTCAGGGCTACTCATACCCACACGGTATCCGGACTGGGTGGCCAACGTGGTCCTGGTCCCTAAGAATAACGGAAAATGGCAGATGTGCATGGACTACACCGACCTCAACAAAGCTACGCCTAAGGATAGCTTTCCCATGCCACGGATCGACCAGTTGGTTGACGCTACGGCCGGGCATGAAATGCTGAGCTTCCTGGATGCTTACTCCAGGTATCATCAAATCAGCATGCACAAGCCCGACCTGGATAAAACAGCGTTCGTCACCGACCACGGCCTATACTGCTACTTGCGTATGCCGTTCGGATTGAAGAATGCAGGAGCAACTTACCAGTGCCTCATCAACCACATGTTCGACTCGCAGGTCGGACGCAACATGGAGGTCTACATCGACGACATGCTCGTGAAAAGTCACCAGGCCTCCGAGCACTTGGAAGACCTAGCAGAAACCTTTGCCACGCTCAGAAGGGACAACATGAAACTCAACCCTGTTGAGTCTTTACATGTTTTGAGGATGACAACACTATGAGCCTTAGTGGAGAACAAAAAGAGTCTCTTCAGTTATGTTCAGGGGTTGTCTTCGTGTCGTTATTTGTTCCATCGCGTGCTGAACACTGCAGCACCTAGTGCTACTTTCTGTGCCACCTCGTGTCGCTCCATCTGTGTCACCCCTATGTCTTCGAGTCTTATGTTCTGGCCAAGTCTATACAGCCTCATCTTTACCTTCGTTCCAAGCCAAAGTCTACACATTCGTTTCCTTGGGCAAAGTCTATACATCGTGGCCTTGAACTCTCAGTCTGTACACTCTTTATTTCAAAGTCTGTACATTGTTGCCTTGAAGACCGTTCCAAGTCTATACATCTAGTTGAATGCAAGTCTACACATCGCCTCACATCATATGAAGGATGTACGTTGGAAGTGTCTGTCTTGCTTTGTGACCACACTTCGTGTCGGTTTCGGTTTTCATCTTCGAGTTGGTTTCAGTCCGTGTCATTTCGTGTAGTCCTCGTATTCAAGTCGTTTTGTATGTCTTCGTGTTGTTTCCATGTTTGTGTCTTCGTGTTAGTTTTGTGTTTGAGTCTTCGTGTTGTTTCTGTGTTTGTGTCTTCGTGATGTTTTTGTGTCTTCATGTTGTCTTTGTATTTGTGTCTTCGTGTTGCTTCTTTCTATCTTCGTCCAGGTTTCCTCTGATCGCGTGTCTTACTACCGTTTTACTCCGTGTTATTTCCTTCTCACTTCGTGCTGTTCTCATCTGACCTCGTGTTGTTCCCTTTGTAGTGTTAGCTTTATTATTGTGTATCTCGTGTCGTTCTCTTTGTAGTGTTTGCTTTGTTACAGTGGTACTTCGTGTCGTTCTCTTTGTAGTGTTAGCTTTATTATTGTGTATCTCGTGTCGTTCTCTTTTTACCTCGTGCTATTTTCATCTGACCTCGTGTCATTCTCTCTTTATTTCGTACTGTAATAATCTTGTGTATCTCGTGTCGTTCTCAGTATAGTGCATCTCGTATTGCTATCACATACCTCATGCAGTTTTTAGTTTGTGTGACCCTGAGTTTTAATGGTTTTAATTTCTTTGCAGGAGAAGAAGAAAAACAAAAAGAAGAAGGTGGTCCGAGGAAGAATATTCCCAGTGACTGGGCTGCACGTGATCCAATGCTAAGGGAACCAATGCTATAAAGGCACGTGGCAAGAAGGTTCTGGATCAAGTGTGGGAGGCACACGCATTCTGCACCTTATCCACCTGCTGCTGCTATATATTGAAGCCTTCGTCCACAGATGAAGGTTGATCGAAAGGGAAAAAGAAAAAGCAGAAGTGCAGAGAGTTCGATCCAGCAAAAGAAGAGAAGAAAATAGAGGGCAGAAACTGAAGAAGAAGAAGAAGAGAGAATAGCAGAGAGAGTGAGAGAGAGAGAGCTCGAATCTGAGAGTTCAGAAAGGAGAAGAAGGTTTCTGGTTTCAGGATCAAATCCGAACCAGTTTGCTCTATTGTGAGCTATATTCCGTGTTTCATCGTTCCAGCATTCAGTCTGCTGTATCTTTTTTAGTTTCTTGTTTTTGATCTTTCTTTACTCTTCTAGTTTTGTCTCCGAGTCTCAGGTTGAGATCGGTGGTCCTCCTGTTCTGTTGGTTCGGGAGAAGGGAGACGCTGTCTCTAGTTGCAAGTGGCCGTGTGCTGCTTGTGAGTTCCCTCTGGGCTTCAGAGGAAGAGAGACCTTGGTCTCTGGGTCTAGTGACTGCAGATCACTAGTGTTCCCTCCGGTTGGAGGAAGAGGAACTTGTTTCCTAGTTTCTAGGGACTTGGAGTCCTTAGGGTTCCCTCCGGGTGTGGAGGACGAGGGGAGGGTGTTCCCCTGGTCAAGCTGTGAATCAGCCGTTGTCGCAGACTGAGTCTGCTTGGCTAGCCGGTGCTAGTGGAAGCCTCACTTCGGTTTGAAGTGAGGGGTGGACGTAGGCAGACTGGAGGTCTGACCGAACCACCTTAAAAATCCCTGGCGCAGTGTGTTTGGCTTCTATTCTGGCTTTGGATCTTTTCGGTAGATGCTTGTCTAGGCCGATCCATCTTTATCTTCCTAGCTGATCGTTCTGCGCGATTAGTGTTTGACCGTTAAGATATTTTTCGAAAACTCCTAATTGAGAACTTAATTTTTTAATCCTCAATGGTTTACTGGTAAAGGTCCATTCACCCCCCTCTGGACCTATCAATTGATATCAGAGCGGTCTCTGGTTCAGAATCTAACGATTCTCAGAGGATCCTCTACGTGTTTCCTGTGTGCATTGTTTTACTTGTGAGTTAGTGTTTGATATCTGTTCGTTTGAACTAATGGCAATGGCTAATCCACTGATTTTTAAGGGATCTGATTTTGACATTTGGTTCAGTGTTTTTCGCATGTTTGTTAAACAAGCTGATAAGGACTTATGGAAGTTGATTTCACAAGGCCCGTATGAACTGCCCAAGAAAAGGTCCAAGTGGACGGACAGTGAGAATCAGATGTTCCGAGAGAATCAAAAAGCCTTAAACCTAATGTTAACAGCGACTGATAAAGCCTTGCATTCTTGTTTCCATGATTGCAGATCCGCCAAGGATATTATGGACCAGCTGAAGCTAGCCCACAGGAGAAATGAAAGCACATGCATGATGGTTAGCAGAAGTGACCACAGTACCAGCCAAGAGGTGGAGGAGAATGAAGAAGAGGTAAACCTCTCCGAGAACTTTTCTATAGAAGATTGGGAAAATGCTTACAGCGATTTATCTGAGTCATATGAAAAATTGCAAAAATGATATAAAAATTGAAAAGGAATAAGGGATTAGATAATTCAAGGTCTGACTGTAAAAATTGTGCTGAATTGAAGAGTTCTCATGATGCCTGTGTGTCTAATCTACTAATGTTGAAAAAACAAAATGATGTGCTAATCAATGGAAATAAGAATCATGTGAGTGAGATTGATTCCCTGAGAAAATTCTCAGCTGAAAGCAAGGAAAGTTTAGAGAAGCTCAAGATTGAAAATAAAGTACTTGCTGAAAAATCTGAAGCCATTAGGTCTGTCAACTTTGAATTACAGAAAAATATTGAGAAACTGCAAAAAGACTTGAAAACTTTTAAGGATGGAAGAAAATCTGAAACTGACTCTGATGATCAGATTTTGATAAACGAATTAATTCAGAATGACAGACTAAAGGAAGAAATTGAGAAACTAAAACAGTTGAACACCATCATGTCAGAGATATTGCTGACATTTGAAAAGGGTAAACATGTGGTGTCCAATAATTCAGAAGAAATTGATGAGTTGAGAAAGGAAGTTGAGAAATACATAATTGCCAACAAAGTCCTGAATGAGGCTGTCAATTGCAGTGAACAAGAGACTGCAAGTTATGAGTTACACATTGCCTCTTTAGAAGAAGAAATCCAAGACTTAAGGAAATCTTTGTCTAAATTTGTTGATGGGCAAGAAAATCTGAACAAACTGCTGGGAGTAAAAGTCAATTTTCAGAAGGAGGGGTTAGGTTATAACCCTGTAAATAAAAAGATCTTTGAAAATAAAATTCAGACATATTCTGTTTCTAGCTCTACTTTTGAGAAAAAGGGACTGGGCTACAGTCTAGTCATGTGTAAGGTCTATGGATCAAATTTGGAAACTATTTTTGTTAAATCATCTGAACAGGATAAAAAATAGAAAATGAATAAAAAGGGCTCATCTGTGCATGTTGATCACAATCCGCACACAGACTCATCTAAAAGGAAAATGTCATGCCACTACTGTCATAAACTTGGACATTTAATGCATGAGTGTAAATTGATGGAGAAAGATGATATGAGGGCCGAGATAATGAATGCTAAGAAACTTCATGATAAAAATTCTTCATTCCAGAAAAAGAAAATTGAATGTCTGCACTGTGGCAAACTAGGACACAGCATCACACAATGCTGGTTTGCAAATGGTAAGAAAATATATTCTTCACATCATGCTAAATTTCCTGCAAACCATAATGATGTTGAGAGGAATAAAGTTGCTGCAAATAGAAAATACTATGCATGTGTCAACTGTGGAAAGACAGGCCACAGGGCCATTGAATGCTGGCATGGTCAGGGTAGAAAAGAGAATTTTAAGAGAATGAACTCTTCTCATTATTTTAACTGTGGAAAGCCAGGTCACAGGGCTGCAACCTATTGGCTGGCAGGATACCAAAGCAATGCTGGTTTTGGTAAACAGAATTTCAATTCTGTTAACAAAAATTTTCATTCATATGTGCATAAAAATCATGTTTATAAGAATGTGCATAAATCCAATCTGAAACCTGCTGCTAGGAGATTGGTTAGAAAACCTGCTAAGAATGTCACTGCTAACTCAGGACCCAAGACTTCTTGGGTGCCTATTCGTACAAAATAGTTTGCTAACATGCAGGTGTGCCTTGGAAGCTGAAGAATAAAGAGGAGAAATAAGCCAAGGCACTTGAAAAGAAAAGAAAAAAAAAGGGAACTAGGATCTTAATATTCAGGTCAGTTCCCAATACCTGCTTTAATTCTGTTTTGGTGTGATTTAAATTTGGTTATGTGATGTAGTCTATGTGCATCTAAGTATTCCATGATCATGAGTGTCCTCCTCTGACTGCATTGCTAAAATCTCTCTTGGATGGATACTTGGTATCACGCTATAATTCATGCTCATAGTCAGGGGGAGATACAATTATTGTGTCAACTTACTGATTCGTGCTCATTGCATCACATTCCATTTATTTGAAAAACCATAAGTTTGCTTCAACGTATTGCATTTCAGCTGATAGCATGTATGTTATTCAATAAATAATTAATATTTCCAAGAGTTGTGTGTGAGATGTCCTTGTGTGGGCTGAAAAGGAGCTTGTCAGGTCATCTGGTATCTGAAGAACCTTTGTCTGCCGATGTGGTTAGTTGGTGTTGAGTTCAGACATCTCATGAGGTTGCAGCTTATTGCACAAGAGCATTCTCTGGTTATGAGATTGAATTTCCTCAGGAAGATTTCATTTGTGAGCTCCTTGGTCTTTACTCTCTAGAGTAATCTCTCACTTGCTGCTTTGCTGTTAGGAGTGCTTCTCATCTCATCTCTCTCCATTCTGTTTGTCACCTCCTTATCCTTTTCTTATCCCCTTTGGTTCAGGAATATTCTTGAAGAAAAATTCCTTCTTATAGCTTTGTTACTCTTATCAGATTTGATCAGAATACCTTAAACCACCCAAAATCTATTGTAATAAGTTACACCTGTTAATAAAGAACTTTAATGTATGGGGGTTATATCTTGTCCTTTAATCCTTCTAAGTTATCCTCTCTATTGTTGGTCAACATATTGTAAAACTTTCTGTTAAATGGAAAAACCTTGCGGAGGATTTCGTTTTAACTGAAACTTATGTGAAGAGGGCTATGAAAAAAAAAATTTAAGTAAGGGCTCTGTCTTTTTGTCCAAGATCATGAGAGGTGTTACCAGGGAATACGCCATTCTTTGTGGCAGAGCAATGGCAATTGTGGAGAAATAGATATTCTAGATCAAAGAAGTCTAGAGTTTCTATCATGATACAATTAGCTATCTCTGTTTCTTATAGAAAAGTTAAAATAAAAAAAAAGAGGAAAGAAAAGTCAACAAAAATTCATTGGTTTTCATTGGCATAAAGGTAGCCTGTCCTGAGTAACCAGGGATTCTGGTGTCTTATAAACATGTCTCCTTGTGTAAAAAGGGACAATTCTACCTAAGTGCTCAACAAATTGGTTGACTCTGTATGCCCTCTCTTGTCTTTTAAATGAAGTAATGAACCCTGCTTGACTATCTATTTGTTATTTCTTTGCCTGACAAACATAAGGAGTATTTTAATCGTGACCTTCTGTAGGCTAAGTACCTTTAACAGCTAGTTTTATGATCGTGTTGATTTAATGTCTTGAGGTAACTGACCAAGGTATTCGGAAGAATATAATAATTCCATATATTGAAGAGCGAACTTTAACGGGCAATGGCTGTGTTACATATTGAATAAGGGTAGTTTGGGTATTTCCTGAAAAGTTCGATAAGAGTGAAAATGACCCCCCAAAACCCTTCTTGTTCCTCAAGGTTACATCCAAAAACCCTCGCGTGCCCTTGCCGCTTCCTGTTTCTCCTCGTGTCGATACGTCTCGTATGCTCCTTCAAACCCTTCTCTCCCGCTCATTATTCTTCACGAAAATCTCATCTCCCCCACAGAGTTCTCTTCCGTTCTTGGTCCTAGCTTCATCTCCAGCAGCAACCAGCAAGAAAGGGTTGATACTCTCGGAGTTACGGCAAATGGATCAGCTAGAATTCGTCGCCCCTGTTGAAAGGAAGAGGAACGGAAAAGAAACAGTTGAGGAGCCTTCGTCCAAGCAGCAAAGATGTGTTGAACCAGAAATAGCGGTGGATATTTCTTCTGCACAAGGTACCAGGCCTTCTCAATCTATCGTGTTTTTAGAGAGTGGGAAAATTATTCCTCCAAGGATAATAGATTTCGGCGATGAATCCATGGTTTTGAAGTTTCCAGAACTTTTGGAGATTTTTGAGTTTCAGGATTGGAGGAAATTCCTAGAAAATCACCATGTCTACTACCCTAGCCTGGTAATGGAATTTTATAATAACTTGTCATTGAGCCGAGATAAGTCTGCTCTGATCTCGTCTGTTAAGGGGATTGAGATAGCAGTAACGTGTAACTCTCTCCATAAAGCTCTCAGTATTCCAGAAAAAGGAGAGGTGAAAGAGGGTTTAGATATAGTCTGCATGAAGCCTTTTCGGTCATTACTGGTAAACCCAGTAACATTCATGACAAGGGGCAATTGAAGCTGAAAGCTTACCAAACCTTATCATTTCCCCCTCTTCACAAGCTTCTTCATAACGTCATTGCCTCTATAGTCACCCCATAGACTGGAGCTAGAGGAAGAATCACAGACACTCAGAGATTTCTTTTGTTCTGTCTGATTCAGCATGTAAAGATCTGTCTGCCTAAAATTATTTTTTCTGTCATGAAGGGGTGTATTGGGTCCAAAAGACACCTGCCCTACGCCGCTCATCTGACAGACATCTTCAAGTACTCAAAGATTTCCTTGGATGGAGAGGCCATGTCTGAAGTTAGGAGTCGAAATATATTTAACATGAATTTTGTTTCAGTATTTTTGGGCTTGGAGGGCTCTTCTCTCATGGGGCAGGTTAAGGCCCAGAAAGTCAAGGAATCACAAGCTCAGGGGGAGCTCCTGGAACACCCTCAAGATTCTGCCCAAACAGTTTTAGCATCAGCTTCTGAGGTTGCTCTACAGGAAACACCATCTGAACAACCATAGTCTGCTATGTCTGCTGTACCCACTGAAACATCTCTATCTTTTCAGAGGCTTGTTGAGATTGCATCTGAAGAAGTTAGGATGTCTGAAAACAGCATTCAGCCTGAACTAGATACAAATATTAGTGGTTTGTTTGATTCCTTTAGGAAGACATCAGAAGAAGTGAGGCTGCCCGTGGAACAGCCTGCCCAAGAGCAAGAAAGTAATGAGCAAGACCTTGCTGAGTTTGTTAATTCTATTCTTAGAGAGACTGTGGAGAAAAGCTTGGAAGAGGCTGACAACGTGGTTACAGCTGAAATTATAGAACAGGCACCTGTTGAAAGCTCTGCAGATGATGATCTCATGGAAGATAGAGTGGATGAGTGTCAGGAGAAAGTTACTGACATAGAACAAGAAGCAGAATCATCAAGTGAAGAAGAAGCACCTGAGAATGTATTTCCTGAAAAAGAAATCCAAGCTGAAGATGAAGATAGGGTTCCAGCAGGAGATAGCCAAACGCCAGTACAAGAAGAAGCAGATGAGAGAACAGCACCTGGCTGTGAATCTTATGGTACACCCCTAGGTCAACCTCGACTTCTATCTGCTCGGGCACCCAACATTGAAGAACTCCTTATAAATCTGACTCAGCAGATGCAGAGACAGGATAAGAAAATGGATGATCTGCTCAAGTATGTCACTCTAAATATTAATCAAGTTCATTCTAGGCTACTGAAGCTTGAAATTTCTCTCCTGATTGAATGGAAAAAGTTCCTGCTAAACAAGAAAGCTTCAGATGATGCCACCAGGTCCTCGATGGAAATCCTGCAGGTGGTATGTTCGAAGATAGCAACAGCACTTCGTGAACTACAAGATGCTCATATTTCCTCTGTTAAGTCATCTACCAGCATTATAGATCATTGTTTTGAGATCAGGACATCCTTAGAAGTTTTGAAGAAGTCATCTAGTACCCTAGGTCCAGATGTCCAGAAGATCTATGACAGATTGATCGCTTTCTTAACAGAAGTGAGAACTCTGACTGACAGATATGAATCTGTTAATATTCGCCAAGAAGACATCATTTCAGAAGTGGCACATGTCAGAAGCTCTGTGGCGTATTGGCTAGCTGAATTGTCCCTGGTCAGGCATCCTCCAGCAGAAGTCCATCTCAAGATTTCTCCTCTATTGCTCCAAGGGGTAGACCACCACTAGACAGGCCGTGAGGCACTTCCAACAGACATGCCAAATTCTTTTCTCCTTAAAAAATAGTGTTCTGTAGTGTTTGCCCATTTTGAGGCTCTCTCACACTCTTGGACTTGTTAATTACATCTCATATCATTTGCATTTCTGCCTCCTTTTCTTTCTTTCTTTTTGATGTTGACAAAGGGGGAGAACTCAAGTCTTTGTCTTTGCTACTACTATGATTAATGATTTGTTTGTTGTTAATGATTCATTAATGATGGTGCTGATGATGTTTAGCTTTGAATAGGTTGAAAATTATTCCTGCAAAGACTCAAGACTCATAGTGTTGCCTTCCATCAAAAAGGGGGAGATTGTTGAGTCTTTACATGTTTTGAGGATGACAACACTATGAGCCTTAGTGGAGAACAAAAAGAGTCTCTTCAGTTATGTTCAGGGGTTGTCTTCGTGTTGTTATTTGTTCCATCGCGTGCTGAACACTGCAGCACCTAGTGCTGCTTTCTGTGCCACCTCGTGTCGCTCCATCTGTGTCACCCCTATGTCTTCGAGTCTTATGTTCTGGCCAAGTCTATACAGCCTCATCTTTACCTTCGTTCCAAGCCAAAGTCTACACATTCGTTTCCTTGGGCAAAGTCTATACATCGTGGCCTTGAACTCTCAGTCTGTACACTCTTTATTTCAAAGTATGTACATTGTTGCCTTGAAAACCGTTCCAAGTCTATACATCCAGTTGAATGCAAGTCTACACATCGCCTCACATCATATGAAGGCTATACGTTGGAAGTGTCTGTCTTGCTTTCTGACCACACTTCGTGTCAGTTTTGGTTTTCGTCTTCGAGTTGGTTTCAGTCCGTGTCGTTTCGTGTAGTCCTCGTATTCGAGTCGTTTTGTATGTCTTCGTGTTGTTTCCATGTTTGTGTCTTCGTGTTAGTTTTGTGTTTGAGTCTTCGTGTTGTTTCTGTGTTTGTGTCTTCGTGTTGTTTTTGTATCTTCATGGTGTCTTTGTATTTGTGTCTTCGTGTTGCTTCTTTCTATCTTCGTCCAGGTTTCCTCTGATCGCGTGTCTTACTACCGTTTTACTCCGTGTTATTTCCTTCTCACTTCGTGCTGTTCTCATCTGACCTCGTGTCGTTCCCTTTGTAGTGTTAGCTTTATTATTGTGTATCTCGTGTCGTTCTCTTTGTAGTGTTTGCTTTGTTACAGTGGTACTTCGTGTCGTTCTCTTTGTAGTGTTAGCTTTATTATTGTGTATCTCGTGTCGTTCTCTTTTTACCTCGTGCTATTTTCATCTGACCTTGTGTCATTCTCTCTTTATTTCGTACTGTAATAATCTTGTGTATCTCGTGTCGTTCTCAGTACAGTGCATCTCGTATTGCTATCACATACCTCATGCAGTTTTTAGTTTGTGTGGCCCTGAGTTTTAATGGTTTTAATTTCTTTGCAGGAGAAGAAGAAAAACAAAAAGAAGAAGGTGGTCCGAGGAAGAATATTCCCAGTGACTGGGCTGCACGTGATCTAATGCTAAAGGAACCAATGCTATAAAGGCATGTGGCAAGAAGGTTCTGGATCAAGTGTGGGAGGCACACGCATTCTGCACCTTATCCACCTGCTGCTGCTATATATTGAAGCCTTCGTCCACAGATGAAGGTTGATCGAAAGGGAAAAAGAAAAAGCCGAAGTGCAGAGAGTTCAATCCAGCAAAAGAAGAGAAGAAAATAGAGGGCAGAAACTGAAGAAGAAGAAGAAGAGAGAATAGCAGAGAGAGTGAGAGAGAGAGAGCTCGAATCTGAGAGTTCAGAAAGAAGAAGAAGAAGAAGGTTTCTGGTTTCAGGATCAAATCCGAACCAGTTTGCTCTATTGTGAGCTATATTCCGTGTTTCATCATTCCAGCATTCAGTCTGCTGTATCTTTTTTAGTTTCTTATTTTTGATCTTTCTTTACTGTTCCAGTTTTGTCTCCGAGTCTCAGGTTGAGATCGGTGGTCCTCCTGTTCTGTTGGTTCGGGAGAAGGGAGACGCTGTCTCCAGTTGCAAGTGGCCGTGTGCTGCTTGTGAGTTCCCTCTAGGCTTCAGAGGAAGAGAGACCTTGGTCTCTGGGTCTAGTGACTGCAGATCACTAGTGTTCCCTCCGGTTGGAGGAAGAGGAACTAGTTTCCTAGTTTCTAGGGACTTGGAGTCCTTAGGGTTCCCTCCGAGTGTGGAGGAAGAGGGGAGGGTGTTCCCCTGGTCAAGCTGTGAATCAGCCGTTGTCGCAGACTGAGTCTGCTTGGCTAGCCGGTGCTAGTGGAAGCCTCACTTCGGTTTGAAGTGAGGGGTGGACGTAGGCAGACTGGAGGTCTGACTGAACCACCTTAAAAATCCCTGGTGCAGTGTGTTTGGCTTCTATTCTGGCTTTGGATCTTTTCGGTAGATGCTTGTCTAGGCCGATCCATCTTTATCTTCCTAGCTGATCGTTCTGCGCGATTAGTGTTTGACCGTTAAGATGTTTTTCAGAAACTCCTAATTGAGAACTTAATTTTTTAATCCTCAATGGTTTACTGGTAAAGGTCCATTCACCCCCCTCTGGACCTATCAAACCCGGCCAAATGTGCATTCGGAGTGCGGTCAGGAAAGTTCCTCGGCTTCCTCGTCACCCACCGAGGGATCAAATCCAATCCTGACCAGATCTGAGTAGTACTGAAGATGAAGCGGCCAGGACGAGTGAGGGATGTATAGTGCCTCACTGGACGCGTCACCGCCCTTGCTCGATTCCTGTCCAGAGCCACCGAGTGGTGCCTCCCCTTCTTCCGACTGATCAAGCAGGCCAATCAAGCGCTGGAGAAGAAAGGCCAGATCGACTGGGATCAAGAATGCGAGCATACGTTTGAAGAATTAAAACGCTACCTGGCTACCCCTCCCGTCCTCGCCAAACCACAAAAGGGAGAACAACTACTCATGTACCTGTCTGTCACACCAAGCACAATAAGCGTCGTGCTCACGCGAGAAGAGGTGGATGTCATGAAGCTGTCTACTACATTAGCCGAGCATTGCAAGGACCGAAATTCCGGTACTCACGAACTGAAAAGTTCGCCCTAGCCCTCATTACGGCCGGTCGCAAGCTACGTTCATACTTCTTGGCTCACCCAATTGCCATCTGATGGGACATCGGAGCAAGCAATTTCATTTACCTTTATTTAGATATTTTTTGGAATGTATTTGTGTGTGTATTTGTATTTATGGGTATTTATGAGTGTAATTGGGTCAAGAGTGTAATATGGGCTAAAACTTCATGTAAGGGGTCCAATTGCCAAAATGGGCCTCAAGACTTTTAGGAGCCCAATTGGGCCTTCCCTCCCTAGGGGGAGGGTGTAATGACCCGAAAATTTTATAAAATATTTCTGAATTATTAAATATTCTCTGAGAATTTTTAAAGATCAAAATGGATTAATAAATAAATATTAGGTTAAATAAGTCATTATTAAGGCTCAAGTATGATGAACAATTAACCTAGCCTGTTTAAATAAAGCCCAAAGGATTTAAGGACCAAGCCCATGAAGTTTGGCCCATATTCTAGAAGGTTAATTAATTTATTCATGGAATATAAAGATAAATACCTATTAATTGGATAATGGGGTGGATAATAGAATAAAAGAGTTTGAAGCAATTCAAATTTGGCGCCTAGGATCTGTGGCGGTCTATCGTGCAACCGCTACATCTAAGAAAATAGCCCATTATTCGACCGCTACATTCTATCAGTTCTGTGAATTGAAGAAAGAGCAAAAAGATTAGATTTTTAAGACTCTATCACCTAGGGATCGAGATGGGAAGGCTAGTAAACATGCTAAGGACTCTCAGAAGTTGATCTAAGGTTTAATAAGGATTCTAGGATCGTTCTAATCCTCAAACCCTAGCCAAACCCTATAAATATGACCTAGTTTTGACCTGCACGACCCTTATATTTGGCTCGCGTGGAGTCAAGGTAAGAAGGTATTATTTTGGGTAAGTTATTTAGAAGTTTTTATTCCCAATACATAGGACTAACATCCCTCAAAATTTAGTGCTAGGAGATCAAGCACACAAGGAGATAGAAGCCTGCAAAGTTGTTGGTTCCACATTAGCGACCCAGGAAACTGTGCGAAAGTCCGGTGAAGATCAAAGAATTAGGAAACCAAATCGAGGTAATTAGCATTAGTACCTTTAGAACTTTTTGTTCTCCTTAGTATCTACTTCTTACCCTCCAAGTTTCACGTCATTAGGTCAAGTGGATCAAGAGATATTAGGACATGAAGTTACTGATTTACAACATGAAGTGTAGTCTTAAGGGTCGACTTCCAACATCAAATTCCAAGTCTAAAAGCCTTAGCAGAGGTAGGTCATCTCATGAAGGGCTAAATTATCATGTTAGCATTAAAAGCCCTCTTATTGCACTTGATTTCATGAATTGTGTACGGAGAATTATATGTTTTAATAGGATCTATACATCCATGCATCTTTCTTAGCCCTAATGGACTAAGATAATTCTCTTTGTCATAATACATGAATCCCATGCATATTGTTAGCTTAACCTTCGTTCTATCATGATAGGGAAGTTTATACATGTTGATTTCCAGACATGATGTGTTTTAGACATAGTTCTTCTTATTTTAGTTTTACTGTCAGACGTTCTCTGGCGGCCTAGTCTTTAACCGCAAAACCTTGTGTAGCGGCCCTACGATAAACCGCTAGACACTCTGTAAACATGATTTTTTATGAAATTTCTGGTGGATCAGACATAGACCGTTAAAGTCCCTCTGGCGGCCTTACGATAAACTGCCAAGCTGACTGTAACGGCTCTATATTAGACCGCCAAAGTTCTATTTTCTGTCAACCCGAGATCGATAGATTTAAGAACAGCCCATTAACTTATAAGTAAGCCTAGTTAACTATGTTATAACCTATTTTAATGGTATTTCATTACTCTATGTTTTAAATTACTGCTTCATGACAGTGATCGCATGTTCTTTATCATACTTGGGATTATTTTAAAGCTTATGCTAATTTCATGCCAAAACTTATACTTTGTATTAAATACATCTTTCAAGGGTGATAATAAACATGGTTCACTGATTGGTTTATCACAATTACAAATTCCCTTCTTATCTTAGAGTCATTTCTATAAGTACATGGCATATATTCCGGTATATGACCATTAGTTACACTTTTGCACTATAGGGACATAATCTTGAACTTGATAACCTCTCCTTTGGATATTCCTTCCAATGGACTAGGAAATCTTGTTTCAAGGCCTCCATAATTCTCCGCGAGCCTGAGATTCCCACTAGGACGTCGAGTTGGTTGTACTATTAAAGCCCAAATTGTCTAGAAAGCACTACCGATGTTTTCTGAATTCTGTCATGTAACGGTTCAATACTCGAGCGCTAAGTCCCATTAACGGTCCAGTATCTGACCGCCACGTTCTCTGAGTCCAATTGATTTCTTTCTAGATTCAGCCCACTCTAGCGGCCCAATATCAGACCGCCATATCAATATAGCGGCCTAGTTATAGACCACTAAGTTTTCTGAATAGTTGACCCAAGGTTTGACCCAAGGGTTAATAGTCCTATAATCCTAGACTAACTAATGATAGTCCGAGACTTCTAACCTTATTCAAAGACATCTAAGATAAAGTATGAAAGATAAAGAATGTACCGTTATGCTGTCGAATTTTCTCCAAGACATAACTTAGTTATTAATGTATTTCTTGAACTCATAAATCTATATTTGGTGCATTCTTATTATTGACATTGAGTCTTGAACACTTATTGAACTTATTACATGCGTGGCTAACTTTATTGCTATATACGTGGAAGTAGCTTGATTTATACTTGAAGATGCGGTTCGAGCACTGATTGTGTTCAAGGGCTCTATGCTAGTCCCCTCGGCTGATTGTCAGAAACATACTATTATAAACCATGGGGTATGATGCTACTGGCGTCGCATTGCGCTGGGAGTACTTTCTTTATAAATAAGTGAAATTTTCCACGGCTCGTGAAGTGAAAATATCCACAGAAATTCACGAAGTACCTGTTACTAAGTGAAGAGTACATTCTTGATTGACTTGCTAGCACATTCTCGTTACATTCTTGTTCATGAAAGGCCATAATTACATTCTTGCTTGATCATGCTTGCTCAATCATATCTTAACTTGATCATGTCTTGTTACTTAGTTTATTCACATGATTTTTCGCATTCGCATGATTTTACTTTATTCTCTAGAGCCCGAAATTCTAATCACTTTAATATTGCCTTCATGTTGATGCGAAGATACCTACTGGGCAAGTGTGCTCATTAACTATTTTCCAATCCTTCTAGGAGATGCAAGTAGTTCAGATTCGGATTCGAGTTACTCAAGTGATGGGTCCGAAAGCGAATGAAGGTCACATAAGATTGAGAGAAGACTTAGGAAGTCAATGATGTCTAGATCGAGTTCATGTAATTTTCCCTTTATTGAGTCACGTAGTTGAATAATTGATGTACTTGAATCATTCAGATTATTAATAAAAGTGAAGGTTTGAATAAATTATTGTGCAATTGCATCTTATGTGTGATTGTTATTGCGCTCTGATTATTCTTGCTTGCAAGAGGCTTACCATGCCGGTTGTTCACGTTTCCCGAGATTATCTTTCTCTATATTAAAGGCTTGGGGCGTGACAACCTCCATTCATAGAGGGCCCAATATGATGGCCCATGGTCAAGGAGACCATGAGTTGCCAAAGTTGACCAAGGAGGGGGGCGCCTCTTGTTTGTCCCCATGTGGGGATTTGTTTAATGTTTTTTATTCTCCCTTCCCCTTTATGCCCCTTTGACTAAGGGCATTAGAGGTCATTTGTCCAAGGTCTAGGGTTTAGTATTTAATGTCTCTTGTTACATTTTAATCAAAGTTAATAAAAAATTGAATGCATTTTGTGTGAACTTGCCTAGGGGCGCACCTCTCTCTCTCTCCCTTCTTCTGGTTCTTCATCTTCTTCCTTCTTGATTCAGGGTGTGAAGCCCTAAATATTGGAGTGAATCTAATTTTTATCTCTTCCCTGGAGTGTGAAGCTCCGCCACCGCCGCCGCCATCGGAGCCGCCAACAAGCAGCCACAAGCCACCTTCCACCCTGCTGTCCTGAACCACGAAATCCAGAATAGTAGCCTAAAGATCATGCCAGTTCTCCCAGCTCACCGCTCTAATCGAGCTGAGAGTTTGAGAGATTGTTCCTCTTTGTGTTAGCTTTCCGTCAATATAAATTTTGTTCCATTCTGATCCCGTTTGCCCCTCCTCCCAGCTCGTTCTTCCTACCCCTCACAATCTGTCTGGTTGCAGATCTACAAGATAGAGTCCAGATCCCTTATTTTTCCCGCCCCTCAAAGCACCACCGAAAATTCCCAAAATAATTCTGTACGTCCCCCATATAGTCCTCTTCCACCCATAAATTCCACAAGCCCTAAATCCACCGCCAACCCCTCAGTCAAAAATCACCTTTAGATAGCTCCCCTTCTGATCTGCTGGATGTAGATTCCAAGCCAGAAAAGAATCTGTGGCACAGTCATTTTCATTTTCAATCCTTTCACTGGATTGATCTGAAATCAACTTATGTCATAGATTTTTGATTCCTCTTTCCAACGGTGCCAACCGCGTCTCGATCCGACACCGGATCTGGGAGTACCGGTGGTTTTCGTGGGAGCGCGCGTTTCTGCTCTAAGGCAAGCTTGCAAAAAGGGGTCACCAATTAATTCCAGGAAAAATACGTCGGGGTAGCTTTAGCGACCGCCACTCCCAGGGGTCGACCAGGGACCCTCTGCCTTCGTCTCGGTGAACCGCCGCTGTCAGAAGCTCACCGGAGGTCGTCGTCCCTTTGGAGGCCATTGTTCGCTGTCCTACTGGCCAGCAACTCGCTGAACCGGAGCCGCTGCCCGCCGCCGCCCGGAACCCGCTGCCTTGCTGCCCGTCAACCCAAACTTGGTGCTCCCGGTATTTTTGTGTAGCCCTTTACCTCCTTGCGTGGAGTGGGCAAGAAAATTCACTTCTGTAATTAATTTAATTACTGTACCAGGAGTACGAAGCTTGGCCGGGAACGTCTTCCCCACGCCCGGTAGCGTGGAGGTATCATGTTCACTCCTCACTCGACATTTTTTCTTACTTCGTATATTTCTATATGCCGCTACATGAGTGGTAGAAAAATCTAGCTCGTTATATCATATCAATCACCGCTGCGAGAGAGAGAGCGAGACCGTCCCGTGACCCGATCCGGGCACGAAAGTGAGAGTTGACCACCCTAACTCTTTGCCGATTTCTCAACCGCACACGTCCGCACGCTTCCCTCGCTAGGGACGATCGCGAGTATGCCTAGAGTCCAAGGTTTGCATATCAATTGGCATCGAGTCGCGTCCCATCCCGCATCAAATTGGTATCAGAGCGGGTTAGAGTCTAGGGTATTCGGTCCAAGGTGTCACATTGCATCTCTATATCCGGTATATCAAAAGGTGTTCTCGGAACGATAGGTTACACCTATTGGGACGGTAGCACACTTGCATGAGTGCGATCTTCGGATCAAACCTCTGCCACGTACCAAATATTGGAGTTAGGTCATCCTTCACTTCACCTTGGTCGGTGTATTCCAACCCCTTGTCATTTGCATGCCCACTCGTAGAGGTACCCAATACTCACTACCACCACCACCTATGGCAGATCCCCGAGTCCCTAATCCCATGAGCCTTCGGTGGGTGACATGTTTCGAGCTCTTATGGGAAAAATAGATGAGTTGAGTGCTCGAGTGGATAAGATGGAAGGATTGAGTACGCGAGTGGATGGCCTAGGCGCACGTTTGGAAGAGAAGATGAAGGCCTTAGAGGATAGGGCAAAAGAGTCCGACCAGTCTTTTCATGGTCTGGTAGGAGGAGTCGACGTCCTAGAGAGACCCCTGGTTGAGGCGCACCCTGCGCCGACAAATGGTCAACGGGAGCCGGTTTAGCAACCTGCTGCTCCTAGGGCTTAAGGGGTAGATGATAGGAGGCGTCGAGTCCCCAAGGTGGTTGATTATGAGTCTGATAATGAAAATGGGGGATATGGTCGTGATCGTCATGTTCAACGACGGAACCGTGATTTAGGTGAGGACGAGCGGACCCTCAGGACCATTCGTGCGGACCCTCCCACTATTGACAGGTCCTTGGACCCGAAGGTCTATCTAGATTAGGAGTCCGAAATGGATCGGTATTTTGATTGGTTCGATATGATGGACCGTCGAAGAGTCCGATTCGCTACCATGAAGCTAATGGGACATGCTCGGACCTATTGGAAGAACATAGAGAGCCTGTTGTTTCATCGGCAGGAGCCCCAGGTTGAGACATGGGGTGAGATGAAGGTCAAGCTTCGGCAAAAGTACCTTCCAGCCACATACTGTCAGCGACTCATCGATAGGTGGCAGAGTCTCAGTCAGGGAGATCGGTCCATCTCCGAGTATATCGCTGAATTTGATGAGTATTTTTTGTGATGTAGCGTATCGGAGGAGAGCACCATGCCCATTTCCCGCTTCCGTGGTCTGCGGCCCCACTCTCAGTATGAGCTTTTTTACCGCAATGTGACCAAGTTGGAAGACGTGTATCAGGTTGCTCTCGAGTTGGAGCAGTTTGAGAGAGAGTTAGAGTCTACCCAATGGTTGGGCCCCGCCCCACTTCGCAGTGCCGAGCCCCGTAGCTCTGTATGCCCATATCAGAGGGTCCCCATGGCTCGACCTCAGGAGCCCGCCCGTCAGGAGCTATTCGCACCAAGGCCTCACCCTCCCCCGCCAAGGGATCTACCTCCACCCCAACCACCGGCTCCCATTGCCCCCCCCCGAGACCTATTACCCGTTCTTCGGCACCCACACCTCCTCCCCTGTTGCCTACACCCCCTGTCCGTCGGGAGGATAAGGGTAAGGGACCACTTATCGGAGAGACTAGTAGGTCACGACTATAGTGTTATCACTGTCAGGGGTTTGGCCACTTTGCCGGCCAATGTCCCACTCGTACATCACTAGCCCTAAAGGACAAAAGGGTTGGAGAAGCCTCACCTTCTGGGTTTGTGTCTGTCAGTTATGAGGGCGAGCCGGAATTAGCTGATGAATTCTATGAAGAAGATCCAGAAGAATCTATCGACACCTAGGATGCAGCACTCGGATGATGACCACCTAGGGGGTAATGTCACTGCATTAAGTCTAGGGTCATGCATGGGTCTGTTTTTCTTTCTTTGTGTGTTTTTTTTTGGAAAACCCTACCTAGGAGTATTTTGGAGAATGAGCCCAAAACGGAGCATTCCCAACATACCACTAGGAGGTTAATTTTATTAATGAGAGAACGAAAAATGAAGAAAATTACAAGATTCGGACGCTAGGCAAACCTAGCTTATCCAGTCGGGTTGCACCCTGAACATTTTTGGGGAGCTCATGATAAGAAAAGAAAAGATTACATTTATTCAGGCATGCTAGTGAAGCTAAAGAATATGCAACATTATTGGCTTCTCTGTATATGTGAAGTAAGGAATCCCTATGTGAGAGCATATCCCAAATTTCTCTGATATAGGAAAGAATGGCCCATGGAAAATTAATCTGTTTACTCACAGCTTGCACCAGAACCTTGGAGTCACATTCAATCAACGCAGGATGTGTATTGATGGTGGAAAGGTATTCAAGGCCATCGAGGAGAGCTCTAGCTTCAGCGATAATACTTGAGTTGGGACCATAGTAGTGAGAAAAAGCTAGAAGAATGTTTCTTTTAGAATCCCTTATAACTCCTCCCCCACCAGAAATTCCTGAGCGCTTACATGCCCTATCAGTGTTAAGCTTGAGAGATGGCCATGGGGGACATAACCATTTAACTACCATAAGTTGAGGATTTCTTTTGTTGACAACCTGAATACCAAATTGAGTGAGAATTTCCCTCTTGCTGGAATGAGTTTCTTTGAGACCAGATAAATCACAGATTTCCTTTGTTTGAGCTTTAATCTTATGTAGCATGCAGTTCTTAGTTATGATCCAGCCTTCATACTTGGCCATATTTCTAGTAGACCACAGTTCCCACATAGTGTAGCCAATTGATGCCAATGAAAAGAGACCATACAGGGATTTAGAACTACTGTGTAAACCATCTAACATCAAGCCTGAGCTTTGGAGAGATGACCAAATAGAGACAGCATTGTCACTGCTGACGAATAGATGGTTTAGTGTTTCCTCTTGAGGCTGTTGGCAGCAATAACATTTAGAGCATAAATTAATACCAAGCATCTGTACATTAGAGTCCGTGGGGAGGCAGTTATTGATGATTTTCCACAGAAAAATAGAAATCTTTGTAGGCAGCCAGGTGGACCAGAGTGATTTCCAAGGCAGATTTAACTGAATCTGGTTAAGGTTGCACGCATGTTTATAGAGGGAGGAAACCATATATTGACCTGAGTGTGACAAACTCCAGGCTTCCTTGACGGCATATGAGGATAGAGTAGTATACCTGATTGCTGTAGTAACTTCAGATGGTAGGAAATTATCAATGAGCTGTTTTACTTCAGTAGTCGGGTGCAATATACAGTCTTTAACAGAAGCCTTTGTGTTGTTGATGAGTTCAACAGGAACAAAGGAAACCAAGGGTTTATTGCCTAGCCATGTATCATACCAGAAATTAGCAGAACTGCCATCCCCAAGGATAATTCTTTTGTGCTGTAATATGAAGCTTTTGGCAAGAGACCAGGATCTTCGGCTATGACCTTTCATGTTTATGAATTTTACATCCATAAGATGGTTACCCCGGAAGTATTTAGCTCTAAAGTAATTTGCCCACTGGGAGTTAGTGTGCATGGCCCTCCAAAGCATTTTGACTCTGAATGCTATTTCCATTTGCCGAAGGGACATGATTCCCAGGCCACCTTGGCTGACTGGCCTGCATATGGCTTTCCAAGATTTCCAATGATGTTTATTGCCATGAGAAGATGCACCCCAGAAGAAATTTGCAAAACATCTGTCAATAGCCTGATGAGTTCCATACAGAAGGGGAGAAGAAGCCAGTGTGTAAATTGGAATTGAGGAAAGAACATGTTTGATAAGGATGAGTTTGGCTCCTTGAGATAGCAGCTTAGCATTCCAACCTTGAATTCTACTTTGAATTGCAGTGATGAGTCTAGCAAAATGGGCTTTCTTTCTCCTGCCAAGAATTAAAGGGAAGCCTAAGTATTTATGAGGGAAAGAGTGATGAGAAAAACCAGTGATATCTGCAATACGTCTAATTTTGGAAGAATCAGTTTTATGATGGGTGAAGAATCCACTTTTCCCCACATTAATTTGCTGACCCGAAGATCTTTCATAGAGTCTTAGCACCTTGAGAAGATTTCTGACAGAGTTTGCTGTAGCTTTACTTAATATAATTGTGTCATTAGCAAATAACAAATGAGAGATATTAGGACAGCCCCTTGGCCCTGCATACCAACCAGTCCGACCAGAGTTAAATGAGTCTATCAGAGATCTGCTAAGTGCTTCTTCAGCAATAATAAATAAAGAAGGAGCAATGGGGTCTCCTTGGCGTAGACCCCTTGAGGATTGGAAAAATCCAGCCATATCTCCATTGACTAACACAGAAAACCAGCAATTATTTAGCATGTTCTCAATGAGACCAGTGAATTGATTGCTGAATCCAAATTTACTCAAAACAACAAGTAGAAAGTCACATTCCAATCTGTCATAAGCTTTAGCCATATCCAACTTGAACATCACATTACCCCCTCTGGTTTTCCTGCCTAATTCATTAACCAATTCTTGAGCAAGGGTAATACTTTCCACAATCTGTCGACCTTTCACAAAGGCAGATTGTTCCATGGATATAATTCTGGGAAGGATGGGTGCCATTCTGCTATTAAGAATTGTTGAGATGATTTTATAGAAAAAGTTACATAGACTAATGGGTCTATAGTCAGAAATGTCCATGGCATTGTTCTTCTTGGGGATGACAGCAACAAGGGTTGCTGTAGCAATTCTTGGAAGAGGTTGATGTTTGATAAAAAATTCCTTTACAGCACTGACCACCACACTGGAGATAATAGGCCAAGCCTTTTCGTAGAAAACACCTGTGAACCCATCGGGCCCTGGGGCACTGTCAATCGGCATATTGAAGACAGCTTCATTTATTTCTGAGTCCGAAGGGACAGCACAAAGAAGAGTATTGTCATCTGAATTTAATATTCTTGGAATACAAGATAAAATACTGTTATCAATATAGTGATCCTGCGATTGAAAAGCTTTATGAAAATGTGAAGCAGCAATGCTTTTCATTTCTTCATGGTCAGAGGTAATGCTTCCAGCTGAATTTCTAAAGTGTGCAATCTGGTTTTTCCTTCTGTTGGCCAGAGTTGTCATGTGGAAAAATTTGTTATTTCTGTCCCCTTCCACTAGCCAACGAATCCTGGACTTTTGCCTCCAAAAGCATTCCTGTTGAATGTATCTGGCAGATAGAAGAGACTTGGCCTCATCCAATTTGATATGATTAGCTTCAGAGGGGTCTATGTCATAACAAAATTCTGCTTCAGTCACTGCATCTTTGGCTGAAGCAAGGTTCCTATGGACATCACCAAAGACTTGTCTGTTCCAAAGGTTGAGCATTTTCCTTAAATGCTTCAATTTTAGATAAAGAGTGGTAATTGAAGAAGATGCAACAGGGCTAGTACGCCAGCAGATGTCAACAGCCGATTGGAAGTTGTCATGCAAAGTCCATATCTTCTAAAAGCAGAATCTATTTCGAAATCTTGAAGTATGGAGAGGTTTAATTAAAAGGGGAGCATGATCTGAGGCTTCCCTTGAGAGATGCTCTACAGAGATTGGAAAATGGAGCATTAGTTCATGATTGAGAATAACTCTATCCAATCTTGCCCATATTCCATTACTTCCAAGTTGGTTGTTGTGCCAGGTGAATTGAGAACCAGTAAAGCCAGCATCCATAAGTCCACATGCTAGAACACAGTCCTTAAAATCTGATATAGATGTCATATTAGGCGGGTTGCCCCCTAGTTTTTCATCCATTTCCATGATACAGTTAAAATCCCCTGAGACAATCCAGGGGGCAGAAATCTGATTGTTTAAAGCATTCAAAGAATCCTATAAAGGCCTTCTTTCAGCAATGGAGCACTTGGCATATACAATAGTCATATAAAAATTAGGCACAAAGGAGTTGGCTTGCAGGATTGTAATTTGCTGATCATCCCTATTAATGAAGGTAAAGTCAAGGGTATCAATCCACAAAATCCAGATGTGGGCCGGCATATCATTATTAGCAATAGCATGTTTCATGCCCAATTTCTTACAAATATTCTCCATGTGACAGGTATTAATTTTTGGCTCTAAAATAGCAACACAATCAATCTTGTAAGTTTTCAGCAAGAATTTTAGTCGGCCTTGGGACACATCATTACCAATACCTCTGATATTCCAAATGAGGAGAGTCATTGAGAAGAGGAATTATCAGTAATATTTCCCGCAGACATAGTCCTGAGCATAGATCTAGTAATAACACCAGCCTGATCAGTGTGCATAACCTTGAGATTGTTGATTTCAGCAGCAGCAGCAATCTTAGTGCAATTCTTTTTAACATTATCTGAAAGATTTTGAACTCCAGCGCCCATGAGAGTAATAGCTATATCAGTGTTGCCCTTATCATGACCCACAACTGCTAGTTCAGGAACCAAGGCAATCTCCCCTGAGGAGGGTGCCAATTTTTGGAATGAAGGAAGCTCCACTTGAGGAGTATCCGAATACTCACTCAAGCAACCCACTGAGGAGTTAGGATGGATTGAAGTAGAAGTCAGATGCTGAATTACAAGGATCTGCTTTTGAGTCAGAGGCTTTAGTTTCTCTTGTAAGATAGCCGAAGGCTCCCCCGAGCAAACCATAGAAGAGGTAGAAGGATTTGGAGTAGGTGCCAAGGTTTGAGGGACAGGAGTCCGCTGGGTCTCAGTTGGTTTAAAGGCATTCTCCTCAGCTTTCCCAAAACCTTCTTGAACAGAATTGGAAAAACCATGTGTCCCTAAAAACACCAAAGCATCCTTTGAACACTCTCCCGGAAGGATGTCCTTGAAAATGACAACATCAGAATTCTTTGAGCAAGGACTGGTTTCAGGAGCTACCTGTGGTAATTGAGCAGCAGATTTCTTCACATCAGCAATTGCTTTCCTATTAGTGACAGGCTGCCAAATAGTCTTAGTCTTTGTGTCTAAACCAGTAGGTGCTTGAGTGGGTAATTTCTGCTGCATAGTCCCATTCTGATCGTGATTTTTGGACATCTTGCAAGAGTCTACATAGTGACCAATCCGAGAGCAAAGAGTGCAGAAGTGGGGTAAGTCAGGGTAGGGAATATTTTGCCAAGCCCCTCCACCCGGAATGCCAATCCAAACCCTTGAAGGTCTTGATTTAGAGATGTCCAACTCAATGCAAACACAGGCAGCGTTGGTTTGAGACAGGTTCAGAGTCGATTGATCAATTTTCAAGACTCGACCAACATTGCCGGCAATTGAACGAAGCAGGGGTTCAACAAAGAAATTTACTAGGAGTCCAGGTAAGGCAATCCATACTGGAAGAATGGGCGAGTCTGCATTAGGAGAGAAGTCCATCGTCCATTTGAAGAGGCGGAATAATCTACCGTGAACATACAGAGTCTCCTTCAGCAGCAAGAGAAGGAAGTCTTCATGGCTTCTGAATCACAGAAGGAGGTGACGGTTGTCCAATGCACTTATCATAAAATCTTCCTTAAAACCACATCTGCTAGATAGGTGCGCCCTGATGTCAGAGAAAGGAGGTCTGCCCTGCGGAGTACGAGCCACCAGAGAAAAAGAGAAAGGCTGAAGCGAAGCCGTGATTTCATCCTGACTGAAGAAAACAGCGGGTTCGCCACCGTCAGTCAAAGCAGGATCATGGACAGAGCCATGGATGACGGGCGGCGCCATGGAGGAGGATAAAACTTCAGCAAAAGTTCTGGTTTTCGTAGATGAAGAAAAACCTGGCGCTGCACGAGAGAGAGGGGGCAAAGTGGAAGATGAAGGAGAAACCAGAGGGGGCCCCGCCGGCCCCCCGGGGTCAGCCATGATGGCGACTCACACACGCGCCGCCTGGATCTAGGTCAACGCCATGAAGGAGAAGCCAAAAATCTTCTCACCTCGATGGACGGAGTATGCCACTAGGGGTCTATGCATGCTTTTGTCAAGTGTAATGTGAGTCTACATATGTCGAGTCGAGTCAGTCTTATGCAAGCTCGCAGATGTCAGTCCTTTACGAGTGTGAGACAAGTCGGATCTAATGCGTACGTTGTAAACTTGCCAGAATATGGGGTCTATGCATGCTTTTGTCAAGTGTATGGTGAGTCTACATATGTCGAGTCGAGTCGGTCTTATGCAAGCTCGCAGATGTCAGTCCTTTACGAGTGTGAGACAAGTCGGATCTAATGCGTACGTTGTAAACTTGCCAGAATATGGGACCAGCTCTACATCAATGTCTCGAATCTAGTCACCCATAGAGATCCAGCGGTGATTCCTAGTGAGTCTTCGAGCCGCCTCCTCCCCTTTGAGAGTGACCCCACCATGGAGTGTCCACCACTAGCCTCATTCCTATAGTAGCATGTGCATAAAGAACATATACGGGATGAGCAGGTGACGAATACTAGGAGTGGAGCGTACCCGCGCTACCTAGTACGGTGACGGATCCGCAGGAGCCACGTGAGTAGCCGCACCCATTACTCGACGGGGTCGAGTTTCTCCCACTCGAGGAGAATTGATGGGACATCGGAGCAAGCAATTTCATTTACCTTTATTTAGATATTTTTTTGAATGTATTTGGGTGTGTATTTATATTTGTGGGTATTTATGAGTGTAATTGGGTCAAGAGTGTAATATGGGCTAAAACTTCATGTAAGGGGTCCAATTGCCAAAATAATCCTCAAGACCTTTATGAGCGCAATTGGACCTTCCCTCCCTGGTGGGCCTCCATTCATAGAGGGCCCAATATGATGGCCCATGGTCAAGGAGACCATGAGTTGCCAAAGTTGACCAAGGAGGGCGGCGCCCCCTTGTTTGTCCCCATGTGGGGATTTGTTTAATATCTTTTATTCTCTCTTCCCCTTTAGGCCCCTTTGACCAAGGGCATTAGAGGTCAATTGTCCTAGGTCTAGGGTTTAGTATTTAATGTCTCTTGTTGTATTTTAATCAAAGTTAATGAAAAATTGAATGCATTTTGTGTGAAATTGCCTAGGGGCGCACCTCTCTCTCTCTCCCCTCTACTTGTTATTCATCTTCTTCCTCCTTGATTCAGGGTGTGAAGCCCTAAATATTAGAGTGAATCTAATTTCTATCTCTTCCCTGGAGTGTGAACCTCCGCCACCGCCGCCGCCGCTGCCATCGGAGCCACCAACAAGCCGCCACAAGCCACTTTCCACCCTGCTGTCCTAAACCATGAAATCCAGAACAATAGCCTAAATAATAGGTCGGTTCTCCCAACTCACAGCTCTGATCGGGTTGAGATTTTGAGGGATTGTTCCTCTTTGTGTTAGCTTTCCATCAATATAAATTTTGTTCCATTCCGATCTCGTTTGCCCCTCCTCCCAGCTTGTTCTTCCTACCCCTTGCAATCTGCCTGGTTGCAGATCTGCAGGATAGAGTCCTGATCCCTTATTTTTCCCGCCCCTCAAAGCACCTCCGAAAATTCCCAAAATAATTTTGTACGTCCCCCACATAGTCCTCTTCCACCCATAAATTCCACAAGCCCTAAATCCACCGCCAACCCCTCAGTTATAAATCACCTTTAGACAGCTCCCCTTTTGTTCTGCTAGATCTGTATTCCGAGCTAGAAAAGAATATGTGGCACAGTCGTTGTCATTTTCAATCCTTTCACTGGATGGATCTGAAATCAACACATGTCATATATTTTTTAGTCCTCTTTCCAACAGTGCCAACCGCCTCTCGATCCAACACCGGATCTGGGCGTACCGGCCATTTTCGTAGGAATGCGCATTTCTGCTCCGAGGCAGGCCTGCAAAAAGGTGTCACCAATTAATTCTAGGAAAAATACGCCGGGGTAGCTTCAGTAACCTCCACTCCCAGGGGTCGACCAGGGACCCTCTGCCAGCGTCCCGGTGAACCATCGCTGTCAGAAGCTCACCGGAGGTCATCGTCCCTTTGGAGGCCATTGTTCATTGTCCTACTGGCCAGCAAATCCCAGAACCGGAGCCGCTACCCACCGCCACCTGGAACCTGCCGCCTTACTGCCCGTCAACCCAAACTCGGTGCTCCTGACATTTTTGTGTAGCCCTTTACCTCCCTGCGTGGAGTGGGCAAGAAAATTCACTTCTGTAATTAATTTAATTACTGTACCGGGAGTACAAAGCTTGGCCAAGAACGCCTTCCCCACGCCCGATAGCGTGGAGGTATCGTGTTCGCTCCTCACTCGGCATTTTTACTTACTTCGTATATTTTTATATGCCGCTGCATGAGTGGTAGGAAAATCTAGCTTGTTATATCATATCAATCGCCGCTGCAAGAGAGAGAGTGAGATCGTCCTGTGACCTGACCCGGGCACGAAAGTGAGAGTTGACCACCCTAGCTCTTTGCCGGTTTCTCAACCGCGCACGTCCGCACGCTTCCCTCGCTAGGGACGATAGCGAGTTTGCCTAGAGTCCAATGTTTGCATATCAATTGGCATCAAGTCGTGTCCCGTCCCGCATCACCATCCTCACCGACCAGCCACTCCGGCAAATCCCCTAGAACCCGGACGCCTCCGGAAGGCTGGTCAAATGGGCCATCGGGCTAGGGGAGTTTGACGTCAAGTTCTGCCCGAGGACCGTGATCAAGGCTCAGGCCCTCGCCGATTTAGTCGCCGAATGCACCATACCCGCCGAAGACTCGCCCGAGCAGTCTTTAGGACCTACATGGAAACTGTACGTCGATGGATCTTCCTGCACGGCGGGCAGCGGAGCCGGGCTAGTCCTACTTTCACCTGAGGGAATAGAGCTCCAGTACGCCCTGTGCTTCAATTTCTCGACCATGAACAATGTGGCCGAGTATGAGGCACTCCTCTTTGGGCTGCGCATGGCGAAACACTTGGGGGTGTCCAGCGTGCGAGCGTACAGCGACTCCATGCTCATTACCAACCAGGTCAGAGGAGAATTTGAAGCATGCGAGCCCTCCAAGATCAAATACCTAGAGAAGGCCAAGGCTACGGCAAAAGAATTCCCCCACTTCGCGGTGGTTCACATCCCGTGAGAGGAGAACGTCCGAGCAGACGCCCTGTCTCGTCTCGCGTCTGCCACCACGCTCTCAAACTCAAGATCGATCCTAGTGGAAGAATTACTGGCATCGAGCATAGAGGAGTCAACGTCTTAGGTAAACGCTATCGACTACGAACCCTCCTGGATGGATCCCCAGCTAGATTTTCTCCTACGGGAACAACTCCCAAACGACCGCAATGAAGCCCGACGCACGCGAGCACGAGCAGCTCACTTCACATTGGTGAACGGCCGGTTATACTGCCGGTCCCTCTCGACTCCTCTGCTGAAGTGTTTGTTCCCCACGGAAGTCGGCTAGGCCATCCAAGAAGTCCACGAAGGGCTCTGCGGAAGCCATGTAGGGGGGCGAGCACTCGCACGAACACTGATTCGACAAGGATACTGGTGGCCCACCTTACAGCAAGACTGCCTCGAGTATGTCCGGAGGTGCCCTCAATGCCAGAAATTCTCTGACTTCCACCATCAACCGGCTATGCAGCTTCACACCTTAATGGTGCCTCGCCCATTTGCTCGGTGGGGGGTGGACATACTGGGTCCCTTTCCCGAGGCACAAGGGAGGAAAAAATTCCTCATAGTCGCCATTGACTATTTCATCAAATGAGTCAAAGCTGAACCATTGGGGAAGATTACGAGCGAAGCAACATGGAAGTTCGTGCTGCGAAGTATCATCTATCGGTTTGGGATCCCACGAGTTCTCACAACTGATAACGGCAGGTAGTTCGCGAGCACTACCTTCCAGGGGATTTGGAACCACTACATGTCGGTGGGACATGTGGAAAACGCCAATAGGACCCTCATCCACGGCATCAAAACTCGGCTGGATCAACCAGGTGACTCGTGGGTTGACTCAATTCAAAACATCCTATGGGCGGTGTACCACCACCAGGGCCGCCACCAGAGAAACACCGTTCCACCTGGCGTACGGCGCAGAAGCGGTAGTACCGGTAGAGATAGTGCACCCCTCGTTACGAGTGGGACATTTCGACGAGGCCAGGAACAACCAGGCGACGTGGGAAAACTTAGACCTGCTCGAAGAGGATAGGGCAAGCGCGCAAGTAAGGCTTGCAGCAAACCAACAGAAGCTGGCCCAATACTACAACGCCCGAGTCAAAGAATGACGCTTCTTCCCTGGAGTTTTGGTACTACGGTGACAAAGTGTGGCCGACCCAAGGGGAGCCACCGGAAAGCTCGCACCAAACTGGGAAGGCCCATACAAAGTAACCGAATTACTTGGCAAAGGAGCGTACAGGCTGGCAACGTTGGGGGGGGAGAGGTACCCAGGACATGGAACTCTATAAACCTCAGGAAATTCTTCCAATGAATCATCATCAGCCATACTCCACGAAGGTAACCCACGAGTTCCCTAGAGGCGAGCATGGCTCCCCTTGAAAACAAGAAGGTAACCCACGGGTTTCCTAAAGGCGAGCACGGTTCCCCTTAAAAATGAGAAGGTAACCCATGGGTCCCCTAGAGACGAGCATGGCTCCCCTTGAAAATAAGAAGGTAACCCACGAGTTTCCTAAAGGCGAGCACGACTCCCCTTGAAAATGAGAAGGTAACCTAAGGGTTCCCTAAAGGCGGGCACCGCTCCCCTTGATAGTAGAAAGGTGACCTAAGGGTTTCCTAAAGGCGAGCACGGTTCCCCTTGAAAATGAGAAGGTAACCCACGGGTTCCCTAGAGGCGAGCATGGCTCCCCATGAAAATAAAAAGGTAACCTAGCTAGAGGTGAGCACGGCTCCCCTTGAAAATAAGAAGGTAACCCACGGGTTTCTTAAAGGCGACCATGGTTCCCCTTGAAAATGAGAAGGTAACCCACGGGTTCCCTAGAGGCGAGTATGGCTCCCCTTGGAAACAAGAAGGTAACCCAGGGGTTTCCTAAAGGTGAGCACGGCTCCTCTTGAAAATGAGAGGTAACATAAGGGTTGCCTAAAGGTGGGCACCGCTCCCCTTGAAAACAGAAAGGTGACCTAAGGGTTTCCTAAAGGTGAGCACGGTTCCCCTTAAAATAAGAAGGTAACCCACGGGTTCCCTAGAGGCGAGCATGGCTCCCCTTGAAAACAAGAAGGTAACCCACGGGTTCCCTAGAGGCGAGCATGGCTCCCCTTGAAAACAAGAAGGTAACCCACAGGTTTCCTAAAGGTGAGCACGGTTCCCCTTGGAAATGAGAAGGTAACCCACGGGTTCCCTAGAGGCGAGCATGGCTCCCCTCGAAAATGAGAAGGTAACCTAAGGGTTCTCTAGAGGCGAGCACGGCTCCCCTTGAAAACGAGAAGGTAACCTAAGGGTTCCCTAAAGGCGGGCACTGCTCCCCTTGAAAATAGAAAGGTGATGTGACGACCCAAGATCCGGATATCTGGAAGAACCCGATATCATTCAAATCCTGGCCCGCCGCCCACGAACCGGGAGGGCTCGGAAGGGCTAAAAGGAGTGTGGAGGTACAAAGAAATAGGAAATAATGCAGAATAATTCAACAATTAACAGAAATAAATAAATAACTACAACAATAGAGTCCAGTCCAACAGAAAGTACAGTCTGAAGCAGTAAAACGTACCACATGCCAAGTGAACACTCGGCCCGGCGAGCTGGTAACTAAGAACCTCTGAACAGCATCCTCGAACCTCGAGGAAGAACCGCCGCACCTGAAATGCAGGGGTGAGCCTCCTGTCACTGGCTCAGTAGGGATCCTGCGAAACCCCAACTGAGAACAACGGTGGCACAGAAAGTAGTAACTACAAGAATAACAGTAGCAGCAAGAATAGTAACTCGATTGCCGGTCAAAACTCAGCACTACAACTACTCCTACTGTACCGATCAAGCAAAAGAGAAATCCTGATCTCACCATCGGGAACCGGACCACACTAACACCACTCACCGAGGTACAACCCACAGCAACTCTACCGTAGAGGCTTGTCTCCCAGGATAAGGCCAACCTGGGCACGTTGCCCAAGGTGCAACCCCGGCCACCTGGTTGCCGGCACCGCACAAACAAGACGCAACCTCGGTGAAGCAACTGGCACCCTGGCCCCTACCTCGGAAACACTGGACGGTCCAGAAAACCACGTCCCGTAGATGAGAAATGGAACTCGAACACAGGAGAGTCACGTCTCACGTGACAGGAGTACCTGCCCACCAGAAGCAAGGCCAGATGCGTCCACTAACGTCTTAGACCGCACCTCAGGTGTCTCCCTCCGGCCCAGCGGGAACTGAGACACCGTACAAGTAACCACAGAACAAGCGACTAGCTGGGGTCGCGTTGGCTGGCGCGGGTCCACTGCCCCCAACCACATGTGCACACACATACCACACGTCCTAGGTCTGGCCCACTGATTGGTTTTCCCCTCAGCTAGACTCTGGCATCAAACGTTGGGCCCGACGGTAACCAGCCTAAAAATCATCTCTCGGGGTAGCCTCGCCACCACTCCCTGGTGGGACCACTCGCACGTCGGAAGGCTACGACTAGTGGGGAGTCACTGATGTGACCACTCTTCGAAGAGAAGCTCCGAGAACCACACACGCACCCAGCGCGAAAGTCACGAGGAACCAAGTGGCGCCGAGCCACTGGACTTTGGACAGTCCTCTAGACTCACTAAATCCAACGGTCCTTGAGTCACGAGACTCATGATCAAGACCGTCATACGCAATGGCACAATGCTGTTAATCTATCCTAATCCCTAGGTCTAAATCCACGGTAGCACGAATACCGAGGTAACTCACGAGCCGCTGAGACCATTCCCTCAAAAAGGGAACTAAGAAACCTCCAGCTCCAGGCTGGATGATTGGACTCGCAGTCCAAGGCCAAACACTTAGCCCAATCGGGAACCATCTTCCGCAGAAACCCACGACATGCGGGGAAACCCCACCACACTCATACCGATACACGGTGACTCGATCGAGCGTAACACGAAAGCCCTGAACACTCGAAGGGTCACCGGACCCCTGAACACATGGGCACGCTAATCGAGGTAACATGGCACCTCCCGACACCCTAGAAACACAGACACGGAACCCACAGGGTGTTCGGGACACTCAGGAGGCCGAAGGTCAACCATTGGGTCACAACCGGGTCGATCGGAGACCAACACAACGCGAAGCCGACATCGCAAGCACGAAAATCGCCTAGCGATCTAAACCTAAACCGTTACAAGGCCTAGCGGTTTAACCTTGGACCGCCAAGGATAGTCTAGCGGTTTAACATTGGACCGCTACACAAAGAAACCACGGAACCATAACGGTCTACACTTGGACCGCAAAGCAGAGCCTAGCGGCCTATTACTACACCACCAACGGCGCTGGCGGTCCACCTCTGGGCTGCCAAACCCTCGGAACACACGAAGTTCAAGCGGTCTTAGCAGTCGAACCCTGGACCGCCATGGACCCTGGCGGTCTATCGCATGGCCGCCAGCCTTGAACCGACATACGGAGACCCCTAGCGGTCTGCCCTTGGTCCGCTTGGAGCCCTTAGCGGTCTCGGGAACGACAACTAAGGCGTCCTGAACCCGAAATGGCCGCAAAATGGAGGGAAACTCATTCCATGCCCCAATCACCCCCGGGTGATGGGGAAACAAAGGGGAAACCCTTCCCCAAGCCCCTAGGCATTCAATGATGCCCTCAAACCACTATTTAACACATTAAAACGCTAGATCGGGCTCACACCCCAAAATTATGGTTTTTCCCCAAAACGGCAATAAACCCACGCTCGACGGGCTACCAAACTTGTGGGAAAGGAAGAGCATGAGTTGGGGGTCCATCTCCCTACCTCCACCAAAGAATCGATGCACCGTGGACGCCGATCCGCGAAGAAAACGCCGTGAAACCCTCGCCATTCCACGAACCCGCGACTGAGCTTCCACGCGCCACCGGCCCTAGATCCTCGACCCGTTCCTCGTTCCTCGCCTCCCGCCATCACCGCCTCGCCCTCCTCTGCCATCCTCGGCCGCCCGGGGAGAGGGGGAGAGAAAGAGATGAGAGAGAGTGAGAAAGAGAGAATGGGGAGAGAGAGAGAGAAAAAGGGGTTAATATATAGAAAATCCAAAAATTGCAGAAATTCAAAAAAATACGAAAAATTACATCTGCGATCCTCGGGAGGAGCACAACGCAGTGGTAACGTCTCGGAGTCTGAGAGCGCCACAGTTCACCCTACACAGAGTTCCAAAGGCACATCAGGAAAAAATACGTGTAAAGTAAAATATACACTTCGAGACCCACGAAAATGATCCGAAAAAATATCCGATAAACCCGGGGCATTACAGCCCTCCCCCATAAAGAAATTTCATCCTCAAAATTCAGGACTAGCACCAAGTCATAGGGGAAGAACACTGAACCAACTGACAACGCCGTCAGAGCCCCAGCACAAAAACCTCGATTCTCACGAAAGCACCGATCTTGCGGAACACAGCCAGACTACAATCACGAATGACACCTCGCTCCACATGCTGCGCACACCGGCCATCAGAGCAGGCACACACCAAAGGACACAGTCCGGCATCACCTCAGTCTCAAGGAAAACCAATTATGGCACCGCTGCCACCATCTCGCCCACCGAGGAGACATAGTCCTCATCACAAGAAATAGCTACCGATCCATCCCATGGTTAACAGACAAATTATACATCAGCTTCACAACCAGCTGACAGGTCGCACAACCTTCTCAAGGGAGCAACCAAAACAGAGCCTCCATCAGCTCACGCACCCATCTCAGCAGACCGCAACCAGATCATCGGCTCAGCTCCAAGAATCATCTCACACCTGGCAAGCCGAAAGCCAACAACAGCATGGGACCAACTCTGTCAGAACTCAAACTTCGACAAAGCCCAGATCCCATCCGAAAAAGCACACCATAGAAACGGCCGCCAACAGCCTCACTGAAACGTAGCTCTCACCAATCTCGATGCGCAACCAACAGCATCTTCTGTCTGTGAAAAGACCATCCACTGGTCGCCAGATACACGTCACCGGGAAACCTCCACTGGCCCAACGGGCATGATCCAGCTCACAATAGGCCATCCGCTGACTCACACACAGACAATTACCACATCACGAGCTGCACTTCTCTTAGACACCGCATCTGATCTCGAGCATCGCGCCAACTCTACCCTTATAGGGGAGCACGATGAAACCAATGACAAGACTCAGGAGTCTTCGGTTATCACATCACTCGACTCAGACTTAAAGGGAAATCCTCCCATGCTGGTCACCAGACCAGGGATAACCACTCCAACACCAATGTCCCACTAAGGACCACCATTCTGACGCCAATCTCACTAAAAGGCCTCCGCCCACAAGCATCACTCTTTTATCTTGTCTCATCAAATCTTTCGTCTCAACCTAATCCAAGTGGACACCTGCCAATCCCGATTCCTGCCCTTATCACAGAGCCACGGGACACCACCGGAACAATTCATGGCACACATCTAGGGGAGGAAAGTGCCACCCAATCTCACAGCAACCTGGTCGCCAACGCCGCGACCAATTGATGGGAATCGACGCCGAGCATGTACTTTTTATTTTGTATTTATGTCCTTTTACTTTGTGTTTATATCCTTGGGAAAGTATGTACGCAAATGTAAGGCTTTATAAGCCAAAGAGTCATTCCCATGGATTGTGTGGGTTTTTGTGCAAATGTGTAGTAGGTCCAGCTAGGGGGCCCCCTCCCCTTCCCCATTGGTCCACCTCATCCATGTGGGGCTGGTCAACCATCCTAGGTGGCCATCTAGAAGGTTTGAATGCTAATTGACCACATGGGAGACAAAGGGGTTAAAATTTCAAAGGTAGGCCACCTACCTTACCTACCTAGTCAAAGGAGTGCCCATTCATATGTAATTTATTTATTTTGAGTTTTGACCACATGGGGGATGAAAATGACATATTTCCCACGAAATTATCAGCTCCCCCACCCCTTGATATTTTATATATAAGCCTATGTATAGTGTCATTAGAGATTAATGAAGAAATGAAGAAAAATTTGTAAAATTGGCTTGAGCCATTGAAGGGTGTGCCCTTGTTCCTCTCTCCCCCTGGTGTTCTTCTCCTCCAACCTCAATTTCTAGAGTGATTCTATCTTCTATCATCTCCTCTCAACCTTCGGTGATCGTTTGTGCCGCCGCCGCCGCCGTTCGTGCCGCCTTCGAGCCGCCACGGGATCGTCTTCGGTTTTCTGTCCTGCTAGACAGAGGTGCAGTTCGTGAATTCCTGAAGCCAACCACAAGCTCATATCGACGTCAAATTTTGAGAGTTGGTTTATTTCTTATAGCCCCTTCTCCACAAAAAATTTCAGGTCCAAATTCCCCCGTTTCATAGTGTTTCCACTTCGTTCATTCCCCAAACTCAGATCAGATCTGTCTCTATCTACAGTGACAGAACCTTTGAGTTCGTCCCCTTCTACCACCCTTTTGAATTTCTTTTGCCCTCCCAATTTAACTGGGGTTTCTGTCCATTTTTCCATACCACCACCATTTTTATTAATTTTTTTGAGTCTTTTACCTATTTTTAAAAATTCATGTTCTACCGGAGCTACAGTACTTCCAGCCAGATCCCAGATCCTACCTTCTTCCAGTAAACAAATCATAGAAATTCATAGACACCTCCAAACGTGTCTAAACCAACTTTGCCATCTTCCCAACTCCAAATCCTACAACTTTCATGAAGAAGTCGAAGTCTGAATCCAAGGTCTTCCTAGCGGTCAACGGCAGTTATCAGAGATCAGCTCTGCAGATCTGAGTGTTCAGATACTGTACAACAGGAGATTGTAAATTCCATAAGTCCAGATCAGCGAAGATTCAGGCCAGATCTCTAAGCCTACATTGAAGTACTTCGAGTCAGCTTTCCAACGGCGCCAGTCTCGTGTCGATCTGACATCGGGGCTGATCGCAGCGCCCATTCTCGCCGGAGCGCGCGCTGCAAAACAGCAGCAACCAGCCCGTGGACAGCAAACCCGACGGGTGCCGATCGGAGCCGCCCGACCTCCGGGCGACGTTCCAGCGTGCCGCCAGCCCAGGGATCGCCTCCACCAGTGTCCCCACCACAGTGGTGACACCGGGTCCCACACGGCCCCTCCGGACAGCATGTGGGCCCCACCGTCACTAGTTCGGGTGCTGCTGAAGCTACGCGGAAAGCCGCCCGTCAACCCGTATTCGGTCCTCCCGGGCCCCGTTGTGTCGCCCTTTACCTCCCTGCGTAGAGTGGGAATATTTCCATTGCTGTACTATTCATGTATTAACCGTCCCGGGAGCACGAGTTCGGCCGGGCCCGTCGTCCCCATGCCGAGTGCGTGGAGGTATCGTCTTCGCTCCTACACTTGGCATTTCACTTATTTCATATATGCTTATTTATGCCACTGCTAGAGAGCATGTTTTAGGACCTAGCTTGCTATAATTTCATATCACCGCTGCTGCGAGAGAGTGAGCGAGACCGTCCCGTGACCCGATCCGGGCACGAAAGTGCGAGCCGACCACCCTAGCTCTTGCCGGTTTCTCAACCGTGCACGTCCGACGCTTCCCTCGTTAAGGGACGATCGCGAGCTTGTCGTGTCCGTGGTCCCGTCCCGCATCAATTTGGTATCAGAGCGAGTTTGAGTCTAGGGTGTCAAAAAAAAAAGAAAAGAGTGTCATTCATTAGTCATTTACGTCTAGTCATTAGTCTGTTTAAGTCGAGTCTAGGATCATCATTGTTTTAAAACAAAAAAAAAAGAAGTGTCTTTTGCATCGCATTTCAATAACCCGGTATATCAAAAGGTGTTGCCCGAACGTTAGGCTACGCCTATCGGGAAGGCCGCACACTTGCGCGAGTGGTCTTCGGATCGGTTATCTCCGCCACGTACCGAGTCTTGGTCGTCATGTTTAGGGTTGTAGTCCATTGTCTAGGTGGTTCATCTACTAGTGTCGATGTGCCCACCCACTAGTCCCTAATCCCCATGGATTCCCAAACACCCGGATGGTGGAGATACTATCTCAAATGGAAGGACCACCCGAACCACCCCACGAGGCCCGAGACCCGAGACTTCTACGGGTCCGATGACCCGAGTGTCTATCTAGAATGGGAAGCCATCATGGATGATTACTTCGAGGTGTACATTATGTACGGGCCCATGCAAGTCGATGTTGCCAAAAGGTGACTTTTTGGTGAAGCCGCCGCAACTTGGAGGAACATCAAATATTGGAGGGAGGATAGGGATCTAAGGCCCATCGAGTCATGGTGGGAAATGAAGAGAGCGCTTAGGAGGGCCTACTTGCCCCGCCCACCTACTTCCAACCACGGAGGTCATACCACTCACCCACCCCACCAACTCACCCACAACCAAGTGGGCCACACCGCTACCCAATCCCACCCCTTCACCGCCGTCCAAGCCCAACAAAGCGACCCCAATCTAGTGGCCAGCCCAAGCACCTCCAACCAACCTCCCCTTGGCACCCCCATCCCAACCCCCTCAAGTACCTCCAACCGAGTGGAAGCCCCACTTATAGCCGAGCCTAGGACCACACCTAGGTCGAGGGACGAGGAGCGAGTCCACCCCAAGGTCCCTACTCCAACCCGCTCCTTTGAGGAATGCAAGAAAATGATTTCGGATTTATTGGAGAGGATAAGTGCTTCTTCACCTCTCGTAGGTGCTCCATCACCACCCGCTCCTTCCGAGCTCTATTCGGAACCTTCTTCTTTGGAGCTACCAAAGCCCGAGCCACCCGTGTTTCTTACGGGAACACTTTACATAGCCGAGCCACTTCTTAGTTGGCTCAAGGATGGCTTGGTCCCACATCCCTTTCCATCCATGGACCCCATCCTACCTATAGTGCCGGTCAACTCATTCCATACCACATTTCGATCCCGTCACCATGTTGATACGTTGGATGATCTTGTAATGGGATTAGATTTACAATGGGAGTTGACGCATCTTTTGGCCCGAGGCTTTGACCAACCCGCTTGTCTTAGCTTCACCCATCCGGCCTTCGGGTCCATTACCTCCGAGTGCACCGTGGGTTGTGTCACCACGGAGGTTCTTCTACTTCTCCCGCTACCGGACGAGCCCGAATTCATACCCTTTTGTCCGAGGGAGGAATCATACTTCTTGCCTATGATCCCCGTCCCACCCGTCACAATTCAAGAAGGTGACTATCCGCACCTTCAAAACTTCTACACGTGGGACCGTGACTTGTGGGAACCCACCATAAGGGGTCATACCTTCTTTGATCCCTTTGACCCACTCCCTAGTGGATCCTTAGACCCTCCACATTCACTTCACTTCTTCGAGGGAGTCCGCTACCACACCCCTTCCCCACGGGCCGGGTCGTCTATGCCCACCAAGCCCGTACCCATACAAGATACACCATCATCTAGGGGAGATACTCTTGGCCCTCCCACATCCACATCCCATATGCATGCATGGCCCACCTTAGGAGGTCTAGGATTTTCGTATGATGTCAACCACCGGTTATGTCAGATGCATGCATGGCACACATTCGGGTGTCCTGGTCCGCTGTCACCCATGTACGGGTCGGACTAACATTAGGTGTGTCTAGGGTCATATATGAGTCGGTGTGTTTTCCTTGTGTGGTTTGTTTTGTGTGGTTTGTTTGCATGGTTTGTGTGTATTGTATGGTGAGTCTGCATGTGTCTTGTGCAAGCTTGTTGTCGTTCTCTTATGAGTAAGAGGCGAGTGGACTCACTTGATGAGTATGGGATCGGTTCCACATCTATACCCGGATCAGTCACTTATAGGGACTCAGCGGTGATTCCTAGTGAGTCTTCGAGCTGTTTTCTTCCCTTTTGAGAGTGCCCCTTCGGAGTGACCACCTTTAGCCCATAGCAGTTCGCATATCGAGTATATATGGAATGAGCAGGTGACGATCGCTTGGAGTGGAGCGTATCCGCGTTACTTGGCACGGTGACGGATCCGCCGGAGTATTCGAGCATCCTTACCCCTACTCGACGGGGTCGAGTTCCTCCCACCGGGGGAGAGTTGATGGGAATCAACGCCGAGCATGTACTTTTTATTTTGTATTTATGTCCTTTTAGTTTGTGTTTATATCCTTGGGAAAGTATGTACGCAAATGTAAGGCTTTATAAGCCAAAGAGTCATTCCCATGGATTGTGTGGGTTTTTGTGCAAATGTGTAGTAGGTCCAGCTAGGGGGCCCCCTCCCCTTCCCCATTGGTCCACCTCATCCATGTGGGGCTGGTCAACCATCCTAGGTGGCCATCTAGAAGGTTTGAATGCTAATTGACCACATGGGAGACAAAGGGGTTAAAATTTCAAAGGTAGGCCACCTACCTTACCTACCTAGTCAAAGGAGTGCCCATTCATATGTAATTTATTTATTTTGAGTTTTGACCACATGGGGGATGAAAATGACATATTTCCCACGAAATTATCAGCTCCCCCACCCCTTGATATTTTCTATATAAGCCTATGTATAGTGTCATTAGAGATTAATGAAGAAATGAAGAAAAATTTGTAAAATTGGCTTGAGCCATTGAAGGGTGTGCCCTTGTTCCTCTCTCCCCCTGGTGTTCTTCTCCTCCAACCTCAATTTCTAGAGTGATTCTATCTTCTATCATCTCCTCTCAACCTTCGGTGATCATTTGTGCCGCCGCCGCCGCCGTTCGTGCCGCCTTCGAGCCGCCACGGGATCGTCTTCGGTTTTCTGTCCTGCTAGATAGAGGTGCAGTTCGTGAATTCCTGAAGCCAGCCACAAGCTCATATCGACGTCAAATTTTGAGAGTTGGTTTATTTCTTATAGACCCTTCTCCACAAAAAATTTCAGGTCCAAATTCCCCCGTTTCATAGTGTTTCCACTTCGTTCATTCCCCAAACTCAGATCAGATCTGTCTCTGTCTACAGTGACAGAACCTTTGAGTTCGTCCCCTTCTACCACCCTTTTGAATTTCTTTTGCCCTCCCAATTTAACTGGGGTTTCTGCCCATTTTTCCCTACCACCACCATTTTTATTAATTTTTTTTGAGTCTTTTACCTATTTTTCAAAATTCATGTTCTACCGGAGCTACAGTACTTCCAGCCAGATCCCAGATCCGACCTTCTTCCAGTACACAAATCATAGAAATTCATAGACACCTCCAAACGTGTCCAAACCAACTTTGCCATCTTCCCAACTCCAAATCCTACAACTTTCATGAAGAAGTCGAAGTCTGAATCCAAGGTCTTCCTAGCGGTCAACGGCAGTTATCAGAGATCAGCTCTGCAGATCTGAGTGTTCAGATACTGTACAACAGGAGATTGTAAACTCCATAAGTCCAAATCAGCGAAGATTCAGGCCAGATCTCTAAGCCTACATTGAAGTACTTCGAGTCAGCTTTCCAACGGCGCCAGTCTCGTGTCGATCTGACATCGGGGCTGATCGCAGCGCCCATTCTTGCCGGAGCGCGCGCTGCAAAACAGCAGCAACCAGCCCGTGGACAGCAAACCCGACGGGTGCCGATCGGAGCCGCCCGACCTCCGGGCGACGTTCCAGCGTGCCGCCAGCCCAGGGATCGACTCCACCAGTGTCCCCACCACAGTGGTGACACCGGGTCCCACACGGCCCCTCCGGACAGCACGTGGGCCCCACCGTCACTAGTTCGGGTGCTGCCGAAGCTACGCGGAAAGCCGCCCGTCAACCCGTATTCGGTCCTCCCGGGCCCCGTTGTGTCGCCCTTTACCTCCCTGCGTGGAGTGGGAATATTTCCATTGCTGTACTATTCATGTATTAACCGTCCCGGGAGCACGAGTTCGGCCGGGCCCGTCGTCCCCACGCCGAGTGCGTGGAGGTATCGTCTTCGCTCCTACACTTGGCATTTCACTTATTTCATATATGCTTGTTTATGCCACTGCTAGAGAGCATGTTTTAGGACCTAGCTTGCTATAATTTCATATCACCACTGCTGCGAGAGAGTGAGCTAGACCGTCCCGTGACCCGATCCGGGCACGAAAGTGCGAGCCGACCACCCTAGCTCTTGCCGGTTTCTCAACCGTGCACGTCCGACGCTTCCCTCGTTAAGGGACGATCGCGAGCTTGTCGTGTCCGTGGTCCCGTCCCGCATCACCAATGCACACGGGTCCCCAACAATACACACCTTATCATGTTCGACTACGAGACTAGCCTTACCAGTCACTCGCAGCTACCAACCGAAACCTAAAATCTCTCAGAGATCACTTCCTCTAGAACATGATCTCATCCGAGGATACAACCTCCAATACAAGTCGGGCACCAAGCCACCGACTCTGGCCATCACGTCCTCGACCTCTGTCAGGCGACATCCTCAATAACCCCTTCCGGGTCTAACACCGATGCCTGACACGGCTTCCATCACAAGAACAGGGTACTCATGCGGCACACTTGCCGACATACTTACCCAATGACTCCATCCTTCCAGTGCCATGAACCATAATACCTCGAGCAACGGCATGGCAACAACACGTCTCACACCGAGGAACCAATCCTCCGATGCTCAACGCAACCTCAGGAAATCCGCCCTTAGCACCCAACGCTACGATCCTGAACCTGTGGGTTATGCGCCCACCAGGCTTCTGCTGCGCACTCTGATCCACACGCACAGCCAACATGGCAACTCAGGACTTGCCATCCCGACAATCCACAACTCGGCTGGCCAACCTCAGAAAATAGGGTGAGGAAAGCTCCATTACCTCGAACCCAAAGCACATATTCACTCCCAAATCTGGCAATCTTCCGCAACACTGCAGGCTCCGAACCACCACGCATTGGAAAGTTCCAGCACCAGTCAAGAATGTGAACACCGCCCAACCAGCACTCGTCCTTCCGGGATAGCGCCAGCACCTCACACACCATGGGAAATGGGCACAACTCAGGCAACCACCTTGCCAAAATAGGGAACACGTCTCGCACGGACTCCATGGCACAAAGAGGGCAACTAATTCGAACATGCAATGCAAGATGATGAACCATAGCCAAACACAATCTCTTCAACCAAAGGAGAAACCGACATACCTCTGACCAATCGGAGAAACTCCACGCTCGACCTGAGGTTAAACCTCGCACACACTGGGAACAACACCATCCAGCACCAAGAAAACCATCGCTTCCATCTGGTCAGTGCCTCCGACACACTCAACAAGTGTCACACCGGACCACGATCACAGCATCTCTCGATGCACCACCACTGCAATTCCTCGAACTGCAACACACCATGCCAAGAGCCGCACACGAGCCATAATCGACAACCGTCAATGCTCATCCTCGAGTCCCGAACTCGCCGCGGAAGCTTCATATCTCGAACCAAATCCAGAGCGAACACAACCCATTCGCACACAAGAGCATAGGAGCAAGTCTTACTGGGACACCACAGCCCAATCTTGCCTCGAAATCTGCAAAATAATCAGGATCGACACGTCATTTCTGACGCCACAGAGCTCAACGAACCAACAGCTCACCGAGAAGATCCTCCGCTCACCCGAGCGCACCTCTCGACCAGAGCACCCACTCTGCCACCTTAAAACACAACCTTAACACCTCAGGGGCAGGATAAAGCTCAAGCTGGAGTGGCCAGACTCAACAACAGCTCCCTCAGAGCACGCTCACGGCCACTTCATGATGAACAGCCCTCGCCAGCCACCAGACCTCGCTACAGAAACCTCGAACGCAGCACCGTAGCAATGCACCTACCGGCAACCTCTGCTCAACGTATCACAACCGGGGCCACCACCGATGAGAGGGAAAGATCTCGACCTCGATCCTTAGACCCCACGCCGGCACGAAAGTTGAGAACAGAAACCACCTTAACAGTACCACGAGGCGCACTCAAGCTCTCAAGCGAGAAACCAAGCAGGAAAACATGCACGAAACCCTAAGCTAGCTGCCGACTGTACTGGACTTTATGGACTCTGATCACTGTAATATCCCAAATTCCTATGTACGTCCATAACCACTGCTCTGATACCATTTGTGACGACCCAAGATCCAGATACCAGGAAGAACCCGATACCATTCGAATCCCGGCCCGCCGCCCACGAACCGGGAGGGCTCGGAAGGGCTAAAAGGAGTGTGGAGGTACAAAGAAATAGGAAATAATGCAAGACAATTCAATAATTAATAGAAATAAATAAATAACTACAACAACAGAGTCCAGTCCAACAGAAAGTACAGTCTAAAGTAGTAAAATGTACCACATGCCAAGTGAACACTCGGCCCGGCGAGATGACAACTAAGAACCTCTGAACAACATCCTCGAACCTCGAGGAAGAACCGCCGCACCTGAAACGCAGGGTGAGCCTCCTGTCACTGGCTCAGTAGGGATCCTATGGAACCCCACCTGAGAACAACGGTGGCACGGAAAGCAGTAACTACAAGAACAACAGTAGCAACAGGAATAGTAACTCGGTGGCCGGTCAAAACTCGACACTACAACTGCTCCTACTATACCGATCAAGTAGAAAGAGGAATCCCGATCTCACCATCGGGAACCGGACCACACTAACACCACTCAATGAGGTACAACCCATGGCAACTCTGTCGTAGAGGCTTGTCTCCCAGGATAAGGCCAACCTGGGCACGTTGCCCAAGGTGCAACCCCTGCCACCTGGTCGCGGGCACCGCACAAACAATACGCAACCTCGGTGAAGCCACTGGCACCCTGGCCCCTACCGCGGAAACACCGGACGGTCCAGAAAACCATGTCTCGCAGATGGGAAACGGAACCCAAACATAGGAGAGTCACGTCTCACTTGACAGGAGTACCTGCCCACCAGAAGCAAGGCCGAATGCGTTCACTGATGTCTTAGATCGCGCCTCAGGTGTCTCCCTCCGGCCCAGCGAGAACTGAGACACCGTACAAGTAACCACAGAACAAGCGACTAGCTGGGGTCGCGCTGGCCGGCGCTGGTCCACTGCCCCCAACCACGTGTGCACACACAGACCACATGTCCTAGGTCTGGCCCTCTGACTGGTTTTCCCCTCAGCCGGAGTCTGGCGTCAAACGTTAGGCCCGACGGTAACCAGCCTAAAAATCATCTCTCGGGATAGCCTCATCACCACTCCCTGGTGGGACCACTCGCATGTCGAAAGGTTACGACTAGTGGGGAGTCACTGATGTGACCACTCTCCGAAGAGAAGCTCCGAGAACCACACATGCACCCTGCACGAAAGTCACGAGGAATCAAGTGGCGCCGAGCCACTGGACTCTGGACAGTCCTCTAGACTCACTAAATCCAACGGTCCTTGAGTCACGAGACTCGAGGTCAAGACCGTCATACGCAACGGCACAATGTCGTTAATCTAGCCTAATCCCTTAGTCTAAATCTACGGTAGCACAAATACCGAGGTAGCTCACGAGCCGCCGAGACCATTCCCACAAAAAGGGTACTAAGAAACCTCCAGCCCCAGGCTGGGAGACTGGGCTCACAGTCCGAGGCCACACACATGGCCCACGCGGAAAGCACAGAAGCATGATTCCCGAGGTAGCTCATAAGTCGCCACGCTGATTCCTCATCCCAGATAAAAGCAAGAAACCTCCATCTCCAGGCTGGATGACTGGACTCGCTGTCCAAGGCCAAACACTTGGCCCAATCGAGAACCATCTTCTGTGGAAGCCCACGACATGCGGGGAAACCCCATCGCACTCACACCGATATTCGGTGACTCGATCGAGCGTAACATGAAAGCCCGTAACACTCGCAGGGTCACCGGACCCTTGAACACACAGGCACGCTAATCGAGGTAACACGGCACCTCCCGACACCCCAGAAACACGGAACCCACGGGGTGTCCGGGACACTCACGAGGCCAAAGGTCAACCATGGGGTCACAACCGGGTCGATCGGAGACCAACACAATGCGAACCCGACGTCGCAAGCACGGAAATCGCCTAGCGGTCTAACCATAAACCGCCACAAGGCCTAGCGGTTTAACCTTGGACAGCCAAGGATAGTCTAGCGGTTTAACATTGGACCGCTACACAAAGAAACCATGGAACCATAGCGGTCTACACTTGGACCGCGAAGCAGAGCCTAGCGGCCTATTACAGCACTGCCAACGGCGCTGGCGGTCCACCTCTGGGCCGCCAAACCCTCGGAACACACAAAGCTCAAGCGGTCTTAGCGATCAAACCCTGGACCGCCAAGGACCCTAGCGGTCTATCGCGTGGCCGCCAGCCTTGAACCGACACAGGGAGACCCCTAGCGGTCTACCCTTGGTCCGCTAGGAGCCCTTAGCGGTCTCTGGAACGACAGCTAAGGCGTCCCGAACCCGAAACGGCTGGAAAATAGAGGGAAACTAATTCCATGCCCCAATCACCCCCGGGTGATGGGGAAACAAAGGGGAAACCCTTCCCCAAGCCCCTAGGCATTCAATGATGCCCTCAAATCATCGATTAACACATTAAAACGCTAGATCGGGCTCAAACCCCAAAATTATGGTTTTTCCCCAAAATGGTAATAAACCCATGCTCGACTCACCACGGGCTACCAAACTCGCATGAAAGGAAGAGCACGAGTTGGGGGTCCATCTCCCTACCTCCACTGAAGATTCGACGCGCCGTGGACGCCGATCCGCGAAGAAAACGGCGTGAAACCCTTGCCATTCCACGAACCCGCGGTCGAGCTTCCACGCACCACTGGACCTCGATCCTCGACCCGTTCCTCGTTCCTCACCTCCCGCCATCGCCGCCTCACCCTCCTCCACCATCGTCGGCCGCCCGGGGAGAGGGGGAGAGAAAGAGATGAGAGAGAGTGAGAAAGAGAGAATGGGGAGAGAGAGAGAGAGAAAAAAATGGGTTAATATATAGAAAATTCAAAAATTGTAGAAATTCAGAAAAATAAGAAAAATTACTTCCGCGATCCTCGGGAGGAGCACAACGTAGTGGTAACGTCCCGGAGTCGGAGAACGCCACAGTTCGCCCTGCATAGAGTTCCAAAGGCACATCAGGGAAAAACACGTGTAAAGTACAAAATACACTTCGAGACCCACGAAAATGATCCGAAAAAATATCCAAAAAACCCGGGACATTACATCCCTCCCCGCTTAAAGAAATTTCATCCTCGAAATTCAGGACTAGCACCAAGTCATAGGGGAAGAGCACTGAACCAACAACACCGTCAGAGCCCCAGCACAAAAACCTCGATTCTCACGAAAGCACCAATCTTGAGGAACACAGCCATACTACAATCATGAACGACACCTCGCTCTGCATGCCGCGCACACCGACCATCAGAGCAATCACACACCAAAGGACACAGTCCGGCATCACCTCAGTCTCAAGGAAAACCTATTATGGCACCGCTGCCACCATCTCACCCACCGAGGAGACACAGTGCTCGACACGAGAAATAGCTACCAATCCATCCCATGGTTGGCGGACAAATTATACATCAGCTTCACAACCAGCTGACAGGTCGCACAACCTTCTCAAGGGAGCAACCAAAACAGAGCCTCCATCAGCTCACGCAGCCATCTCAGTAGACCACAACCAGATCATCGGCTCAACTCCAAGAATCATCTCACACTTGTCAAGCCGAAAGCCAACAACAGCATGCGGCCAACTCTGTCAGAACTCAAACTTCGACAAAGCCCAGATCCCATCCGGAAAAGCACACCATAGAAACGGCCGCAAATGCCCTCACTGAAACGCAGCTCTCACCAATCTCGATGCGCAACCAACAGCATCTTCTGTCTGTGAAAAGACCATCCACTGGTCGCCAGATACACGTCAACGGGAAACCTCCACTGGCCCAACAAGCATGATCTAACTCACAATAGGCCATCCACTGACTCACACATAGACAATTACCACATCACGAGCTATACTTCTCTCGGACACCACATCTAATCTCAAGCATCACGCCAACTCTACCCTTGCAGGGGAGCACGATGAAACCAACGACAAGACTCAGGAGTCTTCGGTTATCACCTCACTCGACTCAGACTTACAGGGAAATCCTCCCATGCTGGTCACCAGACCAGGGATAACCACTCCAACACCAATGTCCCATCAAGGACCACCATTCCCACGCCAATCTCACTAAAAGGCCTCCGCCCACAGGCGTCACTCTTCCATCTTGTCTCATCAAATCCTTCGTCTCAACCTAATCCATGTACACCTGCCAATCTCGATTCCTGCCATTATCACAGAGCCACGGGACACCACCGGAACAATTCATGGCACACGTCTAGGGGAGGAAAGTGTCACCCAATCTCATAGCAACCTGGTCGCCAACGCCGCGACCAATGCACACGGGTCCCCAACAATACACACCTTATCATGGTCGACTACGAGACTTGCCTTACCAGTCACTCGCAGCTAACAACCGGAACCCAAAATCTCTCAGAGATCACTTCTTCTAGAACATGATCTCATCCGAGGATACAACCTCCAATACAAGTCGGGCACCAAGCCATCGACTCTGGCCATCACGTCCTCGACCTCCGTCAGGCGACATCCTCAATAACCCCTTCCGGGTCTAACACCGATGCCTGACACGGCATCCATCACAGGAACAGGGTACTCATGCGGCACACTTGCCGACATACTTCTCCAATCACTCCATCCTGCCAGTGCCAAGAACCATAATACCTTGAGCAACGGCACGGCAACAACATGTCTCACACCGAGGAACCAATCCTCTGATGCTCAACGCAACCTCATGAAATTCGCCCCTAGCACCAAACGCTACGATCCTGAACCTGTGGGTTATGGGCCCACCAGGCTTCCGCTGCGCACTCTGATCCACACGCACAGCCAACACGGCAACTCGGGACTTGCCATCCCGAAAATCCGCAACTCGGCTGGCCAACCTCAGAAAATAGGGTGAGGAAAGCTCCATTACCTCGAACCCAAAGCACAGATTCACTCCCAAATCTGGCAATCTTCCGCAACACTGCAGGCTCCGAACCACCACGCATCGGAAAGTTCTAGCACCAGTCAAGAATGTGAACACCGCCCAACCAGCACTCGTCCTTCCGGGACAGCGCCAGCACCTCACACACCATGGGAAATGGGCACAACTCTCACAGGCAACTGTTGGTTTTAATGTGTCCCTTCTTTTGCAAGATGGGCTATGATGCCAACTATGATGAAAGTATGAGCAAATAATGAAGTCAATCAACCTATGGACATTTGAATCATGAACCTAGGCAACCAGTACAAGCTCTAGTATGGGCATGCTAACTCAATCAAAACTAAACTAAGTGAATAAAGAAAAAAACACGCCAGGGCGTGGAATACGAATAAAGAAAAACACACCGTATAGGTGGAACAAGCGAAGTAAAGAAGAGATATGACGAAAGAGAAAGCTAATGCCCAAACTAAGGAAAGATGTGATCGCCACTAAGGTAAAAACATGCCAAAGACTTGATAAATACCTTAGAATAGGAGGATGATGCACCCGCCCACGGGAGAGAGAAAGCAACCAAGAAACTGCAGCTCCGCCAGATGTAACGGTCGAAGACTGATGCGCCACAGCCAGTGTGACGGTCTCACGATAGACCGCTACAAGACTCTAACGCGCCTGTGACAGACCGTCAGAGCTTCTACAGAATAGAAGTTGGAAATATTTTTATCTCCAAGCTTTCCAGCCGGCCAGAGAGCTTGGGCCTCGTGCTATGGACTCTGTAAACCTGCAAAAGAGTGTAGAACACAAGAAAAATAACCCAGATTAGCCCTTAGACAAAGTAGTATCAATAAATCCAAAAAACATAAAAACATGCAAAAGGAAAGGGAAATACTGGGGAGGTTGGTTTTTTAACCCCTCTGGGGCGTTTTAAAAGATGGGAGGATGTTTTAAATGGATGCAGCAAGTGCAAGAACGTGGAAGATGCAGAGGGACAATGCTATGAATGCTTGGAAGAGGGAAAAGACACTAAGATGACAACTTGACTGAACTAAACCCTTGGAATCAATACTCCTTGGACTATGGAAGCAGATGGACATGGGAAGCAGTTCTCCTTGGTTGGTTCTAACTCCAGGATGCGGTAACACTTCGACGCGAACTCCAGATGTCTCCTCTTCAAGCTATAAAGTCAAGGGTTCTATTTATAGACCCTCAAAATCTAGGTTCGAGTTGAGGATAATCCAGCTAGAAAGTAGGACATTTCTTTACAAACTCTTGAAGATAATACTCCCAAGAGTCCATAGAAACAAACAGAAGGTTCTGAGGATCAGATTTGGAAGAGAAATTAAAGAATCAAAATCTTAAGTCGGCCACGGAGTAGCAGAGAAAGAGCAGTTCTGCTAGAACTCTCTGTTGGATGTAACAGCTGCACGATAGACCGCCACAAGGATGTAACGCTCCGAGAAGGGATCATCACACAACCCTATCCATTAAAAATAAGATCAACGGAAGAAGCTTACGAACATAGGACTCTAGATGAATGTAACGGTCAAGGGTAGACGTGTTACAATGTATGTAACGGCCGCACGATAAACCGTCACACTCAACGGATAGGCTAAAAGATAAGCTTGAAAGAAGCCATAAGCTTAAGGACTCTGTAAGGATGTAACGGACCAAGGAAGATGCGTTACATGTCTGTAACGCGCCCTTGAAGGAACGTTAGAGACAATGGTGTGCAAATGAAATGAGAGCTTGCTAAGCTTCGTCCAGCGGAAAGGGATAAGGAACCAGACCCAACCAAGGAGATATGACCAATGAAATAAACCTCAAATTTGACCAAGAAGGCTCATCAAAGGTGAACAACTCAGAGCATCATATGGAATAAACAAGGAGATGACCCAACTTATTGGTCATAAAACGGGTGTCAACAGATGCCCCTCCTTAACGTCCTATTTGCAGGGGAGCGAGTGGAGGTGAAGCGAAAGCGAAATGGAACATGGAGATGAAGCGAAGCGGACTGAAAAGTGGGCGTTAAGGCTAACAACACCCGTTCTCAACCAATGAGCGATAGGACTTTTTTGGAAAACTTCGAACCAATCACAATGAAATAGCCAACCGAAGGACACACGTCTGGAGGAACTAACAACTAAAGAAAAAGGAAAACACGGCCAATGGCCGGAGCAACGGAAAAGAAAGAGATGATTAACTAAACTCCAGACAGGAATCGATAGCTAACTAGATCTAGCGAGTAGACAGAAGGAAACCTTCCAATTCAGAGTGGAATGACTCTCCTTATTCGAGATCATTGAACACAGTTATTCACCATTATTGAAACACCTAGACAAATGCTTATGAATGCTCAAAAGATGCGCATGATCCATGCTGGTCTAAAGGAAAAAGAAATTATTTAAAACGAATGCAAAGAAAGATAAAATAGCAAGATACTCGAGAATAATATTACTAGACCGGAGAAACAAGGGTCAGAACACCATCTGCAACCACGGCGTGCAAGACAGAACCATCGTCCCCAAGCTTTTCCAACCTAACGGCCTATCCAACGATTAACCATGTGCACCTAGATCATCATCATTTTTGTTTAAGGGGAACATCAGATCCCAGAACACATGAATGACCAGCCGGTTCTCGAGATAATATATCATATATAACATATAGTAACGCATTAAGGGATAAGGAATCGAGATACAATACCTGACTTACCTTCCTGGCGAGCGAATGCATGATGGCTTAAATTTTGCAACAAAAAGGTTAACCAACAATAATATAAACAAAGCATAGAATCAGGCATACCCATTCAAATTGCTTTAACAAGATAATCATTAAGCATGATATTTCTGATAAATAAAGCATCATCATCAAACACTCTGAAGCATGTAATGGTCTAGTAAGGGTGCGTTAGACGTCCCTAACGGATCCACCTCGAGCCGTCAGAGTCTGGCGGTTCACATCGTTCAAGACATCATTTCAAATGACCTAACGGTCCATAGAGGACGCGTTAGTGTGACGGTCTCACGATAGACCGTCACATTTCCTGAGCGTTCAAAAAACAAACCGAACGGTCACCCCCTCCCCATTCGCTCATAAACGCCCAAAACACAAAACCACACCAAAACCCCAATTCCCACTGGCGACCCTTCCGTCCGATGAACGATGGCTGGCAACAAGCCTTCCCAGCCATCGAAAGCGATGGAGAAGAAGATGGCAATTAAGCGATTCAAGGCACAGCTGGATCGAGAGGAAGTCCCCTCGGCGGCGACCGAGCAACCGGAGGCGGCGGCGGAGGAAATGACGGAGGAAGCTTCTCCCATGCCCGTGGAGGAAGCTGAGGAAGACATGGGCGAGGAAGGAGCTACGGCAAGAGAGAAAAAGAAGAAAAGGAGCCAAGACCCCGAGGTAGGCCGTCCACCCCAAAACCTTAATTTTTTAATTTTTTTGTTGCATGCATGTGTAATTAGAGGGTAGAAATGGGTTTGGGGACCCCTTAAGAACAATTTTAGGCCTTCTATGGCCATTTTAGGAGCCAAGGAAAATGAAGGGGATAACGCCCTATTGCAGAGAATGTGACGGTCATTACAACGACCGTCACAGACTTGACGCACCACCCCTGTTGCGTCAGAGAACTGTGACGCATCAACCCAGAGCCGTCAGAGAAACCAGAAGCAGAAGCAATTTCTGGGGTTTTCAATTTTCTAATTTTGTTGTTGTTTTTCATTATATTTATGTAATGCAATGAAATTATGATGTAATGACTGACTTATGCTCTAATTGTGCAGGGGAAAAGACGAACGATGATATCTTGGCTTCAGATCCAGGCAGTATACCAGGCATTGCCTGCGTACCAGCGGGAGAGATTGGTCGGGATGGGATTCACCGAGGTGTTGAGCATGGAGGTGACTAGGATGGATACGCCACTGTTATACGCACTCCACGAGAGGTGGGACCCCGTGAGCCAAGCATTCATCTTCCCATGGGGTCACATGATCCCCACATTGGAAGATATGGCGAGGATCACCGGCTTGCGAGTCCACGGAGCTGCCGTGACCGGGTGGACATATGGAGATTACAGAGTGCTAGCTCAGGAGCTGCTGGGCTTAGACTTGGTCAGGCCGGGGCACACATCATCCCAGCTTTCGAGGTCGAGATTACAGGACAGCTTGGGACTGAAAGGAGCAGCTATAGCGATCGGCGAACTCCCCGAGCAGCACATAGACCGGGTGATAGAGCAGGTACGCCCGCGAGTGGCGGCAGAGGTAGGATAGGAGGGAGACCGGGTCCTAAGACGATTTCTGATGCTGTTGTTCGGAAAACTACTTTTTCCTACCCGAGCAGATGTGATCAGCTGCAGGCTGCTGCCACTGCTAGAGGATTTGGGTAGAGTGGGGAAATATGCATGGGGAGCAGCAGCGCTTGCCTTCCTCTTCGAGTCACTCAGCACCACAGACCGACGGATGATGCTAGGCGGCTTCTCACCTTTCCTTCAGGTAAAAACTGGACTCTAAATGCCTTGTATATGATTATGATTATGCAAATTATGCAATTTACTGACACTTGACTCTAAATGCAGATCTGGAGCTTCGTGTACCTCCCTGGGATTGGGCGAGGTACTCAGCTGCATCCCGAGCGGATCCCAATCGCGAGGCGATGGGTGGTAGCAAGGGACACGGGATCGATCAACAGGCTGACCCGGGCCATCCAGATGATCTTGACTCATTCCCACACACATCGGTAAGCTCCAAACTTAAACTTCTCTAAATGCTCTTAACTTTTTCTAAATGCCTTCTAAGTGCTTCTGTATGCTGCTAAAAATGCTGACATGAACTCAATTGCTCTTTCAGGTGCGCTGGACACCATACCGGGATGAGGGCTACAAGGGACAGCCATAGGTCAAGGCATCCCTGGCATACAGCGGGTGAGATGTTTGGCTACATTGCATCAATGTGATCGATCCGCTGCATTACTGCCTGATCTTGAGGACACGGGGACTCCATCAGCCAGAGGTGACGTTCCCCCACAAAGATGACGAATGCCCTGGCAAATCTTCAAAGGGCATTAGTGGAGACATCGACTGGTGCGCCCGGAAGGCCAAATATGTGCATGATTGGAACAAAAGAGGTCGAGCAGTGAAAGACCGAGCGGACAGCGACGAGGCCTACCTCAAGGCTTACTCCCATCGGTACGGCGACCAGGTGTTCAGAGGCACCCGACGGCCGGTATGAACTTCTAAACTCAAAACTCTGTCTATTTTAAATGCTATTCTATATGCACTGACATATACTTTCTAAATGCAGCTAGACCCACAGGGACGCATAGCCGAGCTGGAGGGACTCCTCCATGCCACCATCCAGCAGCGGGATGAGTACCGGGCTGCCTTGGAGCTTTTGGTGAGCTTCTTAAACTTAAGACTTAAATGCTCATGATGCAAATGATTAACCTTGACTTCTAAATGCAGCGGGCCGAGGGAGCCCAGAGGACCGGACCAGATGCACCAACCTCCTCTTCACAGCCTGCCGGGGGACGGACTGAGCGAGATGCGGATTTTACCCGAGCCGTAGCTCGAGCCGAGGAGGCCGAGGCTACCCTCGCAGAGCGGGTAAGAATCTAAACCTTTAGACTTAAATGCTTATGAGTTATGCAAATGCTGACCATGATAAAAAAAAACATGCTAATGCAGGTGAGAGAGCTGATTGCGGCATTGGCCGAGACAGAGCGAGCTCGAGCAGAGATTGAGCGGACCCGCGCGGAGGCGGAGCGCCTTCAGGCGGAGGTAGCCCGGCTGAGGGGAGAATTGGAGCGAGCATCTACCTAGACAGCAGACCACGAGAGATGTCGGACCAAGGTTCGGGCGGCCGACTCCAGGTTCATGATTTAAAGATCGAGCTCCGGGCCGTGGAGCGGACAGTTCGGACGATCAGCCGTGGGCCTGTTCTGAGTGCATCCCGGAGTGCTGCAGCGGGAGGCACACGGAGTGGAGTACCGAGCGGATCGGTAGGAAACTACCTGGCTAGTTCTTCCGATCGACGGAGGAACGAGGAGGCGGATCGGAGATGATTACGAGAGGAGGAGCACAGTGCCATGGAGCCTTCGGCCAAGCGGCAAGAGGGTGCTGGTGATAGTGAGGGCCTGGGAGATAGAGCGGCCGAGTGATGTATTTTCTTTCTTCTTTTGACACCCACACTTATACATGACTTATGTGAATGAAACGAAATGAATGAAAATTCTTTTTATGTTTTTTTATGTGGATGAATGAATGGATGAATGTGAGTATGAATGTGAAAACACATGTGTGGATGGAAGTGTGAATGAAAGTGTGAATGGATGAAAATAAATGTATGGAGGGGAGTGCAAATGAATGGATATGAACAAGGGATAAAGTGTAAGACCGGCAGGTCAGACCAAATTAAGGAGAAGGGAAAGATTAGAAACCTGCAGCAGAATGTGTGACGGTCTAGTGGAGAAGCGTCAGATTAATGTAAAGCACCAAGGCCAGGCCGTCAGAGACGACAGAGGATGGACTAAAAACTGCGTAGCAGGAAATGTGACGGTCCACTGATGGAGCGTCAGACATCTGTAACGGTCTAATGTTAGACCGTCAGACTTGACAGAGTGAGATTGAGCTAACAACATGTAGCAGGAAATGTGACAGTTCAAATATGGAGCGTCAGAGAGATGTGATGGTCTTACGATAGACCGTCATAGAACAAACTGTACCCCGAGACGGATTCTGCCGTGAGAGCCTAAACTCGAGGCAAGGAGACCTTCATTCCTACTAGAACCCTCCTAGGCTTAGGATAAGGCTTTCTAACCCAAATCTTATCACTCTAGAACCAGAATCAAGCCCTTAAAAGATAGGAACAGGCCCAAAAATTGTATCTTTCATTGATTCTCTGCTACAAGGGTTAAAAACTCCATCAAAGAGCAAGGAACATCATGAAGAGAAGCTTTGGAGAGATGGACATGGAAGAGAGGGTCTACACCGGCCCTAAAGCAGCCAAAAGGGAACGTGGGGAGCTGCAAAGATTGACATCCATCCCCAAGCATCTGAGCTCAAGTGCCCAAAGAGTGGTAAGTTCCAATTGACTTTAAAAGTTCATCAATTTCTGCACTTTCTATGCTTCTTATGATTCTTCTCTTTTTCTTATTCTTCCTCTTCTCTAGCCACTCCCTGGTCCAAGGTCTTACTCCAACTTAAAGTGGGTGGCTCCCATGGTCAAAGAACTCCCATTAGAAGTCTTATCCATCCTTAGGGCATGGCACCTCCAACCTTTGCTAGTTTTGGCCAAGAATTTCTAGAAATTGTCCTTAGATTGGGCAAGCATTTCAGCCCTTATAGAGTTATGGCATCCACAAACACACACCTTCCTCTTCTCTTCCTTCGAAGCTACAATCTTATTGGAGGAGGTAGAGACCTACCTAGCCCTTGCTAAGACTAAGGTGGGGGATGAAGATCTAGTGTGCCATACGGTTGAACCTATTGACCCCTCCTTGATCCTAAGCGACTTCATACATAACCCAAAGGATGTAAGGACCATGATAAGCCCACACCATATTCACTTGATACCCATGGCTCAATGGATAGTCTCTCATTGTAAAAATAAGTGGGAGAGATATGAAGCCATTGCCAAAGCCGTGTCGGTTTGCTTATGCGGAGTCTTCCTTTTTACTACCACCGACCACCTCCTAGATATCCAAAACCTTAGCATCATCAGCTGGTTGTGGCGGGGTTTGTCTATTTCTCAAACAGTCCTTTCATACCTTTATGAAGGACTTAGTTCAGCTTGCTTAGGAGGACCTCTTTTCGGCTCAATGATACTCCTTGAGTGTTGGATGGGAGTGAGAATCAAGTTCCAACCCAAGGAAGACATACCTTCAGCTAGTCGGATCTTCAGGAGCCACCCCTTGTTCTTTATTGGAGGTGCCTTTGGATTCTCTTCACAGGTTGAATGCCGGATGGCGAACAAAAAAATGCGGGACGATTGGCGCCTCTTCCTCAACACCTTGCCAATAGAGAAGTTCATGATGCGTCTAAGAGTTTTACGGAGCACCTTGCTTAAAGTACCCCGGCGACCAGGCCTTGATCTACAGCTAGTGAGGAACACTACCGTGGTGATCTACAACCCGCACCGGTGCTACCTTCAAATTGGGCTACCCCGTACCGACGTTCCTGCACTATCACACTACCCTCCCCTTCTGGCTAGGAAGATGGGGATCGAGGAGGATGAGAGAGCGATCCAGAACGCACTGACCATGTGGGAGATCAGCAAAGTGCGCCCGTGGCAAGAAGAAGTGGAAGAAGACGACGAGGGACGCCATGACTATGTGAAGGAATTACGTAAGATCCGCCCTTTTGCGGATAGAAAATTGAATGTAGCTTGAGATTTTTCTTTATGATATTTTTGAACTTGAAGTTTATCAATCAATTTTATGTATAATTAAATTCAATGGAATGATATAGAAGTGCCTTGAGTTGAATGGAATCATGAGTTTATTGCTTGATCGAGCATGGATGTTTTGGAAAACAGAGCTCTGGAACCTGTAACGGTCCTACATAGGGCCGCCACAACAGTCTGACGGTCTTACGACGAGCCGTCAGAAGAAGTGAACTCAGAAAGCTGAGTTTCTGTTCTCAGTAGAATGTAACGGTCTAATAGTAGGCCGTTAGAGTGAGGTAACGGTCCATCGCGGATGCGTCAGAGAGGATTTGCTGAGGGCCAATGAGTTTCAACCTTCGGGAGAGGGTGACGGTCAAACGATGACCGTCACAGTTAGGTGACGATCTGCCACTGGTGCGTTACAGGCCTAAACCTGGAAATTTGTGAGTTTTGAGTCTTGGGCTTAAACATGCGTTCTGCACACACTTAGACAAGAAACAAGTTAGATCAGTTCTTAGACTCAACCCCTTGCGTAAAGTAAGTTAGAATTTGACCATTTCTTGATATTTGGTCAAGGGGTGAAGCCTTATTAAATAGGTGAAAAATATAAAATGGAAACAATGCAATGCATGCGATGCATATGATGGTATTTTTTTGGAAATTTTGCAAATATTTAGATTTTTGTGAGATTTTGAAAATATCTGGTGTATTTGGTTTTTTTTGGAATATATGATTTTTTGGATTTTGAAATATATGATTTTTTGGATTTTGAAATATATGATTTTTTTGGATTTTGAAATATATGATTTTTTTTTGGGTTTTGAAATATGATTTTTTTTTTGGTTTTGAAATATATGATTTTTTTTGGTTTTGAAATGTATGATTTTTTTTTTGGCTTTGAAATATATGATTTTTTTTGGGTTTTGAAATATCAGTGCCTCCCTAGGAACGTGGGTCCTCCCAATTCCGTTCAGAGTTTCCGAGGTTGGCATGCAACGGAAGTGACAACCCCTGGCCAGGGCCTAACTCGCATGACAGTGTCTCTACCAAGGCCATACTCAGGATACTTGTCTTAGTCCTGAAAAGGAAAATAGAATGCGGGGGTAAGCTTAGGCCAGATATAGAAGTTTTTAGGGCTTGAGTTCCTCTCCAGACAACCCATTCAGACAGCTGGTCTGTTGTGCCGGGGCTTTGCGTCCGTCATCGAACCCTTGTCCACTCTAGGCACGCATACGACCGGGCTCATACGTCCCGCGGGGAAACTGTACTGCCACTCTTGCCATGCCTAGCTTTTCATTTTTTCTTCTGGAGCTTTGGAATTACTATTGATGGACTTTCAAGATAGACTTTTGCTTTTGTCAAGAAGATTGCTCCTTTTCTTTTTTTTTTTCTCGTGGCATCAGGTCATAACGGACTGCCCCTATTTGAGACTTCCTCTCATCAAGGCGCCTTAGATTGGTCGTCGCCTCCTTATTCACCTCTTGCCCCTAGATTCAGCCGAAGAAAGAAACAGACAGGGACTTTGACTTTCCCCCAAGCATGGCTAAGGAGAAACGGTGTCTACAGAGTGGGAAACCCGACCAGGGACGTCGTGTAGTGTGTGATTTCCGTGCTCAGAGTCCTCTTTCACGATGAAAGGGAAATGACACCTTGCTACCGGGGTGGCACTGGTTTAGACTCTAAGGAAAGAAACACTTAAGATACAACCCATTCTAAGCGTGAGCGAGCTCCTCACCTTCTGCATCCACTAAGCGATAAGCATTCCCTGGATAAGCCTCTTTTACAACGAACGGCCCTTCCCAATTAGGTTGTAATTTAGACTTAGGACCTGTAGACCGTATGAATTTACGTTTCAAAACCATATCACCTTTTTGAAATTTGCGCTCAATTACCTTCTTTTGAAAATAATGCGAAACTCCCTTTTGATAAACGGATACGTGATCGGCCGCATTCATTCTCTTCTCGTCTAAGAGTTCCAGCTGGACGAGCAACGCCTCTCGACGTTCATCGAGATTAAGTTCCTTATCGAGCTGCACCCTTAGGGAAGGGATCAAGATCTCATATGGGAGCACCGCCTCCATCCCGTAAGTGAGAGCATAGGGAGTTTGCCCCGTAGGAGTACGAACGGAGGTGCGGTAAGCTCATAGAGCTTCCATTAATCTTTCTGGCCAATCAGAAAACTTATGAGATTCGCATGTTTTCTTTATGATTTTGAGAAGGGTTTTGTTAGTGGCTTTAGCCTGACCGTTGCCTTGTGGGTAATATGGAGATGAATGATGTAATACAATATTGAACTTCTTACATAGGTCCTTGAGCTCTTGAGAGACGAACTGGGGTCCATTGTCGGTGATGCTGCTGCTTGGCACTCCGAACCGTGAGATAATGTTCTTCATGATGAAGCGGCACACCGTGGTAGCTTTAATTTCCGCATATGCTTTGGCTTCAGCCCACTTGGTGAAGTACTCAGTGATGGTAAGAATGAAGGATTTCTGCTTGATCTGAGAATTGGGATCACCAAGCGGGCCGACAACATCGAAAGCCCACATAGAGAATGGCCAAGGAGCAGAAAGAGAATGAAGAGATGAAGCTAGAGCATGAATTTTATCAGCGTGGAGTTGGCATTTAAGACACCTCCGGACATAGAGAGAGCAATCTTCCTCTAGAGTGGGCCAATAATAGCCCTACCTAAGGATCTTCTTTGCTAGAGCCTGGACATTAACATGACCTCCACACTCACTAGAATGGGCTGCTTCGGCCACCTTCCAAGCTTCATCATCGTCTAAACATCTCATGAGCATCCCATTAGTAGCGCGCCTGTACAGCTCTCCAGCAACGATAGTGTACTTTGAGGCGGCTCTTCTTATTGACTTGCGCTGCTCGACATTTGCCCCTTTCGGGAATGATCCACCTTTGCAAAACATCTCAATTTCATGATACCAGGGCAACTCTTCCTCCTCCAGGATCTCTTCTAACTCCATCAAAGGTACTTCCTTCAACTCTTCCTTCTCAGCCCTCACCTCTACAGTCTTCCTATGGTTAGCATACCAGGGATCCTGAAGAGAGGGTGCGTCCAATCTCTGAACGAGGACAGTCTCAGTACTCCGACTGAGAGGGAAAGATAGAGAAGAAGCGAGGGATGCCAAAGCATCGGCTAGGATGTTCTGAGACCGGGGAGTATGGATGTAGATCAACTTGCGGAATTGCCTAGCAAGGAGCGTGACCAAATCTTGATATGGTTTGAGCTTAGGGTCACAGGTGCGGTAAGTGGACAGAACTTGCCGCAGGACGAGCTGAGAGTCCCCTATGATATTCAAGTAACACGCGCCTAGAAGGTAGTGCTGTGCCCCTGATTTTGATAATGACAACCATGAGATGTGAATGTAGTATTCAACCCAAGATGTTGAATTAATTCTTGATTTAGTAATGATTCCACTTGATTTCATTCTTGTTGCAAGAAAGGAACAGGGTCGACGCTGGGAGCTTAAAGCGTCCACGCATCAGTTGAAGAAGCCTTCACTGATATCTCTCACAACGTTAACTCCACGAAGCAAGCAGCGTCAACTCATCATATTCTGAAGCAGAGACCTTCACAGGTTATTCCACTGCGTCAACGCCATAATAGAGCAGCGTCAACGCAGCAGTTAAAGAGGCAGAGCTAATGGCTTACTGGAATGCCTCAGTGCGTTAACGCTATTGCATGACAGCATCGACGCAGCAAGTCAGAGTGTTGTGATTTCAGCTCAGGGACAGGTAAGTGGGTTGACGTAGCAACCCCATGCGTCAACGCATCCTACTTTACTATCAAGACATATGATAGATCTCAAGGCTGCGTCAACCCTGTGGACTCAATGGGTTGACGCCTACGGGAACTTCCGAGATCAGTTGGGTGGACCCCAGTCACAAGTGACGTCAAAGTCCACATCAGTCCAAAAGTGATTGCGATCTGCTTTTTCCCTCTCGACTCCAGAAGGCTCTACACGGAGCAATCACAGGGCTAACCAGAAAATCTGGTTGGGGCCCACTAGATGTATATATGCATGGATCTGGAAATGAGCGCGGGAATGCTTGCTGAATTGCAGAAGGAGTTGGAGCTTTTCGAAGTGCGCTGAAGACAGGGGCTGAGGAAAAGAACCACGAGAAAAATAGCGAGTTGATCTTCCTCCTGATGTCGATCTGCTGAAGACAGTTGGGAGATCCAGGAGTAGCGTTCCTTGTGAAGCTCGTCTACATTTTAGAAGAAGAAGACCAGACGATCATTGAAGCTTCTTCCTCTAGATTTCTGGATTCAAGGCCGAGCTTAGGCTGCTTCATAGATCTGAGTTTATTCCTTCTTTTACTAAGTGATTTCGTTTTGTTATTTGTCTTTCCATTTTTAACTCTATTATACTGTTTCTCCCTCGTACTGGTTTGAGTAGAGGGAGGGGTTGATCCAGCAGACTATGCTTGGATCAAGGGAAATTGGGCGTGTTGCCTGCAAGCTGTTTGTCAGCGGGTTAGAGAATTTGTTTCTCTGGTTAAGCCAAGCTGTAATGCTCAACGGTGTATGTGAGGAAGGTTTTTCCTCGGTGTAGCTAAGCTGTAAAGCTTAGCAGGGATCCTCACTGGTTAAGTGAGGGGTGGACGTAGGCCTCCACAGGGAGACCGAACCACCATAAATATCTGCGTACACTGTGTGGTTTGATTTCTCTTATTATTCTCCCTTCGTTAGATGTTTGATTAGGCACGATTCTCATTACTGTTTAGTTATTGATCTTATCTCTATCATTCTGCACCATAATTCGTGTGTGATCGTGCATAGAATATTTTAAAGGGTCAACCTATTCACCCCTCCCCTCTAGTTTGACATTCCACCTAATCCAACAGGTAGGCGTGCTTCAATCCAACAGGTAGGCGTGCTTCAATCCAACAGGTAGGCGTGCTTCAATCCAGCTGGTAGCAGGAAATATAAGTTGATAAACAAAAGGAATCGTCACTCCTTCCGGAGTGAGCAGGATAGCCCTTATCCCTCGGGCCTGAGAATTGAGTGCACCGTCGAAGTGCAGAGACTAGAAGGGATGATGAGTAAGGACAGAAAGATGCTCTTCAGGGAACTCATCCTGAATAGAATCCGTGCAGGGAATCGGGAGATGGGCAAGACGCTCATCGATGGCGTATCCTTTGACCACCTTCTGAATGACAAACGTGGTATCGAACTGGGAGAGGAAGCTCTGCCAGCGAGCTAACCTACTAGAAAGGACATGCTTTTCTAAGAGATAGCGAATTGGGTCCATTCTAGAGATCAGCCTAACTGGGTGGGCTAGAAAATAGTGTTTGAGCTTCTGAGCTACCCACACTAAGGCGGCATAAGTCTTCTCCATGGCGGTGTATTTGGCCTCGGCCGGGTTGAACAATTTAGAGGGGTAATAAGCTGCCCGCTCTTTCCCTTCATCGTCTACTTGTGCTAAGACTGCCCCTAGGGAGTCCTCAATGACCGAGATGTATAGGATTAGGGGTTTCCCAGGGACATGATGTTGCAAAACTGGGGGTTTGGATAAATATTCTTTTAGGTCCTCATAGGCCTTTTGATAATCTTGATTCCATTCGAATTTGACCCCCGCCTTTAGCAATTCATAAAACGGGTGGCACCTCTGAGAATGTTGGGATATGAATCTTCTGATGAATTGCAATCTACCAATCAGTCCTCAAAGTTCCGTAATATTCTTTGGCGGAGGCATGTCCATGACGGCCTTTGCTTTATTAGGATCAATCTGGATCCCCCGTTTGCCAACTATAAAGCCTAGCAACTTCCCAGAAGAGACTCCAAAAACACACTTCTTCAAATTCATTTTCAGCTTGTACTCCCTAGCTCTCTACAGCACCTTAGCCAGAATAGAGGGGTGTTCTTCTTTGGTTCTTGACTTCACCAAGATTTCATCCACGTAGACTTCCATGTAGATATGCATCATGTCATGAAAAATGGCCATCATCGCCCTTTGATAAGTGGCACTTGTGTTCTTCAGACCGAACGTCATAACCACATAACAATACGTGCCCCAAGGCGTGGTGAAGGAGGTTTTCTCTTGGTCCTCTGGAGCGAGACGGATTTGGTTGTAGCCTGAGTAACCGTCCATGAATGACAAAGCTTCGTACTCGGCAGTGTTATCGACCAAGACGTCTATGTGAGGCAGCGGGAAATCATCCTTGGGACATACTTTATTAAGATCCCTGAAATCGATGCAAATATGCACTTTTCCATCCTTCTTGATGACAGGAACTATGTTCACCACCCACTGGGGATACAGAACAACTCTAATGAACCTGGACTTGTATAACTTATCAACTTCTTCTTTGATCCTTAAGGCCATGTGGGGGTGAAATCTCCTTGACCTCTGTTTTACGGGTGTTCCTTCTGGTTTAAGTACGAGTCGGTGTTCCACTAAAGAGAGGTCAAGACCCGGCATGTCTTCATAAGACCAGGCAAAAGAATTACTATACTCCCTTAGAACTTTGACTAGATCTTCTTCCACTTACAAAGGGAGATTAGCAGCAATAATAATGGGCCTTGGGTCTTCTTCAGTTCCCAAATTTATTTCCTTTGTAGGTTCATCCACTGTCGACGATGGCTCGTCGAATCTCTTTAATCCTTGCGTATACAAATCGGCAGTGTCATCTACGTTGCTACCCTCATCATCAATCGGGTCTTTCTCATCAAAGACTTCATAAACACCGAGTCCGTCATCCCTCCACACCCCTTCTATTTCCTCTTCATCTTCAATCATGATTGCCATAGCGACAAATTCTAGACACTTCAAAAGAGCATGACATCGTTGAGCCAGATCCTACAAGAACCTATTAGGGATGGATTTGGCATGGCGTGCAAGCGGGCGCGGCTCAAGCTCGGAAGGATTGGATGACCTAGAAGAGGACCCTACTTCTCTAGCTCTAATCAACCCTACTTCCCTAGACTCGACGGACCCTACGCCTAACCTAGGAGAAAGGAAATCTAGTGGAAAGGAAGGAGCAGGGGACTCGTGCCCCTGGGGGAGGATGGAGACAAGATAGCGTAATCTTCCATCGAAATCTCTGTTTCAAATTTGACGTTTTTTTTTGAGATCAATGGAGATCATATAGCAGGATGGAGGAGGAGGAAGTTGCATGGGGAATAGGGAGGGGAAGATGCAATCGAAGAAGGGGTCGAAAGATGAAAACCACATCTCGTGGAGTTGGGCGGTGGGGGAAGGAGGAGTGAATAGAGTTGACAGATCAATGGGTGGGCAGTGCCCACATGCACATGGAATAAACAATATTTCAGGTGATCTTTCCGTAAAATACGGATTGACCATAATCGAGGGTGAACGGGGTATGGATTCCAATTGTTGAAATAGAGATGTGATACGGGAGGGAGACCAAGAAATGATAATGGGGGAGCTCCCCTTATTATGTAGACGGCCAGGTGGCTTCGGCTTCCACTGAACGAGCCGCACCTCCTAATTCTCCTTCCGATCATGACCATCTGGTTTGCTGAACATTCTGGCGAATGACTGACTGAAATCTGGCATATCATCTGTTGGGTTCTGTGCGTCCCCTCGTTGTCTTTGACAATGGTTTTGATGATGACTATATATTGTATGTAAGTATTGTGAAAAATACTCATTGATCACTTTGGAGCTTATGTCGCAATATCTTATTTTGCAGGTTTGGATGCTTGGTGGATAACTTCTTTAGATGGAAAATGTGCTATGTGAAGTCAACCTCACTTTTGATGATTGGTTCAAATTCTTAGACCTTGGGTCATATGCATTGACCTTGGTCTCTTGATGTATTTCATACATGATGTTTTTCATTGGTAAAATGATGACTAGGCCTTCATGCATATTATTGACATGCATTGGATTGCATTGGTTTTTTGTTGCATTGGGCTTTATATTTCAACGTCTGTACATTGGCCTTCATCAGCCAAGTCTGTACATTGGCCTTTATCCTCCAAGTCTACACATTGCCTCTTGGAATCAAAGTATGTACATTGGCCTTTGGCCATCAAGTCTATACATTGGCCCTTGGCCACCAAGTCTATACATTGGCCTTCACACACCAAGTCTATACATTGGCCTTCACACTTCAAGTCTATACATTGGCCTTCTTCAATCCAAGTCTATACATTGGCCTTCACACTTCAAGTCTATACATTGGCCTTCACACTTCAAGTCTATACATTGGCCTTCTTCAATCCAAGTCTATACATTGGCCTTCACACTTCAAGTCTATACATTGGCCTTCATAGTTCAAAGTCTATACATTGGGCTTCTATCTTCCAAGTCTATACGTTGGCCTTCTACCAAGTCTATACATTATCTTGTGCCTTCAAGTTTCCATGTCTATACATTCAGTTTCATGCATATACAATGTGGATCATATTCATAGTGTTTTGATTGGGGTCAAAATCCCTTTTTCATGCACTTGACTTATATTGACTGCATTTCAAGTGGGAAGTTTGCTCTTATTGTGAAAATGATGTGTTTGATGCTAACATCTTGTTTTCAATGCATAGTCATTTGATTTACATGTTGAATGAGGAGGAATGATTTTTGGTTGGACATAAATTGATGCCATTCGGGTTTAGAATGAATTCTCATGCACCATCTTGGCTTTCTAAACAAGTTATGCATCAACTTGCTTTGTCTATGCTAAACAAGTTATGCACTGGACTTTGTTCTTCACGGCACCTACCAAATCTTCTCATATGCATTGACCATGTACTTATAAGCATAGACATGATAAAATGCATTGAGTGATTCTTAGGTGTATTAAAATGATATTGAGGTTCTTAAGCATGCAAGGCTCAAATATGTCGCATTACAATGTGGATGGAATGATTTAGGTTGAAAATGTGTTTCTGAGCTATATTGGATTATCACTCATAAAACTGGGTTACTTGATAGTGCAGGTTTTGATCTGCCCACATATCTTGAAAATCGAGGTAAGAACCCTCTTATGATAGGTTTCCATGTGGGGAGATTAGGCTCACTTCATGCTTCATGGCTTTGGGGTTAATTGGCTTCCAAATTGTCAATTTGATAATTGTAGTTCATATTCCATCATGCTCATGTTGAGTTCTATTCTTTCATGCAATATTTGATTGGATTTGGTGTTACTTTACCAAGTGAATTATGCATGTTCTTGAGGAAGTTCTTGAGTTGAAAGTGTGATCAAATATTTATGTGCCTCATACCAATGCTTTCATAATCATAATTCATATCCTTTGGGTCTTGGACTCAAAACGAGTTCCAAATGTTGATGCATGATCCAAATATTTTTAATTCATGATTGATTACATTGGGTTACATGCTTAGAACATTAGAATTGGTTTAGAAACCTTTTTATCATGTTCCTAGGTCAGTGGGTCGACCCCCCAAGCTCAATGGGTCGTCCCCTGGGCTAAACAGGGTGTTTTCAGCACCCTGTCTGAAAGTGGGTCGACCCCCCTCACAAAGTGGGTCGACCCCCCTGTAAAACATGCTAAAAATTAGCTTCTGGGAGTAGATGGGTCGACCCCCCCTGTTCGCAGCAACGCGCGGCTTTTCCGTAAATTGCCGAAACCCATCCAAATGACCTCCGATTGGGCTGAAATTTTAAACTAAGACCCTTGGGTTATTAATGAACATATTGGGGTGATTTTGCTAGGGTTTTGCATGGGTATTGTGGTCTTTTGCACAACTCATCCCTCTTGTATATATAACATACGAATTTGGGGTTTTAACTATCTCCGTTGGCTAACCTTGTTCTATTTGTTGTAGGAGAGAAAGAAGAGAGCTCAAGGAAGCTTCAACGCTAGATTCGATCTACATCCCTCGACATTTGGAGCTCGTGGAAGAAGAAGAAAAGGAGCGGATCATCAAGGGGATCAAGAGGACACTCTCAACGTCATCATCCGGCTACCCTCCGACCCGTGGCAAAGAGAAGACATTCTATAGCCCTTGTTCTTCGATAGGAATTTCTTTCTACATCCTTTTTGTGCTTAATGGAGTCAATCTCTTTAGGTTTCTAAAGTTATATTGATCATATCCTTCGTTTCTAAACATCATGTCTGTGAGTGTGTGAACCGTCGGTGAACGGTTGTGGAGTTATTGTGCCGCCGGCATTGCGGCTTGTGTGTGTGTGATTGTTGGTCCCTTGTGGATCGTGTACGGAGCTGCGTCTCGGTGTGTGCTTATTGTCCGGGGTGTGTTCCCCATTTTTGTGTGTGGGTGTGTGTGCTGCAGTTGCAGCTTGTTGGGGGATTTTCCCCGTGTGTGGATATTGTTGCGGAAGCAGCGTGTGTGTGTGTGGTTGGGGTTCATCCCCGTGTTGCTACTTTCGTAGCGTGTAGTGAAGCCTCACCCGGTTGGGTGAGGGGTGGACGTAGGGAGCCTTCGTGGTCCCGAACCACCTAAAAATCTTTGTGTCCTTTGTGAATGCCTGTGCGATTGTCTCTTTCCTCTATCTCCCTTCACAGGTTAGTTTAATAGATTTTTACTCACTACACCACTGCACACTGCTACTTCTGTTATCCGTGCTAGGCATAATTTTATCTAACGTTTGCATTGTTATCACGAGTGAGATCGGAAAGATTGAGAGAACCTTTTGAATCTCATATGTGTTAAGGCTACTCAAGTAGTTGATTTTAATTCCACTGTGATCAGTTAAGAGAATTTTTTAAATCCGCCATCTAGGTCAAGGGGACAATTCAACCCCCCTTCTTGTCCGCCATCTTTATCTGGGCCAACAATTGGTATTAGTGCCCAGTCTCTGATTTTTATTCAGCGGACCTCACGGTCTAGGAGAAAAGATCTTTTTATGATGGCTAGTCTGAATTCAGTTCCTGTCTTTGATGGTTTTGATTTTACATCATGGCTTGTAAAATTATGTGTTTGGATTTCTGGGATTAATCCTAAGCTTATGAAATTAATTAGTCATGGTCCTCGTGTTTTACCAAAAAATGAGTCAAGATGGATCGATGAACATAGGAAGATGAATTCTGATAATCTTTTTGTTTTGAATACTCTTAAAGCTGCAGTATGCATTAACAAATTTCCATTTGTTTCTGATTGCAGCTCAGCCAAAGAAATCTTGGATGGACTGATTAAGTTTCATGAAGGAAGGCTGATGGATACATGTATGATGGCAAACGACAGTGCTCTTTCGAGCAAAGAAAATTCTGATGGAGAAGGAAATCAGGAGGTAAGTTCTGAAACCGATGAGATTTCCTTGGAAGAACTAATGGATGCCTATGATGACTTGCTTGATAGATATAAGGCATTAAAATCTGAGAACAGAAAAATGAAAAAGAAACTTAATGATCATTCACATGTTAACCCTCCATGTGCTAAATGCTCTCAAATTGAAAATACATGTGTTGATGATCTTTCATGTGAGGAATGCTCGGAGCTTAGGAACTTGAATAAAAATTTGTTGCATGATGTTGCTGTGCATGAAGAAATTATTGTAATTCTGAAAGCTGAAAACAAATCCTTACAGGATAAAATTTTAGAACTTCAACTCATTGAAGAAGATAATGGAAAAGCTACTTTGAATGCTGAATCTGAAAAGTTGAAAGAACTAAGAAAGGAAATTGAAAGCCTCAAGAACATAAATGATAAATTTGAATGTGATAAAGCCTTGAACAAAATTGTTGGTGAAAATGTGAGTTTTCAAATGAGTGAACTCGAACACACCTCTATGAACACAAATTCATTTGAAAAACTCCAAAATGAAAATAGTGCTTTATTGTTTCAAATTTCATTGCTTGAAAGTAAATTAAAAAGTCTTGAAAAAGTTGAAAAAGATAAATGTGTGATTTCTGATGATTGTGACAATTCGCATGGTCTTGAACAAGAAATTGAAAGTCACAAAGTTATCAATTCCTTGTTGAATGAGAAAATTGCATCTTGTGAAGAAGAATTGGCTAGTTCTGAAATCCATATTATGTCTTTGCAAAATGAAATCAAAGTTTTGACTAAATCATTGTCCGTGCATGATAAAGAAAATCAAAATCAGAAAATTGTTGATCATCGCTCTTGTATGCATGAAAAACATCCATCTGTTGAACATACTTATGCATCAAGAAAAAGAAGGAATGTCTCATGTTACTATTGCGGCAATTTTGGCCATGATATGTACGAATGCTCTCTAATGCAATCTGATGATAATGAGGCAATAAAGTCACAACTAAAAGTTGTTGATGATTTTAAAATTCCTGAAAAATCAAAGAAGAAAAACCTCCATGTTCATTGCTATTACTGTGGTCTACATGGCCATGTTATGGAGGACTGTTTCATGAAGAAAGATGATGATGAATGGTTTGCCAACAAGAATTTTTCATGTTATTATTGTGGTGAACAAGGACACATGATGGATAATTGTTTCTTAATGAAAAATGATGAGAAATTGTCCATGAAAAGAATATCTTTCTACTGCTATTATTATGGTGAGAATGGTCATTCTATGGATGATTGTTCCACAATGAAAATCGATGATGAGTGGTATGAAAGGAAGAACAAGAAAAATACATTTGTTCATGCTAGGACTAACCCCTCGGGACCCAAGATGGTTTGGGTATCCAAACATCCAACTTGAGAATCTGTTTTGCAGGGGTACCTTGAGGTCGAAGAAATTAATAAATATTGGGATCTCAAGGTGAGGAACAAAAATGATTTGTTTTGAAACTTTGTCTCACTTGGTTCTCTTTAAAAAATCTGAAAAAGGTAAAATTTATGTTTTGAGAAAAATGCTTCCAACTTGGTTCACTGGTTATGGTATCTTTTGCAAATCTTGAGAATTTTTGAGTTCCATGTCAGAATGACTTGATCACTTCTATTTTCACTCCATGTGAATAAATTCTGTCTTCAAATACTTTACTCTTCTCATAAAGTGTTTTCACACTTATAATCAACTCTTGTAAATAAAATTTGGTTTGAATGCTTCTCATTGTGCATAGAGTTTTCAAACTCTTACTTACTTTTTGTAAATAATCACTCACTTGTGCATACATAGATCACATGCTTAAGTTGCATAAAACATGCTGCACATATCATATACATCCTCACTTGCATACATTTGCACTTGCTTGCATACATTTGCATATTTCTCATATTCGTGTGCATGATTGCTATGATTTTTCGGTATATAAAACGGTGTTTGTGGAAGGTTGGATTATGTCTAGCCGGAAGCTTTTACTATGCGTGATGGTGGTCTTCGGACCTATGTTCCCCGCCGCGTACCGAGAATCACTTTGTTTGAATAGTTTGCTATATCCTTGCTTGAATGCATGTATATAATTTTAGAACACAATTCCTTGCAAATCTTCTAAGACCTCACCTCCTTGATATATAAAATGCAGTGATTTTAATCATTTGCGAAAAGTGACATATACAAAGGAGGATGATTCATTTCAACTGTGCATACATTTAGGGGGAGTCATAACTGTGTATAGGCAAATTCATCTTCTACATCCAAAGCAATTACCCATACATTATTCCAAAATGATGCATATGACTTTGATTGATAAGGATTTCAGAAACTCTTTTTAACACTTCATGGGAAACAAATTTCTACATGGAAATTGAGAGAATCGTGAGGAAAAAGCTGCCTACCCCGCATGCTTAAATAAGTGGTATGTCTAACTGAGTAGCCGGGAATCCCCACTGAAATAAATGAGGAAACTCGCGTCGAAAGGTGAAACAAAATCCACATTTTGTGATGAATCCTAGTAAGCCGGGAAACCCCATTGAGACACATGAGGTGACTCGTGCCGAACAGTGAAATCCAATAAAAGAAAGATAAAAAGGGGTTGAGCGAAGCTACCAATAGTCGAGGATCAAAATGGAAGTGTAGGAAGGAAATAACCCTCTAGTGTTTTCTAGAAACTCTGCTAATATCCATATAAACTTGAAGTTCATTGCTCATTTACATAAATTTCAATTGGGTATTTTTGTGATGATCGTATATCTTGAATTTGTTCTTATCATGGTTTATGTAGTACCTTGCATATATGAATGCACTACCTTTTTTGATTATGGTTCATATCTCACATTTTGATTTTGAATGAACTGTTCTTTTGCTATCCCCTTACCCCATTAAGGGGGAGCTATAGTACTGTATGTGTGCTTAACTCCAATGCATGCTTGCGTGTTTGCTTGCTTGCATACTTCATTTCACATTAAGTTTGCATAGATGCATCTTCAGGTTACTTAATCCCATTGTCTATTGGCTTTTGTTCTTGACAATTGGGGGAGAATAATGTGCTTTTTAGCATAATACACTTTTTGTGCCTAACATAGTTTTCAGGCTTCACATATCATTTACTTTCATTACAAGTGCATAATTAGTCATACATAAAGCAAAAATCACAAAAAATTGAGCTTATGCACTAATTTCACACATCTGCTAATTACAAATAAAATTTCAAATTCCTGCTTATTTTTGGTCTCCACACCTTCCTCTCATGGTAGGTGTATTGCTGGATTCGTGTGTTCATGTCTAACTCATTTTTGGAAGGTTTCCAGCTGCTTTTCAATCCCCCATTTTTTTTGATAATGCCAAAGGGGGAGAGAACTTTAACATTGTCACAATATATTGTCATCATCAAAAAGGGGGAGATTGTTGGGTTCTGTGCGTCCCCTCGTTGTCTTTGACAATGGTTTTGATGATGACTATATATTGTATGTAAGTATTGTGAAAAATACTCATTGATCACTTTGGAGCTTATGTCGCAATATCTTATTTTGCAGGTTTGGATGCTTGGTGGATAACTTCTTTAGATGAAAAATGTGCTATGTGAAGTCAACCTCACTTTTGATGATTGGTTCAAATTCTTAGACCTTGGGTCATATGCATTGACCTTGGTCTCTTGATGTATTTCATACATGATATTTTTCATTGGTAAAATGATGACTAGGCCTTCATGCATATTATTGACATGCATTGGATTGCATTGGTTTTTTGTTGCATTGGGCTTTATATTTCAACGTCTGTACATTGGCCTTCATCAGCCAAGTCTGTACATTGGCCTTTATCCTCCAAGTCTACACATTGCCTCTTGGAATCAAAGTATGTACATTGGCCTTTGGCCATCAAGTCTATACATTGGCCCTTGGCCACCAAGTCTATGCATTGGCCTTCACACACCAAGTCTATACATTGGCCTTCACACTTCAAGTCTATACATTGGCCTTCTTCAATCCAAGTCTATACATTGGCCTTCACACACCAAGTCTATACATTGGCCTTCACACTTCAAGTCTATACATTGGCCTTCTTCAATCCAAGTCTATACATTGGCCTTCACACTTCAAGTCTATACATTGGCCTTCATAGTTCAAAGTCTATACATTGGGCTTCTATCTTCCAAGTCTATACGTTGGCCTTCTACCAAGTCTATACATTGTCTTGTGCCTTCAAGTTTCCATGTCTATACATTCAGTTTCATGCATATACAATGTGGATCATATTCATAGTGTTTTGATTGGGGTCAAAATCCCTTTTTCATGCACTTGACTTATATTGACTGCATTTCAAGTGGGAAGTTTGCTCTTATTGTGAAAATGATGTGTTTGATGCTAACATCTTGTTTTCAATGCATAGTCATTTGATTTACATGTTGAATGAGGAGGAATGATTTTTGGTTGGACATAAATTGATGCCATTCGGGTTTAGAATGAATTCTCATGCACCATCTTGGCTTTCTAAACAAGTTATGCATCAACTTGCTTTGTCTATGCTAAACAAGTTATGCACTGGACTTTGTTCTTCACGGCACCTACCAAATCTTCTCATATGCATTGACCATGTACTTATAAGCATAGACATGATAAAATGCATTGAGTGATTCTTAGGTGTATTAAAATGATATTGAGGTTCTTAAGCATGCAAGGCTCAAATATGTCGCATTACAATGTGGATGGAATGATTTAGGTTGAAAATGTGTTTCTGAGCTATATTGGATTATCACTCATAAAACTGGGTTACTTGATAGTGCAGGTTTTGATCTACCCACATATCTTGAAAATTGAGGTAAGAACCCTCTTATGATAGGTTTCCATGTGGGGAGATTAGGCTCACTTCATGCTTCATGGCTTTGGGGTTAATTGGCTTCCAAATTGTCAATTTGATAATTGTAGTTCATATTCCATCATGCTCATGTTGAGTTCTATTCTTTCATGCAATATTTGATTGGATTTGGTGTTACTTTACCAAGTGAATTATGCATGTTCTTGAGGAAGTTCTTGAGTTGAAAGTGTGATCAAATATTTATGTGCCTCATACCAATGCTTTCATAATCATAATTCATGTCCTTTGGGTCTTGGACTCAAAACGAGTTCCAAATGTTGATGCATGATCCAAATATTTTTAATTCATGATTGATTACATTGTGTTACATGCTTAGAACATTAGAATTGGTTTAGAAACCTTTTTATCATGTTCCTAGGTCAGTGGGTCGACCCCCCAAGCTCAATGGGTCGTCCCCTGGGCTAAACAGGGTGTTTTCAGCACCCTGTCTGAACGTGGGTCGACCCCCCTCACAAAGTGGGTCGACCCCCCTGTAAAACATGCTAAAAATTAGCTTTTGGGAGTAGATGGGTCGACCCCCCTCCAAAGTGGGTCGACCCCCCCTGTTCGCAGCAACGCGCGGCTTTTCCGTAAATTGTCGAAACCCATCCAAATGACCTCCGATTGGGCTGAAATTTTAAACTAAGACCCTTGGGTTATTAATGAACATATTGAGGTGATTTTGCTAGGGTTTTGCATGGGTATTGTGGTCTTTTGCACAACTCATCCCTCTTGTATATATAACATACGAATTTGGGGTTTTAACTATCTCCGTTGGCTAACCTTGTTCTATTTGTTGTAGGAGAGAAAGAAGAGAGCTCAAGGAAGCTTCAACGCTAGATTCGATCTACATCCCTCGACATTTGGAGCTCGTGGAAGAAGAAGAAAAGGAGCGGATCATCAAGGGGATCAAGAGGACACTCTCAACGTCATCATCCGGCTACCCTCCGACCCGTGGCAAAGAGAAGACATTCTATAGCCCTTGTTCTTCGATAGGAATTTCTTTCTACATCCTTTTTGTGCTCAATGGAGTCAATCTCTTTATGTTTCTAAAGTTATATTGATCATATCCTTCATTTCTAAACATCATGTCTGTGAGTGTGTGAACCGTCGGTGAACGGTTGTGGAGTTATTGTGCCGCCGGCATTGCGGCTTGTGTGTGTGTGATTGTTGGTCCCTTGTGGATCGTGTACGGAGCTGCGTCTCGGTGTGTGCTTATTGTCCGGGGTGTGTTCCCCGTTTTTGTGTGTGGGTGTGTGTGCTGCAGTTGCAGCTTGTTGGGGGATTTTCCCCGTGTGTGGATATTGCTGTGGAAGTAGCGTGTGTGTGTGTGGTTGGGGTTCATCCCCGTGTTGCTACTTTCGTAGCGTGTAGTGAAGCCTCACCCGGTTGGGTGAGGGGTGGACGTAGGGAGCCTTCGTGGTCCCGAACCACCCAAAAATCTTTGTGTCCTTTGTGAATGCCTGTGCGATTGTCTCTTTCCTCTATCTCTCTTCACAGGTTAGTTTAATAGATTTTTACTCACTACACCACTGCACACTGCTACTTCTGTTATCCGTGCTAGGCATAATTTTATCTAACGTTTGCATTGTTATCACGAGTGAGATCGGAAAGATTGAGAGAACCTTTTGAATCTCATATGTGTTAAGGCTACTCAAGTAGTTGATTTTAATTCCACTGTGATCAGTTAAGAGAATTTTTTAAATCCGCCATCTAGGTCAAGGGGACAATTCAACCCCCCTTCTTGTCCGCCATCTTTATCTGGGCCAACATCATCAACAGGCCCTTTTGGTAGCAGAGGTGGACTAGCAACTGTGCAAGCTATATCTTTCTTTTCTGACTGTACAGGTGGTGAATTCAGTGTACCCGGCTGGAGGGGTCCTCTTACAAAGTGTTGGCGGTAATCCCATGTAAGTGGCCCTGAGTCGCCCATCATTGAGAGTGCAGACTCTCGATAACCGAGACCTCTCCGGCTCATTTTTCTTCCTTTGGACACTGGCTTGGTTCGCCCTTGTAATTGCGCACCGAGGCCTCTCCCCGGTTGATAACCCAGCTTCAATATGATATCCCAACCCTTGGAATCTCGGATCTGGGGTTTCACTTTGATGTTGACGGGTGTAGCGGCGGGCTTGCGTGGTGCATAAGCCCAAGGGAAATCTAGATCCAGTACAGAAATAACGGGCCGGCTGTTGGGCCATAATGTGGGCAGAATCTTCTCTGAAATAGCTTTTACAGACTGGATCGTGGATAAGCTTTTGACCTTAACCACCCTCCCTTGAAAAGTGAACTTGAGACATTGATGCGCGGTGGAGGGCACGGCACTGTGGACGCACTAAAATTCGAGGGGGAATCTGTTCGTTTGTTGATCGGGGTTAATTCGTTTATTTAGTGCGAGGGCGTGCCAGTCACAAAGTGACGATTTATTCAGGCTTCGTGGAAGCCCATGGTGCGCGTGATCTGACTAATCAGACAATTGTGTGGTTCGTGTCGGGACCGAAACCCGCCGCGCCATAAAAGGTCACGGCGTTATTTACATCCCCCATACGGGGGAACACCCTTGATTGATTGCCGGGAATAAGGGCCCTACGGCCTGGAGAGAATACTAATCATGCAGGAGGATAGTGAAAGACGAACTATGCTAGAAACCCGTATTGGGACGTAAATGTTCAGACTATGTTGGCCACTCACGGGCCACTTCATGTTCGGACGAAGGTCCGTGCTTGTAGTATAAAAGATGGTGACAAAACCGCGTGAATGTCTGCCACGAACAAGGCAAGTTTAATGAGAATACAGGATTAGATCCCGGTAGAGACGGGTCAAGTTGATAGACTGTTGGCCGTAGATGATTTCGGACTATGGTCATGTCGGAAATTCCGTAAACCACGTCCGATACCATAATTCGTCGTCGATTTTCTCTTTGCACCCAGTCCGAGGGAGTGAATTATAAAGTGCATAGCCCGAGCTCACTGACGTGCACCCTCACATGCGGATCGACCTGCGCGGTCAGGTCGCGGGGTTCGACCTGCCCGGTCAGGTCACGGGGTTCGACCTGCCCGGTCAGGTTGCGGGGGTCAAGGGGGCAGCGCCCCTTGCGGGGGTTTCCGGGGGCAGCACCCCCGGAACAAAATTTTAATTATGGGGGGGGTATGCTATTACCGTCGTTCCGATCATTGAATTAAGTGGTTTATTCCCATTCCATTCTTTCTATTTTGTTTAGTGATTTAGTCCTTATTCTCTCGTTTATTCTTTAATTTCAATAGTTTTCTTTCTTCTTTTCATTCTTTTAGTTTTCTTTTGCCACGCCGTATTAGCTAGTTGCAAGGAGATGGGCGCGCCGGTTAAGGGGCACCGGGTTAAGATGGAGATGGGCGCGCCGTTTTAATGTTCAATGGGGAGATTGGGGGCGCGCCAGATATGGAGGGCAAGGGAGAGGGCGCGCCATTTTTGGAGGGCAAGGGAGAGATTGAGGGCGCGCCGGATATGGAGGACAAGGGAGAGGGTGCACCGTTTTAGCATTTAGAGAAGAGATGGGGGGGTTTGTGAGGAGGGTTGAAGCGGCGCGGTGGGGCAATGGCCGCGCCGTTTTAACTCGCGCCGGGATAGCTATATGGGGGTTGTTTTGAAGCTCTGTTTACTGTATTTTCTTTTCCTTTCACCCGTAGATTGATTCAAGGTTTGATTTGCTCGTTCTGTTGATAGATCAAGCTGGTGATGAGGAGGTTTTAAGAGCTTTAACCATTTTAATCATTTATTATGATGAAACAGTATGAACGTCTAAGTGTTTTACTCCAGCAGTTTGCTCACAAAGTCCTCATTTTGTTCTTCATCAGTTCAACCCGTTCACTCGTTGTTGGGCGTTCTTGGCCATGGCGAGAATCCGGCAGCACCTCCCTCGGACCGGGACTTGCCAGAGATAAAGGAGAGTCACCAATCGGATTGCTCCGGGGTAGACCCTAAAAAATCGGAGTAGCCTCACGGCGGTCCGAACCCAAATGTGAGTATGGAACGTTCGAGGGCCAGCCTACAAGAACGACCACAGCTCACGGGTGATGATTTCGTGGAACGGGACAGATGTAGGCCGTAGGTGGCCATGAATGTTCACCCTTCGAACAGGTTCCCTCAGAGTTCATGCCATAGAAGGGCAAGCTTCAGAGGACCCCAGGTGATGTTGAAAACCGGGAGGGAGAAAACGGAAGAAAAGGGGAAGAGGTGAGAGCAATAGAATACTGCGCATGCTTACAAAGTCACTCTTTTATTCATCCTCAAGGGAAAGGAAAGGAGGGAAGAGAGGTACAAGACGAGATCTACCCCCCCCCCGAAGCACAGGGAAGAATATAACGGAGAAGATAAAAGAAAAACTACTAGGTGTTGAGGTGGGGGAAGAAGATACATTGGTGGGGGAGAAGGAGGAACAGAGCACAAGCTCTTCCCCCTCTCTCCCCTCTCACTCTCTCACTCTCTCACCCTCTCTCTCTCTTTTTTCTTCGCCTTGCAGGTGGGAATGGATGGAGCTTCTTCTTCTCTTCGGACGTTGGAGACCCTAGCCGAACCAGCAGCCTTCCCTCTCGCCTCTTCTCTCTTCTTCTTATGTTCCCTCCTATTGGTCCCTCCTCTTCTACTTGGAGCTTCTTCTTTTTTTTTTGTCTTGCAATGTAGCCCCCATTTATATATATTGGCCAGCCTGGGGAGGTTCCTGCCACTTCCACCTCGTCCGCGACGAAGTTCAGAGCTGACATGGTGCGTTGGACGACGTTGGTTCGCGCCGTACGCTGCTGTTCGTCCGAGGATGAGATGGTCGCAGGTCCGCAGGGGTTGCTTCGCTGCTGCCACTCCTGTGCTGTCGAACGGAGGCGGAGACAGAACGTCGGGCATTGAATGTCCCCTGCGTGTAGCATTTATGCCGAACAGAGTATCGCACCAGAGATGGGATAGAATGAGGTTAAAGCGGCGTGGTGGAAGTGCCCACGCCGATTTTACACCAAGTGCAATTGGCGCGCCGGTTCAACTTTCTGGCCTTCAAGATGGCCATGCCGTAGTAGCTATATGGGCGCCATTTTAATGCAACGCAAGTGGCGCCATTTTAAGCATCAAAAGGGGAGGCCCCTTAGACGGGAGCGCGCCGTGTAGCCAAATAAAAAGGGGGCGCGCCGGTTTAAGAGGGGGGCGCGCCGTTTTAAGGCGCGCCGTTTTAAGGCCCCTTCGTGCTGTTTTATGCACCAAACAGATTCTTTTCGAAGTCACGGTCGTTTATATGAATGTCGGCATTCCCAGAACGTTCCGGTTGCAATGCATGGCCTCCGCAATATTCCGTTTGTAGCCTCTGGGACTCGGTCTCAGATTCTGCGTGGCTTTCAGAGCATGCCGAGACTGTGCCGGAGCTCCTGACTCTTCTCTGATTTAGCTCTCGGCATGGCCGGTCGGAGCCTTGTAGCTGTATCTTCTGCTTAGGGGGCTTCCTTAGCGGGTAGCGGACCACCAAGCGAGTTCTCGTCCTGATCGGGCGAGGCATGAGGTTTATTCGGCCTTTTCGTCTCCGACTTGCTCTCGAGTGTTACGATGTGCATGCCGTACGATCGACGCCGTCATTTTTCGATGTCCACAGGCACTGAGAGTATCGATCCACGGACGACCCAAGATAGCTTTGAACATAGGGTCGATGCCCAGCACATAGAATTCAATAGGCATGGTGAGAGGCCCAAGCTCGGCTTGAATAGTAACAATCCCGTGGCATGCCCTCTGAGAATTGTTATAAGCAGCTATAGTAGTGGGGGTCGGGCGTAGAAGTTCTTCTAACAGATTGCAGGCCCTTAGAGTGCTGAGCGGGCACACATTGATAGATGCCCCTCTGTCAACTAATGCCATCAATGCTGACTTTATTCAAGATAATGGTGATGCAAAGCGGCATTTACCGAGCTTCTGGTGGTGCTAGCTAGGTTTCAGAGAAGGTTATAGCTGGTTTGCATAAGTTGCAAACTCCTCATCGGGCTTCATTTTCTCGGCCACCAAGTCTGTGAAAGAATATTCTGGACCGACCCTGTCTTGAAACCGTTGGATGAACTTGTCTTTCACTAATTTAAAGCTCTCGGCATCCTCTAGCGGCAGAGAATAGAACCATTCCAGTGTAACACCATCCAATGATCGGCGGAACAAATATGCCATGAGGCAATCATCATACTGAAATTGGGCCGATTCATATAAAAAGTCTCTCACATGAATAAAGGGATTGCCGTTCCCATCATACTTGCGATAATTAGGGAGCTCGGATTGCAGAGGGAATCAGATGTTTTGGAAGCTGGGGACTGGAACGTCTGCCAAGGACTGTGGGTCAACCCATTTTTGGAGGAAATCAAGCTATTGTTGCATGGTGGCCCACTTATCAAGTAGTTCCTACTCCCTGGATGGAGTAGGGGTAGTGAAAGACGAAGGTTGAAATTGAGGAGCAGAAGGGTAGACTGTTGGAGGAGGTGGAAGCCCATAAGAGGGAGCAGAAGGATAAACGGACAAGGTAGCGAGCCCATAAGAAGGATATTGGGCCGAAGACTGACCCAGATTAGAGTGGACCGAGGAAACCCCTTGTTGAGGGCGTAAGAAATCTGAAGGGCCAACAAGGACTTGTGGCGCCAATGGGCTGGACATGTGATGATCCGCCTGAATGAAAGAAGGGAGAATAGACTTTCCCTTGTCAGCAGATTGTTGGGTTGTTGTAGAAGATTGGCCCGTCTCCATACCAGAAAAGGTGATGGTCCGATGTTGGACCGGAGTGAGATCAATTGGAGTGGGCTGGATGGAGGGCCCACCAACTCTAGACTGGTCGATGGAAAGATTGGATTGGCCTTGCGCAATCGTGGGATGTGGGGTATTGGACCCTTGCATGGCTTGATAGATAGCCTGGAGTTGGGCCGGATCCAACTGGGCCATCATTTGGAGAATGGAGCCAGCAGAAGGAGAAGAAAAGGAAGGAGTGGTTTGGCCGCCCTCCATAGGGACGGAGGATGGAAGAGGGGCAGACCCTTCTCCAAACGGGAATGAGATAACCCTAGGGTTTTCAAGAAGCCCTTGAGGAAGAGAATCCTCTTGGGAATGGGGAGGATTGAAAGAAGCCATGATGGGTTCGAAGAGCGGATTGGAATAGAGTTTGGGGAAGGAATTGACCCTAGAAGATGACTCTAATGGACGAAGACAACTCCACATGCAACGGAAGACCTTAACAAAAACAAACAACACACAACAAACACATAATGAGTGATCAAACTTAGATGACTTTAACAAAGGTGCAAGTGAAACAAGAGATAATAGCCCTCAAGGTCAACCAAGTTGTTTAGATGATGCAACAAGATTTTTATGATTTCCTCCTTTAGAACCTTAGTGATTTGATTAAGATGTGCTCTCCACAATAGGTTCCTAAAAGGAAAGGATGTGTGGCTTGGTCGACTCTAAATGTAATCACTCCTTCACTTATGCAATCCTAGACACGGGGTAGGAAAGGTACAATCGGCCCGGTGTCCGTGTGGGAATCCATGGCTCACTAGGACTTATGGAGGTCCCTGATGTGTTTTCCTTGTCGGCCCCAAGGAATATGGAGACGAGAGGTCCACGCACCAAGGTAGGAGAATGCAATCTAATGTATGAAAATATGCATGAACCTATGTGCACCGGGGTGCATGCAAATTCTAGCTTAAAAATCTAGCAATCAAATATGCACATAATGATATGAATATGTGAACCAACCAAGGAGGAGACCAAATAGCACCCAAGCATGAAACTCACAGCAAAAACTGTGAAAATAAACTGCACCTCAGGATGTGTACCTATCTGGAGTGTGTGACGGTCTAGAATACTTGCGCCAGAGGAGTGCGACGGTCGAAGATCAGACCGTCAGAATAAGGTAACGCGTGGACACAGGACCGTCAGAGGAGCCAGAGAAACAGCAGAGAAATAAAGGGAAAATCCGGGGAAAACTAGAGCAACATGGGCAAACAAAGGGGAGCAGGTTTAACAGAGATTCAAAGCACGATTGGCACTAGATGTCCCATCATGATCACCAAAAAATTCTGTTAGTTTTAATGTGTCCCTTCTTTTGCAAGATGGGCTATGATGCCAACAATGATGAAAGTATGAGCAAATAATGAAGTCAATCAACCTATGGACATGTGAATCATGAACCTAGGCAACTAGCACAAGCTCTAGTATGGACATGCTAACTCAATCAAAACTAAACTAAGTGAATAAAGAAAAACACACGCCAGGGCGTGGAATAAGGAATAAAGAAAAACACACCATATAGGTGGAACAAGCAAAGTAAAGAGGAGATATGACGAAAGAGAAAGCTAATGCCCAAACTAAGGAAAGATGAGATCGCAACTAAGGTAAAAACAAGCCAACGACCTGATAAATACCTTAGAATAAGAGGATGATGCACCCGCCCATGGGAGAGAGAAAGCAACCAAGAAACTGTAGCTCCGCCAGATGTCACGGTCGAAGACTGATGCGCCACAGCCAGTGTGACGGTCTCACGATAGACCGCTACAAAGCTCTAACGCACCTGTGACAGACCGTCAGAGCTTCTGCAGAATAGAAGTTGGGAATCTTTTTATCTCCAAGCTTTCCAGCCGGCCAGAGAGCTTGGGCCTCGTGCTATGGACTCTGTAAACCTGCAAAAGAGTGTAGAACACAAGAAAAATAACCCAGATTAGCCCTTAGACAAAGTAGTATCAATAAATCCAAGAAACTTAAAAACATGCAAAAGGAAAGGGAAATACTAGGGAGGTTAGTTTTTTTAACCCCTCTGGGGCGTTTTAAAAGATGGGAGGATGTTTTAAATGGATGCAGCAAGTGCAAGAACGTGGGAGATGGAGAGGGATAATGCTATGAATGCTTGGAAGAGGGAAAAGACACTAAGATGACAACTTGACTGAACTAAACCCTTGGAATCAATACTCCCTGGACTATGGAAGTAGATGGACGTGGGAAGCAATTCTCCTTGGTTGGTTCTAGCTCCAGGATGCGGCAACACTTTGACGCGAACTCCAGATGTCTCCTCTTCAAGCCATGAAGTCAAGGGTTCTATTTATAGACCCTCAAAGTCTAGGTTCGAGTTGAGGACAATCCAGCTAGAAAGTAGGACGTTTCTTGGCAAACTCTTGAAGATAATACTCCCAAGACTCCATAGAAACAAATAGAAGATTCTGAGGATCAGATTTGGAAGAGAAATCAAAGAATCAAACTCTTAATTCGGCCACGGAGTAGCAGAGAAAGAGTAGTTCTGCTAGAACTCTCTGATGGATGTAACGGCTGCACGATAGACCGCCACAAGGATGTAACACTCCAGGAAGGGACCGTCACACAACCGTATCCATTAAAAGATAAGATCAATGGGAGAAGCTTACGAACATAGAACTCTAGATGAATGTAACGGTCAAGGGTACACGTGTTACAATGTATGTAACGGCCGCACGATAAACTGTCACACTCAACGGATAGGCTAAAAGATAAGCTTGAAAGAAGCCATAAGCTTAAGGACTCTGTAAGGATGTAACGGACCAAGGAAGATGTGTTACATGTCTGTAATGCGCCCTTGAAGGACCGTTAGAGACAATGGTGTGCAAATGAAATGAGAGCTTGCTAAGCTTCGTCCAGTGGAAAGGGATAAGGAACCAGACCCAACCAAGGAGATATGACCCATGAAATAAACCTCAAATTTGACCAAGAAGGCTCATCAAAGGTGAACAACTCAGAGCATCATATGGAATAAACAAGGAGATGACCCAACTTATTGGTAATAAAACAGGTGTCAACAGTAACCACCTTGTCAAAACAGGGAACACGTCTCGCACGGACTCCATGGCACACAGAGGCAACCAATCCGAACATGCAATGCAAGACGATGAACCTTAGCCAAACACAATCTCTCCAACCAAAGGAGAAACCTTAAACCTTACGCACACTGGGAACAACACCATCCAGCACCAAGAAAACCATCGCTTCCATCTGGTCAGTGCCTCCGACACACTCAGCAAGTGTCACGTCGGACCACGATCACAGCATCTCTCGATGCACCACCACTACAATTCCTGGAACTGCAACACACCACGCCAAGAGCCTCACACGAGCCATAATCGAAAACCGTCAATGCTCATCCTCGAGTCCCGAAGTCGCCGCGGAACCTTCATATCTTGAACCAAATCCAGAGCGAACACAACCCATTCGCACACAAGAGCGTATGAGCAAGACTTACAGGGACACCACAGCCCAATCCTACCTCAAAATTTGCAAAATAATCGGGACTGACACGTCATTTCTGACGCCACATAGCACGACAAGAACATCAGGCTCGACGAACCAACAGCTCACCAAGAAGATCCTCCGCTCACCCGAGCGCACCTCTTGATCAAAGCACCCGCTCTGCCACCTTAAAACACAACCTTAACACCTCAAGGGCAGGATAAACCTCAAGCTGGAGTGGCCAGACTCAACAACAGCTCCCTCAGAGCACGCTCATGGCCACTTCACGATGAACAGCCCTCGCCAGCCACCTGACCTCGCTGTAGAAACCTCGAACGCAGCACCGCAGCAACGCACTTACCGGCAACCTCTGCTCAATGCAGCACAACCGGGGCCACCGGCGATGAGGGAGAAAGCTCTCGACCTCGATCCTTAGACCCCACGCCGGCACGAAAGCTATGAACAGAAACCACCTTAACAGCACCACGCGGCGCACTCAAGCTCTCAAGCGAGAAACCAAGCGGGAAGACATGCACGAAACCCTAAGCCAACTGTCGGCTATACTGGACCCTATGGACTCTGATCACTGCAATATCTCAAATTCCTATGTACGTCCACAACCACTGATCTAATACCATCTGTGACGACCCAAGATCCGAATACCGGGAAGAATTCAATACCATTCGAATCCTGGCCCGCCGCCCACGAACCGGGATGATGTGACACAACCTCGGACCTAATTTAACAAGCACAACCACAAGGCTATGAAGCCTACGCAAGCGGACCTTCGTATGGCGCACACACTTAACCCGGGGGTAACTCGGGGATGCCGAGTCGAGGAAATGGGACAAGCCCCTTGCTGGTAGAGGGTCAACAAAGTCTAAGTCAAACCTCCCCTTGAGGTGCGGATATTCAACTCAATGTGTTGGCCTTGGCCGAGGGACGCGGATCACTCACTCACACCAACGGGGGTCGCACAAGTGCGGTGGAGCCTTAAGATCGGGCGCTCTCTTCCTTACCGATGGTGCAATTGGAGAATATTAAATGAACAAGAATAATTGAGAGCAAGGGACAAGTTCTCACCTAGCCGGTTTGAAGAAACCGACTCCGGTCGGAGACGGGGGCGAGCGGGGAGGCGAGGGGAAGCACCCGCACGCCGTGTCGATGAAGCTTCAAACCTGTGAGTGTAAATAATACATGAACTACCCCCATGCAAGGGGGGAGATCTCGGGGAAGGGAAGCTAATGAATACACTCAATACAACCTCCACGTAGGGAGGGGCCTTCAGCCGGCCAAGCGGGGAGGGGAATTCAAGCTAGAAGTGAAGAGAGGGAAGTCGAAGCCGAATCTGCCCGCTGACTGTGTCTCAGGACAGATCGTCAGGTATTTGGACGCTGTGGTGAGCCCCGAATTTTTTTGCAGGCGAAACCACTTGGAGTTTCTTCGTATATGGATCTGGATGATGCTTGAATTTTGTAAATTTCTTTGGGCACCGCTGCTGGTCGGGGTAGGGGCTTGAACAGGATGGCAGACCCTCGGATCTGACAGCCTCAGGTTCCCAACATCAGGAAGAAGAGGTTGCCACGGTCGCTCCCGAGCTCAGAATCAGGTGCCGCCAGAGTCCTTGGAACCGTTGACGAGTCCTCTTCGAAGAAAGACTGACGGGGATGCCAGCTGATGTCAGGGTCGACCGGTAGGCTCTGAACACTAAGGAGGGGTCGGTACAGACTAAGTCAAAGTAGAACCGAGCACCCGAGGGAGAAAATTGATAACTTTCAGGTCCGGTCGCCAAATGAAGCTCTGCTTCTTGGAGATGTTAGAAGACTCGTAGTAGAAGATGTTTGAAGAAGAACTCTCGATCCGATTCCCAACACGATCATCGCAGTCGAGCTTCCAATCCGGCTCTGGTCTCCTGCCATGGGGGATCTGCGTAGTTGTGGGAGAATGACTCTCCTGGTCGATCTCGAACTCAGAATGGGACGGGACAACCACCGTTGCAAAGAAGATAGGCAGACGCTTCCGTCAGTATATGGTATGCCACCTGAAGCTCCCAGGGGACGACGGGGTGGCCTCTGCAACCTGTGGCCAATCTGCTGCCTGCAACCAGAACTTGAGAGGGTGGAGATAGGTAATGGGGAATGGGGTAGATGGGAGGGGAAATGAGGTGGTTGTGTGTAGGGGCAACCCCCAGCTGTGAGGGGGTCTAGGAGGGGGGTTTCAAGGTGTGGGAAGGGGAGAATGGGGACTGGAAGGGGGTGTTTGCTATGGGTGAGAGAGGAGCTGTGAATTTGGGCTTGGAGGGAGAGGGGAAGGTGAGGGGGGCACAAGTGGGTGGAGGGAAGGTGAGTTTGAATTTTCCTTAATGGAGGGTATTCAATGGTGGTCTTGGGGATGGGAGGGGTTGTGTTGGGGAAGGGAAGGGGTGCTTGGGGAAGTGGGTGGGGTAGTTAGGGGTTGGGAGGTGGAGCTAGGATTGGTGGAAGCTCTCTTGGGACTAGGGGGTGGAGTAATGGGATGTGTGGGGAATGGGAGTGGCCTTTAATGGGGGTAGGTGGGAGAGTGGTGGTTGGGAAGGGAGGAGAGAGAAAATTTTTGAAATTGGGTGTGGAGGAGAGAGAAAGGGGAGTGAAAGAGAGAGATTAAGAGAGGGATGGGTGGGGAATCTCTCCCCTAGGGTCTCTCACCCAAATAATGGAATCTCTCCACTAGATAAGAAGTTTGAACTCTCAAAATGGCAAGTTTTTCATTCATTGATTCATTACCTCAAAATGGAGAGAGTGGGGTCATATTTATAGGGATCCCACAATTTACAATAGGACCCTGACTTTTGACACATTGACTAATAACCAACAGGATAGGGGCGCCCATGGGCGAAGCCCAATACATTGGGCCCAATAGCTAACTAATAAACCTAATGACACTCAAACCTATGGAAATAAGCACAAGACCTAGGGACATGACTCAAATAAAAGGGAAATTACAATGATATGACTCAAATAAAATAAAGAAACATACATAGGACTCAAAATAAATGACTAGACCATGATGTACGCCTCCGGGGTGATGAGAATGGTCGAGAGTGTCAGGACGGATGGTGATGACCCCATCATACTCCCGGGGTGCGGAGAACTCGACTCCATCGAGTAAGAGGTGGTACCGCTCACATGTCTTCCGAAAGAAGTCGATTCTTCCACCTAGCGAGGTAGAGCCCGTTCACCTTGCTCCGAGTGATGATTACCTGTTGATCCAATATTCTCTCAAGTTGCTTACGTCGGGCTCTCTGGGCTGATGTTGCTCACATGGGGAGGGGTGGGTGCTCTCTCAAGGGAGGAAGGGGGCTTGAAATTCTCACTTGGTGCCACCGTGGGTCCCTTATGTGGCACAAAGCTTTCCACATTGAAACTGAAGTTAACTCCGTATCCTTGAGGAGGCCTAACTTAGTAGTGGGGCTAATGCACCTCAAAACCTGGAAGGGGCTGATCCCACAAAACCTCAATCTTGAGTTGCCTCTATGTGAGAGCCTCTCATTCCTCACCATCCCGAAATCACCCATTTGGATTTCTTGGTGACGCCAATGAGTCGGTCGGCCTTTTGTAGATTTCATGACTCTTGTTGATGCGCTTGCAAGGTTATCATGCAATTTTGTGAATGTGGTCCTTTTAGTGGTTATGGGTGGACCTGGACAACCATAAATGGACCTATCATGCCATGATGCCATATGGACCTTGATGAACCTTGGTGGGCCGGGACAACCATATGTGGACTTATCATGCAATATTGTCATGTAGACTTTGGTGAGCCTAGGTGGGCTGAGGCAACCATATGTGAACCTATCATGCAAAGTGGTGATGAATGTCGGGGGACCCGGATATCTGTAGATAGTTTTGACATGCTTAAGACCCATGATGAATGAGGGTGGACCAATACATCTGAATATGGACCACTCATGCTTTCTACTTGACATGTGAGTGATATGATTGAATGGACCCAACATAGTGTTCATACAAAGTGGTGTGGTAAGCCTAGACACATGCATGTTTTTCCTATGGGTGACTTCCATGTGTATAGGTGTGCGACAACCTTTGAACTCCCATTAGAAAGGGTCGAATGGATCTAAGAAGGTGGTCATCATGGGGTGGAGCACAACCTCATTACCTAGGGATATGTGGCCCAAGGTCATGGCTCCCAAGGTGTAACCCGGGTCTAAGATGGAGTGAATTGGGTCAAACATGGTGAGTTGGTGTAGGGAAAGGTGGGTGGTGGATAAAGTGTTTGGATCACACGAGTCTCTTGACTCCCATTGGAATGGATCATATGGATCATAAAATGGGTTACCTCGGGGGAGGAACTCCATGTCCTCAAGATCCTCAAAAGGTGTTAAGTCATCCTTCTCCATGATAGTTGGGCCAATGTTCTTGGCAAGTGGGTCAGCCATGAGTGGAGGGCTTGACTTTCTACCCGAGATAAGAAGCTCTAAATCGAGCGGAAGGTTGGGCTCATCGGGTGTAGGGAGGAATAGAAGGAGGTTGCTAGTGTAGCAACCAATGGTGCAAACCGAGGTGATAGACCCTATGCATAGGTGTAGGAGGCTAAGGCTCCTAGGTTGTTCGACCATAGGGGTCAACATGCTAGTCATCTCTAATTGCCATGCTATGCCCTTGAGAAGGTCCTCTAAGGTCTCCACTTGATAGGATGCTTGGATTGTGGTGTGATAGGAGAAGAAAGGCACTATGGGAAGGTCTTGTTCTATGGGAGGGAAAACATGGGCCGGGATCTCTCTAATTGGGCTCTCCTTTAGCCAACTAATAATGGGTTCTCCTAAGATGAGCTCCGCCCCAACTAGAGAGGGTGGTGTAAGGTAAAGACCATCGTGTGAGGTTTCTTCTTCAACTTGGACTTGGGTTTCCTCCAAGGTGGGGGGTGGGTTTGGAGTGCTCACAACTATTGGATCGGGTATGAGTTCTTCTACCAAGGAGGTGAGGGGGTCTTTTGGGGTGATGAGGGTTGGTGTGTGGTGCTCCCGGGGTGGAGGGTAAAGGGAAACTTGGATTGGGATTGGTAGAGTGGGGTTTGGGAGTGGAAGTATTGGAGGCCTAGGTTGGGGTAGGATTGGGGTTGGAAGTGGAAGGTGGATTGGGTGACAAGATTTGGGTTGATGGGTTTTGGGGGGTGTACCCTTTTTAGGGGACGATGGAGGGGTAGTGATGGGGACCAAGGGGAGATGTGGGGTATGGGTTTGGTGAGGGATTGTGGGTTGGGTGGTGGTAGCCGTCATGGGTCTAGGTGGAGGGATGGACACGGGGTCCACTTGGGTTTGAATGGTGGTCCTTATTGGGGAAATCGGGTCGGTTAGGGGTCTCTTCCCCTTGGGATCGACCGGTTGTGGAGGGGTTGTGGGGGCCAATTGAGTTTGGATAGTGAGATTTACAGAAGGGGGTTTTGGTTGGAGTGTGGGGACCTAGGGGATTTGGTGGAGAGGTGGATGCTTGGTTTATTTGGGCCTTAAGGGAGAGGACTTGGTCGTGAAGTGTAGTTATGATGGTTGAGAAGTGATTTGTTGGGAGTGGGGGGGGAGGAGGCCTAAAGGTGGTATCAAGTTGGTCGGATGGGGATGGAGGAGTGGTAGTGCACCTCGGGCTAGGGGTGTTTGAGTAGAAGGGGTGAGAATATTTGGGGATGTAGATTTTTCTAAGTTCTTTCTTCATATTATCCCATGAGGAAATGGGTTCTTGTTTCCTAACGTCCCTTAAGCCCACTATGTTCCTCCATTTTTCCTTGGCTTGACCCCGAAATTGCAACATGGCAACGCGGACTCTTACGGGTCCATAAACCATAGTTCTCTCAAAGTGTTTTTCTATGGTGACCTCCCACTTTAGGTAGGCACTATAGCATGATCCATCGAAGAGGAGATCCTCAAAAGAGATTGTGTCAAAAGGAGGGTTGATCGGTCCCTTGTGGGGGGTCGAGTGGGATGAATGTGACCAAAGAGAGGTAGCCATGTTGATGAATGCAAATGTGCCCAAGGACTAGACTTAGTAGAGATAAGTCTGCTCTGATACCACTTCATGTGACACAACCTCGGACCTAATTTAACAAGCACAACCACAAGGCTATGAAGCCTATGCAAGCGGACCTTCGTATGGCGCACACACTTAACCCGGGGGTAACTCGGGGATGCCGAGTCGAGGAAATGGGACAAGCCCCTTGCTGGTGGAGGGCCAACAAAGTCTAAGTCAAACCTCCCCTTGAGGTGTGGATATTCAACTCAATGTGTTGGCCTTGGCCGAGGGACGTGGATCACTCACTCACACCCACGGGGGTCGCACAAGTGCGGTGGAGCCTTAAGATCGGGCGCTCTCTTCCTTACCGACGGCGCAATTGGAGAATATTAAATGAAAAAGAATAATTGAGAGCAAGGGATGAGTTCTCACCTATCCGGTTTGAAGAAACCGACTCCGGTCGGAGACGGGGGCGAGCGGGGAGGCGAGGGGAAGCACCCGCACGCCGCGTCGATGAAGCTTCAAACCTGTGAGTGTAAATAATACATGAACTACCCCCATGCAAGGGGGGGATCTCAGGGAAGGGTAGCCAATGAATACACTCAATATGACCTCCACGCAGGGAGGGGCCTTCAGCCGGCCAAGCGGGGAGGGGAATTCGAGCTAGAAGTGAAGAGAGGGAAGTCGAAGCCGAATCTGCCCGCTGACTGTGTCTCGGGACAGACCGTCAGGTATTTGGACGCTGTGCTCAGCCCCGAATTTTGTTACAGACGAAACCACTTGGAGATTCTTCATAGATGGATCTGGATGATGCTTGAATTTTGTAAATTTCATCGGGCACCGCTGCTGGTCGGGGTAGGGGCTTGAACAGGGTGGCAGACCCTCGGATCTGACAGCCTCAGGTTCCCAACATCAGGAAGAAGAGGTTGCCACGGTCGCTCCCGAGCTCAGAATCAGGTGCTGCCGGTGTCGTTGGAACCATTGATGAGTCCTCTTCAAAGAAAGACTGACGGGAATGCCAGCTGATGTCGGGGTCGACCGGTAGGTTCTGAACACTAAGGAGGGGTCGATGAAGACTAAGTGGAAGCAGAACCGAGCACATGAGGGAGAAAATTGATAACTTTCAGGTACGGTCGCCAAATGGGGCTCTGATTCTTGGAGATGTTAGAAGACTTGTAGTAGAAGATGTTTGAAGAAGAACTCTCGATCCGATTCCCAACACGATCATCGTAGTTGAGCTTCCAATCTGGCTCTGGTCTCCTGCCAGGGGGGATCTGTGTAGTTGTGGGAGAATGGCTCTCCTGGTCGATCTCGAACTCCGAATGGGACGGGACCACCACCTTTGCGAAGAAGATAGGCAGACGCTTCCATTAGTATATGGTATGCCACCTGAAGCTCCCAGGGGATGACGGGGTGGCCTCTGCAACCTGTGGCCAATCTGTTGCCTGCAACCAGAACTTGAGAGGGTAGAGATAGGTAATGGGGAATGGGGTAGATGGGAGGGGAAATGAGGTGGTTGTGTGTAGGGGCAACCCCCAGCTATGAGGGGGTCTAGGAGGGGGGGTTTCAAGGTGTGGGAAGGGGAGAATGGGGGTTGGAAGGGGGTGTTTGCTATGGGTGAGAGATGAGCTGCGAATTTGGGCTTGGAGGGAGAGGGGAAGGTGAGGGGGGCACAAGTGGGTGGAGGGAAGGTGAGTTTGAATTTTCCTTAATGTATTCAATGGTGGTCTTGGGGATGGGAGGGGTTGTGTTGGGTAAGGGAAGGGGTGCTTGGGGTAGTGGGAAGGGTGCTTGGGGAAGTGGGTGGGGTAGTTGGGGGTTGGGAGGTGGAGCTAGGATTGGTGGAAGCTCCCTTGGGACTAGGGGGTGGAGTAATGGGATGTGCGGGGAATGGGAGTGGCCTTTAATGGGGGTAGGTGGGAGAGTGGTGGTTGGGAAGGGAGGAGAGAGAAAATTTTCAAAATTGGGTGTGGAGGAGAGAGAAAAGGGAGTGAAAGAGAGAGATTAAGAGAGGGATGGGTGGGGAATCTCTCCCCTAGGGTCTCTCACCCAAATAATGGAATCTCTCCAATAGATAAGAAGTTTGAACTCTCAAAATGGCAAGTTTTTCATTTATTGATTCATTAACTCAAAATGGAGAGAGTGGGGTCCTATTTATAGGGATCCCACAATTTACAATAAGACCCTGACTTTTGACACATTGACTAATAACCAACAAGATAGGGGCGCCCATGGGCGAAGCCCAATGAATTAGGCCCAATAGCTAACTAATAAACCTAATGACACTCAAACCTAGGGAAATAAGTACAAGACCTAGGGACATGACTCAAATAAAAGGGAAATTACAATAATATGACTCAAATAAAATAAAGAAACATACATAGGACTCAAAATAAATGACTAGACCATGATGTACGCCTCTGGGGTGACGAGAATGGTCGAGAGTGTCAGGACATATGGTGATGACCCCATCACGGGAGGGCTCGGAAGGGCTAAAAGGAGTGTGGAGGTACAAAGAAATAGGAAATAATCCAGGACAATTCAACAATCAACAGAAATAAAGAAATAACTACAACAACAGAGTCTAGTCCAACAGAAAGTATAGTCTAAATTAGTAAAACGTACCACATGGCAAGTGAACACTCGGCCCGGCGAGCTGGCAACTAAGAACCTCTGAATAACATCCTCGAACCTTGAGGAAGAACCGCCGCACCTGAAGCGCAGGGTGAGCCTCCTGTCACTGGCTCAGTAGGGATCCTACGGAACCCCAACTGAGAACAACGGTGGCACGGAAAGCAGTAACTACAAGAACAACAGTAGCAGCAGGAATAGTAACTCGGTGGCCGGTCAAAACTCAGCACTACAACTACTCCTACTATACCGGTCAAGCAGAAAGAGGAATCCCGATCTCACCATCGGGACCCGGACCACACTAACACCACTCACTGAGGTACAACCCACGGCAACTCTGTCGTAGAGGCTTGTCTCCCAGGATAAGGCCAACCTGGGCACGTTGCCCAAGGTGCAACCCCGGCCACCTGGTTGCGGGCACCGCACAAACAAGACGCAACCTCGGTGAAGCCACTGGCACCCTGGTCCCTACCTCGAAAACACCGGACGGTCCAGAAAACCACGTCTCGTAGATGGGAAATGGAACTCGAACACAGGAGAGTCACGTCTCACGTGACAGGAGTACCTGCCCACCAGAAGCAAGGCCAGATGCATCCACTGACGTCTTAGACCGCACCTCAGGTGTCTCCCTCCGGCCCAGCGGTAACTGAGACACCGTACAAGTAACCACAGAATAAGCGACTAGATGGGGTCGCGCTGGCTGGCGCGGGTCCACTACCCGCAACCACATGTGCACACACAGACCACACGTCCTAGGTCTGGCCCTCTGACTGGTTTTCCCCTCAGCCAGACTCTGGCATCAAACGCTGGGCCCGACGGTAACCAGCCTAAAAATCATCTCTCGGGGTAGCCTCGCCACCACTCCCTGGTGGGACCACTCACGTGTCGGAAGGCTACGACTAGTGGGGAGTCACTGATGTGACCACTCTCCAAAGAGAAGCTCCGAGAACCACACACGCACCCTACGCGAAAGTCACGAGGAACCAAGTGGCGCCGAGCTACTTGTTGACACCTTGAAAATGAACAAAGGTCGAAGCATGATTGAAAAGAGGGCCGGACCAACAGTGAAAGACCATTGATGAAGCTCGTCAACCATTCACCCGGCTAAAGCCCTTGTCGGCCAAGCTGATGCCCGGTGCCGATGTCACTCAGACGGCAGCACTGGTAGAGTAGCAGTCACTCGACTGATGAGACCTCCTGGCACACTTTAATGAGAGCCGCATTACTGCTTCGTCCAAGAATCCACGGATGATATGTCAGGGTAAGTCAGATGTCGGCTTAATGACAGATGTAATATGAGATAAAGATGAAGCTGAGGTCAAAACAGAAGAGGAATCGTCTCCACAGATTATATACCCGGCTGAGGTCTTCCCAGACTAAAGCTGATGTCCGAGCTCGTCACCATTCAAGTGACGATATCGATAAGATGATACCTGGTCTTGTCACCGTTCAGATGGCAATACTGATGAAACCCCTGTCTACGGACTGATGAAACCCCTGTCTACGGACTGATGAAAACCGTGATAATGATCTCGATACAAGCTGTGTCACCAATGGAAGACCCTTTTGGGTGATGATACCCTTGAAAGACCCAAATGGGCCTGTGTGAAGGTGGCGCCGAGAATCACTTGCCAAACCCAAAAGAGGGCGCTGAGAGGCTGAAGGCAGGCGCGCCGGGAAGCTTCAGGTGGGGCGCGCCGTGATGAAGCCTACCGAGAAGGGGGAAATGGTTATAAAAACCCCCTCCCTTCGAACCGATAAGAAAGAGAGAGAATAGAGAAAAAAGGGAGGGATCGGAAAAAAGAAAAAGATAGGAGAATAGAAGAAAGAATAGAGAGGGAGTCCTGCCAAGAGAGAACCCCCTCGGCCGAGAGAAGAGAAGAAGCAGAAGAGAGGAAGAAGCAAACAAGCTTCAGGTGGGCTGCTCCGGGGAGGGAGAGGAGTCAATGCTCCGCCCTCCCCATGCTGTCTTTTCTTTTCTACTGATGTAATCTAGTGAGCTTTTGTCTTGATTTATCGAACGTAGCCGGCGAGTTCCGGTCTCAATCTCCATCTTTCTGCTTTGCATTTCTATTTCACAGTCGATGTAAGGCTTCGATGCGATGCAATGAAATGTCAATGTGACCCATTTGGGGATCTACTGATTAAGATGTCTGCTCTCCTTTGATCGAAATGTCTGTTCTCCGCTTATCCTTGTATGTTTATCGTTTATGCGAAACATTTAATGGTTCATACGAATCTTCTCTTTAGAGGCATGAAAACAGGACCCCTACCCTTATCTGATGGGTTACTGGGCTCTGTTACCTCCTCCTCTCCTATCTCGATGGCGGATCCACCGTATCCGTTCGAGCTTCTTTTTACAAGGCCCTTAAGGACCCCTCCTTGTGCTGTTCAGGGACCAGAGACATCAATCTCTTGGTCCCCTGAACCGCTGGCTATGCGAGGGCATGTCGATTCTACGGACCACTGCTATCCCTCGGATTCCAGCGAATGACGACCTCGATCTCTCGACCCTCCATTCTAATCCCTTGGATGACTAGGGTCTGGAGTTTCGATGCTGAAGGTTCCTTAGCCACCGGGTTTTAGATGCTATTGGGTTCGTCCAGGGGATCAGAGACAGTCATCTCTTGATCCCCAGACGGCCGGCGGCAGAAATAAATAAAGTCTTCAGAAATCCAGACGATGGTCTCGTTCCCCATCGATTCTACCCTCCAGATCCCCCTTGGCCCTTTCTCAGGGAAGCATCCATGAAATCCCCCCTCCTGCACTTCAAATTCGGCTTCAATCGCAGCCAGAAAGCTCAGGAATCCCAGAAGCAAAGTATCGTTTGAGCTCTGTAAACCCTGAAACCCTGTAGCAATTCCACCTTCTCGGCGTACAAAATTCCCCGCCGAGAACTACGCTACCGAGAGGCCTCCCTCTTCAGCAAACCTACAAAAAACCATCTAAACCCCTTTTTTATGCAAACCTCCCAGCCCTTCCCAGCGCCACCTTCCCGGCATGGTAATGAGCGCGCCGGGAAGCCCCAGGCCGAGAGCCCCCCTTTTTGTTTTTGTCAGGCCGCGCCGAGAGCCCTCTTTGGGCCAATTAAAGCCACGCCGAGACCCCCTTGTTTGGTTAAGAAGCCACCGCCGAGACCCTCATTCGGCTAGCTAAACCCATGCCGAAAACCCCATTTCTTGTCAATATAAAACCCTGCCGAGAGCTCCTCCCTTCGGTCGATAGAAACCCATGCCGAGACCCTCCTTCTTCAGCCAATGAAACCCAGTCCGAGGCCCTCTTCTGCACTGTCATCCTTCAATCTTTTAGTTTCCCTACACACCTATCCCGGGGATGTTCAGAGACCGTCATTAATGCCTTGAGAAGACACATTATTGGGGAAGACCTCCCCTACAGTCCTCATTCCCGATCCGGATTTCACCCTCATGAACCCAAAGGGCCATGTCGTTGCATGAGTTCTGAGGGGTTTCAAGGGGATATTAATCGGTGGTATAAAGGCAAGCGATGTCCCGGGGCCCAGTGCCCATCCTCGTTCGGTTGTCATCCCGGCACTCTGTGGATGATGACCTATCTTCTCTTGGCATAATCCAAGTTGAGGGGACATGCTACCGAAATTTGCACATACCTTGCCAAGTAAATGTGATGCTTTCTATCTCAACCCCACAAGCCTGTGGAGTTATGTCCTTGCATGCTCTCCGATGGCCCTTTGAAGGGGGATATAGATGCAACATCGCGTCTGCACGGAGCGCGTCATGTTATGCCAGTACTTACTCGAATTCCGCGTCAATTATGCCCGATCTTTTACGGATCCCACCCTGCCACTGCATGGGTGGTTTCCTATTCCCCACTTGGCATGGTCCAAGATGGTGGGAATATGCCGTCGGTTTTATCCCGAAAATAACCAACCCCTGCTTCGTCTAATCCATTTAACGTCTTGCAAGTGAACGAATTCCGTCTCTTTTGAGCATGCGGCTTTACCGCTGTCATCCTCCTATCTTTAGCGTTTAATCTAGGGTTGTCCTTCCTTGGAAGGGCGTAATTAACGTCATAGCCTTTATGGTATGACGGACTTCTGGTCCAGACACGATCACTCACAATCGACTGACCAAGTCAGATCGAGCGCAAAATAAAATCGTCACTCCGGTGACTGGCACGCCAATAAATCAATAAATAATAAATCAATCAATAAAAAAAATATAGGATAATAAAATCCGCGTTCCCACAAGTCTGGCACGCCCGGTGGGACAGAGTCTCCCTTCATCTTTACGCTAAAGTAGGAGGCCCAGCGGGCCCCCCTCAAACTTCTGATTCCGTCCACTTTCCTCATTTTCAGGAATCTACAATGACGGCTGGAATCATGTCTGTCTGCTTCGACCAGCAACCGATTGACATGCATGTGCGAGAGGGCTACCTGGCGGTACCTCTTACATTCGGATCAATGCCGCCTGCCGTTGGGCTGCCCAACTGCCTGGGCCTCGTCTTCACCGACCTTCTACAGGTCGATAACGATGAGCGAGGCACTGCTGCGAGTGCCCCGATGAAGACCACTGATGAGAAAGCTAGCTTACCGAAGAAGACAGCTTCCACCGTTGTCTCCTGCTATGTTCATCATGTCCAAAGGAAGGACATGGTCCCCGCTGTTGCCCGGAAGGGGAAAACAACCAACCGGAGAAGCCAGTATGCTGCTGCTAACCGTCGTCTTTCCAATTCCGGGAAGACGATGATGATGGGTGATATTAGGGCGAACCTTGACGGCCTCCCCAGGGAAGTCCGTCCGGACAGGATTATCCCGACCATCCCAACCAACAACAAGTTCCAAGTTCTGGCCACCAGGAGGGCCAACCGGGAAGCTGATGAAAGGAAGACGCTGGCACCCAAGCCAGCAAGATACAAACAGGTCTAGCGGCCGAAGAAGATACAGAGCTGGGTCCCAGCTCGAGACAGAGAGAATCTTACTGATGTCACTGTTGCCCGCCTCAGAGCAGGGGGCAGAAGGGAAGAGAGAAAAGATGAAAGAAATGCTACTGCTGTCTGTCCCAGGACCCGGGGGAGGAGAGATGAGACTGAGGATCAAGGAAGGAATATGACTGCTGCTTGCCCCATGATGAAGGGTAGAAGATATGAAAAGAAGGAGGACTTTACTGCCACCCGTTCCAGGGCCGGGGGCAGAAGATGGCAAAGAAAGAACCATGATGCTGCTGCCAACTGCTGCCAAGTTGGCAATGTGAGGAGGAGTGAACCAGTCACTGTGATTGCTGCAAGAAGACCAAGAGCCTGTGCTAGACAGGCTGATATCTTCAGATACTCCAAAACCGAGCATTTGAATGCTCAGGTGGCAAGACTGGCTTACCAGCAAAAGAGCCAGGACAGATTGATACTCCAACTTGAGCCACAAAGGCATAGCCCAGAGGAGATGAAGCAAGTGGTCCAAGACTACTTCCATTACCTAGGGAACTCTGCCCTAGGTCAACAAAGATTGTCCCGTGCTTTGGGCACCATGGATGAAGAAGAAGAAGAAACTCTGCAAGAAATGATAATCGGAGTCTCCTCCTCCGATTCAAATGATTATGAAGAAGGCTTCAGGGCCGGATATGACGAAGAAGACCTCTACAGGGAGGAAGTCAAAGAAAGAGTATCGGTCTTTGACCGACTCGAATACCCCGACCAGGCAAAAAGAAAAGTTTACAGGCAGAAAGGAAGAATGCAAATCTTCGCCTGTAACATGGTTGGAATTGCCAGGGGGCAAGGCATGTTACCAACTCAGCCGGATGAGTTGCTCAGGCTGGCAACCAGACCTGGTCCCGTCACAAGAAGAAGCCAGGCGGCCAAGGATAAGATGAAAGCTGATGATGCAGCCCGCAGAGTTACCACTATGACAGTCAACGTGGTGACAGCGGAAGAAGGGGATAATCCCTTCATTGATGATGCTGAAGGGACTTCAGAAGATATACAGATCCCATCAACCCTCGATCCCATGATCCAGATGATGTTTAGAAGATATCAGCAGGAGATCAGTGCTCTCAGAAGGCAGCTCGATGAGAGACATGAAGCTACGCCGGTCTCCAAACAAGCCGAGCCTGTGGGGCAAACTTCCAGCTCTACAGAAACGGCTGCCCCTGCTAATCCTCTCCTGGCTGATAAGGGCAAAGCACCGAGCCAACCTACTCCACAGCAGACAGTGGCTCAGCCCTCTATATCTCAGACGCAGCCTGCCACGCCCATCTTGCGCGCAACTGTGATGACGACTCCTCACAGCCAGTAACAAGCTCATTTCTTCCCAGAAGAGGTAGATCCAGCTATAGCCCACAAACTGATGATAGAAAGAATTATGGAGATGAAGCTGTCTGAGAAGACCGGTGATGGTGTAAGTACCTATGACGTGTACAAAGTACTGTATCCTCCCCAGTATGCTGCTAAAAGACTACCCCCAGGCGTCAGTAAGCCGCCGAAATTTGAGAAATTCAACGGCCAGGGCTCCCCCAGGGAGCACATAGCTTACTACACCACAATTATGGGTGATTTGGCAGCCGACGAAGCTTATCTGCTCAAATTCTTTGGCTCATCCCTCACTGGGTTAGCCTTTGAATGGTATTCAAGCCTGCCAGCTGGGTCGGTGGTTGACTGGCCTGATATGCAGAGAAAGTTCCGTGACAGATTTCATGTCACAGAAAGAGAGATCACTATAGCAGAACTATATGCAACCAAGCAGAAACAGGATGAGACAGCACTAGATTACATCAAAAGGTGGAGGAACTTGGCTATGAGATGCAGAAGACCTCCTCATCAAGAAGATGCAGTGCAGATATGTAAACAGAGCCTCAGAAGAGAGGTGCTAGAAAAAATGATCGGTGCAGATGTCAGAACATTTGATCGATTGAACAATATAGTGGCCGAGGTCGAGACGTTCTTGTCCAAGCGTCCGACCGCCAATGCTCCCACTATGCTGAAGGGAAAATCCAATGATCGACGGCCATCACATTCTGAGGCCAACACCGTCGATTTCAGGACCTTTGAACAACAAAAAGGGAAGAAAGGGGCAGATGAAGCTCTCCCGATGGCAGACACAGCAGAAAGAAAAGACAAGGTCTCTCTGAGAGACAAGATGAAAAAGGCTTACTCTTTTCCCAAGGATAAGACGGTAGCACTATTTAACTGGGCCTATAAGTTCAATAAGGTAACATTGCCTGAACCGAAGAGACCCGAAGATGCGGAAAAGAAAGATGATCCACTATTCTGTCTATTTCACCGTGCGCTGGGGCACGCGATTGAGGACTGTTATGTCTTCAAAGATATCATGGAAGGAATGGTTAAGAAGGGTGAGCTGCAGCTGGGAGACTACCAGGTGAAGCCGCCTCGTCTACATGAGCCTCCACCTTGGAGAATGGCTGCCAATATGATCTCAGTCTACCAACAGCTACCCAAGGAAGCCGCTGAAGAATGCACCAGGCATACCTATGAAGCTTGCTTCCTCACCCCACAGAAAGATCAGGAGGGATGGCAGATGATACCCATAAAGAGCAGAAAGAAGACTCCCGCAGCCAGTACCAGCGGAGCAGTTATCCGGGGTGTCACCCCAAGGCCTGAGCCGCCTCCAATAAAGCCAGTATGGCATACAGCTGAGACCGGACCAGTCATCTGGATCCCTACTCACAACCGGAGGAGACAAACTCCCCTCCCTGCACATAAAGAAGTAAGTCCTGCAGCCAGGCGTCTACAACAGTATATCAATGAGCTCGACGAATATGAGCAAAAAGAGCCCAAGCACCTGTTGGTGAAAGACTGTATACTCTGGGAACAGCTCGAGGAATTGAAAATTGAAGAGCAGCCAGAGGCAGAACAAAGAAAAGATGAGACTGAGCCCTTCTGGGGGCAGGAGCCAACAAAGCCAAATTCCCAGAAGAAGAAGAGACGACCCAAGTCCAAAAAGGAGAAGAAAGTCGTGACAGTACAGTGCAATACACTGTCGGTACTCTTTTCCTTGCCCGGGGAGAATGGTGAGGATGAAGCATCAAATGCCCCGCTAGAAGCCAACCATGCTGAGGCCTCTACCTCAGCCCATGCAACACGTTCTGGGAGAAGATGGGGACGCCCACCACCAGCCAACCATAACATCATGTTCAGAGGGGAGCAGGCCTATCAAATCTCGGAACCAGAGATGCGAGGCGTCCAGGTTCCTCCCCCTGCCAGCTTATACCAGGAGGGAAGAAAAGCAGATGAAGCCCCTTCATTCCTGGAATTTCTGTCCAGTTTGGAGAATGAACAGTCAGTGCAGGTTATGCCAGCTACAAACAACAAGTGCCAGCAGTCGGCAGATAGAAAGCAGAAGCAGCATGAAGAAGAGGAAAGATGTAACCCTTTAGCAAAGCCAAGGGCCGTTGCTACAGAAGAAACATCCCAGGGAATCGACCTGGAGGATGAAACTGGCGCCAGGCATCAAAGGCCACAGGCACCACATGAACCTCCAAGACCCCGTTGGGTGGAGGAGATGAGGCTATCCAATGTCCGGGTGGGTAGCCGGATCATGAGAATGCTGAAGAAGCTCCCTACCAGGTTTTCCATCTGGGAGATCCTCTCTCTGAGTGAAGAAGCCCGCCAAGCCATCATTGATGCCTTGCAGTCGCCGGCACAATATGAAGCACTCTTGACAGAAGTGAATTCTGGGCCCTCGATCACGTTCACAGAAGATGATATGTTGATCCCAAATTCCGGTCATAACAGACCGTTGTATATGAGGGGTTCCCTGAACTGTCAGCCATTGAGCAGGATATTGATAGATCCCGGGGCTGCTGTGAATATTCTCCCATACCGCATCTATCAGAAATACTACTTTGACCTACAGCTTACCAAGGTCAGAGATATGAAGATTGCGGGATTCAATCAGAAATGTGAGACCCCCCTTGGGGTGGCTGATTTCAACCTCACCTTGGGGGACCTCACTACCGTGGTACGATTCTATGTAATCGACTCCAATACCACGTACAAAGCCCTGCTGGGAAGACCGTGGCTGCACGAATATCAGATAGTGCCATCCACGCTACACCAATGCATAAAATACTGCCATGAAGGAAAAGAAGAAAGGGTGTTTGCAGACCTACATCCCTTCGAAGTATTCGAGTGTCATATGCTCGATGCATCCTATTACACCGAGGTGTCACAGAAGGATGAAAAAAGAGAGGCTGTGGTCAGCCAGAAGAGGCCGGTGACAAAGACAAAAAGTTGGTCTCCGCCGCCACCCAAGGGCTACATTAAAAAGCATGAGGTATCCCACATCTCCTATGCTGGAGACTTTGCTCGGATAACTCCTCCTAGCATCCGCCCGGATGATACTGATGAAGAAATGAAACAAAAGTACACTCAGGTGGAGGTGCCGCAGGGTTTATTTAAACCCATCGTCAGCCTTGAGTACCAAACGGTGCTACCACTGAAGACTATGGAGATCCCTCGCTTCTGCGAGCCCCCTATCGTATTCTACACCGGGGAGCCGGTCGAAGAAGATGATCAAGATTGCATGGTCCCTGAAGAAGCTGCAAACCGGATGGTGCCAATCACAGGTTTGGACTATACTACCCAACAGGTTTCACAGATGTTCTCTAAGATGCAGATGCCGTCACTACAGCCTGCTGCCCAGAAGAAAGCATTCAAGGAGCTATGGGATCCGCCTCGAGATAACAAGGAACTGAGGAAGATCACACAGCACCCGGGACTGGGTTATACCATGCAAGAATACTATGAAGCCGAGGTGGATGTCATCTCTGCCTTCTACCAGAATGAAGATCCCCCTGAAGTGGGGTATGATCAATACCCCTTTGAAGATGAAGAAATTATGTATCAATCCATAACAGACAATGAAGCCCAAGACAACCAGCCGGAGGCAAGGATGTCTGATGAGACTAAGAAGGGTTGGTGCTGGGAGAATCCATCTTGCAAAGAGGGTCTGTTCCAGGCCGAAGCACAATTTGACACGGGAACCCCGGATGAAGACCAAGTAGCCAAAGAGCTGAGAGAATGTCTAGAGTTTGAACGCATTCTAGAAGAATTCCGGGCTCTGCAGAGTGATAACCTGTCAAGGGAGCCCACATCAGAAGAGCCTCTAAGAACGGAAGAGTCTACTTCTGAATTTCCTGGTGAACTAGCCTCGTCCTCGGGATAGACTGAACAGAATCCAGTAATATTGGCCCTATATGATACACCAGCATCCGCTGATGACCAATATGATGAAACAGAGGAGCATGAAACTGAAGAATATTACATCCCGGGAGGCTTTATTGATTTGCAAGAAGCCCCGCCCGAAGTCGAAGATGGAGGCCAGGCCACCGTCGATGAGCTGATAGAGATAAATTTGGGGTCCGCAGATGAACCAAGGCCGACATTCCTCAGCGCACTGCTGGAGCCAGATGTCAGGGAGCAATATATACAGTTCTTGAAAGAATTCCGAGACTGTTTTGCATGGACATATGATGAAATGCCGGGATTGAGCTCTGATGTGGCACAGCACCGATTGGCAATAAACCCAGAGGCTAACCCTGTAAAGTAGCCTTCCAGGAAAATGTGTCCTGAACTGATAAATCAGATTAACAAAGAGGTTGATAAGCTGATTGATGTGGGGTTTGTCGAAGAAAACCAGTATACCACATGGCTAGCCAATATAGTGCCCATGAAGAAGAAGAATGGGTAGATCAGAATATGTGTCGACTTCCGGGACCTTAATAAGGCTTGCCCGAAAGATGATTTCCCAGTGCCGATCACTGAAGTCATGATTGATGCAACTACTGGTCATGAAGCATTGTCATTTATGGATGGGTCATCCGGATACAACCAGATATGTATTGCTGAAGAAGACAGGGTGCACACTGTATTCCGCACTCCAAAAGGGATATTCCATTACAAAAGGATGCCGTTCGGCCTTAAGAATGCCGGCGCTACCTACCAAAGAGCCATGACAAAGATCTTTGATGATTTGCTCTTCAAGAAAGTAGAGTGCTACATTGATGATCTGGTAGTGAAAACCAGCAGAAAAGAAGACCATCTGCAAGACCTGAGGATAGTATTCCAGAGGCTGCGCAAATATGAACTCAAGATGAATCCCATGAAATGCGCCTTCGGCGTGTCCAGTGGAAAATTTCTCGGATTTATCGTCCGGCACAGGGGTATTGAAATTGACCCAGCCAAGATCAAGGCTATCCAGGAGCTCCCTCCACCAAGGAACCTGCACGAGCTGAGATCTCTGCAAGGGCGTCTGGCCTATATCCGACGATTTATATCAAATCTGTCGGGAAGATGCCACCCCTTTCACAAGCTCATGATGAAAGATGTACCGTTCCTCTGGGACGATGGGTGTCAGGAGGCCTTTGAGAAGCTAAAAGAATATCTCAAGACCCCTCCAGTGCTGGGGGCACCAATTAAAGGCAGGCCCTTGATACTGTATATCGCAGCCACATACTGTTCCCTGGGGGCAATGCTGGCACAAGTAAATGAAGAAGGCAAAGAGCAAGCCCTGTACTACCTAAGTCGGAGGCTGATTAGAACCGAAGAAAGCTACAGTTATATAGAAAAGACATGCTTGGCACTAGTCTTTGCTGTTAAGAAACTCTGACACTATATGTTGTCACATGAAGTCAGATTGATATCTGCAGTAGATCCACTCAAATACATACTGACTCAGCCAGTACTCAAAGGCCGGTTGGGCAAATGGGCAGTGATTCTGATAGAATTTGATATTACATATATACCCCAGAGGGCAATAAAAGGACAGGCCGTGGCTGATTTCTTCGCGGAGCATCCTGTGCCGGAAAATGATACGTTGGGGACCGAATTACCCGATGATGAGACACTCGAGGCCTGTCAAGCTTAGCCAGTTATGTGGCAACTGTTCTTTGATGGAGCATCCAGAACGGAGACAGATTCCGATGGAAAAACCAGAGTACGGGCCGGAGCCGGTATTGTGCTGAAATCACCAGAAGGGGAGGTGGTACATACTTCCTGTTCTATAAACAAGCCCTGCACCAACAATGAAGCCGAGTATGAAGCTCTGATAATCGGACTGCATGTCAGCCTCAACATGGGTATCCGAATGTTGCAAGTATTCGGGGATTCAATGTTGATAATAAAACAAATTCAAGGGGAGTTCGAGGTGCGAAAGCCAGAGCTGAATCCCTATCACCAAAAAGCTGTGAGCCTTATGGTGAAATTCTATCATATCGAACTCAAGCATGTGGGCCGTGGACATAACGCCCAGGCTGATGCATTGGCAAAGCTGGCCAGTTCACTAGCAGTCCCGCCGAATGAGACTCTGAACATTATTGTTATGAATCGGCGGCAGGTCCCCAGCATGCTAGAAGGGTGCCCCGAAGAAGAAGAAGTTGCTACTATCAGCACAGTACAGGCATCTGATTGGAGGCAGCACTTGCTACAGTGGTTTCTGCACCAACAGCTACTGCAAAAGAGAGAAGAAAATATGAAGCTTCTGAGGATTAAAGATTCTTATGAACTCAGAAATGAAACTCTATTCCGAATAATGGCAGATGCACGCAAGAAGATTCTGCTCCGCTGCCTGTCCACTGAGGAAGCTTGGCAAGCGATGAAAGAAACACATGCTGGGACAGCAGGTGCCCACCAGGCCGGTCCCAAGATGAAGATAGAGATTAAGAAGCTGGGCTACTCCTGGCCCACCATGTTTGAAGACTGTTGTAAATTTGCAAAATCATGCCAAAAGTGTCAAGAGCATGTTACGGTGCCTAGAAGGCCACCCACAACTCTGCACCCTATAATCCCTAGCTGGCCGTTTGCACAATGGGGAACTGATGTAGTCGGGCCATTGCCAACTTCCTCGACCGGACATAAGTACATACTGGCCATAACAGATTACTTCTCCCGATGGGCGGAAGCTATAGCATTAAGAGAAGTGACTGGTGAGCTGGTCTCCAGATTCATCAAGCAAAACATTATCTTCCGGTTTGGGATCCCCAACCGAATAATATCTGATAATGGAAGTCATTTCAGAAATCAAAAAATCTATAAGCTTGCTGAGAAGTATAAGATTGAATGGAGAACCTCCACTCCCTACAATCCACAGGCAAACGGATTGGCAGAAGCTTTTAATAAGACCTTGTGTACATTGCTGGCCAAAGTCGTCAGTTCCAACAAGAAGGACTGGGAAGAGAAAATGTATGAAGCTTTATGGGCATACCGCACCGTCTTCAAAACACCTACAGGGTGCTCACCATACTCATTGGTGTACGGCTCAGAGGCAGTGGTCCCGCTGGAGCTGGAAGTCCCATCACTTAGAGTGGCGGTCCAGTATGACCTAGCCCCTGGCGAACGGACTAATACAGAAAGAAGATTAGAAGAACTGGCTGAATTGGAGGGGAGGCGCCTCCAAGCTCAGAAGAATATCCAAATGTATCAGGCCCGCATGGCCACTGCATTCAACAAACTCGTAAAAGGACGAGAGTTCAAGAAAGGTGACCTCGTTATGGTCAAGAAAAGAGAAGTCATGGCGTCCAACCCAAAAGGAAAGCTAAATGCTAATTGGGAAGGTCCCTATGTGATACAAAGGGTCTACGAAGGTGGGGCCTATATGGTTGTCAACCATCGAGGGGAGATCCAATTCTCGCCACTCAACGGTAGGCACCTAAAGCTGTATCATGCTGCACAACCAACATTCTCCGAGTAATCGGGCCAAAAGCTACCCTTCTTTCTTGGTTTAGCGGCACTCCGCCCTAGCCGAGCTACCCTCTTCCTTGGTCTAGCGGCACTCCGCCCTAACCAAGCTACCTCTTCCTTGGTCTAGCGGCACTCCGCCCTAGCCGAGCTACCCTACTTCTTGGTTTAGCGGCACTCCGCCCTAACCGAGCTACTTCTTTCTTGGTCTAGTGGCACTCCGCCCTAGCCGAGCTACCCTCTTCCTTGGTCTAGCGGCACTCCGCCCTAACCAAGCAACCTCTTCCTTGGTCTAGCGGCACTCCGCCCTAGCTGAGCTACCCTACTTCTTGGTTTAGCGGCACTCCGCCCTAACCAAGCTACCTCTTCCTTGGTCTAGCGGCACTCCGCCCTAGCCGAGCTACCCTACTTCTTGGTTTAGCGGCACTCCGCCCTAACCGAGCCACCTCTTTCTTGGTCTAGCGGCACTCCGCCCTAACCGAGCTACCCTTCTTTCTTGGTCTAGTGGCACTCCGCCCTAACCAAGCTACCTCTTTCTTGGTCTAGCGGCACTCCGCCCTAACCGAGCTACCCTTCTTTCTTAGTCTAGTGGTACTCCGCCCTAACCAGGCTACCTCTTTCTTGGTCTAGCGGCACTCCGCCCTAACCGAGCTACCCCATTTCCTGGTTTAGCGGCACTCCGCCCTAGCCGAGCTACCCCATTTCTTGGTTTAGCGGCACTCCGCCCTAGCCGAGCTACCCATTCCTCGGTTAGCGACACTCCGCCCTAATCAGGCCACTTCATCTTGGTCAATGGCACTCCGCCCTGATCGAGCTACCCTCTCCTTGGTCCAGTGGCATCTCGCCCTGCCCAAGCTGCCCTCTCTCTCAGCTCGCATACCAAATAAAAGAAAAGAAGAAAAGAAAAGAAAAATGGGGTTAAAAATAGTGATACCCCGCCAGTCTTGTTCAGACATTCTGAACAAGGGCAAAAATGGCCAAAACCCAGCTGTGGTGAAAACCCGAAAGGGCACTGCAGGTAAAATCGGGTATCCCGCCACGTGAAAACCCGAAAGGGCGCGTGGGCAAAAGTAAGAGGGGGCTGGCTCCGGTGAAAACCCGAAAGGGCACTTGGGTCAGTAATGTGGTAATCCCAAAGAAAGCCTCACCTCCCGCCATAAAACTCCTCGTCAATCGACCGGTGCCTTGCCCGATCGACGATTAGACCCACTCAGTATAGGCCCTACGTCTATCCTGATAAAAGCCCTCATTCCTTGTCCCAGGTTCCACCGTGATGAAACCTGCTGCTGATTAATGGGCACACTCGCCCGATCAGCAATGAAACCTGTCCGGTTTAGACCTTACGTCTATGCCGATAAAACCCATGAAACCCTTGCATTGGTATAAACCCAATACCGATGATGAAATCTACTGTTGATCGATTGGCACACTGCCCGATCAATGATGAAACCTATCCAGTTTAGACCCTACGTCTATCCTGATGAAACTTATGAAATCATTGCATTGGTATAAACCCAATATCGATGATGAAACCCGCTGTTGGTCGATTGGCGCCCTGCCCGATCAACGATGAAACCTGTCCGGGCTAGACCCTACGTCTGTCCCGACAAAACCTATGAAATCCTTGCATTGGTATAAACCCAATACCGATGATGAAATCTACTGTTGATCGATTGGCACACTGCCCGATCAACGATGAAGCCCATTCCAGTTTAGACCTTACGTCTATCCTGATGAAACTTATGAAATCCTTGCATTGGTATAAACCCAATACCGATGATGAAACCTGCTATTGATCGATTGGCGCACTGCCCGATCAATGATGAAACCTATCCAGTTTAGACCCTACGTCTATCCTGATGAAACTTATGAAATCCTTGCATTGGTATAAACCCAATATCGATGATGAAACCCGCTGTTGGTCGATTGGCGCCCTACCCGATCAACGATGAAACCTATCCGGGCTAGACCCTACGTCTGTCCCGATGAAACCTATGAAATCCTTACATTGGTATAAACCCAATACCGATGATGAAATCTACTGTTGATCGATTGGCGCACTGCCCGATCAACGATGAAGCCCATTCCAGTTTAGACCTTACGTCTATCCTGATGAAGCTTATGAAATCCTTGCATTGGTATAAACCCAATACCGATGATGAAACCCGCTATTGATCGATTGGCACCCCGCCCGATCAACGATAAAACCAGCCCAATGTAGACCTTACGTCTATTCTGATGAAGTTCATGAGATCCTTGCATTGGTATAAACCCAATACCGATGATGAAACCCACCTTTGGTCGATGGGCACCCTATCCGATCGACAAAGAAACCCGTCCTAGTAAATCTGCATGTCTCTTTGCATCCCGCCGTAATGAAACCTACCATTGGTCGATCGGCACCTCGCCCGATCAATGATAAAACCTGTTCGGTTTAGACCTTACGTCTATCCCGATGAAACATATGAAATCCTTGCATTGGTATAAACCCAATACCGATGATGAAAGCCTACTGTTGATCGATTGGCACACTGCCTGATCAATGATGAAACCCACCCAGTTTAGACCTTACGTCTATCCTGATGAAACCTATAAAATCCTTGCGTCGGTATATACTCAATACCGATGACAAGAGCAGCCACTGATGAAGCAGCACATCGCCTGATCCGTGCTAAAGTCCCAATTCAAGAAATATATATATGTATATATATATATATATATATATATATATATATAATAGGGTTAAAAATAGAGATACCCCGCCAGACTTGTTCAGGCATTCTGAACAAGGGCAAGAATGGCTAAGACCCAGCTGTGGTGAAAACCCGAAAGGGCACTGCAGGCAAAATCGGGTACCCCGCCACGTGAAAACCCGAAAGGGTGCGTGGGCAATAGCAAGAGGGGGCTGGCTCCGGTGAAAACCCGAAAGGGCACTTGGGTCAGTAATGTGGTAATTCAAAAGTTCCATGCCAACCGGCACGCTACCTTTACCTCCCCTTCATTGATGAAACCTTCCGTCGGTCAACTGGCTCCGCGCCCCATCGATGATAAAACCTTTCTGGGATGGACCTTACGTCTACCCTGATGAAACCTACATACCCTCTTTCAAACGTCCCTCCGACAATGAAACCCATCACCATTCTGCTAAAGCCTGTCCAGCTCAGACCTCACGTCTGTCCTGATGAAACCTACGCATTTCTTGGCAAAGTCCCACCCGTCATAAAACCTGCTGGAATAGACCTTACGTCTGTCCTGACGGGACCTACACCTTTACAGACGTCCCACCGTTGATCAACCGGCACCTCGCCCGATCAATGATGAAACCCTGCCAGTTTAGACCTTTCGTCTATTCTGATGAAACTTATAAACCCCTTTGCATCGATATAAACCCAATATCGATGATGAAACCAGTTATTGGTCGACCGGCACCTTGCCCGATCAATGATGAAACCCTCCCAGTTTAGACCTATCGTCTATGCCGATGAAACTTATGAAACTCTTCTTTGCGTCGATATAAACCCAATATCGATGATGAAACCAGTTATTGGTCGACCGGCACCTTGCCCGATCAATGATGAAACCCTCCCAGTTTAGACCTTTAGTCTATGCTGATGAAACTCATGAAACTCTTCTTTGCGTCGATATAAACCCAATATCGATGATGAAACCGACTGTTGATCGATTGGCACCTTGCCCGATCAATGATGAAACCCTATCCAGTTTAGACCTTACGTCTATTCTGATAAAACATATGAAATCCCCCTTGCATCGATATAAGCTCAATATCGATGATGAAGTCAACCGTTGGCTGATCGGTACATCGCCCGGCCAATGATACAATCTGTCCAGTTCGTACTTTATGTCCGTTCTGATGAAAACCCCATACCCTTTTTCAATGTCCCACCTGCTATAACCTCTACCCAGTCTAGACCTTTCGTCTATTCCGATGAAACCTCTTCTTTCACATTTCTGTAAATTGTCTCCCTCACAGCACATATTGCCAAGAGGGACGTTTGCTGCTACCAACAGAATCCGGTTTAAGCACCTCCCCGGATGCCGTCACGCGGTGGAGCGAGTTCCCCATCCTTTCTCTGAGGGGGTGGACGCTCTCCTGCCAAGTATGGGCCATTCGCATGAGGAATTGCTAAAACCGCTACCCCACTGCTCCAAGTGATAAAACCACATGCAGAAGAAAATGGATACGCGTGAAGCGAAAGATTTCTTTTCATTAATAAGTGAGTACATAAAGGGCCCCGAGGGGACGTTGTATCGCAAAAGAGTACAAAAGAAAAAGAAAGAGAAGATGGTTCATGGCTGCCTAAAGATATCCTCGAAAGCCAGAAGACCCACATAAGGGGCGGCTCCCAGTTCACGAAGACGAGCCTCCTCCTCCTGCAGTCGAACGGACTCGTCTTGAAAGGACGCCATTTGCCCCTCTAATAGAGTTGCTTCTTCCTCGAGCTGCGGTCGAGAAGTTGTTAGCTGCGGCAGCTCAGCTCGGAGATCGGACAGTTCATCTTCCAGGATAGTTATCCGGTCGCGCACAAACTGCTCCCGCTCTGCCAAAGACTGCATTTGGCACTGTCGCTCCTGAAGAATAGAGTTCATCTTCGCCAGCTTGGATTTGCATTCCATTCTTTGCAACTTCAAAGCCGCCAGTTTGTCAGACATGATATGTGTCAAGAAATCCTGGCGATGAACAAATTTTAACAATAAAAGAACCCGCTGGGCCCATATTTCTGTGGGACATCCCATCGCCTGCAAGCCGGTGGTGAAGCGCTCGGCTATCTCCTTCAACTGTGGATAGGTTAGTCCGGACTGGGACTCCACTAGCTGGCGCAGCATGCCCAGATGTTTCCAAATAAAACTCTCAGGTGAAGTAAAGCCAGGCAAAGGAAGAGGAGCTACTTCAAAGGTTACTTCACTATCAATGTCTGCCCATAGGGTGATATCTGGCTGCGAAGAAGAAGATGGGAGGTCTACCGGAGGTACCAACTGAGCTCTCCCTGCAACCTCTGGCGTGGCCAAGAGATCTTCCACTTCCATCTCCTCGGAAGCGGCCGTCTGAATACTCTCGGATGCAACTTCAGGCACCTCCTCCTCAGATTCTGAAAGTATGGAGATAGAGTCCGGGGCGGTTACAGGCAATACTCCCAGTTCTGCAGCAGCTACCTCTCCTTCTTCCATCTCCTCTTCGGTGGCCAATTCCTTCAATGTCGAGGCCGCGGAGGCCACAGTCTGAAGAGGCAAAGGTTCACCCTCCATGATTGATGTTGTGGGAATTGTTGACTCGGGAGCGATGGTCATCACTGCGGCCGGTATGAAAGTAGAACTTCTGGCTAGATCAGCTTCGGCTCTGAAATCTGAAGCCCTGATAGGAGTGCATCTATCTCCTGAGGCCCCCAGGTCCAACGATGCTAAATCCGTCGAAGACTGTATTCGCATTGGAACAGGGCGAATGACCTCAGGAGCTCCCATGCAGGATAAAGGTAGAAAGGGGACAATAGCCCAGTTTGCAGAAGAAACCTCCATAAAAGTTGTAGTTGTGTCTGAGCTGGCAGTGATAGGGCCCTGAGACCAAAGCAAAACAACCTTCAGCACTAAATGAAGATGCAGATGAAGCAGCAAGCCTGAAATGGGACCCACCTTTGAAGCAGGGTTCGCATCCTCGAAGTGGGGCGAAAGAGGAGGAAGCTCCGAAGTTGAAGTGACAAAGAGTGAAGATATGTCGATCTCGGTGTCGAGCCCGACAAACTCCTCTTGCAACTCCTCCTCAGAAGATGGCACCAGCAGCTTAGCAGGCTGAAAAGACAGAGCACCTTTTGCAAGTACAAGCGGGACTTCTGATTCAGGAGCATCCCCCTCACTGCCGCTGAAAGCCACTTCCTCCTCATTAGAGACGGTTGTAGAGCTACCCGATGATATTTCTACCCTGGCTACATGCTGTGGGGTCGCCTCTAAAGCATGTCGGGATGTGGACCGGGTAATTATGCGCCTGGCCTGAACAGTACCCCGCCTCGACTGAGTCTTGTGACCCTCCGGAGGTTGAATCGGCTCTTCTGTCATCCTTTCAACCTCAGTCTGCTCCTCGACTGCCACTTCAACAGAAAAGCGACCTCTGAGGGTTATAGTAGAAAAAGCAATAGAAGTGTGAAATAGATGAGAAAGCACACTTACCCCCCGCCTCACTAGCCGGCGTGGGGGAAGGCAGCCTGGTCCCCGCTTCGGAGGGTGCCACAATTGGCTCTTGAGCTGCGCAAAAAGGGAAGGGGTCAGAGTCGAAGACTTCTTTGAAAATCTGCAAAAGATGATGAAGAATGCAAATGCAAGCTAATGATGTTACCCTGAACCGGTGTCTGAGCAGCCTCCCTTTGCAACTCAAACTCATCGAATGAGGGAATGTTGGGGAGAGGGGTCCCAGTGTCCATCGCCACCGAAGTCGACTGCTGAACATGGGCCTTTTTGGCCTTCCTGGCCTTCCCAACTGCAGCCTTGACTGCGGAAGCCTTCCTCTTCTTGCCAGGAGGCAGGGGAGTAGTGGTCGGTGCTGCAGCCGGGACTTCAAAATAAGTAGGCTTCTCGGCCTGCGCAATAATCTTTCTATAGAGCCCCTGCCGTTTTATATCAGGCCGGTCTGTTGAAAATGGCAGAAGGGTGATGGGATCAGTGGGTGCGAAATTCAGATGCTAAGCAGAAAACACTGAAATCAGAAAAGAAGAAATCTTACCTGCCGGGCCGTCGTAGAATATAGAAAGTGGCCAGTACAGATAAGCTACCTCCTTGGAGCGGGAAGCAGCCTCCTTGATGAGCCAGCATACATCACCAAATATCTGGCACTTCTCTACTAAAGCTGCCAGATCATTATGGCCGTGAAAGTCAAGGCATCGAAATAAGTCAAGATGGTCCATGCCCCAACCATCGACATAATGAAATGATATAAACAGTGGCTTGTTCAATATGCCAGCTATCGGGCTTTCTGCAGATAATCCATGCAAATTCAGCAGAATGAACAGCCAGGACGTTTGCCTATAGTACGTCTGAGTTCTATCTTCTCGGCGTACAAACGTCCTATATGGATGAAATTTATCAATTGGACCCTTCCAAGGAGCTACTGTCGGGAGCGGCTCTTCAACAGGGAATGGGTACTGCTGCTCCTCCAAGCGAGCGCCTCCCACATGGCATAAATGCTTCAAGGTCTTCATGAAAGTGTCTTCATTGATAGCAGCAAAGACAGGGACAAGCGGCTCGGAACTTTTTTCCTTCAATGCCCGACGTTGAGTCAGATAATTCTCCGCCTCCCTCGGGTGCTGTGAGTAAAGTTTTTTCAAGTGGGCCTCAGGAATATCAAACACCGGCCCAGGTTGCTGTTTCAGGAAGGAGCGCTCTGCCACATCCCAGAAGGCACCCCTACCGTCCCTGTAAAAACCGGTCCGGATGTTCCACCATTTGATATATTCTAATGTTACCCGGGGAACACGGTTAGAAATAGTGGGCACCCTGAAAACTACATCGTCCTGGCGATGATAGAAATCCCACCACAACCGGCCCTCGCCAATAATGACGGACCCGTGCTTGGCCCGGCTATCCAAAGGAAACTGAGCAGCTGAGGTGGGGATGTGTTGGTCGTAGCCGAAGTTCCACCCAAATCGGAACGGATAGTATGGCTCCAAAAGAAGAAGGCCACCCTTCCTGAAAACTAAAACACTGGGCCGAATAGCCATGGCCCATCTGACTAGCTCCGGCTCCAGGATAGGCCGAGCAACTTCAGCCCCTGCGATAGGATGAGCATAAGTCTCTATCTCTTCCAGCTTGCACTCTCTCTGAGGATCAATCAAAGGAGCTGAACCTGCCGCCAAGCTCCAAAAATGAATGCTGCCAGGGGCGTCCACTGGTACCCTTATCAGTCGGCCCCTTATTTTAAACAACTGATCATAAAAGGGACCAGACTCAGCACTGGCGAATTCGACCATTCTAGGCAACACCGTATCTGCCTGCAAGGTTCTCGGAGCCAACTCAGGGAATATACTGCAAACCCAGGCGTTGAAGAAGTGAAAAGGACCCACGGTCCTCAAAGAACGGGGAGTCCGATGCTTGTGCAGGTCCCCCAAAGATTTATATATCAAACACAGGGCCACTGGGCAAAGCGACAGCTTCATCCCCCATGCCATCTGACAAGCTGGATATATGGCCTCTGGCCGAATGACTGTCTCGTCCCCTTGTGGGAGAGCGAAAGTACACAACCAGAAGGTGAAATAGGCCGCACAATGTGTGATGGGATCTACTCCTGCCGGATTGGGACCACCTTTGCCCGCATGACGCAATGAGGATGGCAGCGCCGACTTATAGCGAGGGGCCCTTATCTGTTTGCTGGCAACTGGACCCAGGGAAGGAAAGTCTGCATACTTCAGGGGACCGTCAAAGAAATACTGGATCCACTGCCCTATCCGGACCCTCAGTTTGCTGCCTTTCTCTCGGGGATGATAGCCTTTGGAGGACCCTCTGTGGTACGCCAGACAGATGGAGCGGTATACCTTCATCAGATACCGATATGAGAAGCCGATGGAATACTTGCCCTCGCCATCAGAGCTATCCTTCTCAGAATCTATCAAGCAAACTTCCTCATACGGCTCACCATCAATGGGCAGACCGGAGAGCTGTGATAAACTCCAGAGGTCCAGGGATGTCTCAACCTCCGCTGTATAAAAAGTGTTCATCCCGTAGCACAACCCTCTGGATATGGGATATCGAAATCTAGAAGCGAAAATGCTGTGATATACCCCGGCTCTGATCAGCAGAGGGGCATACTCCTTCAGAACAAACTCTGTGAACTCCACTGCCCCTACTCGGAATAAGTGCGCATCAGTGATTTTGGTATCCCCGAACCAACCAGCGGCCAGATGGTACTTGAACTGAACGGCCGAACAATTCAGCACGAAGGGCTCTTCGCGATATCCCCACTTTAATGGTGCCAAGAACATGCCATAGCCGGGCTTCTCCCTATGAACTCGGCCGCTAGCATTATCCCACCGGGCAGGTGTGAATTCCGGGGCCCGGGCCAGCATCTTCTTCTCTGGTTCCAGCTCCAATATGCCGAGGACTGCATCCCAGTCGTGCTTTTCCCCAGGAAGATAGATGGCCTTGCTGCGATACACTGATTCCTTCAGGCTATCCCGCTCAGCAAGGATGGCGGCTTCAACTACGCGAGCTATCCGGTAGTCTCGCATGCCGCCCACTGTGAAAGTCCGGATGAACGACATCAAATGTCGGTCCTTCGGGAGGTCTGGCCGATAGCTACCATCCCGCCTGAAGCATGTCTCGGTCGCCGTGGAGTATACCCGGGCCGTCGACACTGTGTCAGTCTCAGAGTCAGACGATTCATCGATTGAAGCAATCCTGTCGTATCCGAAATCCAGACTGTGCACGTTCAGCCAGTTTACTTTGGCCCGTGATATGTCGGGCTGGGCCGATGAGCTAGCACCAATAGCTCCGAAAGATGCAGCATCAGAACTGGAAGCCATTGCAGGGCCTGCAGTCGGAGAAAAAGTGCGAATTAGAAGCCAGTCTTATAAAGATTGTAACATGAGACCCTATGAAGATTTCGGCAGCATCTCCCCTTATTCGGGGTCTGCCCAAGGAGAATAGGGAGTCACCAACCAAGAGGGGGTGATCCCGAAAGAAAAAGGGATTAAATCCCAAAATAACGTCCTACCCGGGCGAAACCCAACTAAACGGGAAGAAAATGGGAACGGCCGAGACAAGGAACTCGCCACCGCCGAGACACAAAAAATAGAAATGAAGAAAGAGAAAGAAAAGATGAGAATGAGAAGAAAGAGGCTTTCGGCGCCTTAAATAGAAGCCGAAGGAGATAGGTTCTCGGCGCGGCCAAATGCGCGCCGAGATCCCCTCACGCCGAGAGCCCCCTGCGGCCAAAGGGCGCGCCGAGAAGCCCAGGCCGCGAGCCCTGCCTAAGGCGCGCCGAGAACCCAGGCCGAGAGCCCCCTTCGGCCAAGGGCGCGCCGAGAGCCCCCAGGCCGAGAGCCCTCCTTCGGCCGCGCCGAGAGGTCCCTTACGCCGAGAAGCTTCGCGCCGGAAGGTCTTGCGTGCCGAGAAGCCTTGCGCCGAGAGGGTCATGCCGAGAAGCCTATGGCCCCGTGCCGAGAAGCTCCGAAATGTTGAAAATAAAGAAAATAGGAAGATAAAAAAGATGAAAATGAAAGATCCATGCGCAGAATATTGTTGCAACGAGATGATCAGGTCTGAGAACCGGATTGAAGACAACTTGAGGAAGATACCCTCGAATGATGAAAGACACCTGCAAGCCCCGTGCCGCTTATTCTGCGCTTACGCCGCCCGCAGGTGGGGGGCATTTGTTGACACCTTGAAAATGAACAAAGGTCGAAGCATGATTGAAAAGAGGGCCGGACCAACAGTGAAAGACCATTGATGAAGCTCGTCAACCATTCACCCGGCTAAAGCCCTTGTCGGCCAAGCTGATGCCCAGTGCCGATGTCACTCAGACGACAGCACTGGTAGAGTAGCAGTCACTCGACTGATGAGACCTCCTGGCACACTTTAATGAGAGCCGCATTACTGCTTCGTCCAAGAATCCACGGATGATATGTCAGGGTAAGTCAGATGTCGGCTTAATGACAGATGTAATATGAGATAAAGATGAAGCCGGTACCGGCAGATGAAGATTGTAAAGGCTTTTGCAAAGTCAAAACAGAAGAGGAATCATCTCCACAGATTATATACCCGGCTGAGGTCTTCCCAGACTAAAGCTGATGTCCGAGCTCGTCACCATTCAAGTGATGATATCGATAAGATGATACCCGGTCTTGTCACCGTTCAGATGGCAATACTGATGAAACCCCTGTCTACGGACTGATGAAACCCCTGTCTACGGACTGATGAAAACCGTGATAATGATCTCGATACAAGCTGTGTCACCAATGGAAGACCCTTTTGGGTGATGATACCCTTGAAAGACCCAAATGGGCCTGTGTAAAGGTGGCGCCGAGAATCACTTGCCAAACCCAAAAGAGGGCGCCGAGAGGCTGAAGGCAGGCGCGCCGGGAAGCTTCAGGTGGGGCGTGCCGTGATGAAGCCTGCCGAGAAGGGGGAAATGGTTATAAAAACCCCCTCCCTTCGAACAGATAAGAAAGAGAGAGAATAGAGAAAAAAGGGAGGGATCGGAAAAAAGAAAAGGATAGGAGAATAGAAGAAAGAATAGAGAGGGAGTCCTGCCAAGAGAGAGCCCCCTCGGCCGAGAGAAGAGAAGAAGCAGAAGAGAGGAAGAAGCAAACAAGCTTCAGGTGGGCTGCTCCGGGGAGGGAGAGGAGTCAATGCTCTGCCCTCCCCATGCTGTCTTTTTTTTTCTACTGATGTAATCTAGTGAGCTTTTGTCTTGATTTATCGAACGTAGCCGGCGAGTTCCGGTCTCAATCTCCATCTTTCTGCTTTGCATTTCTATTTCACAGTCGATGTAAGGCTTCGATGCGATGCAATGAAATGTCAACGTGACCCATTTGGGGATCTACTGATTAAGATGTCTGCTCTCCTTTGATCGAAATGTCTGTTCTCCGCTTATCCTTGTATGTTTATCGTTTATGCGAAACATTTAATGGTTCATACGAATCTTCTCTTTAGAGGCATGAAACAAGGACCCCTACCCTTATCTGATGGGTTACTGGGCTCTGTTACCTCCTCCTCTCCTATCTCGATGATGGATCCACCGTATCCGTTCGAGCTTCTTTTTACAAGGCCCTTAAGGACCCCTCCTTGTGCTGTTCAGGGACCAGAGACATCAATCTCTTGGTCCCCTGAACCGCTGGCTATACGAGGGCATGTCGATTCTACGGACCACTGCTATCCCTCGGATTCCAGCGAATGACGACCTCGATCTCTCGACCCTCCATTCTAATCCCTTCGATGACTAGGGTCTGGAGTTTCGATGCTGAAGGTTCCTTAGCCACCGGGTTTTAGATGCTATTGGGTTCATCCAGGGGATCAGAGACAGTCATCTCCTGATCCCCAGACGACCGGCGGCAGAAATAAATAAAGTCTTCAGAAATCCAGATGATGGTCTCGTTCCCCATCGATTCTACCCTCCAGATCCCCCTTGGCCCTTTCTCAGGGAAGCATCCATGAAATCCCCCCTCTTGCACTTCAAATTCGGCTTCAATCGCAGCCAGAGAGCTCAGGAATCCCAGAAGCATAGTATCGTTTGAGCTCTGTAAACCCTGAAACCCTGTAGCAATTCCACCTTCTCGGCGTACAAAATTCCCCGCCGAGAACTACGCTGCCGAGAGGCCTCCCTCTTCTGCAAATCGACAAAAAACCATCTAAACCCCTTTTTTATGCAAACCTCCCAGCCCTTCCCGGCGACACCTTCCCGGCACGGTAATGAGCGCGCCGGGAAGCCCCAGGCCGAGAGCCCCCCTATTTGTTTTTGTCAGGCCGCGCCGAGAGCCCTCTTTGGGCCAATTAAAGCCACGCCGAGACCCCCTTGTTTGGTTAAAAAGTCACCGCCGAGACCCTCATTCGGCCAGCTAAACCCATGCCGAAAACCCCATTTCTTGTCAATATAAAACCCTGCCAAGAGCTCCTCCCTTCGGCCGATAGAAACCCATGCCGAGACCCTCCTTCTTCGGCCAATGAAACCCAGTCCGAGGCCCTCTTCTGCACTGTCATCCTTCAATCTTTTAGTTTCCCTACACACCTGTCCCGGGGATGTTCAGAGACCGTCATTAATGCCTTGAGAAGACACATTATTGGGGAAGACCTCCCCTACAGTCCTCATTCCCGATCCGGATTTCACCCTCATGAACCCAAAGGGCCATGTCTTTGCATGAGTTCTGAGGGGTTTCGAGGGGATATTAATCGATGGTATAAAGGCAAGCGATGTCCCGGGGCCCGGTGCCCATGCTCGTTCGGTTGTCATCCCGGCACTCTGTGGATGATGACCTATCTTCTCTTGGCATAATCCAAGTTGAGGGGACATGCTGCCGAAATTTGCACATACCTTGCCAAGTAAATGTGATGCTTTCTATCTCAACCCCACCAGCCTGTGGAGTTATGTCCTTGCATGCTCTCCGATGGCCCTTTGAAGGGGGATATAGATGCAACATCGCGTCTGCACGGAGCGCGTCATGTTACGCCAGTACTTACTCGAATTCCGAGTCAATTATGCCCGATCTTTTACGGATCCCACCCTGCCACTGCATGGGTGGTTTCCTATTCCCCACTTGGCATGGTCCAAGATGGTGGGAATATGCCGTCGGTTTTATCCCGAAAATAACCAACCCCTGCTTCGTCTAATCCATTTAATGTCTTGCAAGTGAACGAATTCCGTCTCTTTTGAGCATGCGGCTTTACCGCTGTCATCCTCCTATCTTTAGCGTTTAATCAAGGGTTGTCCTTCCTTGGAAGGGCGTAATTAACGTCATAGCCTTTATGGTATGACGAACTTCTGGTCCAGACACGATCACTCACAATCGACTGACCAAGTCAGATCGAGCGCACAATAAAATCGTCACTCCGGTGACTGGCACGCCAATAAATCAATAAATAATAAATCAATCAATAAAAAAAATATAGGATAATAAAATCCGCGTTCCCACACTACTAGACTCTGGATTGTCCTCTAGACTCACTAAATCCAACGGTCCTTGAGTCACGAGACTCGGGGTCAAGACCGTCATACGCGACGGCACAATGCCGTTAATCTAGCCTAATCCCTAGGTCTAAATCTATGGTAACATGAATATCGAGGCAGCTCACGAGCCGTCGAGACCATTCCCTCAAAAAGGAAACTAAGAAACCTTCAGCCCCAGGCTGGGTGACTGGGCTCATAGTCCAAGGCCACACACATGGCCCACGCAGAAAGCACAGAAGCATGATTCCCGAGACAGCTCACAAGCCACCACGCTGATTCCCCATCCCAGGGAAAAGTGAGAAACCTCCAGCTCCAGGCTGGATGACTGGACTCGCTGTCCAAGGCCAAACACTTGGCCCAATCGGGAACCATCTTCTGCGGAAACCCACGACATGCGGGGAAACCCCACTGCACTCACACCGATACACGGTGACTCGATCGAGTGTAACACGAAAGCCCGTAAAACTCGCAGGGTCATCGGACCCCTGAACACACATGCACGCTAATCGAGATAACACGGCACCTCCCGACACCCCAGAAACACGGACACGGAACCCACGGGGTGTCCGGGACACTCACGAGATCGAAGGTCAACCACTGGGTCACAACCGGGTCGATCGGAGACCAACACAACGTGAACCGGACGTCGCAAGCACGAAAATCACCTAGCGGTCTTACCATAAACTACCACAAGGCCTAGCCATTTAGCCTTGGACCGCCAAGGATAGTCTAGCGATTTAACATTGGACCGCTACACAAAGAAACCATGGAACCATAGCGATCTACACTTGGACCGCGAAGCAGATCCTAGCGGCCTATTACTGCACCGCCAACGGCGCTGGCGGGCCACCTCTGGGCCGCCAAACCCTCAGAACACACGAAGCTCAAGCGGCCTTAGCGGTCGAACCCTAGACCTCCAAGGACCCTGACGGTCTATCGCATGGCCGCCAGCCTTGAACAGACATAGAGAGACCCCTAGCGGTCTACCCTTGGTCCGCTTGGAGCCCTTAGCAGTCTCTGGAATGATTGCTAAGGCGTCCCGAACCCGAAACGGCAGGAAGCTAATTCCACGCCCCAATCACCCCTGGGTGATGGGGAAACAAAGGGGAAACCCTTCCCTAAGCCCCTAGGCATTCAATGATGCCCTCAAACTACCGATTAACACATTAAAATGCTAGATCGGGCTCACACCCCAAAATTATGGTTTTTCCCCAAAATGACAATAAACCCACGCTCGGCTCACCACGGGCTACCAAACTCGCAGGAAAGGAAGAGCGTGAGCTGGGGGTCCATCTCCCTACCTCCATCGAATATTCGATGCGCCGTGGACACCGATCCACGAAGAACATGCCGTGAAACCCTCGCCGTTCCACGAACCCCCCGGTCGAGCTTCCACACGCCACCGGCCCTCGATCCTCAACCCGTTCTGTTGAACATATCTGAGTGATTTTGATGATAACAAAACCCAGGACATATATCTTCTACGGACCTTGTATTAGAACGTAGCTTCATGCTTTAAACCATCAAGTTTCACCCCATTTCAACTTAGTGTTCATGAATCCTTCCATGTGTTAAATCAAGCCTAAACGAACTTGTAATCAACTATAACACAAGCCCATTTCAAGCATCGAACCTATGGACAGTTTCAAGTGGGCTAACACTTGCTTTTTGTAGGTTTGGAGATTGGCGGTCGACCTGTGGACCCTTGGCGGTCGACCTGAAATCGCAGCATTGAAATGAAGCAACCTATAAAATTGGCGGTCGACCTGTAAAACTGGCGGTTGACCGCAGGGACCCTATCAGTTGACCGATTTTCCAGTAGCCAAATGGCTACAGGAATGCTCCTAGCGGTCGATCGCTAGCCTCTGCAGGTCGACCGCCAGCCCCGAGCTGCCCATAATTGTTGACTTTTTGTCACTTCGAGAAAAGCCATCCCTCTTGGTATTATTTAATCCCTAAGCAACCAAACCCTCCAGAAATTGTGGATCTTGTTTGGGGGAGTCCATGGACCATTCAAAGTCTATAAAACATATACAAGAGGGTTAAGAAAACCCTAATGCTCAAGGTGGATCAAGGAGGCTACCAAAGAGGAAGAGAAGGGAGCTAGCACTGTAGACGTGAACAGTGCTCCGAGAAGAGTTCTTCATCCTTTTTCATCCATTCAAGTGAAGATCAATCCAAGAGATCAAGCTGCATCCAAAGCATTCATCATCTATTAAGGGGGAGCAAATCAACATTCCTCTCTTGTATTCTAATCTCATATTTTCTCTTGAGCTTCATTTGTGATTCTTGTAATCGTTAAACATTTCAGTGTGTGTGGATCTTCCTAGATCCGTGTGTGTGTGTGTGTGTGTGTGTGTTTAATCCGTTGTAGTTTTGTGTGTGTTAAGGTGTTCTTACACCTTCGCGGGAGCTCTCTTTCCCAGTGTATGTGTGTGTGTGTCTGATCTTGTAACACTTTACAAGATAGTGTGTGGATCCTCACTGTCGTTGAGGGGTGGACGTAGGTTGCCGTTGTAGCATCCGAACCACCTTAAAATCGCTGTCTCTTTGTGATTTGTTCCTTATCTTCTTTCCCCCTTCTTGCATGCTTGTAGATCTAGATTATGTGATTTCTTTCAAATAGATCTTTCGATATATCTAAAGCTGGACTCGGACTGACAAGGTTATTCTTGCCGGAAAGATAACAGTTTGTGAGAGTAAATCTACGGATTTGTTAACTCTGCCTAGTACCAAGGGTTATTGCAGTGATTAATTTTGATAGATATAGTTTATCTTGCTCTTGGTTCATCGTGTCCTCACATAATCGTAAAATTGAGTATAGTTCAGTTAAAACATTGGTATCACCCAATTCACCCCCCTCTTGGGTGCCATTGATTGCGGGACTTCAATTGGTATCAGAGCTAAGGCTCTATCTTTCACATATCTAACGATCTAGAGTGAGATCCGGATCAATGGCAAACAAGGATATGATGCCCGAGGGTCACTCCATCAACCGTCCTCCGTTCTTTGATGGCTCAAACTACTCATACTGAAAAAATAGAATGCATGTTTTCTTGAGGGCTCAAGAGTACGAAGTTTGGAGAGTTGTGGACAAGGGTTCTTACAAACTTGGGAATGATGAAGAAAATTGGACACCCGAGGAAATTAAGAAATGCACTGTTAATTTCAATGCTATGAATATTATGCAATGTGCGATACACCCTAACGAATTATCTCGTGTCTCCATGTGCAGCTCAGCTAAAGAAATGTGGCACAAACTGCGGCTCATATATGAAGGGACATCCGAGGTCAAGGAGACCAAGGCCAACCTTCTGGTTCGAGACTATGAGCTTTTCAAGATGAAGCCTGAAGAGACAATTTCAGAGATGTTCGCAAGGCTAACTGAGATCACGAATGGTCTCAAAAGTCTTGGGAAAGATTACACAAATTCTGAGCTTGTAAGAAAAGTGCTAAGATCCCTCTCTCCGGCGTGGCACACTAAAGCCACCGTTATTGAAGATTCCAAGAATCTGTCCACACTTACCCTCGATGAACTCATAGGGTCACTCATGACTTATGAGATAAATGTGAAGAGGACAGCTGAGGAAGATATCAAGAAGACGAAAGTAATTGGATTGAGAGCTCATCAATCTGATGATGACTCTCAAGAAGAAGAGTCCAGTGATGGAAGCAACGAAGAAGAAGAATTGGCTATGATCACTCGTCAAGTAAAAAGATTTCTGAGGAAGAAAAGAAATTACCAAGGTAACTTCAGAAAAGGGGAAAGGAAGCCCACTCAAGCCAAGGGTGAGTCGAGCAAGCCGAGTAGCATCATATGCTACGAATGCAAAAATCCCGGGCACATGAGGGGAGAGTGCCCAGACCTAAAGAAAAAATTCAAAAAGGACAATTTTAGAAAGCCTAAAGCGATGGTTGCTACGTGGACCGATGAAGAGGATGAACCGTCCGAGGAGGAGATACAAGAGCTCGTGGAGAGCTTGTGTCTCATGGCTCATGAGGATGAGTCAACCGAGGTAAATTCGGACCCTGATTTTATTTCAAATGAACAATGGGAATATGAATATGAAAAATTGTATGCCAAATACAAGAAAATCAGATCTAAAAATAAAACTCTTAAAAAGAAAATTGATGAACTGTCACATGAAGATATCCCTATCAAGTTTGAAAAATTGGAACATGAATGGTTTGAAGCAACTGAAGAAAGAGAAAACTTACTGCAAACTATTTCAGATATTGAAAGAACCAAAGAAGAGATTTCATACAAAATGGCTGAAGTTGAAAAAGTTTGTGAAAATCTGAAAAAGGAAGAAGAAATTCTGAAATCCACAAATTCAGAACTCGAAAGGAGAAATGAGATTTTGGGTGAAGAAGTTGTTGAACTTCAGTCCACCTTGACTAGGTTTGTTAAACGGAAACAAAATCAGGATAACTTATTGGGGGTTAAAGTCAACTTCCAAAATGAAGGCTTGGGGTACACACCTCAAAACAAAAAATCTTTTGAGCATAAGATCACCACATCCTTTGTTCATGAAAAGGACTATAATCATGCTTCATGTTCTAATTCTAAACCCCAACATGTTCAACGTAAACCACACAGATATCAAAGAACTTTCTCACATGCTAATTGCTTTCATTGTGGTAGATTTGGTCATGTGATTTGCAACTGCTGGTTTAGACAAAGCACACCTAAATATCATGTTCTATGGATAAAGAGAACACCCGCAAGAAGTTGGACTAACTCCTATGGACCCAAACTTGTTTGGGTACCAAAAACAATTGCATGAGAATCTTTCTTCTTGCAGATATGTCTTGAAGCCAGGGGGAACAAATGGAACTTGGACAGCGGCTGCTCAAGGCATATGATAGGGGACAAGAAAGTGTTCTCTACACTGCAAGATAAGGATGGAGGCCCAGTTGTCTTTGGAGGTCAAGACAAAGGTAAAATCGTTGGGATTGGCAACATTGGTAAAAATTCTGAAATTCTTATTGAAGATGTACTTTTGGTGAAAGGTCTGAATCATAATTTACTAAGCATAAGCCAATTGTGCGATAAGGGTTTTAAAGTTATTTTTGATGAAACCCACTGCATTGTCTTGAACAAGAACACAAATGAGATCAAATTTCTTAGAAAAAAGAATAACAATGTCTATACTGTTGATATTGACAATGTTTCTTCTGATGATCTTTGCTTGGTTGCGAACAATCATGAAAATGCATGGTTATGGCACCGAATATTAGGTCATGCTAGTTTTGGAGTAATCTTCAAGTTGTCTAGACATGATTTGGTGAATGGATTGACAAAATTAAAATTTGAAAGTGATAGAATCTGTGAAGCTTGCACAAAAGGCAAGCAAACACGAATTTCCTTCAAAAACAAAAACATTGTTTCATCCGCTAGGCCGTTGGAACTGCTGCATCTTGATCTTTTTGGTCCAACTAGAACCTCTAGCCTAGGAGAAAAATCCTATGGCTTTGTGATTGTTGATGACTTTTCAAGATTCACATGGGTGTTATTTTTAGCCAATAAAAGTGATGCCCTGACGGAGTTTCAAGTGTTTTGCATAAAAATCCAAAATGAAAGAGGTTACCTCATCACCACCATCCAGAGTGATCATGGTGGTGAATTTAAAAATCATGAATTCAGCATTTTCTGTGAAGAGCAGGGGTACACACATAATTTTTCGTCACCAAGGAAGTCCCAGCAAAATGGAGTAGTGGAAAAGAAGAACAGAACGTTGATAGACATGGCCCGGACCATGCTCAGTGAGAATTCCCTACCTAAGTATTTTTGGGCTGAGGCGGTGAGTACAGCATGCTACATCATTAACAGGGTAATGGTAAGGCCCATTCTGAAGAAAACTCCATATGAGCTCTACAAGGGTAAGAAACCAAACATCTCCTATCTTAAACCCTTTGGATGCCCTTGCTACATTTTGAACAATGGTAAGTCCAACCTGGGTAAGTTTGATGAAAAGAGTGACAAAGAAAATTTTCTAGGTTATGCACTCAATTCTAGAGCTTACCGATTATTCAATAAAATGACTTTGGTCGTTGAAGAAAGTCCTCATCTAATTTTTGATGAATCCGAATCAAAACTGACAAATCAAATTTCTTCTACTTTGGATGCAGATGAAGATCCTAAGAACTCATCAAATGTCCAAGCTAAGGATGAACCACTGAAGGCAATATCAAGCAAAAATGAGGAAGATGAGGATCCTACAATTGAGATACTGCAAGAATCACAAGTGCAGCATCCTGACTTGCCCAGTTCTTCCACCTTTCTAAAGGATCATCTAGCTGTGAACATCATAGGTAATTTGGAGGATGGGGTAAAAATAAGGTCCTCTCTAAGGCAAGTAGAAGAGGAAGATTTGATGGCTTTACTTTCACAAGAAGAGTCCAAGGACATTCATGAAGCTCTTCAAAATGAATCTGGATTCAGGCTATGCATGAAGAGCTGCACAAGTTTGAAAGAAACGAGGTGTGGACTCTCGTGCCACGTCCTAAGAACCATCCCACTATTGGAACCCGTTGGGTTTTCAGAAACAAGCTAAATGATGCGGGATTGGTTGTTAGGAATAAGGCCCGGCTTGTAGCCAAGGGGTACAGCCAGGAGATGGGCATTGACTTTGATGAGTCCTTTGCACCGGTTGCTAGACTTGAAGCAGTCCGGATCTTACTGTCCTACGCTTGCTCTTTGAACCTTAAATTGTTTCAAATGGATGTTAAATCTGTATTTCTTAACGGTTATATCAAGGAGGATGTTTTTGTAGAGCAGCCTCCAGGTTTTGAAGATTCCAAACATCCACGACATATGTACAAGCTCCAAAAGGCCCTGTACAGACTAAAACAAGCACCAAGGGCATGGTATGAGCGGCTTACCTCATTTCTGGTTGAAAATGGGTTCAAGAGTGATAGGGTTGACTTTATCAATTTGTAAAGATTATGCAAGGAGAATTCAAGATGAGCTTAATGGAGGAGCTGACTTTTTTCCTTGGATTGCAAGTGAAACAAACTTCAGAAGGAATTTTTATCAATCAAGCCAAATAAACTATGGAACTGCTGAAGAAATACGGGATGGCAGAAGCAAAACCCATATCAACTCCCATGGCCACCACCACAAAGTTGGATAAGGATGAAAATGGTAAAACAGTAGATTCTACACTGTTTCGAGGTATGATCGGATCACTATTGTACCTTACAGCTTGCCGCCCTGACATTCAATTCAGTGTATGTCTCTGTGCCCGTTTCTAGTCATGCCCTAAAGAATCTCACTTATCAGCTGTTAAATGCATTTTTAGATACCTTATTGGCACAATAGATTTTGGCTTGTGGTTTCCCATTGGTAGTTCTTTTGATTTAATTGCTTATACCGATGCGGATTATGCCGGGTGCATTGTAGATCGTAAAAGTACAAGTGGGTACTGTTAGTTTCTTGGGGGGTGCCTCGTTTCATGGGCCTCTAAGAAATAACATTCAGTAGCTCTCTCAACGGTCGAGGCTGAATATGTAGCCGCCGGAAGTTGTGGAGCCCAAGTACTTTGGATTAAAAATCAATTGCTTGATTTGAATGTTGAAGTGGATTGTGTGCCAATCTTATGTGATAATACGAGTGCAATTAATCTATCTAAAAATCCTGTTCAACACTCCAGAACCAAACACATTGACTTTCGTCATCATTTTCTGAGAGATCATGTAGGCAAAGGTGTCTTTGAGTTCAAGTTCATTGATACACTTAACCAACTGGCTGGCATCTTCACAAAACCCCTAAATCAGGATCAATTCAATAAAATTAGGAGAGAACTTGGCATGTGCAAGGGTGAGGGCATACGTACTTAGGTCTGCACTAGGTTGATTTCTTTTGGGTAGATTTTGTGAGATGCATGCATTGTGTGTGTTTTATTTCTATTGTGTATGACAATACCTAGCATGTGTGCTTGTACTTATATATATATTTACATACTTCTTTCTTGACACATTCCTAAGACTGATAAAAGTGGAATAGTGATCTAGTGTTCTAAGCAGTCTCGAAACAGGGGATTCCGTAGTCAACTCATGCTTGATATCATTCTTGGGTTATCAAAAGAAAACAAAAAAAAGATATACAAAAAAAGGAAAATATGATTTTGTGATAATGGGGGAGTCCACAGGGTCTTGGAGCCCACTTTTATCACTGAGGTCGCTGGCTAGACTCTTTTTTTCTCGGGGTCAAAAATGGGGGTTTCTATGCCCCATCGGTCGACCGTTGGCTTCGTGCCGGTCGACCGCCAGTGGCGAACCGGCCCGGTTCAGCCACGTCCGAACCACCCCATTTTAAGGGGGTTTTCTCCCTCCTTCCCTCATTCTATTGCATTCCCTTCTCTCTCCATTACTCCATTCTAACCCTAGCACACCTCCCTCCCATCTTCTAAGCCCTAAAAACCCCACATCTCCTGTTTCCGAACACGATCCGGCCGATTGTTCTCCATTTCGGAACAACTCCTCGCCGGCGTTCATGCACTCGTGTCACCCTTCCCTGAGTTCCAGAGCGTGAAGAAGGTGTTTACAGTCCTCCCCGATGTCTCTCTCTTCATCCCAAGGTAGCGGTTATACCTCTCAAGAGGATCATATCTTCAGCGAGTTTCTTAGTCTAAAATGGCACCGAGAAGGAGTGCTCGGCATCTTCTCCAAGGGGAACCTAGTGCTCGGAGACGTGAAGCTCCGGCCGCACCACCATCACAAGCTCCGGCACCCAGGTTACCTCCAAGAACTATCATCGACCCCCGTCTTATCGATTTTGAAGAGATGAATGAAATCATGCCCGACATTTATACAGTTTTCTCAATGCAACCGAGATGGCTTAATTTTGTCACTAGATACAACCGGTACTATCCCTATGTAGTACAACAGTTCTATGGTAATTTGGTTGACAAAAATGGAAGGTTGTATACAATGGTTCAGGGCATTGAGATCCACATTAATTCAGAACTATTTAATCGTGCCCTAGGTGTTTCTTCCCATGGTGCAGACATGAGTTTTGGGCATGTTGAGGTTGAGGCAAGTTTTATTGCCATGATGAGCTATGAGTTTGTACGTGGTGTGAGTGACCTAATTGAGCTCAATGCTAACCACTTTCCCGCACTGCAACGGGTTCTCCATCATATGTTTACTACACTCATTTATCCCAAAAGTGGCAGCCGAGATGAAGTGACTGAAGTGCACCGATTCCTGTTCTATCATGTTATGAATGGCGAATTAGTTGATATGGGATGGCTTATGACTGAACTGATAAGTCGATGCCGTATACATTTACGGAGGTCCCTGCCCTATGCTTCTCAACTCACTTGAGTTTTCACTTTTGTCGGGGTCCCATTGGAGGGTGAGCAGTTTGTTCTGGTCCACCATGATGGCATTTATAATGAGCATAAGATTTTCTCCGATATGGGATATTACCGTGCTACAAATGGTGAACTTCGTCGTGCTATCCCAGTTTATGGGGAAGAGAATGATAGTGAAGAAGAGCAAGAATAGAACCAACAGCAAGATCACCAAGATGCACCTGCACCAGTCCAGCCCGAGGATGTGCCTCCTCTAGTAGATCTTCCTCCACCACCGTAGTACTTTCATGGGGAGTCTTCCACTCAGGGTGTTGGGCATCCCACTTGGGGGGACTATGAGACTCTAGACAGGCATCTTTTAGGCATGGAAACCCGCATTGACTCCTCCCTTGGGCGTTTGGACTCTTTTATGGATACAATGACTGGACGAATGGACTCCTTCACTCATGCTCTCGATGATCTTTCTACCCACATGGCCACTCTCTATGCCAGCCATGAAGATAACCGTGAAGCCTTCTGGCTGACCAACCAATCCCTTTTTGTCGTCCGTCGCCAGCTTCTTCATCATGATGAAACTCTGCATGCCATTGCGGACCGTCTCCCTCGTGCTCCTACTCCTGCTGGTTCCCCCCATGTTGATGGTGCCCCGGATGGTGTTCATGGCGAGGAAGCTGAGGATCACCCTGCTGTGTAGCTGTTCTTGAGTCACTAGTGTCCCTTTTGTCCACTTTTTGTATCCCTCCCCACTCCTTTTTGCTGATGTAAAAGGGGGAGAAGTAGGCTATTAGGCTTATATATATGCTATGCTTGTTTGCCTGCTTGCATGCATGTCTGTCTCTTGCATTGTAGTTTGAGCATGTTGGTTGCATTTTGGTTGTATTGCATTAGTGGTTTGCATTTAGTGGTTGCATTCCCTCGTGTGTCGAGTCCCTTTTCACCTCTTGCATTCAGTGTACCCTGTATGGATCTAATGAGATATGTTTCCCCCTCATACTCAAATCACCAAGACCTAAGGAGCACTTCAACTCCTTCATCCCCACCTAGCCAACCCATGACCCTAATTCCCCATTCCACATCACTTCCACCTATCCTACCCCAACCACCACACCAGCACCCTACCTACAAACTCCCACCACAACCATATGTCCACAAACCCAATTGGACCCCGTGTCCACCCATCCACCGAGGCCCATAATGGCCACCACCCCCAAACCCAAAACCCCTCACCAAACCCATACCCCACAAGCCCCCTTGACCACCACCACAAACCCACCATCATCCCTAAAAAGGGACACATCTCCCAAAACAAATCAATCCAAAATCCCTCACCCAACCCACCTCCCGCTTCCTACACCAATCTTTCCCCAACCTAGACCTCCTCTACTTCCCCTTCCTATCCCAACCCAAGCCCATGCTTGTTCACCACCCCGGGTGTGTCATACGCTAGCTATCACCAAACCACCCCCCATAGATCCCCCTACTCCATTAGCAATAGAAGTTGCAACCCACACACCCACCCAAGTGGAGAAGGATGCCCATCCGGATCCACCTCCCAACATAGAGGAAATCCAAAGGCCAAATAACTCACACACCTCTAGCCTAGCTCCTCTAGAGACACCCAACCTCACCATAGGTAAGTCCATACTCCAATGGCTCAAGAAAGGTTTCACCATTCCTAGTTCACAACCATGCCACCTACCCATGGGATATCAATCCCAAATCATTCCCATTCAGCCACATGTCACTTATCAAACTTCCTATTGTGTGGAAGATTTGGGAGACTTAGTGAACTACCTACATTGGCAAATTCACTTGACCAATATGCTAGCCATGAGACCGTCCGAAACTAACACCATTAGCCTAGCATATCCCATCATTAGCTCCATCACTTCCATCTACACTAATGGCCAAGTTACTAGTGAGATCATCCTCCTTCTTCCCATGGAGGAAGAACCTATCCTATTCCACTCCCCAACCATAGAGATCCCAAGTGCTTTGATCGGCCAACCCATTAGCAACTTTGGCCCAATTATTGAGGAGGAGGACTCACCATTCGAGGACCTTGAGAGCATAGAGTACCCCTACCAAGGTGACCCTTACCATGATCCCTTTAACCCTTTTCTATGGGAGCCTAGATCTCCATGTAACCCACTCACCTTATTCACCACCCACCCTTTCCTACCCCCACCCACCATGTTGGGCCAAGCCCACCTCATCCATGACCCAGGTTACACCATAGGAATCATGACCTTAGGCAACACCCGCCTAGAGATCAAGAAGGTGCCCCACCCTATATCCACCTACCTAGATCCCTTCGACCCTTTTGAGTGGAAGCTCAAAGACCACCCCACCATCCCACATGAGGAAGTCATCTTTGGGAAAGGAATTCATATGTCTTGGCACATCACACCGCTTGGCATGATTAGTCCGTCGGGTACATTCATCCATATCACCCACATGTCAAGAAGAAAACATGAGTGGTCAATATTTGGTTGTAATGGTCCACCATCATTCATCATAAATCTCAAGCATGTTAGGAGCATTCATGATGGGGACATCACTCAGAGCTTCCTCTGGCTCGACACATCTCTCCCCTCTGGAGACGGATAGGATGACTTGATGGGGCCTCGACGGCACTGGATCTCACTACTATAGACATCTTGATGTATTTTCTCCTTTTGTTGAGTCCTTTTGATGTATTTCACTTCTATTTTTGAGTCTTGCCCTAGGTGCTCTTATTAGTGGGTCATCATATTGGACTTGTCTGGTCTTTTGGCCCATTAGGGAGCTAGGCCCATGGGCGCCCCCTTCTTGCACCCTTGGTTATCTGTTATTTCCCTTTTTCTCAAGGGCTTTTGTACAAAGTTGGGTTCCCTATATATAGAACCCCAACTCCCACTTGAGAAGGTAATGAAGATTTGAAGAATTGAGCATAATTGCAATCCCCCTCTCTCTCTCTAGTTCTCTCTCCCTCTCTCTCTCCTTGGGGCGGATCCCCCTCTCTCTCCTCCCCCTTCTCTCTCTCTCCCAAGGGCGAACCTGCCCCTTCACCTCCTCTCTCTCTCCTCCACCTCAGCTGCCACCTCCCCCTCCAACCTTTCACCTCCCCTAGGCCACTTAACCCCCATCAATTCCCTCCCCTTCCCAAGTGACTCTTCCTATTCCCCATACACCTTCCCCACCTCCAATACACCCCTCCCTCTTCCCCAAGCAACCTTCCCACTCCCCCACACCTTCATTCACACCCCAAGACCATTCAAACTCCAGCCCCCCTCCACCTATTGCGCAAACAGCCACCCCCCCCCTTACATCCTTGCCATGGCCGAACCCCACCTCCACCTCCACTAGCTTCGGCCCCCACTTCCTCTCCACCCTCCTGCCCCTTCACACCCCTGCTCCACCCCTTCCTCCACTCCCACACAACCCCCCTGCCACCTACGAACACCCCCACCCTCTCCACCTCCACCAAACACTAGCCTCCCATGCCTCCATCCCACCCCCTCTCCTACATCCTGCCCCACTACAGGTAGCAGAAGAAGACACGTCTTGCAGAGGCTCCCCCGAACTCATACAGTGGCTTCTGAAGGCAAGGCGTACCATTCTGGAAAGGGCTCCCAGTCCTCTTCCCAGGCGAAGTGGAAGCACTCCGTTCCAAGTTCGTGGCCACCCGTGAGAGCCGATCTCCTCCGACAGCGTCTGGAACTAGCTGCAGAGCACCAGAGTCCGACTAGAAGCTCAACCACGGTCGACAGCGACAGATCCAGACTGAAGTTTCTTCTCCAAAGATCTTCCTCTCCCTATCCCCGATCAGGAGCAAGAAACGGAACCCCGTTCGGCCTCCGGGAGCTAGAGTTCCAAATTTTCTCCCACCGTCATTCGGGTCTGCCTCCTGCTGTCTGCCGTGACCAGATCCCACTCAACGGATCTCTCCTGTCCACCCCGACCTCAGAAGGAGTCTCCGTCAGTTTTGATGTGCAGAGGACTTGTCCACGGATCCAACAACTCCAACGGATCGAGATTCTGAGTCCGGAAGCCCCAGGTACAACTTCCGCATCCGGCTGCATCTATTCTGAAGCTGCCAACCCCAGATTCCGACGTCCTGTTCGAGTCTCCACCACGACCACCAGCAACAGCAGAAGAATTTGACATAAATCTGAGGCATCCCTGTACCTGTTACGAAGCCATCCTCACTGATCTCGTCATCGGAAAAATTCCTGAGAGCAAGCTACGACTGCAACAGCGTCCTCCTGTCCCCTCCAACAACAAGTGGGCAGAACCACGTCGGCGCCCGTTCCGTCGTCCTCGGCGGAATTCTCTCTCTCGCCTGGCCGGCTTAGCGCCCCTCCCTGCGTGGAGGTAGTGTTTGATGTAATTGTGATTACCCCACCCCTAGTTCAACCCTCCTGCGTGGGGTGTAGTTCATGTAACTAGCAGCCCAAGCTTCATCGGCGCAGTGTGCGGGGATCACACTTCCCCGCTCGCCCACGTCTCCAAACGGGGTTGGTTTCTTCAAACCAACCAGGTGAGCTCTAAAACTTTGCTCCATTTATATTAGTGTCTGTTTGTTTAATATCCGTAGACATAGCTCCGTTGCGCAAGAGAGTGAGTGCCCGTTCCCGGAGCCATCATCATTGAGTGGTCACCGTGGTCATCGTGAGAGAGTGGGACCTTGTGCCCCAAGTGGCACCGGCCAGCCCCAAAGTGTGGGCCACGTACCCTCGGGAGGATAACCCTAGCCCTGCTGGCACTCTACCAGTTAGGGTCTTGATCCATCACCTCCTTCTAGCATCATATAGTTACCCGGGGCTTGCGAGTGTGCGACGGCGTTTCGGTCTCAATTTATCATTTTACTTGCTATGTGATTGTGAATGCGGATTAGGTCCGAGGTTTGCGTTTGCTTGCTGCATACCCTATACTTGTGTCACATCAAATTGGTATCAGAGCAAGTTTTAGACTTGTCTCTACAAGCCTAGGTCCAAGGGCTCTTGCACTTCCACCCGTGTGTCAATCTCTTCTCCTTCGTGCATGTCCACCCGTAGAGGCACCGTTTACCAAACCAACCCCCCAACTTCCGATCCCCCCATGAGTTCCCATTCTCAGGGCAACCAAGGCATCCCTAGTGAAGTCCCACCTGCCCCTATGGAGCAAGTTGACCCTATCCTTAGGGCTATCCTAGAGAAACTTGATGGACTTACCACCCGAATGGATAAGCTAGAGGAATTAAGGGCCCCACCTAGGATCCCTGCCCAAAGAACCCCCCCTCCACAAGTTGAACCGGGTAGGGAAGACCTTGAGAATGAGTGGTACCACGAACCGGAGAGGCCTCAACGGCCCCGACATCATGAGAGAATCCCACCTAGGAACTATGCCCACAGATTTCCCCCTCCGCGGGATGAACATGAGAGGGAAGACCTAGATGATGGGTGGTATCGTGAACAAGAGAGAGCTCCTCAACCTCGACACTATGAGAGGCGACCACGTGAGGATCATGATGAACTCCTATTAAGAATGATCAAAGTGGAAGCCCCTAATTTTGATGGGTCTCACAACCCTAGTGTCTACAAAGATTGGGAGCATGGCATGGATCAATACTTCGAGTGGTACCCCATGACCGAGGAGAGGAAGGTTAGGTTGGCCAAGATGCACCTCCTTAAACTAGCCAAAACCTATTGGCTAAAGGTTGAAAACCAAAGGAGGATCAGGCGTGAGGAACCCATTAACACTTGGATTGACATGAAAGATCAACTTAGGAACAAATACCTTCCCATCTCCTATAGCCAACTTCTTCTTGATGAATGGCAAAGCCTTACCCAAGAGGGAAAGACCGTGGAAGAGTATATTGAGAAATTTGATTCATATCTCCTAAGGTGCGGTGTGGTTGAGGATCCAGCCGTTACCTTATCCCGGTTTAGGAATGGTCTCCTTCCCCACATCAAACGGGAGCTCTTTATGAGGGAAGTGCATAGCTTGGAAATTGCCTATCAAATAGCTCGGGATGTAGAGAGATTCTCCAGAAATCCTAGGTTTGCCCCTCCCAAAGGGTCAGGACCACGTCCCAACCTCCCTCCTTTGTTAAGAACACCACCCCCCAGCGGGGGAACTCCTACAAGACCCTCCCCGCCACCCACCACACCCAATCCTCCCCCTAGAAAGGAAGACAACTCCAAAGGGAAGACCCCAATGAGTAGCACGATCAAGTGTTTCCAATGCCATGGCTATGGCCACATAGCCTCCCACTGTCCCTCTAAGGGGTTGTCAAGCCTAGTTATTGAGGGTGGACCTTCTACTACTCAGGAAACACATGAGGGTACTATTGAGGATTATCAGGCCAATTTAGAATGGGAAGAGGAATACCATGAGCAATTCTATGAAGAAGGAGTAGAGGAGGACCCCCACTCCAGCCACCTAGGGGTGATAAGGTGCACCCTCACACAACCACAAGAGGATGATTGGCGGAGGACTTCCATTTTTCACACATTTGTCAAAATCGGGGACCATGTTAGGAAGGTCATCCTAGACAATGGGAGTTGTGTCAACGCCGTGTCTCCGGACACCGTCAAACTCCTAGGACTTACCCCTACATCCCACCCCAAACCTTACCGTGTGTCCTGGATAAACAACCACTCCCTACCCGTCAACACATGTTGCCTTATCCCCATCACCTTTTCATCCTACCAAGGGCAAATATGGTGCGATATCATACCTATGGCTGTAGGAAGCATCCTATTGGGGAGACCTTGGATATATGATGTCAATGCCACTATCCATGGAAAAACAAACACTTGCACCTTTGACCACGAGGGGAAGACTATCCGTCTCAACCCCTCCCCTCCCCAAAAAGAACCACCCACCAAGGGAATCCTTCCCACACCACCAAAACCCAAGGCCTCGATTGCTCCAACCAAATCTTCAACACAAAGTCACACACCTGCAACTCCGACAGTCAAAGGCCTCCACCTTATCACCAAGAAAGAGCTCGAAGAAGAGATAACCCGGGGGGCACCCCTTTGTGCCATTGTCATATGCCTTGGGGAGGCAACTCCCTCCAACCCTCACCCCGTGGAAATCCACCCTCTCTTGGAAGAATTTAAGGACGTTTTTCCCAAGGAACTCCCCGACCAACTACCACCCATGAGGGATGTCCAACACGCTATAGATCTTGTCCCAGGAGCCACCCTCCCAAACATGCCCCACTATCGCCTCAATCCCATCGAACATGCTGAGTTAAGGAGGCAAGTGGAGGAACTGATTAGAAAGGGGTTTCTTAGGCTGAGCAAAAGCCCATGTGCCGTCCCGGCCCTCCTCACACCAAAAAAAGACGGGACATGGCGAATGTGTATTGATAGCAGGGCCATCAACAAGATTACTGTCAAATATAGGTTTCCCATACCTAGACTTGACGACATGCTGGACATGCTCGCCGGAGCCACCATATTTTCCAAAATAGACCTTAAAAGTGGCTATCATCAGGTTAGGATAAGGCCCGGGGATGAATGGAAAACAGCCTTTAAAACCAAGGATGGACTTTATGAATGGCTGGTGATGCCTTTTGGGCTTTCAAATGCCCCAAGTACCTTCATGCGCCTTATGACCGAGGTCCTGAGGCCCTACATTGGAGTCTTCCTGGTAGTTTATTTTGATGACATCCTCATTTACAGCCGAACCAAGGAAGCCCACCTCAGTCATCTAAGGCAAGTTTGCACCACCCTTAGGAAGGAAAGCCTCTTTGCCAATTTAGGGAAGTGTCACTTTATGACCTAATCCATCACCTTCCTGGGATATGTTGTCTCCACAGAGGGCGTATCCATGGACCCTGACAAAGTCCAAGCCATCATCAATTGGCCTGAACCTCGCACCCTCCATGAAGCCCGCAGTTTTCATGGGTTAGCCACCTTTTACCGGAGGTTCATCAGGGGGTTTAGCACCATCACAGCCCCTATCACCGATTGCCTCAAAAAGGGGACCTTTGTGTGGACCAAGACCGCCACTAGAGCCTTCCAAGAGCTCAAAGAGAGAATGACCCAAGCCCCTGTCTTACGCCTCCCTGATTTCTCCAAAGTCTTTGAAGTGACTTGCGATGCCTCAGGGGTAGGAATTGGTGGGATCCTTAGCCAGGAAGGACACCCAGTGGCCTACTTTAGCGAAAAACTGTGTGATGCCAGGATGAGGTACTCCACCTACGACAAGGAATTCTATGCTGTGGTACAATCCCTCCGGCATTGGAGACACTACCTCTTGCCTAATGAGTTTGTCATATTCTCCGACCATGAGGCCCTGAAATACCTCAACTCCCAGCAGAAACTGAATGCTCGGCATGCCCGATGGGTCGAACACATCCAGGCTTACACATTTGTAATCAAACACAAGGCTGGGAGTGAAAACCGAGCAGCCGATGCCCTCAGTAGGAGAATTTCCTTGCTAGCTACCATACAGGTGGAAGTCATAGGATTTGAAAGACTCAAAGAAGAGTACTCTGCTTGCCCGGACTTTGGCCCAATCCATACCACTCTGTCCACCCTCTCACCAAAGGAACACCAAGGATTCATTTTAGAGGACGGGTTCATTTTTAAAGGCCATAGGCTTTGCATACCAAGGACCTCTCTACGGGATTTTCTGATCTGGGAGTTACATGCAGGAGGCTTGGCTGGACACTTTGGGATTCACAAAACCATTGCCTTGGTAGAAGGACAATTCCATTGGCCCAGCCTCAAAAGGGATGTGGCCAAAATTGTGAGGCAATGCCGCACATGTGCAACCGCTAAGCACATCAAACAAAACACAGGCCTGTACACTCCCTTACCAGTCCCAGACTGACCTTGGCAAGATCTTAGCATGGACTTCGTACTAGGGCTACCCCGGACCCAAAGGAAACATGACTCCATTTATGTCGTTGTGGACCGATTCTCTAAAATGGCTCATTTCATCCCCTGTTCCAAAACCTCAGACGCCTCCCATGTGGCCCGTCTATTCTTTGAAGAGGTGGTCCGACTCCATGGTCTACCCAAGACCATTATCTCAGATAGGGACGTCAAATTCACCAGCTACTTTTGGAAGACCCTCTGGCATCTTATGGGGACCCTGCTTAAGTTTTCCACAGCCTACCACCCCCAAACCGATGGACAGACTGAAGTTGTCAATCGGAGCTTGGGGAACCTTCTACGGTGCCTTGTTGAGGATCGCCCCGGGAATTGGGATCTCATATTACCCCAGGCAGAGTTTGCATACAACAATTCTGTGAATAGGTCGATAGGGATGAGCCCGTTTGAAGCTGTGCATGGGTACAAGCCTAGAACCCCTACAGATCTCATTCCTTTGCCACCGCATGCTAGAGCGTCTATTAGTGCTGAGTCGTTTGCCCAACACATGAAGGAATTGCATGAGGAAATCCGCAAACACATTAACAAAAGCAATGAGGTGTATAAAAAGTCGGCCGACTCCCACCGCCGCCACCAGGAGTTTCACGTAGGTGATTATGTGATGGTACGAACTGAGAGGCTTTCCCCTGGGAATGTCTCCAAATTGAGGTCGCGTGGATCAGGCCCCTTCCAGGTTCTAAAGAGGATTGGCACAAACGCTTACGTGTTAGACCTCCCCGAGGAATACGCAATAAGTCCCACATTCAATGTGGCTGACCTGGTGCCATACAGGGGTTCCATGGTGACACCTAGTGAAGGAATTGAGCCTGTCCCACTTTTTGAGAGAGCCCCCACCCACAAGAAAGTTCCACCAGCCCAGAGAGGCCAACGGGAGCAGATAGAGCGGATATTGGATGAACAGGTCACTGTCACCCGGAGCAAAGTATACGAGCGATACCTGGTCAGGTGGAAGGGCCGGCCTCCTACAGATGACTCATGGGTGAGCAGGGAGGATCTTCAGCAGCTGGACCCTGATCTCCTGGAGCATTACCGCAGTCGAGAAGACCCTTACTCGACAGAGTCGAGTTCTTCCCAGTCCAGGGGAGTTGATGGGGACATCACTCAGAGCTCCCTCTGGCTCGACACATCTCTCCCCTCTGGAGACGGATAGGATGACTTGATGGGGCCTCGACGGCACTGGATCTCACTACTATAGACATCTTGATGTATTTTCTCCTTTGTTGAGTCCTTTTGATGTATTTCACTTCTATTTTTGAGTCTTGCCCTAGGTGCTCTTATTAGTGGGTCATCATATTGGACTTGTCTGGTCTTTTGGCCCATTAGGGAGCTAGGCCCATGGGCGCCCCCTTCTTGCACCCTTGGTTATCTGTTATTTCCCTTTTTCTCAAGGGCTTTTGTACAAAGTTGGGTTCCCTATATATAGAACCCCAACTCCCACTTGAGAAGGTAATGAAGATTTGAAGAATTGAGCATAATTGCAATCCCCCTCTCTCTCTCTAGTTCTCTCTCCCTCTCTCTCTCCTTGGGGCGGATCCCCCTCTCTCTCCTCCCCCTTCTCTCTCTCTCCCAAGGGCGAACCTGCCCCTTCACCTCCTCTCTCTCTCCTCCACCTCAGCTGCCACCTCCCCCTCCAACCTTTCACCTCCCCTAGGCCACTTAACCCCCATCAATTCCCTCCCCTTCCCAAGTGACTCTTCCTATTCCCCATACACCTTCCCCACCTCCAATACACCCCTCCCTCTTCCCCAAGCAACCTTCCCACTCCCCCACACCTTCATTCACACCCCAAGACCATTCAAACTCCAGCCCCCCTCCACCTATTGCGCAAACAGCCACCCCCCCCCTTACATCCTTGCCATGGCCGAACCCCACCTCCACCTCCACTAGCTTCGGCCCCCACTTCCTCTCCACCCTCCTGCCCCTTCACACCCCTGCTCCACCCCTTCCTCCACTCCCACACAACCCCCCTGCCACCTACGAACACCCCCACCCTCTCCACCTCCACCAAACACTAGCCTCCCATGCCTCCATCCCACCCCCTCTCCTACATCCTGCCCCACTACAGGTAGCAGAAGAAGACACGTCTTGCAGAGGCTCCCCCGAACTCATACAGTGGCTTCTGAAGGCAAGGCGTACCATTCTGGAAAGGTCTCCCAGTCCTCTTCCCAGGCGAAGTGGAAGCACTCCGTTCCAAGTTCGTGGCCACCCGTGAGAGCCGATCTCCTCCGACAGCATCTGGAACTAGCTGCAGAGCACCAGAGTCCGACTAGAAGCTCAACCACGGTCGACAGCGACAGATCCAGACTGAAGTTTCTTCTCCAAAGATCTTCCTCTCCCTATCCCTGATCAGGAGCAAGAAACGGAACCCTGTTCGGCCTCCGGGAGCTAGAGTTCCAAATTTTCTCCCACCGTCGTTTAGGTCTGCCTCCTGCTGTCTGCCGTGACCAGATCCCACTCAACGGATCCCTCCTGTCCACCCCGACCTTAGAAGGAGTCTCCGTCAGTTTTTCTGTGCAGAGGACTTGTCCACGGATCCAACAACTCTGACGGATCGAGATTCTGAGTCCGGAAGCCCCAGGTACAACTTCCGCATCCGGCTGCATCCATTCTGAAGCTGCCAACCCCAGATTCCGACGTCCTGTTCGAGTCTCCACCACGACCACCAGCAACGGCAGAAGAATTTGACATAAATCTGAGGCATCCCTGTACCTGTTACGAAGCCATCCTCACTGATCTCGTCATCGGTAAAATTCCTGAGAGCAAGCTACGACTGCAAGAGCGACCTCCTGTCCCCTCCAACAACAAGTGGGCAGAACCACGTCGGCGCCCGTTCCGTCGTCCTCGGCGAAATTCTCTCTCTCGCCTGGCCGGCTTAGCGCCCCTCCCTGCGTGGAGGTAGTGTTTGATGTAATTGTGATTACCCCACCCCTAGTTCAACCCTTCTGCGTGGGGTGTAGTTCATGTAACTAGCAGCCCAAGCTTCATCGGCGCAGTGTGCGGGGATCACACTTCCCCGCTCGCCCACGTCTCCAAACGGGGTTGGTTTCTTCAAACCAACCAGGTGAGCTCTAAAACTTTGCTCCATTTATATTAGTGTCTGTTTGTTTAATATCCGTAGACATAGCTCCGTTGCGCAAGAGAGTGAGTGCCCGTTCCCGGAGCCATCATCATTGAGTGGTCACCGTGGTCATCGTGAGAGAGTGGGACCTTGTGCCCCAAGTGGCACCGGCCAGCCCCAAAGTGTGGGCCACGTACCCTCGGGAGGATAACCCTAGCCCTGCTGGCACTCTACCAGTTAGGGTCTTGATCCATCACCTCCTTCTAGCATCATATAGTTACCCGGGGCTTGCGAGTGTGCGACGGCATTTCGGTCTCAATTTATCATTTTACTTGCTATGTGATTGTGAATGCGGATTAGGTCCGAGGTTTGCGTTTGCTTGCTGCATACCCTATACTTGTGTCACATCAATTCATGGATGTCCGGGTCCTCCAACATTCATCACACTCACTCACAAGAGGGACACCTATGGATGCCCCGGTCCTCCCAAATCCTTCAAAGTCTTCATAACATCAATGCATGATAGGTCTATATGTGGTTGTCCTGGACCCCCTTTGCATACCATACATTGTCAACTCACACCGCATCATAGTACATGGCATATGCATTCAAGCAAGTATCAAGCAACAAGCGGTGGGATTCCCAAGAAACGAGCACAAACTCCTAAGCACCACTTTGAGTTCCAAGTTGACAACTTGGCGATGATGGCTTTGGAGTGGCTCTACTTTAGGGTCACCTCCAATCTGAGGGCACGAGGACTTGGACCTTGCCAAGTTCCGAGTGGCTTTGGCAACCAAGCTTATGGTTGAACTTTCAAAAGGGTTTTGGGATTCTCCCCATTTCTCATGTGGCAGATCCAGCACGCTCTAAGGGCACCGCGGTGGATCCTAGTGAGTGCCTCAAACTTACACCTACCCTTGTGAGAGACACCCTCAGAGTGCCACCACAAATAGCCTGAGAGCCCGACGTGAGCACACAGCGGTAATACTTGGCAAGCAAGATCCCATCGCCAGCATGAGGGTATGACCAAGCCACTTTGTCGAGCTGAAGCGCCGTTCCCCGACTATGGTCGCGGGTTGAGTATGGAGATCGTGGATCACCCAGAGCCGCAGTTCGATGTACTACTTCCCTGCTGGACCCATACTCGACGGGGTCGAGTTTTCCCCACCCCAGGGGTATGATGAGGGCATCCCTTGCCCCTCCACATTTTCTCCGGACTCGGATTGTTCGTCGACAAGCGCCATTATGTTAGTCATGTATTTTTGAGTCTAGTCATGTAATCTTCACATTTTATTTGAGTCAATATCATATAATGTTCCCTTTATTTGAGTCATGTACCTAGGTTAGTGAGTCATTTTCCTAAGTATTGTGTCATTAGGTTGGTTTGTTAGGCTAGTGGGCCCAATTCATTGGACTTGGCCCAAGGGCACCCCTATCCCTTCGGTTATTTGTCATTGAGTCAAATGTCAGGGACTTTTGTAGAAATGTGGGTTGCCTATATATAGGACCCCATTCCCCTCATTTTGAAGTAATGAACAATTGAATGAAAATTGAAATCCACTTCCAAATCCCACTAGATCTCTCTCTCTCACTCTCTCTCTCTCTCTAAGGGGTCCCCCCTCTCTCTCTCTCTCCCTCAACCCCAATTTTTAGAATTTTCTCTCTCCTCCCCATTCACCCCTCATTAAGACCTCTCCCCTTCCCCATACACCCATTTAACTCCCCCCCAACCCAAGGTGGCATCCTCCAATCCACACCCCACCTCCCAACCCCCAACTACCCAACACCACTTCCTAAGCACCCCTTCCTCTCCCCAAGGTTGAAGGGGTCTTCCCTATGCCCAAATTCAAATTTCCCTCTCCCTAGGGCAGTGCCCTTCCATCTCCCCACCTCCCAAACCACCCAAAGTCGCAGCCCCCCTTCCCCATACCAGCCAAGTTCACCCTCCACCTCTTACTCTCTTGGCCATCCCCTTCCCCACCCCCTCATCTTCTTCTCATTCAGCCTCTGTTTCAGGTAACAGAGTTGCAGCGACTTGCAGAGGCAGCCACGACCGTGTCTCAAAGATTCAGGTGGCAAGGACTACATTTCTGGAATCATCATCGAGATAGCTTTCCAACGGTGGTGGTCTCTCCGGCTTCCGAGTTCGGAGCTGTCCGGAGGAGCGTCATCTTCAACGACTGCGCAATCTGTCCCAGACTGAAGACCAGAGCGATCTTGGAAGCTGTTCTGAGGTCAACTTTGGAGTAATTCGAGCACACTTCCTTCTACAAAATTCTTCTTCGTCTAGTCCTCCATCAGTATCAGAAAGAACGACGCCAATTGCCTGCCCGAGATATTTGTTCTGAATTATTTCGTCAGAGTGTGCAGTCGGCCACCAGTGGACTCAGGTTTGACCTGTCTTCATTTATCTGGCCACCATTCTCATCTCTGACCTCGGATTGTGGCCCTGTCAACTTCTGCTCGAAGCTACTCCGACCATGATCGCGTCACCGCCTGTTTCGTTCAATTTGAAGTTCGGGAGCGACTGCAGTGCCTTCTGCAATCCACTGCATCAGTTCTGCATCAGTCCGAAGCAGAGTGTTGCTGTCCTCCTCCAGTCGCCGGTCCGATCAGCCCCGAGGTCCAGAGCTTCCCAAAAAATTCAGGCATCATCCTCTGTCAGTTGGAAAACTTTTGGCGTAGGTTTCATCAAGATCTGAGCTCTGTGGAATTTGTGGCAGTGACATCACCGGCCCCCTATCCAACAATTCTGAAGGTTGGCAGAACCGGCGGGGATCGGCAAATCGGGTTTCCTTAGCATAAATCCCCACCCCGCTTGGCCGGCTGAAGGCCCCTCCCTGCGTGGAGGTAGTATTGGATGTAATAAGATTAATCCCCACCCCAAGATCACCCCTTCTGCCAGAGGTGTAGTGGTGTAATCTTTCCATTTCAGGTTGAAGCGACACCGACGCGGCGTGCGGGTGCATACCCACGCCTCCCCGCTCGCCCGCGTCTCCGGCCGGAGTCGGAGTCTTCACGCCGGTTAGGTGAGCTCCTGAACATCTCTCATTGCTGTAATGGACTTGCTTAGCTTAGTATTGCTATAGTTACTCCATCGGCGGTAAGAGAGTGTCCGATTTTAAATTGCTACCCAAATTGAGTGACCACCGCGGGCGAGTTGTGAGAGCATCCACTTAACCCACACCCTTGGTGTGTTGGCCACCCATGATTTGAAAATCCTAGGCCCATTTGGGGTTCTCCCCAAGCTAGCCAACCATTGGAGCCTCAAGGTCCCGCCTCGGACCCTCTCCAACATCGCCTAGTCGCCATCGGGCACTAGTGTGCGCCATACAGGTGAGCTCGCTAGTGTGAGTCCGCTGCTCAAACTTGAATGCTTGCAAAATAGGTCCATAGGTGGTGTCACATCAGAATGGAAGAATTCACTCCTTAAATTTACAAGATTGGCTCTCTCCTCTCTCACTTCTTTTCAATGTGGCAAATAAGTATTGAATGGCTGGTATGGATATGTTGAAGTGTTTGTGTTGGAAGTGATATGTCGTGCTGAAATAGACGTGTTGAATGCCTTCAAATCTTGAGTTCAATGTTTCAACCTGATGGATTTCAACTGAATTTCAAATGTGATTGACTTCGTTTTGGAAACTCGCTCAAAGGCACAATGATTTGAACATGTGAATTTAATACCTAGTTTTTGTCATCATCAAAAAGGGGGAGATTGTTGAACATATCTGAGTGATTTTGGTGATAACAAAATCCAGAACATTTATCTCCTACGGACCTTGTATTAGAACGTAGCTTCATGCTTTAAACCATCAAGTTTCACCCCATTTCAACTTAGTGTTCATGAATCCTTCCATGTGTTAAATCGAGCCTAAATGAACTTGTAATCAACTATAACACAAGCCCATTTCAAGCATCGAACCTATGGACAGTTTCAAGTGGGCTAACACTTGATTTTTGTAGGTTTGAAGATTGGCGATCGACCTGTGGACACTTGGCGGTCGACCTGAAATCACAGCATTGAAATGAAGCAACCTGTAAAACTGGCGGTTGACCGCCAGGACCCTAGCGGTTGACCGATTTTTCCAGAAGCCAAATGGCTACAGGAATGCTCCTAGCGGTCGACGGCTAGCCTCTGCAGGTCGACCGCCAGCCTCGAGCTGCCCATAATTGTTGACTATTTGTCACTTCGAGAAAAGCCATCCCTCTTGGTATTGTTTAATCCCTAAGCAACCAAACCCTCCAGAAATTGTGGATCTGGTCTGGGGGAGTCCATGGACCATTCAAAGTCTATAAAACATATACAAAAGGGTTAAGAAAACCTTAATGCTCAAGGTGGATCAAGGAGGCTACCAAAGAGGAAGAGAAGGGAGCTAGCACTGTAGACGTAAACAGTGCTCCGAGAAGAGTTCTTCATCCTTCTTCATCCATTCAAGTGAAGATCAATCCAAGGGATCAAGATGCACCCAAAGCATTCGTCATCCATTAAGGGGGAGCAAATCAACATTCCTCTCTTGTGTTCTAATCTCATATTTTCTCTTGAGCTTCATTTGTGATTCTTGTAATCATTAAACATTTCAGTGTGTGTGGATCTTCCTAGATCCGTGTGTGTGTGTGTGTGTGTTTAATCCATTGTAGTTTTGTGTGCGTTAAGGTGTTCTTACACCTTCGCGGGAGCTCTTTTTCCCAGTGTATGTGTGTGTGTGTCTGATCTTGTAACACTTTACACGATAGTGTGTGGATCCTCACTGTCGGCGAGGGGTGGACGTAGGTCGCCGTTGTGGCATCCGAACCACCTTAAAATCGCTGTCTCTTTGTGATTTGCTCCTTATCTCCTTTCCCCCTTCTTGCATGCTTGTAGATCTAGATTATGTGATTTCTTTCAAATATATCTTTCGGTATATCAAAAGCTGGACTCGGACTGACAAGGTTATTCTTGCAGGAAAGATAACAGTTTGCGTGAGTAAATCTACGGATTTGTTAACTCCGCCTAGTACCAAGGGTTATTGTAGTGATTAATTTTGATAGATATAGTTTATCCGGATCTTGGTTCATCGTGTCCTCACATAATCGTAAAATTGAGTATAGTTCAGTTAAAATTTTGTTATCACCCAATTCACTCCCCTCTTGGGTGCCATTGATTGCGGGACTTCACGTTCCTCGTTCCTCGCCTCCCGCCATCGCCGCCAAGCCCTCCTCCGCCACCGTCGGCCGCCCGGGGAGAGGGGGAGAGAAAGAGATGAGAGAGAGTGAGAAAGAGACAATGGGGAGAGAGAGAGAGAGAGAAAGGGGTTAATATATAGAAAAGCCCAAAAATTGCAAAAATTCACAAAAATATGAAAAATTACCTATGCGATCCTCGGGAGGAGCACAACGTAGTGGTAAAGTCCCGGAGTCGGAGAATGCCACAGTTCACCCTGCACAGAGTTCCAAAGGCACATCAGGGAAAAACACGTGTAAAGCACAAAATACACTCCGAGACCCACGAAAATGATCCGAAAAAATATCCAAAAAACCCGGGGCATTACAGCCCTCCCCCCTTAAAGAAATTTCATCCTCGAAATTCAGGACTAGCAACTAGTCCCAAGGGAAGAACACTAACGAACTGACAACGCCGTCTGAGCCCCAACACAAAAACCTCGATTCTCACGAAAGCACCGATCTTGAGGAACACAGCCAAACTACAATCACGAATGACACCTCGCTCCGCATGCCGCGCACAACGACCATCAGAGCAGGCACACACCAAAGGACACAGTCCGACATCACCTCAGTCTTAAGGAAAACTAATTATGGCACCGCTGCCACCATCTAGCCCACCGAGGAGACACAGTCCTCATCACGAGAAACAGCTACCGATCCATCCCATGGTCGGCGGACAAATTATACATCAGCTTCACAACCAGCTGACAGGTAGCATAACCTTCTCAAGGGAGCAACCAAAACAGAGCCTCCATCAGCTCACGTAGCCATCTCTGCATACCACAACCAGATCATCGACTCAGCGCCAAGAATCATCTCACACCTGGCAAGCCGAAAGCCAACAACAGCATGGGACCAACTCTGTCAGAACTCAAACTTCGACAAAGCCCAGATCCCATCCGGAAAAGCACACCACAGAAACGGCCGCCAAAGGCCTCACTGAAACGCAGCTCTCACCAATCTCGATGCGCAACCAACATCATCTTTTGTCTATGAAAAGACCATCCACTGGTCGCCAGATACACGTCCACGGGAAACCTCCACCGACCCAACGGGCATGATCCAGCTCACAATAGGCCATCCACTGACTCATACACAGACAATTACCACATTACTAGCTGCACTTCTCTCGGACACCGCATCTGATCTCGAGCATCGTGCCAACTCTACCCTTGCAGGGGAGCACGATGAAACCAACGACAAGACTCAGGAGTCTTCGGTTATCACCTCACTCGACTCAGACTTACAGGGAAATCTTCCCATGTTGGTCACCAGACCAGGGATAACCACTCCAACGCCAACATCCCATATGGGACCACCATTCCGACGCCAATTTCACTAAAAGGCCTCCGCCCACAGGCATCACTCTTCCGTCTTGTCTCATCACATCCTTCGTCTTAACCTAATCCAAGTGGACACCTGCCAATCCCGATTCCTGCCCTTATCACCGAGCCACGGGACACCACCGGAACAATTCATGGCATACGTCTCGGGGAGGAAAGTGCCACCCAATCTCACAGCAACCTGGTCACCAACGCCGTGACCAATGCACACGGGTCCCCAACAATACACACCTTATCATGGTTGACTACGAGACTAGACTTACCAGTCACTCGCAGCTACCAACCGGAACCCAAAATCTCTAAGAGATCACTTCCTCTAGAACATGATGTCATTCGAGTACACAACCTCCAATACAAGTCGGGCACCAAGCCATCGACTCTGGCCATCACGTCCTCGACCTCCGTCAGGCAACATCCTCAATAACCCCTTCCCGATCTAACACCAACTCCTGACACGGCTTCCATCACAAGAACAGGGTACTCATGCGGCACACCTACCAACATACTTCCCTAATCACTCCATCCTACCAATGTCAAGAACCATAATACCTCGAGCAACGGTACGGCAACAACACGTCTCACACCGAGGAACCAATCCTCCGATGCTCAACGCAACCTCAGGAAATCCTCCCTTAGCACCCAACGCTACGATCCTGAACCTATGGGTTATGGGCCCACCAGGCTTCCGCTGCGCACTCTGATCCACATGCACAGCCAACACGGTAACTCGGGACTTGCCATCCCGACAATCCACAACTCGGCTGGCCAACCTCAGAAAATAGGGTGAGGAAAGCTCCATTACCTCGAACCCAAAGCACAGATTCACTCCCAAATCTAGCAATCTTCCGCAACATTGCTGGCTCCGAACCACCACGTATCGGAAAGTTCCAGCACCAGTCAAGAATGTAAACACCGCCCAACCAGCACTCGTCCTTCTGGGACAGTGCCAACACCTCACACACCATGGGCAATGGGCACAACTCTCATAGGCAACCACCTTGCCAAAAGAGGGAACACGTCTCGCACGGATTCCATAGCACACAGAGGCCAACCAATCTAAACACGCAATGCAAGATGACGAACCTTAGCCAAACATAATCTCTCCAACCAAAGGGGAAACCGACATACCTCTGACCAATCGGAGAAACTCCACGCTCGAACCTAACCTTAAACCTCACGCACGCTGGGAACAACACCATCCAGCACCAAGAAAACCATCGCTTCCATCTGGTCAGTGCCTCCGACATACTCAGCAAGTGTCATGTCGGTCCACGATCATAGCATCTCTCGATGCACCTCCACTACAATTCCTCGAACTGCAACACACCATGCCAAGAGCCGCACACGAGCCATAATCGACGACCGTCAACGCTCATCCTCGAGTCTCAAACTCACCGCGGAACCTTCATATCTCGAACCAAATCCAGAGCGAACACAACCCATTCGCACACAAGAGTGCAGGAGCAAGACTTACTGGGACACCACAGCCCAATCCTACCTAAAAATCCATAAAATAATCGGGACCGACACGTCATTTCTGACGCCACAGAGCACGACAAGAACATCAGGCTCGACGAACTAGCAGCTCACCGAGAAGATCCTCCGCTCACCCGAGGGCACCTCTCAATCAGAGCACCCGCTCTGCCACCTTAAAACACAACCTTAACACCTCAGGGGCTGGATAAACCTCAAGCTGGAGTGGCCAAACTCAACAACACTCCCTCAGAGCACGCTCACGGCCACTTCATGATGAACAGCCCTCGCCAGCCACCTGACCTCGCTGCAAAAACCTCGAACGCAGCACTGCAGCAACGCACCTACCGGCAACCTCTGCTCAACGCAGCACAACCGGGGCCACCACCGATGAGGGAGAAAGATTTCGACCTCGATCCTTAGACCCCACGCCGGCACGAAACCCATGAACAGAAACCACTTTAACAGCACCACGCGGCGCACTCAAGCTCTCAAGCGAGAAACCAAGAGGGAAAATATGCACGAAACCCTAAGCCAGCTGCCGACTGTACTGGACCTTATGGACTCTGATCACTGTAATATCTTGAATTCCTATGTACATCCACAACCACTACTCTGATACCATCTGTGACGACCCAAGATCCGAATACCGGGAAGAACCCGATACCATTCGAATCATGGCCCGCCGCCCACGAACCGGAAGGGCTCGGAAGGGCTAAAAGGGGTGTGGAGGTACAAAGAAATAAGAAATAATGCAGGACAATTCAAAAATTAATAGAAATAAATAAATAACTATAACAACAGAGTCCAGTCCAACAGAAAGTATAGTCTAAATTAGTAAAAAGTACCACATGCCAAGTGAACACTCAGCCCGGCGAGCTGGCAACTAAGAACCTCTGAACAGCATCCTCGAACCTCAAGGAAGAACCGTCGCACCTGAAACGCAGGGGTGAGCCTCCTGTCACTGGCTCAGTAGGGATCCTGCGGAACCCCAACTGAGAACAATGGCGGCACGGAAAGCAATAACTACAAGAACAACAGTAGCAGCAGGAATAGTAACTCGGTGGTCGGTCAAAACTCGGCACTACAACTACTCCTACTGTACCGGTCAAGCAGAAAGAGGAATCCCGATCTCACCATTGGGAACTGGGCCACACTAACACCACTCACCGAGGTAAAACCCACGGCAACTCTGTCGTAGAGGCCTGTCTCTCAGGACAAGGCCAACCTGGGCACGCTACCCAAGGTGCAACCCCGGCCACCTGGTCGCGGGCACTGCATAAACAAGATGCAACCTCGGTGAAGCCACTGGCACCCTGGCCCCTACCTCATAAACATCGGGCGGTCCAGAAAACCACGTCTCACATACGGGAAACGGAACCCGAACACAGGAGAGTCACGTCTCACATGACAGGAGTACCTGCCCACCAGAAGCAAGGCCTGATGCGTCCACTAACGTCTTAGACCGCGCCTCAGGTGTCTCCCTCCGGCCCAGCGGGTATTGAGACACCGTACAAGTAACCACAGAACAAGCGACTAGCTGGGGTCGCGCTGGTCGGCGCGGGTCCACTGCCCCCAACCACGTGTGCACACACAGACCACACGTCCTAGGTCTGGCCCTCTGACTGGTTTTCCCCTCAGCCGGACTCTAGCGTCAAATGGGGGCCCGACGGTAACAAGCCTAAAAATCATCTCTCAGGGTAGCCTCGCCACCACTCCCTGGTGGGACCACTCTCGTGTCAGAAGGCTACGACTAGTGGGGAGTCACTGATGTGACCACTCTCTGAAGAGAAGCTCCGAGAACCACACACGCACCTGCGCGAAAGTCACAAGGAACCAAGTGGCGCCGAGCCACTAGACTCTGGACAGTCCTCTAGACTCAATAAATCCAACGGCCCATGAGTCACGAGACTCGAGGTCAAGACAATCATACGCAACGACACAATACTGTTAATCTAGCCTAATCCCTAGGTCTAAATCTTCGATAGCACGAATATCGAGGCAGCTCACGAGCCGCCGAGACCATTCCCTCAAAAAGGGAACTAAGAAACCCCCAGCTTTAGGCTGGGTGACTGGACTCACAATCCAAGGCCACACACATGGCCCACGCGGAAAGCACAGAAGCACAATTCCTGAGGCAGCTCACCAGCCTCCATGCTGATTCCCCATCCTAGGGAAAAGCGGGAAACCTCCAGCTCCAGGCTAGATGACTGGACTCACTGTCCAAGGCCAAACACTTGGCCCAATCGGCAACCATCTTCTACGGAAACCCATGACATGCGGGGAAACCCCACCGCACTCACACCGATACACGGTCACTCGATCGAGCGTGACACGAAAGCCCGTAACACTCGCAGGGTCACCGGACCCCTGAACATATAGGCACACTAATCAAGGTAACACGGCACCTCCCGACACCCCAGAAACACGGACATGGAACCCACGGCGTGTCCGAGACACTCACGAGGCCGAAGGTCAACCACTGGGTCACAACGCGAACCCGACGTCGCAAGCACGGAAATCGCCTAGCGGTCTAACTATAAACCGCCACAAGGCCTGGCGGTTTATCCTTGGACCACCAAGGATAGTCTAGCGGTTTAACATTTGACCGCTACACAAAGAAACCATGGAACCATAGCGGTCTACACTTGGACCGCGAAGCAGAGCCTAGCGGCCTATTACTGCATCGCTAACGGCGCTGGCGGTCCACCTCTGGGCCGCCAAACCCTCGGAACACACGAAGCTCATGCGATCTTAGCGGTCGAACCTTGGACTGCCAAGGACCCTGGCGGTCTATCGCGTGGCCGCCAGCCTTGAACCGACACAGGGAGACCCCTAGCGGTCTACCCTTGGTCCGCTTGGAGCCCTTAGCGGTCTCTGGAAGGACAGCTAAGGCGTCCCGAACCTGTAACGGCCGAAAAATTGAGGGAAACTCATTCCATGCCCCAATCACCCCCAGGTGATGGGGAAACAAAGGGGAAACCCTTCTCCAAGCCCCTAGGCATTCAATGATGCCCTCAAACCACCGATTAACACATTAAAATGCTAGATCGGGCTCACACCACAAAATCGTGGTTTTTCCCCAAAACGGCAATAAACCCACGCTCGGCTCACCACAGGCTACCAAACTCACGGGAAAGGAAGAGCACGACCTGAGGGTCCATCTCCCTACCTCCACCGAAGATTCGACGTGCCGTGGACGCCGATCAGCGAAGAAAACACCGTGAAACCCTCGCCGTTCCACGAACCCTCGATCAAGCTTCCATGCACCATCGGCCCTCGATCCTCGACCCGTTCCTCATTCCTCACCTCCCGCCATCGCTGCCTCACCCTCCTCCGCCACCGTCGGCCGCCCGGGGAGAGGGGGAGAGAAAGAGATGAGAGAGAGTGAGAAAAAGAGAATGTGGCGAGAGAGAGAAAAAGTGGTTAGCATATATAAAAGCCCAAAACTTACAGAAATTCAGAAAAATATGAAAAATTACCTCCGCCATCCTCGGGAGGAGCACAACGCAGTGGTAACGTCTCGGAGTCGGAGAACACCACGGTTCGCCCTGCATAGAGTTCCAAAGGCACATTAGGGAAAAACACGTGTAAAGCATAAAATACACTCCGAGACCCACGAAAATGATCCAAAAAAATATCCGAAAAACCCGGGACATTATAGCCCTCCCCCCTTAAAGAAATTTCATCCTCGAAATTTAGGACTAGCAACAAGTACCAAGGGAAGAACACTGAACCAACTGACAACGCCGTCTGAGCCCCAACACAAAAACTTCGATTCTCACGAAAGCACCGATCTTGAGGAACACAGCCAGACTACAATCACGAACGACACCTCGCTCCGTATGCCGCGCACACCGACCATCAGAGCAGGCACACACCAAAGGACACAGTCCGACATCACCTCAGTCTTAAAGAAAACTAATTATGGCACCACTGCCACCATCTCGCCCACCGAGGAGACACAGTCCTCATCATGAGAAACAACTACCGATCCATCCCATGGTCGGCGGAAAAATTATACATCAGCTTCACAACCAGCTGACAGGTCGCATAACCTTCTCAAGGGAGCAACCAAAACAGAGCCTCCATCAGCTCACGCAGCCATCTCTGCATACCGCAACCAGATCATCGGCTCGGTGCCAAGAATCATCTCACACCTCGCAAGCCAAAAGCCAACAACAGCATGGGACCAACTCTGTCAGAACTCAAACTTCGACAAAGCCCAGATCCCATCCGGAAAAGCACACCACAGAAATGGCCTCCAAAGGCCTCACTGAAACGCAACTCTCACCAATCTCGATGCGCAACCAACAGCATCTTCTGTCTGTGAAAAGACCATCCACTGGTCGCCAGATACACATCAACGGGAAACCTCCACAGGCCCAACGAGCATGATCCATCTCACAATAGGCCATCCGCTGACTCACACATAGACAATTACCACATCACGAGCTACACTTCTCTCAGACACCGCATCTAATCTCGAGCTTCGCGCCAACTCTACCCTTACAGGGGAGCACGATGAAACCAACGACAAGACTCAAGAGTCTTCGGTTATCACCTCACTCGACTCAGACTTACAGGGAAATCCTCCCATGCTGGTCACCAGACCAGGGATAACCACTCCAACGCCAACGTCCCATCAAGGACCACCATTCCGACGCCAATCTCACTAAAAGGCCTCCGCCCACAGGCGTCACTCTTCCATCTTGTCTCATCAAATCCTTCGTCTCAACCTAATCCAAGTGGACACCTGCCAATCCCGATTCCTGCCCTTATCACAGAGCCATGAAACACCACCGGAACAATTCATGGCACACGTCTCGGGGAGGAAAGTGCCACCCAATCTCACAGCAACCTGGTTGCCAACGCCGTGACCAATGCACACAGGTCCCCAACAATACACACCTTATCATGGTCGACTACAAGACTAGACTTACCAGTCACTCGCAGCTACCAACCGGAACCTAAAATCTCTCAGAGATCACGTCCTCTAGAACATGATCTCATCCAAGGACACAACCTCCAATACAAGTCGGGCACCATGCCACCGACTCTGGCCATCACGTCCTCGACCTCCGTCAGGCTACATCCTCAATAACCCCTTCCGGGTCTAACATCGACGCTTGACACGGCTTCCATCACAAGAACAGGGTACTCATGCGGCACACTTGCCGACATACTTCCCCAATCACTCCATCCTGCCAGTGCCAAGAACCATAATACCTCGAGCAACGGCACGGCAACAACACGTCTCACACCGAGGAACCAATCCTCCGATGCTCAACGCAACCTCAGGAAATCTGCCCTTAGCACCCAACACTACTGTTGACACCCATTTTTTTGTCGATAAGTTGAGTCGTTTCTCTTACTCCCATTTGTTGATGCCTCGAGTTGTCCATCATTCGTTGGAACGGTTTTCAGGCATGTTTTGGTTCAATTTTATGGGTTGCCTCCCTCCTTGGTTAGGTCCAAATTGATCCATGGCTTAACGGGCCTTAGTTCTGGTTGATTGGGCTTTTCTATAAGTTTCAAGCGTCCATATGCATGCACGGTTCATCCATGATCCCTCAACTCGTGTGCGGTTGAATATGGACCGTCCATATATTTTTGGAGCATTTTGGGTAATTTTCTAGATTTCCACCGACAAGCCTTTATGCGGCCATTTCCTAGCCGTTCAGCTTGATGAACGGACTGACGGTGACCGCTCATCTCTCAGAGTCCTGCGCTCGATGGTTTTCTCAGATAATTATCCAATTAATTTATTTATCACCGACAGGCCTAAAATGATTTGTCTTTGGCCGCTCTATGTTTGAACGGTCCCACATGAGCCGTTCATTTCGGAGAGTCCAACGGCGAAGGTCTCGGTCAGTTCAACGGATAATTTGGATTATTAATAATTTATTTTGAATTTCCCCCGACGGGGTTGGACGGCTAGTATATGGTCGCTTATCCAGTTGAGCGGTCTATCGTGAGACCGTTCATCTCGTCGATTGTTGAATTTTAACAGGTTTTATCCATTTTATTCGTGGTTAAACCCTCAACTTTGTCCTCGATTTTCTCCGTGGATTCTCAACCAAATCGGATGAGATTTGATCCTAATGAAAGCTGAGGATATTATCTTCGCTTTATCTTTTAATATCTCGGATTAATATCCACTGGAAACCCTAATTTCGGGGCTGGCTTTCTAGGCTCTATAAATAGACCCTAAAGGCCGGGCTTGAAAAGGGGGGGGAGATTTTTGGTCGACGGCGAAGCCCTGCCGCACTCTTGAACAACCTAGCACCAAGGAGGGAGGCTTTCTACGTCCATACAAGCCTCCGGTTCAGGGAGTAGTCGAGTCTTGAGTCTTTTATGTTTGGTTGATTTCGTCACTTTTCATTGCATGCATTGCTTTCTCTCTACGTTCTTCTTCATTCTCATCACCATGCACACATCCACCCACATTTTTGCCACCCTAGGGGTTTAAAATCCCCCAGGTATCCCCCTTTCCACTTAGTCACGTTCATTCTTTATCATTTTAACATTTACTACACCATTCACTTCTAATCTGGGTTGTTTTGTGTGTTTTCACGTTGTTTTTGCAGGTCAGCAATCCCTAGCACGAGGCCCACCCCCTCTGGCCGGCTGGAGAGGGTGGAGGTTGGACCCCTTTGGACTTCTGGCTCGGTGGTCTTGCGCGATTCTACACGGTCCGTTCAAGAAGACGTGCGGCGCAGGCTGGGCCGTCCATCTCCCTCTACACGGTCGCTATAGAGCCGTCCAACTCCCAGAAGTCCTTCATCCCGCATCTTCTGCAGCGTCCTTAGGCGGTCTATCGTAAGACCGTACATCCTATAGGTGGTTCTCCATAAACCGTTCATCGCCCCAGCGCTGCAGTCAGGCGAGTGTCTCTCCCCCTCTTTCCAAAGCACGGCGTGTTCATCACGTTCGGCGCTTTGGTGGCGATCACGGTTTGTTACACATCCCTTCTTCCTCTGCCTTTACTTGTTCCTCATGTGGAGGTGGTAGGATAGACGTTCGGGAAGACACTTAGAAGAAACGGATTCGGGAGAAGAAAATATATCTACACCCTTCTTTTGTGGCGATCACAGTGGGACACCTAGTGCCCATCGTGTTAGTGATTTGCTGACCCCTTGTTTCATTGTGTTAGTCTTCTTCTTGAAGTGATTGCAGGTTGGGTGCATTTTCTGCCTCCTGGAACGTGAACGGTTCGCCCAGAGCCGTTCATCAATTGTGCGGCTGGACGTCCACCGTCCTTCCCTGCAACCGGTGCCAGTTCTCCTGCGAGCGTCCTATCATAGACGACCTCCCATCGACCGTCCAAACCGCCGAACGGCCTGTTCCTGGCCGTCCATCTTTCTGGCACAGGTACGCTTTGGTTAGTCTGGTTGTAGGTCCACAGTTTCTGGAGGTCCATTCCAGAGCTTAAGCGGCTGTCAATGGACCGCTCTTCCTGGTACGTTTCTCAGCTCTGCCGTCCTTTATTTTCAGCATTCTGTGATTTTTCTTTTACAGTTGTTTTGACGTCCTGTTGCTCCTTGGATTATATGGTCCTGTACAAACCGTCTGTCCTGTTGAGCGGTCTCATACAGACCATCTTTTTTGTGCTACAGTGCACCCGTAGTTCATTTTTGATTGTCATATTCCATGATATTCATGATTTTTGGTGTTGGTTGTTGATCTCCCCCTGCTCCCATACCATTGCTGCATGATTGATTTCATTACTTATATCTTTGATTGATCATTGGTTGATAGTTGCTAGGCCAGATTTTGCATGCACTCTGATGCACATAGGATTCATGCATTTCATTCACATCTAGTTGCATTCCTACCGAGGTAGGGTTTCCTCTCGTCTCCATACTCCTTGGAGCCGACTAGGGGACCTTGCCGAGGACCTCCGTAAGCCCCCGTGAGCCGGGGATTCCCACACGGACGCTGGGCAGGTTGTACCATACTACCCCCTAGTCTAGGGTCTACATTCGTGCGAGAGAGAGTCCTTTAGAGTCTGCCAGTCCTCCATTCTCACCCTGTTCAGGTACCTTGTGGTCGAGTGAGTTCCCATTTTAATTAATCCACTAAGGTACTAAAAGAGAACTTATAAAAATCTTCGCGCATCACTTGGAATCTATTTAGGTAATTGGTTGATTCTGTTCTCATCTCTCTCCTCCATTGTATGTTGCATAGTGTCATCATTTGCATCTTTTTGTCAGATTAGGCTCATTTGGTCTAGCTCATCTTCGTGTGTCTCCATTTAGCTACATTTGTCTTAGGTTCATTTCCCTCCTTGTATTCATTTGAAATTCACTGTGTAAAGTCTCCATTCTCCCCATGGAGCACTTCTCCCCTGTACCTTATTCCTATACTTCTCCATCTTCTTACCCCCGCGTGGATTCCTCTTCCCATGCGGGCCCGTCTCCTTATTCCTCCATTGGACCCTATTCTTTAAACGGGCCTTCTTATCCCGCCCGTGCTGCTGCTAGTCCAATCCATCCTCATTCCCACATACATAATTCTTCCAGGCCCATGCATTCCTCCATTCCTAGAATGAGCTTTCCTTCTTCTCAGGCCGGATCCCCTTGTCCGGCCCATCATCATTACCCTGGTCTAAATTCACCATCTCTTGCTCAAGCTGGCCCATACCCTTCTCAGATTCTTCCTACCGAGGAGATGTTCACTCAGGCCCAATGCTAGCTTGATGAATTGCAATGCCGAATCAATCCTCAGACTTCTTTAGATATCCCGTTTGCCTTTCAAGGTCTTCAACTTCCACCACGTTCACAGATTCCCGCATATCGCCGCTATGGTGGAGTTGGTGACCCCTATGTCCATTTGAAGGATTTCCTCTATGAGTCGGCCCAGTTCCAGCATGATCCACGCTTGATGGCCTACTTGTTTGGCCTATCTTTAGAGGACTCGGCCAAGGATTGGTTCTTCACATTGCCGCAAGAGCAGATAATGAATTTTCAAGCTGTTCAAGCAAGATTTATTCAGCAGTATCGAGGCTAGGTGGGGCCCAGATATTCTATGGTTGATCTGGCCCAAGAGAAGATGAAGCCCGGCGAGCAATTCTCCATGTTTGCCGACCGCTGGCGTCACCTAGTCACGCAAGTCCCGGGGCATATTCCGGAGGGCGAGCAGATCAAGATGGTTATTTCTAACGCAACACCCGAGCTCAGATGTATCTTAGCCTTGAACGATATCACTTCATGGCAACAACTTTACAATCGAGCCTGCTTCATTACCCAACAACTCCTAGTTTCCTTTGACCATGAGTCTCCTCCACCGTCACCTTCCACATACCCCTTTTCTTCCCCATCCACCACGAGTCCACCCTCCACTACATATCCTTCCATGAGTCGACCGTCAGCTCCCCCACACCCCTATACCTCCATGTGCTCCACTGCATACCAACCCTCCATGAGTCAGCCCTCCGCTATTTCATCTCGCCACACCTCTCCACTTCCGGTCAAGGAAACACTATACCCAGAGCGGGTAGATGCCTGTCCATTACATTCCCACTCCCTCCACGCCTACACATCATTCTAGCCCTCCGCCTTCACCTACCCAATCCCCCTTGCCTACGCAACCCCCGCTACCATCTCCATTACCTTTTCATACTCCTCGACATCTGCCTTGCCCAAAGCAGGCTTCTTGCTCTTCGTTGCCGGAATCTCTTACAGATATTTTCAGGGTTCTGATGGCCACCCATGCGTTGCAGCTCCCTTCAGTTATGCCTCGCCGACCCGCGGTCGGGAATTTGTTCCAATTCTGTGAATTCCATTGTCAATAGGGGCATGTGGTTGAGAATTGTCCCGAATTCTGGGAACTCGTTTAAAGTTTGGAAGATAAGAAGATGATTGATTGGGATACCATGCGCCAAGCTGTTTTAGATCTCAGCAGCAAGTAGCAGCAGCAGCAAGCCGTGCCGCCTAAGCAACCGTCTCCACATCAAGACCAGGGGCACCCTGGTGTTTCTTCAATTGATAAGATACCTGCTCTGTTACCCACTTCTTCCTTCATCCCATCTCCTCCACCACCTTTACCTACCCTAGCCTCCGCTCGGGCAACCTCTCTTTCACCCTCCGTTTCCACCACCACACCTATTCCCAACGCCTCTCGACGTGTTGTAAAGAAACGTCGGAGAGCACCACCACCTGCCACTTCCCCCACTACGCCACTACCTTCCTCTCCTCCTTCTTCCCCACCCCTACCTTCATCTCCTTCCCCTTCACCTTCACCATCTCCATCAACCACATCACCCCCTTTGCCACCTTTATCGCCTTCGCCACCACTACAGTTGCCTCTTCCACTTCCCCTTTCGCCATCATCCTCTGAGCCCGAGCGGGCCGACCCTAAACCCATACCTCCACTTTTGCTTTTACCTCCACCCATGCCCATCATTATTTCCCCATCACTTGCACCATCGCCACCCGCGCCCTTCAAACCTCCTCCTTCTAACCTCCCTCTACCACTTCCCACTTCGCGGAGCAGGTACACGCTACCTTTGGTGCCCCTCGGGTCTAGTCCTCAGGGAGATAAAGAGCCGAACCAGGTTTTGACTGTGCATCACAAGCTTTAAGACTTCATTTGTCGCATGCAGGTCCGACTCTTGGTCTCTGGATATTCTAGGGATGATGAGCCTGCACTTGCTATGAAGACAGTTGCTCAGAAGAGTTCGTTAGCACTGGTGCCAGTTTTTCAAAAAGCAAGGTCGGTGGCAATTTCTTTGCGCACCGGAGAATTCACTGTTGATGTTGTTATTACCTCTCACCTGATTGCTATTCAGTGCACTGGCCCAGAAGAGTTTTTCGCCTAGATGGGGCTAGCCCACGCGACCGCCAGAAGTCTAAATAATTCAGCATTCAAGGGGCATTTGACCGTGTCCTCAAGATTGGCCAGGGGCATTCTACATTTTTTGTCTTATCTCCCTCGGTTTATTGGTGAGGCGGCCATGCCAACGCCGCGCATCGCCCTCCCTCAGTTCAGTCCTCCGCTTCTAGCAAGGGAGTTATGCTTCATGCCCAACTGCCGAGCAAAGATGCCAAAGCTCCATGTACTGGTGCCAAATGATAAAACTCCATTGCTTCCTGATGTCCATTCTGAGGAGTTGTCTATGCAGGAATGCCTCTCTATGGTTGGCACCGCACAACTAGGGGCAACCGCCCTGATAAAGCAGCATGTTCATAGTCGGGCAAAGCTGTCTGCCAGATGGGCCCGTTATTTGAGAAAGTATTTCAAGATAAGAAGCCCGAAGGCCCGAATCCGCTCCAGGCGGACTTGTTTCAAGTAGATTTCTTATAAGAAGAGGTGACGGCATAAGTTCAAGGGCCGACAGTTGTGCATTCGGGGGTCCACTTCCTCCTCTCATTCTTCTATCCATTCATCTTTTCTTTTGCCCAGTTCTTATCCGTGGGTGGTGTACCTTCCGCCACCTGACCATATTTCCACCATCTTTTCCTATCCTCACCATTCTAGGCGTCGGCCTATGTTCTCCTTTTCCCCAGATCTAGGGGCATCTTCTAGCTTTCCTTCCCGGATACGTCCAGATTTCACTTCTCGTCTCTTTCCCCCGACCTTGTTGGGGATTCCTTATGCTCGTTCCCCGACTTTGTCGGGTGGTTTTTTCGATCCTTCCCCGACTTTGTCGGGTTATTTTTATTTCTTTTCCCTGACCTTGTCGGGTGTTCATGCATTTTCTTCCCCGCCTCTGGAGGGTGATCGCTACTCTTTTTCTCCGACCACGTCGGATGATCGCTCTCCTTCTTCCTCATCTTCACAGCAATCCTTTCGTCGGCTTTCTGTTCTTTCCTCCTCACCCTTTCGGGGTCATCACCCTTTTTCTTGCTATTTTCGAGGCTCTAGCCCGCCTTGATCTCAGCTAATCTTATTTATTCTGTACTTGGTTCCTTGTTATCAGGGCCTCAGTGCCTTAACGAGGAGTTCTAGCCCTCGTCTCTCTTCTTTTTGTATCCCTCCTTTGTCCAGTATGATGTCTGCCACTCCTCTATGTCGAGGAATCCAATCCCTTGCCATCCTTCCATCCTTTATCCTGACAAGCAAGGAAAACAAAGTTCGCGCTCTTCAAAGCTCGATGATCGAGATCGCTTCAGGAGGCCGATTTCCACGCCATGGATCTGCAAAGGTATCTTTATTTTGTGCAATAATGTGCTTTCATTTCCATTATTTCTATTGTTTCTGCACATGATTCCTTAACATGATTGAGTGGCTTTAGGAGTCTTTGTTTAATTAGATCTTAACTTTGTGTCAAATAAAAAAGTTCGCTTCTGCAGCATCCTTAGGCTGGTGATAGCTCCGCGCTGGGAGTCTAGTTTCTTTCCCCGATTGTTGAGGGTGACCTTTGAGTATGGATTTTTTTCACACACTTCACGGTGAGCCATAGCCGATCTCTCTAAGGCACACCGTTGCTGCTTTGGCCATACTTTGGGTATGCACATAGGTCTTTTCTTTTCTCTGCTCGGCCAAGTGCAGGGGCAAGAGATGGATGGATAAGATGACTAACCTAGGTGCTCCATAATACGAGAGAGGTCTCAAATAGGGGCGGTCTTGACCCTCAAAAGTGAACTTTCATGTAATATCTGGATAATAAGGGCCACCAATATGAGAAAATGAATCAAAAAGAAAATTATGAATCAAAGGCATGGCAAGAGTGGCAGTACAGTTCCCCGCGGGACGTCATGAGCTCGGTCGCATGCATGCCTGATAAATATGGGTCTAAAAATCAACGACACAAAGCCCCGGCGCAACAGACCAACTCTTTGAGGGGTAGTGTCCTAGAAGGAATTCGAGCCTTGATATCTCCCATCCTGCACGAAGCTTGTCTCTAATTTTTCTTCCGTTTCTCCCTCTTAGGCTGGGTTGTGTCCCGGGTATGGCCTTAGTAGGGGCACCGTTCTTTAGAGGCAGTTGGTTGTGGTAAGTCACCCTCACATGCACGCCCTGCTCAAGGGAAGTCTTTAATGAGAGGGGAGGGACGACGATCCCTGGCCAGTAGTACGAGCCTGTCTTTGGATGCTGCAGATTGTATTTTCAAAATTCCAAAATTCAAAAAATGAGATATTGTCAAAAATCAAAACAAAAATGATGAGATATTGTAAAAAAATCAAAAAAATGAGATATTGTCAAAAATCTAAAAAAAATAAGATATTGTCAAAAAATCCATAAAAATGAAATACTATTCAAAATCCAAAAAAATCATAAAATTACCAAAAGAGCCAAAAAATTGTGTCTTTTTGTTTCCTTTTCATGCATTCGGATTTGAAGGGGCGTGATCTCGCGCTGGTCCTGAGCTGGGAGGATGATCACCGGATAGTGAACTGCAGAGAAAGGGAAACGAATCAGGGGGCCCAGGGATGGTTTCCTGGGGAAAACCCTCCGATGCTTAAGTCGGTAGAGCAATAGTGGAAGATATTGAGGGAGGTTTAAAGAGATGTGTGAGATTCCACAACACCAAGATGGTGAAGTGGCTCCTGCTCAGTGAGTGTTAGGCATGTATCTGCCTTACCTGTGGCCGGAGGGAGTCCTTGGTTTATATAGCGAGCGCCCCCAAAGAGTCCCATAAGCTGAGGAGTTTTAGGCGGGAGTTACGTCCTCATCGTGGGCTCTTCATGACCTTGGGAGATCGTGGCACCCTTATCCCGCTGAACTCCTGCTCATAAAGGACTGTCAACGGCTGCATGGATAAGCATTCGTCAGTTGATCGGAGCATGAGAAGTGCCAGCCCTATCCGGGCGATGGGCGTAGCTCGGATGCAGTCAGATCGGAGTGGGCGTGGAGTGCCTGCCCTTATCTCGGTGGGGAGATGGCTCAGGCGTGGGTCTTCCTCCGTTCTGTCATTCGGGCCTTCCGAGCCTAAGGGCCACCGAGGAAGGATGGGATCCCGAGTAATCTTTATTGGGCTTTTCTGCCGAAGTGGACCCTAGAGGGCTATCACTCGGATGAGCTGAGCCTCGTTCGGTCCTGATGGGCCTGGTTTGGCTGCTCTTGATTGGGCTACAGAAATCCCCCTCTCCACTTGTCCCCCTCCTACTCCCGAGCTTTAGTAAGCTCGGTCAAGTAGTTGTTTAGGGTTTCGGACCAGCGTGGCTCAAGTGGGCAGAAATATGGCAGTGTTTAGGAAGCCACGTGCCGTGGTCACCTGTGCCCGTGTTAATGATGATCCTGACGGATTTGAACTGAAGGGGCCCCCTTTCCTCGGAGGTCGGAACGATGCGCCGCCTCCCGCGTGGGTTTATAGGCGTTGGGCGCTTGTTTTCATTCCAGACTCCCTCCGTTTCTTAGGGTTTTGGCTCTCTTTCATTCTTATTTTTGGGGCTCTTCGATGCACCGTGAGGACACGACAGAGGAGCAGAGGCTTGCGGCGGCATTTGAGGAGTTGGCGGCGATAACCGCGGAGGCCGTCCAGCAGCTTCCTCCTCCCCCGGAATCTTCAAGGTCTCGGGACCGTCTTCCCTTAGAGTCTTCTTCTGACTCCATGGCGGGCCAGCGCCCAGATGTTGAGGAGGGGGAGAACGAGCCGGTGGCGAGGGTGCCGGTCCCCAACTGCAGCGAACTGGGGGAGGCGGATGTGAGGAGGCTGGAGCACCAGTATCACCTGCCCCACAAGTATAGTTTTGCCGCTACTGCTCCATACGAGACGAGCCTGGACTCTCGTACAGGCCACATCTGTATGTTTCTTCTGTCGTGGAAGGGTGGATTCCGTCTACCCTTCGAACCTTTCATCCTGTAGCTTCTTAATTTTTTTCGGTTGGCGCCCATTCAGTTGGTAGCCAACTCTTATCTCCTCCTTTCCACCTTTCATATTCTCCGCCGTCAGTGCGGAGTCCCTCCTTCCATGGACCTCTTCCACTTTTTCTTTGAGTTGAAAGCGCATCTTTCGGCGGGGAAGGGCTTCTATTTCATCCAGGCGAGGCGAAATAGGGGTTGTATTTCTTTGGCAGCGAAGGATTCTTCACATAAGGGGTGGAAGACCCAATTCTTCTGGGTGGGGATCTGCTCAGTGGAGGAAACTTGGAGGTGCCCGGTAATCCCCAATTTCCACCCTAACATCCCTCCCAGACATGACGAGTTCCCTCCTTATGTGGAGGAGTATGCTGCCATTTTGCTGAAGCACCGCCAGCCCACCGAAGAGCTAGTGATGCCGAAGAATATCGAGCAGTGTCTTCTTACGCGGCTGCATCCGTCGGGCTCAGGTGCCACAACTTAGATCCTCCTTCAGATGTGGGGGTCATCTTTCCTGAATACGTCTTCTTCTTTGTGCAGACACCAGGCGGGAGGGCTGAAGGAGACCGCAGAGGTGATCGAGCTTGGAGATGACTCGACTGCCGACGAACCGACTACTCCCGCGGGGTGCTCCCGAACCAAAGATAAGGGCAAGGGAGTGGCCCAGGGCCAATCCTCCGGACCGCGGGGACCCAAGCGCAAGGACCCTGTGGAGGGTATGATCCGGGCCGCTGTGATGGCCAGAAAGCGGGCCAAGAAGGCCGGGGTGGTACCCACGGTCGAAGGCGACCCTACCGCGGCTCATCCCTCCGCCGGGCACATTGGGGCCGACCCTACCGGGCGGGCTCTCCCACCAGCCAAGCTAGAGGGGGCCGAGGAGGTCGGGGCTGCCCCTGCGGGCAGTGGTGATGCGGGCTTGGTTCCTTCTTTGGCTGAGACCGAGGGGGCTCCTGCAACCGGCAGCGGGGCCGACCCGACTCTCCCGTGGGCCGGAGCCGAGGGGGCCGTGGCCGAAGTTGGGGGTGTTGTGACTGTAGCCGGGGCTGGTGCTTCGGGCGGTGGCACAGGTGGTGAGCTGATCCAGGTTGAGGGGCCGCAAGAAAATCCAGTCCAGGCGCAAGGGGCGACCGAGGCTGGGGCTCGATCCGAGCCATGCGGTGGGGCGCCGGGCGATAGGGGGTTCTCCGTTCCGGCGGCCTTGGAGAGACTGGGTATCTCGGTCCCCCTGCACCAAGTGTGTCATGGCATATCCACGAAGGTGAGGGGGGGAGGTAGGCAGCACTCCCCGTCTACGGCTCTCGCCGGGGTTATGGAGGGCGGTCTGGCCCTGGCCCAGATGGGGGCTGCTTTGGCGGAAGCGTATGCTCAGTCGGAATGGGAGCGAGCGAACCTGGCCTGGACCCTTGGTGGGTCGGACAGGAGGTTGGCTCGGCTCACCGAGGAGCGTGACGGGCTTCGGCGGGAGCTCTCCTCAGTTAAGGGGCTAATGCGGTCGAGCCAGGTGGAGACCCGGGCGCTAACCGAGCAGCTAGCCAAGGCTCGTGAATCACTCTAGAAGAAGAACAAGCTTCTCGAGGAGGAGCGCCTTGTGCACGCTGAGCTGGAGGGCCAGTGGGAGACCGAGCGGGCCGAGATGGTAGACCGAGCGGAGGAAGCTGAGCTCCTTCGGCGGGAGGCCGAGGCCGATCGGGTCGAGGCGGAGAAGTAGGTGGCGGCAGCCAAAGAGCGGACTACTGAGGCCGAGCGGAGGTTAGCCGAGGCGGAGCGGAGGGAGGCCGAGCTCGCTGGTAGGGTGGGATTGGCCGGGGTGGAGGCTCTCGAGAAGTACAAGAGCTTAGAGGCCTACCGGGTCGACCTTATGGAGGCTGCCCTTCCCTACTACGAGTCAGCCCTTCGCCGAGGCATCCGCAAGGGGTTCAAGCAGGGCTACGACCGGGCGGTATCTTATGCCGGGGAACAGGATTCTGGGATGGAATTCCCATCCGGACTGTGCTACGACTCGGATCCGTCATCCTCGGGCTCGTCTGTCTCGGCACCGGACGAAGAGGATCAGGAGGGGTCTTCGCCCGAGGGATCGCCAACTCCGGATGCCTCGGGAGGGCGCGCAACCGAGGTAGTTCCCACGCCGGTGGGGTCAGTGCCACGGTTGGCCGTCGCTGAGCATGCAGGGGGCGGACTGTCCGAGCCTTCCGCTTCCGAGCTTCAGGGTGGGCCGGACGCCTGATGTTCCCGCTTCGCTTCCTTTCTTTGTATACCTTTTTCTTTTTGGAAGGAGAAAACTTCCGTCTTTTTGTGTTGAGATAAATAAGGTAGTGGTATTGTGATGAAGACTTATCTATTCCATAACGCCGTTGCTGTATTCTGTTCAGCGTATCTGCGGTTGTTGGAAAGAGCCGATATTTTCTGCATGAATCTCGCATGATGGTTGGGTGGGCGTCTGACAGGGTGTCTTCTCGTTTTCCCACGCTTTAAATGCCTGGCCGCTTTGTGTGTCCCGCTGGGGCGAGAGACAAGAAGTTTGAGGTGACCGTTTGTAGGGAGAAATCCTTCTGGCGTGTTTTCGAGGGGGGAGATCATTTAAGGCAAGTAGCCTCCCTTTGCCTATAAAAAGGACTGAAGGGCATCCCTTCCTCTCCACCGCTTAGGGTTTTCCCTGACAGTCTTTCCTCATTCCTTCTTCACGTTGCATTGTGCCGTGTTATTCGGAGCATGGAGGAAGCTCCAGATGAGGAGGCTGCCGACGACGGGGGGTAGGGAATTCCTGCTGCTCCGGACTTGAAAAGGAGTCGACGACTGGCAGACAGACTTGAAAAGGGGCCGACGCGCGGAGGCACGCCGTTTTCCCTTTATCAGTTCCGGCGACGCTTGCAGGGGGGCGAGATGGAGGATGAATGGGGGGATCAGACATCCCTGCTGCCCGTCCCTTCCTGCTCGCCTCACGGATGGGAGGAGGAAGCCAACTAAGCTCCATCCCTTCTGGGCCTTCCCCTGTCTCCTCAACCAGCTTTGCTGGTTTCTTTTTCTTTCTGACAGCCTCTTTTTCCCTCTTTTGCTCTGCTCCTCCTTTCTTTCACTCTTCGGAGGGTGCCTACACTCTCTTTCTTCCAAAGAGTTGGCAGTTTGGCGGGGAAGATGCTTTCATATGCATTCCCTCTCCTCCTTCTCTTCCAAGTTCAACTTGGAAGGTAGCCTTCTCTTTCTTAATCCCTCTGTCACCTTTGTCTCGAGCTGCCCGAGCCAACGAGGTCAACTATCCTTTATCCGAGCCAGTTTCTACACTAGGCAGAGTCAGTGGATGGACGCAGGAAGGTCATCCGAGTCGGCCGAGCGACGGGCTCATACGACGGCGCTAGATGGATCTTTTACTTTTTTGACATGTAATCTATTGGCTTCGGCCTTCCTGATGTACAAACGGGTTGTTTGAATAAAAAGAAAGAAGCCGTTTGTCTTATCTCATGTCGTTTGCACGATACTTAGTACTCAGAAGTAGAACTTGCGTAATATAGTTGCGTTCCAGGTCCGAGGGACGGGTTCTCCTTCCATTGTAGATTGGCGGTATGCTCCTTTTCCGAGCGTCTCGACCACTCGGTAGGGGCCTTCCCAGTTAGGGGATAGCTTGCCCGCCGCCTCAAGTGGTCGAGAGGCTTCGGCTTTCCTGAGGATGAAATCTCCCGGCTGGAAGTGTCTGTCTCGAACTTTGGCATTGTAGTATCGAGTGAGGCGGCATTGGTACTCCGTTGCTCTGATGCTGGCGATCTCCCAGATTTCATCTGCTAAGTCGAGGTTTTCGAGCAATTTTTGGTCGTTTGCCTCGGACGAGAAGCGGATGACTCTGAGGGAGGGGTTGCTGATCTCCAACGGGATCACGGCCTCGGTGCCATACACTAGTTGAAAAGGACTCTCACCGGTTGCCGTTCTGGGAGTCGTTCTGTGCGACCAAAGTACGTTCGGTAATTCCTCGAGCCAGCTGCCCTTGGCTTTGCCAAGCCTAGTCTTGATGCCTTTCAAGATAGCCTTGTTGGCATTTTTGACTAGTCCGTTAGCCTGAGGGTGGGCGACCGAAGTGAAGTGATTGCGAATATTGAGGTCAGCGCATATGTCTCGGAAGTATCGAGAATCAAATTCCTAACCATTATCGCTCACTATCACCCGGGGGATGTCGTAGCGATAGATGATCGACTTCCAGACGAAATTCCAGACGACTGTCTCGGTGATCCTTGCAGTGGCTTCGGCCTCGATCCACTTAGTAAAGTAGTCAATGGCGACGATGATGAACTTCTTCTTGGCCTAGGCCGTGGGGAATGGCCAGAGGATGTCGATTCCCCAGCGAGTGAAAGGATAAATCTCGGCTAGGGTGATAAGCTCCGTCGCTGGCTGATGGACCAAGTGGTCGAATCGCTGGCAACGGTCACAACGTTGTGTGTAGGTCGAGCAGTCACGCTGTAGGGTGGGTCACTAATAACCTCGCCGCAGCAAGATCCTGGCGAGTGACCTTCCCCCCAAATGCGCTCTGCATAGACCTTCGTGAACTTCTTCGATAGCTCGGTTGGCTTCGTCGGTACCGAGGCACTTCAGAAGAGGGCCAGAGAAGGATCTCCGGTAAAGTGCGCCATCCAGGGTGACGAATCGCCGAGCTTGGTATTTCAACCTTCGGGCTTCCCGAGGGTCGGAAGGCTCCTTGAAGTCTTGGAGCCACGACAGGTTGGGGGTACGCCAGTCACCTGGGCAGGCTGAGCCAACAGCAAGGAGCTCCGAATCAATGCTCGGGCGCTCTAGCTCTTCGAGAAGGACCGATCGAGTACCCTCGGGGTCAAGAGAGGAGGCCAGCCAAGAGAGGGCGTCCGCTCGGGAGTTTTCCTCCCGAGCTATCCGGACTACCTCAAAACTCTCGAACTGTTGTGCCACAGTCTTGACCAGTTGGAGGTATTTGATCATCGGTACCTCCCAAGCTTCGTAATCACCGTTGACCTGGCTAGCGACTAGATGGGAGTCGGTGTGGATCCTGACTCGCTCAGCTCCTAACCGTTGGGCCATGCGGGCTCCCGACATGAGGGCCTCGTACTCGGAAGTATTGTTGGACGGTTGGAAGTTGAACTTCTGGGCGTACTGTAGCTCTCCCCCTTCGGGGGACTTCAGGAGGATGCCGGCACCACTCCCAGCTAAACTGGAAGATCCGTCAATGAATAGTTCCCAGGTTGGCCCGGGTGCGGACGGAGATCTCTCTTCAGTCGGGATGGTGCTCTCGACGATGAAGTCGGCGAGCGCCTAGCCTTTGATAGCCGAGCGAGGCCGATATGATATATCGTAGGCCCCGAGCATGATGGCCCATTTGATGAGGCGTCCCGAGGCTTTGGGGTGAGCGAGGATCTTCTTCAATGGTTCGCCGGTCAGCACGGTGATGGAGTGCCCTTGGAAATAGGGTCGGAGGCACTTGCCCGAGGTAACCAATGCTAGCACGAGTTTCTCGGTTGCGGGGTACCTTCTCTCAGCCTCGTTGAGCACCTTGCTTGTGTAGCAGACCGATCTCTCAATTCCCGAGTCATTTTTGACTAGGACCGAGCTAACTGTGGACGGAGTTATCGAGAGATAGAGATACAAGGCTTCCCCTGGGACAGGCTTGGAAAGCACTAGGGGCGAAGCCAGGAACTCCTTAAGCTCGGCGAATGCTCTTTGGCATTCCTCATCCCACGCGAATGTAGCAGATGCCATTTTGGGCCCCCTCAGCAGTTTGAAGAAGGTTAGGCATCGTTCAACCGCGCGGGACAGGAATCTGCTGAGCGCGGCAACGCGCCCGGTAAGGCGTTGAACGTCTTTGATGTAGGTGGACGGGCGCATGTCCAGGATGGCCTGGACCTTGTCGGGGTTGGCCTCAATCCCACGCTGAGTGACAAGGAAGCCCAAGAATTTTCCAGACTTTACTCCGAAGGCGGACTTGGCGGGGTTGAGGTTCATGTTGTACCTTAGGAGGGTGTTGAAAGTTTCTGCTAGCTCGGCGAGGTGGTCCTCGGCCTTGGGGGTCTTCACGAGCATGTCGTCGATATAGGCCTCGACGTTCCGACCGAGCTGTCCCTCGAACATATGGTTGACTAGCCTTTGGTACATGGCTCCGACATTCTTCAACCTGAAAGGCATCCGGGTGTAGCAGTGTACGTCGAAGTCGGTGATAAAGGCGATCTTCTCGATGTCTTCGGGGTGCATTCTGATCTGTTGGTAACCTGAGTTGGCATCCAGGAAGCTGAGTATCTCATTACCCGAGGTTGAATCAACCAGTTGGTCGATGCTCGGTAAGGGATAGCAATCCTTTGGAGTAGCCTTGTTCAAGTCGGTGAAGTCCACGCACATCCGCCACTTTCCCGAAGCTTTCGGCACCAAGGCTACGTTAGCTAGCCACGTCGGGTATGGGACCGGCCTAAAAAGGCCAGTCTTCCGCCCCTTGGCGATCTACTCCTTGATAATCGTCTGCTTCTCTGGCGCATTCTTCCTTCTGCGTTGTTGCATGGGCTTCATGGTTGGGTCGAGGTTGAGCTTATGCACCACCGTCTCTTCCGATATCCCGGGGAGTTGATCATCAATCCATGCAAAGACCCGGATGTACGTTAAAAGGAACTCTTTGTATTGCTGTTGAACCTCAGATGTTAGGTCGGCTCTGATCTTTACTCCTAGGGTAGGGTCGTCGTTTAGGAAAACCGCTAGCAATTCGCCTCCAGGTTCGGCGGATGCGGATTTTTCCTCAACTTCCCGGAGGCCCTTATTTTTCCCGTCCGGCCTTGTGGCCTCAACCGAGATATTTTAGCACCTTCGGGCCATTGCCTGGTTACCTCGGACTTCCCCCAATCCATTTTTGGTGGGGAACATCATCTTTTGGTGATAGGTAGAAGGCACCGCTTTCGTTCGGCTGAGGATTCCTCGGCCGAAGATTGCGTTGTATGCTATCGTACCTTTGATCACTATGAAATCCACCATGACCGTAACGGTCTTGGGTGGGGTGCCAAGAGTAACCGGCAGGCTTAGGGCTCCCTCGGGATAGGTGGCCTAGCCATTGAACCCGCGCAGGGGGGTCCGGATCAGGCAGAGTTTAGACGGATCCTCCTCCAACTTAAGGAAACACTCGTAGGATAATACATCAGGGGCACTTCCATTGTCAACCAGAATCCTGTCTACGTTACAATGGTTTATTGTGGCCGATATCACTAGGGCATCGTCATGCGGGGTGCTCAGCCCCTCCAGGTCTTGGTCGGAGAAGACTATGACCTGGGGCTCGCTCGGTGGGGCCCTGGGAGGCTCGATGGCTCGGCTCGCCCGCTCAGCATGACGCTTCCTTCCTCGGCCACTATCTCCTCTTGATGCAGCTCCTCCGGCGATGACGTTGATGTGGACCCCTCGGGGGGCGTTGTCGATCTCCTCTGGGGCGCCTCGGTCTTCCTGGTGCCCGGCCATGAACCGGGAGAGGTTCCCTTGATGAACGAGACGCTCGATCTCATCCCGGAGCTGGTGACAGTCGCCGGTATGATGCCCGTGGTCGCTGTAGAACAGGCAATGCTTGCTACGACTGCGGTTCTTCGACTTCATTGGCTCGGGTTAGCGGAGGAGGCCCGAGCCTTTGATGTCTTCATAAATCTCGTACACTGGAGCGGTTAGGGGAGTGTACCGCTCGTACTTCCGTGACAGTTCCTTACGTTCCCCGTCTCGGTTCCGCCTTTTTCCTTGGCCCGAGCTTGGCTCGGGTGCCTGCTTCTTGTCCCCCTCCCGACCTGAGCCAGTTGCGTCTCGGCATGCACTGAGCACTTCTTCGCACTCGGCGTGGTGCAATGCTAGAGTCACTAGCGCAGCAAGGGTCGAGGGAGGGTGGAGGACAAGCTCGCGGCGGAGGTTCTCGTCGCGGGTGCCCCCGATCAGAGCGGTTATGGCCGAGGCGACGTCCAGGCAAGGGATCCTCAGGGCTTCCGATTTGAATCGGAGGATGTAGGCCCGAATTTTCTTTCCTTGCGCCTGTTTGAGGGCCAAAAGCCCTACTACCGACCTAGGGGGGCCGCTACCGGCGAAACTCTCCTTGAATACTCGCCCGAACTGCTTGAAGTCTCGGATGGATCCGGGGGCGAGGGCCTGGAACCAAGCTTGGGCACCTTGGACCAGGGTGGTCGCAAAGCCTTGGCACTTAATGGCGTCAGATGCTCCGTGAAGGGTCATCAGAGCGTCGAAGCTGTCAAAGTGGTCGGCCGGGTCGCCCTGACCGTCGTAGGGCTTGAAGGTCGGGATAGAGGTTCAGGGAGATACCTCTGCCTTCAAGATATGGTCGGAGAATGGGGATCTCTCCTCGTCCTCTGGTGGAGAGGTCTTCAGCAGGGCGCGCTCCTGCTCTGTGAAACGCCTCTCGAATTCTCACAGTTGGAGGGATAGCTCTGGCTGCCGCTGCGCCGTAGGGCTGAGGGGGCGTGAAGGCAGGCTGTTTTGGCGCTCCCTGGGGACTTCGGTCTCCGGGAGGGGATGGCGTGCCCCGTGCCTACCCCGCTTCGGCGTGGAGGAAGCCTCTTGCTCCGGAGGGGGGGCTTGCGAGGGTCCTCCTACTTTGTTGCGGATGAGCTGCTATCCTCGGAGGGTGAAGCGGCCTCTGGTGGTGTGCTGGGACACGTTCTCACGGGGAGGGCTCTCCGGAGGGGCGCGTGACCTTCCATCCCTGGCTGCCTGGGTCCTCATGAGTTCCACGAGGACGTCCAATTTCACGTTGAGGGCTTGGAAGGCGTCGGCACCGCCGTTGAGCGGCAGCCCTACCGTCGTGGGAGGAGGGGGCGGCAGCTCGGCCGCAGGCGGAGGGGGCGGTCCATCGGCGGGAGTGCTGGCACCAGAGGGGGGTTTTGGGAGGCTTGTGAGGGGCCTTCCCCCGCCGCCACTGTGGCCTTTCCCCTATTGCCGGTGGACCTCCTACCTGTACTTCTTCTCACCATACTGGCTCTTTGGTCGTTTCCCACAGTCGGCGCAAGATGAAGGGGCGTGATCTCGCGCTAGTCCTGAGCTGGGAGGATGATCACCGGATAGTGAACTGTAGAGAAAGAGAAATGAATCAGGGTGCCCAGGGATGGTTCCCTGGGGAAAACCCTCCGATGTTTAAGTCAGTAGAGTAACGGTGGAAGGTATTGAGGGAGGTTGAAAGAGATGCGCGAGATTTCCCAACACCAAGATGGTGAAGTGGCTCCTGCTCAGGGAGTGTTAGGCATGTATCTGCCTTACTTGCTGTCGGAGGGAGTCCTTGGTTTATATAGCAAGCTCCCCCGAAGAGTCCCATAAGCTGAGGAGTTTTAGGCGGGAGTTATGTCCTCATCATGGGATCGTTACGTCCTCATCGTGGGCTCTTCATGACCTTGGGAGATCATGGCACCCTTATCCCGCTGAACTCCTGCTCATAAAGGACTGTCAACGGCTGCATGGATAAGCATTCGTCAGTTGATCCGAGCATGAGAAGTGCCAACCCTGTCTGGGCAATGGGCGTAGCTCGGACGCAGTCAGATCGGAGTGGGCGCGGAGCGCCTGCCCTTATCTCAGTGGGGAGATGGCTCGGGCGTGGGTCTTCCTCCGTTCTGTCGTCCGGGCCTTCCGAGCCTAAGGGCCGCCGAGGAAGGATGGTATCCCGAGTAATCTTTATTGGGCTTTTCTGCCGAAGTGGGCCCTAGAGGGCTATCACTCGGATGAGCTGAGCCTCGTTCGGTCCTGATGGGCCTGGTTTGGCTGCTCTTGATTGGGCTGCAGAAATCCCCCTCTCCATGATTTATATTGAGAACAGATACGTAATCTGTTTTCTAAGTGTTCAGGTTGTAGGTACTCAAGCTTTCCTTGCCCATACTTTGTTCTATCTATCTCCTGTTCACATCTTTGATCTGTTCCCTTCTTCAACCCATTCTCTCGATTTGTTCTGAAGCTCATGTCCTTCTCAGCTTTTGTTTACAATGATCATATCTTTATGAGAGGGCTTTGCCTCACGATTGTGAACCTGGCGGTTCTGCTTCATTCTGATCTCGAGTTTTGATTGAAGAACGTGTTTTTTTTATGTCTCTTTTGTCCCGCCATGTCCTTTGTCTCATGACCATGTCCCACTGTGTTATCCCACACATGTTGTTTTGTTCCTCGCCGCATGTTGTTAGTTATCTTGCATGTTGACGGTCGTCTTTTCGGGTTCCATGTGTTGTCCCAACCATGTGATCTGTCACGTTCTTATCTCAGCCATATGTTATCCCACCAATTGTTGTCTTGTCACACCGTGTTCATGCATACGTACTGTCTGTTTATGCCTTTGCCTATATGCTTGTTTGTCTTGTTGTGTGGTGACCATTCACCATGTTATGTCACGTTGTTTGTCGTTATGTTAATCGCTATGCTTATCTTATTTGTCTTATTCATGAAAATCCATAAAAATTTGAAAATGAAAATCCAAAAAAGCATGTCGTTTCACCTGCATAGGTAGGTCAGGTATGGCTTTCTATCATTACATCCCTTACTGCATTACTATATGGTACTATGCCATATTATCTCGAGAACCAGTTGGTTATCTACGTGTTCCAGGATCTGATGTTCCCATTTAACAAAAACGATGATGATCCAGGTTCACGTGTTTAATCTTCGGATAGGCCGTTAGGTTGGGAAAGCCTAGGGAGGATGGTTCTATCCTGCACGCCATGGTTGTGGATAGTATCTTGACTCTGATTTTCCCAGCTTAGCAATATTATTCTCGAGTATTTTATATTTTAACCTTTCTTTGCATTCGTTTTAATGATTTCCTTTATTTTAGCCCAGCATGCATCATACGAGCTTTCATGCCCCATGGTTTGCTTAAAGAATGTCCCATCAGTGAGGGTTAGCTGTGCGTTTATTGTCTGAGTTAGAGGAACTAGTTCCACTCTGAGTTGGAAGGTTCTCTTTGGTCGATTCACTTGGTTTGGTTGATTGAGAGGTCCTCGTCTGGAACTTTAGCCTGTTTCCTTTACTTTTGCTGCCTGCTTTTGTGGCCTCCTCATTGGACCGTGGGATTGTGTCCCCCATGAGGTTGGTCTTGTCGATTTATTTTAGTTTAGTTCCTCAAGACTGGTGTCACTTTCGGTTTCGTCATTCCTTGCGTTTGGTTCAGAGTTTTTCGAAAGATTCTTATCGCTTGTTGGTAAAAACGGGTGTCATTTTACCTTAACGCCTACTTTTCCGGTCCACTCCGCTGCGTTTCCGCTTCATCTCCATGTTCCATGTCACTTCCGCTTCACCTCCGCTCGCTCCCCTGCAAAGAGGACATTAAGGAGGGGCATCTGTTGACACCCATTTTTTTGCCGATAAGTTGAGTCGTTTCTCTTACTCCCATTTGTTGATGCCTCGAGTTGTCCATCATTCGTTGGAACGGTTTTCAGGCATGTTTTGGGTCAATTTTATGGGTTGCCTCCCTCCTTGGTTAGGTCCAAATTGATCCAGGACTTAACGGGCCTTGGTTCTGGTTGATTGGGCTTTTCTATAAGTTTCAAGCGTCCATATGCATGCATAGTTCATCCATGACCGCTCAACTCGTGTGCGGTTGAATATGGACCGTCCATATATTTTTGGAGCATTTTGGGTAATTTTATGGATTTCCACCGACAAGCCTTTATGCGGCCCTTTCCTAGCCGTTCAACTTGATGAACGGACTGACGGTGACCGCTCATCTCTCAGAGTCCTGCGCTCGATGGTTTTATCAAATAATTATCCAATTAATTTATTTATCACCGATAGGCCTAAAACGGTTTGTCTTTGGCCGCTCTACGTTTGAACGGTCCCACATGAGCCGTTCATTTCTGAGAGTCCAACGGCGAAGGTCTCGGTCAGTTCAATGGATAATTTGGATTATTAATAATTTATTTTGAATTTCTACCGACGGGGTTGGACGGCCAGTATATGGCCATCTATCCAGTTGAGCGGTCTATCGTGAGACCGTTCATCTCGTCGATTGTTGAATTTTAACAGGTTTTATCCCTTTTATCCATGGTTAATCCCTCAACTTTGTCCTCGATTTTCTCCGTGGATTCTCAACCAAATCGGATGAGATTTGATCCTAATGAAAGCTGAGGATATTATCTTTGCTTTATCTTTTGATATCTCAGATTAATATCCACTGGAAACCCTAATTTCGGGGCTGGCTTTCTAGGCTCTATAAATAGACCCTGAAGGTCGGGCTTGAAAAGGGGGGGAGATTTTTGGTCGACGGCGAAGCCCTGCCGCACTCTTGAACGACCTAGCACCAAGGAGGGAGGCTTTCTACGTCCATACAAGCCTCCGATTCAGGGAGTAGTCGAGTCTTGAGTCTTTTATGTTTGGTTGATTTCGTCACTTTTCATTGCAAGCATTGCTTTCTCTCTATGTTCTTCTTCATTCTCATCACCATGCACACATCCACCCACGTTTTTGCCACCCTAGGGGTTTAAAATCCCCAAGGTATCCCTCTTTCCACTTAGTCACGTTCATTCTTTATCATTTTGACATTTACTACACCATTCAGTTCTAATATGGGTTATTTTTATGTGTTTTCACGTTGTTTTTGCAGGTCAGCAATCCCTAGCACGAGGCCCACCCCCTCTGGCCGGCTGGAGAGGGTGGAGGTTGGACCCCTTTGGACTTCTGGCTCGGTGGTCTTGCGCGATTCTACACGGTCCGTTCAAGAAGACGTGCGGCGCAGGCTGGGCCGTCCATCTCCCTCTACACGGTCGCTATAGAGCCGTCCAACTCCCAGAAGTCCTTCATCCCGCATCTTCTGCAGCGTCCTTAGGCGGTCTATCGTAAGACCGTACATCCTATAGGTGGTTCTCCATAAACCGTTCATCGCCCCAGCACTGCAGTCAGGCGAGTGTCTCTCCCCCTCTTTCCAAAGCACGGCGTGTTCATCACGTTCGGCGCTTTGGTGGCGATCACGGTTTGTTACACATCCCTTCTTCCTCTGCCTTTACTTGTTCCTCATGTGGAGGTGGTAGGATAGACGTTCGGGAAGACACTTAGAAGAAACGGATTCGGGAGAAGAAAATATATCTACACCTACGATCCTGAACCTGTGGGTTATGGGCCCACCAGGCTCCCGCTGCGCACTCTGATCCACACGCACAGCCAACACGGCAACTCAGGACTTGCCATCCCGACAATCCACAACTCGGCTGGCCAACCTCAGAAAATAGGGTGAGGAAAGCTCCATTACCTCGAACCTAAAGCACATATTCACTCCCAAATCTGGCAATCTTCCACAACACTGCAGGCTCCGAACCACCACGCATCGGAAAGTTCTAGCACCAGTCAAGAATGTGAACACCGCTCAACCAGCACCTCACACACCATGGGAAATGGGCACAACTCTCACAGGCAACCACCTTGCCAAAATAGGGAACACGTCTCACACGGACTCCATGGCACACAAAAGCAAACCAATATGAACACGTAATGCAAGACGATGAATCTTAGCCAAACACAATCTCTCCAACCAAAGGAGAAACTGACATACCTCTGACCAATCAGAGAAACTCCACGCTTGACTTGACCTTAAACCTCGCGCACACTGGGAACAGCACCATCCAGCACCAAGAAAGCCATCGCTTCCATCTGGTCAGTGCCTCCGACACACTCAGCCAGTGTCACGTCAGACCACGATCACAGCATCTCTCGATGCACCACCACTGCAATTCCTCAAACTGCAACACACCACGCCAAGAGCCGCACATGAGCCATAATCGACAACCGTCAATGCTCATCCTCGAGTCCCGAACTCGCCACGGAACCTTCATATCTCGAACCAAATCCAGAGCGAACACAACCCATTCGCACACAAGAGCGCAGGAGCAAGACTTACTGGGACACCACAGCCCAATCCTACCTTAAAATTTGCAAAACAATAGGGACCGACACATCATCTCTGACGCCATAGAGCACGACAAGAACATCAGGCTCGACGAACCAGCAGCTCACCGAGAAGATCCTCTGCTCACCCGAGCGCACCTCTCGATCAGAGCACCCGCTCTGCCACCTTAAAACACAACCTTAACACCTCAGGGGATGGATAAACCTCAAGATGGAGTGGACAGACTCAACAACAGCTCCCTCAGAGCACGCTAACGGCCACTTCACGATGAACAGCCCTCGCCAGCCACCTGACCTCGCTGCAAAAACCTCGAACGCAGCACCGCAGCAACGCACCTACCGGCAACCTCTGCTCAACGCAGCACAACCAGGGCCACCACCGATGAGGGAGAAAGCTCTCGACCTCGATCCTTAGACCCCACGCCGGCACGAAAGCCATGAACAGAAACCACCTTAACAGCACCACGCGGCGCACTCAAGCTCTCAAGCGAGAAACCAAGCGGGAAAACATGCACGAAACCCTAAGCCAACTCACTACAAGAAAAAGTGATATTAGCGACGGATATTTGCGACGGAATAATTTCCGTCACAAATCCGTCTAAAAATTCATACAGATAGTTTCCTAAAAAAAAACACCGCTGTATTTGGGACAGAATATTATCTGTCTGAAAATACGTCTAAAATTTTAGACGGATATTTAGATAAAAATATTTCCGTCCGAAGTTTCGTCGCTAAATTTCACTTCCCCCGCGACACGACCTCCCCCCATTCCCCCCCCAATCCCCCCCATCACCCTCTTGCACTCTTTTTCCTCCCCCCATTCCCCCCCCCCCCCGATCTCCGTCGCCGGAGCTCTCCGTCGCCGTCCTCGCCGGAGCTTGCCCTCGCCGTCACCATCACGGGTCCTCGCCGTCCACGTCGGAGCTCGCCGTCGCCTGTACCCCGCCGTCCTCGCTGTCCACGCCGGAGCTCGCCGTTGCCGGTAAGCCCCCTCCCTCTCCCTCTCACCGTCTCCGCATTTGCCATGGTGTTTTTTTTTCTTTTTTGAGGTTGGGGATCATCCTGGAGGAGTTCCAGTGGGGGGGTGTTTCGGTGGCGGGGGTGGGGCGGCGGGGGAGGTTGGTCTGGGAGCTCGGTGGGACCGGCAGGAAGGGGGTGAGCTCGGTCGGAGGGGGGAGGGGGAGATCGATTGGTGGGAGGGGGGAGGGAGAGCTCGGTGGGTGGGGGAGCTCGGTGGGAGGGGCATCTAGGAGGGGTTCTAGTGGGGGGGTTCCAGTGGCGGGGGAGGTTGGTCTGGGAGGGGCCAGCAAGAGGGGGGGGAGCTCGGTGGGAGGGGGGATGGGGAGCTCGGTGGGAGGGGCATCTGGGAGGGGTTCTGGTGGGGGGGGTCCGGTGGCAAGGGAGGTTGTTCTGGGAGGTGGAGGGGCCAACAGGAGAGGGAGGGGGTCACAGCAGGGAAGGGGGTGCGATGGAGGGGGAGGGGGTGCAGTGGAGGGGGGGTCGCAGGAGGGGGAGGGGGTGCGGTGGAGGGGGAGGGGGTGCGATGGAGGGGGGGTCGTAGGAGGCGGTGTGGTGGAGGGGGAGGGGGTGCGCAGGAGGGGGAGGGGTCGCAGGAGGGGGAGGGGGGTGCGGTGGAGGGGGGGTCACAAGAGGGGGACGGGGTGCGGTGGAGGGGGAGTGTATTGGAATGCTGAGAATGCAGTTTCCGTTTTACTCAGAAAATAGACTTATGAATTTGTTGTACATATTTATCTTTGTTGTACACATTTATCACAGTCCCTACAATATCGGGATGTGATCAGGATTGGTGATTGTACAAACTCTGCTATATAAATATATGAGATTAGGTGGAGGTGTTGGACCACACCGGCAATTTGCCTCACTCCAGATTTATCATGGTATCAAAGCAATTTTAGGCCCAGCCGTTTTTTTTAATCCCATCCTTATTGCCTTCCCCATTTACAAAGTAATAATCTGCTACTGCCAAGTCGTCTTCAACTACACAACAAAAGGGAGATGACGTAGATGAAGCTAACCTCAGTGAGGTGTCTATCTTGTATGTATTTGGCCCTGAAAAACTCAGCCCAGAGTGAATTAGAGTACAGTCCATGCCAGAGCATTTTTACCCGCAAGGCGAGGTCCATGTGTCTTAAAGACATAATCCCAAGTCCACCATGAGAAATCGGTTTGCAGACATTTTTCCAAGATCTCCAGTGTCTCCTATTTCCATGCTTGGAGGATCCCCAGAAAAAATTGCAAAGGACCTATCTAATAACTGGTGAATGCCAGCATGAAGTGGAGTGGAGGCTAAAATATAGATAGGAATGGATGTAAGAACATGTTTGATTAAAATCAGACGTGCGCCCTGTGAAAGTAGTTTAGCTTGCCAGCCCTATATAGACTTCTGTGGAGATAATACCAGCAAAATATACTTTTTTGACTCTGCCCATGACCAGCAGGTAACCCAGATATTTGTGTGGAAATGCTTGTCTCGAAAAACCTGTAATAGCCTCAAGTCTTCTTTGGAGTGCTGGGTTGCTATTAGGATGAATAAAATAGCCACTCTTACTTACATTGATCAGCTGGCCAGAAGCTTGCTCATAAGATTTTAAAGTATTCATGAGGTTGCGGATATAGTCTGCATTAGCCTTTGCAATGATTAATGTGTCATCTGCAAACAGAAGATGGGAAATAAGTGGGCATCTCCTGGGACCAGAGAACCAACCCACTCTTCCTTTCATAAAACTGTCCTTGAGTAATCTGCTCAATATCTCTTGGGCAAGAATAAAGAGGTAGGGGGCAATAGGATCACCTTGTCGGATGCCTCTGGATGATTTAAAAAATCCAGTAGATTCACCATCCAGTGAGATAGAAAACTAGCAGTTAGTAACCATATTTTCAATGAGACTGATGAAGTGGTTATTAAAACCAAATCTCTTCAAGAATGTGAATAGAAAATCCCATTCAATTCGGTCATAGACCTTTGCCATATCCAGCTTTAGGATGACATTGCTGCCTCTGGTTTTTCTGCCCAATTCCTGAACCATTTTCTGAGCTAATGCAATGTTTTTAATAATGTGCCTTCCTTTGACAAAAGTTGTTTGTTCCGTTGAAATGAGAGATGGAAGAAATCTGCATAACCTGTTGCTCAAAATTTTGGAAATGATCTTGTATGAAAAATTGCATAGACTAATAGGCCTGTATTCTGAGATATCAGTTGCATTCTTGTTTTTTGGAATAAGAGCAATAATGGTAGTAGTGAAGCACCTTGGAAGAGATTTCCTTTCAGTAAAGAATTCTTGAATTGCCTTGATAACAGTATCAGCAATGATTGGCCAAGCCTTGTGAAAGAAACTCCCAGTAAACCCATCAGGGCCGGGGGCACTGTCTGGGGACGTAGAGAAAATAACATCCTTGATTTCCATTTCATTAGGAATAGCATTCAAGAAGGTATTATCATCTTGTGTTACCATGTGAGGAATGCAGTTAATGCTATCACTGTCAATGTAGTGAGGCTGGGAGGTGAAAGCAGCTTGAAAATGACTAACAACAATGTCCGTCATTTTCTGACTGTCAGAGGTAAGATCACCATTGGAGGTCCTGAGATGAGGTATGCAGTTACTCCTCCTATTGGTCATAGCAGTCATATGGAACAATTTTGTGTTCCTGTCTCCTTCTGCCAGCCAACAGATTATTGATTTTTGTCTCCAGAAAACTTCTTGCTGAAGAATTCTCTCTGTAAGAATATTTTTGGCATTTTCAAGAGACGAAAAATTGCTTTGAGAAGGTTGCTGATCATAGATGTCCTCAGCCTGCAGCACTAAGTCTTCAGCTTCCAACAAGTTTTTATGTACATTACCAAAAACCTACTTGTTCCAATCCCGGAGCATATACCTCAATGACTTGAGTTTAAGACACAAAGTGGTAATAGCAGACGAGGCTAATGGACTGGTTTTCCAGCATTGTTCAATAGCCTGTAAGAAGAGCTCATGCTTTGTCCACATTTGCTGGAAACAAAATCTGCTCTTTAAATTTATGTGTGAGACCAATTTCACTAGAAGAGGAGCATGGTCCGAAGCCTCTCTAGACAGATGCTCCACAGTAATTGGAAAAGAGTTTAGCCAAGTGGTATTGATGAAAACCCTATCTAATCTAGCCGATATACCATTGCCACCTATTTGTTGATTGCACCATGTGTATTTGGAACCCATATAACTAATATCTGTAAGACCGCAGTCATTAATACAATCCTTAAAATCTGTTATTGATCTTAAGCAAGGGATGTTCCCCCCTAGTTTCTTATCAAATTTAATAATGCTGTTAAAATCTCTAGCCACAATCCACGGACCATTCAGTAAAGAGTTGACATGAATAAGAGATGCCCACAGAGACATTCTTTCAACTGGTGTACACTTAGCATAAACAAAGGAAGCATAGAATTCAAGCAAAATTTTGATTGGATTGCTTTACAGAGATTTGCTGCTCATTCTTAAAAATAACAGCGAAATCCATCTGGCCATTCCACATAATCCAAATATGAGCATGCACATCATGATTAGCAAGGAATTTTTCCATACCTAACTTCTTACATGCCTTTTCCAGGTTACTGACATTGATTTTAGGCTCTAGAATAACAATGCAATCTACTTTGTGTTCTTTAATCAATAGCTTAGCACGACCCAATGATAGATCGATGCCAATGCCCCTAATATTCCGTATGACAAAAGTCATTAGAGCTGAGATTTTGATTGGATCTTACCTTCAGATCCAGTCCTCTTCATTCCCCTGGTTATAACTCCCGGCCGGTCGACATGAATAGCACTCACATTATTTATCTTTGCTTGAAAATCAATTTCCTTTTGATGAACTTGCAAATCCTCCTGAGAATCTGAATTATTGAAACTTTGTTTAGCTGGTTGCATTAACATAGTGTTATCAACAGCAATAGTTGTAGCTTGGCCCTCATGGTTAGATGAGCTAGGAACAGATAGTGATCTGTTTTGGATAGAAAGGAGCTCTGTGCCAGAATCAGTAGCCATTCTTGTTGGTCTCTGAGAGATTGAGGAATTAGCAGGATCCTTCAAAAGATTTGTAGTCATATCACTAGATAGGACCAGTTGAAATTGTAGAGGGGCGCTTTCATTATGTGAATCTGTCTGTCTTGGATGTGTATCAGAACTAATATTCAAACTATTCTCTATTTGTTCAACCTGCATCTCTGTCTCTATAACTTCATCCATTTCCTTGTCAGGCTCATTTGGCAAGTTCGGATTTATCATTTCTTTTGTATCCTGTAATAGGGCAGTGAATCTATTGGCATTTTCTTCAATAACTAAAGTAGACACAAGGCGCTGCCTGAATTCTATATGTTGCTTCCCACCAGTTGTTTTTGAATCACCCCGAGCTGGAATAGTCTTCTTGCTTGGGATATGAGAATTATGTTTCTTTTTGCATTCTGTCTCTGTGTGGCCTAGTTTGTGGCAGAAAGGACAAAGAGCCGGAACGTTGTGGTAGCGAATAGGCTGCCAATATCCCTCCCCTTCCATATCAATCCATAATAACTCTCTGTAGCGAATAGGCTATCAACATTTTTTCTAGGAAGGAATGGAATTCTGCATACCAACGAACTGACGCTCCATAGACCCTACAATGATGGGAGCCTTACGGCATTGGGTTTACCCTATGCATGTGGATGCACAATCATTTACCCTAGGAACATATTTCATGCGTACACCACAAAAATAGGAGACCAAGTAATAAGAAACCAGACATTTAGGACTTGTTAGGAATGGTAGAGCATATTAGATTAGGTCTAGACGTCAATATTTGGATAGCTCTGGCTAGAATACTCAGAAGCAAAAATGAAAATTTCTTGAGATTCTTTGATCCTAGATTTTTTTAGAAGGTTGTAAATAAATTCAAGATTTTGGATAACAAAAAAGGCAATCAACAACAAGGGGAGGAAGAAGACTCGGAGGTCCAACCTCCGGGTTGTGGGACCCTCTAGAGACATTCATCTGGGTTATGGGACCAGCCTCTAGGTTGCCCCTTCCTTGGGTCGGCAGACCCAAAGTCATTTAAATGAGATCATTCACCTAAAAAAAAGGGACCCCATGGGCTGCCCTCACACTAAACAAACTAATCAACCAGATAAATAGATAACTAAGAATAATTTTAAAATTTTAGTTTGTCTATAGCAATAGTTGACTTATAGCAATAGGTAAATACTCTAAAAATTCTACTTGTGATTTCAAACCTTGTGGATTTTAATTGCATATAAATGTGTTTTTAAACCTGATTTTAATAGAAATTTGATGTTGATCTGACTCAAAAATGTGGATTGTTTAGCTTTGATGTTCTTCATTTGAATATTTGTTTAAATTAGATATTATTTAGACGGATGTATGCAGAATGATAAGTGCGATGTTATTTAATTTTATGTTATATAAACACATGGGGTATTCCATGTGAGCTGAGGTGCGTGGGTGCGACCTAACATTACACGCACCTCAGGAGAGCGTGTTAAACCCGTGTCAATGAACCTTCCCGTTCAAGACTTTGGGATTGATGTATATGTTCTCATTTTTTTATGAGAATGTATATATCTACCTCAAAGTCTTGAATTGTCCCGTTTGGACAGTCTGTGAATGTTTGATCGCACTTAGGCAGTCATTTACTATATGTGTTTGTATGGTTTGCTGAAAATGTCAGTTGCGTCTCCTCACTCTTCTTCGATATACCTTTATTGATTTTGAGTGTTTTCTTAACCACTTACTTATAAGTGTTTAAGAAAACTTTAAAATCAATAATTTTTTTTGGTATATCGGAGAAGTGTGGGGAGATGCTGCCGAAATTTTCAGTAAATTGTGCAACACATATAGTAAGTGATTATGCGATCAAACCTTCATGGATGGGTTATGTTGGCCCAGACTAGATGGCGGACAAGAAGGGGGGTTGAATTGTCCCATTTGCCTAGATGGCGGATTTAAAAAAAAATCTAAACTGATCACGGTGGAATTAAAATTAACTACGTTAATTAGCATAAACTCAAGTGAGATTAGAAGAATCCTCTCAATCTTTCCGATCTCACACGGATATGCAATGTAGAGAACTAGTTAACTATGCTCAAATACAAATAGCAGAGGTAGCAGTGTGTAGTGGAGTAGTGAATAAAAATCTATAAATCTACCTGTGAATGGAGATAGGAGAAATGGACAATCGCACAGGCATTCACAAAGGACACGGAGATTTTTAGGTGGTTCGGGACCACGACGGGCTCCCTACGTCCACCCCTCACCCAACCAGGTGAGGCTTCACTACACGCTACTTTCGTAGCAACACGGGGATGAACCCCAACCACACACACACGCTGCTTCCGCAGCAATATCCACACACGGGGAAAATCCCCAACACGCTGCCACCGTAGCACACACCCACACACAGAATCGGGGAACACGCCCCGGACACTAAATCCACACGGAGACGCAGCTCCGACAATACATAACCAACCACAGGGAAACTTTCCCCAAAATAAAACCCAACACATGGAGATGCAGCTCCGCCTTCACACAAACACCCGTCCACAGACGGTCCACACAAAAATATATCTAGAATTCAGAAATACAAGATATGATCAATGCAAACCCCACAACTCAAAAGCAAATGGCATTAATAGATGTAAACAAGATATAGAAGTAGTTCCCCATGAGAAGAAACGAGGTGTAGTTGATAATCTCTGATGCTCGGGTCGGAGGATAGCCGAATGCCAATGTTGAGGACGTCCACGCGTTCCTCTTCTCGATCCGCTCCTTTCTTTCTTCAATCACGAGCTCTAGAAATGGATGGAAGTAGATGAATCTTGAGCTCTTCCTCAGCCTTCCTCCTTCTTCCCTTCGTTCTCCTACAAAACAGATAGAGGGATTAGAGCTCCACACATTTCCTCCAAATTTGCATGTTATTTATACTAGAAAGATAAGTTGTGCAAAAGACCACTATAGCCTTGCAAAACCCTAGCAAAACCACCCTAATATGTTCATTAGTAACCCAAGGGTATTAGGGTAAATTTTCAGCCCATTTGGAAGTGTTTTCATAGGGTTTCGGTGGGCCACGGAATGGATGCGCGGACCTACGAATCTGAGGGGGTCGACCCATCTGCCAGGGGGGGTCGACCCATCTCTATCCAGAAGCAATTTTCTACAAAAATTGTTATAGGGGTCGACCCACTTTGTGAGGGGGGTCGACCCACTTTCAGACAGCACCAAAAAACATGAGTTTTCAGCTCGGGGGTCGACCCATTGAGTGGGGGGGGGTTGACCCATTGATCTTGAGACCTTAATAAATGATTTTTAATGCGTTCCCAATGACCTAAACATGAATCCTAATGTAACCAAACATGAATTACATTAAAAAAAATTTCTTACCTTGTCTTTCATCACTAGACTTGTTCTTACAACCTGCATGTAAATAAGTTGATGAGCAAACACATTCAACCCCTTTAAAACACATGCTTTCATTTCATAACAAATTCATGCATGGGAACCCCATTTTCAGTTTCAATATCTTTCAAACCTCACATGCATTTCAGATAACTCAACTTCATGTCAAACACAATTCAATCCATATTAGGAAATGAGCATCAGAATTATCTCTTCTCATAGGTCTTTCAACCTGCAGTTGAGAATGCTAAAATACAAGTAGGGATTTAGTGATGCAAAGCTTTTCAATCCATTTTCTCCATAAGCTTACATCACTCATGATTAAATCAAACCAGCCATGAGTTGCTAAGTCAATCCAAAGCAACTTGAACTATTACAACCCACACATAACAATCAGACCGAACCAGTCCAATTCTGAATTGAGTGCAACAGAATCATTTACGACTGAATCAAATACATGTATCAAAGTAGATCAAGGGAGTTCATACATCACAGATGAACATGATTAAGCATGAGCTTTGTGTATATGTGTATGCGCGAGGCAAACCGATGCACTGACTATGTGTATGCGTGAAGCACAATGATGCAAAAAGATGCACTGACTATGTGTATGTGTGAAGCACTACGATGCAAAAAGGATGCACTGACTATGTTCATGAATGTATAGACTTGTTAAGTCATCAAGGCAACCGTGTGCAGACTTAGTGTATACGTGAAACAAACGAATGCACTGACTATGCTCATGAATGTATAGACTTGCTAAGTCGTCAAGGCAACCATGAATGTATAGACTTGCTAAGTCATCAAGGCAACCGTGTGCAAACTTAGTATATACGTGAAACAAACGAATGCACTGACTATGCTCATGAATGTATAGACTTGCTAAGTCATCAAGGCAACCATGTGCAGACTTAGTGTATACGTGAAACAAACGAATGCACTGACTATGCTCATGAATGTATAGACTTGCTAAGTCATCAAGGCAACCATGAATGTATAGACTTGCTAAGTCATCAAGACAACCGTGTGCAGACTTAGTGTATACGTGAAACAAACGAATGCAATGACTATGCTCATGAATGTATAGACTTGCTAAGTCATCAAGGCAACCATGTGCAGACTTAGTGTATACGTGAAACAAACGAATGCACTGACTATGCTCATGAATGTATAGACTTGCTAAGTCATCAAGACAACCATGAATGTATAGACTTGCTAAGTCATCAAGGCAACCGTGTGCAGACTTAGTGTATACGTGAAACAAACGAATGCAGTGACTATGCTCATGAATGTATAGACTTGCTAAGTCATCAAGGCAACCATGTCTAGACTTAGTTTATACGTGAAACAAACGAATGCACTGACTATGCTCATGAATGTATAGACTTGCTAAGTCATCAAGGCAACCATGAATGTATAGACTTGCTAAGTCATCAAGGCAACCATGAATGTATAGACTTGCTAAGAACTATGCACTGACTTTGTATGTATAATGAACACGCATCGACTTTGTATTGAAGCAACTGATGAATGCACCGATGCAGTGTATGCATATGGCAGATATTGCACTGATGCAATGTGCAGGAGAACTAACAATGCACTCTATATACCAGAACCCATATGACTCTTTATGCATGCATGTAAATAAGATGCTCAATCAATCATTCATATACCAATTGTTGGCCCAGACTAGATGGCAGACAAGAAGGGGGGTTGAATTGTCCCCTTTGCCTAGATGGGCCAACAGGTTAAAAAGTGATAATCTAAATAATAGTCCTCATTCAACTACAAATATTTGATCAATAAGTTAGCTATATAGATATTTTAATTATTTACTAACTTAAAAGAATTTTTTTATAGGTCCAAGTGTCGGCTCACCACCACTTGTACAGACGCCACCACCACTACTTACAGGTCCCAGTGCCCTCCCACCACCTGTACAGACGCCACCCCCACCACCTCCCGCCACAGGTATATCTATTTTAATTTTCAATAACACGTTGCATTTACTTATGAAAATTAATACTTTCCCACTTATATATTTCTTTGAATTTCCAGCAAAATATTCATTTATCAAATGTGAATTAATTCTTACAGGTCCTAGTGCCCTCCCACAACTTGTCGCTACAGGTATATCTATTTTAATTTTCAGTAACATGTTGTATTTACTTATGAAAATTAATGTTTTCCCACCTATGTATTTCTTTGAATTTCTAGCAAAATATTCATTTATCTAATGTGAATTAATTCTTACAGGTCTTAGTGCCCTCCCACCACCTGTACAGACGCCACCCCCACCACCTCCCGCTACAGGTATATCTATTTTAATTTTCAGTAACATGTTGCATTTACTTATGAAAATTAATGCTTTCCCACTTATATATTTCTTTGAATTTCTAACAAAATATTCATTTATCTAATGTGAATTAATTCTTACAGGTCCTAGTGCCCTCCCACCACCTGTCACTACAGGTATATCTATTTTAATTTTCAGTAACATGTTGCATTTACTTATGAAAATTAATGCTTTCCCACTTATGTATTTCTTTGAATTTCTAGCAAAATATTCATTTATCTAATGTGAATTAATTGTTATAGGTCCTAGTGCCCTCCCACCACTTGTACAGACGCCCCCCCACCACCTCCCGCTACAGTTATATCTATTTTAATTTTCAGTAACATGTTGCATTTACTTATGAAAATTAATACTTTTACACCTATGTATTTCTTTGAATTTCTAGCAAAATATTCATTTATCTAATGTGAATTAATTCTTACAGGTCCTAGTGCCCTCCCACCACATATACAGACGCCACCCCCACCACCTCCCGTTACAGGTATATCTATTTTAATTTTCAGTAACATGTTGCATTTACTTATGAAAATTAATACTTACAGCCCTCCCACCACCTCTGACTTCTACAGGGCCCCCCCACCACTCAGGAGCCAGTTGACGATGCCAGCAGTCATCACGAGGGAGGCACTGTCCATGATGGACGTCGCCCTTGCTGGATCTCCGGATATATTTATAAGGCTATTTTACATTCATTAATTATTAGCGGTAAGTTTCTAATATGAATACTTTGACATTTGCAATTGCAGGAAAAAAATAGAACCTTCCAATGTTGTCCATCATGCTATTAGCCTAGTAATGGCACATGTGCCCGGGCAACATTTGTCTTTCAAAGAATTTTCGATGGGCATCCGCAATTCATTGTTCGACATGTTCTTAGTAAGTAACTATGTCATTTAATTCAAGTCTTTTCCAAACTCAATTCACAACAGTATATTAATTATGAAGCATAATTTATTTATAGCGGACTTATCGATTCACGGGTGGACATGATGCGGCACGATGTCGTTCTGCCTGGGAGTCTACTGTGAAGACAAATTATCGAAAGAGAGTATATGCAGCTCAGAGGAAGGCTAAAAAAAATGCTGGTGGGAGTGAAGACCGACAGCTGTGTGTAGACACGCCATTTCTGACGTTACGGTGAGTAAATCTTATATTGTACCGTAATGTCCCAAAGTGGCTTACATTTTCCTTTTATTTGAGTGACTTCCGTGATTTTGGTTAAATTGCATTTATTTTGTGAGAGGGAGAAAAATTAAATATATATATATAAGTAAATAAAAAGAGAAAAAGAAATATAAATTCAAAAAAATGTGTATAGTTGTGTTTACGTAAAAAAATAATGTAATTGATTTCCTTTAATAAATTTATTTTTTTGTAAATATATATATAAGTGATTACTATATATATATATAATCGATAAAAATAAATTTATTAAAAAGTAAAAGATATAATAACCATAAAAATAAACAAAAGAACATAAAAAAGTAAATAAAATAAAATAAATTTATATATTTATTATCCTCACGTCCCTTTCTCTCTCTATTTTCTTCCCTCTCTGTCACGCAACTCACTCTTCCCTATTCCTATCCCCACTCTCACGTCACACACATACGCACACTGCACACACCCCTCTCCACCAAGGCACACACACACACACACACACTGCACACACCCCTCTCCACCAAGGCACACACACACACGCACACTGTTCTCACCCCCACTCTCACGACACACACACTTCCATCTCCTCTCCACCCCTTTCCACCTCACAAGGACCTGCCAGCGACGCCCCTCAACCTCTCCATCTCCCTCTCTTTCTCACTTTAGTCGGAAGCACCCACCCCTTCCACCTCTCTCTCCGGCGGTGTCTCCTCGGTCACCTTTTTCCCCCCATCCACGAGTCCCTCTCCCCTCTCCACCGATCGCTCCGCTGTCCCGCCTATGTCCCCCACGTCGCCGATGCCGACCCCACGGCACCCCACCCCTCCGCCTGCTAGCCACTCTCCGACCACCCCGCTCCCTCCATCTCTCTCTTTCTCCCCTCACAACCGCGACCGCCTCCCTGCATGCATGCCCAGCCATCGTCAACTGCACACCACCGGACGCCGTTGCCCAAGCCACCGTCGGAGCACCTTCGACCGGACCCTTCCACGACGCCGCGAGCCCCCCCTGTCGTCATCCACTCCACAGCCCTCCTCGTTGCCGTCCACCTTCGGGGCACCTTGCATGCACCATCCGAGTCCCTCGCCGCCATCTGCACGCAGCACCACACGCCATCGCCGGTCGTGACCCTCGTCGCTGTACCCTCGCCATCGGCCACGTCCACGAAGAGAACCTCCGGGCTCACCTTCGTGAAGCCCTCACTGCCGTCGTCTTCACTGCGGAAGCTTCCACGCTCGTCGCCGGACGCTCCTCCAACTCCCCTTGCACACCGCAATCGCTAGACCACCACCGTCGCTGCCATCGCTGGCTCCCGGGAAGCCGTCCTCACGTCCGTCCGTCGACTGCACAACCGCCGACGTTGACCGCCGAGACCGCTGCAGTCATCCACTCCACCCTCCGCCACCGCGCATGCACATCGAGCTCCCCGGCAACGGACGCCGCTCCTCATTGCCGTATTCACCGTGAAGCCGCCCCGACACCCACAGGTAGCCCGCGCCCTATTGCTGTGTCCGCCACTCCGTCACTCGCCTGCCACCTTTCGCGCCCGCCGCGGACGCCTTCCCGCTCTCTCTCTTCCTCTCCCTCTCTATGCTTCTCACTCTCTCTTTCCTCCCCCTATTTCTCTCCCTCGCATCCCCCTCCTCTCTCTCTCTCTCGCTCCCGTGATCTCTCCCCTCTCTCTTCCTCTCTTTCTCTCTCTCTCCCCCTCCGTTCTCTCTTCGTCTCCCTCTCTCACTCCCCCCGTCTCTGTCTCTTCCCTCTCTCTCTCTCTCCCGTCTCTGTCTCCTCCCTCTCTCCTCTCCCTCTCGCGTTCTCTCCCGCCGTCCCTCTGCATCTCTCTCTTCTCTCTCCCTCTCTCAGTTTCTCTCTCTCCCCCTCTCTCTCCCTCTCTCTCGATCTCTCCCTCACTTTTTTTTATTATTTATTCCTCTCACCCTCTCTCAATTTCTCTCTTTCTCACCCTCTCTCCCCTCTCATCTCTCTCTCCCTCTCCCTCTCGATCTCCCTTTCTTTCATTTTTTTATTATTTTTTTCTCCCCCCTCATCATCACTCTCTCTCTCCCTTGCGTCTCTCTTTTCTCTCCCTCTCTCCCCATCATCTCTCTCTCTCCCCCACCGTCCCTCTCTCTCTCCCTCTCCCCACCGTCTCTCTCTCTCTCCCTCTCCCTCTCCCTTTCTCTTTCTCTTCCCTCTCTCGATCCCTCTCTCATCCTTCTTTTTGTTTTTTTATTTCTCCCCCTCTCTCCTTTACTCTCTCTCTCTCTCTCGCTCTCTTCCCCCCTCTTCCTTTCTCTCTTCAACCCTCTCTGCATTATCACTTTCCTTCCTCTTTTTTCTTTTCTTTTATCTTATTTATCATGTTTTTTTATTTCCCTGCACCTCTCTCTCGTGTGGCCTGTCTTTTACATTTATATACATATATCATACATCCCCCCTTTATTTTGATTCAAAAAAAACTCGAATAACAAAAATACAAAAAAATAGGGGAGAGTTTTCTCCTCTACCTTGATCCCTCTTGGTGTGTGCCTGTAGGTGCGTATTGTATGGAGCCAAAAGAGGCCTACCGGTCCGATCTTTGTTGAAGTCGTTGAAATAAAGAAAGGCAAGTTTGCAAGCGTCCGGGCACGGGAACACGTCTCACTTAGCCGTGTATTCACGCCGCCTTCGTCTTGGAGAAGCTCCCTCGAGCCCGTCGTCAACCTCTTAATAAGCTTCCTCACCACGTCATCTTATTTACTTTTGTTTCACTAGTTGCGTTGCATTGCATGCATCATTATCTGTCACTCCCATAGCGTCTCTCTCCCTGAGCGACCCCTCCTTGTTCATTCATCATATCATATATCTACCTTTTTATGTCTAAAAGGGGTTTCAAACAACACCAACCAGGTGCGCATTTGAACATGACTCTGTTATTTTCATATCAAGGGACTGGTACTACACTACTTTCATTCTAATCCACCATCCTGTTGTTTCGTCTGCTGTGTTTTGTAAGGATAACCAAAGGAAGCCCTCTCCGTCGGCCGGCCGAAGGAAGGGGAAGAAAAGAAACTCACATCATCCTGTTGCCCGGAGGTAAGACGCGATCATTCTCCTATTTTGAGGTACACTACCTCTGGCGATCACACCCTCCTTACTCCTGTTGTGTTAGTTATTAACTTTATTCTCACCCGCGCGGAGGACCATCCCCGCGGCGGTTCCCCTCCCCATTTAATTCCTGTTTAAACCCCGATCAAGGAATCCGTTCCTCGCGGTGGTCTTATTTTCTGTACTTTCGTTCCAACCCCGATCAAGAAACCCGTTCCTCGCGGTGGTTTCATTTTCTGTACTTTCATTCCAACCCTGATCAAGGAACCAGTTCCTCGCGGTGGCTTCATTTTTTGTACTTTCGTTCCAACTCCGATCAAGGAACTCGTTCCTCGCGGTGGTTTCATTTCCTATACTTTCGTTCCAACCCCGATCAAGGAACCCGTTCCTCGCGGTGGTTTCATTTCCTGTACTTTCGTTCCAACCCCGATCAAGGAATCCGTTCCTCGCGATGGTTTCATTTTCTGTACTTTCGTTCCAACCCAGATCAAGGAATCCGTTCCTCGCGGTGGTTTCATTTCCTGTACTTTCGTTCCAACCCCGATCAAGGAATCCGTTCCTCACGACGGTCTTATTTTCTGTACTTTCGTTCCAACCCCGATCAAGGAACCCGTTCCTCGCTGTGGTTTCATTTCCTGTACTTTCGTTCCAACCCCGATCATGGAATCCGTTCCTCACGGTGGTTTCATTTTCTGTACTTCGTTCCAACCCCGATCAAGGAACCCGTTCCTCGCGGTGGTTTCATTTCCTATACTTTCGTTCCAACCCCGATCAAGGAATCCGTTCCTCGCGGTGGTTTCATTTTCTGCACTTTCATTCCAACCCCGATCAAGGAACCTGTTCCTCGCGGTGGTTTCATTTTCTGTACTTTTGTTCCAACCCCGATCAAGGGACCCATTCCTCGCAGTGGTTTCATTTTCTGTACTTTCGTTCCAACCCCGATCAAGGAACCCATTCCTCACGGTGATTTCATTTCCTGTACTTTCGTTCCAACCCCGATCAAGAAATCCGTTCCTCGCGGTGGTTTCATTTCTTGTACTTTCGTTCCAACCTCGATCAAGAAATCCGTTCCTCGCGGCGGTTTTATTTCCTGTTCTCCGTCCCAGCCCCGTTGACGGAACCAGTTCCTTGCGAGGACTTCTTTCATGATTCTCATTCTGTCAATTGTTCTTGTTACTCTCATATTTGTTATAAAACCCCGCAAAGGCCAATGTCTAGTGGCGGTTCATGTTGTTCATACTACCGTCATCCCGTTCTGTTAAGTGATATCCTGTTATAGTTAGTTTGCCTAGTTCATGTTGTTATTATCGTTTCGTGATATTAACAGTTTGTTATAATGTGGTGTATCTTTATGTTGTGTATCACTCACTCCTGAATCCGTGGAAACGACTCCCGTCGGACCTTCTCCAGTTTTTGCTGCTAAGTTAGTACCCCTCACTCCTCATTCTTGCGCTGCTCCCTTCATCATCACCATTGTTTGCATCAACACTTTGCATTTCGCTTGTTACCCAAAGTCACCTTATGTCCTACCCTAATATTCGGTATCTCTAAAGCTACTCCCAAAGCAACGGGTTACGCCTGTTGAAGAGGGAGTTAGTTTGCGCGAGAGGACCTTCGGGTCCCTATCTCCGCCCTGTACCAAAAATTGGGGTAAGTTCAGATTTTACTGTGTGTCACTAGCATGCTCCTTTCAGGACGGGTTTTCCATTACCCTTCCCTCACTTTTCATCACTACCCCCTCTTGCATTCGGAGTAGACGATCTCAACCGTCTACTTCTCACTTTTCTCTAGCCTTTCATCACTATCCTCTCTTACCCCCCGAGGTTGGACGATCTCTGCCGTCTACACCTGATTGGCGATCACGGTGGGACATCTTTTATTTTCTCTGGTTACCCAAATATCATCGGCACCCACGTGTGCCCCTTCACTTGGCACCCCCGTGTGCCCCTCCTGATTGCGCGCGCGTGTGCTATATTCGTGCTCTCAGTAGCACTCTGGCCATCGGCACCCACGTGTGCCCTTCACTCAGCACCCCCGTGTGCCCCTCCTGATTACGCCCGCGTGCGCTATATTCGTGCTCTCAGTAGCACTCTTGCCATCGGCACCCATGTGTGCCCTTCACTCGGCACCCCCTTGTGCTCCTCCTGATTGCGCCCGCGTGCGCTATATTCATGCTCTCAGTAGCACTCTTGCCATCGGCACCCACGTGTGCCCTTCACTCGGCACCCCCGTGTGCCCCTCCTGATTCCGCCCGCGTGCGCTACATTCGTGCTCCCAATAGCACTCTTGCCATCGGCACCCACGTGTGCCCTTCACTCGGCACCCCCGTGTGCCCCTCCTGATTGCACCCGCGTGCGCTACATTCGTGCTCCCAGTAGCACTCTTGCCATCGGCACCCACGTGTGCCCCCCCCACTCGGCACCCACGTGTGCCCCTCCTGATTGCGCCCGTGTGCGCTATATTCGTGTTCCCGCTATCACTTTTGGCATTCCAATTTCACCCCTCGTGCACTACGTGCATTACTCCAGAGTCCCCGGTAAAGTCTGAAGAGATTCGTGTTGTTACAAAAAAGGAGTGTTGTTATGATTGTTTAATTTCTTTTGTTGTATATATTTGTTCTCTGTTTATATATCTCTTGTTAAATTCAGCACTGCATTGCATATCATCTCCCTTTTATTTTTATTTTTTTGTTCCTTTTTTTTTAGGATCACCCTTTCTTGGTGAAGGAAGGACTCTCCGTCGGGAATTCCTCTCGACGGACTAGGATCTCCTTCATCGGGACCTCCGTAAGTCCCCGACATCGAAGGATTCCCTCTTCGTTCACTAGGCTGGTTGTACCACTGAAGTTCCCTAGAGATAGTCAACCCATTCGTGGTGAGTCGAGTGTCCTTGGATCACACGGCGGAAATCAATATTGCAACTAAGGTCCCTCCTGTGGTGTGAACATTAGATTAGAAAAAAAAAGAAAAAAAAGAAAAAAAAATAAGGCGTAAAGCATCAACTTGTTTGTTAATCTTTGCTATTGGTTTGAGTGTGTATGTTATTGCGTTCTGGTAGAATCTCACGTTCCGAAAAAAATCAAGAAATGTCCGGGAACGGTCAGAATCTGACCCCGGGTCACCAGGGGACACATGCCCCTGCTGAGGACGCAGGTTCCTCACGTGAACCATCATATGAGGTGCGAACCACCATTGGGGAAACATCCCCGCCGCAAGATATTTCCTCCCTACTAGGTGTCCTCGCGAACACACAGCTCAATCCCGAGCAGGTTCGAGCCTTTCAGGCCATCCTAAAAGGGAAATCTATTGCTTCTACTTCTCAAAACCCAACACCAGTTGTTCCCTCTACTCAAGAGCCTGCACAGGCAATCCCTTCCTCCCTCCCTCTCACACAGATAAGTCTGCAACCTCCCTCTTTCCAATTACCTCCCCAGTCTCAACTTCCACTAATTCTTCATACAACATTTCAGTCAGTTCCGTTTACTGACTTGCCACAATGTCCCACTCATCCGGAATTCCCTTCTCAGGCTTCCGCAAGGCCTCAGTGGCCACCACAACCTGCTCCTTACAATGAGGTCACTCAATCTCTCCTTCATAGGCTGAACAAGATGGACAAACAATTTCAAGATTTCAAAAAGGTTGTGGATGTCAAATCTGCGCCTGAGATTTCTTTACCAATCCTTCCTGTATTCCGTCTCCCTCCTTCTGAAATGCCAACGTACCGACGGTACACCGGCATAGGCAACCCCTTCATTCATTTAAAGGACTTTATGTATGAGTCCTCGTTTTGGCAGAACGATCAAAGATCCCTGGCATATCTCTTCAGGAGATCATTGGATGGCCCAGCCTTAGAATGGTTCTATTCCCTAGAGCCGAGTGAGGGTGAGAACTTCGACGTAGTGCAACGAAAATTCCTACAGAAATATCAGGATAGGGTCGGTCCCTCCCTTTCTATTACTGACCTAGTGGTCGAGAAAATGAAGTCGGACGAAGATTTCGTCCAATTTGCTGATAGATGGAGATCCTTGGCAGAGAAAGTGAGAGACCCCATTTCGGAATCGGAACAAGTGAAGATGATCGTGTCTAATGTCACTCTGCAATTCAGACACGTCCTGGCAATGGACAAGCTCACCACTATGGAGGAACTATATGAGAGGGCTCGATATATCCAAACACAGTTGAAAGATTCTCCCCTCATGCATATGTTTGAGCCACCAAAGCCAAAGGTGTTTAGGAAGCCAAGCACAGGTGCCCAAGCTGGAGGGACAGAAGGGGTCGTAACGAATGAGCAGGTGAGTGCGGTTGGCAATCCCAACCGGCAAGCTAACCCCAGGCCTCCACAAGCTCCACAATTCCCCTTTCATCAGGACCAACAAGGTCAGCAACCCTATCGTCCTCCCCCACAAAACAACCTCTCCATCTCCAACAACAACAACAACAACAGCGACCTCCTCAATATAATCAGGTTCCACCACCCGGGGACTATGGCCCCCAACAACAGAGGAGGCCAATTGGCCCAAGGAGAAATCACTACCCGCCTTTGTCAGAGTCATTATCAGACATTTTTAATGCTCTCATGGCTGCTAATATACTCACCTTGCCTAAGGAAAGAGCCATATGGCCCACGAACGTTCACACTTCCAGATATTGTGTCTTCCATAGACAGCCGGGTCATACAGTGGAAAACTGTTTTCATTTCAGAGATTATATCTATGATATGAATGATGAACATCAAATAGATTGGGAGGAAATGAGGCGATACGTCACCATGATGAAGGCCAGGAGACCCCCTCCTAGACAACAACAACAGCAACAACAACAACAACCACAACAACAACAACAACAACAACAGCCTCAACAGGCACCACAGCAACAGCCAAACATGGGCATCCTCCAAAATCCATTACCGGCGCGCCAACAACCCAACCACCAAGTCAACCCCATCTCTTCCTTCCCGGAAGTTGGAAGAGGGCAAGATTGGCATACGGAAGGCAGCTCTATCCTTGTCGCCAATCATGTTCCAAACCAACCTCCATGCCTTATCTGTCCCGCACCTGTCTATTCTCGACCCGTAGCACAACCTGCAACAACGCCTCACCCATTTCCACCGCCGTCACGTCCTCTCATCCGCATCCCTACTGTTAACCTTCCACTGAGTCCTCAGCAAACATCATCCACCTCCACCATAACCCCTTTACCCTCGAAACCTCTCATCACCCACCGCCCATCCGGGGCCCCATCAACATCTACTATGCCTTCACCTCCCAAACCCCTAATCATCCACCGTCCATCCGAGACCTCATCCACTTCCACCATACCTCCACCTAACAAACCACTCATCAGAGCCCCTACACCTTCCATTGCCCCTGTTTCGTTAACTGTTCCTCCAGCAATACCCCTTGAGCCTCTGCTAAATCCCGTACCTAATCTCGTAGAGGTGCCACCAAACCCACAAGCCATGGTGCTCCGTAGTGGAAGGATGTTCCATTGGATTTTTCCCCAAAATAGTCAGGTCCCCGAGCAGTCTCAGCCAGAGAAAGACACTGAAGAGTAGCCAGAGGAGTCTATCCCCGGGACACAATATGACATGTTAAAACACTTGGATAAAACACCAGCTCGGATCTCCATTCTCGAGCTAATCAAGAGGTCGAAAACCCATCAGGATGCCTTGATGGAGTATCTTCAGAAGGTTATGGTAAATGAGGATCTCCCAGTGGAGAAGATCTCGTCGGTATTGACGCCGACTGATACACAACCGGCTATTATATTTCACCACCATGAGCTTGCCCCCAAGGAGGCTCGAAAATATGCTTTGTGTATTGCAATAAAGATCAATGGGGCGTCTATAGACCCATGTTTGGTGGACACTGGTGCGTCTATAAACGTGATCTCCATGAGCACTCTCTAATTATGTGGGGTTGACACGGAATAGATAAGGCCTTCATCAATACGGTTACGGCCTATGACAATAGAAAAAAGCCACCAATGGGGATGATCATCTTGAATGTAGAATTGGGCCCTGCATCAGTCTTTGCGGAATTCCATATCCTTGATATGGATCCCACATTCAAGGCCATACTAGGCCGCCCTTACATTGAGGTTATGAATGCTGTGCCTTCCACCAATCATCAGTGCTTAAAGTTTCCACACAAGGCTTGGATTATCAAGGTAAATAGCATGCCCATCTTTTCTATAGTGGATGCTATTAATACCTCATTGTCTTCTGTTTGGTCGACTCACCGGCCAATTCTTTCACTGCTAGATGTGTGTGACCCTCGTCGCACCCCTTTAACACAAAAGCCGTTTCAGACATCAAAGTCATGTCACCCTTCCCATTCTAAGGGATGGGAGATCATGAGAAACATTGGCTACCAACAGGGAAAAGGCTTGGGTGCACAATTACAAGGGAGACTGAGGCTGCCAAAGAAGACAAAGTTAACCCTTAGAGCCGGCCTAGGCTTTGAAGGGCCACTTGAAGCATATGAGGGACCTCTTACATGGACCTTGTACTCTCATTTCAGAAAGGGTCCGGTTATACAGTTGGGGGATTACCCGTGAGAATCACATGGGAAATTACAGATTGCCTATTTAGCTGAAAGCTGCTCGAGAACTACAAAGAAGGGGAAGCACGGTGACCCGGACTGCGAGTGGAAAAAGTGGTTTGATATACATGACATTTCCATTGCCCTACAGTAGATGTTCTCACCTCTGGACTTAGAGGGGCCACTTTTGATCTCCAAGATGTCAAAAGATGTCGTTGACATTGCCGAAATTCCAAGTTTTCCTCGCCAAGAGGACATTGCCACTGACGGATCACTTTCCGTCATTCTATCTAATCATTCTCTTCAGCCGTTGCTGCTGACTCTTTCCTGGGCTAGACGTTTGTCTGATGATATTCCCAGGTCACCTTCTCTGCTCACATTCTTGCGCGGGTTTCTCAGCCCGTGCCGAATTTTCAACCATGATCTACTCAATGAGCCCCAAAACCCCTTAGCTATAGTCCCCTCCTCTCATTCCCCAAGTTCTTTCAATTGTTTTGTAATTGAAAATAAAAATGAAAAAAAAACGTCAATTTTTGAACTCCTCAACAATGCATTTCCTTTGAGGAGACCTCCTACATCTCTCACGAGTGTGCCCCGACTTACGGGCCACTCATTCAAGGTCCCTTGAGTGACCTTCTTTACTCCTCCGCTGAGGGGTCTTTTCCTGTACATTCCTTAGTTTCCCCTTCGTCTGTAGGACAGGTAGGTCAATCTAACAATAATGAGTCAATGGTAGTGCCTAGAAGAAAATCCAAGGGTAGGCAAATTCCTCGTCAATTTCTTCTAGATTTAGTCAATAGTTGTCAAGCCTTTCTAGCCATTCCTCAATTGCTAGAGAATCCCATCCAACTGTCAGAGTTAGAATGCGAGGAGGATTGCACAATTGATGAGGGGTATGGAGTTTATGAGCTCACAGATGAAGAATACCCTATTGAAGAAGGGGACAAAGAATATGAGGACGCGGCTGATGCTTATGCTAGCGGAATGAGGAGGTTTGACGAACCATCAGCCGCTATAGAAGAACCCACCAAAGAGATCAACCTGGGGACCGAGGAAGACCCTAGGATCATCCTCATAAGCGATAATTTGCCGCCATCCGAAGAAGAGGAATTGATCAAGGTTCTAAAGGAGTATAGGGACACATTCGCAAGGAGCTACGAGGATATGTCGGGATTAGATTCCACCCTGGTCGAACATCGCCTAATGCTAAAACTAGGGTCCGTCTCGGTAAAGCAAAGGTTAAGACGTTTCCGCCCCTAAATGGCTTTAAAAATGAAGGAAGAAGTCGATAAGCTCCACAAAGCCATGTTTATTAGAGTCGTCTTATATCCTCAATGGGTGGCAAACATTGTCCCGGTCATGAAAAAAGATGAAAGGTGAGAATCTGTATCGATTTTCGGGACCTTAACCGCGCGTGTCCAAAAGATGATTTCCCCTTGCCTCACATCGATGTGTTGGTTGATAACACGGCTGGCTATGAAACTCTCTCGTTTATGGATGGATTTTCGGGGTATAATCAGATCCGTTTGGCGGAAGAGGATCAGGAGAAAACATCATTCACCACACCCTGGGGAACTTACTGTTATTTAGTCATGCCGTTTGGCTTAAAGAATGCTGGAGCTACTTATCAAAGGGCTATGATGGCAATATTCCATGACATGATACATGTGTATTTAGAGGTGTATGTGGATGATTTACTGGTGAAATCCAAGACTAGGGCAGAACACCCGAGAGTTCTAGCCAAGGTGCTGCAAATTTCAAGGGAGTTTAATTTGAAAATGAATCCAAAAAAGTGCGTATTTAGTGTCTCGTCGAGTAAATTGCTTGGTTTCATTGTGAGTAAGAGGGGTATTGAAATAGATCCTAACAAAGCTAAAGTGATTAGGGATATGCCACCTCCGAAAAACTTGAGAGAAATTCGAGGGTTAATCGGAAGGTTACAATTCATTCGTCGATTTGTGTCCCAACACTCGCAAAGGTGCAAACCTTTCTATGAGTTGACTAAGTCAGGAGTAGAATTCTTTTGGAATTCTAAATGTCAAAAAGCTTTTGAAGGATTGAAAGAATATCTGGCCAATCCACCAGTTCTAATTCCACCCACGTTAGGTAAACCGTTAATCCTTTACATCTCAGTCCTGGATGACTTTGTGGGAGCTATCCTAGCACAAGTCGATGAAGCGGGCAAGGAAAGGGCGACCTATTACTTGTCCAAACTTCTCAACCCCTGTGAGTAGAAGTACACGGCTATGGAGAAAACTTGTGCCGCCCTTGTCTGGGTAGTGCAAAAGTTGAAACACTACTTCCTAGCTCATGAAGTCCATCTGCATGCCCGAATGAACCCTATCAAGTTCCTTCTAGAAAAATCTGTCCTTACGGATAGAGTAGCACGCTGGCAAAGCTTTCTTTCTCAGTTTGACATCACCTACATTCAGCAAAAGGCGATCAAGGGGTATGCCATAGCTGAGCATCTCGCTCACCATCCCCTCCCCAAATTCGATCCTGTCCAATCAGAGTTTCCAGATGAGGAACTAATGTCCATCAACCAATCAGATGATTACATGTGGACGTTACATTTTGATGGAGCTCTGAATTCCCAAGGGAAGGGAATCGGCATTGCCCTCCTGTCGCCTGAAGGCCTTACATTGCCACTGGAATACCAGCTCAAATTCCCTGTCACCAACAATATAGCTGAATATGAAGCTCTGCTGGCTGGCCTGGAACTTGCTCATTCTTTTCGTATCACTGAATTGCGAGTCGTAGGTGACAGTCAACTCATTCTTCGCCAGGTGCTCACCAAATATCACACTCGCGATCCCAAGCTCAAGCCATACTAAGAACTCACTACTGCATTTGCCAAACTGTTCACCAAATTGATCTTTGTCCATGTCCCTCGTCATCAGAATATTCTGGCCGATGCCCTCGCCTCGTTGGCATCATCTTTAAGATTCCCTCTAGGAAGATGGTTTGATTCTATTTCCATCTACAAGCGTCACGCCCCTGCACTCGATGACGCTTCCTACGTAGATATCAAGGACAGGATAGCAAGGAAGGCCCTACAGGAAGAAATCCTTGAGAAGAGGGAAATTATGTTGACAGAGTTAGAAGAAGAATTGGCTGATGAGGAGAAGCCATGGTTTTACGAAATTGCCAAGTATTGCAAAGATCAATCCTACCCTGGAGAAGCCACATCGGAAGATAGAAAAGCCATAAGGAGAGTGGCACAGAGATACATGCTGGTCGGAGGAGTGTTGTACAAGAGAAGTCTTACTGGTGTTCTTCTAAGATGTCTCGACGAAGAGGAGGTCTGGAAATGCGTCGAGGAAGCACACTCTGGTGTGTGCGGTGGCCATGTGAATAGCCAAATGCTTGCCAAGAAAATTCTTCGGCAAGGCTTTTACTGGCCCACCATGGAAGAGGATTGTGTCGTCTATGTCCGTAGGTGTGTCAAGTGTCAACTTCACGCCGATAAAATTTATTCCCCATCTTCTTCACTTCATCCAGTATCCTCCCCATGGCCTTTCTCCATGTGGGCTTTCGATGTCATTGGTCCTCTTGGTAATCCTAACTCCCTCACTAAGCAAAAATCATTCATCCTTACTGCAACGGAGTACTTTACCAAATGGGCCGAAGCCGAAGCTTACGTGGAGGTTAAAGCATCAACAATCTGCAAATTCATCATGAAGAACATCATCGCCAGGTTTGGCATTCCAAGCACAATCATCACCGACAATGGGCCGCAATTCATTTCTCAGGACCTTCAGGACCTCTACAAAAGGAATAAAATTGTATTGCATCATTCATCACCTTATTATCCACAAGGTAATGGCCAAGCAGAGGCCACTAATAAAACATTGATTAAAATCATAAAAAAGACATGTGAGTCAAACAAGTTCTCGGATTGGCCAGAAAAGCTGATTGAGGCTTTATGGGCTTATCGCACTTCAATCCGTACTCCCACTGGGCAAACTCCATTCGCCCTTACTTATGGGATGGAGGCGGTAGTTCCGTATGAAATCTTGGTTCCTTCTCTCAGGGTACAGTTGGACAAGGAGCTTCCCCTCGATGAACGTCGTGATTCACTCCTTGCCCAATTGGAACTCTTAGATGAGAAATGGTTGGCCGCTGTCGGGCATGCACGTGTATATCAGAACAGACTCACTCATTTTTATCAAAAGAAGGTCATTGAAAAGAAATTTCAAGTCAGTGAAATGGTAGTGAAAAGAATGTTTGTAAAACCTGGTGGGCCGTGTTCTAAACTCCAACCCAATTGGGAAGGACCATACGTAGTTCAGGCTGTGCATCCTGGCAATGCCTACAGGCTAGTAAATGATGAGGGGATCGAGTTATCCCACCCTTGAAATGGGCTTTATCTTAAGAAGTACTACCCTTAGATAGGTGTACATAGTGTCAAAAAATGATGAAACGAAAAATAACAAAAAAATAGAAAACAATGAAAACAACAAAAATATGTATATATACAACAACAAAAGAAAAAAAAATAGAAAAAAATGAAAATAAAATAATAATAATAATAATAAATTCAAAATGCCAATGTCTAGGGATTACTATGTAGTTAAGTCATTGCATTCAACCTCCATGTTGGAATAGGGCCTATTAAGACTTGGTAGGTTCCGGGTCTTGGTTTGCCAGAACCGTGGAGATCCCTGTCCGGCTAGTTCGGCTTATGCCCCCCTCAAAAGAAGGCAACATGCATGTACACATGTGTTCTATAGAAGATCGGCAGCATCGCTCATGGTGAGGCCTCACCCAGAAGGTCTCCAGAAGGCTTAAATCTTTATTCTCTCTCTCTTCAATCGAATGAGACAGCCGGCGCTCTTAAAACACTGAGCATGGGAAACACGAACACAACCCCTAGGGTGAGAGTAGGGCCCAATTCCTCGAGCATGGGTCAGAGCACGAGAAGAGGGCAGTGTCCCCGCAGGCATCCAAGAGGGATTCCATAATGTCAAAATACTATGTCCCTCGCAAAAATCTGTCAACAAAAAAAAAAATCAGAAAAGAAGAACAAAATCAAAGTCAAGTGAAAAGCCTGGTCGTAACCGTACCTGATCCCACAAATGAAACCCCTTTGACTGAAAGTCAAATTCTATACAAAAGGGGTCATGAGATGTAAATGCTCGAGATTTGGTCTGAAGTTGCCCGAAAGGGGAAGTTAAGTGCGCCCCTACTGGCTCGCCGGGTTAACGATTTTGCCGGTCCTCTCAGGAGATTTGTCCCCAATATTCTTCCTTCTTCTCCTGAAGATGAAGGCTCAATGGAGTTCCCGAAGGGTGAAGCTTGCCAAAGCTTGTAACCTCATTTCAATACAAGAATATCGTTGTCCATTTTTTAAAAGAAAAAGTCGTTGTCGTGAAGGAGTCTCCGTGTTTCTGGCCGGTTAAGACCCTTATCTACCATCTTGATGTCTTCTTAGCCTGACCTCGGGCTTAGACCAATGCAAGCGCGTCACCTACGGGTGCGACGGCATCTGATTCTGGGTCAGCGTCACGCGGTTGGTCGTTTGGGTTCCAGGGTGTTCCATTACATATCATCTAGAGTTGTGAGGAAATAGACCCGGGTCGGGCAAATCATTTACCTTGAACACTTTTTGGGTGAATCCCTGTGGTCGGAAGCAACTGGGAGTCTAAGCATGGCATGACGGTATTGTCATCAGGATAAGTCTTAGCCGGCGATATTATCATTCGAAGAGTCTAGAGGCCCAAATCAACCTAGATGTGCACTTAGGATGCCTGGGAGGTTAGTAAGAAACCCCTATTCTCATGCAAGTCAGATGTTATATCGAGTGGTCATCATGTATTAGCAAAAACAAAAAAAAACAGTAAACAAACAAAAAACAACAACAAATCCAAAAACCTAAAAAAAAGGAGAAAAATGTATATGCAAAAAAAATGGAAATGTAAAAGACCAAAATAAATAAATAATAAACAAACAATAAAATGAAAAAAATGAATAAAAACATAAAAACACAAAAATAAAAAAAATACATTTCGCATGATTGCATTTGTATGCAATATCTCATTTTAAATTTCCATTTGCATCTGTGTGCTTGTATGCCGCATTCATCATTATCATTTATTATTGTCTTTGTTAATAAAGGCTTGTCCCTTGACTCGTTATCAAGGATAATTCAAAACCACATCTGCTTATTGAGCAAGGGGCAAGTCAGAGCAGAAATATTAACTTGTTTGCTTAGATGTGTACAGCGATTCGAGAGATCAGAAAGAAGCAGAGAACCAAGCATAAAATATTTTATTCCACTCCCATTCAAAAAATAAACAACAAAAGAGAGCTTACATTAGGTTCCACCCTCCTTCTCTACATTACTCGTCTCGCCGCTTTCTGGGCAAGAAACTCTAGAAGATGCTATCCATCCATGAAAAGCGGTACTCCTACCTCTTTGTGGTCCTATTTCTATCTCCACTCCCCGACGTCGATCTGCGGGGGCAGCAAAGAAGCTACTAACACGAAATCCACGCTCTCGTGCTCTTCTGTAGCGTTCCTTGCCATTCTTCAGCCACTGCTCGGCGAGGCCGAGACTGGTCCTCAATTCAAATAATTGGGCCTCCAGGGCCCTCTTCTCCTCTTTCTCGGTCGATCTCTTGGCCTTCTCTCTTTCCCTGTCCCTTTCTCTCTCGGCCCGTTCTCTCTCTCTATCTTCCCTCTCCAGCTGAAGGGTGATCCTCAGCTCCACAGCATCCCTAGAAGAGTCCTCACCTGGACGACGCTGCAGTTCCTCTTCTAGCTCGGCTATTCTAGCTTCCTTCTGCGCGGCATGCACAAGTGCCTCCTACGTTTCTTTCTCCTGCCATACGTTTCATCTCAGGCATATGGTAAGGTTTGAACAAGGGATATTAAATGGTGAAACCCTCACCTGTGCAGAAAGCATCCCTTCTGCCTCCGCAGCCCGTTGTGTGGCATGAGCAAGCTGCTCGTGGAGTAGATCTAACTCTGAAGAAGGAATCCATAGACTGGAAGAAACGTCGTCTGCCCCCATCGCCGATGAAACTGCATCGAGCTGGGCACGCTGCGATAGATAAGAGGTGACATTTAAGTGGTTAGGGTCATGAATTTCAAATCATACCAGGAGCGTGTACATACACACTTACTGATGAACCTAGAGCCGCTCGGGTGTCATTCAACTCTTGCTCCATGTCCGCCAAACGAGCTCGTAAGTTCGTTATTATGGTGTCACGGGTGTCCTACAGTTATGGCTCTTGAGTTCACAAAAAATCAAAAAAAATGGAAATTGTAAAAGGCAAAAAAAAATGGTGTTTTTACTTTACCTCCACAAGCCCCCCAAGCTGGAGCCTCTCCGCATACATTGCCCTATAGAGCCGTAGGTAATCTTCACTGTCTTGCGCTTGTGATTCCACGAGCGTGCCACCCCGTTGTCAGTCTTCATACTGTTCGGGGAAGCGCACCCTCCAATCAACGTAGGTTGCCGGCCCACGCGTCTTCTTCCCGACGCTGGGTGATGTGGTCATATCCACCCATTCCTGGGCAAGCCCTAGGGTCCTCATGGCTAATCGCAGCCTGAGGGGCTCGATCTCATTCAAACAATGGAGCCAAAGGTCCCGTCCGAATCGGGCACGGCTTCCAATTATCCACGGCTGGTTGACATCGACCATGTTCAAGTAAGGCCTCCAGTTCACCTATGATGGGTTGAAAATAACTTTTTGGTTGGCTAAAATATAAAAAATGCTAAAAATGAATTAAAAAAAGGAAAAAAAGTATCCTGTCATCGTTGCAGGGAACTCTTGCAGCTCTCGTGTTAACACCATCAGTTGGTAAGATAGTGGTGATGTACTCATGATGGGTTGCCACCGTCTAGCCAGTGGGATCGTCACTGGTCACCAGTGTCGAGCTCTCCCCATTGGAAGGTAGTAGTAGCTCCATAGCAACATCATCATGGGCCATTCGCATCAACAAATACAAAAAGAAGGGCATAAAACAAAAACAACACAAAATAATCTTTTACCTAGATGAAGGGCGTAAACCCACTTATTGTCACCTCTCGGCCTGTCCTTTGCGACAGACCTGTGAATAGATGCGCTAGTACGGCAGCTCCCCAGGCGTACTGCCCTACTCTTTCTAAGTCCACGAGCATCTCTAGGAAGCGACAGTGTATGTTGTCTCCCTTGGAGCCCAGTAGCAACTTGTCCAACAAGAAGAGGAGGAACCTCCTCAGGTCCATGTTGGTCCTCTCCCAGTTGCTGGCATCCACGCAGTATACAGCACGGGCACCTCTTTCTGCCCTTTCCATGAATTCCTCCAGGGACTCATCATCCCGTGGACGAATGTCAGTAAGCCCTAACGTCTCCATGATCGATGCCTTGGCTACTGACCTGTTCTTCCGACCGTCAAGGTCCAGCCCCAACAGCTTCTGGGCACCTTCTCGGTAGTCCACGTAGGTGACGCCAGTCACCGCTTCCCCATCTACCTTCAGGCCCGTGATGCGGACCATGTCTTCTAGGCTGGGCACCATGTGCCCCCAGGGCATCAGGAATGTACGACTCACTGGGTCCCATCTTTCACGTAGTACTTGGATCAGGGCAAGGTCAAGCTTGATCGGCTCGATTCGGAGAAAGGCCCCAAACCCCATCACGTCTAATCTCGCCTTCTAGAAGGTCGGGAGACCCCGATATGCCGCTACTACCAGCTCCCATGAGATGTTTGATCGCATCATGCTCTGCACATACACAAGAAGTGAGAAAGTGGAGCTTTTGCTAAGGAAGAAAGGAGAAGAAATGATGAAAGAAAGGAACGAAAGGATCCACTTACAAGCTGTGATCGGGTCCTCTCACTCAGTTGTCCTTCGACTTCTGAGAGTCTTCTGGAGCTGCTACCAGATCTGCTCCTCTTCGAAGAGCGGGAAGACTCAACTTCTGCTCTGAGGCTAGATTCATCCTCCATCCTGAAAAAATGAGCAACACTCGCTACCTCCCCTCCTTACAAACTTGCACTCCTCAAATCTGCTCTCACGACTTTGGTGCTTCCAAGTCGAGGGAAATGGGAGATACTTATAGGATTGGAAAGGAGGGGATCTGAATCTATCACCATCACCCCTAGCAACAGCCTTTACGATAATTCACCCTCCTTTTACTCTCGCGCCCACTCTACCATGTAGAGTGATCGATTCGGAGGCGTGATTTGTTGACGCGTCATCCCTTGATGCAGTCTAAAGATTCCCCGTGTTCATTGTCACGTTGCGACTACTTTTAGCGCAAATAAGAAAGTGGGGGACATTTATGCGGGAAACTAGGACCATGGACCGACGTTGTTGAAATTGGTGGTAGATTTCTTTGAAAGTCATGGCCATGGTACCCTCGCGTGCCACTTCACCATGCGGAGTAAATGGAGCGGAGCCTTGATTTGTTGACCCGCCACTCCTATTCGGTCCAAAGATTCCCCGTGTCCCTTGTCCTTTTGCGACTACTTTTAGCGCAAACAAGGAAACGAGGAACATTCACGTGGGAAAAGAGCACCACGGGCCGATATTGTTGAAGTCTGATGGCAGATTCCCTTTGAAAATTATGGCTATGGTGAGTCACCACTCCGTGTTTTAAGGAGACATCTCGTCGAGTATGTCATGTGGGAACCCACGTGGTAGAGAAGAGGCGTAGGGAAAAAGGAACATATCCAGGGCAAACAAGCTATGTTCGAACCAAGTCATTCCACTCACATATCTATATAAGGGTTTGTGCCCGTCATGAGGAGAGAGTGGGTGTGCAAGCCACTCACTAATCCTCGTCACCCTTCTGGTCGATTCTCTTCTCTCTCCGAAGACGGAAGTCCTTCGGAGGATTTCTAGAGCTCTGTGACGTAGCAATCACCTTGTCGTGCCACACGTTCCCACCTGCTCTTTGGCAGTGCTCCTCGCCGTTCTCCAGCTTCTCTTACGACCCCGATGGCCGCGAAGCTCTTGAATCCGAAGCTGTTGGCTGAGCTCCCCTTTGCTTTGCCGATGGAGATGCTACCAACTCCAGGAGCTCCTCTGCCGCGAGCTCCAATTCCCTTCCAATCTGCAGAGCAAGTGACGTGTCTGGATGCTCTTTCTCTCAGAGCTCCATCTCCCAACCTCATGTGTTGTTATGTCTTCGCCTTTCTCTCCACTGTCTCTTGCTTTACCTCTCTCTTCGCCATCCGGAGAGAAACCTTCAGCTCCAGGACATCTCGGGGCAGCTCCTCGATGACTTGTCGTCACACCTTCTCCAGCTTTGTTGTCTGGGCATCATGCTCTGATCGAGCAACACATTCCTTCTCTGCTCAGACCACAAGAGCTAGCAAGCCCGGGATTTCCACTGCCATCCAGATCCAATCATCTCACAAGCTCAGAATAAGTGGGTGAACTGTGCAATTGAATTTTGAACCAAATCATGCCCACTTGACTTGCGAGCTCATGCTCGATCCCTTTGGCACAAGCCACCGTGTCGCGAGGTTGCTTCTGAAAGGACATGACCTCCGAAAGAGGAGCTTAAGAACCAGAAAAGACTCTGTCGGCCATCCTTTGCCACATGCTGGGCACCCTGAAAACGAGAGGAACAAATGCCGAGTAATGATTGAACACTAGAAATCCAAAACAAAAAAAAGAGTGAAAAGAACAAAATAAAAAAAAAATGAGTTCCCATTATGTGCCTTGCCAGATAAACTCTGCTTTCTATGTTTCCCTGCTTGTGTAAATTGTTGTAATTGATTGATATTCTGTACATCTGAGTGTTTATTCCTTGTGAAATATTTCTGTTTACTGATCGATGCAGGCTTTAAAAGGAAAGAGAAAAAAAGAAGAAAACAAAAAGCAAGAAAAAAGATGAAAGAAAATAAAAAAGAAAAAATGGATCATCACCCGCCCACATGTATCATATCCGCATTGTGTCCTATATTATATCTACACTATTAGAGCATACCAAGGACCTTATGTCTTGGATAAATCTGGAGTTTGAGTTCCCCTTCAACAAAAACAGTGATCACTTCAGAGGAATTCAGGACGTACGGATAGGCCGTTAGGATGTGACAGCTTGGGGATGACGGTTCCGTCCGGTGTGTCGGTACGTGGATAAACGGGCCTAGGCTCAGTATCAGCTCATCGGATCGCTATCCTGACCCAGTCTCCACAACTTAACAATATTGTCCTTGGTTATCTTCTATTTTCTTCTGTTTTATATTTTTCTTTTAAACCCAGCATGCATTCATGTAGGACTTTGATATCATTGTGGAAGATCATTCACTTAACTTGATTGCGAGAGTTGCTGTGCTTGAATTCTTGAATAATACGATATATTCCATTCTGAGTCGAGTACTCAGTTTCCTCGAAACCACCTTGGGTTGGTTCTCCGGAAGAAACGTTTGTTTGGATTTATCAACTACTTTTTTTTTACTCCATTGGGCCCACCTCGGCCACAGCACTTCCACATGGCTGGTAACCGCTCCCCGAGGTGAAACCTGAGGTTTACGACCCAGGTACTTCCGCACCGTGAAGTTGGTTCTTTTAGTTTATTTGTGCCCCAGTGCATGCAATGTTCTTCCTTGTTTATTTACCATCCGAACAATTGTTGATTTCGGAGGACCTTTATCAAGGTTGGTTCGTTGTGGAACTCAGGAAAGACTCCCATCATGTGATGTTAGAAGTGTGTCTCATCACACCTTGACATCGACTTCTCAGTCCACTCCATTTCATTTCAATACACTTCGTTTCATTCCATTACATGTTTTTTCCCGTACAAAGTGGATGCCAAGGCGGGGCAGCTGTAGACACGCCATTTCTGATGTTACGGTGAGTAAATCTTATATTGTACCGTAATGCCCCAAAGTGGCTTACATTTTCCTTTTATTTGAGTGACTTCCGTGATTTTGGTTAAATTGCATTTATTTTGTGAGAGGGAGAAAAATTAAAAATATATATATATATAAGTAAAAAAGAGAAAAAGAAATATAAATTCAAAAAAATGTGTATAGTTGTGTTTACGTAAAAAAATAATGTAATTGATTTCCTTTAATAAATTTATTTTTTTGTAAATATATACATATAAGTGATTACTATATATATATATAATCGATAAAAATATATTTATTAAAAAGTAAAAGATATAATAACCATAAAAATAAACATAAAAAACATAAAAAAGTAAATAAAATAAAATAAATTTATATATTTATTATCCTCACGTCCCTTTCTCTCTCTATTTTCTTCCCTCTCTATCACGCAACTCACTCTTCCCTATTCCTATCCCCACTCTCACGTCACACACATACGCACACTGCACACACCCCTCTCCACCAAGGCACACACACACACACACACACTGCACACACCCCTCTCCACCAAGGCACACACACACACGCACACTGTTCTCACCCCCACTCTCACGACACACACACTTCCATCTCCTCTCCACCCCTTTCCACCTCACAAGGACCTGCCAGCGACGCCCCTCAACCTCTCCATCTCCCTCTCTTTCTCACTTTAGTCGGAAGCACCCACCTCTTCCACCTCTCTCTCCGGCGGTGTCTCCTCGGTCACCTTTTTCCCCCCATCCACGAGTCCCTCTCCCCACTCCACCGACCACTCCGCCGTCCCGCCTACGTCCCCCACGTCGCCGACGCCGACCCCACGGCACCCCCCCCTCCGCCTGCTAGCCACTCTCCGACCACCCCGCTCCCTCCATCTCTCTCTTTCTCCCCTCGCAACCGCGACCGCCTCCCTGCATGCATGCCCAGCCGTCGTCAACTGCACACCACCGGACGCCGTTGCCCAAGCCACTGCCGGAGCACCTTCGACCGGACGCTTCCACGACGCCGCGAGCCCCCCCTGTCGTCGTCCACTCCACAGCCCTCCTCGTTGCCGTCCACCTTCGGGGCACCTTGCATGCACCGTCCGAGTCCCTCGCCGCCGTCTGCACGCAGCACCACACGCCATCGCCGGTCGCGACCCTCGTTGCTGTACCCTCGCCATCGGCCACGTCCACAAAGAGAACCTCCGGGCTCACCTTTGTGAAGCCCTCACTGCCGTCGTCTTCATCGCGGAAGCATCCACGCTCATCGTCGGACGCTCCTCCAACTCCCCTTGCACGCCGCAACCGCTAGACCACCACCGTCGTTGCCATCGCCGGCTCCCGGGAAGCCTTCCTCACGTCCATCCGTCGACTGCACAACCGCCGACGTTGACCGCCGAGACCGCTGCAGTCATCCACTCCACCCTCCGCCACCGCGCATGCACGTCGAGCTCCCGGCAACGGACGCCACTCCTCACTGCCGTCTTCACCGTGAAGCCGCCCCGACACCCGCAGGCAGCCCGCGCCCTATTGCCGTGTCTGCCACTCCGTCACTCGCCTGCCACCTTTCGCGCCCGCCGCGGACGCCTTCCCGCTCTCTCTCTTCCTCTCCCTCTCTCTGCTTCTCACTCTCTCTTTCCTCCCCCTGTTTCTCTCCCTCGCATCCCCCTCCTCTCTCTCTCTCTCTCTCCCTCCCGCGATCTCTCCCCTCTCACTTCCTCTCTTTCTCCCTCTCTCCCCCTCCGTTCTCTCTTCGTCTCCCTCTCTCACTCCCCCCGTCTCTGTCTCTTCCCTCTCTCTCTCTCTCCCGTCTCTGTCTCCTCCCTCTCTCCTCTCCCTCTCGCGTTCTCTCCCGCCGTCCCTCTGCATCTCTCTCTTCTCTCTCCCTCTCTCAGTTTCTCTCTTTCTCCCCCTCTCTCTCGATCTCTCCCTCACTCTTTCTTTTTTTTATTTTTTTTATTATTTATTCCTCTCACCCTCTCTCAGTTTCTCTCTTTCTCACCCTCTCTCCCCTCTCATCTCTCTCTCCCTCTCCCTCTCGATCTCCCTTTCTTTCATTTTTTTTATTATTTTTTCTCCCCCCTCATCATCACTCTCTCTCTCCCTTGCGTCTCTCTTTTCTCACCCTCTCTCCCCATCGTCTCTCTCTACCCCATCGTCTCTCTCTCTCCCCCACCGTCTCTCTCTCTCCCTCTCCCCACCGTCTCTCTCCCTCTCCCTTTCTCTTTCTCTTCCCTCTCTCGATCCCTCTCTCATCCTTCTTTTTGTTTTTTTATTTCTCCCCCTCTCTCCTTTACTCTCTCTCTCTCTCGCCCTCTTCCCCCCTCTTCCTTTCTCTCTTCAACCCTCTTCGCATTATCACTTTCCTTCCTCTTTTTACTTTTCTTTTATCTTATTTATCACGTTTTTTTTATTTCCCTGCACCTCTCTCTCGTGTGGCCTGTCTTTTACATTTATATACATATATCATACATCCCTCCTTTATTTTGATCCCAAAAAAAAAGTCGAATAACAAAAATACCAAAAAATAGGGGAGAGTTTTCTCCTCTACCTTGATCCCTCTTGGTGTGTGCCTGTAGGTGCGTATTGTATGGAGCCAAAAGAGGCTACCGGTCCGATCTTTGTTGAAGTCGTTGAAATAAAGAAAGGCAAGTTTGCAAGCGTCCGGGCACGGGAACACGTCTCACTCAGCCGTGTATTCACGCCGCTTTCGTCTTGGAGAAGCTCCCTCGAGCCCGTCGTCAACCTCTTAATAAGCTTCTTCACCACGTCATCTTATTTGCTTTTGTTTCACTAGTTGCGTTGCATTGCATGCATCATTATCTATCACTCCCATAGCGTCTCTCTCCCTGAGAGACCCCTCCTTGTTCATTCATCATATCATCTATCTACCTTTTTATGTCTAAAAGGGGTTTCAAACAACACCAACCAGGTGCGCGTTTGAACATGACTTTGCTATTTTTCTATCAAGGGACCGGTACTACACTACTTTCATTCTAATCCACCGTGCATTTGTTTCGTCTACTGTGTTTTGCAAGGATAACCAAAGGAAGCCCTCTCCGTCGACCGGCCGAAGGAAGAGGAAGAAGAAACTCACATCATCCCGTTGCCCGGAGGCAAGACGGGATCATTCTCCTATTTTGAGGTACACTACCTCTGGCGATCACACCCTCCTTACTCCTGTTGTGTTAGTTCTTTACTTTATTCTCACCCCCGCGGAGGACCATCCCCGCGGCGGTTCCCCTCCCCATTTAATTCCTGTTTAAACCCCGATCAAGGAATCCGTTCCTCGCGACGGTCTTATTTTCTATACTTTCGTTCCAACCCCGATCAAGGAACCCGTTCCTCGCGGTGGTTTCATTTTCTGTACTTTCGTTCCAACCCCGATCAAGGAACCAGTACCTCGTGGTGGTTTCATTTTCTGTACTTCCGTTCCAACCCCGATCAAGGAACCCGTTCCTCACGGTGGTTTCATTTCCTGTACTTTCGTTCCAACCCCGATCAAGGAACCTGTTCCTCGCGGTGGTTTCATTTCCTGTACTTTCGTTCCAACCCCGATCAAGGAATCTGTTCCTCGCAGTGGTTTCATTTCCTGTACTTTCGTTCCAACCCCGATCAAGGAATCCGTTCCTCGCGGTGGTTTCATTTCCTGTACTTTCGTTCCAACCCCGATCAAGGAATCCATTCCTCGCGGCGGTCTTATTTTCTGTACTTTCGTTCCAACCCCGATCAAGGAACCCGTTCCTCGCGGTGGTTTCATTTCCTGTACTTTCATTCCAACCATGATCAAGGAATCCGTTCCTCGCGGTGGTTTCATTTTCTATACTTTCGTTCCAACCCCGATCAAGGAACCCGTTCCTCGCGGTGGTTTCATTTCCTGTACTTTCGTTCCAACCCCGATCAAGGAATCCGTTCCTCGCGGTGGTTTCATTTTCTGCACTTCCATTCCAACCCCGATCAAGGAATCCGTTCCTAGCGGTGGTTTCATTTTCTGTACTTTCGTTCCAACCCCGATCAAGGGACCTGTTCCTCGCAGTGGTTTCATTTTCTGTACTTTCGTTCCAACCCCGATCAAGGAACCCGTTCCTCGTGGTAGTTTCATTTCCTATACTTTCGTTCCAACCCCGATCAAGGAATCCGTTCCTCACGGCGGTTTTATTTTCTGTTCTCCGTCCCAGCCCCGTTGACGGAACCAGTTCCTCGCGAGGGCTTCTTTCATGATTCTCATTCTGTCAATTGTTCTTGTTACTCTCATATTTGTTATAAAACCCCGCAAAGGCCAATGTCTAGTGGCGGTTCATGTTGTTCATACTACTGTCATCCCGTTCTGTTAAGTGATATCATGTTATAGTTAGTTTGCCTAGTTCATGTTGCTATTATCGTTTCGTGATATTAACAGTTTGTTATAATGTGGTGTATCTTTATGTTGTGTATCACTCACTCCTGAATCCGTTGAAACGACTCCCATCGGACCTTCTCCAGCTTTTGCTGCTAAGTTAGTACCCCTCACTCCTCATTCTTGCGCCGCTCCCTTCATCATCACCATTGTTCGCATCAACACTTTGCATTTCGCTTGTTACCCAAAGTCACCTTACGTCCTACCCTAATATTCGGTATCTCTAAAGCTACTCCCAAAGCAACGGGTTACGCCTGTTGAAGAGGGAGTTAGTTTGTTCTCCACCCTGTACCAGAAATTTGGGTAAGTTCAGCTTTTACTATGTCTCACTAGCAGGCTCCTTTCAGGACGGGTTTTCCATTACCCTTCCCTCACTTTTCATCACTACCCCCTCTTGCATTCGGAGTAGACGATCTCAACCGTCTACTTCTCACTTTTCTCTAGCCTTTCATCACTATCCTCTCTTACCCCCCGAGGTTGGACGATCTCCGTCGTCTACACTGTGGAAGGAGCACCGTCCTCTATGGATGAGGAAGGAGGATTGGGACATACTATGTGACAAATTTTGCCGACCCCAAGTGGATAGAAAAGTCCCAAAAAGCCAAATCAAATAAGGCGTCACAACCGGAGGTAAATTTGCATACATGTGGGTCCGTCTCTTTCGCGACTCATAAAAATAAAATGGTAAGTCATGTTTCAATTTATCTTCTTACATTTTATTAATATATATGATAATTTTTTACTATGAATTATATAACAGGCTGTGGAGTTTAATCGAGGTCCGACGTTCCTCGAGGTGTTCGACAGAATGCATAAAAAGAAGGCGACAGGTCAATTTGTGAGTGCGAGAGCTCGTTCAGTAGCGGTAAGTTTATCTACATGTGCAACTTCTACTGTTCATTTAAATCAGATTGATTCATATGAAATTGACTAATTATTTTATTTTATTTGTAGGAAACATATAGCAGAGCTGTGACAGAGAAGTACGGGGAGGGAGAGGGGCAGCATCGTGTGCGAGTTCAAACTCTGCCCAAACCAGTACTTTTGCCTTCAGTATACCTCAACCTGCCCCTAGTACTTCTGCTAGCGACGTCAGAGACATCGTCCGATCGGAGATGTCTAGCCAGATTTCTGATTTGTAGCTGCAGATGCAGCGGCAGTTCCGAGAGGAGATGTCTACCCAGTAGGCAACCATGTTGCAGGCACTCACTGGCCTGCTCTCCCAAGCGGGAATTCTCCCTTATGCATCCACCACCACGGCACAAGTGGCACAAGTGATTCTTTTCCATGAGTCTTTTCCATGAGCTCAATTTGGCAGAATTATTTAAAATTAAAGACGACCTGGGAGGTAGACGTGACTTGTGAGAGCTGACGGATTCCAAATTGGACATCCGGTTTGAGCCCGACGCTCAAAAGTGCATTTTGTAAATGCACTTGGTTTAAAATTAAAGAAGTCGGGTCCAGGGGTCCAAAATGTGAAATATTGATCTGATCTACATTTCGATCATTCCAACACAACCTGGGAGGTAGACGTGACTTCTTAGAGCTGACGGATTCTAAATCGGACATCCGATTTGAGCCCGATGCTCAAAAGTGCATTTTGTAAATGCACTTGGTTTAAAATTAAAGCAGTCGGGTTCGAGGGTCCAGAATGTGAAATACTGATCCGATCGACATTCCGATCATTCCAACACGACCTGGGAGGTAGACGTGACTTGTGAGAGCTGACGGATTCCAAATCGGACATCCGGTTTGAGCCCGACGCTCAAAAGTGCATTTTATAAATGCACTTGGTTTAAAATTATAGAAGTCGGGTCCGGGGGTCCAAAATGTGAAATATTGATCTGATTGGCATTCCGATCGTTCCAACACGACCTGGGAGGTAGACGTGACTTGTCAGAGCAGACGGATTCCAAATCGGACATCCGATTTGAGCCCGACGCTCAAAAGTGCATTTTGTAAATGCACTTGGTTTAAAATTAAAGCAGTCGGGTCCGGGGGTCCAGAATGTGAAATACTGATCTGATCGGCATTCTAATCGTTCCAACACGACCTGGGAGGTAGACGTGACTTGTGAGAGCTGACGGATTCCAAATCAGACATCCGATTTGAGCCCGACACTAAAATAACTCAATTCAAAACTAAGTTAGTTTTCAAAACTAACTTAGTTTAGAATAATTCAAAAAAATAGGGGTTCGGGAGTCCAGAATGTGAAATACTGATCCGATCGACATTTCGATCGTTCCAACATGACCTGGGAGGTAGACGTGACTTGTGAGAGCTGACGGATTCCAAATCGGACGTCCAGTTTAAGCCTGATGCTCAAAAGTGCATTTTGTAAATGCACTTGGTTTAAAATTAAAGCAGTCGGGTTCGGGGTCCAGAATGTGAAATACTGATCCGATCGACATTCCGATCGTTCCAACATGACCTGGGAGGTAGGCGTGACTTGTGAGAGCTGACGGATTCCAAATCGGACATCCGGTTTGAGCCCGACGCTCAAAAGTGCATTTTGTAAATGCACTTGGTTTAAAATTAAAGAAGTCGGATCCGAGTGTCTAAAATGTGAAATATCGATCTGATCGACATTCCGATCGTTCCAACACGACCTGTGAGGTAGACGTGACTTGTCAGAGCTGACGGATTTCAAATCGGACATCCGGTTTGAGCCCGACGCTCAAAAGTGCATTTTGTAAATGCACTTGGTTTAAAATTAAAGAAGTCGGGTCCGGGGGTCTACAATTGGATATCTTTACCGTCATCGATTTGATATTATGTTTGATTTAAATTCATGTAATCTAATAAAATATTTAATTTATCTTTATACTAATTTTTTTATCTATGTATGTTTTTTTAAATATAGGAGGATCCTTCTGCGAGCGGCAGCAGAGGAGATGAGCAGGGCGGGGGGGATGAAGATATGGACGATTTGGAGGATATTTATTGATTTTGTTGTATATTTTTTCTATGTAACGCTGATGAGTTTATTGTGATATTTGATGTAATTTTAATTAAACAGATTTTTTATTTCTGTTCGTGTGTATTTTTTATTTTCAGTTATTTTGTAAACAGGTTTTTAATACAAATTTTTTATTTTAAAAAAAGGTGTAAAAATATTTCGGACGGATTTTGAGACGGATCCGTCTGAAATTTACGACGGATATAAGGACGGAAATGAATCTGTCTGTAATGCAAGATGGATTTTCAGGCGACTTAGTCCGAAAGCACATACGGATATTTAGACAGAAGTTTTCCGTCGTAAAATTCAGACGGATTGTGAGACGGATCCGTCTGCAGCTTGCGACGGATATCACGACGGAAATAAATTTGCGTCGGAAAATTTGAGACGGATATTTAGACGGAATTATTCCATCGTAAAATTCAGACGGATTTTAAGACGGAAATTTTTCGTCCGTATTTGTTTGATTACCAACTAAATTTGCGACGAATTTTATTTCCGTCTGAAATTTAGGACGGAATAAAATCCGTCGGTTATTTGTGACTAGTTTTTTAAGACGGCCTTATTTCGTCCCAATTCTGTCGCAAATCCGTCGCAAAATCTGTTAGCGACGGATTTTGCGACGGAATTACGACGGAATACGGCCGTCGCAAACGCCGCTTTTTCTTGTAGTGACTGCCGACTGTACTGGACCTTATGGACTCTGATCACTGCAATATCTCAGATTCCTATGTACGTCCACAACCACTGCTCTGATACCATCTGTGACGACCCAAGATCCGAATACCGGGAAGAACTCGATACCATTCGAATCCTGGCGGCGAGCCCACGAACCGGGAGGGCTTGGAAGGGCTAAAAGGAGTGTGGAGGTACAAAGAAATAGAAAATAATGTAGGACAATTCAAAAATTAACAGAAATAAATAAATAACTATAACAATAGAGTCCAGTCCAATAAAAAGTAAAGTCTAAAGCAGTAAAACGTACCACATGTCAAGTGAACACTCGGTCCGACGAGCTGGCAACTAAGAACCTCTGAACAGCATCCTCGAACCTCGAGGAAGAACCGCCGCACCTGAAACGCAAGGGTGAGCCTCCTGTCACTCGCTCAGTAGGGATCCTGCGGAACCCCAACTAAGAACAACGGTGGCACGGAAAGTAGTAACTACAAGAACAACAGTAGCAGCAGGAATAGTAACTCGGTGGCCGGTCAAAACTCGACACTACAACTACTCCTACTGTACCGGTCAAGCAGAAAGAGGAATCCCGATCTCACCATCGGGAACCAGACCACACTAACACAACTCACCGAGGTAAAACCCACAGCAACTCCGTCGTAGAGGCCTGTCTCCCAGGACAAGGCCAACCTGGGCACGCTGCCCAAGGTGTAACCTCGGCCACCTGGTCGCGGGCACCGCACAAAGAAGATGCAACCTCGGTGAAGCCACTGGCACCATGGCCCCTATCTCGTAAACACCGGACAGTCCAGAAAACCACGTCTCGCAGATGAAAAATGGAACCCGAACACAGGAGAGTCATGTCTCACATGACAGGAGTACCTGCCCACCAGAAGCAAGGTCGGATGCATCCACTGACGTCTTAGACCGCGCCTCAGGTGTCTCCCTCCGGCCCAGCTGTAACTGAGACACCGTACAAGTAACCACAAAACAAGCGACTAGCTGGGGTCGCGCTGGCAGGCGCGGGTCCACTGCCCCCAACCACGTGTGCACACATAGACCACACGTCCTAGGTCTGGCCCTCTGACTGGTTTTCCCCTCAGTCGGACTCTGGCGTCAAACGTGGGGCCCGATGGTAACTAGCCTAAAAACCATCTCTTGGGGTAGCCTCGCCACCACTCCCTGATGGGACCACTCGCGTGTCGGAAGGCTGCGACTAGTGGGGAGTCACTGATGTGACCACTCTCCAAAGAGAAGCTCCGAGAACCACACACGCACCCTGCGCGAAAGTCACGAGGAACCAAGTGGCGCCGAGCCACTGGACTCTGGAGAGTCCTCTAGAGTCACTAAATTTAACGGTCCTTGAGTCACGAGACTTGGGGTCAAAACTGTCGTACGCAACGGCACAATGCCGTTAATCTAGCTTAATCCCTTGGTCTAAATCCACGGTAGCACGAATATCGAGGTAGCTCATGAGCTGCCGAGACCATTCCCTCAAAAAGGGAACTAAGAAACCTCTAGCCCCAGGCTGGATGACTGGGCTCACAGTCCAAGGCCACACACATGGCCCACGCGGAAAGCACAGAAGCATGATTCCCGAGGCAGCTCACAAGCCGCCATGCTGATTCCCCATCCCAGGGAAAAGCGGGAAACCTCCAGCTCCAGGCTGGATGACTGGACTCGCTGTCCAAGGCCAAACACTTGGCCCAATCGGGAACCATCTTCTCCGAAAACCCATGACATGCGGGGAAACCCCACTGCACTCACACCGATACACGGTAACTCGATCGAGCGTAACACGAAAGCCCGTAACACTCGCAGGGTCACCGGACCCCTGAACAACACATGGGCACTCTAATCGAGGTAACACGGCACCTCCCGACACCTTAGAAACATGGACATAGAACCCACGGGGTGTCCGAGACACTCACGAGGCCGAAGGTCAACCACTGGGTCACAACCGGGTCCACCAGAGACCAACACAACGCGAACTCGACGTCGCAAGCACGGAAATCGCCTAGCGGTCTAACCATAAACCGCCACAAGGCCTAGCGGTTTAACCTTGGACCGCCAAGGGTAGTCTAGCGGTTTAACATTGGACCGCTACACAAAGAAACCATGGAACCATAGCGGTCTACACTTGGACCGTGCCTATTACTGCACCGCTAACGACGCTGGCGGTCCACCTCTGGGCCGCCAAACCCTCGGAACACATGAAGCTCAAGCGGTCTTAGCGGTCGAACCCTGGACCGCCAAGGACCCTGGCGGTATATCGCATGGCCGCCAACCTTGAACAGACACAGGGAGACCCCTAGCGGTCTACCCTTGGTCCGCTTGGAGCCCTTAGCGGTCTCTGGAACAACCGGTAAGGCGTCCCGAACCCGAAACGGCGGGAAACTCATTCCATGCCCCAATCACCCCCGGGTGATGTGGAAACAAAGGGCAAACCCTTCCCCAAGCCCCTAGGCATTCAATGATGCCCTCAATCCACCGATTAACACATTAAAATGATAGATCGGACTCACACCCCAAAATCATTGTTTTTCCCCAAAACTGCAATAAACCCATGCTCGGCTCACCACGGGCTACCAAACTCGCGGGAAAGGAAGAGCACAAGATGCGGGTCTATCTCCCTACCTCCACTGAAGATTCGACGCGCCCTGGACGCCAATCTGCGAAGAAAACGTCGTGAAACCCTCGCCGTTCCACGAACCCGCGACCGAGCTTCCACGTGCCACCGGCCCTCGATCCTCGACCCATTCCTCGTTCCTCGCCTCCTGCCATCGCCGCCTCGCCCTCCTCCGCCACAGTCAGCTGCCCAGGGAGAGGGGGAGAGAAAGAGATGAGAGAGAGTGAGAAAGAGAGAATGGGGAGAGAGAGAGAGAGAGAGAAAAGGTGATTAATATATAGAAAAGCCCAAAAATTGTAGAAATTTAAAAAAATACGAAAAATTACCTCCGCGATCCTCGGGAGGAGCACAACGCAGTGGTAACATCCCAGAGTTGGAGAACGCCACGGTTCGCCTTGCACAGAGTTTCGAAGGCACATCAGGGAAAAACACATGTAAAGCACAAAATACACTCCGAGACCCACGAAAATGATCCGAAAAAATATCCGAAAAACCCGGTGCATTACAGGTGACCTAAGGGTTCCCTAGAGGCGAGCAACGCTCTCCTTAAAAATGATGGCAGCAAACAAATGGAGAATGCAGATATTGCGGAGCATGCACACGGAAAAGTCACCCAGAGACATGCAGAAGCCTCCCAATAAAAGGTACATAATGAATATCGACTCAAGTCAAAGAATTTTTTATTCCATTAGTCAAGATACAAGCTGGCAAGGATCGGCAAGTCACCCTCACGTGACAAATTACAAGCGTGTAAGAAGATAAAATGCACCCAACCGTCGCTACATGCAACCTCAGTCTCCTGTCTCTTGGGCACCGCCGTCGTTTGGTCACCCGCCAGCAGCTGAGCGGACACCTATTATCTCTTTTGTCCACGAACAAACGGCCGCCCCTCGGTTACTTGTTCTGACGAAGCGGACCAACAGAGGGAGCCACCTATGCCAGAGAAGAGGGCCAAACCCTCCATCCCTCGATTCGCTCCTGAGAAGTCCACACCTAGCATCCCTTTTGTTCCACGGAAGCAGACCAACGGGGATGCCACTGGCAAAGAGACTTGCACCAGGAAAGCTAGGTCGGTCGGCCGGACCACCCCTGGTCGACGGGGGGCAGTGGAGCAACAGGGCCCACGCATTACGGAGACCGATGCAGCACGCTGGCCATGCCTGCAAACTGGCATGCAAGCCCTACTGCTCGGCCTGCTGTTATCTTCAAGCAGGAAAGCACTCCCCTTGGCACGGAAGGACACCTCGTCGCGTACCCGTAGAGTGGGAGAAGGGAAAACAACTTCCGCGCCCTCATACGTCCCTTCCCGCCAGAAGGAAGATGCTTCAGCAACGGGAAGCGTCTCGTCACGCATCTACAATTCAAAGAACAGGAGAGGAGCAGTCATGCACCATGAAAACAAGATGAGCAAGAAAGGAGCCTCGTCCACCAACAGGAAAGGTAAATACAGGGAGATTCTCAGTCCCCTTAAGGACGGAACCTGTCCGGCTCAAGAAGCAGAACCCCCCGACCGGCGTACAAGCGGTTGACTTTATCCAAAGCCTCCCACCAGCCGTCCAAATATCCGAGCCTAGAGTCCTCGGAGGAAGGGCCATGCGCTCCCGGCTCCGGCCACGGCCGCCACGGTGCTCTGGGAGGCTCCCTCCGAAGGATCAAGGGTTGGCGATGGGCCTGCTGAGATTCGTCGTCAGATGAAGTACCGGACTCCCCTAATGACATCCCGCAGAAGGACTCTCTCCTCAAAACTCACTAGGCTAGAGATGGCCAAAAGCTTACCACGGAAACCGCTATTTATAAGGAGAAGCGAAGTCCCCAAAAGAATGAGGACTCTCACCGTCTCAAGTAAATCCACAAAGGATGTGGTAAGAATTGGGCGACAGCTCCCCCGCATGCCGCCCGTAATGGTGGAGGACGGACGCGATAAAAGAGTGAGTGGGCAGGCGAAAGCCCGCCTGGAAAGATGCCACAGGGACCATAATCCCGCCCGAAGGAACGCTCAACACATCATCGTCCACAGCCAGGAAGATGATGTCGAATTCGGGGGGAATCTGGAAGGCTTCTCGTAGCCTGTGGATCACCCTATACGCCACCAACGGCGGAGACGAGGGTCGACTAGCACTGACATCTGAGGTGCTTAGGACACTACCACGGCTAGGGTCCGCCTCTTCGACAAAAGAGGAGGGGCTGACATGAAGGTGTCTTCTATGGGGAGGCATGGCTACTGAAGATGGAAAAGGCAAGAGAAGAGAAGGTCCTCACCGGGTGGAGGAAGAGGACACCTATGATGAACACGACAAGTAGCAGACTCGGATGGGGTTTAGAAAGAGACCATGTGGCGGTTCTTGTAACCGCCCACGACGGACCAGCATTGCTCCCTCGGGAGGCAGGTGAAAAGGCACCCGTCACCATCACGGTACGGCCATCAGTGCCAGAAGCCCGTTCGAGCCCGCGCTCATAGAAAAGACAGAGTTCCGATCATGATTGCATCCATAGGTGCCTTGTGCGCCAAGCATGGCGCCGAACACATCATCTCCCACACCACTTTAAGGGATCAACCATGAATCTTACGCTCCGACATACCCTCTCATGTTCTACTCTCAGCTCCTTGTAGAGTGCTCGGCAACCAAGAGTAGGGGGGAAAGTGAGGAGGGTCAATTCGGTTTGGCTCATGGATAGTCCAATAGCGGCAAGCCCAAATCGGATCGTCCCCTTGGCACGCCCGAGAAGCGCGCGAGGTGAACGGCCCGCCAAGGCGCGGTCCGACCCAACTTCGACATTGGATTCTATAGTACGGGAAAGCGCATTAGTCACGGGAGGACCCTCCGGCGATCGACCGTTGCCCCCTACCATGTCGGCCCTGACCCCATAACGGGCGAGCACGTCCCATGAGCACCGTAAGACTCACCCCGAGACCAGCCGACGCCGGAGTATTCACCCTCCAACGGGAAAGTCCCGCCGCTATAGCGGAAAGGAGTTGCTTCACTACCTACTCCTTCCCTATTAAGGGATAAGGCTCCTCGCTCTAGGACAACCCCTATAAGAAGGGGAACGACAGAGAAGAGAGACACGGTGGATGACTCTGGCAAAACCTACTACACAAGAGAATAGAGCCACTCGCCCTACTGCACTATGTGAGGGAAGACCAACGATCTACGTTGAAAGGGAAGCTCTCCTCCAATGACCTTACCACCCAGCGAGCACTCACCGAGTGAACACTGGGAGCGGCGAGCACTCATTTTGAGGATCTACATGGCCCTTCAGCTCTCGACTACGATTTCCTTCTCTCTCTCTCTCCCTCGCTCTTCTCTATTCCTTATTAATCCATTGCTGACTTAAGCATCGGAGGGTTGTCCCTTTGGATAATACCCGGGACTCCTTCTGACGCCCTTCTGGCTTCTGGTGTTTGCAGGCCTCCACAGGTGCAAGACGACTTCCCCAACAAATAAATAGAGAAAGCGATACGTGGCCTAGGAACCATTTTCATGCCTCTACACTTAGACCTTATGTTAAGATATAAATATAAAAAAAGAAAAAAAGGAAAAAAAAATTAAAGTGCACCTAAAGTGTGTACTACCGTTGGGTGTGCATCATCAAAACATTCTCCTTTTCAAAAGAATGTTGTTATGTTACGTGTGGTTCGGTAAAGTGTTACCGTCTGTACAACTCCACCCAGTCTACTAAGTTGGGTCTCATTCCGTACCTTTTTGTCTGTAATTCTGATGTCATATCGTCCGTAGCCCGTGGGTTTAATGTCGTCTGGTGGCTTCCCGGGGAATATTTTATGTTGCGTTGGAGGTGTCTGTGTGCCGTCGCCGGAGCAGTGATCAATCAACCAATTAGCCTCTATTAACGAAAAGCTATGAATCCTTCTATTACTCAAATCGGAATTAGGGAAAATTATTTTAAAAAGTCAAAAAAAGGCTTTCAAAATATCTAACAAGGACATTCTAACTTTAAAATATCTAAAAAATAAACTCTTGTTGACCTGGGTATTCACAAAGTGCAAAACACATATTTTTCCCGGCATAATACTAAAAAAACCATTAACTGTTCAACAAATTAGCTATATATTCTATTTCAAATCTACATAATACAATTTTTAATATGTCAAAGTGGAGTTAAAAAAAGTGCATGATTATTAACTGGCTGGGATTAAAAATATAAAGTTAACTTAACTATTTCATTATACAAAAAAAACATGATCCAATGAAGCATGCTATTTTTCATGTATAAAAATACTTCATATTTTGATATACTCATTTACAACGTGATGTTCACAATATTACATGTCAATTTGATGTTAGAGTAAGTGATATCATCTTTTAGATATTTTGTGTTAAAGAAATTTATATTACATATATATATATATATATATCTATATATATAACTTGTTAAACAAGGGCATTATCGATGGGTAGTTTGTCTCTTATAGATATGATGTTTATGTAAAGCGCATTTTTTAGATATTTTAAAGCTGTTGTGTCCCCGTTGGATATTGCGAAAGTTTTTCTACCATTTTTACTAATTTTCACCGGGAATTAATTATAGAATGAAGGATGCAGTTGTAATACACGAGTGCTCTTATAAGAGTATCACATAATCTTTCTACTTCTCTTCTTTGGCATGCATAATCTTGTTAGAAAGGAGCACAGCAACTTTATTTGTCAAGGAAGATCCAATTGTTGGGGCGCTGTAAGAATAAACTAGGTATAAATATATGTGCAGTCGGAGAAATCAACACGGAAATAAAATTTATCCGCACACTTTTAGTGGTTTTGTGTAATCACAATAATTTCTAGGATATCCACACGTAAATATCCGAGTCGAAAAATTATCAAACTAACAAGAACACAATCACATAAGATGCACCGGATTTTTAATGTGGAAAACCCTCCCTCGACATGGAGAGGGAAAAACCACGGGGTAAACCGACAGCGATCCACTATGTGAAAATAGCAATACACAGTTTTTATTGTCTCATTTTGGAGATTTATCCCGGTTGAGGTAATCTTGTATCCTTCCATCCTCCTGTGTGTATACCTCAAGATTTGGGTAAATCTTGAGAAAAGAAAAACTGTGTATTGCTATTTTCACATAGTGGATCGCTGTCGGTTTGCCCCGTGATTTTTCCCTCTCCATGTCGAGGGAGGGTTTTCCACGTTAAAAATCCGGTGCATCTTGTGTGATTGTGTTCTTGTTGGTTTGACAATTTTTCGACTCGGATTTTTGGGTGTGGATGCCGTAGAAATTATTGTGGTTGCACAAGGCTGCCATTGGTGTGCGGATAAATTTTATTTCCGTGTTGATTTCTCCGACTGCACATATATTTGTGCCAAGATTATTATTGCAGCTCCCCAACAAGTGGTATCAGAGCGTGGTTAAATTACATGGATTATTCTTATGAGTCGGAATGTCGGACAGCGGAGCGTCTAGCACCATGATAAAATTGAATAATACAAATTGGCTTATTTGGAAGCCAAAAATGGAAGACATCCTATATTGCAAGGATTTGTATGATCCGATTGAATGAGATGGAGCCAAACCGGAGGGTATGTTTGATAAAGATTGGGAAAAGTTGAATCGGAAGAATATTGGCACAGTCAGACAATGGGTAGATGATAGTGTGTTTCACCATGTTTCGAGTGAAACCAGTGCACAAGCATTGTGGAAAAAATTAGAATCCTTATATGAGCAGAAGACCACAGGTAACAAGGCTTTTATTATTCGGAAGCTTATTAATTTGAAATTCAAAGAAGGTAACAGTGTTGTAGAGCATTTGAATGAGTTCCAAAGTTTGGTGAATCAGTTTGATACAATGAAAATGACTTTAGAAGATGAACTCCAAGCTTTATTGCTTTTGGAATCCTCACCAGACAGTTGGGAAACATTGGTTGTGTCAATCGATAATTCTACTCCTAATGGTGTGTTGTCTATGAGTCTAGTTACTGTTAGCTTGTTTAATGAAGAAACAAGAAGAAAATTAACTGGATCAGATAATGCGCAGGCTCTTGTCACAGAGAACAGGGGGAGGAGTAGATCAAAGAATAATGATCAGTCAAGGGGTCAAAGCAGGTCCAGAGGTAGGTCAAAGTCCAAGAGTATAGCATGCTTTCATTGTGGAAAAGAATGTCACCTAAAAAGGAACTACAGGGTATGGAAGAGAGATATGAAAGAGAAAAAGGACAAAAATCAGATGAAGATAGAGGATGATCAAAACACCGCAGCTACACTGTTAGAGGGTGATAATGCCATTCTCACAATAGAGGGAGACATTTGTTTACATTTCACAGGCCATGATTCAGAGTGGATAGTGAACACTGGTGCTTCCTATCATGCAACTTCTAAAAGGGAGCTCTTTACATCTTACAAGGCAGAAGATCTTGGAAATGTGAAGATGGATAACACTAGCTACTCAAAGGTCGTTGGCATTGGTGATGTGTGTTTGTAAACAAATGTAGGGTATGCACTAACTTTGAAGGATGTGCGGCATGTTTCTGATTTGCGTCTCAATCTTCTCTCCGGTATTCCTCTAGATAAACAAGGTTTTGAGCACCGATTTAGTCAAGGAAAATGGAAATTGACTACAGGGTCATTGATTATTGCTGAAGGAAATGATTGTTGTGGTCTTTACAAGACACATGCAAAAGTGTGCAAGGATGTGTTGAATGCTGTCCAAGATGATTCTTCTCTAGATTTGTGACACAAAATGTTAGGACATATGAGTGAGAAAGGACTGTAACTTTTAGCGAGGAAGTCTTACATTCCCTCCATGAAAGGTATGACTCTTAGTCCTTGTGATTATTGTTTACTTGGAAAGCATCATAGAATTTCTTTTCGTTCTTCATCACAACGAAAAAGTTACATTTTGGACTTGGTTTATTCTGATGTTTGTGGTCCCTTTGAGGTGGAGTCCATGGGTGGAAATAGGTACTTTGTCACTTTCATTGATGATGCATCCAGAAAGGTGTGTGTCTATTTACTGAGGATAAAATATCAAGTGTTTCAATCATTTCAAAATTTTCATGCTATGGTGGAAAGAGAGACAAGCAAAAAGTTGAAATATCTCCGCACAGATAATGGAGGAGAGTACATCTCCAAAGAATTTACAGATTATTGTGCAGCTCATAGCATAAGACATGAAAGGACTGAACCAGACACCCCACAACATAATGGTGTAGTAGAAAGAATGAACAGAACCATTGTGGAAAAGGTGAGATGCATGTTGAGGATGTCAAAGCTACCAAAGAGTTTCTGGGCTGAAGCTGTTCGCACTGCTTGCTATTTGATAAACAGGTCTCCCTCTGTTCCTTTGGGTTTTGAAATTTCAGAGAAGATTTGGTCAGGGAAGGAGGTATCCTACAATCACTTGAAAGCGTTTGGATGCAAGGCATTTGTGCATGTCCCCAAGGACCAAAGGCGAAAACTTGATGACAAAGTCACTCCTTGTATTTTCTTAGGCTATGAAAATGAAGAGTTTGGCTTCAGGTTATGAGATCCAGAAAAGAAGACAATAGTCAGATAGAGAAATGTGATCTTTTATGAAGATCAAAATATTGAAGACATCAAAGAAACAAAGCAGAAAGGCCAATCTTCCTACATTTCTCCAGATCTTGAACACATTCCTTCTCCAGTGCAGGAGCTTACAGATGGAGAAGAAATGCAAGATGAAGATGACAGTGATGAAATGCCAGATTTGGGTGACAGTGATGCTGAACTAGAGCAGGAGGTTTCTGAGCAAGGGGAGCATTAAGAGTTAGAGATCAAGAGGTCTTCCAGAGTGCCACAGCCATCATCAAGATACCCTCCCTCTCAGTATATGTTGCTTACTGAGGAGGGGGAGCCAGAAAGCTTTGAGGAGGTACAATCTCATAAAGACAAAGAAAAACAGTTCAAAGCCATGCAGAGCAAGATGAATTCACTTAAGCTGAATAATACTTATGAGTTGGTGGACCTTCCTAAAGGCAGAAAAGCATTGAAAAACAAGTGGGTTTTCAAGCTGAAAAAGGATGGCAATGCAGAGTACTTGAAGTATAAAGCTAGATTGGTAGTGAAAGATTTTGCACAAAAATATTGAATTGATTTTGATCAAATATTTTCGCCTGTTATGAAGATGACTTCTATTAGGGTGGTTCTAGGCTTGGTTGCAAGCTTAGACTTGGAGCTTGAGCAGATGGACGTGAAGCATGCCTTCCTTCATAGTGATTTAGAGGAGGAGATCTATATGGTACAGTCAGAAGGTTTTGAAGTGAAAGGTAAGGAGCACATGGTATGCAAGTTGAATAAAAGCTTGTATGGATTAAAGCAGGCACCTAGACAGTGGTACAAGAAATTTGACTCATTTATGGTGAGCCATGGGTACTAGAAGACTGCTGCAGATGCATGTGTTTACTTAAGAAAATTCTCATATGTAAGCTTCATCATCCTTTTACTTTATGTTGATGATATGTTGATTATTGGTCAGGATACTCAAGAGGTTGATAAATTGAAAGAAGATTTGTCTAAGTCATTTGACATGAAAGACTTAGACCAATATGCAGAATATTGGGCATGGATATCTTTCGTGACAGAAAAGTTAAGAAACTGTGGTTGTCACAAAGAAATTATATTGAACGAGTGCTTGACAGGTTTAATATGAAAAATGTCAAGTCTGTGAGTACTCCATTAGCAGCTCATTTCAAGCTCAGCAAGAAGTCATATTCCCTTTCTAAGGAAGATATGAGAGAGATGGAGAGCATTCCTTACTCCTCAGTAGTTGGGAGTTTGATGTATACAATGGTCTGCACCAGACCTGACATTGCACATACAGTTGGTGTAGTGAGTAGATTCCTTTCTAATCCAGGGAAAGAGTTTTGGGAAGCAGTGAAATGGATCTTCAGATATTTGAGAGGCAACTCTAGTGTGTGCTTGACATTTGGGAGTTCAGAACCAATTCTAGAAGGCTTTACAGATGTTGATATGGCAGGTGATCTTGATCACAGAAAATCTACCTCAGGGTGCTTATTTACTTTTGCAGGGGGAGCTGTGTCCTGGCAATCTAAATAGTAAAAATGTGTTGCTTTATCTACTACTAAGGCAGAGTATATTGCAGCAACTGAAGCAGGGAAAGAAATACTTTGGCTGAGGAGATTTCTGCAGGAATTGGGTTTGAAGCAGGAAGAGTATGTGGTATTTTGTGATAGTTAGAGTGCTATGGATCTTAGCAAGAACTCCACATATCATTCCCGTACAAAGCACATTGATGTGATATACCATTGACTACGAGATGTAGTTGAGCAACAACAGATGAAGCTGAAAAAGATTCATACAGATAAAAATCTTCAGACATGATGACAAAGGTGGTTCCTAGAGAGAAGCTAGAGCTTTATCGGCGGTTGGCCGGCATGGACTCCCGGTGAGGAGTCATTTCAGTACTACCTCCCACCATGGGCTATAGGGGGAGATTATTAGGCCCGTGGGTCCAGCCCAGATGGGCCATGGGCACTTGTTAAAGTGAGAGGGGGTGGGGGTATAACATACCCTCCACCATCTCAATACCCTAACACCAATATCTCCAAAACGTTAGTTTTTAGTGTTTGAATGACGTAGGTGTTGTAAAGGCATCTACATTGCATTCCATGTAGAGCTTAGTTAAGCTGCCATTTAAAGTTTTGTTAGTCTAGATAGTGAACCAGAAATTTGGAAAAGGGGGTGAAGACAAAATTCTATTCAATAGAACAAGTGCAACTAATTAAGATTGCAACTAATTGCATAAACTTGGGAATTATGAGAAATTCAATTAGCTGATCTGAGTCCTAAAAAAGTGGGAAATCTGACAGGTCAGAACAGGGGCACCATCAGTCTACTAGGCTTAGGTCATGGACTTGCCTAGAGCCCAACTCAACTTTGCCTAAAAAAAGGGGGTCCAAAAGCCTAAGGGGGAGAGGGAGGAGGCCTCATATATATTATGTTAGATAGAGGTGGATGATTGAGTTGGGCTGGGTTTTGGGCAGAGGGGGGAGATGGGCTGCCGGTCCCCTGACTCGTTGCCCTTACCGTTTATTTTTTTGATGCCGTCATTATGCGCACGGGACTCGCCATGGTGCCCTCACCACCTATGCCGCTTATGACACGACACATTCCATACGATCAAGGACACGTTGGGTGTAACGACCCGAGAATCCGATTACCGGGAAGGCCTGATAACCCGAGACTCGAACCGCCGCCCACGAGCCGGGAGGGCTCAGAAGGGATAAAAGGAGTGTGGAGGCACAAAGAAATAGGAAATAAAGCAGGACAACCACCAACAACTAGCTGAAAGAAAGAACAACCACAGGTACAACAGAGTCCAGTCCAACAGAAAGTACAGTCAAAAGTAGTAAAAACGTACCACATGCCGAGTGAACACTCGGCCCGGTGAGCTGGCAACTGAGAACCTCCGAACAGCAACCTCGAACCTCGAGGAAGAACCGCCACACCTGAAAGGTAGGGAGTGAGTCTCCAAAACAGAGACTCAGCAGGGATCCCGCGGAACCCCACCAAGAACCTAACGGTGGCACAGAAAGTTGTAACTACGAGAGCAACAGTAACAGCAGGAACAGTAAACCCGGTGGCCGGTCAAAACATGGCACTACAACTACTCCTACTGTACCAGAAGGCACACCTCGAGCTCGCAGTCGAGGTTACCGAACCACACCAGTACCACCTACCAAAGCAAAAGCCCATGGTAATTGCACCGTAGAGGCCTATCTCCCAGGACACGGCCAACTTGGACACGCTGTCCAAGGTACAACCCCGACCACGTGGTCACGGGTACCGCATAGTAAGACGCAACCTCGGTAAAGCTACGAGCACTAGTCTCACGGCACGAGAACCGACACACGCGCCACCGCGAGACCAGTGAAACTCAACGGTCAACACGACTAAACCCGAAGGTCAAAGTCATAGAGACTGACAGTATGTCACTCCCGACTCGACAGGAGTACCTCCCACCAGAAGCACAGCCGGTAGCGTCCCCTGACGTCTTACACCGCACCGCAGGTGAACTGCCTGACGTGGTAGCTCCTACCAAAGACACGAACACCGCACAAGTAACCATAATCAAGTGACTAGCTGGGGTCACGCCCGTCGACGTGGGTCCAACCGCCCCCAACCACGTGTGCACAAATAGACCGCGCGTCCCTGGTCTGGCCCTCTGACCGGTTTTCCCCTCAGCCGGACTCTGGCTTCAAGACGTGGGGCCCGACAGAAATCGGTCCACAAATCGTCTCTAAGGGTAGCCTCTCCACCACTCCCTGGTGGGACCACACGCGTGTAAGCAGGCTACGACTAGTGGAGGGTCACTGAAGGAGTAGACTCTCGAGTCAAAAAAAAATAACGTCCGAATCCGACGACGTACGGGGACCATCCCACGTACCGACACCGTCGCACGGTGACCACAGTCGGAGAAGGAACGGGACTCGCAGCCCACGGCTACGCACGCACCCTGCGCGAGAGTTGAGAAAACCCAAGTGATGCTAAGCCACTAGACTCTGGGCAGTCCTCTAGATGCACTACAGCCAACGATCCTTGGGTCAGAAGACTCGGGGTAGAGACCGTCGCACGCAACAGCACAAGGCCATCAATCTAGTCCAATCTCTAGGTCTAAAACCACGGTAGCACGTGTACCGAGGTAGCTCACGAGCCGCCGAGACCATTCCCTCGGGAAGGGAACTCACGGGACTAAGGCCACACACACGGCCCACGCGGAAAGCACAGAAGCATGATTCCCAAGGCAACTTGCACACCGCCAAGCTGCAGCCTAACTCAAGGAGAAGAGGGAAGCCTCCAGCCCCAGACTGGACAACTGGGCTCGCAGCCCAAGGCCTCCCATAGGACCCACTCGGGAATCGCTATTCGGAGAGACCGACGATGCAAGCCAACACACGGTGACACGAGTCGAGAACGCTGCACCCAGGACTACAACGTACCATGACACCTGGCCCCGACGACGTGCACAGCATCCGTCAGGCCACGGGTCGATACGTGGTTCGAGAACCACACACCTGGGACTCGAATCGATCAAAACGGAAACACCGGGTTAGACTGGCACATGTGCGGTTCACCCTGGGACGCTCAAGGGATGTACGGCTGGGGCACAGCCGCTCAAGAGACATGCGGTCAGGCAGGAGCCGCAAAAGGCCCTAATCGGACTAACTCAAACGGAGGATGGACGGTTAGGGCTGGACCGCCCAAGAGGATGTGCGGCCAAGGATCGTCCGCACAACCCAACCGACCTACTCTAGTGCCGGTCAAAACGGTTTTGACCAAACCGCACTACCCAACCGACACTAAACTGTTGACCAAGCGTCAACTGGGATATGCGGTCAGCTCCTGGCCGCACAAGCCCACGGAAGGACAGACGTCTGGGGACCAGCCGCCCATGGGGGAGACATGCGGTTCTCACCTGGCTGCACATCACATGTGTGGTCTATCATCCGATCGCACAACCCCAAAACCAAGAGAAGATGAATGGACCAAAGGCAGCTGCCCATGCGATGGACGGGCCCTGGTTCGATTGCCCAACCATCACGGCGGGTAAACCCAGGGGGTCGCCCGATCGCTGCCTTTCCACGCCCCGTTCGTGCCGAAACGAAGGGGATACAGCCACAACCACCCTGGCAATCACATGGACTCCGACCGGAGTCAAAACGATGCATGAATTGCGAGAAACGAGTGATTCTACCGAAGTTACCCAAAAAGGGTTACCGAGCTTCCTAGAGCTCTACCGGTCCAACGGGACCACCAATCGAGATGAAATCAGGGGGAAAAGAACGCTCACGCCCCAAGGAATCCGTTGACAGTAACCAGTCTGGAAACCGTCACCGTTTCCCGACTGACCCTACGAAACCTACAAAACCACGGTTTTGCTAGAACGGACCCAAACACAACCGTTTCCGCGCCGAACGATGTGCAATGGCAGGGAAAACGAGCAGAACGCAGCAGTGTTCCGTCACCCTACCTCTACCGAAGAAACTGCGTGCCAAAGCGACTAATCCACATCGAAAATCGCCCGGAACGCGAACGACGCCATCTCGGAATCCACAGAGGGATCGTGCCCGCAACCGCCTCGATCCTCACCCATCCTCGCCCGCATCCTCGCCCGCGCCGCCTCCACCTCGCCCCCGCCTCGCTCCGTCGGCCGCCGGAGAAGAGAGGGGAGAAAGAGAGCGTGAGAGAAGAGAGAGGGGAGTGAGTGAGAAATGAGAGGGAAGAGAGAGAAAGGGGGTTTATATAGAAAAATCCAGAAATTCTAAAAAATACCGAAAAATAGAAAATCGCGTATCCGCGATCCTCGGAACGCACCGATCGCAACGGTACCACTCGCGCCCAGGTGAACAGCCCGGTTCACTCGCAACGAGGTTCCGAAGGAATTACCGAAACACACACCGGGAATCGGAAAACACACGCGGAAAAGTCGCGGAACGCTTCCGGGCCTCCGAAACAACTCCGGATCGCGCCAATCCGAACACAAAAGATGTCCGAAACAAAATTTCAGACACAACGGAGTCGGACACTCCGAGAAACCAGATCCGGGTCCCACGAACAAGGATCCGAATAATCTGGGGCATTATAGCCCTCTCCCCTTAAAGGAATTTCATCCATGAAATTCAGGACAAGCACAGGAACAGGGGAAGAACGACGTAACCCACTGACAATGCCGTCATAACCCCAGCGCAGAAAACCACGATTCACACGAAAGCTCCAGACCTGAGGGACACAGCCAGACTATAAACATGAACAACACCTCACTCTACGCGCCGAGCACACTGGCCATCAGAGCAGGCACTCACAAAGGACACAGTCTAGCGTCACCTCAGTCACAGCACAACAAACACGGCACCGCAGCCAACAGCATGCCCATCGGGGAAACACAGTCCCCAACACAAGGAACAGCTACCAATGCAACCCACGGTCGGCAGATGACCCAGACGCCAATTTCGTAAACCCGCCGACTGGTCTCACGCCCGACACAAGGGAACAACCAAACCAAGCTCCCACCAGTAGACGCGGTTACCCAAGCAGACCGCAACCACCACAACGGCTCAGCGCCGAGTAGAAGCCACAAACGCCAATAGCAACGCCTGACTGTGGAAGACCACACACGGGCCGCCATACATACGTTAACAGGAAACCTCTACCGGCACAATAGGCACGATCCAATCGCGATAGGCCATCCACTGACACTCCACATACCGACATTGCGGCTCGAGCCAGATCTCGCTCGAACATGGCAACCAATCTCGAACCTCCTGCCAATACTTCCCACTCCGGGGAGCACGGCAGAACCACGAGATAAGGATCTCCCCACGGTCCCCACGGTACTCGACACAGACTTACCGAGAATCCTCCCTTGCTGGTCACAGACCAAGGACCACCACACCAACGACAACATCTCAATGGAGACCCTCGCACACAGGCACCGCCCTTCGAACCGAACTCCTCGCAAAACAACCTCGAAGGATGCCCGCGAACTCAGTTCTCACTCTTACCACAGAGCCACTAAGCACCACCGAAACCGTAGCAACCTGGTCGACAAAGACATGACCAGCGGACATGGGTTCCCAAGCAAAGCACAACTTACCACGGTCGGTCACTCGGTCAACCTGCAAGCCACTCTCGGCAACCAACCGGTCCCACAATCTGTCAGAGATCACTTCTCCCAGCACGGTCTCACCCAAGAACGCGATCTCTAACATAGAAATAGGGTACTCATGCTACACACGAGCCAACATATTTTTCCCAGGGACACCAACTACCAGTGCCACAAACCACAAATGCCACAAGCACCGGCACGGCAGCAACACGTTTCTGATGAGGACATCACTCGCGATTCCCTATGGCTTGGCACTTCCCTCCCACCCGGGAGCAGCTAGGAGGCCGTCCCTGTTCCGGAGTGGATCTCAGTATCTTTACCTAGGTCACTGTGTGATTTTTCCCTATCATTATCATGTACTTTTGTCTTTTATTTGAGTCTTGTACCTAGGTTTTTTTTAATTAATTGTCCTTAGTTGAGTCACATGAGTCTTTGTGCTTGTTAATGGGCCCTTGCCTCTGGGCTAGGCCCATGGGCGCACCCCCCTTCCCCTTGGCTTTTGTGTTAGTGTGTGAAGTGTCAAGGACCTATTTGTAAAAGGGATTTCCCTATAAATAGGGCCCCAACCCCTCCTCTTGTGGTTAATGAAGAATTATTGAAAGCTTGCATCCACTTGAGTCTAATTCTCTCTCTCACTCTAATTCTCTCTCTCTAGTTCGAAATTTCCTCTCTCTCCTCACCCCTTGCCACATCACTTGCCACCTAGGCAAGTCTCTTCACCTCCCAAGACCCCATTACTTCACACCATTAATCACTCCATCTCCCCAAGCACCCTTTCCCCTTCCCAAGGCTTCCCTCCCCCCTTCCCCAAGCAACCTTCCACCTCCCAAGGGCCCTTTCCCCTCCCCAAGGAGTCTCTTCATCTCCCTAGGTCGACCATACCACCCCCCCCTCCTCCCAAGTTCGCCCCTAGCCACCCCATTCCTCCTCCCCTCTTGCTAAGGCCGAACCCCACCTTCCTTCCCCATTGCTGCGTCCACTCTCTCCACCACCCCCCTCCCTCTGCAGACTTCGACCATTCCTCCCCTCCTCATCCCCTACACACCACACAAGAGCCCCACAACTCCACTTGGCCGCACCACACCCACCTTCACTCACCCAAGAAGCCTTCTTCCCCGTCATCCTAGTTGCAGCTTCGTGTGCAGGCCGACCTGCAGATCAACCTCCAGTTGCAGCGACGGCCACAGTTCCATCCTTGTGCTGCTGAGGGCGTATCCTACATCCCTGGAAAGAGCTCCACGTCAGCTTCGAAGGCGAGGTGGTTTCACCTCATTCTGAGATCGGAGCTGCTGGCTAGGGCGATTCTCCCACAATCGCGCAGAGAGGACTCCATCCAACACCAGAACCGACAAGAACAGGGTGCCACGATCAACCAAGGCTGAACCAGGCTCGGGTTTCTTCATCAAAGTTCTGCTCCTCTCTATCCCCTTTCAGGGTCAGGAAACGGATCACCATTTGGACACCGTGGGACAGAGTTACGAATTTTCTCCCTCGCACTATCCAGGCGTGAAGCTACACCGGCGCAGTGTGCGGGGAACACACTTCCCCGCTCGCCCTCGTCTCCGAGCGAAGTCGGCTTCCTCAAGCCGGCTAGGTAAGCCTCTAACCTTGCTCCATCACTCTTGTTCATTTCATATCTGCAACATTAGTCCGCTGGTCGGTGAGAAAGAGTGCTCGATCCCGGACCCACCACTTGCCGTGTGGTCACCGCGGTTTAGTGAGAGAGTGCCCTAGTGCCCCAAGGCACCCGGCCGTCCGTGATTGTGGGCTTTCTATCTTTGGGAGGAACTTTTTAGCAAGTGCTGGTCCTCTAACCAGCAAGGGGCTATACCCACCTTCTCGACTCGGTATCACCGAGTCACCTAGGGAATCGGGTGCGCGCGGTGTTCGGCGTTTTGTGCTTGATCTCTTACTTGTGTGTTCTTGCGAATTAGGTCCAAGGGTCTCATTTCATCTTGCTGCATTTAGTGTCACATCAAGTGGTATCAGAGCAAGTTTTAGACTTGTCTCTACAAGCCTAGGTCCCAGGACAATTACATTTTCCTCATCAATACCTTGTGCATGTCCACCCATAGGGGCACCCCATACCGACCCGATCCCACTACCTCCGATCCACCCATGGATCCCAATTTCCAAGGCAACCAAAACGACCCTAGGGGAACTCCCCCAACTCCTATAGAACGGATAGAGGCTGCCATTCTAGCCCTCACGGAGCGAATGAATGGTGTGGTCACTCGATTGGATAGGATTGAGGAAGCTAGGACCCCCCCTAGGAACACTCCCCAAAGGGCCCCACCACTCCGGGTTGAGCATGAAAGGGAGGACTTAGAGAATGACTATTACCCCGAGAATGATAGGCCCCGCCCACATAGAGCTTTGGAGAGGCGCCCAAGGGATGACCCGGATGACTACCTACTTAGGATGATCAAAGTTGACGCTCCTAACTTTGATGGGTCACATAACCCACATGTGTACCTAGAATGGGAGAGTGCTATGGACCAATACTTCGATTGGTACCCAATGACCGAAGAGAGGAAGGTTAGGCTAGCCAAAATGCACCTTACTAAATTGGCCAAGACCTATTGGATGAGTGTTGAAACTAGGAAGAGAATTAGGAGGGAAGAACCCATTCAAACATGGGAAGGCATGAAAGCCCAATTAAGGTTCAAATACCTTCCCCACTCCTACACCCAAACACTCTTTGATGAATGGCAATGCCTCACCCAAGAGGGAAAATCCGTGGTAGAGTACATAGAATTGTTTGACTCCTATCTTCTAAAATGTGGAGTACATGAGGAGTTAGCCGTCACCCTATCACGATTTAGGAATGGTCTCCACCCATACATCAAAAGGGAGTTAATTATGAGGGATGTGGATTCCCTTGAAATGGCTTATCAAATAGCTCGGGATACGGAGAGGTTCTTTAGGAATTCAAGGGTCACCCCTTCCCGTCCGGTTGAGCCTAGGAACACGGGTCCACTACCCAACCTTCCGCCCTTGTTGAAAACCCCTACTCCTAGTGGGGGTACCCCCACCCGGACCTACCCACAGTCAACCAACCCTCCTCCTACCAAAACCACTCCACCCAATCCCTATCCCCGAAGAGAGGAAATCTCCAAAGGGAAGGCCCCAGAGAATAGTTCGATTAAGTGTTTCCGGTGTCATGGTTATGGCCATATAGCCACCCAATGCCCCTCCAAGGGGATGTCCAATCTTGTCATGGAGAGCGTACCCACCACCTCCCAAGAATCTCATGAGAATGTGGAGGAGTACGAGGCTGCCATAGGGTGGGAAGATGAGTACGAGGAGCAATTCATTGAAGAGGGTGTAGAAGATGACCACCAATCAGCCCACCTTGGGGTGATAAGATGCACTCTTACCCAACCCCAAGAGGAGGATTGGCGTAGGACCTCCATCTTCCATACTTTCATCAAAATTGGGAATCATGTTAGGAAGATCATCTTAGACAATGGGAGTTGTGTAAATGTCGTGTCCCCGGACATCGTCAAACTCCTTGGGCTTACCCCGACACCCCACCCCAAACCCTACCGTGTGTCATGGATCAACAACCACTCCCTCCCCGTCAGCACATGTTGTCTTATCCCCATCACCTTCTCATCCTACCAAGGGCAAATTTGGTGTGATATCATACCTATGGCCGTAGGAAGCATCCTACTTGGGAGACCTTGGATATACGATGTAGATGCTACTATCTATGGGAAGACGAACACATGCACCTTTGTGCACGAGGGGAAGGTCATTCGCCTCAACCCATCCCCACCCCGAAAGGAACCACCCACTAAGGGGATTCCTCCCCTTCCCTCACCAAGCTCCAAGGGCCCGCCTACACCCACACAATCAACCTCCCAAAACCCCATCCCCGAAGTTCCCACCGGGCCAATCAAAGGCCTCCACCTCATCACTAGAAAGGAGTTAGAAGAGGAAGTTGCCCAAGGAACCCCCGTGTGCACTGTTATCCTTTGTCTAGGAGAGTCAACACCCTCCAACCCCCATCCCGTGGAAGTATACCCACTCCTTGAAGAGTTCAAGGATGTGTTTCCCGATGAACTACCGGACCAACTACCTCCCATGAGGGATGTTCAGCATGCCATAGATTTTGTCCCGGGAGCCTCCCTTCCAAATCTACCACACTATCGCCTCAACCCCACCGAACATGCTGAGTTAAGGAGGCAAGTAGAAGAGCTTGTTAGAAAAGGCTTTCTCAGGCTTAGCAAAAGCCCCTGCGCCGTCCCCGCTCTTCTCACACCAAAGAAAGATGGGACATGGCGAATGTGTGTCGATAGTAGGGCCATCAACAAGATCACCGTCAAATATAGGTTCCCTATACCTAGACTTGACGATATGCTTGACATGCTTGCGGGAGCCACCATTTTTTCCAAGATAGATCTCAAAAGTGGCTACCACCAAGTGAGGATAAGGCCCGGGGATGAATGGAAAACAGCCTTTAAGACCAAAGATGGACTCTATGAATGGCTGGTGATGCCTTTTGGGCTTTCCAATACCCCAAGCACATTTATGCGCCTCATGACCGAGGCCCTCAGGCCCTACATTGGGGTTTTTCTTGTAGTCTATTTCGATGACATCCTCATCTACAGCCAGTCCAAGGAAGCCCACCTCAACCACATCAGGCAGGTCTGCACCACCCTTAGGAAGGAAAGCCTCTTTGCCAACCTAGGAAAATGTCATTTCATGACAGATTCCATTACCTTCCTTGGGTATGTTGTCTCCACCAAAGGTGTATCTATGGACCCCGAAAAGGTCCAAGCCATCATTGACTGGCCGGAGCCCCGCACTCTCCATGAAGTCCGGAGCTTCCATGGCTTAGCCACTTTCTACCGAAGGTTCATCTATGGGTTTAGCACCATCACAGCCCCAATCACAGATTGCCTCAAAAAGGGAACCTTTGTGTGGACTAAGTCAGCTACTAAGGCCTTCCAGGAACTCAAAGATAGAATGACCCAAGCCCCGGTTTTATGCCTCCCGGACTTCTCCAAAGTCTTTGAAGTAACTTGTGATGCTTCTGGGGTAGGAATTGGTGGGATCCTCAGCCAAGAGGGACATCCCGTGGCTTACTTTAGCGAGAAGTTGTGTGATGCCAGGCTCAAATATACAACCTATGACAAAGAATTCTATGCGGTGATGCAATCCCTCCGCCATTGGAGGCACTACCTCCTACCCAAAGAATTTGTCATATTCTCCGACCATGAGGCTCTAAAATACCTCAACTCTCAACAGAAATTGAATGCTCGACATGCTAGATGGGTTGAGTACATCCAGGCCTACACATTTGTGATCAAACATAAGGCCGGGAGTGAGAACCGCGCTGCGGATGCTCTTAGCAGGAGGGTCTCCCTATTGGCCACCGTCCGAGTAGAAGTCATAGGCTTCGATCGGATGAGGGAAGAATACCCGACTTGTCCCGAATTTGGGCCCATTCACACCCACCTAACCACCAACTCCTCCCAAGAACACCATGGCTTTATCATAGAGGATGGGTTCCTTTTCAAAGGGCATCGGCTTTGCATCCCTAGGACTTCGCTAAGGGATTTATTGGTTTGGGAGTTACATGCTGGGGGCCTAGCTGGACATTTTAGGGTACACAAGACTATTGGCCTGGTTGAGGGGCAGTTCTATTGGCCCAGCCTCAAGAGGGATGTGGCCAAGATTGTGGGGCAATGCCGCACATGTGCGACTGCCAAACAAGTCAAACAAAACACTGGCCTATACACCCCTCTACCCGTTCCCGATCGGCCATGGCAGGACCTAAGTATGGACTTCGTGTTAGGGCTACCCCAAACCCAGAGGAAGCATGACTCCATCTTTGTGGTCGTGGACAGATTCTCAAAAATATGGACTTCGTGTTAGGGCTACCCCAAACCCAGAGGAAGCATGACTCCATCTTTGTGGTCGTGGACAGATTCTCAAAAATGGCCCATTTCATCCCCTGTTCAAAAACCTCTGATGCTTCCCACGTGGCCCGTCTATTCTTTGATGAGGTGGTTCGTCTCCATGGCCTACCCAAGACCATCATCTCTGACAGGGACGTCAAATTCACTAGCTATTTCTGGAAAACCCTTTGGCACCTAATGGGGACCTTGCTTAAATTTTTCACAGCCTATCACCCCCAAACTGATGGCCAAACGGAGGTCGTCAATCGGAGTCTGGGGAATCTTCTTAGATGTCTTGTTAAGGACCGTCCTGGAAATTGGGATCTCATTCTGCCCCAAGCCGAGTTTGCATACAATAATTCCACCAGTAGGTCCATAGGCATGAGTCCCTTTGAAGCTGTGCATGGTTACAAACCTAGGAAGCCTACTGATCTCATTCCCCTACCCCCTCACGCTAGGGTGTCTATCACTGCTGAGTCATTTGCCCAACACCTTAGAGAGTTGCATGAGGAAATTCGCAAGAACATCAACAAGAGCAATGAGATCTACAAAAGATCAGCTGATTCCCACCGTCGCCACCAGGAGTTCCAGATAGGTGATTTTGTGATGGTGAGAACGGAGAGGTTGTTCCCTGGGAATGCCTCAAAGTTGAGACCACGTGGGGCTGGCCCCTTCCAGGTGCTGAGACGACTTGGCACCAATGCTTATGTATTGGACCTTCCCGAAGAATATGGAGTAAGCCCCACATTCAATGTGGCGGACCTGGTGCCCTACAGGGGCCCCGCGGTGACACCTAGTGAGGATATCCGGCCAGACCCATCCTTTGAGAGTACCCCCACACCACAGAGAGCTCCACCCGACTTGAGGAACCATCGTGATAAAGTGGAGCGGATATTAGATGAACAGGTCACCAACACAAGGAGCAAGGCTTATGAGCGCTATCTAGTCCGGTGGAAGGGACGACCACCCTCGGACGACGCCTGGGTAAGCAGGGAAGATCTCCAGCAGCTAGATCCTGACCTGTTGGAGCGGTACCACAGCAGGGAGGGCCTCTACTCGACAGAGTCGAGCTTTTTCCAGCCCGGGGAAATTGATGAGGACATCACTCGCGATTCCCTATGGCTTGGCACTTCCCTCCCACCCGGGAGCAGCTAGGAGGCCGTCCCTGTTCCGGAGTGGATCTCAGTATCTTTACCTAGGTCACTGTGTGATTTTTCCCTATCATTATCATGTACTTTTGTCTTTTATTTGAGTCTTGTACCTAGGTTTTTTTTAATTAATTGTCCTTAGTTGAGTCACATGAGTCTTTGTGCTTGTTAATGGGCCCTTGCCTCTGGGCTAGGCCCATGGGCGCACCCCCCTTCCCCTTGGCTTTTGTGTTAGTGTGTGAAGTGTCAAGGACCTATTTGTAAAAGGGATTTCCCTATAAATAGGGCCCCAACCCCTCCTCTTGTGGTTAATGAAGAATTATTGAAAGCTTGCATCCACTTGAGTCTAATTCTCTCTCTCACTCTAATTCTCTCTCTCTAGTTCGAAATTTCCTCTCTCTCCTCACCCCTTGCCACATCACTTGCCACCTAGGCAAGTCTCTTCACCTCCCAAGACCCCATTACTTCACACCATTAATCACTCCATCTCCCCAAGCACCCTTTCCCCTTCCCAAGGCTTCCCTCCCCCCTTCCCCAAGCAACCTTCCACCTCCCAAGGGCCCTTTCCCCTCCCCAAGGAGTCTCTTCATCTCCCTAGGTCGACCATACCACCCCCCCCTCCTCCCAAGTTCGCCCCTAGCCACCCCATTCCTCCTCCCCTCTTGCTAAGGCCGAACCCCACCTTCCTTCCCCATTGCTGCGTCCACTCTCTCCACCACCCCCCTCCCTCTGCAGACTTCGACCATTCCTCCCCTCCTCATCCCCTACACACCACACAAGAGCCCCACAACTCCACTTGGCCGCACCACACCCACCTTCACTCACCCAAGAAGCCTTCTTCCCCGTCATCCTAGTTGCAGCTTCGTGTGCAGGCCGACCTGCAGATCAACCTCCAGTTGCAGCGACAGCCACAGCTCCATCCCTATGCTGCTGAGGGTATATCCTACATCCCTGGAAAGAGCTCCACATCAGCTTCGAAGGCGAGGTGGTTTCACCTCATTCTGAGATCGGAGCTGCTGGCTAGGGCGATTCTCCCACAATCGCGCAGAGAGGACTCCATCCAACACCAGAACCGACAAGAACAGGGTGCCACGATCAACCAAGGCTGAACCAGGCTCGGGTTTCTTCATCAAAGTTCTGCTCCTCTCTGTCCCCTTTCAGGATCAGGAAACGGATCACCATTTGGACACCGTGGGACAGAGTTACGAATTTTCTCCCTCGCACTATCCAGGCGTGAAGCTACACCGGCGCAGTGTGCGGGAACACACTTCCCCGCTCGCCCTCGTCTCCGAGCGAAGTCGGCTTCCTCAAGCCGGTTAGGTAAGCCTCTAACCTTGCTCCATCACTCTTGTTCATTTCATATCTGCAACATTAGTCCGCTGGTCGGTGAGAAAGAGTGCTCGATCCCGGACCCACCACTTGCCGTGTGGTCACCGCGGTTTAGTGAGAGAGTGCCCTAGTGCCCCAAGGCACCCGGCCGTCCGTGATTGTGGGCTTTCTATCTTTGGGAGGAACTTTTTAGCAAGTGCTGGTCCTCTAACCAGCAAGGGGCTATACCCACCTTCTCGACTCAGTATCACCGAGTCACCTAGGGAATCGGGTGCGCGCGGTGTTAGGCGTTTTGTGCTCGATCTCTTACTTGTGTGTTCTTGCGAATTAGGTCCAAGGGTCTCATTTCATCTTGCTGCATTTAGTGTCACATCAGTTTCGCACAGAGGGACCAATCCTCCAATGCTCAACGCAAACTCTGGAATCCGCCCGTAGCAACCAACGCTACGATCCTGAACCAGTGGGTCACAAGCCCACCACGCTTCCGCTGTGCACTCTGATCCACGCGCGCACAGCCAAGAAAGCAAACACCGCTCAACCGGCACTCGTCCTTCCGAAACAGCACCAGCACACCCTCACACGACAAGGGAATGGGCACAGGTTCTCACAGGCAACCACCTTGCCAAGACAAGGAGCACGTCTCACACGGACTTCATGACACACAAGGCCAACCAATCTGGGCACACCAAGCAAGACGACAAGCCTCAGCCAAACACAATCTCTCCAACCAAAGGAGAAACCAAACGCACTTCCGACCAACGGAAGAACTCCACGCTCGACCTGACCTCGAACCTCGCACACGCTGGAAACAGCACCATCCAGCACCAAGGAAAAATCATCGCTCCCGTCAGGTCAGTGCCTCCGACACACTCGGCGAGTGTCACGTCAAACCACGAACATAGCATCTCTCGATGCACCACCGCTGCAATTCCTCAAACTACAGCGCACCGCGCCAAGAGCTGCTACACGAGCCATAACGATAACCATTGATGCTCATCCTCGAGTCCGAACTCGCCGTGGAGCCTTCACATCTCAAGCCAACTCCAGGGCGAACACAACCCATTCGCACACAAGAGCGCAGGAGCAAAGACTTACCGGGACATCTCTGCCAAATCCTGCCACGAAATCCGCAGAACTATCGGGACTGACACGTCATTTCTGACGCCACAGAGCACGATAAGAACATCAGGCTCGATGCAACAGCAGCTAACCGAGAAGATCCTCCGCTCACTCGAGCACACTTCTCGACCAGAACACCTCAGGAGTTCGACAAACCCCAAGCTGGAGTGGTCAAAACCGACAGCAGCTCCCTCGAAGCACGCTCACGGCCACTTAACCATGAACAATCCTCTCCAGCCACCTGGCCACGCTGCAACATCGCGAGCTCACGCCTGCCAGTAACCTCTGCCCAATGCAGCGCAACCAGGGCCACCACCGATGAGGGAGAAGGCTCTCGACCTCGATCCTTAGACCCCATGCTAGCACGAAAGCCACGGACAACCACCACCCTCACAGCGCCATGCAGCTCACTCAAGCTCTCGAGCGAGAAGTAGAGCGGAAAAATAAGCACAGAACCCTAAGCCAGCTGTCGACTGTACTGGACCTTATGGACTCTGATCACTACAATATTTCGAATTCCTATGTACGTCCACAACCTCCGCTCTGATACCAGCTGTAATGACCCGAGAATCAGATTACCGGGAAGGCCCGATAACCCGAGACTCGAACCGCCGCCCACGAGCCGGGAGGGCTCAGAAGGGATAAAAAGAGTGTGGAGGTACAAAGAAATAGGAAATAAAGCAGGACAACCAACAATAACTAGCTGAAAGAAAGAACAAGTACAGCTACAACAGAGTCCAGTCCAACAGAAAGTACAGTCAAAAGTAGTAAAAATGTACCACATGCCGAGTGAACACTCGGCCCGGCGAGTTGGCAACTGAGAACCTCCGAACAGCAACCTCGAACCTCGAGGAAGAACCGCCACACCTGAAAGGCAGGGAGTGAGTCTCCAAAACAGAGACTCAGCAGGGATCCTACAGAACCCCACCAAGAACCTAATGGCCACATAGAAAGCTGTAACTACGAGAGCAACAGTAACAGCAGGAACAGTAAACCCGGTGGTCGGTCGAAACACGGCACTACAACTACTCCTACTGTACCAGAAGGCACACCTCGAGCTCGCAGTCGAGGTTACTGAACCACACTAGTACCACCTACCGAAGCAAAAGCCCATGGTAATCACACCGTAGAGGCATGTCTCCCAGGACACGGCCAACTTGGACACGCTATCCAAGGTACAACCCCGACCACGTGGTCACGGGTACCGCACAGCAAGACGCAACCTCGGTAAAGCTACGAGCACTAGTCTCACGGCACGAGAACCGACACACATGCCATCGTGAGACCACCGAAACTCAACGGTCAACATGACTAAACCCGAAGGTCAAAGTCATAGAGACTGACAGTCTGTCACTCCCGACTCGACAGGAGTACCTCCCACCAGAAGCACAGCCGGTAGCGTCCCCTGACGTCTTACACCGCACCGCAGGTGAACTGCCTGACGTGGTAGCTCCTACCAAAGGCACGAACACCGCACAAGTAACCATAATCAAGTGACTAGCTGGGGTCACGCCCGTCGACGTGGGTCCAACCGCCCCCAACCACGTGTGCACACACAGACCGCGCGTCCCTGGTCTAGCCCTCTGACCGGTTTTCCCCTCAGCCGGACTCTGGCTGCAGGATGTGGGGCCCGACGGAAGCCGGTCCACAAACCGTCACTAAGGGTAGCCTCTCCACCACTCCCTGGTGGGACCACACGTGTGTAAGCAGGCTACGACTAGTGGAGGGTCACTGAAGGAGTAGACTCTCGAGTCAACGGAAAACAACGTCCAAATCCGACGACGTACGGGGACCATCCCACGTACCGGCACCGTCGCACGGCGACCACAGTCGGAGAAGGAACGGGACTCGCAGCCCACGGCTACGTACGCACCCTGCGCGAGAGTCGAGAAAACCCAAGTGACGCTAAGCCACTGGACTCTGAGCAGTCCTCTAGACGCACTACAGCCAACGGTCCTTGAGTCAGAAGACTCGGGGTCAAGACCGTCGCACGCAACAGCACAAGGCCGTCAATATAGTCCAATCTCTTGGTCTAAAACCACGATAGCATGCGTACTGAGGTAGCTCATGAGCCGTCGAGACCATTCACTCGGGCAGGAAACTCACGGGACTAAGGCCACACACACGGCCCACACGGAAAGCACAGAAGCATGATTCCCAAGGTAACTTGCACACCGCCAAGCTGCAGCCCAACTCAAGGAGAAGAGGGAAGCCTCCAACCCCAGACTGGACAACTGGGCTCGCAGCCCAAGGCCTCCCACAAGACCCACTCGGGAATCACTTTTCGGAGAAACCGATGACGCACGCCAACGCACGGTGACACGAGTCGAGAACGCTACACCCGGGACTACAATGTACCACGACACCTGGCCCCGACGACGTGCACAGCATCCGTCAGGCCACGGGTCGGTATGTGGTTTGAGAACCACACCCCCGGGACTCGAATCAGTCAAAACGAGAACACCAGGTTAGACTGGCACATGTGCGGTTCACCCTGGGCCGCTCATGGGATGTGCGGCTGGGGCACAGTCGCTCAAGAGACATGCTGTCAGGCATGAGCCGCACAAGGCCCTAATCGCACTAACCCAAACGGAGGATGGACGGTTAGGGCTAGACCGCCCAAGGGGATGTGCGGCCAAGGATCGTCCGCACAACCCAACCGACCTACTCCACTGCCGGTCAAAATGTTTTTGACCAAACCGCACAACCTAAGCCACACTAAACTGTTGACCAAGGGTCAACTGGGATATGCGGTCAGCTCCTGGCCGCACAAGCCCACGGAAGGACAGACGGCTGGGGACCAGCCACCCATGGGGGAGACATGCGGTTCTCACCTGGCCGCACATCACATGTGTGGTCTATCATCCGATCGCACAACCCCAAAACCAAGAGAAGATGAATGGACCAAAGGCAGCCGCCCATGCGATGGACGGGCCCTGGTTCGACCGCCCAACCATCACGGCGGGTAAACCCAGGGGGTCACCCGATCGCGGCCTTTCCACGCCCCGTTCGTGCCGAAACAAAGAGGATACAGCCACAACCACCCTGGCAATCACATGGACTCCGACCAGAGTCAAAATGACGCACGAATCGTGAGAAATGAGCGATTCTACCGAAGTTACCCAAAAAGGGTTATCAAGCTTGTCGGAGCTCTACCGGTCCAACGGGACCACCAATCAAGACGAAATCAAAGGGAAAAGAACGCTCTCGTCCCAAGGAATCCATTGACAGTAACCGGTCTAGAAACCGTCGCCGTTTCCCGACCGACCCTACGAAACCTACAAAACCACGGTTTTGCTAGAACGGACCCAAACACAGCCGTTTCCACACCGAACTACGTGTAATCGCAGGGAAAATGAGCAGAACGTAGCAGTGTTCCGTCACCCTACCTCCACCGAAGAAACCACGCGTCGAAGCGACTAATCCACGTCGAAAACCGCCCGGAACGCGAACGACGCCATCTCGGAATCCACCGAGGGATCGCGCCCACAACCGCCTCGATCCTTGCCCATCCTCGCCCGCATCCTCACCCGCGCCGCCTCCACCTCTCCCCCACCTCTCTCCATCGGCCACCGGAGAAGAGAGGGGAGAAAGAGAGCTTGAGAGAAGGGAGAGGGGAGTGAGTGAGAAATGAGAGGGAAGAGAGAGAAAGGGGGTTTATATAGGAAAATCTGAAAATTCTGGAAAATATCAAAAAATAGAAAATCACGTTTTTGCGATCCTCGGAACGCACCGATCGCAACAGTACCACTCGCTCCCAGGTGAACGGCCCGGTTCACCCGTAACGAGGTTCCAATGGAATTACCGAAACACACACCGGGAATTGGAAAACATACGCGAAAAAGCCGCGGAACATTTTCTGGCCTCCGAAATAATTCTGGATCGCACCGATCCGAACATGAAAGATGTCTGAAACGAAATTTTAGACACAACGGAGTCGGACACTCCGAGAAACCAGATCCAGGTCCCATGAACAAGGATCCGAATAATCCGGGGCATTACATTGGGTTTCATCATCATACACCATCTTGGAGTTGAGGTGATGGAAAAAGGGGAGGGAGGGAGGGGAAAGAGAAGGGATGGTGAGAGTGTGTTTGATGGAGTTTCATTAAGGGAAGCGGAGATAAGGGAGTTTAGAGACTTCAGAATGGTGGGGTTGGGGGGTACGAGGATAGACAACGAGGAAGAAGGGCAATGGGGGAGAGGCTGAAATAAGAGGAGACGCCACAGAGGCAATGAGAAGACCGTTTGGCTTTACGGGAGGCCCATGGTGGGTTTAAGCTTAGCCCAATTTTGACATTTACGGTTGGGCTAGCTTATAAGATGTCGTCTCCTTTGGGCCTTGCGACTAGACGGCCCAACACTGATTAAGGCTCATGTTTAGGAGAAGAGTAAGACTCACTGCACACCCAGGTGTGTTGCACACCCTAGGTGTACAAGGTCTTTATTTTTTTATTTTTTAATTTTTTTTTGAAGTGGCCTTTAAAATATCTTAACTTGGAGTGCAAGTCATGTCACCATTAGATTATCAAAAAAAATAAAAAAACTATATCATATGAATAGTGTTAGATCTATTTTAAAAAAAATCGGTCCATTTTAATTTTAAATTTTATGAATAATCGGATGGTAATGTGACTTGCACCTCAAATTAAGATATCTTGAGGGCCACATCATTTCTTTTAAAAATAAAAATTTAAAGGCCCTGCACACCCAAGGTGTGCAACACACCTTGGGTGGGCAAAAAGTGATAGTTCACACAATAGGTGTTGGAGAGGGGGATTTCTGTAGCCCACCCAAAGAGCAACCCAACTAGACCCAACAGGGTCCAACGAGGCAAGCCCACCTGGGTGACAGCCCACAGGGCCCACCCAGGAAGAAAAGCCCAATAAACAAACACTCGAGGAACCAACTCTCCCCGGCGGCCTCTAGGCTCGGAGGGCCCGAGTGATGGTCAGGTCATAAGGAAGGTCCGGCCCAAGCCATTTTCCCCGCTCGGGAGAGACAGGCATTAGCCGACCTATCCGACCCCTCTTTCACCGAGCTATGCTCATTGCCCGGACAGGGCTGGCATTTTAGAAGCTCGGCCAGACCAGATATTACCCGTTCGTGCTGCCGTTAAGAGTCCCCAACGGGCAGGGGAGTCAAGAAACCGCCGGACTTCAAGGCGATAACGTTCCCACGATAAGGCCATGAAAGCCCACGTTGAGGACGTAACTCCCGCCGGAGACCCCTCAGCTTGCAGGACTCTTGAAGGCGGCACACTATTTAAACCAGGGCTACCCTCCGACGGAAGAAGAGAGCCATTCAGGTACTCATATACCCAAACTCCTGAGCAATCCGCTTCACCCTCTAGTGGAGAGGAATCTCGCGCGCTAGCTTTTCTCCTCCCCATTATTGCTTCCACCACAGCTCTACTGACTTAGCCATCAGAGGGTTTTACCCCAGGGAAGCCCCCTGGGCCCTCTGATACGTTTCCCTATCTTGCAGTTCATCTTCAGGTGATCCACAGCCCGCTCACGATACAAGCGTGAGATTTCACCTCTTCATCTGGCGCCGTCTGTGGGAAACGCACGAAGAGCCGAGATGGTGAGAAGAAGCTCAGGGAGGAGATCCACCATCGAGAAGGGTAAGGCCGTGGTGGCGGCAGGAGATGGCCCCTCTAGGGCCTCACAGAACCCTCCCTCCAACGCCAGCGTCCCCACCAACGAGCCGCCGCCCCCTCTGACGGCGACGGGGGCACCCCCCAATGGTGGCGACGAGGTCTTCCAGGCCCTCAATAAGAAGCTTGACGTCCTCGTGGAGCTCATGAGGGCCCAGGCGGCAAGGGATGCCAGGTCCCGCGCCCCGTCTGGGAGCCCCCCCCCCCCCCCCCCGTCGAAGTGCGTCCCAGCATACCGCTGGGGGCCGCTTCACCCTCCGCGGTCAGCAGCTCATCCGCAACAACGTGGGAGGACCCTCGCAAGCTTTGCCCCAGGAGTAAGAGGCTTCCTCCACGTCCAGAAAAGGGAAATAGGGGGCGAGGCCTCCACGCCCGAGCGCCGACGGTCCTGAGGATCGCCACGACGCTCCCCCCAATCCCACGGCACGACCGCAGCCAGAACTATCTCTCCGGCTGAGGGATTTCGAAAGACGTTTTGCAGAGCAAGAGCGCGCCCTCCGCGCCCTGCAGAAGACCTCTTTCCCGGAGGATGAGGAGAAATCCCCTTTCTCCGAATACATCTTGAAGGCAGAGGTGTCTCCCAGAACCTCCATTCCGACCTTCAAGCTCTATGATGGCCAGGGTGACCCAGCCGACCACTACAACAGCTTCGACGCCCTGGTGACTCTGCATTGAACACTGGATCCTATTAAATGCCGAGCCTTTGCGGCCACCCTGGTCAAAGGTGCTCAGGCATGGTTCCGGGCCCTCGCCCCTGGGTCCATCCGGGACTTCAGGCAATTTGGGCGAGTCTTCAAGGAGAGCTTCGCCGGAAGCGCCCCCCCCAAGGTCAGTAGCGGGGCTCGTGGCCCTCAAACAGGCACAAGGGGAAAGGCTCCGGGCTTATGTCCACCGATTTAAATCGGAAGCCCTCAGAATTCCCCGCCTGGATGTGGCCTCTGCCACGACCGCTCTGACCGGGGGCACCCGGGACGAGAACCTCCGCCGTGAACTTATCCTCCACCCTCCCTCGACCCTTGCCGAGCTAGTGACTCTGGCACTGCGCCACGCCGAGTGCGAAGAAGTACTCAGCGCCTGCCAAGACACAACCGGCTCAGGTCAGGAGGGGGACAAGAAGCGAGCCTCCGAGCCAAACCCTGGCTCGGGCAAGAAGCGCGATCGGGAAGGAGAGCGCAAGAGGAAGTATGAGCGGTACACCCCGTTGACCGCGCCAGTCTACGAGATCTATGAAGACATCAAAGACTCGGGACTCCTCTGCCGGCCACGGGCACCACACCGGCGACTGCCACCAGCTCCAGGACGAGATCGAACGTCTCATCCGTCAGGGGCACCTGGCCCGGTTTGCAGCCGGGCACAAAGAAGACTGGGATGCCACCGAGGAGATCGACAACGCCCCCCAAGGGGTCCACATCAAAGTCATCTCCGGAGGAACGGCGTCGGGCGGCGACACCAGCCGAGGAAGGAAGCGTCATGCCGAGCGGGCCAGCCAGGTCTTCGAACCCTCCAGCGGCCCGCCGAGGGAGCCCCAGGTCATAGTCTTCTCCGACCAAGACCTGGAAGGGCTGAACACCCCGCATGATGATGCCCTCGTTATCTCGACCACAATAAACCATTGTAACGTAGATAGAATTCTGGTTGACAATGGGAGCGCCCCCGATGTATTATCTTACGATTGTTTCCTCAAGATGGGGGAAGACCCATCCAAGCTCCGCCCGATCCGAACACCCCTTTGCGGGTTTAACGGCCTAGCCACCTATCCCGAGGGAGCCCTAAGCCTGCCGGTCACCATCGGCACCCCACCCAAAACCGTTACGGTCATGGTGGACTTCATAGTGATTAAGGGTATGATAGCGTACAACGCCATTTTCGGCCGGAAAATTCTCAGCCGGATAAAGGCCGTACCATCTACCTATCACCAGAAAATGAAGTTTCCCACCAAAAACGGGTTGGGGGAAGTCCGAGGTAACTAGGCCACGGCTAGAAGGTGCTACAACATCTCGATGGAAGCCTCAAGGCCGGACGGGGGAGATAAGGGCCCCAAGGGAATCGAAGGGAAGACCGTAACCACCGAGCACGGTGGCGAATTGCTAACGGTATTCCTAAACGATGACCCGGCCCTCGGAGTAAGGATCGGAGCCGACCTACCACCCATGGAACAGCAGCAATACAAAAAATTCCTTTCTGAGTACGTTCAGGTCTTTGCTTGGTCCGATGATCAACTCCCTGGCATACCAGAGAAGACCGTGATGCACAAGCTCAGCCTCGACCCCACCGTCAGGCCCGTACAGCAACGGAGAAGGAAGCACGCGCCCGAGAAATAGGCGATCATCAAGGCGCAGGTCACCAAGGGACAGGAGACCGGCCTCTTCAGACCAGTCCTGTACCCTACGTGGCTAGCCAATGTTGTCCTGGTGCCAAAAACTACAGGCAAATGACGAATGTGCGTGGACTTCACTGATCTGAATAAGGCTACCCCCAAGGACTGCTATCGCTACCGAGCATCGACCAATTGGTTGATTCAACCTTGGGCAACGAGATACTCAGTTTCCTGGATGCCTATTCAGGTTATCACCAGATCAGAATGAATCCAGAAGATGTCGAGAAGACCGCCTTCATCACTGACTGCGGCGTGTACTGCTACACCCGGATGCCTTTCGGGTTGAAGAACGCCGGAGCCACATATCAGCGGCTGGTAAATCACATGTTCGAGGGACAGCTGGGTTGGAACGTCGAGGCTTACATTGATGACATGCTCGTCAAGACCCCCAAGGCCCAAGACCACTTCACCGACCTTGCCGAAACCTTCGGCACCCTCCTGAAGTACAACATGAAGCTCAACCCCGCCAAGTGCACCTTTGGAGTAAAATCTAGGAAGTTCCTGGGTTTCCTGGTCACTCAGCGCAGGATCGAGGCCAACCTCGACAAAGTCCAGGCCATCCTGGACATGCGCCCGCCCGCGTGCATTAAAGACGTCCAGCGTCTGACAGGGCGTGTCGCCGCTCTCAGCCGTTTCCTGTCCTGTGCGGCCGAACGATGCTTGCCCTTCTTCAAACTGATGAGGGGACCCAAGCTAGCATCTGCTACGTTCGCATGGAATGAGGAGTGCCAGACAGCATTCACCGAGCTTAAGGAGTTCCTGGCTTCGCCACCGGTGCTCTCCAAGCCCGCCCCAGGCGAAGTCTTGCTGCTCTACCTCTCGGCGACGCCATCCACGGTCAGCTTGGTCCTAGTCAGAAATGACTCGAGAATCGAAAGACCGGTCTACTACACCAGCAAGATCCTCAATGAGGCCAAACGGAGGTACCCCGCAACCGAGAAACTCGTGCTAGCGTTGGTTACCTCCGCAAGGCGCCTCCGCCCCTACTTCCAGGGGCACCCCATCACCGTGCTAACCGGCGAGCCGTTGAAGAAGATTATGGCCCACCCCGAGGCCTCAGGGCGACTCGTCAAATGGGCCATTATGCTCGGGGCCTACGACATCTCGTACCGGCCGCGATCAGCAATCAAAGGCCAGGCGCTCGCCGACTTCATTGCCGAAAGCACCATCCCCGCCGAGGATAGGCCTCCGACCACGACCGGGCTAACCTGGGAACTATTCGTCGATGGATCATCCAATTCGGCAGGTAGCGGTGCGGGAATTCTCCTGAGGTCCCCCGAAGGGATAGAGCTACAGTATGCCCTAAAATTCAACTTTCAGGCATCCAACAATGCTTCTGACTACGCGGCCCTTATCTCGGGAGCACGCATGGCCCGACGGCTGGGGGTCGAGCGAGTCAGGATCCACACCGACTCTCAACTGGCCGCAGGTCAGGTCAACGGCGAGTATGAAGCTCGGGAGGCACCCATGATCAAATACCTTCAGTTGGTCCGGAGCCTGGCCCAACAGTTCGAGGAATTTGGGGTAGTCCGGATAGCTCGGGAGCAAAACTCTCGGGCGGACGCCCTCTCTCGATTGGCCTCCTCCCTAGACCCGGAAGGTACGCGATCGGTCCTTCTAGAAGAACTAGAGCGCCCGAGCATTGACACGGAGCTCCTCGCTGTTGACTCGGCCACTCCAAGTGACTGGCGCTCCCCCTACCTGTCATGGCTACAAGACTCCCAAGAGCCCTCCGACCCTCGAGAAGCCCGCCGAATAAAGTATCAAGCTCGGCGCTTTGTCATCTTCGACAACACTCTCTACCGAAGATCGTTCTCCGGTCCCCTCCTGAAGTGCCTCGATCCTGACGAGGCAGGCCGAGCCATCCAAGAGATTCATGAAGGCCTGTGCGGAGCGCACTCAGGGGCAAGGTCACTTGCCAGAATCCTGTTACGACAGGGGTACTGGTGGCCCACCCTGCAGCGCGACTGCTCGGCCTATGTTCAACAGTGCGACCGATGCCAGCGGTTCGACCACTTGGTCCATCAGCTAGCTACGGAACTTGTCACCCTAGCCGAGCCTTACCCTTTCACTCGGTGGGGAATCGATATCCTTGGGTCATTCCCAACGGCCCAGTCCCAGAAGAAGTTCATCATCGTCGCCATCGACTACTTCACCAAGTGGATCGAGGCCGAGGCTACGGCAAGGATCACCGAGATAGTCGTTTGGGGCTTTGTTTGGAAATCGATCATTTGTCGCTTTGGCATCCCCCGAGTGATAGTAAGCGATAACGGTCGGCAATTCAACTCTCGGTACTTCTGAGATAGATGCGCCGACCTAAATATCCGCAACCACTTCACTTCGGTCGCCCACCCTCAGGCCAACGGGCTAGTTGAAAATGCCAACAAGACTATCTTGAAAGGCATAAAAACCAGACTCGGTAAGGCTAAGGGTAGCTGGCTCGAAGAATTGCCTAGCGTACTGTGGTCGCACCGAACAACCCCCAGGACGGCAACCGGTGAAAGCCCTTTTCAGTTGGTATATGGCACCGAAGCCGTCGTTCCATTGGAGATCGCCAATCCGTCTCTCCGAGTGATCAGCTTCTCACTCGAGGCAAACGGGCAAAAATTGCTCGAGAACCTCGACCTAGCAGACGAACTCCGAGAGATCGCGAACGTCCGGGCAACGGAGTACCAACGCCGCCTCACTCGATACTACAACGCCAAGGTCCGAGACAGACGTTTCCAACCGGGGGACTTCGTCCTCAGGAAGGCCGAAGCCTCTCAACCACTAGAGGTGGCGGGCAAGCTGTCCCCCAACTGGGAAGGCCCCTACCGAGTGGTCGAGACGCTCGGAAAAGGTGCGTACAGGTTAGCGACAATGGAAGGGGAACCTATTCCTCGGATATGGAACGCAGCCGCACTACGCAAATTCTATTTTTGAAATTGTATAGCAAGATGGACGGAATAAATCCCTTTTCTTTTCATTCCAAACCATTGGTACATCAGATAGGCAAATGCCAGTACATCACATAGCAAAAGGCAAAAATTCGTCTAACACCGCCTCAAGGGGTCATCGCTCGACTGACTCGGTCTTGATCTCCTCGCGTCCAGCCACTGACTCTACCTCGTGCGGAAACTGGCTCGGACAAGAGGTGGTCAAGCCAGTTGCCTCGGGTGGCCCGTGACAAAGGTGACAGAGGGATTGCAGGAGGGAGGCCACCTTTAAACGTTAAGGAAGGCTACCTCCCAAGTTGGCAACAACCAGGAAAAAGGAGCGCCGTGAAAGCCTCCCCTCTTCCAATCTGCCAACTCCTTGGAAGGAAGGAGAGAGCAAGCAGCCCCCGAAGAGTGAAAGAAATGAAGAGCAGAAGAGGGAAAAAGAGGCTGTTGGGAGAGGTTAGGAGGGAGCTGGAGTCACCTCCTCCCCTCACATGGAGGGAAGTGACGGCAGGCTCCCCTGATGCCCCCATCCGTCCTCCGCCTCGGCGTCCATCCGGAAGCCACGCTGGAACTGAGAAAGGGCAAGAACCGTGCCTTCACACGTCGAAGCCCTCTCCAGATCTGCGCGGCGACCATCGGACCCGTCTAGTGCATGCGCGACGACCGTGGGACCCGTTCAACATTATAGGGCAACGGGAGCCCGCCGCTCCCCGTCGTCGGCGGCGTCGCCCTCCGAAGGATCCTCCATGCTCCGAATACAAGGGCACAACGCAGAGTCAAGAGGAAGGAGCGAGGAAAGACTGTTAGAGAAAATCCCAAGCAGTGAAGAGGAAAGGGCGCCTTTCGGTCCTTCTTATAGGCCAAAGGAGGCTACACGCCTTAATTGACCCCCCCTCCTCGGAAACACGCCAAAGGATTTCTCCCCTGAACAGTGACCTCCAACTCCTCGTCCCCCGCCCTAACGGGATTCACGAAGCGGCCTGACATTCAAAGCATGAGGGAACGGAAAGACGCCCCGTCAGAAGCCTACCAAAACTGCATACGAAAACCACGCAGGACATATCGGCACCTCCCAACCACTCAAGATCCGCCAACCAAATCACGGCAAGGATGGTACTCAAACGGAGCAAGTCATTTATTATCACACCAAAAGGAAACCATCTAAAAAGAGGGAAGAGAGACAAAAAGGGAAGGAGGCAAAGTACATCAGGCCTCGGGCCCACTTTGACATTTGGGAACGGCGGGAGGAGACGCGTCACCCCCGGCGCCATCGGTGACGGCCGGCTCGGACACTGACCTCGCCTGTGCGAGAACTGTCTCGGTCGCGAGCCCTCCCGAAACGCCCAGAGCCGGTGACCCCGATGGAGGCGACCCCTCCGAATCTCCCCCGACTTACGAGGAAGAGCTGGAAACCGACTCATCCGAGTCATAACACTGGCCGAAGGGGAACTCGATCGCGGAGTTTTGCTCATCGGCGTAGTCCACCGCCCAGCGATAGCCCTGCTTGAACCCCTTTCGAGCACCCCGGCGTAGTGCTACCTCGTAATAGGGTAGGGCGGCTTCCACCAGGTCGGCCGAGTAAGCATCCGAGCTCCTGTAACTCTCGATTGCCTCCGCCTCGACCTACCCCGCCCTTCCGACGAGCTCGACCTGAGCCCGCTCCGCCTCGGCCGCGCGCTCCTCTTCCCGGGCCCGGTCCGCCTCAGCCTCAGCTCGGAGACGCTCCGCCACCTCCGCCCGATCTAGCAGCTCGGCGCGTTTGGGCTCCCAGCGATTGTCTAGCTCGAGGCGACGCAGACGCTCCTCCTCCAGGGATCGGCTTGTCCTCTTGAGAGACTCTCGGGTCTTGGCGAGCTGTTCGGTCAGCACCCCGGCTTCTAGTCGGCTCGCCCGCGCCACCTCCCGGAACGCGGAGAACTCCTGCCAGAGCCCCTCATGCTCCCCCTTGAGTCGGGCCAGTTTCCTCTCGCAGCCCCCAAGGGTCCAGGCAAGGTTCGACCGCTCCGCCTCCGTCCGGGCGTGCGCCTCCGCCATCAAAGCCGCCGACCGAGCTATGACCAGGCCGCCCTCCATCAAGACATCAAGGATCCCGGGGGGGGGGGGGGGGGGGTATTGCGCCTTTCTCCCCCCTTCGTCCTTGCGGCAATCGACCGGCAGACCCGACACAGGTCGCCCGTAATGCCGAGCCATTCCAAGGGCTCCGACAGAGGGGACCGCTCCGCCCGGGGCACCCCGCCAGAAGACTCCGCCCGAGCAACGGAACCAACCGCCTCGCGCGCCACGGTCCGTTGGGGTTGCGACGCCTCCCCGGGCGAACCCCCAACCTCGACCGGCCCCGCGGGACCGACCGCACCGAGAGCTCCAAGCCCCTGGGGCTGTAACGCCCTAGCGGGCGAACCCCCAGCCCTGCCTATCTCGGCCCGCACCTCACCAACCGGGACACCACCGCCTCCGGCCGATCCTCCGGCCTCGGCGTCAGCTACTTCGACATCGGCCCCCTCTGCCTCCGTGGGGGGGAGAGCCGACCCATCGCCGCCCTCCAGTGGGCCCCCGGTCTCCTTGGCCCCCTCTCACCAGGCAGGTGGGGGAGCTGGCCCCAAGGGGTCGGCCCCATCTTGCCCCCGAGAGGGGAGCGCCACAGAGCCGGAGTCGCCCCCGGCGGTAGGAGGAAGACCGGCCTTCTTGGCCCGTTTCTTGGCCTTCACGGCCTCCCGCAACTTTCCCGCCATGGGATCCTTGCGCTTTGTACCAGTTGACCGTGAAGACCCCACGGGAGCCACCCCCTTGCCCTTATCCCGGGCTTGGGCGCGACTCGCAGAAGCATCTGGTTCATCGACCGCCGAGTCATCTCCCAGATCAATGACCTTAGCAGCTTCCTCCAGAGGTTCCCGCCTAACGTCTGCCACAAAGGGAGAAGACCCGGTCAGGAGAAAGAAAGTAACTACCATCCCAGGAGAAGAGCCTCGAGAGCGGTACCTGTCGACGTCAACCGCGTAAGCAAGCACCGTTCGATGTTCTCCGGCGTCACCAGCCCCTCGGTCGACTGGCGGTTACCCAGCAGATGAGCGGCCTGCCGCTCCACGTGGGAAGGGAACTCCTCCGAGTGAGGGGGAAGATTCGGATGAAAATTGGGCGAGATCGGACATCTCCAAAACTCGTCCGTCGCCTCCGCCTTCACCCAGAAGAATTGGGTCTTCCACCCCTTGTGCGAGGAGTCCTTCACAGCGAGGGAGATGCAACTCCTGTTCCTCCTCGCCTGGATGAAGTAAAAGCCCTTCCCCACCGACGGGTGCTCTTTCAACTCGAAAAAATAATGAAAGAGGTCCAAGGAAGGAAAAATGTCGTGTTGACGACAGAGAATCCGAAAGGCGGAAAGAAGGAGATATGAGTTGGCCACCAACTGAATAGGCGCCAACCGGAAAAACTCGAGAAGCTGGAGTACAAGAGGCTCGAAGGGAAGGCGGAACCCACTCTTCCAAGCCAGAAGGAAAGTACAAATGTGCCCCGTACGGCTGTCCAGACTCGTCTCATACGGGGCGGCGGCAGCAAAGCTGTACCTAAGAGGCAAGCGAAAGCGATGCTCCAGCTTCCTCACCTCGGCCTCCCCCAACTCACTACAGTTGGAGACGGGCTCCCACCTCACCTGCCCTATTTCCAGAGGCAGACCAGCCATCGAGCCATAAGATGATCCCTCGCGCGAGCTCGAAGACTCCGGAGGGGAAGGAAGTTGCCAGACCGCCTCCGCGGTTATCCTCGCCAACTCCTCAAACGCCGCCGCAAGACTCTGTGCCTCCACTGTGCCCTCACGGTGCATCAAGGAGCCCCAGAAGCAAAGAAATTAAGGAAAGCCCAAAACCCTGAGAAGCCTAGAATGACGAACAGCGCCCAACGCCTATAAAACCCTGGAGGAAGGTGGCGCATCGTTCCGTGCTCTGAGAAAAGGGGGGCCCCTTTAGTTCAAATCCATCAGGATCATCATTACGGGCCCAGGCGACCACTACATGTGGCTCCATCACGCCAACAGAATTCCACCCACCTGAGCCACGCCGGTCCAAAGCCTCAAAAGCTACTCGACCGAGCCTTCATGGCTCGGGAGTAGAAGGGGGACAAGTGGAGAGGGGGATTTCTGTAGCCCACCTAAAGAGCAGCCCAACTAGACCCAACAGGGTCCAACGAGGCAAGCCCACCTGGGTGACAGCCCACAGGGCCCACCCAGGTAAGAAAAGCCCAATAAACAAACACTCAAGGAACCAACTCTCCCCGGCGGCCTCTAGGCTCGGAGGGCCCGAGTGATGGTCAGCTCATAAGGAAGGTCCGGCCCAAGGCATTTTCCCCGCCCATGAGAGACAGGCATTAGCCAACCTATCAGACCCCTCTTTCACCGAGCTACGCTCATCGCCCGGACAGGGCTGGCGTTTTAGAAGCTCGGCCAGACCATATATTACCCGTTCGTGCTGCCGTTAAGAGTCCCCAACGGGCAGGGGAGTCAAGAAACCGCCGGACTTCAAGGCGATAACGTTCCCACGATAAGGCCATGAAAGCCCACGTTGAGGACGTAACTCCCGCCGGAGACCCCTCAGCTTGCAGGACTCCTAAAGGCGGCACACTATTTAAACCAGGGCTACCCTCTGACGGAAGAAGAGAGCCATTCAGGTACTCATATACCCAAACTCCTGAGCAATCTGCTTCACCCTCTGGTGGAGAGGAATCTCGCGTGCTAGCTTTTCTCCTCCCCATTATTGCTTCCACCACAGCTCTACTGACTTAGCCATCGGAGGGTTTTACCCCAGGGAAGCCCCCTGGGCCCTCTGATACGTTTCCCTGTCTTGCAGTTCATCTTCAGGTGATCCACAGCCCGCTCAGGATACAAGCGCGAGATTTCGCCTCTTCAGGTGTGCTAGAAGGGGGGATGAATAGATCACCCCCAATTTTAAAATAATTTGAAGATAGACTTATGTAGTTCAGAAACACAATAGGGAAGTGGAGAGGGGGATTTCCGCAGCCCACCACAAAGGCAGCCCAACAAGACCCACAAGGTCCAACCAGGCGAGCCCACCCGAGTGATAGCCCACAGGGCCCACTTAGGGAAGAAAAGCCCAATAAATAAGACTCGAGGAACTAACTCTCCCCGGCGGCCTTCTAGGCTCGGAGGGCCCGAGACAACGGTCAGGTACCAAGGAAGGTCCGGCCTAAAGCCCTCTGCCCGTCTGAGAGAGGTAGGCTCCAGCCGACCTATTCGACCCCACCTTCGCCGGGCCATGCCTATCGCTCGGGCAAGAGCTAGCATCCCCGAAGCTCGGTAAGGCCGGTTGATTAATCCGCAGGTGCAGCCGTTCAGAGTCCTCCGCCAGCGGGAGAGTCAGGGGAGCCGCCGGACTCCAAGGGGATAACGTTCCCACGATCAGGCCATGAAAGCCCCCGTTAAAGACGTAACTCCCGCCGGGAACCCCTCAGCTTACAGGACTCCTGAAGACGGCGCACTATTTAAAGCAAGGGACACCCTCCGGAAGAAGGTAAGATGAACTAGGCCTTCATACACCCTAAGCTCCTGAGCACGACTCGCTTCACCCTTTGGTGGAGAGGATTCTCGTGCATCAGCTCTCTCCTCCCCCATTATCGCTTCCACCATAGCTCCACTGACTTAGCCATCGGAGGATTTTACCCCAGGGAGATCCCCTGGGCCCTCTGATACGTTTCTCTCTCTTGCAGATTCATCTTCTGGTGATCCACAGCCCGCTCAGGATCCAGCGCGAGATCTTGCCTCTTCATCTGGCGCCGTCTGTGGGAAATGCACGAAGAGCCGAGATGGTGAGAAGAAGCTCAGGGAGGAGATCCGCCGGTGGGGCAGGTAAGGCTGTGGCGGCAGCGGGAGGCGTCCCCTCTAGGGTCTCACAGAGCCCCCCCTCCAACGCCAGCATCCCCACCAACAGGCCATCGCCCCCCCCCCCCCCCCGGCGGAGACAGGGGCACCCCTCGACGGTGGCGCCAACGCCTTCCAGGCCCTCAACGAAAAGATGGACGTCCTCGTGGAGCTCATGAGGGCCCAGGCGGCTAGGGACGCAAGGTCCCGCGCCCCGTCAGGAAGTCCCCCTCGAAGGAGTGCGACGCAGCACACCGCCAGAGGCCGCTTCACCCTCCGCGGTCGATAGCTTCTCCGCAACGACGTCGGAGGACCCTCGCATGCTCCGCCTGCGGAGCAAGAGGCTTCCTCCACGCCGAGGAAATGAAAACAGGGGGCGAGGCTGCCGCGCCCGGGTACTAGTGCCCCGGGAGACCGCCAAGATGCCCCCCCCCCCAGCCCCACGGTGCGACTGCAGCCAGAGCTGTCCCTCCGGCTGCGACATTTCGAGAGACGGTTCGCAGAGCAAGAGCGCGCCCTCCGCGCCCTGCAGAAGTCCTCTCTCTCGGAGGACGAGGAGAAATCCCCTTTCTTAGAGTACATCTTGAAGGCAGAGGTCTCTCCCAAAGCCTCCATTCCGACCTTCAAGCTCTACGACGGCCAGGGCGACCCAGCCGACCACTACGATAGCTTCGACGCCCTAGTGACCCTTCATGGAACGCCGGATCCCATCAAATGCCGAGCCTTCGCGGCCACCCTGGTCCAAGGTGCTCAGGCATGGTTCCGGGCCCTCGCCCCTGGGTCCATCCGAGACTTCAGGCAATTTGGGCTAATTTTCAAGGAGAGTTTCGCCGGTAGCGCCCCCCCAAGGTCAGTAGCGGGGCTCCTGGCTCTCAAACAGGCGCAAGGGGAGAGGCTCCGGACTTACGTCCACCGATTTAAATCGGAAGCCCTCAGGATCCCCCGCCTGGATGTGGCCTCAGCCACAACCGCACTGACCGGGGGCACCCGGGACGAGAATCTCCACCGCGAGCTTGTCCTCCACCCTCCCTCGACCCTTGCCGAGCTAGTGACTCTGGCACTGCTCCACACCGAGTGCGAAGAAGTACTCAGCGCCTGCCGAGACGCAACCGACTCGGGTCGGGAGGGGGACAAGAAGCGGACCTCCGAGCCAAACCCTGGCTCGGGTAAGAAGCGCGATCGAGAAGGAGAGCGTAAGAGAAAGTACGAGCGGTACACCCCCTTGACCGCGCCAGTCTACGAGATCTATGAAGACATCAAAGACTCGGGGCTTCTCCGCCAGCCCGAGCCAATGAGGTCAAAAAACCGCAAGCGGGACAAGCATTGCCTGTTCCACGGCGACCACGGGCACCACACCGGAGATTGCCATCAGCTCCAGGACGAGATCGAGCGCCTCATCCGTCTGGGGCACCTAGCCCGATTCACGATCGGGCACAAAGAAGACCGAGACGCCGCAGAGGAGATCGACAACGCCCCCCGAGGGGTTCACATCAACGTCATCTCCGGAGGAGCGGCTTCGGGCGGCGACACCAGCCGAGGAAGGAAACGTCATGCCGAGCGGGCCAGCCGAGCCTTACAGCCCCCCAGAGGCCCGCCGATGGAGCCCCAGGTCATAGTCTTCTCCGACCAAGACCTGGAAGGGCTGAGCACCCCGCATGACGATGCCCTCGTTATCTTGGCCACGATAAATCACTGTAATGTAGACAGGATTTTGGTTGATAACGGGAGCGCCCCCGATGTATTATCTTATGACTGTTTTCTCAAGATGGGGGAAGACCCATCCAAGCTCCGCCCGATCCGAATGCCCCTTTGCGGGTTTAATGGCCTGGCCACTACCCCGAGGGAGCCCTAAGCCTGCCGGTCACTATCGGCACCCCACCCAAAACCATTACGGTCATAGTGGACTTCATAGTGATTAAAGGTATGATAGCGTACAACGCCATTTTCGGCCGAAAAATTCTCAGCCGAATAAAGGCCGTACCATCTACCTATCACCAAAAAATGAAGTTTCCCACCAAAAACGGGTTAGGGGAAGTCCGAGGTAACCAGGCCACGGCTAGAAGGTGCTACAATATCTCGGTAGAAGCCTCAAGGCCGGACGGGAAGGATAAGGGCCCCAGGGGAGTCGAAGGAAAAGCCGTGACCACCGAGCCCGGTGGTGAGTTATTAACGGTATTCCTGAACGACGATCCGGCCCTAGGAGTAAGGATCGGCGCCGACCTACCACCAAAGGAATAGCAGCAATACAAGGAGTTTCTTTCTGAGTACGTTCGGGTCTTTGCTTGGTCCGATGATCAACTCCCTGGTATACCAGAGGAGACAGTGACGCACAAGCTCAACCTCGATACCACCGTGAGACCCGTACAGCAGCGGAGAAGGAAGCATGCACCCGAGAAACAGGCGATCATCAAGGCGCAGGTCACCAAGGGACAAGAAACTGGTCTTTTCAGACCGGTCCTGTACCCAACGTGGCTAGCCAACGTCGTCCTGGTGCCGAAGACTACAGGCAAGTGGCGAATGTGCGTAGACTTCACCGATCTGAATAAGGCCACCCCCAAGGACTGCTATCCGCTACCGAGCATCGACCAATTGGTTGACTCAACCTCGGGCAACGAGATACTCAGTTTCCTGGATGCCTATTCGGGTTATCATCATATCCGAATGAACCCAGAAGATGTCGAGAGGACCACCTTCATCACCGACTACGGCGTGTACTGCTACACCCGGATGCCCTTCGGATTAAAGAATGCTGGAGCCACATACCAGCGACTGGTCAACCATATGTTCGAGGGACAGTTAGGTCGGAACGTCGAGGCCTACATCGATGACATGCTCGTCAAGACCCCGAGGGCCCAAGACCACTTCACCGACCTCGCCGAGACTTTCGGCACCCTCCTGAAGTACTGCATGAAGCTCAACCCCGCCAAGTGTGCCTTTGGAGTAAGATCCGGGAAGTTCCTGGGTTTCCTGGTCACTCAGCGAGGGATCGAAGCCAACCCCGACAAGGTCCAGGCCATCCTGGACATGCACCCGCCCATGTGCATTAAAGACGTCCAGCGTCTGACGGGGCGTGTCGCTGCTCTCAGTCGTTTCCTATCCCGTGCGGCCGAACGATGCCTGCCCTTCTTCAAACTGATGAGGGGGCCCAAGATAGCATCTGCTACGTTCGCATGGGATGGGGAATGCCAGACAGCGTTCGCCGAGCTCAAAGAGTTCCTGGCTTCGCCCCCGGTGCTTTCCAAGCCCGTCCCGGGCGAGGTCTTGTTGCTCTATCTCTCGGCGACGCCATCAACGGTCAGCTCGGTCCTAGTCAGGAATGACTCGGGAATCGAGAGGCCGGTCTACTACACCAGCAAGGTGCTCAACGAGGCCTAGCGGAGGTACCCCGCAACCGAGAAACTCGTGCTAGCGTTGGTTACCTCTGCAAAGCGCCTCCGACCCTACTTCCAGGGGCATCCCATCACCGTGCTAACCGGCGAGCCACTGAAGAAGATTCTGGCCCATCCCGAAGCCTCGGGGCGACTCGTCAAATGGGCCATCATGCTCGGGGCCTACGACATCTTGTACCGGCCGCGATCAGCTATCAAAGGACAAGCGCTCACCGACTTCATCGCCGAGAGCACCGTTCCGGTCGAGGACAGGCCTCCGATAGCAACCGGGCCAACCTGGGAGCTGTTCGTTGATGGATCATCCAACTCGATCGGCAGTGGCGCAGGGATCTTCCTGAAGTCCCCTCGGGGGCCACCCCCTTGCCCTTATCTCGGGCATGGACGCGACCCGCCGAGGCATCAGGCTCATCGGCTGTCGAGTCATCTCCCAGATCGATGACCTCAGCCGTCTCCTCCAGAGGTTCCCGCCTCATGTCTGCAACAAGAAGAAGCCCCGGTCAGGAGGAGGAAAAGAGCTACCACCCCCGAAAAAGAGCCTCAAAAGCTGTACCTGTCGACGTCAACCGCGAGAGAAGACACCGTTCGATGTTCTCCGGCGTCACCAGCTCCTCGGTCGATTGACGGTTCTCCAGCAGACGGGCAGCCTGCTGCTCCACGTGGGGAGGGAACTCCTCCTGGCGAGGGGGCATATTCGGGTGAAAGTTTGGCGAGGTCCGGCATCTCCAGATCTCGTCCGTCGCCACCGCCTTCACCCAGAAGAATTGGGTCTTCCACCCCTTGTGCGAGGAGTCCTTCGCCGCAAGCGAGATGCAGCTTCTATTCCTCCGCGCCTGGATGAAGTAGAAGCCTTTCCCCGCCGACGGGTGCGCTTTCAACTCAAAAAAGAAGTGTAAGAGGTCCAAAGAAGGAAAAATGTCGTGCTGACGACAAAGAATCCCGAAGGCCGAAAGAAGAAGATATGAGTTGGCCACCAACTGAATAGGCGCCAACCGGAAAAAATTAAGAAGCTGCAGCACAGAAGGATCGAAAGGAAGACGAAATCCACTCTTCCAAGCCAGAAGGAAGGTGCAAATGTGCTCATCGCGATCATCCAGACTCGTCTCGTACGGAGTGGCGGCAGCAAAGCTGTATCTGAGAGGCAGGCGGAAACGATGCTCCAGCCTCCGCACCTCCGCTTCCCCCAACTCACTACAGTTGGGGACGGGTTCCCGCCTCACCGGCACAAGCTCCGGGCTCTGATCCGCCATCAAGTCAAGAGAAGATCCCTCGTATGAGCTTGAAGACTCCGGGGGAGAGGGAAGTTGCCAGACCGTCTCTGCGGTTATCCTCGCTAACTCCTCGAACGCCGCCGCAAGGCTCCGCGTCTCCGTCGTGCTCTCACGACGCATCAAGAAGCAAGGAAAGCCTAAAACCCTGGAAGCCTAGAACGATGAACAGCGCCCCCTAAAAACCCCTGAGGGTGGCGGCGCGCCGTTCCGTGCTTCGAGAAAAAGGGGGGGCCCTTCGCTTCGAATCTGTCAGGATCATCATTACGGGCCTTGGCGACCGCTATAAGCGGCTCCATAACGCCAACGGAATTCCACCCACCTGAGCCACGCCGGTCCAAAGCCTCGAAAAACTGCTCATCCGAGCCTCCTTGGCTCGGGAGTAGGAGGGGGACAAGTGGAGAGGGGGATTTCCGCAGCCCACCACAAAGGCAGCCCAACAAGACCCACAAGGTCCAACCAGGCGAGCCCACCCGAGTGATAGCCCACCGGGCCCACTTAGGGAAGAAAAGCCCAATAAATAAGACTCGAGGAACTAACTCTCCCCGGCGGCCTTCTAGGCTCGGAGGGCCCGAGACAACAGTCAGGTCCCAAGGAAGGTCCGGCCTAAAGCCCTCTCCCCGTCCGAGAGAGGTAGGCTCCAGCCGACCTATCCGACCCCACCTTCGCCGGGCCATGCCTATCGCTCGGGCAAGAGCTAGCATCCCCGAAGCTCGGTAAGGCCGGTTGATTAATCCGTAGGTGCAGCCGTTCAGAGTCCTCCGCCAGCGGGAGAGTTAAGGGAGCCGCCGGACTCCAAGGGGATAACATTCCCACGATCAGGCCATGAAAGCCCCCGTTAAAGACGTAACTCCCACCGGGAACCCCTCAGCTTACAGGACTCCTGAAGACGGCACACTATTTAAAGCAAGGGACACACTCCGGAAGAAGGTAAGATGAACTAGGCATTCATACACCCTAAGCTCCTGAGCACGACTCGCTTCACCCTTTGGTGGAGAGGATTCTCGCGCATCAGCTCTCTCCTCCCCCCATTATCGCTTCCACCATAGCTCCACTGACTTAGCCATCGGAGGGTTTTGCCCCAGGGAGATCCCCTGGGCCCTCTGATACGTTTCCCTCTCTTGCAGATTCATCTTCTGGTGATCCACAGCCCGCTCAAGATCCAGCACGAGATCTTGCCTCTTCAGGAAGCTTCTCTAGTCCAGCCACGTAGCAGACAGATAGACTGATGCTTAAGGAAAACGAGAGCTACGATGTGCAACAATCGAACATCTAGCATGCTGAAAATAGTATGAAAGATAAATATGCAAACCACACCAATGGGACAGAGAGTTTTAAGGTGGTTCGATTGCGATCTGCAATCTACATCCACCCCTTACTCCTCCGGAGTAAGGCTTTCTTGCACTAAGCAAATCGAACTACAGACTCAGTCTGCAACATCTGCTGCCTTACAGCTTGCCCCGAGGAACAATCTCCTCGATCTTCCTACGACCAGAAGAAACACTGGAGGTCCAACCTCCCTTCCTTTGCACACCGCAAAGGGAACCCCGTGAATTGCTCCCAGCAACTTACGAACCAGAGGATCGCTCCTCTCTTCCTCCAAACACGATGGAGGGAAACCATGAGTAGCACACCACTACTCGCAACCGGAGGCAGTCTCCCTTCCTCCAACTGAACTTGGAGGGTAACAGACAGGTATTGAGAAATGAAAAACAAAACTCAAAGATGAAAACAATCAGAATAACAATCGTTCAGAGACAATAAGAATGTAGCTTCTGTGGAAGCAAGCTTTCAGACTCTAATCCTAGCGATCACTAAGACTCTTCTATTTCTGGACTGGCTCTCTTAACGAATGGGGAAAATTCAGTACAAGCTCTGGCTTCAGATACTCTCTCTTTTTCTATCTTCAGCTTTTTTCTCTCCCAGCCTTCGATCCCTTTTTATAGGCAGATGATGGGCGCGTGGGTACCACGATTCCCACCCAATCATTTCACGTAGATCTGATCCTTTTTGATTCCACGTATCAGAATCGTGGTACTGTAGCAGTCCACGTGGTAGGATCAACTGTTCCAGTCCTTGCCTTGGATCACGAGCCATCGACATGGTACTTTATATAAAACCTACAGTTTGCTCAGTAGATGCTCGACTATATAACTCACCTGACAAAGACAGGTAGTCAGTGTTAGCCATTTGATAATAAGCACTGACCTTAATGCACAAAGACAAGCACTGACATCGACGTTAGATGCAGATATGCACGGACCTCGTATGTACAAGGCGAAGGCTACACAAACTTGATTAGCAATTGAACAAGGAATGAACTGACCTTAATTCTTAAAGACAGAAATGTGCACAGACTTTAAACAGTGAAGTGCACGGACTTTATGTGAAGGAGGAAAAACATGCATCGACTTTGAAGACATATAAGCACAGACCTTGTGTATGAGCAGGCAAAGTATGCACTGACCTTGGTATGTGCAAAACATAACCTGCACCGACCTTGTGTATGGTCAAGACAAAATCTGCACATATCTTTTGCGCATGAAACATTAATTAGCACGGACCTTAGATGCACAACCCTACAAACTAGCACCGACCTTATGTATGGTCAAGATAGAATCTTCACAGACCTTACATGCAGTTTTAAGAGCTTGCACCGACTTGATATGGCACAAAGTAAAAGATGCACCGACCTTATATGTGTTTCTACAGGAACGTGCACGGACTTTGATCTCCTATATGCATTAAGAGAAAAATCTGCACAGATCTTTACGCATGAATAAACAAGACTTGCACTGACATGTCTGCATGGTGCGAAAAGTTGCATCGACCTTAGATGTGTGAGAACCCAACTAGCACTGACCTTGTATGCACTACACACTATGCTAGTGTCGACCTTGGGTATGCATGAAGCGTAGCTAGCATCGACCTTATATGCGTGATGATGCACACTAGCATCGACCTTACTAAGCACGCAAAGCAACTAACACTGACCTCTCTATATGAGCAACGCTACTAGCACCGACCTCACCTCATGAGAAACGCAACTAGCATACCTCACTATGTGAGCGACGCAACTAGCATCGACCTTATTTATGCAACAATGGCGGCTAGCACCGACCTTACTTAGTGAGAGACACAACTAGCGTCGACTTTGTATGCAGTATGCTTAGTACTAGCATTGACTACCTTTATGCTAAACTGAACACGTCGACGTTATATGACTGCTAAGGCAGAATGTGCTTAGACTCGAAAGCAACAAACAGTGACTTCATGCAGACACACTGATTTCAATGACTCAAGTGCACAAACACCAATGCACTGACTCATGAATGCTTTAGACATATTCTGTTTGATTTAAGGTGTTTGACTTTTATGATGTCTGACATTTGACTTATGGTGTTTGTCATCATCAAAACTATAGGGACACAACAGTCTCCCCCTTTTTGATGATGGCAACACTATGAGCCAAATAAATTAAATGTTGTCATTAGAAAATGAGGGTGTTTAAGCATGCAAACTATCAGACATGCAATCAATCAAACATGCAAACAATGTAACACACTGACTCCCCCTGACACACAGACTCAGACTTTACTCAAGACACACTAACTCCCCCTGACACTATGACTTTCAACCAGAAAATACTCCATGCCCAAAAACTTTCTCAAAGCTATTCTCATAAGCCATTCTCCCCTTAAACTCCCAGACATCTTCTCCCCCTTTGACATCATCAAAAGGAATGTGGGGAGAAATAATGTACTATAAAGCTTGAGAGACCATAGACAATTAATTCACTTAGTAGAAAAAACATCTCATAAGTAGCTCTTAAAGATCCAAGTAAGGTAACTGAATAGAGCTGAGATACCTCATAGCTAATAAGCAGGAAAGGCACAGAATAAGAGTGAAGATTATCATCTTACAGAAATAAGAATGAGGACCAAGGTGAAACAGTTATGCCAAGAGAAAGCTGTCTAAATGCTTTACTAATCAAGTAAATGGAGGCTCATCGACTGTTGGATGGTCCAGAGGTATTGAGGACAAACAGTCTACAAAGATTTTTGGAGGGGTGAGAAAAAAAATTTCTTTGTTGAGCAGTAAAGTCACTGAGTTATTTTGGTAAGTCACACATTGATATGTGAGAAGATGCCTTGATTAGAGGCCAAAATTCTCAGATTCTTAGTGTGATAACCGTATTACTTCTCTTTAGAGAACATAGTTAGCAATATAAGTGTCCTTTGACGCGAGGAAACACCTTGATCAGAGGCCTGAATTCCCAGCTACTCAACACTTTAATGCCATTGCTCTGCCATGAATTCTTAAATTTTTCAGAAACTTTTTAATCAGAAATATTCTGGCACTTCATGACATAGAGTATGATTCATTTCTTTGATGAAGTATCTAGTTTCTCGGAAACCAAAACATTGCTCTGAAAAGTTGAAATTCCCCTAAACAAATTGATTCTATTTGTTGTATGATGTTTGAAGACAATACCAGATGTACTGATCCTCAGAGAGTTTGCTTCCAGAAATTTAAGTTTCAAGCATTTAGGAGATTTCATGACATAAGAGTGTCAACAATGATCCATGTTCAATAATGATGTAGGAAGACAGTCTTCAGATTCTCTATCTAGGTCTTTGCAGGATTATTAGAGAGAAGCTTTTCAGCTAAATTTCAGTTAATCAAATTTGAAAGTTTAAGAGAGTTGAGAGCTTCTAGCTTTTGTGAAGAAGACTGCTTTAGGTTCTCAATGAGCTTGGTGCAGTAACAGGATCTCTTAAAATCCTTTGAATCAGTCACCTAAGACCTCAAACTGACAGACATGAAACTCCCCCTTACACCTAGACTGACTGATGGACTCCAACCTATCAGCTTAACAAATGCAAGTGCCTTCTATAGAATACATACTGAAAATACCTCCCCCTCACAAAATGAATTATATGAGCATACAGGTGAGATGCAAAAAGTATGGAAATGCAGAAATGAAAGTTTATGGACTTGAACCTGATCTATATGGAAATGAGCCTGTGGTACAAGGTGGAGAACGTAGGTCAGAGGACCTCCTCACACATGATGTGGGTTTCCAGTCAGAAGAAATCTGACCTTCTCCTAGCTTATCATTTAATATACCAATAGGTTATGCATGCCAAAAAAAAATGACAAACATAGGATGAAAATTCATGCAAATGAGGACTGCATGGAAGCATTTTATTCCAACATTCTAGAATTTAGGGGTTTTTAAAGATTCCCAGTTCTCTCCTTTAGGTTGTGAATTTGTCATTGTCCAGAGGCTTAGTAAAGATGTCAGCTATCTGATGGGCAGTGTCTACATGGATCAATTCAAAACAATTTTTAGACACCTCATCTCTGATAAAATGATGTCTGATTTCAATATGTTTGGTGCGAGAATGTAAAATAAGATTTTTTGCAAGATTTATGGCACTAGTATTATCACAGTATATGGGTGTGCAGCCCAGTTCTACTTGGTAGTCCTGAAGCTGGTGTTTAATCCAGATCACTTGTGTACCACAGCTCCCTGCAGCTACATACTCAGCTTCTGCAGTAGAGAGGGCCATAGAATGTTGTTTCTTGTAAGCCCAAGAAACTAAACACCCACCTAGAAATTGACATTGACCACTAGTGCTCTTCCTATCTAGCTTACACCCAGCATAGTCTGCATCCGTATATGCAACCATATCTAATGTATGTAATGCAGAAAACCATAAACCTAGATTGTGCGTAGCAAATATGTATCTAAAAATCCTTTCCACAGCAGCTGTAATGCCCCGAATTTTTCGGATATTTTTCGGATAATTTTTATGGGTCTCGGAGTGTATTTTGTGCTTTACACGTATTTTTCCCTGATGCGTCTTCGGAACTCTGTGCAAGGCGAACCGTGGCGTTCTCGAACTCCGGGACAGTACCGACGGGTTGTGCCTTCCCGAGGATCCCGGAGGTAATTTTTCATAATTTTCTAAATTTTTAGAATTTTTGGATTTTTCTATATATTAACCCTTTAACCTCTCTCTCCCCATTCTCTCTTTCTCACTCTCTCTCATCTCTTTCTCTCCCCCTCTCCCCGGGCGGCCGATCGTGGCGGAGGAGGGTGAGGCGGCGATAGCGGGAGGCGAGGAACTAGGAACGGGTCGAGGATCGAGGGCTGGTGGCGCGGTGAAGCTCGGGTGCGAGTTCATGAACCGGCGAGGGTTTCGTGGAGTTTTCTTCGTGGATCGGCGTCCACGGTGCATTGAATCTTCGGTGGAGGTAGGGAGATAGACCATCAGCTCATGCACTTCCTTTCTCACGAGTTTTGTAGGCCGTGATGAGCCGAGCGTGGGTTTATTACCGTTTTGGGGAAAAACCATGATTTTGGGGAGTGAGCCGGATCTCCCATTTTTGTGATGTTTTTGTCCGATCCAGGGGTTTAGATGCATTCTAGGGGCTTGGGGATGGATTCCCCTTTGTTTCCCCATCACCCGAGGGTGATTGGGGCGTGGAACGAGATTTTGGGATTCTTCCCGCCGATCTTGTTCTCGGGAGGGTGTAGCGGTCCTTCCAGAGACCGCCACACCCCTAGCAGCCTAAGGTCGGCGCGCCACCAGTTACTATTTTATCGGCAGGGCTGGCGCCGGTTGGCGGCCGCACGATAAACCGCCAACCGGGGTGGCGGCCGAACCTTCGACCGCTTCCTCTATTTTTGATCGTTACGCCTTGGGGCGCGTTTTTGGACCGTTGGGGGTCACGTGCCCTCTAGCGGCCGTAGGTACGGGCGCCAGAGGGAGTGTAGCGGCCCAAGGTTGGACTGTTTTCTGGGTGGGCGGCCTTTCTATAGAACGCCAGACCCAAAGTGACTCGCCTTGTAGCGGCCTAAGGTTGGGCCGCTAGAGTTGTGTGGCGGCCCAAGAGAGGACCGCCAAGCGATTTCCATGCTTGCGATGTTGGGTTCGCGTTGTGTTGGTCTCCGGTCGACCCGGTTGTGACCCAGTGGTCGACCTTTGGCCTCGTGAGTGTCTCGGACACCTCGTGGGTTCCGTGTCCATGTTTCTGGGGTATCTGGAGGTGCCATGTTACCTAGACTAGCGTGCCCGTAGGTGTGTGTTTTCTTGGCTTTGTGTTATGCTCAATCGAGTCACCGTGTATCGGTGTGAGTGCGGTGGGGTTCCCCCGCATGTCGTGGGTTTCTGCAGAAGATGGTTCCCTAGTGGGCCAAGTGTTTGGCCTTGGACTGCGAGTCTAGTCGTCCAGCCTGGAGCAGGAGATTTCCCACTTTTTCCTGGGATGGGGAATCGGCGCGGCGGCTTGTGAGATGCCTTGGGAATCATGCTTCTGTATTTTTCGCGTGGGTCATATGTGTGGCCTTGGAATGTGAGTCCAATTACCCAGCCTGGGGCTAGGGGGTTTCTGAGTTCCCTTTTGAGGGGATGGTCTCGACGGCTTGTGAGCTACCTCAGTATTCGTGCTACCGTAGTTTTAGACCTAGGGATTAGGCTAGATTAACGGCATTGTGTCGTTACGTATGACGATCTTGACCCCGAGTCTCGTGACTCAAGGACTGTTGGATTTAGTAAGTCTAGAGGACTGTCCAGAGTCCAGTGGCTCGATGCCACTTGGTTCTTCTCGACTTTCGCACAAGGTGCGTGCGTGTTTCTCGAAGTTTCTCCTTGGAGACTGGTCACACTAGTGACTCCCCACTTGTCATAGCCTTTTGACACGCGAGTGGTCCCACCAGGGAGTGGTGGCGAGGCTACCCCAGAGAGAGACGATTTTAGACTAGTTTCTGTCGGGCCCCACGTCTACTAGCCAGAGTCCGGCTGAGGGGAAAACCAGTCAGAGGGCCAGACCAGAGACGCACGGTCTGTGTGTGCACAAGTGGTTGGGGGCGGTTGGACCCGCGTTGACGAGCGCGACCCCAACTACTCACTTGTTTCATGGTTACTTGTACGGTGTCTCAGTTCTCGCTGGGCCGGAGGGAGACACCTAAGGCGTGGTCTAAGCCGTCGGTGGATGCATTCGGCCTTGCTTCTGGTGGGCAGGTACTCCTGTCACGTGAGACGTGACTCTCCTGTTTCTGGGTTCCGTTTCCCGTCTATGATACGTGGTTTTCTGGACCGTCCGGTGTTTTCGAGGTAGTGGCCAGGGTGCCAGTGGCTTCACCGAGGTTTCGTCGTGCCATTGTGGGACTGTGCGGTCCGGATTGGTCATGCCTGTGTGGGCAGACTTCTACGACAGGGTTGCCGTGAGGGTTCCTCGGTAGGCCTGGTGTTAGAGTGGTCCGATTCCCGATTATGAGATCGGGATTTCTCTTTCTGCTTGACCGGTACAGTAGGAGTAGCTGTAGCGCCCAATTTTGACTGGCCACCGGTTCGCTGTTCCTACTGTAGTTGTAGCTACTTTTCCTTTTCGCTACCACTGTTGTTCTCGGTTGGGGTTTCGCGGGATCCCTACTGAGCCAGTGACAGGAGGCTCACCCCTACGTTTCAGGTTTGGCGATTCTTCCTCGAGGTTCGAGGATACTATTCAGAGGTTCTTAGTTGTCAGCTCGCCGGGCCGAGTCTTCACTTGGCATGTGGTACGTTTTACTGCTTTATACTGTACTTTCTGTTGGACTGGACTCTGTTGTAGTTGTTATTTATTTCTGTTAATTGTTGAATTGTCCTGCTTTATTTCCTATTTCTTTGTACCTCCACACTCCTTTTAGCCCTTCCGAGCCCTCCCGGCTCGTGGGCGGCGGGCTAGGATTCGAATGGTATCGGGTTCTTCCCGGTATCCGGATCTTGGGTCGTCACAGCTGGTATCAGAGTGGTGGTTGTAGACGTACATAGGAATTCGAAACATTGCAGTGATCAGAGTCCATAAGGTCCAGTACAGTCAACAACTGGCTTAGGGTTTTCTATTTATTTTTCGCTTGATTTTTCACTTGAGAGCTTGAATGCGATGTGTGGCGCTGTGATGGCGGTTGCTGTTCGCGGTTTTCGTGTCTGTATGGGGTCTAAGGATTGAGGTTGAGAGTTTCTCCCTCATCGGTGGTGGCCCCGATTGTGCTGCGTTGAGTAGAGGTTGCCTGTAGGCGCGAATTTGTGATGCTGCGTTCGAGGTTTCTGCAGCGAGGTTAGGTGGCTGGTGATGATTGTCCGTGGTCAAGTGGCCGTGAGCGTGCTCTGAGGGAGCTGTTGTCGAGTTTGGCCACTTTAGCTTGAGGCTATCCGTCCCCTGAGGTGTTAAGGTTGTGGTTTAAGGTGGCAGAGCGGAGTGTTCTGATTGAGAGGTGAGCTCGGGTGAGCGGAGGATCTTCTCGGTGAGCTGCTATTTCATCGAGCCTGATGTTCTTGTCATGCTCTATGGCATCAAAAATGACGTGTCAATCCCAATTATTCTTGCGGATTTCGAGGCAAGATTGGGCTGTGGTGCCCCAGTAAGTCTTGCTCCTACGCTCTTGTGTGTGAATGGGTTGTGTTCACCTTGGATTTGGTTGAGATGAGAAGGTTCCGTGGCGAGTTCGGGACTCGAGGATGGGCGTTGACGGTTGTCGATTATGGCTCGTGTTGCAGCTCTTGGCGTGATGTGTTGCAGTTCGAGGAATTGTAGTGGTGGTGCATCGAGAGATGTTGTGATCGTGGTCTGACGTGACACTCGCCGAGCGTGTCAGAGGCGCTGACCTGATGGAAGCGATGGTTTTCTCGGTGTTGGAAGGTGTTGTTCCCAACACGCACGAGATTCGAGGTCAGGTCGAGCGTGGAAACCTTCCGTTGGTCGGAGGTGTATTGAGTTTCTCCTTTGGTTGGAGAGGGTTGTGTTTGGTTAAGGTTCGTCATCTTGCATTGCGTGTTCGGATTGGTTGGTCTCGATGTGCCATGAAATCCGTGCGAGAAGTGTCCTGTGTTTTGACAAGGTGGTTGCTGGTGAGAAGTCGTGCCCAATTCCCTTGTTGTGTGAGGGTATTGGCGCTGTTCTGGAAGGACGGGTGCTGGTTGGACAGTGTTCACATTCTTGGCTGGTGCTGGAACTTTCCGATGCGTGGCGGATCGGAGCCTGCAGAGTTGTAGAGGATTGCCAGATTTGAGAGATAATCTGTGCTTGGGGTTCGAGGTAATGGAGATTTCCTCACCCTGTTTCCTGAGGTTGACCAGCCGAGTTGTGGATTGTCGGGATGGCGAGTCCCGAGTTGCCGTGTTTGGCGGTGCGCGTGGATTAGAGTGCGCAGCGGAAGCCTGGTGGGCCTGTGACCCACTGGTTCAGGGTCGTAGCGTTGGTTGCTACATGCGGATTCCTTAGTTTGCGTTGAGCATGTGAGGATTGGTTCCTCTGTGCGAGACGTGTTGTTGCTGTGCCGTTGCTCAAGGTATCGTGATTCTTGGCACTGGCAGGATGGAGTGTTGGGGAATGTGCTGGCTAGTGCGCCGCATGAGTACCCTGTTCCTATGATGGAAGCCGTGTCTGGCGTCGGTGTGGGCCCGGATGGGGTTGTTGAGGATGTCGCCTGACGGAGGTCGAGGACGTGTTGGTCAGAGTTGGTGGCTTGGTGCCCGACTTATGTTGCCAGTCGTGTCCTCAGATGAGGTCATCTTTGGAGAAGTGATCTCTGGCATACTATGGGTCCCAGTTGGCGGCTTGAGCCTAACCGTGTGATCGACCACAGCAGCGTCTGTTGGTTATATGGTCGTGTCGGATTGTGACGGTGAGATATATAATTGACTGGGGACCCGTGTGCATTGGCCGCAACGTTGGCGACCAGGTTACTGTGATATTGGATGGCACTTTCCTCCCCTAGAGACGTGTGCCATGAATTGTTCCGGTGGTGTCCCATGGCTCTGTGGTGAGGGAGAAATCGGGATTGACAGGTGTCCACTCGGATTAATTGAGATAGGATTCGATGAGACAGGACGGAAGAGTGACGTCTGTGGGCTGAGGCCTTTGGATAAGATTGGCGTCGGAATGGTGGTCATTAATGGGACGTTGGTGTTGCAATGGTTATCCCTGGTTTGGTGACCAGCATGGGAGGATTTCCCTGTAAGTCTGAGTCGAGTGAGGTGATGACCGAAGACTCCTGAGATCTTGTCATTTGGTTTCATTGTGCTCCCCCTGAGAGAGTCGAGTTGGCGCGATGATTGAGATCAGATGCGGTGTTCGAGAGAAGTTCAGCTCGTGATGTGGTAATTGTCTGTGTGTGAGTCAGCGGATGGCCTGTTGTGAGTTGGATCGTACTCGTTGGGCCGATGGAGGTTTCCCATTGACGAGCAGCTGGTGACCAGCGTGTGGTCTTTCACAGATCGAAGATGATGTTGGTTGTGCATCGTGAACGGTGAGAGCCATGTATCGGTGAGACCTTTGGTGGTCATTTCCATGGTGTGCTTTCCGGATGGGATCTAGGCTTTGTCAAAGTTTGAGTTCGATAGAGTTGGTCCCGTGCTGTTGTGAGCTGATGGAGGCTCTGTATTGGTTGTTCCCTTGAGAAGGGAGTGCGATTTGTCAGCTGGCTGTGAAGCTGACGTGCCATTTGTCCGCCGACCATAGGATGGATCAGTAGCTGTTTCTCGTGATGAGGACTGTGTCTCCTTGGTGAGCGAGATGGTGGCAGCGGTGCCATGATTGGTTTTCCTTGAGACTGAGGTGATGCCGGACTGTGTCCTGTGGTGTGTGCCTGCTCTGATGACCGGTGTGCATGGCATGCGGAGCGAGGTGTCGTTTGTGATTGTAGTCTGGTTGTGTCCCTCAGGAGGAGCTTTCGTGAGAATCGAGGTTTTCTGTGCTGGGGCTCTGACAGCATTGTCAGTTGGTTAAGGCTTTCTTCCCCTATGTTCCCTCGTTTGTCCTTAATTTCGAGGATGAAATTTCTTAAAGGGGGGAGGGTTTTAATGTCCCAGATTTTTTGGATATTTTTCGGATCATTTTTATGGGTCTCGGAATGTATTTTGTGCTTTACACGTGTTTTTCTCTGATGTGTCTTCGGAACTCTGTGCAGGGCGAACCGTGGCGTTATCCGAGTCCGGGACAGTACCAGCGCGCTGTGCTCTTCCCGAGGATCGCGGAGGTAATTTTTCGTAATTTTCAGAATTTCTGGAATTTTTAGATTTTTCTATATATTAACCCTTTAACCTCTCTCTCTCCCCATTCTCTCTTTCTCACTCTCTCTCATCTCTTTCTATCCCCCTCTCCCCGGGCGGCCGAGCGTGGCAGAGGAGGGCGAGGCGGCGATGGCGGGAGGTGAGGAACTAGGAACGGGTCGAGGATCGAGGGCCGGTGGCGTGATGAAGCTCGGGTGCGAGTTCGTGAGCCGGTGAGGGTTTCGTGGAGTTTTCTTCGTGGATCGGCGTCCACGGTGCGTAGAATCTTCGGTGGAGGTAGGGAGATGGACCCTCAGCTCGTGCACTTCCTTTCCCACGAGTTTTGTAGGCCGTGGCGAGCCGAACGTGGGTTTATTGCCATTTTGGGGAAAAACCATGATTTTGGGGAGTGAGCCGGATCTCCCATTTTTGCGGTGTTTTTGGCCGATCCAGGGGTTTAGATGCATGCTAGGGGCTTGAGGATGGATTCCCTTTGTTTCCCCATCACTCGGGGGTGATTGGGGCATGGAACGAGATTTTGGGATTCTTCCTGTCGGTCCCGTTCTCGGGAGGGTCTAGCAGTCCTTCCAGAGACCGCCACACCCCTGGCAGCCTAAGGTAGGCGCGCCACGAGTTACTGTTTTGTCGGCAGGGCTGGCGGCCGCACCATAAACCGTCAACCGGGGTGGTGTTGACACCTTGAAAATGAGCAAGGGCGGAAACAGAATTGAAAAGAAGATCAGACCAACAGTGAAAGACCAATGATGAAGCTCGTCAACCATCTTCCCGACTGAAGCCTTTCCCAGCCAAGCTGATGTCCGATGCCATTGTCAGTCAGACGGCGGCACTGATGAAGTAGCAGTCACCTGACTGATGAGACCTCCTATCACACCTCAATAAGAGCTGTATGACTGCCTCGTCCGAGAATCCACAGGTAACATGTCAGAATAAGTCAGATGTCGGCTTATTGACAGATGTGATATGAGCAAAGATAAAGATGAAGCCAGAACCAGCAAATAAAGATTGTGAAGGCTTCTGCAAAGTCAGAACAAAAGAAGAGTCTCCACAGACTATACACCTGGCTGAAGTCTTTTCAGGCTAAAGCTGATGTCCGGTCTTGTCACCGCTCAGGTGACGATACCGATGAAATGATGTCCGACTTTGTCATCATTCAGATGGCAATGCCGATGAAACCCCAGTCTACCAACTGATGAAAATCTATGAATGATCTCAATAGAAACTGTGTCACCAATGGAGGGCCTTCTCGGGTTCTGATATATTTGAAGCACCAATAAAGGCCGAGGTATATGTGAAGTCTAAAAAGCCCTAAATGGGCCTATAAAAGTGGCGTCGGGATCCCCTTTGTCGAAGCCCAAGAGCGGCGCCGGGAAGCTGGAGTCCCACGCGCCGGGAAGTCTTCCTTCGATTGAGGCGCGCCGGGACAGGCCTGCCGATAAGATACCAAGGAGAGATATAAAACCCCTTTTCCCCTCGGAAAAGGGAGCAGCAGTGGAAAGAGGGGCAATAGCGGAGAAGAAGAAGAGATATCCACACACAAAAAGGAGAAGAGAGTAGAGCCTGCAATCTGATCCGAGAGAAGAAGAGGCAGAAGGGCCAAAGAAGAAAAGAGAGAAGAGAGAAAGCAGAGAGGAGGGTTCGAAGCCTGATTGAAGGTGGGCAACGGGGAGGGAGAGGAGTCAATACTCCGCCCTCCCCTCCCCATTTCTGTAGTTCACTCGCCTAATTTTGATTGCTTCTACTTCTTCCTCTTCTGATGTATTCTGCGTTATGATAGCCGGTTTTCACACCGCTAGAATAAGGCATAGTCTTCTTATATCTTCTTCTATGTACTCCCTCTGATGTGCGGATGTAATTGCAATGTTCTAATATATGAACGCTATGGGCCGCAGTTGCCGCCTGCTGTTGTTTTTCTCCGAAGCTCTGCTGCCATCCCCTTATATCTCCTCTTAGATGCCGTAGCATGTCATCCCCTCCCCAGTCTGATCATCGGTCTGCCGCTTCGCTGGGTTTTCAAATGCTTTCCGTGCTTACTCCAGAGCCAGGGACAGACCACCCCTTGGCCTCCGGGATAAGGCAAAGCTATACAATGACCGAGGTTTATGATACTCTGGAGTTCTAGATGTTTATATTCTGTCTATTAGCATTGTCGAAATCACCTCTGGGTCCAGAGATAGCCATCTCTTGGCTCCTAGGGTGATGAACGACCACATCAAATCTATCCCCGGGCTCTGCATAATATTGGTGACAGGGGTTCTCTAGACCTTGGTCTTCCGTAATTCCTCCTCGATCCTGATGTTTCTATAAAGCCCAAACCTAATCCAATTCAAATTTGATGCCCTGATCCATTTTAATCCCACAGAATCCACCTACCTTATCCTGAATCGTCAAGAAACCCAAAACAGGGTGCCGTAAAACTCTGAAACTCATCCCGGCGCCCTCACCCATCTCGGCCCCATGCATAGTAAAAGGGGTGAATAGTTCTCGGCGCAAGGCTTCTGGCGCTGAGAACTCCACCCCTGGCCTTCTTACCTTCGCGCCGGGAACCTCTCCATATTGGCCACGCCGGGAACCCCCCTGGCTGCTTTGCCATCCCGCCGGGAAGCCCATCCTCTGGCCTTCCCCCCTGCGCGCCGGGAACCCCCTTTGAGCAATTCCTCCTCGCGCCAGGAAGCCAGCGTCGGGAACTCCCTGGCCTTCTCTTCATCGCGTCGGGAACCCCGGCCCTCTCACCTTGACGCCGGGAACCTGGCCTCCTTGCCCTTGCGCCGAGAGCCCCCCCTGACTCTCTTGCCTTCGCGTCGGGAACTTCATTCCCAAGCCAGTTGCGCCGAGAGCTTGCCCTGTCACCCAATGGAGTCTTCGACCCCTTTGGTCAGACCTATCCAGGAGTGCCCATGAGTCACCAGCACCGTCCTGGGATAAATCAAAGGGAGCCAGACTCCCTTATGTTCCACTGATCTGCGTCAGATTTATGAGCAACCCCTTTAGCTAAGGTGAGCTCTGCCACTGTATGAGTGTCACCGGATCCTATAAGAGAAGAGTCAAACATTACCCCAGGGCATACATGTGCAATGTGGGAGGTTCGCTCCCTCCTTTTCTCGGCTTTCATCCCGGCACTCCGTGGGTGATAGCCTATTCTCCCCTGGGCATAATCCAGATTATGGGGAGATGCTGCCGAAATGTCGATCGATGTTTTAACTCCGATAAGTCCCGGGAGGTGCACATCACACACCCCCCGTCCGGCTCAATCTTCCGGGGAATATGAATACTGCGAGGCCCTTGGCTGGATGAGAAATATGAAAGGGGACATCTCCCCGATGATGGTCCGGACCCCATCCCGCCACTGCGTGGACGGTGTCCTATTCCTACCCGGCATGACCCACATAAGAGGTGGTCATGTCGGTGTAGTAATCTGCTGTGCACTAAATTATCTTCCCATAATAACAAGGGTTTCAATATCATACACTTCATTTTTAGCCGCCCCGAGTGGCCTCTTATTTTGGCATTTAATCAAGGGTTGTCCTTCTTTGGAAGGGCGTAATTAATGTCATAGCCTTTATGGTGTGACGGACTTCTGGTCCCGACTCGGACTTCACAATCGACTGACCAAGTCAAGTCGAGCGCATAATAAGATTGTCACCCCGGTGACTGGCACGCCTAATAAACTAAATTAATAAATAAAAAAATTATAAGCGAAATAAATCCGTCCCACAAGTCTGGCACGCCCGGTGGGACCGAGTCTCCCTTCATCTCTACGCCAAAATAGGAGGCCCAGCGGGGCCCCCCTCAAATTTCTGATTTTGTGTGCTTTCTCTATTTTCATGAAGCAACGATGACGGCTGGAATCATATCTGTATGCTTTGATCAACAAGCGGTCGATGTGCATGTTCGAGAAGGCTACCTGGCGGTACCTCTTTCGTTCGGATCGATGCCGCCTGCTGTCGGGATGCCCAACTGCCTGGGCCTCATCTTCACTGACTTGCTCGAGATTGACAACCAGGAGCAAAAGACTGTTGTCGAGACATTGCCGTAAGCTACCAGCCCCAAGATGAGCCAGGTTATGCAGGATACTCCTGAGGTCGTGTCCTGCTTCGTCCATCACGCGGCGAAAAGGGGCACATCCTCTGCTGCTGGAAGAAGGAGGAGATCTGACAAGAGAGCCCGATCCACTGCTGCGGGTCGTCGGATATCCAACTCAGGAAAGACAATGCTGATTGGAGATGTCCGGGTAAACCTCAGTGGTTGCCCAAGGGCGGTCAAGCCGGACGTGATCGTCCCGATGGTGCCTACTACCAACAGGTTCCGGGTACTAGCTGCCAGGAGGGTCGACATGAAAGAGGAGGATAGAAAGCCACTGGCACCAAAGCCGCCCAAGTTCAGGCAGATCTGGCGGCCAAAGAAAATCCAGAGCTGGGTCCCAGCTCAAGAGGAAGAGAACATTACTGATACCACTATTGCCCGCTTCAGGGCAGGAAGCAGAAGAGGAGAAGGAAAAGACATAAGAAATGCTGTTGCTGTTCACCCCAGGGCTCGGGGTAGGAGAGATGAGACAGAGAATGAAGGAAGAAATCTGACTACTATTCGCCCCAGGATGAGGGGCAGAAGATATGAGCAGAAGGAAGACCTCACGGTCACCCACCCCATGGCTGGGGGCAAAAGATGGGAAAGGAAGAATTATGCTGCTGCTGCCAACCGCTGCCAGGATGGGAGTAGAAGGTTCAGGGAGGAAGAGGAAATGAGAATAAGCGAACCAGTCGCTGCTGCCACTCTAAGAAGACCAAGAGCCTGTGCCAGACAGGCCGATATAATCAGATACTCCAAAGCCGAGCATTTGAATGCTCAGGTGGCAAGACTGGCTTATCAGCAAAAGAGCCAAGAAAGATTGATACTCCAACCAGAGCCACGAAGGCACAATCAAGAGGAGATGAAACAAGTGGCTCAAGACTACTTTCACTACCTGGGGAGCTCCGCCCTCGGGCAGCAAAGATTATCCCGTGCCTTGGGCACCATAGATGAAGAAGAAGAAGCCTTTCAAGAAGCAATGATCGAGTCTCCTCCTCCGATTCCAATTATTATGAAGAAGGCCACAGAGCCGGGTATGGGAAAGAAGACCTGCACAGGGAAGAAGCTAGAGAAAGAATATCAGTCTTTGACCGGCTCAAATACCCCGATCAGGTGAGAAGGAAAGTCTACAGGCAGAGGGAAAAGATGCAGATCTTTGCCTGCAATATGGCCGGGCTTGTCAAAAGGTAGGATATGTTACTGACACAGCCAGACGAACTGCTCAGACTGGCAGCCAGACCAAGCCCCGTCACAAGAAGAGGACAGGCGGCAAAAGATAAGATGAAGACTAATGATGAAGCCTGCAAGATCACCACTATGACAGTTAATGTGGTGACAGCGGAAGAGGAAGACAATCCCTTCGTTGATGATGCTGAAGGGACTTCAGAAGATCTACAGATCCCGTCAACCCTGGATCCCATGATCCAGATGATGTTTAGAAGATGTCAACAAGAGATCAATGCTCTCAGAAGACAGCTAAATGAGAGGCATGAAGCTACACCGGTCTCCAAGCAAGCCGAGCATGTGGGGTAGACTGCCAGCTCAACAGAAATGGCTATCCCAGCTAATCCTCTCCCGGCTGATAAGGGCAAAGCACCGAGCCAACCTGTTCTACAGCAGACAGTAGCTCAGCCCTCTGTATCTCAGACGCAGCCTGCCGCGCCTACCTTGCGCGCAACTGTGATGACAACTCCTTACAGTCAGCAACAAGCTCACTTCTTCCCAGAAAACATAGATCCAACCATAGCCCATAAGCTGATGATTGAAAGAATTGTGGAGATGAAGCTGTCTGAGAAGACTGGTGATGATGCTAGTACCTACGATGTGTATAAGGTACCATATCCTCCCCAATATGCTGCTAAGAGACTACCTCCAGGCGTCAGTAAGCCGCCGAAATTTGAAAATTTTAATGGCCAGGGCTCTCCCAGGGAGCACATAGCTTACTATACCACCATTATGGGTGACTTGGCAGCTCATGAAGCTTATCTGCTTAAATTCTTCGGCTCATCTCTCACCGGGATAGCTTTTGAATGGTATTCAAGCCTGCCGGCTGGGTCAGTGGCCGATTGGCCTGATATGCAAAGAAAGTTCCGCGACAGATTTCACGTCACGGAAAGAGAAATTACAATAGCAGAACTATATGCAACCAAGCAAAAGCAAGATGAAACAGCACTGGACTACATCAAAAGGTGGAGGAACTTAGCTATGAGATGCAGAAGACCTCCTCATCAAGAAGATGCAGTGCAAATATGTAAGCAGAGCCTCAGGAGAGAGGTACTGGAAAAGATGATTGGTGCAGATGTCAGAACATTTGACCGGCTGAACAATATAGTGGCGGAGGTCGAGACGTTCCTATCCAAGCGTCCGACGGCCAATGCTCCAACTATGCCGAAAGGGAAATCTAATGATCAACGACCATCGCACTCTGAGGCTAACACCGTCGATTTCAGAACCTTCGAGCAACAGAAAGGGAAGAAGGGGGCAGATGAAGCTCCCCCACCAGCAGACACAGCAGAAAGAAAAGATAAGGTCTCTCTGAGAAACAAAATGAGAAAGCCATACTCTTTTCCGAAAGATAAGACAACCGCACTATTCAACTGGGCATACAAGTTCAACAAAGTAACATTGCCTGAGCCAAAGAGACCCGAGGACGTGGCAAAGAAAGGTGATCCACTGTTCTGTCCATATCACCGTGCGCTGGGGCACGCAATTGAAGATTGCTACGTCTTCAAAGATATTATGGAAGGCATGGCCAAAAAGGGGGAGCTACAGCTGGGAGATTACCAAGTGGAGCCACCCCGTCCACATGAGCCTCCGGCCTTAAGAATGGCCGCGAATATGATTTCAGTCTACCAGCAGCTACCTAAGGAGGCCGTTGAAGAATGTACCAGGCATACTTTTGAAGCTTGCTTCCTCACCCCACTGAAGGATCAGGAAGGATGGCAGATGAGACTCATAAAGAATAGAAAGAAGACTCCCGCAGCCAATACCAGTGGAGCAGTTATCCGTGGTGTCACACCAAGACCCGAACCGCCTCCAGTAAAGCCAGTATGGCGCACAGTTGAGACAGGGCCAGTCATCCGGATCCCCACTCACAACCGGAGGAAACAGGTTCCCCTACCTGCACATAAAGAAGTAAGTCCTGCAGCCAGGCGTCTGCAGCAGTACATTAATGAGCTCGATGATTATGAGCAGAAAAAGCCCAAACACCTGTTGGTGAAAGACTGTATACTCTGGGAACAACTCGAAGAATTGAAAATTAAAGAGCAGTCAGAGGCAGAACAAGAAAAAGCTGAGACTGAACCCTTCTGGGGGCAGGAGCCAATAAAGCCAAATTCCCAGAAAAAGAAGAGACGGCCCAAGTCCAAAAAGGGAAAGAGGGTCGTGACAGTACAATGTAACACCCTGTCGGCACTCTTTACCTCGCCCGGGGAGAATGATGAGGATGAAACATCAAATGCCCCGCTAGAAGCCAACCATGCCGAGGCCTCAACCTTAGCCCATGCAACACGTTCTGGGAAAAGATGGGGGCGCCCACCACCAGCTAATCATAACATTATGTTCAGAGGGGAACAGCCCTACCAGATTCCCGAACCGGAGGTACGAGGTGTCCAGGTTCCTCCCCCTGCCAGCTTGTACCAAGAAAAGAAGAAAGGAGGTCAAACTCCAACATTTCTGGAATTTCTGTCCAGTCTGGAAAAGGGGCAGTCGATACAGGCTGGGCCAGATAAAGGCAAGAGACCTCAGCAATCGGCATCTGTAGCCTACAAATAGAATGAGAAAAAAGAGGATAACTCTCCGATGGCACCAGGGGCCGTTGCTATAGAAGAAGCCCCCCAAGAAATCAGTCCAGAGGATGAAACCAGCACTGGGCAGCAGAGGCCACGGGCACCACATGAACCTCCAAAACCCCGATGGGCGGAAGAAATGAGACTGTCTAATGTCAGGGTGGGCAGTCGGATCATGAAAATGCTAAAGAAGCTCCCTACCAGATTCTCCATCTGGGAGATTCTCTCTCTGAGTGAAGAAGCTCGTCAAGCGATTGTTGATGCCTTGCAGTCGCCGGCACAATATGAAGCACTCTTGACAGAAGTGAATTCTGGGCCCTCAGTCACATTCACAGAAGATGACATGCTGATTCCAAATTCCAGCCATAACATACCGCTGTATATGAGGGGCTCCCTGAACTGTCAGCCACTGAATAAAATACTGATAGATCCCGGGGCTGCCGTGAACATTCTCCCATACCGCATCTACCAAAAATATTACTTTGATCTTCAACTTACCAAAGTCAGAGATATGAAAATTGCAGGATTCAACCAGAAATGTGAAACACCTCTTGGGGTAGCTGACTTCAACCTCACATTGGGGGACCTCACTACCGTGGTACGATTCTATGTAATCGACTCCAACACCACGTATAAGGCCCTGCTGGGGAGACCGTGGCTGCATGAATATCAAATAGTGCCATCCACGCTACATCAGTGCATTAAATACTGCCATGAAGGAAAAGAAGAGAGGGTGTTTGCGGATCTACATTCCTTCGAAGTATTCGAGTGTCATATGCTCGATGCATCCTACTACACCGAGGTATCGCAAAAGTGTGAAGAGAAAGAGGCTGTGGTCAGCCAGAAAAAGTCGGCGACGAAGGCAAGAAACTGGTCTCCACCGCCACCAAAGGGCTATATTAAAAAGCATGAGGTATCTCACATCTCTTATGCTGGTGACTTTGCTCGGATCACCCCTCCTAGCATTCACCCAGATGATACCGATGAAGAAATGAAAGAAAAGTACACACAGGTGGAGGTTCCGTAGGGTTTAGTCAAGCCCATCGCCAGCCTAGAGTACCAGACGGTGCTACCACTGAAGACTATGGAAATCCCTCGCTTCTGCGAGCCTCCTATCATATTCTACACCGGGGAGTCAATCGAGGAAGATGATCAAGACTGCATGGTCCCTGAAGAAGCTGCAAACCGGATGGTGCCGATTACAAGCCTGGATTATACTACCCAACGGGTTTTGCAGATGTTCTCTAAGATACAAATGCCGTCATTGCAGCCTGCTGCCCAGAAGAAGGTGTTCAAGGAGCTATGGGATCTGCCTCGAGATAGTAAAGAACTGAGGAGGATCACTCAGCACCCGGGATTGGGTTATACCCTTCAAGAATACTATAAAGCTGAGGTGGACGTCATCTCTGTCTCCTACCAGCATGAAGACCCTCCCGAGGTGGGATATGACAAGTACCCCTCGGAAGATGAAGAAATCATTTATCAGTCCATAATGAACAATGAAGCCCCAGACAGTCAGCCGGAGACGGGGACGTCTGATGAAACAAAGAGAGGTTGGTGCTGGGAGGACCTATCTTGCAAAGAGGATCTGCTCTAGGCTGAAGCAAAATTTGACACGAGAACCCCGGATGAAGACCAAATAGCCAAAGAGCTGAGAGAATGTCTGGAGTTTGAGCGCATTCTAGAAGAAGTTCGGGCTCTACAGAATGATGATCTCTCAAGGGAGCCTGCATCAGAAGAACCTCTGGCGGCGGAAGACTCCATTTTTGAGTTTCCTGCTGAGCCAGTCACGTCCTCGGGGTAGACTGAACAGAATCCAACAATATTGGCCGTATATGATGAGCCAGCACCCGCTGATGACCAGTATGATGAAACAGAGAATCATGAAACTGAAGAAGATTATATCCCGGGAGGCTTCATTGACTTGCAAGAAGCCCCGCCCGAGGTCAAAGATGGAGGTCAGGCCACCGTCGATGAGCTTGTGGAAATAAATCTGGGGACCGCAGATGAGCCAAGGCCGACATTCCTCAGTGCACTGCTGGAGCCAGCTGCCAGGGAACAGTATATACAGTTTTTGAAGGAATTCCGAGACTACTTTGCATGGACATATGATGAAATGTCGGGACTGAGTTCTGATGTGGCACAGCATCGGTTGGCAATAAACCCAGAGGCTAGCCCTGTAATGTAGCCTTCCAGGAGAATGCGCCCTGAATTAATAAATAAGATTAACAAAGAGGTTGACAAGCTGATTTATGTAGGCTTTGTTGAAGAAAATCAGTATACTACATGGTTAGCCAACATAGTGCCTGTAAAGAAGAAAAATGGGCAGATCAGAATATGTGTTGATTTCCGGGACCTTAATAAGGCCTGCCCGAAAGATGATTTCCCAGTGCCAATCACTGAAGTGATGATCGATGCGACTACTAGTCATGAAGCCCTGTCATTTATGGATGGGTCATCCGGATATAACCAGATCTGGATTGCTGAAGAAGATAGAGTGCACACTACGTTCCGCACTCCGAAGGGGATATTCCACTACAAAAGGATGCCGTTTGGCCTCAAGAATGCCGGCGCTACCTACCAAAGAGCTATGACCAAAATCTTTGATGATTTGCTCTTCAAGAAAGTAGAGTCCTACATTGATGATTTGGTAGTAAAAACTAAAAGAAGAGAAGACCATTTGCAAGACCTGAGGGTAGTATTCCAGAGGCTGCGCAAATATGAACTCAAGATGAATCCCATGAAATGTGCCTTCAGCGTGTCCAGTGAAAAATTCCTCGGGTTTATTGTCCGGCATAGGGGCATTGAAATTGACCCATCCAAGATTAAGGCTATCCAGGAGCTCCCTCCACCAAGGAATCTGTCCGAGCTGAGATCTCTGCAAGGGCGTCTGGCCTATATCCGACGATTTATATCAAATCTGTCGGGAAGATGCCACCCCTTTCACAAGCTCATGATGAAAGATGTGCCGTTCCTCTGGGACGATGGCTATCAGGAAGCCTTTGAGAAGCTGAAAGAATATCTCAAGACCCCTCCAGTGCTGGGGGCACCCGTTAAGGGCAGGCCCTTAATACTATACATCGCAGCCACACACTGTTCCTTGGGGGCGATGCTGGCACAGATGAATGAAGAAGGCAAAGAACAAGCCTTGTACTACCTGAGTAGGAGGCTGATTAGAACTGAAGAAAGCTACAGCTACATAGAAAAGACCTGCTTGGCACTATTCTTTGCTGTCAAGAAGCTCCGACACTATATGTTGTCACATGAAGTCAGATTGATATCTGTAGCAGATCCGCTCAAATACATATTGACTCAGAGTACGGGCTGGAGCCGGTATTGTGCTGAAATCACCAGAAGGGGAGGTCGTGCATACTTTCTGTTCTATAAATAAGCCCTGCACCAATAATGAGGCCGAGTATGAAGCTCTGATAATCGGGCTATATATCAACCTCAACATGGGTATCCAAATGCTTCCAGTATTCGGGGATTCGATGTTGATAATAAAATAGATCCAAGGGGAGTTCAAAGTGCGGAAGCCAGAACTGAATCCCTACCACCAAAAAGCTGTGCGCCTCATGGTGAAATTCTACCATATTGAGCTCAAACATGTGGGCCGTGGACACAATGCCCAGGCTGATGCACTGGCGAAGCTGGCCAGCTCACTAGCAGTCCCACCAAATAAGACACTGAACATTGTCGTTATGAACCGGCGGCAAGTCCCCAGTATGCTAGAAGGGCGCCCCGAAGAAGATGAAGTTGCCACCATCAGCACAGAACAAGCGTCTGATTGGAGACAGCACTTGCTGCAGTGGTTGGTACACCAACAGCTGCCGCAGAAAAGAGAAGAAAAGATGAAACTCCTGAGAATCAAATATTCTTATGAACTCAGGAATGGAATTTTGTTCCGAATAATGGCAGATGCATGCAAAAAGATTCTACTCCGCTGTCTGTCCACTGAGGAAGCCTGGCAAGCGATGAAAGAAACACATTGTCACGCCCCGAGCACGGAAGATACCCGGAGATGCGCGACGAGTTTATATCAATCATGTCAATCAGAGTGGTCGTGTATTCGACACAAAGACAGAGATGCGCAAAATAGCAAGATAACCCAATCCTTTATTTCATAATGGATAGACTATTACAAATCCAATACTCTGTTTAATAAAAAGGAAAAGAATACATATTGACTCAAGAAAACTATAGAAAAGACTAGATGATACTTGAGCAGCTCTATCACTTTCACTCTTAACCATTCCCATCCGATTGACTTCCATCGTCGTCGGATTTACCTGAAAAGTACAAAGGAACAAACGGAATGAGCGAACGCTCAGTAGGAAATTATATCTCAAGTACTAGCAAGGGGTTTAAGTAATTACATCTTTCATGAATGCAATAAAGCTATGCATGCTCGCATAAAACGACAAGATAGAGAATGTAATATCAAAGAAATAAGATGAACTTAATCATGAACTTTCAACAAGATGACAAGTGTATTCAAGATATTCCAGCAAGTACGTTTAACAAGTTATGTCAAGAACTTTGGCTATCATGTATCAAGCAAGTAAATTACCCTTTTTCGGGCCACGCATTTCATGTAAAGTCAAGTACGATTCAAGTACAAGATGTGTGTGGAATGTCCAATCAAGCAAGTCAAGTACTCGGTATAATGCCAGATACCTTATCATTTTAACTCCCATGGGCACAAGTACTTTCGGGTGCTCCTCCCAGGACCAGATCGGGCCCTATATGCGCAGGCATTTATCATGTATTTTTGACATCCACTCTTGTTTATATAGCCAATATAGAATTTTAATAATCAAGCTTGTAGACATGTATGACAACTTGGATAGAATAGAGTCCAAAATATGACAAAGGACATAGATCGATAATAACGGTATAATCACGATATCGATAAAACTAGGTAGAATATGGTTCCCTTAACTTAGGTCCCATGACAAATCAATATGGACATTTTTTATATAGAATTGAGGTCCACATAAACATTAGATCGAGCAAGATACCCTCATTCTTATCATAGAATTGGGGTTTACAAGAACGACATGATATGGCATGATATCATCATCCCATTAAGAATTTCTTATGATATACTCTTTGTATAATCATAAAGGCCGGTATACCATGTTTCTTTAGATTGACATGGCAAGGATCGTGTAATGGGTTTTTAGGGTACAACCAGCTCAGTCGGCCTTGAGGGAATCCAAGGCTACGAGGAGTCTTACGGAGGTCTCTATGACTAACTCGCTAGTCCAAAGGAACGGAATGTCCAATGGAGAGCTTGTATGTCAATGAGAGTTGAGTGTGATCGATGAAACAACATGAAACGTGGGACTATACTCACGGAGTGGAGAATAGTGCCGATATATATATTATATAACATATGAAACCATCGGTTAACAGAAACAGATGAAAAACCAGTTTTACAGTAAAATAACGACTTAGGTCAAGTCGTTTTATCAAGTAAGTAACGCCTAACAGAAGGGCGTTTACATATGTTTCCGTTTTGCAGAATTTTTAATAATTCAGTAATTTATCTAAAACACGCCCTGGACAGGGGCGTTTCTTCAAGAGTTAACGACTTCACCAGAAGGCGTCTTATTATTTACATATCTGTCAGAATATAAATAATTTTCAGGATTTATCTAAAACACGCCCTGAAAAGGGGCGTTACTGTTTAATTCTATTTTACAGAATAAATATATTTCAGGATTTTAACATAGAAACGCCCTAGGAAGGGGCGTTAGCTTTCAGAATCACGCCCTGTTCTGGGGCGTTAACATATAAAAAAAATGACTTTGTCCAAGTCGTGAATTCAAGAAATTTACAATACTCCAGGAAATAAAATTTCAAGTGACAGGAGACATGGTCATGACAAGAAAATTAGTAGGAATTTACAGGTAGAGTCATGCATTAGATATCAGGATTTCATATATATCATTTTTATAACGTGGGTATTTAATATTTTCATGAAAGTAACGCCTGTATATAGGGCGTTTATTATGAATTAACGACCATAGTAATGGTCGTTTCTTTTAAAGTAGCGCCCTATTCAAGGGCGTTTCTTTCAATAATATTCCAACGTCCGAGAAACTAAAATAAAACTAATACATGATATGCAAGATGCTTCTTGTATATATAAATTTAGTTTGGGCTACAAGACTTGAGAAGATCCTACCTTATGATCTGGATGAAGGAGACGAAAGGGTTTGAAGCTTCAACTGCAACTTAATAGAAGAAGAACAATCGTTCTTCCCTCAACCTGGAGAGGAAACGAAGGAAGATTAATAATCTTCACAGACATACCGGAAGCTAGGACAAATAACGAAGAATCATAACCTCGTTCTTTACACAAGCACCTGATCCTTAACCTGCATTAAAGGAGAAGAAGAATAATCAATATTCTTCATGCGGCTGTAAACAGAAGGGCAAAAGAAACTAAGAAGAACGTATGTTCTTCACTTACCGTGTAGCAGTAGATCGATCAAATGGTTTAGGGTTGGATCGATCGGGTATATTTATAGGATTTTGGAGTCCTAACAAAGGTAGTGTTTGATTGAGGGTAATATATCCCTAATAGAGTCCTTACTCTAATAGACACTTACTAGATTAGGTTAATCTTTCCCTGGATAAGCTCTGGGTCGAACGGGTCACGAACGGAATTAACGCCTTTGGACAGGGCGTTGATTCTTAAATTAACGACCTTGTTCAGGTCATTTCTTAAGAAGCGTCTTGTATAAGGGCGTTCCTTGTTTTTGAAACACGCCCAAGATATGGGCGTTTCTTTTACTTGCCTATTTGGTCGCGTGAGAGTTGACGACCGCACGTGTGGGCGTCCTTTCTTTATTCACGCCGTTTGTAGAGGCGTGTCTTTTTAAATTAACGCCTTACTCAGAGGCGTTATTTGTAATTTGTTTTATTTTGTCTAATTAACCCTATTCTTATTATCCGTATTACTTCTATAATATATATGTTTTTAATTTTATTTCAATATTCATTTATCAGGGTTGCTACACCCTCCCCCACTTAAAAAGAATTTGGTCCCCAAATTCAAATATATAATTATACACGTGGAGAGTGTAGAACACATACCTCTTAGAATAACTCGGGAAATCGTTTCTTCATAGATTCCTCGGTCTCCCATGTCGCTTCGTGTTCAGGATTCTTATTCCATTGCACCTTGAGCATGGGAATAACCTTATTCCTTAGAGCTCGTATTTCTCGATCTAAGATCTTCATAGGCTTCTGTTCGTAGGTGAGATCTTTCTGGATCACCAGATCTCCATGTTCAATAATATGAGATGGATCGTTCACATACTTCTTCAACATAGATATGTGAAACACATTATGCACGTCGGACAATTGAGGAGGTAACGCGATGCGATAAGCAACCTCGCCAACTCTTTCAAGTACCTCAAATGGTCCGATGAATCTTGGCGTAAGCTTGCCCTTAACACCAAATCTTCGTATGCCACGTCCAGGCGATATCTTGAGAAATACATGATCTCCGATTTGGAATTCAAGATCTCTCCTTCTTATATCAGCATAAGCCTTTTGTCTCGTCTGAGCAACTTGCAATCTTTCTCTGATTACTTGTATCTTCTCAGTTGTATCCCTTACCATGTCTGGACCTAACAGTTATTTTTCTCCAACTTCGTTCCAGCATATGGGTGATCTGCAACTTCTTCCGGATAAGGCTTCGAAAGGTGCCATTTGGATACTAGCTTGGTAGCTGTTGTTATATGCAAATTCAATTAATGGCAAGTGGTCATGCCAACTTCCTCCAAAGTCAATGATGCATGCTCTAAGCATATCTTCAACAACTTGATTAGCTCTCTCGGTCTGACCATCCGTTTGTGGGTGGAAAGCTGTACTAAAGTTAAGCCTTGTTCCCAATGAATGTTGTAATCCCTTCCAAAAATGAGAAGTAAAACGGGGATCTCTGTCAGACACGATTGAGACAGGAATTCCATGTATCCTGACTATTTCCTTGATGTACAGTGCAGCTAGCACATCAATTGACCATCGGCTTTTTATTGGCAAGAAATGCGCCGATTTAGTTAATCGGTCAATGATAACCCAGATTCCATCATGTCCTCCTTTAGATTTAGACAAACCCATGATGAAGTCCATACCAATATCCTCCCACTTCCACTTAGGAATATCTAGGGGGTGTAGTTTTCCAGCAGGCTTTTGGTGTTCTGCCTTGACCTGTTGGCATGTGAGACAGCGTGATACATAGTCCGCTATCTCTCTTTTCATATTGGGCCACCAAAAGTTCCTCTTTACATCTTGGTACATTTTAGTTGATCCAGGATGAATAGTGTACCTTGATCTGTGAGCTTCATCTAAGATCTTCTTCTTTAATTCCGGACAATCAGGTATACAAGTTCTACCTTTGAATAATAATCTTCCATCAGAAGTTAGTTGGAAATCAGATTGTCCTTCTAATCTGCCCTTGATTTCCACTAATATAGGATCATCATCCTGAAGTGTTTGTATCTCAGATAATAAGTCTGACTGTATGCTTACATGAGATAATGTAACAAATTTAGATTCCGTGTCCAAGCTTATATTGAGCTCGAAGAATTGTTCAAGTAACCTCCATTCTTGTATCATACAATTGGCTATCATTGCTCTCGGCTTTCGACTAAGGGCATCAGCAACATGATTACCCTTTCCGGGATGGTATTGTATATTGAAGTCGAAGTCCTTGAGATATTCTAGCCAGCGCCTTTGTCTCATGTTTAGCTCCTTTTGGGAAAATAGATATTTGAGACTTTTGTGATCGGAGTAGACAGTGAATTGTACTCCATAGAGATAGTGTCTCCATATCTTTAGGGCAAATACCACCGCGGCCAGTTCTAAGTCATGGACGGGGTAATTCTCCTCATGCTTCTTCAGTTGACGTGAAGAGTATGCTATGACCTTTCCTTGTTGCATTAGGACACATCCGAGGCCAATGCCAGAAGCATCAGTGTAGACCTCGAATTTCTCTCCTTCTATTGGTAGAGCTAACACCGGAGCTGTAGTGAGATGATCCTTGAGAGTTTGGAAACTTCTTTCACATTCCTCACTCCATTCATATCGGATCTCCTTACGAGTTAATCTTGTAAGTGGTACGGCGATCTTAGAGAAATCTTTGATGAATCGCCGATAATAGCCTGCAAGACCTAAGAAACTTCTGATCTCGCTTGCATTAGTGGGTCTTTCCCAATTTCTCACTGCTTCAACTTTTGATGGATCTACTGATAATCCATCTTTTGATATGACATGTCCGAGAAAAGCTACTTCTTCAAGCCAGAATTCACACTTGCTGAGTTTTGCATATAATTGATTTGTCCTCAAGATTTGCAATGCAATCCTCAAATGCTCTTCATGTTCTTCCTTAGTCTTGGAATATATCAATATATCATCAATGAAGACTACTATGAATTGATCCAAGTAAGGCCTGAATATGCTATTCATTAACTGCATAAAGGCAGCAGGGGCATTTGTTAGTCCAAAAGGCATAACAACAAATTCATAATGGCCATACCTGCTTCTGAATGCGGTCTTGTGAATGTCATCATCCTTGATTCTTAATTGATGATATCCCGACCTGAGATCAATCTTGGAAAAGTATTTGGATCCTGAAATCTGATCAAATAATTCATCGATTCTCGGCAGTGGATACTTGTTCTTGATAGTAAGATGATTCAACTGTCGATAGTCGATACACAATCTCATGGATCCATCCTTCTTCTTTACAAATAAGACTGGTGCTCCCCACGGGGAAGTACTTGGTCTAATAAACCCTTTTCGGATTAGTTCCATCAACTGCTCCTTCAACTCCTTGAGTTCAGCAGGGGACATTCTAAATGGTACCTTTGAAACAGGACCAGCACCAGGGACTAAGTCAATGGTGAAGGCCACTTCTCTTTGAGGGGGTAATCCCGGCAAATCTTCCGGAAATACGTCTGGAAATTCTTGCACTACCTGAATGTCTTCTATCTTGGTTTCCTTAGCTTCTTTAACAGTGACAAAAGCAAGGAAGGATACACATCCCTTCCTGACGAGCTTGCTTGCTCGAAGAGCCGAAATAAGAGGGGATTTGCTTCGACTCTTAGGACTAGTATAAGTCAGTTCTGGAAATTCTTTGGAAACAATCTTGCTATTACGGCAATCAACCGTTGCCTGGTACTTAGATAACCAATCTGCTCCTAGTATAACATCATATTCTTTTAGATCTAAGCAGATAAGATCAATAGGAAAATTCTTTCCTCGAACCAACACCTCACAGTTTTGGTAATGATGCGTGATATCCGTCTCGTTTCCGAGAGGAGTAGACAACACTATTTTCATCCATTCCGGTTCTAGAGGTAATGGGTCAGCAAACTTCTTAGAAACAATAGAATGCGATGCACCCGTATCAAATAAGACATGTGCATATTTGGAACAAATTTTCAATGTACCTTCCACTGATCCGCCTTCTTCTTCAGGTTCGGTCTCCTGTATTGCATGAAGACGAGCATTCTTTGTCACCGGGCGTTTACCATCGCCGGCTTGGTCGTTCATTAATGGACACTCGGGAATCCGATGCTCACGGCTTCCACAACGGAGACAAGCTCCTAATTTCCTCCAGCATTCTTCTGTCTTGTGACCAGCCTTGTCACAATGCTTGCATACTGTATTAGAAGGGGTAGTTGTGATAGAGAAAGGCTTGGTCTTTTTGAACTTATGGTCTTGAGAGGAAGAACCTCCATTATTGGGCCTCTTCTTGAAATTGGGTTTGAAAGAACCCGAACCCGTGACTTGTTCCTTCTTGTCTTTCCCTCGGATCCTATCAGATAGTTCCGTGGCATCTTCAAGTAGTTGAGCTCGGCGCACTATCACAGAATAAACTTGGATGTCCATAGGCGCCAGTTGAGTAATATAGTGGGGCCTAAGCCCATTAATAAATCTACGGGCTTTCATCTTCTCCGTGCTAATAAGATGCTTAGCATATCTAGACAACCTGGAGAACTGAGCTTCATAATCTGCTAAGGATAAAGATCGTTGCTTTAACGCAGCGAATTCTGCAGCCTTCTTTTCTTGGACTCGGTCCGATAAATATTTAGCATTAAAGTATTCCACAAATTCATCCCATGTTACTTGAGTAGGATCGATGGTTGCTTCAATAGACTCCCACCAGCATCTAGCATCTTTCTCTAACTGGAATGTAGCTAACAGAACTTTGTCCTGATCCGTGCATTGCATGACACGGAATATGCGTTCAGTCTCCCGAACCCAATGCTCGGCATCGTCCGGATCGGTCGATCCTATAAACTTCGGGGGATTCATGTTCTTAAAGGCTTGGTGTAAGCTTCCAGCTCGTGGAGCACCACCTTGTGCTACCTGTTGTAGCACCTGAGTCATCCCTTGGAGGGTACGCTGCATGTTGCGCCATTGAGCACGTTCGGCAGCCATTATCCTACAATTACAATAACTATATTAGTATTCTATCACTGTGATCTTATTAAAAGACGCATACACTATGTTAAATCTAACCCTTGGTTCTACCCAATCTCACTAGTTTAAAGGTTCAACTTATCCTTGGACTTGGGTTTTTCCTAGGAATTGAATACCTTAGGCTCTGATACCACAAAAACTGTCACGCCCCGAGCGCGGAAGATACCCGGAGATGCGCGACGAGTTTATATCAATCATGTCAATCAGAGTGGTCGTGTATTCGACACAAAGACAGAGATGCGCAAAATAGCAAGATAACCCAATCCTTTATTTCATAATGGATAGACTATTACAAATCCAATACTCTGTTTAATAAAAAGGAAAAGAATACATATTGACTCAAGAAAACTATAGAAAAGACTAGATGACACTTGAGCAGCTCTATCACTTTCACTCTTTACCATTCCCATCCGATTGACTTCCATCGTCGTCGGATTTACCTGAAAAGTACAAAGGAACAAACGGAATGAGCGAACGCTCAGTAGGAAATTATATCTCAAGTACTAGCAAGGGGTTTAAGTAATTACATCTTTCATGAATGCAATAAAGCTATGCATGCTCGCATAAAACGACAAGATAGAGAATGTAATATCAAAGAAATAAGATGAACTTAATCATGAACTTTCAACAAGATGACAAGTGTATTCAAGATATTCCAGCAAGTACGTTTAACAAGTTATGTCAAGAACTTTGGCTATCATGTATCAAGCAAGTAAATTACCCTTTTTCGGGCCACACATTTCATGTAAAGTCAAGTACGATTCAAGTACAAGATGTGTGTGGAATGTCCAATCAAGCAAGTCAAGTACTCGGTATAATGCCAGATACCTTATCATTTTAACTCCCATGGACACAAGTACTTTCGGGTGCTCCTCCCAGGACCAGATCGGGCCCTATATGCGCAGGCATTTATCATGTATTTTTGACATCCACTCTTGTTTATATAGCCAATATAAAATTTCAATAATCAAGCTTGTAGACATGTATGACAACTTGGATAGAATAGAGTCCAAAATATGACAAAGGACATAGATCGATAATAACGGTATAATCACGATATCGATAAAACTAGGTAGAATATGGTTCCCTTAACTTAGGTCCCATGACAAATCAATATGGACATTCTTTATATAGAATTGAGGTCCACATAAACATTAGATCGAGCAAGATACCCTCATTCTTATCATAGAATTGGGGTTTACAAGAACGACATGATATGGCATGATATCATCATCCCATTAAGAATTTCTTATGATATACTCTTTGTATAATCATAAAGGCCGGTATACCATGTTTCTTTAGATTGACATGGCAAGGATCGTGTAATGGGTTTTTAGGGTACAACCAGCTCAGTCGGCCTTGAGGGAATCCAAGGCTACGAGGAGTCTTACGGAGGTCTCTATGACTAACTCGCTAGTCCAAAGGAACGGAATGTCCAATGGAGAGCTTGTATGTCAATGAGAGTTGAGTGTGATCGATGAAACAACATGAAACGTGGGACTATACTCACGGAGTGGAGAATAGTGCCGATATATATATTATATAACATATGAAACCATCGGTTAACAGAAACAGATGAAAAATCAGTTTTACAGTAAAATAACGACTTAGGTCAAGTCGTTTTATCAAGTAAGTAACGCCTAACAGAAGGGCGTTTACATATGTTTCCGTTTTGCAGAATTTTTAATAATTCAGTAATTTATCTAAAACACGCCCTGGACAGGGGCGTTTCTTCAAGAGTTAACGACTTCACTAGAAGGCGTCTTATTATTTACATATCTGTCAGAATATAAATAATTTTCAGGATTTATCTAAAACACGCCCTGAAAAGGGGCGTTACTGTTTAATTCTATTTTACATAATAAATATATTTCGGGATTTTAACATAGAAACGCCCTAGGAAGGGGCGTTAGCTTTCAGAATCACGCCCTGTTCTGGGGCGTTAACATATAAAAAAAATGACTTTGTCCAAGTCGTGAATTCAAGAAATTTACAATATTCCAGGAAATAAAATTTCAAGTGACAGGAGACATGGTCATGACAAGAAAATTAGTAGGAATTTACAGGTAGAGTCATGCATTAGATATCAGGATTTCATATATATCATTTTTATAACGTGGGTATTTAATATTTTCATGAAAGTAACGCCTGTATATAGGGCGCTTATTATGAATTAACGACCATAGTAATGGTCGTTTCTTTTAAAGTAGCGCCCTATTCAAGGGCGTTTCTTTCAATAATATTCCAACGTCTGAGAAACTAAAATAAAACTAATACATGATATGCAAGATGCTTCTTGTATATATAAATTTAGTTTGGGCTACAAGACTTGAGAAGATCCTACCTTATGATCTGGATGAAGGAGACGAAAGGGTTTGAAGCTTCAACTGCAACTTAATAGAAGAAGAACAATCGTTCTTCCCTCAACCTGGAGAGGAAACGAAGGAAGATTAATAATCTTCACAGACATACCGGAAGCTAGGACAAATAATGAAGAATCATAACCTCGTTCTTTACACAAGCACCTGATCCTTAACCTGCATTAAAGGAGAAGAATAATAATCAATATTCTTCATGCGGCTGTAAACAGAAGGGCAAAAGAAACTAAGAAGAACATATGTTCTTCACTTACCGTGTAGCAGTAGATCGATCAAATGGTTTAGGGTTGGATCGATCGGGTATATTTATAGGATTTTGGAGTCCTAACAAAGGTAGTGTTTGATTGAGGGTAATATATCCCTAATAGAGTCCTTACTCTAATAGACACTTACTAGATTAGGTTAATCTTTCCCTGGATAAGCTCTGGGTCGAACGGGTCACGAACGGAATTAACGCCTTTGGTCAGGGCGTTGATTCTTAAATTAACGACCTTGTTCAGGTCGTTTCTTAAGAAGCATCTTGTATAAGGGCGTTCCTTGTTTTTGAAACACGCCCAAGATATGGGCGTTTCTTTTACTTGCCTATTTGGTCGCGTGAGAGTTGACGACCGCACGTGTGGGCGTCCTTTCTTTATTCACGCCGTTTGTAGAGGCGTGTCTTTTTAAATTAACGCCTTACTCAGAGGCGTTATTTGTAATTTGTTTTATTTTGTCTAATTAACCCTATTCTTATTATCTGTATTACTTCTGTAATATATATGTTTTTAATTTTATTTCAATATTCATTTATTAGGGTTGCTACACACATGCTGGGACAGCAGGTGCCCACCAGGCTGGTCCCAAGATGAAGATAGAAATCAAGAAGCCGGGCTACTATTGGCCCACCATGTTTGAAGACTGCTGTAAATTTACAAAATCATGCCAGAAATGTCAAGAGCATGCTACTGTGCCTAGAAAGCCTCCTACGACTCTGCACCCTACAGTTCCCAGCTAGCCATTTGCACAATGGGGAACTGATGTAGTCGGGCCACTGCTGACTTCCTCGGTCGGACATAAGTACATACTGGCCATAACAGATTACTTCTCCCGATGGGCGGAGGCTGTAGCATTAAGAGAAGTGACTGGTGAACTGGTCGCCAGATTCATCAAGCAGAATATTATCTTCTGATTTGGGATCCCCAGCCGAATAATATCCGACAATGGAAGTCATTTCAGAAATCAGAAGGTCTATCGGCTTGCTGAGAAGTATAAGATCGAATGGAGGACTTCCACTCCTTACAATCCACAGGCAAACGGATTGGCAGAAGCTTTTAACAAGACTCGCTGCACCTTGCTGGCCAAGGTCGTCAGTTCTAATAAGAAGGACTGGGAAGAGAAAATGTATGAAGCTCTGTGGGCATACCGCACTGTCTTCAAGACACCTACAGGGTGCTCACCATACTCGCTGGTATACGGCTCAGAGGCAGTGGTTCCGCTAGAGCTGGAAGTCCCGTCACTCAGAGTGGCAGTCCAATGTGGCATGGCCCGTGGTGAACAGACCAATGCAGAAAGAAGACTAGAAGAACTGGTTGAATTGGAAGGGAAGCGCCTCCGAGCTCAGAAGAGTATCCAAATGTATCAGGCCCGCATGGCCACTGCATTCAACAAACTCGTAAGAGGATGAGAATTCAAGAAAGGTGACCTCGTCATGGTCAAGAAAAAAGAAGTCATGGCATCCAACCCAAAAGGAAAGCTGAATGCTAATTGGGAAGGTCCTTATGTGATACAGAGGGTCTATGAAGGAGGGGCCTACGTGGTTGTTAACCATCGAGGGGAAATCCAATTCTCGCCACTCAACGGAAGACATCTAAAGCTGTATCATACAGCACAACCAACATTCCCTGAGTAATCGGGCAAAATCTACCCTTTCTTGGTCTAGCGGCACTCCGCCCTAGCCAAGCTATACCCTTCTCTTGGTATAGCGGCACTCCGCCCTAGCCAAGCTACACCCTTTTCTTGGTCTAGCGGCACTCCGCCCTAGCCAAGCTACCCTTTTCTTGGTATAGCGGCACTCCGCCCTAGCCAAGCTACACCCTTTTTTTGGTCTAGCGGCACTCCGCCCTAGCCAAGCTACCCTTTTCTTGGTCTAGCGGCACTCCACCCTAGCCAAGCTACCCTTTCCTTGGTCTAGCGGTACTCCGACCTAGCCAGGCTACCTTTTCTTGGTCTAGCGGCACTCCGCCCTAGCCAAGCTACCCTTTCCTTGGTCTAGTGGCACTCCGCCCTAACCGAGCTACCCTTTCCTTGGTCTAGCGGCACTCCGCCCTAACCAGGCTACCTTTTTTTGGTCTAGTGGCATCCCGCCCTAGCCGAGCTACCCATTTCGTGGTATAGCGGCACTCCGCCCTAGCCAAGCTACACCCTTTTCCCGATCTAGCGGCACTCCGCCCTAACCGAGCTACCCTTTTCTTGGTCTAGCGGCACTCCGCCCTAACCGAGCTACCCTTTCCTTGGTCTAGCGGCACTCCGCCCTAACCAGGCTACCTTTTTTTGGTCTAGCGGCACCCCGCCCTAGCCGAGCTACCCATTTCGTGGTATAGCGGCACTCCGCCCTAGCCAAGCTACACCCTTTTCCCGGTCTAGCGGCACTCCGCTCAAGCCGAGCTACCCTTTTCCTGGTCTAGCGGCACTCCACCCTAACCAAGCTACCCTTTTCTTGGTCTAGCGGCACTCCGCCCTAGCCAGGCTACCCTTTCTTGGTCTAGCGGCACCCCGCCCTAGCCGAGCTACCCTTTCTTGGTATAGCGGCACTCCGCCCTAAACCGAGCTACCCCCTCTTGGTCTAGCGGCACTCCGCCCTAACCAAGCTACCCTCTTCTTGGTCTAGCGGCACTCCGCCCTAACTGAGCTACCCTTTCCTTGGTCTAGCGGTACTGCGCCCTAACCAAGCTACCATCTTCTTGGTCTAGCGGCACTCCGCCCTAACCGAGCTACCCTTTCCTTGGGCTAGCGGTACTCCGCCCTAGCCAGGCTACCCTTTCTTGGTCTAACAGACACTCCGCCCTAGCCAAGCCACCCCTTATCTTGATCTAATGGCATTCCGAACTATCACCCTCTAAAAAAAAAAAAGAGGAAGAGAGAATAGAAGATAAAAAAATAGGGGTTAAAAATAGAGATGCCCTGCCAGACTTGTTCAGGTGTTCTGAGCAAGGGCAAAAATGGCTAAAACCCAGCTATGGTGAAAACCCGAAAGGGCACTGCAGGCAAAATCGGGTACCCCGCCACGTGAAAACCTGAAAGGGCGCGTGGGCAAAAGTAAGAGGGGACTGGCTCCGGTGAAAACTCGAAAGGGCGCTTGGGTCGGTAATGTGGTGATTCCAAAGAAAGCCTCACCACCCACCATAAAACTCCCCGTCGATCGATCGGCGCCTTGCCCGATCAACGATTAAACCCACCCGGAATGGACCTTACGTCTATTCTGGTGAAGCCTTCATGCATTGCTCAAGAGAAATTCCCTCGATAATAAGCCCACCACCACGAGACCAGCTACTGATCAACCGGCACACTGCCCGATCAGCGATAAAACCTTGTCCGGTTTAGACCTTACGTCTATTCCGACTAGATCTACATGTCTCTTTACGTCCCGCCATGATGAAACCTGCTATTGATCGATTGGCACACTGGCCGATCTATGATGAAACCTATCCAGTTTAAACCTTCCGTCTATCCCGATGCAATCCATGAACTCCTTGCATTGGTATAAATCCAATACCGATGATGAAACCCGCCATTGATCGATTGGCACCTCGCCCAATATCAATGATAGAACCCTATCCAGTTTAGACCCTACGTCTATCCTGATGAAACATATGAAATCCTTGCATTGGTATGAGCCAATACCAATGATGAAACCTGCTATCGATCAGTTGGCACACTGCCTGATCGACGCTAAAACCCATCCAGGGTAGACCTTCCGCCCGCTCTGACATAGCACAACACTGCTCTTTGAATCGATTCAAACCCTCCGTCTGGATAGATCATGAAACTCTATTCCTTTGTGGTAATGTCAGACCCTACATTAACGATGAAACTCACATTTCGGCAAATGGCTCCGTGCCCGAGCTGCTATCTATTCAGACCTTTCGCCTGAATAGGTCATGAAACCATATTTCCCTTTGCATTGATGTTGACACCCACATCAATGATCGTGTATCCACAATAAACATATGATGCCATGGTCCATAGGATGAAAGTTCTGGTCCCAGAAAAGACGATGAAAAAGGAAAAGAGAAAGAAAACGACAAAAAGTATATATATATAAAAAATGGGGTTGAAAATAGAGATACCCCGCCAGACTTGTTCAGGCATTCTGGACAAGGGTAAAAATGGCTAAAACCCAGCTGTTGTGAAAACCCGAAAGGGCACTGCGGGCAAAATCGGGTACCCCGCCACGTGAAAATCCGAAAGGACGCGTGGGCAAAAGCAAGAGGGGGCTGGCACTGGTGAAAACCCAAAACGGCACTTGGGTCAGTAATGTGGTAATTCAGAAGTTCCATGCCAACCGGCACGTTGCCTTTACCTCCCCTTCACTGATGAAGCCTTCCGTCGGTCATCTAGCTCTATGCCGCACCGATGATAAAGCCTTTCCGGGATAGATCTTACGTCTACCCTGATGAAATCTACATACCCTCTTTTCACATGTCCCACCGACAATAAAACCCGTCACCATTCTGATAAAGCCTGGCCAGTTCAGACCTTACGTCTGTCCTGATCAAACTCCTAAACCTTCCCTTGATCGATCGGCTCCTTGCCCGGTCAACGATGAAACCCTACCAGGATAGACCCTACGCCTATCCTGATGAAACCTACGTATTTCTTGGCGAAGTCCCACCCGCGATAAAACCTGCTGGAATAGACCTTGCGTCTGTCCTGACGAGACCTACACCTCTACATACGTCCCACCGTTGATCGACCGGAACCTCGCCCGATCAATGATGAAATCCTCTGCCCGGTTTAGACCTTACGTCTATACTGATGAAACCTATGAAACTCCTTGCGTCGATATAAGCCCCATATCGACGATGAAACCAACCACTGATCGACTGGCACCTCGCCCGATCAGTGATGAAACTATGTCCAATTAAAACCCTGCCAGTTTAGACCTTTTGTCTATTCTGATGAAACTTATAACACTTTCTTTGCATCGATATGAACCCAATATCGATGATGAAACTAGCTATTGATCGACCGGCACCTCGCCCGATCAATGATGAAATCCTATCCAGTTCAGACCCTACGTCTATCCTGATGAAAATCACGCACCCTTCAATGTCCCACCTGCGATAACCTCTACCCAGTCTAGACCTTCCGTCTACTCTGATGAAACCTATAAGATTTCTTTACATCGATATGATCCCAATATCGATGATGAAATCATGCACTGGTCGATTGGCACACTGCCCCGACTGGCTTTGAAACCTACCCGGGATGGACCATTCGCCCGTTCCGGATGATGCTCTAAACCTCTTCATTCGCATTCCCGCAAACTGTCTCCCTTGCGGCACATATGGCCAAAAAGGACGTTTGCTGCTACCAACAAAGTTCAGTTTAAGCACCCCCCAGATGCCGTCGCGCGGTGGAGCGAGTTCCCCATCCTTTCTATGAAAGGGTGGACGCTCTCCTGCCAAGTACGAGCCATTCACAGGAGGGACTGCTAGAACCACTACCCCACTTCCCAAAGTGATGAAACCACATGGAAAAGATAATGGACACACATGAAGCCGAAGATTCCTTTTCATTAAAAGAGGAGTACATAAAGAGCCCCGAGGGGACACTGTATCACAAAAGAGGGCAAAAGAAAAAGAAAGAAGAGATAATTCATGGTCGCCAGAATATATCTTCGAAGGCCAGAAGACCCACATAGGGAGCAGCTCCTAGCTCATGAAGGCGCGCCTCCTCCTCCTGAAGCCTCACAGACATGTCTTGGAGAGACATCACTCGTCCCTCCAACGAGGCCACCTCCTCGATGGACTGCGGCCGAATAGAGGATAATTGTTGTAGCTCAGCTCGGAGTCCGGTGAGCTCCACTTCCAGAATGGCTATCCGGTCCTGGACAGCTTCCTCCCACTGAACAGCACGTTGTAGCTCAGCTCGGCATTCATCAAGTGCGAGCATCAGCTGCCCCAGCTCAGATTTATATTCTGACCTCTACAACCTCAGTGCCGTCAGCTTGTCGGCCATGGTCCGTGCTAGGAAGTCTCTCCGATGCACGAATTTCAGCAAAAGCAAGACCCGCTGAGCCCATATGTCTAGAGGGCAGCCCATGGCTTGCAGGCCAGCGGTGAAGCGATTGGCAATTTCCTTCAGTTGCAGATACGTCAAGCCAGGCTGGGATTCTACCAGCTGGCGTAGCATGTCCAAATGTTGCCAGACAAAGCTGTCAGAAGAAGCAAAGCCAAAGGAGGCAGATGGGACGACCTCAAAAGTCACCTCGCCGTCAATGTCTGCCCACAGTGCAACATCCGGCTGAGAGGACGAAGACGGCAAATCTGCTGGAAGAACTTGCCGGTCCCTCTCTGTGCTCTCCTGTTGAGCTGAAGACTCCTCCTCTACCGCTGTCTCGGGAGCTATGGCTTGAACATCCGCGGAGGGAGAACCAATAAATGATGGAGCTATCTCTTCATGAGTCTTCTAAATAAGGGCTTCATCTTCAGCTGCTCTTTCTGATAATGGGGACGAAGGGTCCCTAGTCTGTAGAGGCAGAAATCCAGTCTCTATAGCCACTGTGGCAGGGACTGCTGACTCGGGCGCAATTGACATTACGGCGGCCGGTATAAAAGCGGAGCTTCTGGCTGGGTCTGCTTCGGCTCTAAACTCTGAGGCCCTGACAGGGACAGAAATCTCTCTTGATGATCCCAAGTCCAGTGATGTTAAGTCAGTTGAAGATTGTATTCTTACTGGCACAGGGTGAATAACCTCAGAAATTCCCATGCAAGTTGAAGGTAAAGCAGGGATGATGACCAAGTCTGCAGATGAGACATCCATAGAAACTGCGATCGCGTCTGAGCTGGTAATGACAGGGTCCTGAGGACAAAGCAGAATGATCTTCAGCAATGAATGAAAGAAAATAAATAGAACAGCAAACAAAAAAGAGAAGCTTACCTTTAAAGTGGGGTCTATATCCTCGAAATGAGACAAAAGGGGAGAAAGCTCCATAGTTGAAGCAACAAATGGAGGGGTTATGTCAACCTCGGTGTCGAGCCCGGCAAACTCCTCTTGCAATTCCTCCTCAGAAGATAGCATCAGCAGCTTAGGAGGCTGAAAAGGCGGAAGGCCTTTTGCAAATACGGGCAAGGCTTCTGATTTTAGGACTTCCTCCTCACTGTCGCTGAAAGTTACTTCCTCCTCATTATCAGGGACGGTCTTAAAGCTGCCCGAGGATACCTCCACACTAGCTATATGCTGCGGGGTCACCTCTAGAGCATGCCGGGATGCGGACCGGGTGATTATGCGTCTGGCCAGGATAGGGCTCCATTTTGTTTGAATCCTGTGACCCTCCTGCGGCTGAGGCGACTCTCCCGCTGCTATCATGGCCTCAGTCTGCTCCCTGACTGCCACCTCAACAAAAGGGGAACTCTGAGGGATATAACAAAAAAAAGAACAACAACGGAAGTATAAAGAAAAAAGATGAGAAAGCACATTTACCCTCCTCCTCGCCAGTCGGGGTAGGAGAAGGCAGCCTCGTGTCCCTTTCCACAGGCACTGCAACCTGCTCCGGGGCTGTATCAGATAAAGATAAGCTCAGTCTCGAAGGACGCCTTAAAAGATCAGTCAAGAAGACAATGAAGATTGCATCTACAAGCTATTTACCGCCACTCTCGGCAGGTTCCTGAGCGGCCTCCCTCTGAGACCTGAACTCATCAAAAGAGGGGATGTCTGGAAGAGGGGTTCCGGCATCCGTCGCAACTGGAGCTGACTGCTGGACCCGAACAACCTTGGCCCTCTTGGCCTTGACAACTGCAGCTTTCACCACAGAAGGCTTCCTCTTCTTGCCCGGAGGCAAGGGAGTGGTCGTAGGTGCCGCTGCAGGAATTTCAAAGTAAGCAGGCTTCTCAGCTTGAGCAATAATCTTCCTGTAAAGTCCCTGCCGCTTTATGTCCGGTCTATCTGTGCAAGACACAAGAGAGGAAGTCATAGTCGACAGATGCAGAACATAACAATAAAAGAAAGATGCCATGAGCGCACAGGAAGGGTCATACCTGTTGGGCCATCATAAAATGTGGAAAGCGGCCAGTACAGATAAGCCACCTCCTTCGAGCGGGAAGCAGCCTCCTTCACGAGCCAGCATATGTCACCAATGGTCTGGCACTTCTCTGTCAAGGCAGCCGAGTCTTTATGCCCGTGAAAGTCAAGGCAATGAAACAAGCCAAGATAATCCATACACCAGCCGTCGATATAATGAAAAGAAATAAAAAGCGGCTTATTCAGAATGCCAGTTATCGGGTTCTCTACTGATAGCCCGTGAACATTCAGCAGTACAAAAAGCCAAGAAGTGTGCTGATAGTATGTCTGGGTGCGGTCTTCCCTCCGCACAAATGTCCTGTAGGGGTGGAACCTGTCCACCGGACCCCGCCAGGGGGTTGCTGTCGGGAGAGGTTCCTCTGGGGGAAACGGATACTGCACCTCCACATGAACACTCCCTATGTGGCCCAACTGCCTCAGGTCCTTTGTAAAAGCATCTTCATTGATCTCAGAAAAGACAGGAGCGGGTATTTCAGAACCTTCCTCTTTCAAAGACCGACGCCTAGCAATATATGTTTCCGCCTCCTTCTGGTGCTGTGAATAGAGACTTTTCAGATGAACCTCATCAATTTCAAACACAGGCCCTGATTGCCGCTTTAAGAAAGAGTGCTCGGCCACATCCCAAAAGGCGCCTCTGCCATCTTTATAAAAATTAGTGCGGGTATTCCACCACTTAATGTATTCTGATGTGACACGGGGAATACGATTAGAAACGGTCGGGACCCTGAAAGTTACGCCCTCTCGGCGATGAAAGAAATCCCACCATGTTAGACCGTCACTGGCAATGGCGGACCCATGCTTGGCACGGCTGTCCAAAGGAAACTGGGCAACCGATGGAGGAATGTGCTGATCATAGCCAAAGTTTTTGCTGAAACGGAATGGATAATAGGGCTCCAAGAGGAGCAAGCCTCCCTTCCTGAAGACCAATATGCTGGGCCGAATAGTCATGGCCCACCTGACCAGTTCTGGTTCTAATATGGGCCGGGTGGCGTTGACCCCCGAAACAGGATGGACATAAGTTTCGACCTCCTCCATTTTGCATTCCCTCTGAGGGTCTACTAAAGGAGCCGAACCTGCTGCCAAGCTCCAAAAATGAATGCTGCCAGGAGCATCTACAGGCACTTTTGTCAACCTGCCCCTTATCTTAAACAGCTGCTCTGAGAAAAGATCGGGTTCGGCTCTAGCAAACTCAATCATCCGAGGGAGCAATGTGTCTGACTGCAAAGTTCTCAGGGCCAGCTCGGGGAAAATGCTGCAAACCCAAGCATTGAAGAAATGAAATGGACCTACAGTCCTTAAGGAACGGGGAACCCGATGTCTATGCAAGTCTCCCAATGATTTGTAAACTAAACACAAAGCCACTGGGCACAGAGACAGTCTCATCCCCTAGGCCATCTGACAGGCCGGATATATAGCCTCCGGTCTGATAGTCGTCTCGTCCCCTTGGGGGAGAGCGAAAGTGCACAGCCAGAGGGTCAGATAAGCTGCACAATGAGTAATGGGGTCAACCCCTGCTGGGTTCGGGCCGTCTGCACCTGCTCGGCGCAGTGAAGCTGGCAATGCTGATTTGTAACGAGGGGCCCTGATCTGCTTACCGGGAGTCGGTCCCACGGAAGGAAAGTCTACATACTTCAAGGGACCCCCAAAGAAGTATTGTATCCATTGTTTTACACGGACTCTCAATCTACTGCTCTTTTCACGGGGTTGGTAGCCTTTGGAAGATCCCCTGCTGTAGGCCAGACAAATGGTGCGATAAGCTTTCATCAAATACCGGTATGCATAGCCGAAAGAATATATGCCCTCTCCATCAGAGGCGTCCTTTACAGAGTCATCTAGACAGACCTCCTTATGTGGCTCCCCATCTATGGGCAGACCAGAAAGCTGCGAAAGACTCCAGAGGTCGAGGGATGTCTCGCCTTCTGCTGTGTAGAACGTGTTAAACTGTGGGCAGAATACTTCAAGCATGCCACAACATAATCCCCGAGAGATGGGATAGCGGAATCTGGAGGCGAATACACTATGGTAGACCCCAGCTCTAATCAGTAAAGGGGCATACTCCTTCAGAACAAATTCTGTGAATTCCACTGCGCCTACCCTGAAGAGATGAGCATCTGTCACTTAAGCATCTCCAAACCAGCCGGCAGCTAGCTGATATTTAAATTGAACGACCAGACAGTTCAGAATAAATGGCTCGTCCCTGTAACCCTACTTCACAGGAGCTAGAAAAAGTCCGAAGTTGGTCTTTTCCCGGTGGACGCGACCGGCTGCATGGTCCCACCTCGCCGGGGTGAACTCTGGAGCCCGGATCAGCATTTTCTTTTCCGGCTCTAATTCAGAAATACCCAGTACGGCATTCCAGTCCCGCTGCTCGCCCAGAAGATATATAGCTCGGGCACGATAAACAGAACCCTTCATGCTGTCTCTGTCAGCAAGTATTACCGCTTCCACAGACCAAGCAAGCAGAAGATCCCTCATTCCGCCTATGGTGAAGGTCCGGATAAATGGCAACAGATGACGATCCTTCGACAGGTCCGGACGGTAGTCAGCAGCCCTTCTGAAATCAATACCTTCTGTGAAAGAATAGACCCCAGAAGACGGCACTGTGTCAGTCTCAGAATCAGAGGACTCGTCGACAGTAGCAATTTGGTTATAGCCAAGGCTCAGGCTGTTCACATTCAGCCAGTTGACTGAAGCCCGAGATATGTCCGGCTGGACAGATGAGCTCACTCCCACAGTCATGGAAGCCGCAGCAGAAGAGTCGGAAGCCATGTCAGTGCCTGCAATCAAGAAAAGATGAAAAATAAGCATCGGGAAGATGAATGGGCATGTGATGATTAAATAAATAATTCCAGTTAAATTTCGGCAGCATCTCCTCTTGTCCAGGGTCTGCCCAAGAAAGATAGGGAGTCACCCACCAAGAGGGAGTGATCCCGAACATAAAATGGGACTCAATCCCACATAATGAACCTACCCGAGAATGAATCGGTCAAAAAGGGGGGGAATGAAGTAAGGCTCTCAGGGGAAAAACTCGCCGCCGAGGAGATGAAGAGAGAGAGAGGGCCGATGAAAATGAGGGTAAAAAGCCTCTCACGAGGTTAAATAGAAAGAAAGGGGAAGGCTTCTCGGCGCGAAGAAAAGTGCGTCGAGAACCCCCCGTAGGCCGAAAGAAAAGGTCGCGCCGAGAAGCTCGCCGAAGACGCCCGCGCCGAGAGGGTCGCGCCGAAGATGCCCGCACCGACAACCAGGCGCGCCGAGAAGCGGCTCACGCCGAGAGGCAGCTCCCGCCGAGAAGCCCAAGGCAATGCCAAGAGGGCTCCAAATGCTGAAAAGAAAAGAAAACTCATTGGAGAAGAACAAAGAAATGAAAAATATGTGTGCAGGATATTGTTGCAATGAGATGATCAGAGTCTAAGGACTAGATTAAAAGAGAAATTGAGGAAGATACCCTCGAACGTTGAAAGACACCTGCGGACACCGTGCCGCTTATTCTGCGCTTACGCCGCCCGCAGGTGGGGGGCATTTGTTGACACCTTGAAAATGAGCAAGGGCGGAAACAGAATTGAAAAGAAGATCAGACCAACAGTGAAAGACCAATGATGAAGCTCGTCAACCATCTACCCGGCTGAAGCCTTTCCCAGCCAAGCTGATGTTCGGTGCCATTGTCAGTCAGACGGCGGCACTGATGAAGTAGCAGTCACCTGACTGATGAGACCTCCTATCACACCTCAATAGGAGCTGTATTACTGCCTCGTCCGAGAATCCACAGGTAACATGTCAGAATAAGTCAGATGTCGGCTTATTGACAGATGTGATATGAGCAAAGATAAAGATGAAGCCAGAACCAGCAAATAAAGATTGTGAAGGCTTCTGCAAAGTCAGAACAAAAGAAGAGTCTCCACAGACTATACACCTGGCTGAAGTCTTTTTAGGCTAAAGCTGATGTCCGGTCTTGTCACCGCTCAGGTGACGATACCGATGAAATGATGTCCGACTTTGTCATCATTCAGATGGTAATGCCGATGAAACCCCAGTCTACCAACTGATGAAAATCTATGAATGATCTCAATAGAAACTGTGTCACCAATGGAGGGCCTTCTCAGGTTCTGATATATTTGAAGCACCAATAAAGGCCGAGGTATATGTGAAGTCTAAAAAGCCCTAAATGGGCCAATAAAAGTGGCGCCGGGATCCCCTTTGTCGAAGCCCAAGAGCGGCGCCGGGAAGATAGAGTCCCACGCGCCGGGAAGTCTTCCTTCGATTGAGGCGCGCCGGGACAGGCCTGCCGATAAGATACCAAGGAGAGATATAAAACCCCTTTTCCCCTCGAAAAAGGGAGCAGCAGCGGAAAGAGGGGCAACAGCAGAGAAGAAGAAGAGATATCCACAAAAAAAGGAGAAGAGAGTAGAGCCTGCAATCTGATCCGAGAGAAGAAGAGGCAGAAGGGCCAAAGAAGAAAAGAGAGAAGAGAGAAAGCAGAGAGGAGGGTTCGAAGCCTGATTGAAGGTGGGCAATGGGGAGGGAGAGGAGTCAATACTCCGCCCTCCCCTCCCCATTTCTGTAGTTCACTCGCCTAATTTCGATTGCTTCTACTTCTTCCTCTTCTGATGTATTCAGCGTTATGATAGCCGGTTTTCACACCGCTAGAATAAGGCATAGTCTTCTTATATCTTCTTCTATGTACTCCCTCTGATGTGTGGATGTAATTGCAATGTTCTAATATATGAACGCTACGGGCCGCAGTTGCCGCCTACTGTTGTTTTTCTCCGAAGCTCTGCTGCCATCCCCTTATATCTCCTCTTAGATGCCGTAGCATGTCATCCCCTCCCCAGTTTGATCATCGGTCTGCCGCTTCACTTGGTTTTCAAATGCTTTCCGTGCTTACTCCAGAGCTAGGGACAGACCATCCCTTGGCCTCCGGGATAAGGCAAAGCTATACAATGACCGAGGTTTATGATACTCCAGAGTTCTAGATGTTTATATTCTGTCTATTAGCATTGTCGAAATCACCTCTGGGTCCAGAGACAACCATCTCTTGGCTCCTAGGGTGATGAACGACCACATCAAATCTCTCCCCGAGCTCTGCATAATATTGGTGACAGGGGTTCTCTAGACCTTGGTCTTCCCTAATTCCTCCTCGATCCTGATGTTTCTATAAAGCCCAAACCTAATCCAGTTCAAATTTGATGCCCTGATCCATTTTAATCCCACAGAATCCACCTACCTTATCCTGAATCGTCAAGAAACCCAAAACAGGGTGCCGTAAAACTCTGAAACTCATCCCGACGCCCTCACCCATCTCGGCCCCATGCACAGTAAAAGGGGTGAATAGTTCTCGACGCAAGGCTTCTGGCGCCGAGAACCCCACCCCTGGCCTTCTTACCTTCGCGCCAGGAACCTCTCCATATTGGCCGCGCCGGGAACCCCCCTGGCTGCTTTGCCATCGCGTCGGGAAGCCCATCCTCTGGCCTTTACCCCTGCGCGCCGGGAACCCCCTTTGAGCAATTCCTCCTCGCGCCGGGAAGCCAGCGCCGAGAACTCCCTGCCCTTCTCTTCATCGCGCCGGGAACCCCGGCCCTCTCACCTTGACGTCGGGAACCTGGCCTCCTTGCCCTTGCGCCGAGAGCCCCCCCTGACTCTCTTGCCTTCGCGCCGGGAACTTCATTCCCAAGCCAGTTGCGCCGAGAGCTTGCCCTGTCACCCAATGGAGTCTTCGACCCCTTTGGTCAGACCTATCCAGGAGTGCCCATGAGTCACCAGCACCGTCCGGGGATAAATCAAAGGGAGCCAGACTCCCTTATGTTCCACTGATCCGCGTCGGATTTATGAGCAACCCCTTTAGCTAAGGTGAGCTCTGCCACTGTATGAGTGTCACCGGCTCCTATAAGGGAAGAGTCAAACATTGCCCCAGGGCATACATGTGCAATGTGGGAGGTTCGCTCCCTCCTTTTCTCGGCTTTCATCCCGGCACTCCGTGGGTGATAGCCTATTCTCCCCTGGGCATAATCCAGATTATGGGGAGATGCTGCCGAAATGTCGATCGATGTTTTAACCCCGATAAGTCCCGGGAGGTGCACATCACACACCCCCCGTCCGGCTCAATCTTCCGGGGAATATGAATACTGCGAGGCCCTTGTCTGGATGAGAAATATGAAAGGGGACATCTCCCCGATGATGGTCCAGACCCCGTCCCCCCACTGCGTGGACGGTGTCCTATTCCTACCCGGCACGACCCACATAAGAGGTGGTCATGTCGGTGTAGTAATCTGCTGTGCACTAAATTATCTTCCCATAATAACAAGGGTTTCAATATCATACACTTCGTTTTTAGCCGCCCCGAGTGGCCTCCTATTTTGGCGTTTAATCAAGGGTTGTCCTTCTTAGGAAGGGCGTAATTAACGTCATAGCCTTTATAGTGTGACGGACTTCCGGTCCCGACTCGGACTTCACAATCGACTGACCAAGTCAAGTCGAGCGCATAATAAGATTGTCACCCCGGTGACTGGCACGCCTAATAAACTAAATTAATAAATAAATAAAAAAATAATAAGCGAAATAAATCCGTCCCCACAGGTGGCGGCCGAACCTTCGACCACTTCCTCTATTTTTAATTGTTGCGCCTTGGGGTTTTGACCGTTGGGGTTCATGTGCCCTTTAGCGGCCGTAGGTACGGGCGCCAAAGGGAGTGTAGCGGCCCAAGGTTGGACCGTTTTCTAGGTGGGCGGCCTTTCTATAGACTACCAGACCCAAAGTGACTCGCCTTGTAGCGGCCTAAGGTTGGGCCGCTAGAGTCGTGTGGCGGCCCAAGAGAGGACTGCCAGGTGATTTTCGTGCTTGCAATGTCGTGTTCCCGTTGTGTTGGTCTCCGGTCGACCCTGTTGTGACTCAGTGGTCGACCTTCGGCCTCGTGAGTGTCCTGGACATCCCGTGGGTTCCGTGTCCATGTTTCTGGGATATCTGGAGGTGCCATGTTACCTCGACTAGCGTGCCCGTAGGTGTGTGTGTTCCGGGCTTTGTGTTACGCTCGATAGAGTCACCGTGTATCGGTGTGAGTGCGGTGGGGTTCCCCCGCATGTCGTGGGTTTCTGCGAAAGATGGTTCCCGAGTGGGCCAAGTGTTTGGCCTTGGACTGCGAGTCCAGTCATCCTGCCTGGAGCTGGAGGTTTCCCGCTTTTCCCTGGGATGGGGAATCCGCGCGACAGCTTATGAGCTACCTTGGGAATCATGCTTCTGTGTTTTTCGCGTGGGCCATATGTGTGGCCTTGGACTGTGAGTCCAATTACCCAGCCTGGGGCTGGAGGGTTTCTGAGTTCCCTTTTGAGGGGATGGTCTCGGTGGCTTGTGAGCTACCTCGGTATTCATGCTACCATGATTTTAGACCTAGGGATTAGGCTAGATTAACGGTATTGTGTCGTTACGTAAGACAGTCTTGACCCCGAGTCTCGTGACTCAAGGACCGTTGGATTTAGTGAGTCTAGAGGACTACCCAGAGTCCAGTGGCTCGATGCCACTTGGTTCTTCTCGACTTTCGCGCAAGGTGCGTGCGTGTTTCTCAGAGTTTCTCCTTGGAGAGTGGTCACACTAGTGACTCCCCACTAGTCGTAGCCTTCTGACACGCGAGTGGTCTCTCCAAGGAGTGGTGGCGAGGCTACCCCAGAGAGAGACGGTTTTAGACTGGTTTCCGTCGGGCCCCATGTCTACCAGCTAGAGTCCGACTGAGGGGAAAACCAATCAGAGGGCCAGACCATAGACGCACGGTCTGTGTGTGCACACGTGGTTGGGGGCGGTTGGACCCGCGTTAACGAGCGTGACCCCAACTAGTCACTTGTTCTATGGTTACTTGTACGGTGTCTCAGTTCCAGCTGGGCCGGAGGGAGACACCTGAGGCGCGGTCTAAGCCGTCAGTGGACGCATCCGGCCTTGCTTCTGGTGGGCAGGTACTCCTGTCACGTGAGACATGACTCTCATGTTTTCGGGTTCCGTTTCCCATCTGCGAGACGTGGTTTTCTGGACTTTTCGGTGTTTCCGTGGTAGTGACCAGGGTGCCAGTGGCTTCACCGAGGTTTCGTCGTGCCATTGTGGGACTGTGCAGTCCCGATTGGTCATGCCTGTGTGGGCAGACTTCTACGGCAGGGTTGCCGTGAAGGTTCCTCGGTAGGCCTGGTGTTAGAGTGGTCCGATTCCCGATTATGAGATCGGGATTTCTCTTTCTGCTTGACCGGTACAGTAGGAGTAGCTGTAGTGCCCAATTTTGACTGGCCACCGATTCGTTGTTCCTACTGTAGTTGTAGCTATTTTTCCTTTTTGCTACCACTGTTGTTCTCGGTTGGGGTTCCGCGGGATCCCTACTAAGCCAGTGACAGGAGGCTCACCCCTACGTTTCAGGTTTGGCGGTTCTTCCTCGAGGTTCGAGGATACTGTTCAGAGGTTCTTAGTTGCCAGCTCGCCGGGCCGAGTCTTCACTTGGCATGTGGTACGTTTTACTGCTTTATACTGTACTTTCTGTTGGACTGGACTCTGTTGTAGTTGTTATTTATTTCTGTTAATTGTTGAATTGTCCTACTTTATTTCCTATTTCTTTGTACCTCCACACTCCTTTTAGCCCTTCCGAGCCCTCCCGGCTCGTTGGCGGCGGGCTAGGATTCGAATGGTATCGGGTTCTTCCCGATATCCAGATCTTGGGTCGTCACAGTAGCTAAATGCAATTCAGTAGGCCTAGATTGATACCTAGCACACATACCTACACTGAATTTTATATCAGGTCTCAAGGTAGTTAGATAGAGTAGGGATCCAATCATACCTCGATATAATTTTGCATCAACTTATTTACCCTGTTCATCTACATCTAATGATGTGTTGGTACCCATTGGAGTTGAGATGTGCTACAGATTAGTCATTCCAAACCGCTTGAGGATGTCCAAGGTGTACTTGGTCTGGTTGATAAATCATCCATCATCCAACTGTGGTACCTGCAAGCCAAGAAAGTATTTTATTTCACCGACCAAACTCATTTTAAATTCAGCAGACATCAGTTGAGCAAATTCATTACATAGTTCAGAACATGTTGAACCAAAGACTATGTCATCTACATATACCTGAACTATGATGAGATCTTTATTCAAACTTTTGGTGAACAGGGTTTGATCCACCTTACCTCGATTGTAGCCCTTGTTGATCAGAAATTCTATCAGCCTCTCATACCAGACCCGTGGAGCCTGCTTTAGATCATATAGAGCTTTATTTAACCTGAAAACCTTGTTAGAATGTGAAGACAATTGAAATCATGGTGGTTGTTCTACAAAGACTTCTTATTTAATAAAACTGTTTAAAAATGCACTTTTGACATCCATCTGATGAAGTTTTATGTTTTTAGAACATGCAAAAGCTATTAAAATTCTTATTGCCTCCATCCTAGCAACAGGTGCATAGGATTCATCAAAATTAACCCCAAATTCTTGACAGTAATCTTTGGCTACTAGTCTGGCTTTATTTCTTGAAATTATTCCATCCTCATTCATTTTATTTTTGAAGACCCATTTGGTTCCTATTATATTTGTATTTTCATGTCTCGGAACTAGTTTCCAGACATTATTTCTTTCAAATTGACTTAGTTCCTCACTCATAGCATTAACCCATGATTCATCTTTCAAAGCCTCATCAACAGATTTTGGCTCAATCTGTGACACTAAAGCAACTAGATCTTGATGATTTACATTTTTGAGATAAGACCTAGTTCTAAGGGGATCTCCTAGGTTGCCTATGATATTATTCACAGGATGGTCTTTCAAGAATTTAACATTAGTTGAGGACTCACCTGTTTCAGCTGGGCTTACTTGACTTGGAGCAGTTGAAGCTTCAGGTGGTTCAAGTTCTTCCTCCACTATCTCCTCTAGAAAGTTTCCATCATGCCTTGAGCTCTTGTCGTCATCATCATCCATGTTAGTGACAATGTTTGTTTCATCGAATATAACATGAGGAGATTCTTCTACAGTTTGGTCTGAAACATTAAAAACCCTATATGCCCTAGTTGTTTTAGAGTATCCTAGAAGAATTCCAGGGCTACTCCTTGCATCAAATTTATCTAGGTCCTTTTTATTATTGTTATGAATGAAGCATTTAATTTGAACCAAAAATCTTAAAATATGAGACATTTGGCTTCTTACCTTTCAAGAGTTCATAGGGGGTTTTTTATGGACGGGTCTTACCAAGACTCTGTTGATGATGTAGCAAGCTGTGTTAGCTGCCTCTGCCTAAAACATGTTGTGCCCATGTGGTTTTGATGATGGTTTTAATGGTGGTTTGATGATTGGCTTTTGATGTGAGTTAATCACTGTGAGTCATCTTGCTGTGTCTTTTATATGCTCGATTAATTCATGTATATCATGTAAGTGAATGGAGCTCATATGGCTGTCAGATAACATGCTTTATTTGATTCTGTCTAAACTCTGTCTGCACAATCTCCACAGCAGTGCGTCAACGCATTGTGCTGATGCGTCGACTCTTCAGTCATTTTTATCTCTGTCCACACAGTAGTGCATCAACTCCTTGAGCTGATGCGTCGACTCTTCGCCTCCATCTTCAAGCTCATACAACGGGACTAAAGTGTTCAATTGAAAGTCTCTACACTCGTTCCTTTAGAAGTCTATACAATCGTCTTCATATCATCAAGTCTGTACACTGGCTTCACGTTTCCAAAGTCTGCACAATGGTCTTCACACCTGAAGTCTGTACATCCACAGTTAAACTTGAAGTCTGCACACTGGTCTTCAAATCCAAAGTCTGCACATTGGTCTTCGAACTCAATGTCTATACATTGGGCTTTTACATAAAGTCCATACATTGATTGTTGTTCTTCAAGTCTATACACTCCATGCCCATCCAAGTCTATATATTGCTGAGCCATTCGACAAGTCTGCACATTGGGCTTTCACGTGAAGTCTACACATTGGTCTCCACTTGAAGTCTATACATTGGCTAAGGGTCTTCAAGTCCATACACAGTCGTCTGATGCATATTGTTTGAAGTCTGTACAACATGCCTTGTTGTTCACAGCTTTCTTGTTTGTGACTTCCCTAGTGTTTTGATGATGAGCATCACTATGTTAAATATTGTCATTTTAATCAGATATCTTGCGTAATGTTATGCATTTGAAATTTCCATGATTAACAGGAAAACTGCTATGAGGTAGTACCTTGTATGTCCGTACTGTTCCTTTCATACTTCGTGTTGTTTGTGTTCACTACACTTCGTGTTGTCCTTTTGTACGTCGTGTTGTTCCAACTATGTTTGTTGATTATCTTCGTGCTGTTTACTGAAGCAGCTCGATTTGTTCTGATGAACTTCGAGTTATTTTTCCTAGACCCCGTGTCCTTTTTGCTTTGTGACCACACTTCGTGTAGGGTTCTGTTTTCATCTTCGAGTTGGTTTTAGTCCGTGTCGTTTCGTGTCGTCCTCGTCTTCGAGTCGTTCGTAAGTTCGAGCAATTTTGTATTCGAGTCGTTTTGTTTATGTCTTCATGTTATTTCTGTGTTTGTGTCTTAGTGTTGTTTTTATGTCTTCGTGTTATTTTTGTGTTTGAGTCTTCATGTTATTTCTGTATTTATGTCTTCGTGTTGTTTTTATGTCTTCGTGTTGCTTCTTTCTATCTTCGTCCAGGTTTCCTCTGATCGCGTGTTTTACTACCGTTTTACTCCGTGTTATTTCCTTCTCACCTCGTGCTGTTCTCATCTGACTTCGTGTCATTCTCTCTTTATTTCGTGCGGTAGTCATCTCGTGTATCTCGTGTCGTTCTCAGTATAGTGCATCTCGTATTGCTATCACATACCTCATGCAGTTTTAAGTTTTTGTGGCCCTGAGTTTTAATGATTTTAATTTCTTTGCAGGAGAAGAAGAAAAACAAAAAGGAGAACGTGATCCGAGGCTGGAAGGGCAGACAGGATTGTGACACGTGTGCTGAAGCTGACTGAGAGACTGACACCTGGCCACAAGTTCTGGGCGGGAAATGTGGAAGCCACACGCGCCCAGTGCTGCCCTCCTGCTGGCTGCTGCTTATAAAAGGAAGCTTTCATCCAACAGATGAAGGGTGATCGAAGAAGAAGCCTGGAGAGCAGAAAGCCCTTCGATCCAGAAAAAGAAAAGAGCAAGAAGAAGAGAAGAAAAAGAAATAGAAGAAGCGTGAGCCGAAGAAAATAGAGGAGCAGAGATCGAGAGAGTAAAAGAGCAGAAGAAGAAAAGAGCTGCAGTAGAAAGCAGAAGAAGAAGAGAAGAGAAGAGACAGAGAGAGCCTGCGAAAGAAGAAGAAAAGAAAGAGAAGAAGAGCAGAAGAAGAAGAAGAGAAAGAGAGAGTTAGAGAGCTCGTGATGGTAAAGAGAAAAAGAAAGTGAGAGAGAAGAGACGAGGAAGAGAAGCTTACATGAAGATCTGTCTACTGGACTGTGGATCAAATCCAGGCCAGTCAGCTCCATGCGAGCCACATCTGTGTTATCTTTCTTTACAGCTTTCTGATCGCTGTGTAATTTTCCTTTCTTATTTTTCCTTTTTCATTTGGTTAGCTTTGTACTTCCGATCCTCTGGATTGAGGTCGGGTCCTTCCTGGTCTGGAGGAAGAGAGGTCTGCGACCTCTAGTTTGCAAGTGGCTGGAAGTCACTTGTGTGTTCCCTCCGGTTTAGAGGAAGGGAGATCTGATCTCCGGTTCTGGGCTTGTGGGTTGCAAGTCCAGGTGTCCCTCCTGGTCTGGAGGAAGAGAGGTCTTCGACCTCTGGTTTGCTGGTGACTGGGAGTCACTGGTGTGTTCCCTCCGGTTTGGAGGAAGAGAGACTGTGCGTCTCTAGTTTCCAAGTGGCTGGGAGTCACTTGGGGTGTCCCTCCGGTTGGGAGGAAGAGGGGAGGTTGTTTCCCTGGTCAAGCTGTGTGGCAGCACCTATTGTAGACTGAGTCTGCGGTTTCTAGCGTGAGCTAGTGGAAGCCACACTCGGGTTGAGTGTGGGGTGGATGTAGGTCTGCTGGACCGAACCACCTAAAAACCCCTTGTGCACTGTGGTTTGATTTGTCTATTTGTGCTTCCGCTAGGTGATTGCATAGGGGCGCTCCATGTGTTTGGCATCTATTTGAGCAGAAGATTTATTAGTTTTCAGATTGACTAAATCTGTCTTGTTAGCTCTCCAGTGATCTCACTGTGTATTTGGTTAGTTCCACAACTGCCATTTAGCCTTCAAGTTTGTTTAGTTTGTGAACTAGCATTTTAGTGAGCAAAATTTTAACTGGGCGAAAGGTTTTTAAAAGTCATATTCATTCACCCCCCCCCCTCTGAATACTGCACCGAATCTAACAGTTGGTATCAGAGCGGTGTCTGCATACAAGGTCCAGCGACCTGCAGATTCGATCTTGCAGTCTTAGGTGCTAATTTATTTTTAGTGCATCAATATTCCTGTTGCATTAATCTGTTGTGTTCTCATGGCTCATCCACCGATTTTCAGTGGTACGCATTTTAATGCATGGTTCACTAGTCTGAAGAATTATGTCAAATCTGTGAATCCAGACCTGTGGAAAGTAATTTCACATGGTCCTCATGAACTGCCAAAGAAAAAGTCCAAATGGACTGACAGTCACAAGTCTATGCATGAAGAGAATCAGATAGCTATAAATCTAATGAAGGCAGCTACTGATAGAGCCTTTCACTCATGCTTCGTTGATTGCAGTTCTGCTAAAGACATTCTGGATACACTGAAGTGAACTCAGGAGATAGATGTGGACAGCTGCATGATGGCCAACAGAAGAAATCAAAGTGGCAGCGATCAAGGCAGCAATCAAACTGAAGAAGATGATGATGATGAGGTAAATCTCTTCGATAATTTTTCTCTAGAAGATTGGGAAAATACATATGCTGAATTATTTGAATCTCATGAACAGTTAAGAAAACAATACAAAAAATTGAAGAAGAATAGTAAGTCAGACAGTTTCAATTCTCCATGTGAAAACTGTGCTGAACTAAAAAATGTTCATGATACTTGTATGTCTGATATTCAAATGCTAAAGAAACAAATTTCATTGCTGAAAAGTGAGAATGATTCTCTCAAAAATCTCTCCAAAGAAAATGAAGAAAGTTTAGAGAAACTTAAAAAGGAGAACACATTGCTGATTGAAAAATTGAATGCCATAAAATCTGTAAACTTACAATTACAGAAAGATTTTGAAAAACAACAAAAAGAATTGAAGGAATTTGAGGCTGGAAGAAAACATGAAGCCAATTCAGAAGATCAGCTTCTAATAAATGAACTGGTTCAAAATGATAAGCTTAAAGAAGAAGTTGAAAAATTAAAATTGTTAAACAGTGCCATGTCTGAAAGACTTCTCACATTGGAGAAAGGAAAAGTCGTCTGTACAAACGAGACTGAAGAGGTAGATGAACTGAGAAAGGAAATTGAAGAATACAAAACAGCTAACAAGGTTTTGAATGAAGCTGTCAATTGTAGTGAACAAGAGATCTCTAGTTATGAAATACACATTGCATCTCTTGAAAATGAAATTCAGGATCTGAAAAGTTCTTTGTCTAAATTTGTTGATGGACAAGAAAATCTGGACATGTTGTTAGGAGTTAAGGCTAATACTCAAAAGGAAGGGCTAGGCTACAACAATGTCAATAAAAAGGCTTTCAAAAATAAGAAAGAACTTCAGAACAAAGTTATGACATCTTTTGTAAATGGTTCAGATGTAGCCACCACCTCTAAAGACAAACAGCCCATTGCTCAGAAAATGATTAGAAAACAGAAAATAAATAAAAATGGTCCATCAGTGTTTGCTGATCACAGTCCTCACACACACTCACATGCATCCAAAAAGAAGACTATCTGTCATTACTGTCATAAAGTTGGACATCTGATGCATGAGTGTAAGTTGATAGAGAAGGATGATAAGAATGGTAGGAGATCTCATGATAAAAATCCTTCATCTCAGAAAAGGAGTGTCACATGTTCTAATTATGGAAAATTAGGACACTCAATTGCTCATTGCTGGTTTACAAGTATTAAGGAAAAATCATGTTCATTTCATAAAAAATACTTTGCAAATCAGCATGTTTTTAATAAGAACAAATTTGTTTCTAAGGACCAGCACATCATCTGTTTTAACTGCAACAAAAATGGTCACAAGGCCTTTGAATGTTGGTCAGGTTCCTTTAGAAGAAATTCTCTCAATTGCTCTCACTGTAGAAAGCATGGCCATACAGTCAAGGACTGTTGGCATATTCAGGGTAGAAATGTGAATCTCAAACATGCTAAATTCCCTGTAAGACAATTTGCAAAGCTTTCATGTTATAACTGTGGGAAGCCAGGCCACAGAGCTGGAGATTGTTGGCTTGTTCAATATAACTCTGCTAAATTCCATGTTGCGAAATTTACATGCCATCATTGTGGGAAGCCAGGTCACAGGGCTGCAACCTGTTGGCTGGCAGGATATCAAAACCAAACTGGCTTTGGTAAACAGAATTTGTATTCTGTTAACAGAAAATCTCATGCATATACACATGGATTTCATGCTAACAAGAATGTGCATAGATTAAATCTGAAATCTGGTGCATCTTACTATCATTATAGTAAACAGAACTCTCTCTCTGCCAATAAACTTCATGACAACAGTAATGTGCATAAGAAGAATTTGAAATCTAATAATTCATGTCATTACTGTGGTCAAATTGGTCATTCAATGAATAATTGCTACTTGATGAAATCTGATGACCATGTTGCTAAAAATGTGCTGAGAAAACCTGCTAGAAGTGATAATGTCATGTCAGGACCCAAGACTTCTTGGGTACCTGTTTGTGCAAAATAAACTTTATTTTGCAGGTGTGCCTTTAGATGGAATAAAGGGGTAATGATCCAAGGCACTCAAGAATGAAAAACCCCATTCTCACACTCATCAGGTAATCTCTCTGCATTTCCCATTTTGAAACTCATTGCATATCTGATTTGATGTATTCCTGCATATCTGCCATTTGTAGTTGTTTGACAATTGTTGAAATGCATAAATTCTGAAAATAAATTGCATTCTGAATAATCTGAACTGCTTATGTATGTGGCTTGAAATTTGTCTATTGCATAGTTCATTGAAAATCTGTCCATTACATCCTGAAAAATCTGATAAGCTGAAATTGATCCATGCATGCTACTCATGTTGAAAAATCTGATAGGACAGTCTGATTGTGCACAACTCACAATATTATTTGGAATCACATGTTCAGTTTCTCATGGCAAATAGTGCATGTTTTCAGGGGGAGTTAGTTGCATGTATTTTTGCATACATATAGTGCATTGCATTTCATTTATTTGAAAATGCCAAAAAGAGTGTTTGAATGCATATTGTGAGGGGGAGTCAATGCATTGCATATAGGTTGTCAAATGCATACTCTTGTGAGAATTCATTGCATATCTTTCATCATTGATCTTAGTTGACAAACCTTGATAATATCAGAAATCATTGAGCCTCAAAATCTCTCTTATCAATTGGTATCATTTGGCTTCAGAATTCCATCAGTCTTTCATGAAGATTTCAATGGGACTATCTCGATCATAAATCTAAAAATTCTTGAACTAGAAATCTTCTATTATACATTTTTATGAATGACTGAAATAACTCATGTGGTTTAAGTTTAATGTATTCAATGAGTTTGGCTTTAAAATCTCTTAAAAATATCTAAAGCATGTTTAATAAACCTTAACCATCTGTTTCATGATGTGTCTTGTAAAATCTTTTGAAATCTACATTATTGAATACAGGACTTTATTTGGTTAAGTACATGAAATTGTTATTGTTTTGAAGCGAATGAATTTTTCTGAAAATGTCTAAAGGGTAATTGTTGTTAGAGCAATGACTTTGGTCACTGAGAAACCATGTCCAAAGGACTGTGTCATGAGGTGTCTTAGTCAACTCTGCAGAATAAAATCTCATTGAAAATCAGGCAGAGTAATGGCATGCACACTGAGAAATACAATTCACTCATCAAGAAATGATTTGCAGTGTATCATGATGTGTAAATACTATCTCTGCTCATGTAAAGCATGACAGTTAGTCACACTAAGTGCTTAGGGATATTGGCCTCTGATCAAGGTATATCCTCTAGTTACAAGGTGTGCACTGAACTAGAGTGCTCGTAAAATTTGTAGCATGAAAAAAAAAATTGTTGAACGAATTGAAATATCTGAATATTGATGTTAAAATCAAATTGCTACAACCCTAGATAAAATCATATGACTTCATATTTGCTTGATTTCAATACTGATGCATGTAATTCCGAAAGAAGTCAATAAATTTGATTGTGTAAGAGAAAGGGAGTTTGATCAAGATAAATATGAGGGCTTGGTTCATTTTTATTAAACCATGGTTTTAGATATCAATACAGAATTTTATTGAAAAACTCTGCATACATCATGTTTAAACCATGCTGATCAATAAAATTCATTCATAAGCCCTTATAATGGAAGACTTTGAAATATTCTGATTTAGATTTATGAGAATGACAATTCCTTGAAAATCTGACTGAAATTCTTGTAGTTGAAGCTTCTTTATAAATCTGCTAATTGAACCTCTTCTGCTAATTGACCTGAACTTCTCCTTGTTTGCCCCTGTGGTCTCCTTCTCATTCATCTCATAAGATTCCACTTATTGAGGGGGAGCTTCCATATCATATGCATCATGCTGCATAGAAACTCTTAAAAAGGGGAGAATTGTGCTCTTGCATTCATATTTCTGGTATCTGCATCTACATTCATACCCCTTCCCATAGTTTATTTTGATTATACCAAAGGGGGAGATTGTTTGCCAAAGAGGGAGAATATCTTTCAATCATTGCATGCAGGTTCCTTTTGATCATATCTAACTCATGCTCTTGCTGACACTCTTAAAGGGGGAGAATCATGTTCTTGCAAGGGGGAGAAATTGACTGAATTTTTATACATGCTTTAATTTCTCAAACTATTTTCTTTTTGATGAAGTCAAAGGGGGAGAATAGTTTGAGTCATCAGACTGACTCACTGTGTAGTGTTGCCATCATCAAAAAGGGGGAGATTATTGTGCCCATGTGATTTTGATGATGGTTTTAATGGTGATTTTGATGATTGGCTTTTGATGTGAGTTAATCACTGTGAGTCATCTTGCTGTGTCTTTTATATGCTCGATTAATTCATGTATATCATGTAAGTGAATGGAGCTCATATGGCTGTCAGATAACATGCTTTATTTGACTCTGTCTAAACTCTGTCTGCACAGTCTCCACAGCAGTGCGTCAACGCATTGTGCTGATGCGTCGACTCTTCAGTCATTTTTGTCTCTGTCCACACAGTAGTGCGTCAACTCCTTGAGCTGATGCGTCGACTCTTCGCCTCCATCTTCAAGCTCATACAACGGGACTAAAGTGTTCAATTGAAAGTCTCTTCACTCGTTCCTTCGGAAGTCTATACAATCGTCTTCATATCATCAAGTCTGTACACTGGCTTCACGTTTCCAAAGTCTGCACAATGGTCTTCACACCTGAAGTCTGTACATCCACAGTTAAACTTGAAGTCTGCACACTGGTCTTCAAATCCAAAGTCTGCACATTGGTCTTCGAACTCAATGTCTATACATTGGGCTTTTACATAAAGTCCATACATTGATTGTTGTTCTTCAAGTCTATACACTCCATGCCCATCCAAGTCTATACATTGCTGAGCCATTCGACAAGTCTGCACATTGGGTTTTCACGTGAAGTCTACACATTGGTCTCCACTTGAAGTCTATACATTGGCTAAGGGTCTTCAAGTCCATAAACAGTCGTCTGATGCATATTGTTTGAAGTCTGTACAACATGCCTTGTTGTTCACAGCTTTCTTGTTTGTGACTTCCCTAGTGTTTTGATGATGAGCATCACTATGTTAAATATTATCATTTTAATCAGATATCTTGCGTAATGTTATGCATTTGAAATTTCCATGATTAACAGGAAAACTGCTATGAGGTAGTACCTTGTATGTCCGTACTGTTCCTTTCATACTTCGTGTTGTTTGTGTTCACTACACTTCGTGTTGTCCTTTTGTATGTCGTGTTGTTCCAACTATGTTTGTTGATTGTCTTCGTGCTATTTACTGAAGCAGCTCGATTTGTTCTGATGAACTTCGAGTTGTTTTTCCTAGACCCTGTGTCCTTTTTGCTTTGTGACCACACTTCGTGTAGGGTTCTGTTTTCATCTTCGAGTTGGTTTTAGTCCGTGTCGTTTCGTGTCGTCCTCGTCTTGGAGTCGTTCGTAAGTTCGAGCAATTTGTATTCGAGTCGTTTTGTTTATGTCTTCATGTTATTTCTGTGTTTGTGTCTTAGTGTTGTTTTTATGTCTTCGTGTTATTTTTGTGTTTGAGTCTTCATGTTATTTCTGTATTTATGTCTTCGTGTTGTTTTTATGTCTTCGTGTTGCTTCTTTCTATCTTCGTCCAGGTTTCCTCTGATCACGTGTTTTACTACCATTTTACTCCGTGTTATTTCCTTCTCACCTCGTGCTGTTCTCATCTGACTTCGTGTCATTCTCTCTTTATTTCGTGCGGTAGTCATCTCGTGTATCTCGTGTCATTCTCAGTATAGTGCATCTCGTATTGCTATCACATACCTCATACAGTTTTAAGTTTTTGTGGCCCTGAGTTTTAATGGTTTTAATTTCTTTGCAGGAGAAGAAGAAAAACAAAAAGGAGAACGTGATCCGAGGCTGGAAGGGCAGACAGGATTGTGACACGTGTGCTGAAGCTGGCTGAGAGACTGACACCTGGCCACAAGTTCTGGGCGGGAAATGTGGAAGCCACACGCACCCAGTGCTGCCCTCCTGCTGGCTGCTACTTATAAAAGGAAGCCTTCATCCAACAGATGAAGGGTGATCGAAGAAGAAGCCTGGAGAGCAGAAAGCCCTTCGATCCAGAAAAAGAAAAGAAGAAGAAAAAGAGAAGAAGAAGAAATAGAAGAAGCGTGAGCCGAAGAAAATAGAGGAGCAGAGATCGAGAGAGTAAAAGAGCAGAAGAAGAAAAGAGCTGCAGTAGAAAGCAGAAGAAGAAGAGAAGAGAAGAGACAGAGAGAGCCTGCGAAAGAAGAAGAAAAGAAAGAGAAGAAGAGCAGAAGAAGAAGAAGAGAAAGAGAGAGTTAGAGAGCTCGTGAGGGTAAAGAGAAAAAGAAAGTGAGAGAGAAGAGAAGAGGAAGAGAAGCTTACCTGAAGATCTGTCTACTGGACCGTGGATCAAATCCAGGCCAGTCAGCTCCATGCGAGCCACATCTGTGTTATCTTTCTTTACAGCTTTCTGATCGCTGTGTAATTTTCCTTTCTTATTTTTCCTTTTTCATTTGGTTAGCTTTGTACTTCCGATCCTCTGGATTGAGGTCGGGTCCTTCCTGGTCTGGAGGAAGAGAGGTCTGCGACCTCTAGTTTGCAAGTGGCTGGAAGTCACTTGTGTGTTCCCTCCGGTTTGGAGGAAGGGAGATCTAATCTCCGGTTCTGGGCTTGTGGGTTGCAATTCCAGGTGTCCCTCCTAGTCTGGAGGAAGAGAGGTCTTCGACCTCTGGTTTGCTAGTGACTGGGAGTCACTGGTGTGTTCCCTCTGGTTTGGAGGAAGAGAGACTGTGCATCTCTAGTTTCCAAGTGGCTGGGAGTCACTTGGGGTGTCCCTCCGGTTGGGAGGAAGAGGGGAGGTTGTTCCCCTGGTCAAGCTGTGTGGCAGCACCTGTTGTAGACTGAGTCTACGGTTTCTAACGTGAGCTAGTGGAAGCCACACTCGGGTTGAGTGTGGGGTGGATGTAGGTCTGCTGGACCGAACCACCTAAAAACTCCTTGTGCACTGTGGTTTGATTTGTCTATTTGTGCTTCCGCTATGTGATTGCATAGGGGCGCTCCATGTGTTTGGCGTCTATTTGAGCAGAAGATTTATTAGTTTTCAGATTGACTAAATCTGTCTTGTTAGCTCTCCAGTGATCTCACTGTGTGTTTGGTTAGTTCCACAACTGCCATTTAGTCTTCAAGTTTGTTTAGTTTGCGAACTAGCATTTTAGTGAGCAAAATTTTAACTAGGCGAAAGGTTTTTAAAAGTCATATTCATTCACCCCCCCCCCCCTCTGAATACTGCACCGAACCTAACAAAACCTTCTGGGAAGCTGACTCTCCACTGGCATAGTTCTTGTCATTTCAATGATCGTACGGTTTCTTCTCTCCACTATGCCATTCTGCTCCGGAGTCCTAGGAGAATAAAATCTGTGAGTTAGTCCTTCATTGTTACAGAATTCAGAAAATATAGAATTCTCAAACTCTCCTCCATGGTCAGATTGAATCATGGAAATACTGTGAGTTCCTTCTTGTTTGACTTTATTTAAAAAATATTCAAACTTCTGAAAAGCATCACTTTTATTTGCTAAGAAAAATAACCATGAATATCTAGTAAAATCATCTACAATCACAAACCCGAATCTCTTCCCATTAAGACTCTAAGTCCTGGTTTGGCCAAAGAGATCCATATGCAAAAGCTCCATTGGCTTGGAGGACAAAGGCTCAGATCTGAGCTTAAATGATTTGCGGGTTTGTTTGCCTAGAGCACAGGCATCACAGACTTTTGAAATGGAACTGAATTTGATCTTAGGCATGCCTCTAACTAAATCATGCTTGACCAGTTTATTCAATGTAGAGAAACTAGCATGACCTAAACGTCTATGCCAATTAAATGCATTATTTTCAAAATCAGTAGCCAAACAAAGATTTGATTCAGATTTTTTATTTAAATCAATAATGTAAACATTATTGACTCTATGTGCTTCAAACTTGACCTTATCAGAATTTATTTCAAGTATTTTGTATGTATTATCATCGAACACAACTCTGTGACTCTTGTCACATAACTGACTAATACTTATCAAGTTGTGTTGAAGACCCTCTACAAGCAAGACTTTTTCAATAGAGTTTGTGGAGGACTTACCAAGTGTTCCTATTCCAACAATCTTACCTCTAGTCTTTCCTCCAAATTTGACCAGACCCCCTACCTTCATTTCCGGTTTGCTGAATTTGGATCGATCGCCCGTCATGTGCCTGGAGCAGCCGCTATCTAGGTACCACCTGTTATGCTCGACTGCAAGGCTAACCTGTAGAGGACAGATCAAGCAGAGTAGTTTGGAACCCAAGATAGATTGGGTCCAAAGACATTGTTCAAATCTCTAAGCAGAAATTTATGAATCCAAAACTGTTTCACAGTATTTTTCTTTTCCATGTTGTTGACAGTTTTGTTGAAATTATAACTAGAGTTCTGTCCATTTGGTCTAAAGGTGTGGAATTTGTTCCTGTTATTGGACTGTTCATTCGTCGGGTATCTTTTGTACCCATTCTATCTAGGATAGACATATTCATTAAAGAATTTCTATGGAACATGATTTCCCCAATTTTTTTTATATTGACCCATGTTTTTATAGAAGAATGAATTTCTGTTCTGGGTCATGTTGACTTGTGAAAGTTCTTGTTTTGGGGGGTACACGCAAGGGCTTGCCTAGGTGTGTTCATTCCAATTTTAAGTAGGTTGTTGTCCAGTAGGATTTGATGAATTATTTCTTGGTGGCTGGACATTCTGAGCACTGTTGGAGTTGGATGGTGTGTCAAGCTTTTCCTTCCCTTTTTCTGGGCAGAATGTTACTGTTGTGAACTCAAAAGGTTTCTTGTGTGTAGGGTCATAGCCTAAACCCTCTTTGTTGAAATTGATCTTAGTACCTAGAATGGTATCCAAGTTTATTTTTCCTTGAACAAATTTTTCTAGGGTTCTTTGTTTGTCTTCCAGTTCTTTTGCAATGTTTCACAATTTCCCTGAAGTTCAGAATTCACCTTTCTAATAGCTTCATACTTTTCAGTGATTAAACTAGTTTCACTTTGGCTTTCTTGAAGTTTTATCTTGAATTGATCAAGTTGTTTTTGAGCTTCCTGGTTTTCAGACTTAAGATTTTCATTTTCTTTTCTGAGAGAATTCATCTCTTCTAATTCTTCCTTAACCTTCTGATTTTCTTTGTCAGTTTGAATTTGTTCTTCATTAGCAGCATTCAGTTTTCTCTTTAACACCCTATGATCTTTACTCAAAGCATTAAACTTAGCTAATAGTTCTACATATGCATCTTCCCAGTCATCAATAGTGAAATTTTCAAAAATGTTGGTTACCTCTTCGTCACTGTTAGCCATAAGGCATATTCCTTGGTCATCTTCTTCTGAAGAGTTGGCCTCTGGGTCTTCCTCCTCGTCACTCCATGTGCAGACCATGGCCTGAGGTTTCTTCTTTTGCACCTTGGAGCTTTTCTTCTGAAGATCGGGGCAATCCCCCTTCATGTGTCTAGTCCTCTTGTAATGAAAACATGTAATCTTCTTAGTATTCCTATTTTTATCCTTGTTAGAATCAAAATGCTTATCAAGAGGATACGACATTTTTCTTCTAAATATTTTTCCCTTGCTTCTCAGGAACTTACGAAACTGTCTAGTCAGCATAGCTTGCTCCTCTTGATCAAGATCTGAGAACCCTTCAGACTCCCCACTACTACTGCTACTGCTACTCCCACTGCTGCTACTGCTATTGCGGGACACCTTGAGAGTAATGTTCTTGCCCTTCTTGTCACTTCCTTCACCATTTCTTTTGAAATTTATTTCGTAAGTCATTAGGGATCCTATCAGCTCAGTGACTGTCAGTTTTGACAGATCCCTAGACTCCTCTATCACAATGGCCTTGGTGTGCCATGCGGGGGTTCATGACCTAAGGATTTTCCTGACTAGATCCCCTTCTGAAACTTGTTTCCCCAGCCCTCTAAGATTGTTAGTGATCAGCGACAGCCTAGCATACATTTCCGTAATATTCTCCTCAGATTTCATCTTAAATAATTTATATTCAGAGGTGAGCATATTTACCTTGGTGGCCTTGACTTGGGATGTATCTTCGTAGATGAGTTCAAGTTCATCCCACATCTTCTTGGCTGTCTGGCAGGCTGAGATCCTGGCGTACTCTTCTGGATGTACTGCGCATTGAATTATGTTTAGAGCCGACCAGTTGACTATTGAAAGCCTGATGTGATCCTTTGTCCACGCATCTTCATTTGGTGGTAGATCATATGGTCACATGGTGATCACTCTCGAGAGTTCGTGGCTCTGCACTCTCAGGAATACCTCCATCCTATTTTTCCAATAAAAGTAGTTATTACCATCAAAAAAAGGAGGGCGACTAATAGACTGTCCCTCAGCCATGAAACTGCGAGGAGTACTAGATCCAGATTTACCCTGGTCGTTGGACCACATGTTGGGTAACCTGCTCTAATACCAATTGATAGTTCACATAATATGTGAGCTAGAAGGGGGGGATGAATAGATCACCCCCAATTTTAAAATAATTCGAAGATGGACTTATGTAGTTCAGAAACGCAGTAGGGAAGCTTTTCTAGTCTAGCCACGTAGCAGACAGATAGACTGATGCTTAAGGAAAACGAGAGCTACGATGTGCAACAATCGAACAGCTGGCGTGCTGAAAATAGTATGAAAGATAAATATGCAAACCACACCAATGGGACATAGAGTTTTAAGGTGGTTCGATTATGATCTGCAATCTACGTCCACCCCTTACTCCTCCGGAGTAAGGCTTCCTTGCACTAAGCAAATCGAACTGCAGACTCAGTCTGCAACATCTGCTGCCTTACAGCTTGCCCCGAGGAACAATCTCCTCGATCTTCCTATGACCAGAAGAAACACTGGAGGTCCAACCTCCCTTCCTTTGCACACCGCAAAGGGAACCCCATGAATTGCTCCCAGCAACTCACGAACCAGAGGATCGATCCTCTCTTCCTCCAAACACGATGGAGAGAAACCACGAGTAGCACACCACTACTCGCAACCGGAGACAGTCTCCCTTCCTCCAACTGAACTTGGAGGGTAACAGACAGGTATTGAGAAATGGAAAATAAAACTCGAAGATGAAAACAATCAGAAAAATAATCGTTCAGAGACAATAATAATGTAGCTTCCGTGGAAGCAAGCTTTCAGACTCTAATCCTGGCGATCACTCAGACTCTTCTATTTCTGGATTGGCACTCTTCATGAATGGGGAAAATTCAGTACAAGCTCTGGCTTCAGATACTCTTTCCTTTTCTATCTTCAGCTTTTTTCTCTCCCAGCCTTTGATCCCTTTTTATAGGCAGATGATGGGCGCGTGGGTACCACGATTCCTGCCCAATCCTTTCATGCAGATCTGATCCTTTTTTTATTCCACATGTCAGAATCGTGGTACTGTAGCAGTCCACGTGGCAGGATCAACTGTTCCAGTCCTTGCCTTGGATGACGAGCCATCGACCTGGTACTTTATATAACACCTGCAGTTTGCTCAGTAGATGCTCGACTATATAACTCACCTGGCAAAGTCAGGTAGTAAGTGTTAGCCATTAGATAATAAGCACTGACCTTAATGCACAAAGACAAGCACTGACATCAACGTTAGATGCAGATATGCACGGACCTCGTATGTACAAGGCGAAGGCTGCACAGACTTGATAAGCAATTGAATAAGGAATGCACTGACCTTAATTCTCGAAGACAGAAATGTGCACAGACTCTAAACAGTGAAGTGCACGGACTTTATGTGAAGGAGGAAAAATATGCACCGACTTTGAAGACATATAAGCACAAACCTTGTGTATGCGCAGGCAAAGTATGCACTGACCTTGGTATGTGCAAAACATAACCTGCACCGACCTTGTGTATGGTCAAGACAAAATCTGCACAGACCTTGTACGCATGAAACATTAACTAGCACGGACCTTAGATGCACGACCCTACAAACTAGCATCGACCTTATGTATGGTCAAGACAGAATCTGCACAGACCTTACATGTAGTTTTAAGAGCTTGCACCGACTTGATATGGCACGAAGCAAAAGATGCACCAACCTTATATGTGTTTCTACAGGAACGTGCACGGACTTTGGTCTCCTATATGCATTAAGAGAAAAATATGCACAGACCTTTACGCATGAATAAACAAGACTTGCACTGACATGTCTCCATGGTGCGAAAAGTTGCACTGACCTTAGATGTGTGAGAACCCAACTAGCACTGACCTTGTATGCACTACACACTGTGCTAGCGTCGACCTTGGGTATGCATGAAGCGTAGCTAGCATCGACCTTATATGCGCGATGATGCACACTAGCATCGACCTTACTAAGCACGCAAAGCAACTAACACTGACCTCGCTATATGAGCAACTCTACTAGCACCGACCTCACTTCATGAGAAACGCAACTAGCATCAACCTCACTATGTGAGCGACGCAACTAGCATCGACCTTATTTATGCAACAATGGCGGCTAGCACTGACCTTAGTGAGAGACACAACTAGCGTCGACTTTGTATGCAGTATGCTTAGTACTAGCATCGACTACCTTTATGCTAAACTGAACACGTTGACGTTATATGACTGCTAAGGCAGAATGTGCTTAGACTCGAAAGCAACAAATAGTGACTTCATGCAGACACACTGATTTCAATGACTCAAGTGCACAAACCCCAATGCACAGACTCATGAATGCTTCAGACATATTCTGTTTGATTTAAGGTGTTTGACTTTTTATGATGTCTGCCATTTGACTTATGGTGTTTGTCATCATCAAAACCACATGGACACAACAACAAGCCAAACTCTTAAGAGAATCGGGATGCAAACTCGTATGTTAACGGTGCACATAAATTAAGATATAATTGAGTTTTTCTTACTGCACACCTTGGTGTGCAAGAAAGGGGGCACAGCCCATCTGTGATTGATCCAGTTAGGACCAACCTCATATGGGGAATGTGGCCCCCATGCAAAGAATTTTCAAAATCTTGTGGAAGTAGTGTTTGGGTGTGTAAGACGAAGACAACACATAAAAAATCAAGTATACTTGATGAAATTAAGTAGGGCTTAACCATTGGACTAAGGAAGTTTGTCCACGCTCGGATTGCCCACCGGGAGCTTATCCAGGCGGATGTTACGTTGCCGCCCTGAAGTCGGAAGCTCAAGGGGATAAGGGAGACAAGAGTCCTCAAGCGGTGAAGAGCCCTTAGCAAGGACGTAACTCCCCCTAGTCCCTCAAGTTTCCTTGACTCTAGTATGGGGGGGGGGGGGGGGGCAAGCGACTTTATAAACTCAAAGGAAACCCTCCAGAAAAGTAAGCAAGTCTGAGCACTCAAAACAATGCCTGTTGGTGGAGAGTAATCTCGTGCCCATCACTTTCCTTCTGCTACATCTCTTTCGCCTACGCTCTATCAATTTGCTGACTTAAGAATCGGAGGGTTTTCCCCGGGGTCATAACCCTGAGCTCCTCTTATCCGTTTCCTACCTTGTAAAATCCTTATCATTGGTGGCGGCGATCAGTGTCTATCAAGGATCATACGGCTCAGGCTTCAGCACAAGATCACGCCTCTTCAATTTTTAAATAAAAAATTCACATCTTTTCAAAAAATGTGTAAAATTTAAATTTTTCATAATTTAGTCAACTCAAAAATATTTCCAAACACAGCCTAAAACTGGATGCGAAAAAGTAAACCATGTATAAGACATCTAAGTGCTTTTACGAGGAAGCATGTCCATAGGGGGACACCACTTCTTCAACGAGTTGCTTACTCCTTGCTAGCTCTGTAGGAATCAAGGCTTTCTGGATCTACCTGTATATTATTTCAAATAATCAGTTTCAAATGTTTTATGTTGTTGATTTAAGGCTTGGAGGTCCAATGCATTTGACGCTAATTAAGGATTTTGCCACTTAATAGCAACTTGCTGTGGCTATATATATATATATATTGTTCTTCGTCATTAACACATTTGGCTGTTTTCTTGCCGTTAGAGCTTGTTCCTCGCAAAATTGCAACGGCTGTTGAAAGAGAGGCCGGTGTTTCATTAGTGACATTAATGAGCTCGTGCACTAGTTAAATGGCTAGCTATAAGAAGCAACAAGAGGAGGCGGGTAAATAACTACATGCTAGCACATTCCAAACTTCTAAACCTTCTCGATCTTCTGCATCCCATCTTTTTCACCATTTGCCTTGCCGTAGTTCTTTTCTTATTACAGAATATTGGGATTTGTGGAAGTCTACTACGTACGTACGTCTCCTTAATTAATTCTTCGAACAATACGATCGATGTGGACTAGACACTGTGTGACTTGCCCGATCTCTATACATGCACATAATTAAGAAATACCCCCGCATTATGGAATCTGCGAGGTCGAGGTACTGCAATATATATATATATATATATATATATATATATATAGTATCGATCCCCCGCTACGTCTCCTACCTTTCTTTGCATTCAATTTTAACTTTTGGTTTGGTCAATGAATATCTTGAATAACTGTAGAGAATATCGGTTATAATGACGATTATGAGGTTAAGAGATTAAGCTCTACTCAACTCCTGTCTTTATATATTTTTGTTAAGATGTTATTAATATTTATAATTACACTTTGATATATAAGAATTTCTTCAAAAAAGAGATACTGAGATCACCAGAGATCGATCATGGCTCTCACTCAGCATCATGGATCGCACACACCCATGCATGATACTGAGCCTCTAGTGGCTAGGTTTGTTCAGCAACCACCATTCATCAGCTAGTTATTTAGTTATATATCTTAAACTAGAGCCACATGTATCTCGACCATGCATGGTACTGTTCCATCTAATTCTTCATCCACAGTAGAGTCTTATGTATGAATTAAGCGTCCTTGTGTTTTTGTATGCTTTTATATGCTTCATAGGATAATGATCACCTAGTCAAACTTTTTTTTTTCTCTCTCCAAGGTATTTGCAACGTAGATTAATTTCACCTCTATCTCTGAAGGGGAAGGTGGACATTCCTTCCATATATATGCTTAAGACCTTGGTGGACCTAATGGTCAATATATATATATATATATATATATATATGTGTATATTCTTAATTAATTTGCCTAATTAATCGATCATGCATGGAGCTATAGCGGATGTAGATCAGAAGCCAATACAATTTATGTTGTCTGCTGCGACCGTCCCGTACGTCCTCCGGACCTCTACAACATGCCAGTACTGTTGGAAATTAGTTAATTAGGCCCCCCAAATGTAGTAAAATTTTCTTGCCGGATGTGCGTAGTCTCTTTTGTCATTATTTCTTGACCTCTACGTATACACATTATAAGGATTAATAAGTCTCACATCCTCCTTACGTACGATCCCTCGATCAGTTAAATAAGCTTAATCAATTATGCACAGGAGACTGTGTTGGTAGCTAGCTAAGATCTGTACTCTATCTAGAGGCCTTCTTTATTAAAAAACTAAAAGTCTCATCCCTTCTGCTGCTGACCCAAAGTCTTGTAATATCCTCGAACACTAGCATGCCCGTGAGAGTGGTTATGTTTGGTACGGGATTAAATCGAGATTATCTCCGTTTCAACTCCATTCTTCGTTTGATACGGTAAAATTTGACGGAGATATATAGAGTTAAGAAAAATAAAGATAACCCTAAATACAGAGTTAATACGGGGATAACTCATTCCAACAAAAAGTTAGAATGAGTTATCCCTCACCTCTAATCTCATTCTCTCTCCCTCTCTCTATCACTGTCCTCTCTCTCTCCTCCCTCCCTCTACATCTCACATAAAATCATATAATTAGTAATAATTATTATAAAAAATATTATTATTATTAATGATGATAGGTTAAAATTATAAATTTAACAATATTAATAATCAAGAGTAATATACATACACATATTAATAAATCCCACGGTACTGTTAATTAGGCATCAATAGGAGGAGAATAATTTTAAAATAATAATATCATTAGAATTAATTATTATTAAAGAATCTTATTACTATTGATGTTGATTGGATAAAATTATTAATTTAACGATACTAATAATAAAGAGTAGAATTGATAAACACATTAACAAATCCTATGGTATTGTTAATTAATCATCAATAAAAAGAAAATAATTTTAAAATAATAATATCATTGTCATTAATTATTATTAAAAACTAAAAAATACCTTAAGTACTAGTTTCATTTGTGCTAATCATAACTAATCAAAAAAATTAATTTGATAATATCTTTATTATCAAAAATCAAGACCATCAAATATAATTAATTAGGTTTATCATTAAGCATAATCATAATAATTGTTATTGATTAAATATAAGTTGAAGATTTGAAAAAAAATATTTAAGTCATCTTAATTCCAATCAAACGAAGAATAACAATGTATTTTAACCTAGGATAAGAAGGGTAAAATAGTCTATTTTTAACACTTGTTCTCGTTCCTATCCCTATTTTTTACCAAACGAATAATAGGAATACTAACATACTTATCCTCTCGCATATCAAATGCATATGAGAATAAGAATAGAAATAAATTAACTTAGAATGACTTACACTTATTCTCACTATAATTTATTCCGATACCAAACATCCCCTATAAGGGTGTCTTGTCACTTCTATGAGTGGAGTTTGACAAAGGAAATAGAACAAGCTTATAATTCGAAGGGCGCGTTTGAGAAGATGTGTGAGAAGAGTTAATTTTGATGTTGGGGATTATGAAACATGTGGACTCCACTCCAATGATTAGAATCCACCTCCTCTTTTTGAAATCCTACCAAAAGGAGCTTTTAAATTTAAGAGAGAAGCCACCTTATTGTTCCTATCTCTCTCTAACTTTAGGAATCCACTTTTAAAATGGGAGATCAACTTTTTGAGTATTAATGTGTTTGTCTCCCACAAAGAGTTTTCTAATGATTAGAAGCTACTTTCATAATCCACCCCATTGGAATTTCAAACGCGCCCTAAGAAAAGGGTGGGAACATACCCTTAGTGATTCTTATTTTATTTATGCATAATTAAGGATGGATCTCTAGCTAATTAATTAATCGCCTAGCTAGATTCTTAGGAGGATATATGTTGATGCATGTTTCCCACACACACACACATATATAATATATATATATATATATATATATATATATTATATATGTGTGTGTGTGGTATATATATATGACATACAATACGTGAAAGGGAGAGATGAGGATATATATATAAGATCGATGTGCACTGCCAGTTTCTTAATTTAGGAGTTTAATTGGTTCTATAATTTTGATCTGTTTTTAATTAGGAGGACATGTTTCTCGGAGCAATTAACCATCTTGGAACTCGATCGATTCGGGATTTTGTGTGCGCTAACGGGGACGTGAGAGAGGGCAAATTAAATGTGGATGATCACTTCCGTTAGGTTAGACTACCCATGCACAAGCACGACCCGTTTTTAATTTGGAGCATTCCTTAAAAAGTACTGATCAGGTGGTAATTAAAACCACGAAAGTGGTAACAAGTATGATCACAGAGTTGATGTTACTCAAAGGACTAGCTAGGACTGTAGGGACATAGTGTGGCACTCCTCTCTCTCTCTCTCTCTCTCTCTCTCTCTCTCTCTCTCTCTCTCTCTACACACACACACACACACACACACAAACACAATCCCGCACCCCCCAAAAAAACATGCACAAACTTATACCATCTTACCTTCCATTCAGTAGCTGGTGTAAAATTAAAATTTAAGATTTTTACACTGCGTTTGTTATAATATATATTACATCTTTGTTTATTACCAACTTATTCCCCTCCTGTAAATTGAACTATGTATTACCTCAAACTCCCTTTAAAACATGCAGGCATTAATTACCTATCCATCATTCGCATTCATCTCGATCTTGAGATGCTATTCTTCTCTCTTTATGTATTCTCTCTCTGCATGCTCCTGATCAGCCCGATCGATATATATATATGTAAGGGAGCGTCCTAATTAAGAGCTTATTAATTTGGCTAATGGGATACATTCATTACTCCGGATTGATCACATATATATATCTGGATTTGTTGTACCTAAAGAAGTAATTATGTGATTCGATAATCATAAATTAAGCTACGATCTACTTATATATGTATAAAAGAGAATAAGGCTATATATGTGATCATTAATTCTAGCTAGTGGGTTCAGTATAAATGCAGAATAGGACGTAGAGTAGATAAAGAGAACTTTTTAGAAGCAGCAAGTGATTTGACATGTGGGTTTGAATGACTAATCTCGAGCTATCCATGGATAAAATCATTTATAATTAAGCAACTTTGTTGGCATGCAATTAGGTGATCAGATCTGAAAAATTAAACTGAATAACCAATTAAGTATATATATTACTCCCCACTTATGTATCCGATTATCAAAGAGATCTTAATCAAGGCTAGCCTTCCAGAGGTTTGATTGGGGCTATTCTCAAGATTTGTTTCATAAGGAGAACAAGGGCCTCTTTGCATAACGAAATAATTAACGGGCCTTAACTCGGAGAATAATTAAAAATATATATAGTTTGATAAGACGGATAGATTTTTTCACACTTAACTCAAATTTTCTTAGAATAACTCGTTCTAGTCAAAAGGTAGAATGAGTTATTCAACTTTGACCCGGATAGATTTTAAAATAAAAAAATAAAAAATAAAAAATAACTTATCTAGGTTTAAGTTAACCCGATTTTCCTTATTCCGTTATCAAAGTCACCTAAAAGAGTTTCTAAAATATATTAGCTTAGATCAAGCTAATTAACACCGATTCCCCTTACGTTTTATACTCTATCCTCAAAGATGGAATCTCTACTATCCCTAGTTTATCCCTCCCTGTTATATATGCCAGTTTATCTTTATAACAGACGTCCTTCGTACACTACCCCTGTTCGTTTACCCGTTAATAACAAAGCATGCATACTGTAAATTAATCATTTATTTGATTGAGGGGTTTGGAGGAAGTCCCCCAAGATTGCCTCCACTTTCAAAAACGGGGTTCCCATTAAGAGGAATGTGGCGTACCCACTCTCCCCTCAAAATATGTCACACATATATATATACAACACTGCACAGTGATTGGGAGAACCTTTGGGATAATCCTCTTCCTAAAACTGACTCCGAAAAAATAACTATGTATGTTAATTGTTAAACACCCCGGCCCATCATCCCCCCGGCCCCCCAAAAAAAATATAATAATAATAATAATAATAATAATAATAATAATAATAAAAATAATAATAAAAGAGTTCATGCGGTGATGCATAGGACAACCCTCCACATAATGATTGTATGTGGTGTCAGCTTTTAGTGAGCTGTCTATGGAGTTGGAGATCGCCATATATATATATATATATATATATATATATCTACGGGATCTTCGGACAACACTTACAGTAACGGACGCAGCACCTGTTCCGTTACCCTTCGCTTTCAGATTCCCCATATTGTCACAATTTAGCATTCTTACTTATATCATATTATCATCATGCCATATCTTTTCTTTCTTGCATGCCCCCAATTATTTTTTTCTTACATATATATGTTATCTATACACGCGCGTATATGTACGCATTCTTCAACTTAAAAGAAATAATAATAATAATAATAACAATAACGATGACGATGATTGTGCGTTTGTCTGTTCACCCCCGGCCGGCCCGGCGAATGTATGTAGTCCAAGAGTACAGTTCCTGTGGTATTAGAGAAGAGAACTGAAGATAAATAAAAGGAGGGCAGGCAAGACCATGACCACAGGTTTATGTGACGGTACAGGTATTATATATAGGAAGCACAGTCTCCCATCCCCAGCAATTAATTTTGCTCTTTGTCCATTAGTAGTAGTGGGTACGTATGCTGCTGGGGGTAAGGTCCTGCATGCTGGTCACCCCCACGGTACGTACGTATCACGGCTAATTAATTAAAAGGCGCTGTGGCAGCAGGGGGCTAAACCAGGCAGCGATATATACCGGCCCGGGGGAGGTTCTGAGGAACGGGGGAAGGTCCTAAATGGGTGGTATCTTTGCAAACTCCCCCTAATCAGATTAATTTGCTAGTGTTGGCGCGCAGGAATATCGGCCGGTCACATATAACCAAGGTCGAGGCTTTTTGTTCCGGAAAGATTTGCATCGATGGGCTTTTTGACCGGGCAGCGTACGGAATTGGGGTTAGTCACATATAATCATTGAGCCATATTTTGAACTCGTCTTTTTTTAAAAAAAATTTTCAGGGCTCTCTTTTTTTTTTTTTTGGCTACTTTCCCTCAAAATCTCTTATGGGCCGGGTAGCATGGAAAAAAGAGGAGGGAGGGCAGAGAACCCTAGGTTTCCTACCAAGAAGTAGAAGTACTCTCTCTCTCTCTCTCTCTCTCTCTCTCCACCTCCGCCCCACCCTTCAGACAGATCTGAGATAATACAGTGGGGCACCTCGCTTGTACCCAGATCTAACCTCGGGTAAGCGCCAGCCAATATTCTTCATCCCGTTCCCCTTTAACAGACGCCACTGTAAAACTCGGCCCATGCATCTCCACTGTCTTCCCGTCGCTCCCATGTCCATCATCTCTCTCTCTCTACCTATTTGTCTTCAATCTTTCTCTATCTTTATCTCTTCTCTCCCTCCCCGGCCCCTCAGTTATTCTCAAGGGCAAGGAGTCACGTCTTGTTGTTTGATCATTGCAGATGAAAACGTTTCTTTTGTGTCTTCCACTATCTCTGACGGCCCAGGAGAATGTATATATAGAACACCCCGTACGTCCCCGGTCATTAATAAGGCTCCACACAGCCATTTGCGATGTAATTCTGTGTTTGACGGCAGCAAAAGAGTTCACGATTTTTTTTAAAACCGATGTTGAAGTCGGCGTCGACCTCTTGTGCTTTTCTACCTGCCATGTATGACGAAAGGGACCTAACCCGTTAGAGGTCCCTTTCGTCTTGCTACAGAACCTCAACTCTCTCTCTCTCTCTCTCTCTCTCTCTCTCTCTCTCTCTCTCTCTCTCTCTCTCTCTCTCTCTCTCTCTCTCTCTCTCTGCAGTCTGCACAAACACAAAGTTACTTCCTTACATTTAGCTGTTCTTTAATGAGGTCAGTTATTGGAAGAGGTATGCACGGGCAAGGCTGACAAGAATCTATCGCTACCCATCCCAGCTGTCCATCATTATCCTCTCTCTATGTATGAGGAGAAAAAGGTGCCCTCCTTACTGGCTTATTAATTAACAAGAAAAAATTAACACCATTTGTCGGGTCACTGTACGTAAGTGGATGCGTCGAGCCTTTACTACTACTACTACTACTACTCCTCCACCGCACATCATGCGGAGGAGCACCCACTTCCCCACCATGGAATAATATTAACGAATCCCCATTCTCAGCTCTCACCCACCCCCTTGTTCATCCCCCCTCTCCCTTCTGCTAGCTCCCCTCGTATTTTTCACACTGGGAGCTCCGAAACCCTTGCGTCCCCCCCCCACCCCACCCCCCTTTCACTTGTTCCATCGTCAGAATACTTGGGCTGTCTGTCTGTACGTATGTGGGCAGATCCGTAGAAAGGGAGGAGATGTGTAGAACACCTGTGCATGCCTACGGCCTATCCTGTGACGAAATTACGATGCTGACGATGCATATATACCCGAGCTAGCTAGAGTATTAATGTACGACACCATCTGTCCTTTCGGCAGAGATTTTAAAGAAAGAAAGGAAGGAAAGAGGTTCAAAAAAAAAAAAAAAAGAAAACCGAGACAAGCCAACTCGATCCCTCTCTTTTTTTGTGACCTTCTTTATTCGTGAATAGTGACGTTCAAATAAGGGCGACGTCGGTCCCACGATCGATGGAGAGAACCCCGGCCCCTTTATTCTTCAACATCTACTCAACTCCTTTCGGGGACTTGGTACCCCTTTCCCTGATCACAAAGTTTGCTTTGTCGTAAGCTACTCGATCGCAGGCAGCAGTATACCTTGAACTAGCCGCCTTCATATATATATGGAGGCAGCAAAACTCGTGTTCTTGCACCCCTGGCCTCTCAAACTTTTATGACCGTTCACACTATTCTTTCACCTTTCCTTCACACTTCAATTTTTTTTTCCAGGTTCTCCGTTGCATCCGGTACTCCAGATTCTTTGCCTGGTCTATCGACCGACGACATCAAGGGATGAAAAAGAGAGAGATTTAGAACTTCGTGTCCAATTAACCTCCCTCCATCGCATCTTTTTTTTTATTTTTTTTTGGGCATCATCCTTTTATTATAAGCCGCTTCTCCTATATATCACTGTCCCAAAAATTTCAGCACAAATTAACGTTACCTCGTGATGCTTCATGGACGACGTTCGCACCCACCTGAATTGACGTTTGTCACCAAATCTCCGACAAGTGCTCCTCCTTTTTTGCATCCAGCCTTGATGGCCTCCGGAACCAAAGCTTCCCACATTACGGCGACCTGTGTTCACCTCTGGTGGGACTCGGATGTCGACTCCCCTCCCTTCGTATCTACTCTTGTCTCTATCCTAAGATGAACTGAGTGGGTGAACAGTACTGAACAAGGACTACGATCAATGATGGTGGGCGCTGATATCTACCCCCGGGGACTTCCCTCGATATCTGTTCTGTTCCCATCGTGGGGTGGATACCCATGGCGAGCTTTTGAAGCAGAAAGATATATGGATCTAAAACAACCTGCAGCAGCCCTTGTTGGGATCAGATTCAAAACCCACACCCACCACTGCTAGGCTAGCTGCCTCTCCACCATCCCATCCTCCAAATCCCAGAATATAAATACACATCGGTCCCCGCGTTTGCATGTATTCACGGGTTTACATCTACCCCTCCCACCTCCCGTTGGACGTGGCGTCTCTTCTCTGCATGTAAACGTATCGACCCGTCCGGGGCGGGGGGGGGAGGGGGGGGGGGCGAGACCCCCCTGCCCCCACCCCTCTCCTGTAAACGTTCCCGTGGAACACCGTAACCCCACCCTTCCTTTCACATGCACGTACGTGCGAATGGTCCCCCCGGACGGCGCAGCGCCGTCGCCTGCGCTGGACCGCCGAAATAAAATTCTACGATGCGCCGGGCGCGGGCGCCGGGTCAACATAGTTCCACCGGGGTCCTTGGAGTAGCAGTCTAAAAGACCAAATAAGTGGGTCCCTGCAGTTAAGCAGGTACATCTGCACATTTTCACAGAAATATCCCTCTTTACAAAATAAATATCTATACTTATGTACAGAAAGATATAATATGAAAAGAGGTAATTATTTAATTAAATTAAAGAGAGAGAGAGAGAGAGAGAGAGGATCTAGGCGCCTACCTTAATTAAACACGACCCCCCCTCCATCTCCCCCGTCACGACATTAGCACCGCCACTTTTGTCGTTTTGCGTGTGGGACAAACCAAAGAATGTCCTCACGCGTGTGACACCTCGCTGGAGTTTTTTTTTTTGGGGGGAGGGGGGGGAGGGGAAGGGGGTGTTTTTAGGGTTAGGGTTAGGGCAACCGGGATGGGAGAGAAGGGGGAAAGCGCAGCTGGCGCGGGAGGTGACCGGAAACAAGAGTGAGAGGTGGAGGGATGCCATTGGTCCGCGCCCAATCTTTTATTTGCCGCCCAAGATTTGTTGCGCGGTGACATGTCACATGGGTGGGTTTTAAAACCGGATATGGCCTGTCCACATTTCGCACATAGATTCTCTCTCTTCCCCTCACCCTTCTCTATCTCTCTCTATATTTCCCCAGTGCCTTCCCCGACCATGGGTGTCTCTCTGTCCGCTGAAACCTTAGGGTTAGGGTTTTCTTCGCGTCTCGATTCCCGGCGGATCCGGGGGTAGATCTTTCTGCTGATCGCGTGGAGACCCGCGGGGCACCGGCGGAGGGCTCGCTCCCGAAAGCCCGCGTGCTTTGGACCCGCCGTGTAGGCGAAGCAAAGGTGACGAGCTGAGAGCAAAGGTGCCCATTTCCCCTCTGCTGTACCCTCCCCCCCCCCCCTTGTTGCTATAGAGGTAACCTTCCTCCTCTCGTTCCTCCTCGTGTTGATCCCTCTATTTCCATGTTGTCTTGCTTTCCTTTTTCAACTTGGTAACGGTAGCTGTATGCGCGCGCGTGTTATTTATTGATAGTTTTCTTTTCCTTCTATATACTCCTCTCGACTTAGATGCTGTTGGCTTTAGAGCTGCTCAGTTCTCAGGTGACTCCCATCTTCTCTCTCTCTCTCTCTCTCTCTCTCGGCGTTCTCAAAAGCTGTGGTTTCGATGTGTGATGGTCTATTCACTTGATTGATTTTGTTCTTGTTGTGGTTTGTGTTGGTTTTGTTTGAGGGATTGGGGTTGCGTTTATTCAGATTTGGGAACTCTTGTAAGCGGCTAGTCTTTCCTTTTTCTTGCGCTGTGTTGTGTAGTTTCCTTGTGTTGGCTTCGGCTTATGATGGGTATGAAGGGTGATCTTCTATCTATGTGGTTAAGCTTGGCCTCCTGGGTTTTTGATCTTGAAGCTGACGCGTTATGGATAATCGAGAGTAACAGCACGGTGATGTTGCTAAGTTTTTGCATCCTTGTGCGTCATTTCATGTGATATCTTTGGATATCCAAAGGGATGCTGATGCCTAATTGTAACTTTGGGTCCGTGCGAACAAGGAGGGATGTTTCTTAGTTGCGTCTGGCTAGCACAAGCATCTCGAAGCAAAGTGAAATATGGGCTTACTTTGCGGCTTTGTATGCGTAATTTTATGTCTCTATTTGAACTTATGGAGGGTGTGGTGTTCGCTGTTGATTGCTTGCATCATAACTTACTAATGAAACACCTTTCTTTTGTTTCTTAACATTTGCTTTGTTAACTTTGGGCGTGTGTTCGTATGTGTCAAAGCTTATGTCTTCTGACATGCAAGTTTGTGGTCTAGTCTGCCCCTCTAGTATCACCTTGAGCTTATGTCTGTGCTTCCTCAGCCATTGATTGAGTGAATAGGTGTTTTCCTTTGCCTTCTGTTCTTACTACAGACTGGAAGGATGGTCTTAAGATTTGTAGTTCTACTTCCTTCTCTTTCTCTGTCTTGCTTAAGACTTTGATGTCTGTTATTTTATGTTTCAATTGCAGAGTTTCTGATAAATTTTAGCTTTTTTCTGTCAGGAATCATTAGGAACTTAAACTTCATCTATTCTTGGTTCTAGTTTGGAGCTGTAGTTACTGCTGTGCATATCCTCTTTCCTATTCTATTTATTTTATTCTAAACCATTCGAATACTTTGAGTCATTCTGAATCTCATCGCTACCTACATGGCTTCAAATGTGTCATCCTGTTAGACATATGCATGGCCGACTAGGTTTTAATACAGGTCACAGAAGCTGGTTTCAAAAGTGCTGATGTTGTAAGCCATACCATGGTCCAGGTGTCTGGTTAATTTTTTGATTTGAAAATGTTTAATTAAGTTGTAACTTTCTTTGTGTCTTATACATTAAAATGAAACCTCTTTAGTTTACAAATTGATTTTCTTCATTCTGAAGACCAAGCTCTCTTCAAGACAGAAGTGCATGCCGTTTGAGGCTGGTGAGAAGACGTAAGATCTTACAACAAAACAAATAACAATGGAAAGGAATATGTTTTTATTTTTCACATAACAGCTGTTGTTTGCTTTTAGTTATCCCTATTTGCCATTTTTTATGGTAACAAATATCTACGTAGATGCTGTGATTACGAGTGTCTGTATGATTTAGTTCTCAATTTGAGATGTTACTCTTCAGTAAAATGTTGTGTTCCATGTAAGAAGTTTTTTGTTTCCTGAGATCTTAACATTTTCTTGACTGGATTTGGGGTTTGCTTTATGTCTTTTCCTTTCAGTTTACTTAAACAGAGGATTTGTTTCTTTGCCATGTAGTAGGTGCTCAGTGGTATCATGTTGGCTCTTTGGGATGGATGCTAGTTTTATGGAGGACCATAACAAAAAGAAACGACAAGAAAATCTTGCTTCTCATTCTAGCAAAGCTATGCATGCATTGAGCTCTATTGAGCTAGGTGATACTGGTGACAAGCAACAGTCTGGGAAATGTCATCATTTTTCCATTCGGTAAGTTGTTATTTTACTGTTATGGTCCTAGTTAACCTGCTCCTTTCACAAAGAATGTGGACTTTGCCAAAGATATGGTTAATCATTGGCCAATACTTGTTACTGTTAACAGTTCCTGTTGAAGCTGTGCCAATAAACTTTTAGATAACTGTGTATAGATTAATCAGGCCATGAATAAATCAGTTTTACTGAGGAATCAGATTCTGATATTGTTGTGCATGTTTTGGGTGGGAAAGTTAGTTTTCATTGAAGCACCATGCTTCTTATTAAATGAGCCTGTGTTTCAGTGGGTTTGAAACCCTGACATGAACACTATCATGTGATGTTGACCTGCATTCTTTTCTACAGATTTTCAATTGACAGTCGTGCTTTGTTCTTTTTGAGATCTAATTTGCCGGTTTGCCAGATCCAGGTTTTTCTATATTTATCTTTATTCAAGGTAGGCCTCTGCAACAGTGTTCTCTAATGGTATTTTCCTCTGCACAGTGGATATGTCTCTGAGGTTCGGAAAACCAACAGAGAGATCTGCTGGCCATTTCAGATTACTGATAACCATCATAAGCTGGAGAGACATGCAGATTTGCTGCCCCCTATGGTCGTGACTGAATTCAGATGGTGGGATTGCAAAAGCTGTTTGCATAGGGCCCATATTACCAAAGCTGCTATAGAGAATGGAACAACCAAGAATAGCCAAGATTCTGAAAATATAAGACTTATAGTTAATGGAACTTCTTTGGATGGGAGCCCTGTAGTTGAAGCACATGCACATCCACCAAGCTCATTGTCTGATTTTCAAATAACACCTGGAGAGACAATTCTTGGAGGAAGCTCTGTTGAGGCAGATAGTTCCATCCATGGGAAGGATGGTCATCCTCAACCATCAGTAAGCTGTTGCGAGAAGGATAAAGAGTCAATAAGTGCAGGTCCAACAAACGAAAAACATGTCATGTTTTCCTTGATTACTTTTATTAGTGAAGAATATTTACAGTTTCATTGTTTTTTTCAGGTATACATAGCAGTGGAGTCCATTTTGACCAAGCAAGTCAAAATCTATTATCTAAAAGGCCAGGCTGTGGGGGCATGACCTGTAATAACATCGGAAAAGGGGAAATGAATGCAACAGAGATAAGAAAGGCTGCAGTTGCCTTTGAAACACAAAAAACTGGAGGTATAATTTCTGAGAGTGGGACTGCAAATATTTCAGGGAGTACAGCAAGTATTTCAGATATTGTTCTACTGCCAGTTGCACAGAGTGAAAAGGTAATGCTTCAGGGTGAGAATGCTCATAATGTCGTGACCAATGAACTGGAAGAAACTAAACTGGAGTCCAAGGTTTCTGAAACTGAGTTAAATTCTAGAATCTTGGCATCAATAAGTAATCACAAATTTGTATTTGGACCCAACAATGATGCAATTCCTAGAAAGAGAGACACATTTGAGACACAGGATGTGCCACAAGGAGTGAATTCTTCTGTTCAAAGTACAAATAAGTGTGACACTGAGGGGCTTGAAGGAAGCAACAATAAGGAGTCTAAATGTACTGCAGATTCTGTTAAAAACCAAGATGACAGCCAAGGTTATCCGAGCCAGTTGGACACATTAAATGTTAATTTGCATCGCAAGAAAACAAGGAAGGTACGCATGCTAAATGACATAATAAAAAGTGAAGCACTGGGCCTATCAAGACAGTCTCATCTGTCTAATGGAAATGATGCTGTCCAAAGTAGGGATGATGGTAAAAGTGATCCTGCTGCATCCAAAGATGGACAGTCATCTTTAAGTTGCAACTTGGATGTTGTTTGTGAAGAAAAAGAGAGTGTGTCTTTCATAAATAATAAAAGAAAGGTGCTACCTGACAGTGACGATGAGGGGCCTTCTCTGATTCACTGGCTTAGGAGGATGCCTAAGAAAGTCAAGACCCAAAAGTGTGATGAGCATGCGCCTGCTGGCAATTCAATTGTTACTTCCCAGTCATTGACTTATGCATCATCTGGGAAATGCCTACATTCTAGGACCAGGTTATGTGGAACTGTACAAGGCATCAATGATAAGAGCTTGGAGGTTGACGTGCCGATGAATATCACTCGTGTTGGTGCTGTTCACCCTCATGTCAAGTGGCAGCAGGTTGTGAATGAGAATAATCATGCAGTTGTTGATGCTGAAACTGCCAAATGCATCAATGTTGGAAAAGCTTTCCCTAAGTTAGCAACCAATCATCATAATTTCTGTCCTGGTAGGGAACAAATTGATGGCTCTTGCAAAGATTTCGTCATACATAAAAAGAAGGATACAACAAATGCATGTGAATATGAAATATCTTCCCCAGTAAATGGGCTGAAGGTAGGGAATTTCTTTTTATCTCTTAGGATTTTGTTCTTGATGTAAAGGGGCAAAGCATACATTCTTTCTTCCATCGAACATCATCTGTTCAGGGTATCATTTGTCTACTATCTGATCTGGGGCTGATGTTATCTTTATGCATGCTTATGCCTTCTGATTATGATATTGAATATACACAAATATGCATACATCATAGTTGTACTACCAAATATGCATATCTCAAAATTGGTTGGAAAAGTATCCATATCGATGTCAGTCATACTAAATGCAGGAAAATGCCTCCATAACATGGTCACCTGCGATCCTTTGTTTTAGTCTACTGCTATTCTGTTTATCACTAGACATTTGGCTACTTTGATATTAGTTTCTTTTCCACTTCAGAGAAGATAAGTGTGGCTGTATTTTCTTTGTCATAATGTCATGCTTCCTCTACTTGTGTAATGCTTATTTTAATCTTGTAATGGAAGGTAAAGTCTAACAGCATGTGTCTCAAAGAGATTTCATAATTTTCATTTCTACTCTGACATCATGGGCAAGAAAGTTTTTTCCATGCCTGCTGCCTTAGTTAGCCACAACGCTCACGGCAGTGAGCACATGTATATAAAATTGGCCCAGGGCTGAAATGGTGAGTGGTGGTTTGCAGGTGTCCTCTCCCCGGGCTTTCTCCAGCAACAGTCAGGAGAAAACTTTAAGGCAAATTGAGAGCAACTATGGCATAACACCCATTCACTATATAAGTAAAGAACTTTTGGTATTAGTTTACAAAATTATCAAAGGATGTCAAGAGTCTCTGAAAAATTGATGATCATCTAGAATATTGGAAAACGCATGGTTGCAACTTGGTTCAAGTTTCTGAGCTGGTGGCATCTCTAGAAGCGTCACAAAACTTATGGATGCATATATGACACTTATACTTTTATTATTGTCATAAATCTAATTATCAAATAATAGAAAATTAATAATCACTTGCTTCTATATATGTTGAATGGTGAAAAATATCTTCTTTATTGGCACCCACCCTATCTTTGTCTTTTAATAGTGGTAAATCAGATTGAATGGGCAACTTATGCAACATTTATTGATGCAATCATTAACATAACAAATTTTCAGGTTTCCTCTGATACATCTGAATATGCAAGTCCCAGTATATACAAAGGCTTCCAGCATATTTCAAAGAAAAGAGGCACGAAAGGGAGAATAGTGTCAACTGAAGAAGCCACTGGTGGTGCTCCACTCGTATGTGAAGTGGCTGCTGTGCGTAGCATTAAGACCAGAGAAAAACAGGCTTCTGTGCTGATCAGAGAAAAACAGGATCCTACTCCAATCAGAAAAAAAATGGTTGCCTCTTCAGTCAGTGAAAAACAGGCTGATTCCCCAGTTCGTGAAAAACTGGCTGTTGTAGATGGCATACCAATTGAGATTCTCGAACTTCTCCAGAGTAACTATCATAAGAATCATCAGCTAAATTCTGCTCGTTTTACTACAAGGGTGATTGAGAATCATGAGCTAAATTCTGGACATTCTACTCCAAGAGTGATTGAGCCATCAGAAGCAAATAAAAATGTGAGGGATGGTAGTCTTGGTAGACTATCAAATATTACTGGATCTGATCCAGATGCTGTACCTTATTCACAACATAAGAACAAATTGGAGATGTATTCTATATCTGTCAATACTGGAAGTGGTGCTTGTGCTATTGGTAAACACGCTGGAAACTCCACCCAGGAGCTGAGGGCTCAAACTTCTCATTGCAGTGGGAAACGAAGGAAGCAGGTAAAAGTAAAGGAAGGACAAGGGCCTGCTACCTTTAGGGAGTGTTCTGATGTTCATTTATGTTTAGCACCGCCGAGTGGTATCCAGCCTCCCAACACGGAGCCCTATGGAACCTATTGTTCACAGAATTACAGTTGGAACAGAACTATGTTGCAAAATGTAGAGTCTCAATATAATGCTCTAGCCATTTCCAGGCAGCATCCTTGCAGATGTTTTCTTCATGGTCCTGTTCAAATTAACAACTCTCACAAGATTCACTCTGGCATTTACAACTCAAGTTTACTCCGTCAAACCATCCAACTGGAAAGAAATCCAACCAAAGTTACTCAGGACAGTGGTGGCTTAAGACTGGCAGACACCAGTCTTAGTCACCTTCACAGGACCAAACAGAAAAATGATGTAAAAAACAAAAGAATGCTTTTAGCAGGCAATGCTTGTGCAGAAGCAGCAAAATCAGGAAAGGAATGCAGCTCAAAAGTGACACAGCCATTGGATTTATACACAAACGACAGTATTTCAGCGATGCACTTGCTTCGACTTATGGATCCAGCAGTTGGTTCTGCTTCATCCTCTTTGTGTCCAACTGTGAGTAATGATCAGGCAGACTTTCTTAGCAAGTTCAAACATTGTGAAAATGATCACCGAAAGGACTTTGTTGGGGTAGATATGGACATGAGAACTAAGTATACCTTTAACTGTCTAGGCCCATCAGAGTATCAAACCTACACTCAAATAAATTCTTCCAATCTCATGTCTCCTGTTCCGAGGTATGGTGCTCTAGAATCTTTCTCACAGAAGAGAATTTTGTCAGGTTCGAACAACTTCAATCCTCTATATGAATTTAAAGGAATAAATCCAAGTGAAGTTGGATTGTCCTTGAAAACTGGTAGGAAGGAGAAAAGAAAAAGCTCTCATATAGCCATTCAACCGAAACTGACTGAACAGAGGCTTCTTTCTGGGGACAGGCATTCACAAGATCAACCTCAGTTGATGTTAAACTCTGCAGGTTATCCTAAACTCTCTGAGGAAAGAGAAAATGGGATCCATCTCGGATACAAGAATAGAGAAGCAGCAAAAGTTCCTGTGAGAAGTAGTTGTCAAACAGAGTTGTGTGTTGTTAATAGAAATCCTGCTGACTTTTCTGTCCCAGATGAAAACAATGTATATATGATCAGCTATGAAGATCTAAAGCCTAGATATGTGTCCCCCAAGCGGAAGAAGCAACATATGGTTTATCCAGATACTCCAAGGCAGCAGAGGATACTGCAGCTTGCTGCTTCAAAATGGAATTTAAGATGTTGAACTATTTCCCTGGGTCTTCCTGATGAGGTTATCTTGTGACAGACAGATGGATAGCATTGTGATTATTTTATGTACTGTAAGATGTCGGTTTTCATGTACAGTTTTATGTTGTTGTCTTGCTGACCCAAACTGCTGCTGAAGTCTTATATCATGGAAAAATCCCTAATTCCCAAGCTACGTTGGTGCGGCCCTGAATCCCCAAAAGTGAAGTCGGTTAGCAGATTAAGCATCATTTGCTTTTTTTATTTCTGTGTCTTGGCATAAGTTGTTTATCTGGAACTTTTAGCAGCTTGAGAAGCCTTACTTTTCCTCTATCATCTGAATAAATAACCAGTACACATTTACAATAGACAGAAGAAAATAGTTAATCAGCTTACTGTGATCGTTTATGTGGAGCCGATTGTATTTACTGCTGGCATAGTATAATATGTTAAATTTTACTTTGTAGATAAATTGATGAATTTTTGCAGTGTCCAGGCTTAAATATGTCTTTCTAATGGTGTGAAAGGCATATCATTTTATGCAACAGGTTTCTTGCATTTGAGTCCCCGATACTTGTGCACTCTGGTCAACTTCTATTAGCTTGTTGGTACAATTCCTATCATTCTTTCAATTTTGTTATATTTCATGCCAAATCATGATTAATGCTTTTCATGTTTTGATACAGGGGCCCTCTTGCATATCATCACTTGGTTATGACCTTTTCTCCAACTATGATTTCCTACATCCCCCTATCCTGTCTGCACAACCTTATCTGGCCACCAAGTTTTTAGAAGCTTGGATATGTGCTATGAGATTGGTCTTCTGTAACTACATTCAGTTTCCATACTGGGATCAAGGTTTCCTTCTCCTTGTTGCCAGGTGCAGTCGGATGTACTCTGCATGTATTCTAACATGTCATGCATCAGATTTGTTGAATACTACAGAGACCTTCGATATTTGTTACTTTGACTACGTCAGCCTTTAACTTGGTAACTAGTCAAAGGAATGTCTTAGTGCATGATGACTCTTCAAGTCATTTCTTTATCAATAGGACTGTTGGGATATCGAGGTTTCAGTTGTTCGACTCGTGTTCCAATGCATTTGACTTGTTTTACTTTCAATGTACGATGTCAAACTCAACCTTATGTAAAATTTCCTATTTTATATCAAAAGAGCTCATTACATTTTTGCCTTGGGAGGTAAACATTTTCTCTTCTAGTGTACCTCTTGCAGGCTGTGGACTTTTTAACTCTGGCCGCCTGCTTGTTGACTCCCAACCTTTCTTGGTCAGCTTCCATAAATCATGTCCTTGACGTGAGGAGGCCAAAATAAGCAGGGATTGGACAACTAGTATGACTTGCTGTTATGTTGAGAAAAATCTCCATAGTCCATACCATCTCAGATGAGACTCAAAGCTGTGCAAAATGACTCGGTAGTTGGTAGGGATCCGTTAGAAAGAGCCCTCCTGGATGAGCATGGTCGTGTTCACTTCTTTAGTAATGTGTTTTTCCTCGTCGTCGGGGGCTGAATTCTTTCTGTTCGTGATATCTCCACCTTTAATATAATGTGCTTGCATTTTGAATCCCAAAAATGTAAATATCATACTGGAATGGCTGTTGCTGTCCGCAGGGTAGGGACGTAAATGGAGCGAATACAATTTAGATAGCGTATAGTCGTATGCGCATTCACGTCCTATATATAAGCCTGAATTTAAGGACAGTGGAGAAGTAATATTCGTGTTTTGCAACAAAAAAATATCTCACATATATATATATATATATATACAAAAAAATATCTCACATATATATATATATAACTTGAGAATTCTGAAACAGATCGGATTCATTTGAATTTGTTTTCAATCCTACGTGAAGGATCCTGAACCAAGTCGACTTCCATAGGGTAAACTTCTCTCCCCTCCCATTTGTCTCTTTGGCTCTTATCTTCTCCCCATAGGTCCTTGGAGCCAAGGTTGGCCAGTTCAGTTGATTGGATCGACCCAGTCCGACCCACATTTGGCTTGGACCGACTCAGGCCGAGCCGATTTGACCGTCTCGATCCTGCCCAGATACAATGAGTTGCTCGAGTCAGACTAATAAATAAGTCGTCGACAAATCTTGCTTGGAAGCAACCTTTCAGCATACTCACCGCGCCATGATGGTGGTACGACTTCGAACACACTTCCTATTTTTTTGCCGTTCGTACTCAATATTTATTAGTACAAAGATTGTCACAAAATCCACGCCGTTTTCAAAAAGTGAAAATGTAAACGCTCTTTTTGGCTTCTTCGTTCTTCGCCGACAAGTACCCTCTGTTGTTTACCCCCCCCCCCCTCCCTTTTTCTTCCCTGTCTTGATAAGCAAACAACAAATTTTTCCTGTCGATCTAATCGTGAGCACGAACCTTGTGACCCCCTAAACTGGGTCTATTGCAATACACTCGACGCCCTCCTTATGATTACGAATCCGAAGCTGAGAAGAATAGAGAAGATAAACAGTAGCACATTCAGAGACATCTGCTTAAACCAAAGTGTAGAAAGTTTGTTATGTTCTTCTGGGCCAATACATGCAACGAATGGAGATTCTGTGCAACATTATCGGCTTACATGTATCCGAAGATATGGAAATGCATTTGGTCATCGTCTTATTCATCCAAAAAAGACATCAACAATTACAATCCATAACAAAGAGATTACATGCATCGTCTTGCTCTAGGAGAAGCGGATAGAGAAGCCCTTATCAGTAGGCAACACATCCAGGCTGCCAAAATCTTCCATGTCTGAATCTGATCCAAGGTTCTTGTAGTCACACCACCCTCCTGTGGAGCTGTCATCCTGCCCAATGCTCGTGGTGGGAACTCTGAGCTCACTCGGGGGAACTGGCAGAGGTTCTTCGCTGAAGTAACTCTCCTGAAGCAGCTCTGTGGCAGTAGCTCTGCTCATGGGGTCATAGCGGAGAAGTCTCCTCACAAGATTCACTTCAGAGCTGGACCGATTTAGTAGGCATGCTTCCAAACCGGTTGGTTTCTCCACCTTGTAGAAGAAAATCTTGCCATAATCAGGCAAATTAGAGCAACCTGGCCATGCTTCTTCTGTGAGGTTCCCAAGCACATTCATAATTCTCCCAAGCTGATCGATGTCTGAGTTGCCCGGGAACAGAGGCTCTAGGCTAAGGAGCTCTGCAAAGATGCATCCCAGTGACCAGAGGTCGATCTCTTCCCCATAGTTTGAGGATCCATAGAGTAGCTCAGGAGCTCTAAACCATCGAGTTCCAACCCAGCAAGTGAGGGCGCCCGATTCGTCGACTTCCTCAGCCTCATATGAATAAGATCCTTTGAGAGGGTCATCATCCACATCACTTGTGCTGCAAGTTGCAACACAGGATGCATCTACATCAGGTATGTTCATCTCCTTGACTGTTCGATCTACAGGGAATTTGGCCTTCAAGCCGTCTACCTCCTTCAGGTAGTCTTCCTCGTAGATGGGCCTTATCTCAGTGCCTGTCTGATCTTGAGATGGTCCCTGCCACGACTCCTCCATCACCGGAACATCTGCGGGCTCCTGAACATTCCACATCCCTTCTCCTTGTTCATCTTGAGACATGAATCTGGACTCCTGAAGTATTCTAGACTGGAAGACAAGAAGAGGAACCAAAGTCCACATTTTTAAACTCGAGTGCAACACAATAAACACAATCCTTACTGAAAACATCAGTGGGCGTGAAGCATAAAGAATGAATCATCACCTCCTCCAAAATTTCAAAGAATGGAAATAGTAACACACAAGCAGTTTCGACTTTCAAGAGTTATATAACAGCAACAGGAAGATGAAGATAAGTACATCAGTGGATAGACAGAACTTCATAAAGCACTGCAGTGTGTGTAAACGGGACATATCTATACATCTCGAAGTTCCTGAAGCATGCATCAAGTTGCTGGACCAAGAACCAGACTTTAAAGAAGGCATACGTAACAGTTGCGATACTAATCCAAAGAGTGAATATAAGACGTTCCTAGGGTTTCAGAGCGCTGTGGAAACAAACATATCTTTCCTAGGAGCTATGTACTGCGACATATATCAAATGTTCAAATCGATTACTTTTCTCTACGGTGACGTTACCACTCTCAGATTAATTAGCTTAACCTAATCAGAATCTACATTCCTCCAACTGAAAAACAGATTGTGGGAAGCAAACAAGCTGCCAGGCGATTTCAAGTAACCTTCGGTAAAAAATTGTGCGTGTAAAGAACAAATCCATGGGCATATAACTGGAGAGGTCCAATTACCTGCCCGAAATCCGCCAGCTTGAGCACCCCCTCCGCGGAGATGAGCAGGTTGGACGGCTTGAGATCCCGATGGACTACGCCGCTGCCGTGGCATGCCTCCACTCCCCGCAGTATCTGGACCATCCACTGCTTGACCTCCCCGACGGGGATCCCGCCGCCCCGCTTCCCCTCCCGGATGACGGAGGCCAGGTCGGTGCGCAGGAATTCGAGGACGAGCACGGCGTCATCGTCCTCCTGCCAGAAGTACTCGAGGAGGCCGACCACGTTGGGGGCGTGGCGCAGGATCTGGAGGGCCTCGATCTCCCGGAAGGCGCTCTGGTAGTCGCGGATCTCCTTTAGGGCGACCACGAGGCCGTCGGAGATCCGCCGGCCGCGGTAGACGTCGGAGTAGGCGCCAGAGCCGATGCACTCGAGGATCTCGTACCGCTGCGTGATCTCTGTGCGGCCGTAGATGCTCCAACTGCGGGAAGCAGCTGGAGGAGGCGGCGGCGGCAGGTCCATGGCGAGAGAGAGAGAGAAAGAGAGAGATCGGGAGAGGATCTAAAAGCAACAGAGAGAAATTTCGGAAATTTTATAATAATATTTGTATTAAATTATAGGGTTTTTTTGCATATTAGTCCCTACAAACATGACGAATTATATTTTAGTCCCTCAAATCTCACTATTATTTTAATAGTCCTTATAATCTTAATCGTTACACGTTTAAGTCCCTGCCGTTCATTCAGTTAACTAAACTATAGTTACCTTATACCCAGGGAAAGGAAAATACTAACTTACCCCTGGTTAAGTGTGGGTGTGTGAGAGAGAGACAGAGAGAGGGAGCAACTAATTCACCTACCCCTCCTTGTCTCCCTCCGGCCTCCCTCCCCCTCCCCGACCCTCCGGCCTCCTCCTCCCCCTCCGGCCTCCCCTGTGACTTCCCCCCTCCTCCTCCCCTCCCCCAGCCCTTCGGCCTCCCTCCCCCTCCCCTGCGACCTCCCCCCTCCCCAGCCCTTCGGCCTCCTTCTCCCCCTCCGGCCTCCCCTGCGACCTCCCCCCTCCCCAGCCCTCCGGCCTCCCTCCCCCCTCCTCTGCGACCTCCCCCCTCCCCGTCTGGCCTCCCTCCCTACCCCACCCAGCTTGTTCTCTGCCTCATCCACGGCGCGACGCTGTTGACCAGCCAGGGCATCTCGATGGAGGAGGTGGCGTAGAGGTAGTGGGTGACGTGGTAGGACCAGTCCGGGAGGCCGACCTGGCGGCGGTCGGAGGGCTGCTTCGTCGGGTTGGAGTGGAAGGCATGGTAGGATGTCTGGACGAACTCCCCGTAGCGTACGATCTCCCGGCGGAGGTCCTCATCCAGCGGGTCGAGCAGGCCCGACCAGTCCCTGGCACCGTGGAGCTCCCGCCACCAGCCGCCGATGCCGTTGCTCGGGGATGGCCGGGGCGTGCCGTTGAGCAGCCACTGGAGCTGGTTCAGGCTTCTGGGGGACATATCCTCCACCTTCCTGGCGGTTCATACCAGCGCTTGGCAGATGGTGAAGGAGAATCAGAGCACCGAGATCTTCGACTCAGAGCTAACGGGGACCAAGTCCGGCGAGGCCGAGCTGTACCGGTACCTCAAGATTGCCTGCGAGTGCCTGGACGATAGGCCCCTCCGGCGACCCACCATGATCCAGGTGATGGCCATGTTCAAGGAGTTGCAGATGGACAGTGACAGTGACCTGCTTGATGGGCTCTCTCTTACTACCTCGGTCATCAACGAATCCTCCAGAGAGAAGATCTCGTGAACTCCATTGATTGATTCATTCAAACTTCTGCAGATTAAGAATTTTACTGTGCAGAGGGCTCTGGTGACACAACTATGAGGATGCCCTTCACAGAGGTTTTGGTTTGCTGTTGTAAATAATAGCACACAGATACACACCATTGTTATTACTTGTTAGAACAAAACAAAAAGTGAATTGTAGAGAAGTTTGGGAGGGCATCAAGAGGTCGGCACTTCACCCTTAGAGTGTTGACACTTCAGTTGAAGTCTGCTGGAACATAGCTTCTGTTATGCATCAAGAGGTCGACACTTCATGGTAGTGAGGTCGACACTTCACTAAAAGTCCTCTCTCCTCAACTGATGGGCCTGAAGCTTAACTGCGTGGGAGAGACAAGGCCGCTTGGTGCGGTTACTGTTAGAGTGTGGAGTCAGAACTCTTCATCATGCGCCTCTGAACGGGATCACTCTCTGACTCAGGGGAGCATCCACTGCTCTAGGGGAGCAATCGCTGCTTCAGGGGAGCATGGCGAGCACATGCTATCTCCAGGGGAGCATCCACTTCTCCAGGGGAGCAATCGCTGCTTCAGGGGAGCATTCTCAGCGTCAGGTGAGCATGGCGAGCACATGCTGTCTCCAAGGGAGCATCATTCTGTCTCCAGGGGAGCATCCTTCTGCCCCAGGGGAGCATCCTTCAGTGCCAGGAGAGCAATCGCTGCTCCAGGGGAGCATATGATGTCCGGGTTCTAGCAGGGAAGCATATGCTGTCTCTGGAGGGCATTCATTGCCTCAGGAGAGCATCACTGGCATCAAGAGAGCATGCATTGCGGGCTCAAGGCAAGTCGACATGCATGAAGAAGTGTCGACCTGGTTCTGGCAATGCATTAACCTGACTGATGCTAGGAGAGCATCTGCAGCCGCTGAAGGGCATACTCGGTCCCAGGAGAGCATCCGGTGGGACAGGCGAGCATGCGCGTCTAATGTATCCCGGAAGAGGGTTTCTGTTTATCAGGGATATTATTGTCCTTAATGCCCTGATTAATGACGCCCTAATCTCCTAGTATAAAAGGGTGGGCTCTCTCATTGTATTGTAACTCAAGTCTGTGATTATCTTAGTGGAATCCTGCTGCGGCCGTGGACGTAGGAAGGCATCTTGCCTCCGAACCACGTAAAAAATCCCTATGTGTTCTTGTGTGATTTCTCCTCTCCTTTCTTCTTCCTCCTCTGCTGGTTGTCCTCCTCGTCTGGGTACTCCATATCCCCAACAGTTACCATTAGCGTCAACCAGGCACGCACAGTGCCCAGTCGGACCCTTCTTCATCCTCAACCTCGAGAGATCCACCCCGTTGGAGCTCATGTTGCGAACGAATTGGCGGCCCTGGTCGTCATCCCCACAAGCGCCGATTATCCCGCATGAGACCCCGAAGCCTGCAGCAATCCCACGGACGGTGTTCGCGATGTTGTCACCGGCAATGGTCCTCACTGGCGAGGCGTCATCGTCAAGGAATGGGAGAATGTGGGTGTTTACCTCGCTCAGTATGTGCTCCAGGTCTTCGATGGCGACCTGCTGGGAGCCCCCGCGGTCGCCAGGGATCCGGTCGAGGAGGGACCAGTCGACGCAGGCGACGTGGTCGACCATGGCGGAGGGCTGGAAGCCCAGGATAACAACGGCCGCGGGGCCATCGTCCTTCCTCGGTGGTAGGTGATGGCGGGGGTGGGCGGCGGCGTGAGGCGGCAGTATCTCTCCTTCCACCCCCATCTCCCACGAGACCTCTTCCTCTTGGGCGGCCGGGCTTTCCTCGGCAGTGGTGGGCACACCAGGGCCGCCCTCATCTACCAACTTGGGGGTCGCACACGTCACGTGGTCCTCCTTTTGCCCGTCATCTAGGAGGAAGAGCACCGGCGCCTACAGCCGGCGACGGCAGCAGACCAGAGGCTGACGGAGGATACACCAAGGGAGCAGCAACAGCCATCCTTGGCCCTCCGATTCCCTTCTCCCCCTCCGGCCGCCCTCCCCCCCTACGACCTCCCCCCTTCTCCCCCTCCGGCCGCCCAAGTCCCTTCTCCCCCTCCGGCCGCCCTCCCCCCTCCCCCTCCTGCCTCCCTCCCCCCTTCTCCCCCTCCGGCCCTTCGATTCCCTTCCCCCCCTCCGGCCGCCCTCCCCCTCCCCCTCCGGCCTCCCTCCCCCCCTACGACCTCCCCCCTTCTCCCCCTCCGGCCCTCCGATTCCCTTCTCCCCCTCCGGCCGCCCTCCCCCCTCATGCCTCCCTCCCCCCCTGCGACCTCCCCCCTCCACGGCCCTCCGATTCCCTTCTCCCCCTCCGGCCGCCCTCCCCCCTCATGCCTCCCTCCCCCCCTGCGACCTCCCCCCTCCACGGCCCTCCGATTCCCTTCTCCCCCTCCGGCCACCCTCCCCCCTCCCCCTCCGTCTCACTCTCTTTCTCTCTAACCCTCACACCACACGCACACGCACACACTCACCCCTCGCCGCTGTCGCCTCCCTCTCCACACCCTTCACTCCTCTCTCCCCCTCACACTGCAAACACACACACGTTGCACCGCCCTTCTGCGGAGTCGACCTCCCCTCCGACTGAGAGAAAGAGAGTGAGACGGAGGGGGAGGGGGGAGGGCGGCCGGAGGGGGAGAAGGGAATCGGAGGGCTCCCCTCCGATTCCCTCTCCCTCGACCTCCCTCTGAGAGAGAGAGAGAGAGAGAGAGAGAGAGAGAGAGAGAGAGAGAGAGAGAGAGAGAGAGAGAGAGAGAGAGAGAGAGTCAACGTTAAACAAGGGTATTTTAGACTTTTTACACACATTTGATGGAATATTCTACGGAATATTCTTTTCTGTGGACGGCAACAAACTACAGGGATTCATTTGTAAAATGTTAAAAATTATAGGGACTTTTAAGATAATAATCAGATTTGAGGGACTAATCGGTAATTCACTAAGTTTGTAAGGACTAATATGTAAAAAACCCTAAATTATAACTGTGTATGTACCAATGAAATATGTAGCACCATAATAAATATCCTTCCTCGCAATGACATATTTTAGAATAACTCGTATTCATTAAGGACTCCTTTGTTAATCGGATAGAATAACTCATTCGACCCTTTTCGATCGAATGAGATATTCGACCCCGCATAACTCCTCTGTATGTGAGAGGCTTCAGTGGGCTCCACAAATTTCTCTCTCATGAGATGAGTAATCCGGCGGCGCTATTCGAGAAACAAACATGCCCTAATATTTTTGATAGAACACTCTAAAAGAGGATATTTTAGAAATAGAATTAAAATAATAAGCAGTTTTTACTTAAGTGCTAATGTCGCAGGGAGCACCACGTAGGGATATAAATGACGTATTATTTTCACATATATAAATACGGATATATCCGTCGTGGATATGGATATATCTGTGGATATCCGTATCCATCTAAAAATCATGAGTCCACGTCCACGTTCAAAAGAACGTTGGATTTACGAGAAATGGAAAAGGAGAAGTCTGATCAATATGCGGAGAATAATTGTGACGTTTTTGTAATTAAAAGTATTCTGAATGATTAATAATTACTGTTTTGAAAGCATTTATGTGCGTTCACTTTCTTTCCCAGCTAACGCTGCTGGCTGCCCTACACAGCAAAGCAAGAGCGGGAAGTGGGAAGATGGCAAATGGGCCGGGCCGGATCATTATTTGTAGGCCTAATCGAGACTGGTAAGTAGTGAACGTGGCGTGGGTGTCGGGTGGGAAAATCTCCGGCCCAGTGGGATTACCGAACTACATGAGGCCCAGCATAGATTGCAATCACGTCGTCAGCTTAGCTTTGGTCTCTTCGTACCCTTGTTTTTGGAGGGGACATGCCTCTCATTTCATTATATACTAGTTCAACATATCTTTTGCAACCCGTCTGACACACCACCTCTCGGTAGTATACTTAGTTGTGTATACAAAACATCAACAAGTGACAGAGAACAGAAATATAACTAATTACTGGGGATTAAGCAAAGCGGCATTACATCTTATTAGTCTACTATAGCCTACGCAATGTCGGGCCGGGGCAAGTACCAAGTTGGGATTCGGGCAAAATACCGGTTCAAAGGGGGAAGAACACATCAATAAAAGCCCAAGAAAATTGTGAAAAAAAGAGACAACCATCGATTTGTAAATATATATGGATGTTACTCAGAATAAAATCATCACACTTTGACAAGTACGTGAAAAAATCAAGACATTTTATCTATATCTTAATGTATGTTAAGAAAATCAGACGTTGTTTGGGGAGAACCCGGCAACATGTAAAGAGTGGTTATCATTACAGGTTTCACAAAGAAAATATCAATTTGTATGACTCGGCCAGAGAGTTGCTGGCAGAAGAACGCATGCATACATAGGAGGAGGGCAGAGAGCATGTTGTTTCGTCAGGGTCGCTTTGAAATCCGGGTAGAGTTAGCGCATTCGATCGCTCTAGAGAGTAGAATGTGTTAACGGACCCCGATTACGTGTTTTGTGTGCGAGAGGAGCATTGGGACTCACGTCGCTCTCTCTCTCTCTCACCGGATATCTTACTCCCACTATCTTATCATGTTATCAAAGTCGGCCTTAATATGCTGATTTTTTTCACAGAAAATGACAAATGATTGATATATTGATTATCTCCGTAGGCTACTGACATAAATTTTAGTGGATATCGACTGATCACCTTACTTCCATCTTCCCTTTCGCCATCTTGGGCGCTCAGAAGTACTTGTCTGTGATCTATGTGCCAATTTATCCCCAGTATAACGGCAGCTAATGCCAGACCAAATTCCCGATATAAACTATTTTCTTTTCATAATTCAGAAATTAGTACAATTGATCGAACACTCAATTTTGGCACCTAACACCCCGAGTTCAATATTTAGTAGGATTAGTATTATTATTTTTACAATAACTTACCATCCTATACATCCTCTACAAATGAGTGGATATATTAGACTTTTTCATGAAACATCTTGCAGTGATCGTAGCAGATCACTCTTTCAATATTCTTATCTTTATTATCAAACAGTCGTACCTTCGGGAACTAAAAAAGACAAGAGTCTCTTTCATGGTTGGTGGTCTGCTTTGCAACCAACTCCGATTTGAATTGGGAACAAGTACGGGAATAACTCGCATTTAATTGATGTGCTTCGCCTATCATTTATTCTTTTTGCTCAAAAAAAAGTGCTGAGTTTTTGTACGTGTGTGAACTACTATCCCACCCGGAAAACTATTGTGATGGGGCATAGGGTGGGGGGGGGGAGGATTGCGCCGCACACAAGGAATTAAATTAATTTTTTTATTTCATTTTTAAACTGAGCTGGATTTTAATCTTGGTAACATGCGAGATTTTAACGTCAGCTTGGGACGTCATCACGAGCATCGAATGGGTAGTGACCGAAAATTGAGAGATGCTGGCACGTGATAATGAGAGCTTGACTCCGCCGCCCACATACGTCACCTTTAATCATGATTTTACTGCAGGGCACAAATTTCATGGTAGAGATATGCTACTCTTTTTAGTGGATAAATACGTCCGATTAAGATTGCGTTTGGTAATTATTAGGACATAATTTTCTAGACATAATCTTCTGATGGAATTTAATTTATTTCAAATATACAGAGTCATCTTGACTTCCGTGAAATGTAAAAATTTACAGAGTAAAGAGAACTAGGCACAAAAGTGCCCAACTCTCCTCTGAAGCTGTCTCAAGGTGGATTATTGAGGATTTGTAATGATTATAATCACCGGCACTCTGTCAATTAAGTACGGCACATAGATTTTTTTACAAAGTGTTTTGACCAATGATTTTCGAACGTGGCTTAAGTAGAAGGTCAAAACTTCATCGTGCAACAACCCTCCTTGGATTTAGGCATCGAGCTATTGACGCGGTCGGCGTAAGAGGAAGGATCGACGGCAGTTCCGGGACGCGAGTAAGACTGGATAACCACTGCCTCACACCGGACGGTCTCACACCGGGCGACACTCAAATCTCACAAAGGAGAAGGAGGGAAGGGAGAAACAAAGGGGCCAAAGCACCTTAGGTGATCTCTTTCGAAAACTTTTTATATATGAAAACACAACACATTCGCCCCCTTTATATAGGAAAGGCTATAACAATCATACCCTTAACCTTTCTTAATAGCATCTATGTCCTAGCCTAATAAAACAAAACTCAACAACCACTTTTGACTTTGACACAATAAAATAAAATAGTTGGGCTTTGGTGGTTAATAATAATACAATACCACCATAAAAATAAAATACACTCAATACACAAATACGTACAAATACGTACTCAGGATGCCGAGTCTTCAAATGAGTCTCCGAGCCATAAGCTCGGTGCAGTCGGGGCGGTGCGGTGTCGGCTCCGAGTAGTGGGTCCGGTAGTGGCCCCGGTGTCCCTACCAACCCTCCCGGGACGGCTGGAACTCGACTCCGTCGAGTAAGGGGGGGCACTGCTTTGGTAGTGCTCCAGCAGGTCTGGATCGAGACGCTGGAGATCTTCTCGGCTGATCCAGAAATCATCAGAAGGTGATCGGTCCCGCCAGCGGACAAGGTAGCGCTGGTACACCCGGTTCCGTGTAGCTGTCACATGCTCATCTAATATCCTCTCAATTTGGTCGCGCGGTGCTCTCGAGACTGTGGGACGCACAGGGGTGGGCTCACTCTCAATGGGAGGAGAATGCTCGAAAGGGTCACTAGGAATCACTGTGGGTTCCTTGTAGGCCACTAGGTCTGCCACATTAAAAGTAGAGCTAATCCCATATTCGGGAGGTAACTCCACAACATAGGCATTGGAGCCAATTGTAATATCCCGGACCTTTCAGATCCTTCTTCGTGGGTCCCGGATATGGTTTTCGGAGTGTACGGCTCCGTTGTGTCGGAAATTTCGTTTCGGACATCTTTCCTGTTCGGATCGGCGCGATCCGGAGTCGTTTCGGAGGCCCGGAGGCGTTCCGCGGCTTTTCCGCATGTGTTTTCCGATTCCCGGTGTGTGTTTTGACTTTTTCTTCGGAAGCTCGCTGCAGGCGAACCGGGCGGTTCACCTGGGCACGAGTGGTACCGTTGCGATCGGTGCGTTCCGAGGATTCTGGAAATATATTTTTCTATTTTTTAATATTTTTTTGAAAATTCAGAATTTCTATAAAGCCCTAATTCTTTTTCTTTTTCTTTTCTCCTTTCTCTTTCTTCTTCTTCCTCTTCCTCCGTTTCTTCCCACCGTGACACCCTCCTCTCTCCCTCTCTCCCATTCGGACGCGGCGAACCCCTCTTCGGCTACGGACGGCGGCGGGGCGACGGCGCGGACGTGTGGGTGGCGGCGAGGCGAGCTCGTGGGCGTGCGGCGTGCGTGGGAAGCGTGGGGAGTTCGTGAAGTTTGAAGCGTTCTTCGTGATTCGTGATTGATTCGGCGGAGCATTTGCTCCATTGAGGTAGGGTGACGTTCCTTAGCCTCATGCCGATCTTTTCCGCGATTTATAGGCCGCGGGGAGGCCGAGAGGGGATCATTTGGGCGTTTTTGGGTTTTTCCATGAGTTGGGGAGAGCTCGCCCGATCTATGGATTTGATGCATGGATTCGTGTTTTGATGGCCTAGGATCATGCTAGGGGTCCCCAGGGGTCTTCCCCCTTGTTTTTCCCCTCTCCTATGGAGGCATGGGGGCGTGGTTAGAATTTTTGGGCATTTCTACCATTTTCGACCGCGGACTGAGAACGCGCTATACTCCAGTAGCGCGTTCTTGGAGGTCGCGCTGCCCCGACCGAGCGCGTTCATCGGAGAAGATGAACAGGAGGCGGTTCCTGTCACGCTACGGGGTCCTAGCGCGATCAGCCTTGTCGTGCTAGGCATCCCTAGCGCGACATGCCGTGTCGCGCTAGGAGGCCCTAGCGCGATGTCCCTTGTCGCGCTAGGAGGCCCTAGCACGTTCTTCCGTGTCGCGCTAGGTATCCCTAGCGTGATCTGGCTGTTGTTGGGTGTTCCCCTTGGGCCGTGTGTGCGTCCCGGGCACCCCGTGGAGTTCCGTGATCGTGTTTTTGGTATCCGGAGGTTCCGTTTGCCTTGGTCATGAGTTTGGCTGTGGGCGGTGTGTCCGTTTTCCTCCGACCGTGGCCCCGTTGACGGAGCTAGTGCTTGGGGTGATTCCCACACGTTGTCGGACTCGGACGTCGTTTTTCATTGACTTGAGAGTCTACTCCTTCAGTGACCCTCCACTAGTCGTAGCCCACCAGTACGAGGTGCTGGTCTCACCTGGGAGTGGTGTACGGGCACCCACCTTTCGAGACGGTTTGTGGACCGGTTACCGTAGGCCCCTCGTCGGTAGCCAGAGTCCGGCTACGGGGGAAAACCGGTCAGAGGACCAGACCTAGTGACGCAAGGTCTGTGTGTGCACACGTGGTTGGGGACTGTGGACGCACGTCGACGGGCGTGACCCCAGCTAGTTACTTGTTTGTGGTTACCTGTACGGTGTTTGCGCCTCGGGTAGGACCTACCACGTCAGGCGGTTCACCTGCGGTGCGGTGTAAGACGTCAGGGGACGCTACCGGCTGTGCTTCTAGTGGGTGGTACTCCTGTCGAGTACGGAGTGGCAGACTGTCAGTCGTGTGTTTCTGACCTTCGGGTTTTACGGTTCGACCGTTGGTTTCGGTCTTCTCGTACCGTGGCACGTGTGTCGGTTTGCATGCCGTAGGGTCTAGTTCTGTAGAGCACAGGGCTTTCCTTTTCGAGGTACTTTCCTACCGCTAGAGTAGTGGTTTCTCATTTTACGAGGTAGGGTTCGAGTGATCCCTACTGAGTCTTATTCTGAGACTCATTCCCTGCGTATTTTCACCGTGTTTCAGGTGAGACGCCACCTTCGGGGAGCGCGTCAGGAGCGCAGCGTGGTGCGGGTGCCTAGAGGTAGTGCCAGAGGTCAGAGCCGGGGTATGCCCCGTGTAGCTGTACTTTCCTTTCTTGTCACTGTACTAGTTGTGGACAACTGTTATTGTTATTTTATATTGTGGACCATGTAAAACGTTAATTTATTTCCTGCTTAACATTATAACTGTTTAATTTCTGTAATTATTTGTGATACTTGTGTAGTCTCCACACCATCCTTTTAACCCTTCCGAGTCTTCGGGCTCGTGGGTGGCGGTGCGAGTCTTGGGTTATCGGGCCTTCCCGGTAATCGGATTCTCGGGTCGTTACACCAATCTTCCGCAGTATTGGGAAGGGACCATCACTACGACTTGTAACTTTTTAATGGCTCCCGAGGGGAGTCGTTCGGGTCGAACCCGTACCATAACCATGTCACCTTCTTGAAATTCATGGTGACGTCTATGCGAATCAGCCAATTGTTTATAGGTATCATTACTGAGGTTTATTTGCTTGCTAATGGACTGATGCAGACTTTTGACATGCTGTGCAAATTCCTCAGCGGACTTGGATATTCTAGACTCGAGGGGAAGGGGAATGAGATCCACAGGTTTCCTAGGTTTATATCCATGCATGATCTCAAATGGACTCATACTTATGGACCTATTGACAGAGCTATTGTATGCGAATTTGACTCTGGGAAAGAGAAGATCCCAAGTGCCAGAATGATCCCCTACAAGACACCTCAATAGATTCCCTAAACTCCTATTGACGACCTCGGTTTGTCCATCGATTTGGGGGTGATAGGCAGTGAAAAATTTTAGCTTAGTTCCAACTAGGTGCCAAAGTGTCTTCCAAAAGTAACTAGTGAACCGGACATATCGGTCAGACACTATGGTTTGGGGGAGACCATACAGATGCATGACTTCATCAAAGAAAAGGTGGGCTACTCTAGATGCATCAGATGTTTTTGAATATACAATGAAGTGGGCCATCTTAGAGAACCTATCAACGACCACAAAGATGGAGTTGTGTTTGTGAGCAGTACGAGGTAATCCAAGGATGAAATCCATGCTCACATCAACCCACGGTCTATCAGGAATGGGGAGAGGAGTGTAGAGACCAGTGTTCTGTTTGACCTGTTTGGCCATTGTGCACGTCCTACACTGGGATATAATCTTGGCCACATCTTTCTTCAGGCCAGGCCAATAAAAATGCTCTTCCACAGAATGAATGGTCTTGTTTCGTCCAAAGTGACCAGCAAGACCTCCAGCATGTATTTCCCAAATCAGAAAGTCCCGTACAGAAGTCCTCGGGACACAGAGTTGTTGTCCTCGAAAAAGAAAATCATCTTGGAGTAGATAATCAGCAAATGTTGTCGAGGTTCCAACGGACAGGGCAGAATAGGCTGGGCCAAAATCGGGACACTCTCCATAGAGTTCCTTCATGCGGTCAAATCCAGTGACCTCTACCCGAACAGTGGAACGAAGGGAGACCCTTCGACTCAAGACGTCGGCCACCTTATTTTTTTTCCAGCCTTATGTTTTAGGACAAATGTGAAAGACTGGAGGAATTCTACCCACCTACCATGCCTTGGGTTTAAGCCCTTCTGAGAGCTAAGGGATTTCAAAGCCTCGTGGTCCGAGTATAAGATAAACTATTGTGGTAAGAGATAATGTCTCCAGTGTTTGAGAGCTTGGACTATGGCATAGAACTCCTTATCGTAAGTGGAGTAATGAAGCTTTGCATCAGAAAGATTCTCACTGAAGTAAGCCACGGGGTGGCTCTCCTGGCTAAGCACTCCTCCTATTCCTACGCCAGATGCATCACAAGATATCTCAAAGATTTTGGAAAAGTCTGGCAGGCGGAGGACAGGGGCTTTGGTCATGAGCTCCTTTATGACACGAAAAGTCTGGGAGGTGGCTTTGGTCCACTCAAAATTTCCTTTACAGATGTAATCCGTAATGGGTGCCATAATGGTGCTGAAACCCTGAATGAAGCGTCTATAGAAAGTGGCTAGCCCATGGAAACTGCGAACGTCATGGATGTTATGGGGCTCAGGCCAGTCTACTAAGACTTGGATCTTGGATTGGTCTACAGACACTCCTTGACTCGACACCACAAATCCGAGGAAAGTGACTCGGTTTGTCATGAATTCACACTTCCTAAGGTTGGCATACATGATTTCTCTCCTCAAAGTCTCGCAGACTTCCCTCAAATGTTGGATGTGGTCCTGAGGGTTGTGGCTATAGATGAGAATGTCGTCAAAGTTGACGAAAATAAATCGACCAATGAGAGGGTGAAGGACTTCCGTCATAAGCCTCATGAAAGTGCTGGGGGCATTAAATAGCCTAAATGACATGACGAGCCATTCATACAGACCTTCTTTTATTTTGAAGGCTATCTTCCACTCATCCCCTAGTCAGATTTGGACCTAGTAGTAGCCACTTTTCAAGTCAATTTTGGAAAAGATAGTGGCTCCACTCATCATGTCAAATATGTCATCAAGACGGGGAATGAGAAATCTATAATTGATAGTGATTTTGTTGATGGCGCAGCTGTCAACACACATCCGCCAAGTGCCATCTTTCTTTGGTGTGAGCAAGGCGGGAACAACACATGGGCTCTTGCTCACCCTGAGGAAACCTTTTTGAATAAGGTCCTCGATAATTCTTTGGAGCTCAGCATGCTCCTTGGGGTTCAGTCGATAATGAAGAAGGTTGGGTAGAGTGGACCCGGAGATAAGGTCAATGGCGTATTGTACATCACGCATGGGAGGGAGTATAGGGGGTAAGTCCTCAAGGAAGATGCCTTAGAAGTCCTGTAGGATCACCTGGACTTCAGGTGGGACTGAGACTTGGGACTCCTCGGGTGTAATGGTGACGAAAACAGCCCAAACGGGGGCACCCTCAGCAACCTCTCTGTTCAGCTCTCGGACACCTATGAAGTTAAGGTGCCTAACTAGGTCGTGACCAACCTTAGGGACCTTGGGAATGGGTGTGATAGGTGCAGAAGGAGAGGGAATGAGAAGTTTCCCTTCATTGGGAGTTCGGGGACTCTCCTGAACCTTGGGGGTTCCAATAGGGGTGGAGGCGGAACTCTTTCCCGGGGTCACCTTAGGGGGTGCCGGGTACAATGAATCTTCTTCCCATTATGGGAGAAGGAACACTGGTTGGATCAACCGAATGTAGTAAGGTCTACGTCATAGATCCACGGTCGTCCTAGGATGATGCTACCGACCTTCATAGGCACTACATCACATAAGATCTATCCTTGGTAGGACTGGAATTGGATAGAAATGACACATGTAGTGGTGACTGGGATAGAAGTGTCGTCAACCCAAGCCATGTTGTATGGCCTAGGATGGGGGTGGGTAGATAGACCTAGACGGGAGACAAAGTCTGAAGAGACTGCATTGATATAGCTCCCATTGTCAAAGATCACCTTGCAAGGTTGAGACTTCACCATGATGTAGGTTTGGAAGATGGAGGTTCGACGCCAGTCGTCCTCCTGGGAGTGTGTTAGGATGCAGCGAACTACACCCAATTGTCCATGGCTAGAACTCTCAGTAATATCGCCAACTTACATGTACTCGACATGCGTGTCATCAAATCTTGTGTCTATCTCCTTAAATTGGGCGATGAGGTCGGGATCGACCTCATATCTCTCAATGGATTCCTCTTCCTGAGGTGGAAGCTCCACAGGCTGGGGGTCAGTGATGATCAAGGCTCGGGTGGGGCAGTTGGTGGCAACATGCCCTACGTTATGGCACCTAAAGCAGCAAATCCCCGAGACAGGGACTAGTTGGGAAGTGCTAGGGAGGACACCCTTTCCTTTGTCATCCCTCCGATCAGTGGGCGGAGTGTACTCCAGCGTCTATCTCCTTAAATTGCGTGTCATCAAATCTTGCGTCTATCTCCTTAAATTGGGCGATGAGGTCGGGATCGACCTTATATCTCTCAATGGATTCCTCTTCCTGAGGTGGAAGCTCCACAGGCTGGGGGTCAGTGATGACCAAGGCTCGGGTGGGGCAGTTGGTGGCAACATGCCCTACGTTATGGCACCTAAAGCAGCGAATCCCCGAGACAGGGATTGGTTGGGAAGTGCTAGGGAGGACACCCTTTCCTTTATCATCCCTCCGATCAGTGGGCGGAGTGTACTCCAGCCTGGGCACATCAGCAGGTGCCGGTAAGGGGTTCCTTATGAAAAGAACAGTAGGGGAAATGGCTCGGAGTGGGGTAAGAGTAGGGACATAGGAAGTGGAGGGGCCAGGCCTCTCAGAGTAGCGGACCATGGGGTTTCATGGTTCAGGTTGGCGGTAGGTGGGGATCCGAGGTGGGACCACCCTTTGAAACCGCTCGACATCTCGAGCAACCTGATAGGCATGCTCGAGGGTGTTAACCTTTCGTAGGAACAACTCCCGCTGTATGCTTGTGGACACTAAAAAATTCTCACCCCATGTTTAGGTGCAGGGGAATAAAGAAGAGGAGAAGAGAGATAAGAAGATGAGAAGAAGAAAAGAAGAAAAGGGAGTCCCTCAAGTGCCCTTCAACGACACACCTGCCAAGCCCTCCAACGGCACACTCAATGTGCCCCTTTCAACGGCACACCCGCCCAAAAGCCCTCTCCAGCGGCACACCTCCCCAGCGCCTCCAGCGGCACACTAAGTGCCTCTAGCGGCACAACTCGTCAGCCACCCCAGCGGCACATGGCATGCCCTTCTTCGTCCGGTGAAGCGTTCCATCGTTTGGACCGGCACGACCGGCGGCAAATATAGCGGTCACTACGCATTACCATTGGCGCGCAGTGGAATCACGTCGAGGCTAGCTCCGAATTGCCCAGATGTCAACAGCGGGTGAAGGCACGCAGACGTTCCCTGCTCAAAGACAAGATCGGGGTCAACCTCGAATTGATCTGCATCGCCAGCGACGTCACCACCAGCAGAGGTATAAAATCCTTCATGGCAAAGAGAGAAGAGAGGCTGGCTCTCCACAGAGGCAGAACGAGGAAGATAGAAAGAGAAGAAGAAGAAGAAGACCATAAGAGAGGAAGAGAGAAAGGGGCCGCTGCTCCACCTTCCACCGCCTAAGCAAAGAGAGAAGAGAAGAAGAGAAGTAGAAAGGGGAGTGAGAGAGGGAGTGAGGTTTAGGAGGGGAGGAGCCAATGCTCTGTCCCCTCCCCACTGTATTTTCTTTGCTGGTCCTTTCTCCTCTTTTCCTGTTTTCCTTCCGATGTAACAGCCTCCGTGCTCTTATGTTTTTTTACAAGGAATAAAAGAGTTTGTGTAATGTCTGGTAATTTTGAAATAAGAATAAATATATTTAGGAAGAAAGCCTATACATAATATATATTCTTACAAATAAGTATATAATGTTTAATAAATAAAATTTATTCAAATAAATAAATATCCAAGTGATATTCCTTCAGGGATGGAAGTAAAAAGGTTTGCTCGGATCGAACCTGCCTCTGATACCTAGATAAAGGACTAATAAAAGTTAAAAAAATTATGACGAATAAAATCCCTATATAAATACAAATTATTAATAGGTATATGAGGGTTAGTAAATAACTCACACATATTGTACGGGGGCCCTTAAGTCTCAACCCACTCATCCATATATCTGTGCATATATATATATTGCAATATAAATAAATATAATACAACGTAAATAATCAAGGCCAAACTCTGTACACAACCCCCGACAGCCTAAGAAGTCTTACAAAAAGAACTCATGGACCCTACCGTTATATTATAATAAATTTAAGAATAACAGGTTATTTTTATGTAAGCATTTAATGCACAACACAATTTTTATTAAGAATCAATAAATCTCGAAGAAAACATCAATTTATATTTTATTTGTAATTTAGAAAATTTAATATTTTACATTGTATTATATTATATTTGATTAGAAGGGAAAAGGATATATATATAAGATTTAATTACATTAAAGATATGTAGAAGATAAAAGAATGAGTATATATGTAATTTCGGTTCTTTCAAAGGGATTGAGAAATGGCCAAAACTCAATTGACGTCTCTTTGTGCAGGCGTATCCAACATGAAAAGCGACTTAACACAAGTCGTTATTTATAAATTAGTGAAAATCAAATAAAGTATATAGCCAAAGAGTTATAGAGATGGTAGGGATATATACATAATATTAGTCTTTTGGAAGGTTAAGGAGAAATGCCAAAATGAAATTGACGCCATTGCCTTAGGCGTTGATTTCATATGAAACGACTTAAACCAAGTCGTTATTTTATTGTAAATGAATAGTGCCCGTTTTTCAATTAAAGAATTTTGGAAAAACTAATTAGATGGAAAAATAGAGAAAAATGGAAAACACCTACTCCTAAAATTTTCCATCTAGATCACATCAAGAAAAAAAGATAAAAATCCAGAAAGATGGTTATACAAAATAGGGAAAGGTGAATGACGCCTCCGTACAAGTCGTCAATTAAAAGAATTGACGACTGTTTATACAAGTGTCATTTATTGAAATAACTCCCCAACTTGATGCGTCATTTCCACAAGGGACAGTCGGTGTTCGAACGAACCAGGGATGTTATCTAGGTAAGTATGTTTAGGGAAAGTATCAATATGTGAAAATTTTAATTTAGTAAGAATTCTATCTAGTAAGTTTTAGTTCCAATCGAACTCCTAGAATCTAATAGGACTTCTTCGCCTATAAATACCCCCTTTTATGACCTTCTGCCACTATTCTTCCGCAAACATAACGACCTGCTGCTCTTCCTCTCTAACAGATCTTCTTCCTGCCATCAACGCACAGAGGAGCATTCTATTGCGGCCTCTTCTTTCTCCAACCTACTGCTAACAGGGGCATCGTCCGTTTGCCGCTACAAGCTTCTTTCTCCTGTTAAACGGGAAGAAGGTATCATCGGGTGTGCTGAAGCTGTTGCTTCTTCCATCCTGCTGCTGATACGAGAAGGGGTTTCTTCAACTTCTTCCTCTTCCTCGTACGGTTTACCTGCAACGGGGGGAGCCATCTTCTGTTGCTATCACCATTGTGTGGAGTAGAAGCTTTGCTTCTACTATCATCTTCCACGGACGTGTGCTGCAGTTGTTGTTCCTACGTTAAGGAAGTAAGAGTTGTTGCTCTTATTATTATACAAGCTTATTCATATCATCGTCTTCCTTGTCCGTTTCTTCTGCCTACTGCTGTCTCTGTTTAAAACAGAGTGTCGTTTGCAAGGGTTAATACCATCATCACATTTCTATCATCAACAACTCAAGAACAAGGTAGGTTTTCTCAATAATTGAAGCCCAAAGATAGTAGTAATTAATTTTGCATGTTTAAAACTCATGTTTTGTTATCATCGCTTGCTTAAGTGTAGTTTACCGTTTAATTATCTTAATAAATTAAATAATTACATCATGTTAAAATTTTATACCCAAGTAATCACACACCAAAATTTTGGATAAATATACTTCTAAATCTTCATGGTTATTCCTAAATTTCCATGTCTTATATGGTATATTTATTATAAGTTTAAACAAGTTAAATCATTTAATATATATGATCACGTTACCCGGCGAATTCCAAAGATTACTGTAGCATGCTAGTTATAGGTTTTTCTTTTGACGACTTGTTTCTAATCGCCGGAGCGTCTTTTGGCTATGAAATTTTATGAGTGTATTGTTGGGGAGGTGACTGAGGTAGTGAGAGTGGTTGCACCATTTTTCGTGCCCCCTATCTCAAGATCCTCAATCTCTCAACGAAAAATTATTTTGAACATCCTGTTAGGTAGAGTTTTTCGAGCCCGTCATTTCGATATATAGAACGCGTGATTCCGACATGTGTACGTCGAGAACCGGAGGCTTGAAGTTTGACATTTTATTGAAATGACGACCAACTAGATGTCGTCAAATGCTTTTGACGCCACAATGCAAAGGCGTCAATTCTTATATTATATATATATATATATATATATATATATATATAACTTGTGACTATATCTTTAAAAATCCATATCTATTAAAATATGAAACATAAAATTATAAAAAATATATTTTTGGAATCCTTGAATTTTTCTCCTAATTATCATATATTCTATTTTTCTAAATTATTTTATATAAAAAAATATGTCTTTGAATATATATATTTGAAATTATTCAATTAAATAGATATAAATGTGATTTCTTGTTAAATAAATTAAGTTAAAAATCATAAAATTAACGTCCCTCCAAGAGGACGCTAATTAATAAATGACACCACCTACGGGCGTCAAATGATTTAAGTTTATTTAATTATAGTTAATTATATAATTGGATGGACATGAATTCTATAATTAACGCATTCATGTTCTCACCGTTTTCTCCCGATTTTGACCCATACCGCGGGTCTTCTGGCACTGTCATCACACGTCCGTAGATGGAGTCCCTGTTTCATGATTGGTTCACGTTATACATTTTAACTCTCGGCGACATACGAGCTCTCCGTTGGACATTCCGTTCCTTCGGACTAGCAAGTTAGTCATCGGGAGCTCCGTAAGTCTCCTCGTAGCCTTGGATTCCCTCAAGGCCGACTGAGCTAGTTGTACCTTAAACACCTTGTACCCATTTTAATGCCACGTCACTCTAGAGAAACGTGGTAACCCGGCCCTTTCATGGTGCTATTCTTGGCCCATGGGAGAAATTCTCTTAGCCGGTGGAATGAGTGATCATTCCACTAGGTGATACATTGACTTGGGTAACTTATTGCTAAGTACCAATTATTCAGCTTGCATCATGTCCATTGAACTGGTGACTATCTTGCTAGTCATCTATTCAAGTTATTCATGGCAACCTATCTAGATGCCAATTCCACCCAGTTTTTCGACATGTCATAGTTTCTATACTTTCACGTGGATTTTATCGCAAGTCTGTCCCTACTCAAGGGCTTTGTCCTTGAATTCCATGAATTCTACGTTATCGTTCTATTTAAAGCTTGATCTTGAAACTCCTTATTGACTATAAACTATCGTGGATGTCTAGATCTATCTTTAAATGCTATGCATATAGGGCCCGATCTGGTCCTGAGAGGAGCACCCGAAAGTACTAGTGCCCATGGGAGTTATATTGATCACGATGTCTAGCATTGCACCGAAGTACTTGTCTCTCTTGATCTTTGGCATTCCACACTTTCTCTCTTTCTCTCGTGACTTGCGTGCGTGACTCGACTTGCGTGACTTTACAAGCGTGCCCCGAAATGGGCAAAGTACTTGCGTGAAATAGCCAATATTCTATAAATCTCTCTTGGATATCTCTTGCTTGAAAGTTTTTACATGAAATTGTCAAATTCTTGCTAGTTTTATTTCACTTGCTCGGTTAATTCTACATGCATAGCCTTACTGCATTTACATGTGAAAATGTAATTACTCAAACCAATTGCTCATTCTTGAGATAAAATTTCTACTGAGCGTTCGCTCACCCAGTTCTATTCCAACATTTTTCAGGTAATCAGGTGGCTAGAGAGACCGAGACTCACACGGGAGGGACAAGTGTGCAAGCGAGCTTCGAAAACTAGTGAACCTGTGTCTTTTATCTTTCTTGAGTCTAGCATGGTGTCTCTTATGTAGTTATCTTGTCTAAGTCTGTTAGAGCGTCATTTTCTTTTCTTTCATTGTGATGTAGTTGAGTCTTCTTCAAATTTTTAAATTTAAATTGTAAGAGACTTATATTTGAAATAAAATTTTATTATTTCCCTAAATTATTTGGTCTCATGTCACTGCTCTTGATTATTCATGACTGTTTAACTGCCACGTTCCGAGCAAATGACACGTTCCGCTGCTATCGGTTCGGGGCGTGATAGAGGTGGTATCAGAGCTTCAGCTTTCATATCCTCCAGTTATTAAGTTCCAATGATAGGTCAAGTATCCTTGTCAGTCATATCAGAGTTTCGGCTTTCATATCCTCCAGTTATTAAGTCTAAGTGATAGGTTGAGTATCCTTGTCAGTCATCCTATAGGAGTTCCGTGAGAGATGGGTAGAACTTGGGGTTAAAATTATAAAAGAAAGATAAAATATTTACATTTCATTAACATTAATTCTTGAGTCAATAAATTATCTCCCCACTCATCTTTGTAGGAACCTAGATAAAATGGAACGGTCTAAGCCAAGCTTTGTTCCTGAGATGGTACTAGTAGATGTCCAAGCTTATGCAGACCTTGCCAGGAGAGTCCAGGAGCTAGAGAAGGCAGTGGAAGAAAAATAGAGAGTTGAAGGGAAAGATCAAGCCAACAATCTCGGGAGTTTCACCATGACCAGGAAAAGGGTAATCGAGGGTGATATTTCACGAAAATGTAAGAAGTGCAAGAAATGTAAGAAGTGTAACAAGGAGGGAACTTCGACAGATCACTCGCATGGTAAGTGTAAATCTTGTGGAAGATATGGTCACCAATCAAAGAAGTGTTGGTGGAGTTCGGGAGCATACATGCGTTGCGGAAGCTTAGACCATAAGATAGCAGAATGTCCTATTTTGACTCAAAAGCTTCCAAGAGAAACTCAAGTTGTGGCCGAGCTTGTCAAGAGAGAAGTTGTGGAAGGTACCCCTCACCCGTAATTCTAAACTAATTCTTTTCCATACTTAAGATTTCTTCTTTACATGTATAGAATCATAATAAGTTATAGCTAGTTCGCTGTTAGGAATGGAAGATGATGTGAATTTGGGAACCAAATTCTTTTAAGTGGGGGAGGGTGTAACGCCCAGTAATTTTGAAATAAGAATAAATATATTTAGGAAGAAAACCTATACATAATATATATTCTTACAAATAAGTATATAATGTTTAATAAATAAAATTTATTGAAATAAATAAATGTCCAAGTGATATTCCTTCAGGGATGGAAGTAAAAAGGTTTGCTCGGATCGAACCTGCCTCTGATACCTAGGTCAAGGACTAATAAAAGTTAAAGAAATTATGAGGAATAAAATCCATATATACATACAAATTATTAATAGGTATATGAGGGTCAGTAAATAACCCACACACATTGTACGGGGCCTTTAAGTCTCAACCCACTCATCCATATATCTGTGCATATATATATATATATATTGCAATATAAATAAATATAATACAACGTAAATAATCAAGGCCAAACTCTGTACACAACCCCCGACAGCTTAAGAAGTCTCACAAAAAGAACTCATGGACCCTACCGTTATATTATAATAAATTTAAGAATAATAGGTTATTTTTATGTAAGCATTTAATGCACAACACAATTTTTATTAAGAATCAATAAATCTCGAAGAAAACATCAATTTATATTTTATTTGTAATTTAGAAAATTTAATATCTCACATTGTATTATATTATATTTGATTAGAAGGGAAAATGATATATATATATAAGATTTAATTACATTAAAGATATGTAGAAGATAAAAGAATGAGTATATATGCAATTTCGGTTCTTTCAAAGGGATTGAGAAATGGCCAAAACTCAATTGACGCCTCTTTGTGCGGGCGTATCCAACATGAAAAGTGACTTAACACAAGTCGTTATTTATAAATTAGTGAAAATCAAATAAAGTCTATAGCCAAAGAGTTATAGAGATGGTAGGGATATATACATAATATTCGTCTTTTGGAAGGTTAAGAAGAAATGCCAAAATGAAATTGACGCCATTGCCTTAGGCGTTGATTTCATATGAAACGACTTAAACCAAGTCGTTATTTTATTGTAAATGAATAGTGCCAGTTTTTCAATTAAAGAATTTTGGAAAAACTAATTAGATGGAAAAATAGAGAAAAATGGAAAACACGTACCCCTAAAATTTTCCATCTAGATCACATCAAGAAAAAAAGATAAAAATCCAGAAAGATGGTTATACAAAATAGGGAAAGGTGAATGACGCCTCCGTGCAAGTCGTCAATTAAAGAATTGACGACTGTTTATACAAGCGTCATTTATTGAAATAATGCCCCAACTTGAGGCGTCATTTCCACAAGGGATAGTCGGTGTTCGAACGAACCAGGGATGTTATCTAGGTAAGTATGTTTAGGGAAAGTATCAATATGTGAAAATTTTAATTTAGTAAGAAGTCTATCTAGTAAGTTTTAGTTCCAATCGAACTCCTAGAATCTAATAGGACTTCTTCGCCTATAAATACCCCCTTTTATGACCTTCTGCCACTATTCTTCCGCAAACATAACGACCTGCTGCTCTTCCTCTCTAATAAATCTTCTTCCTGCCATCAACACACAGAGGAGCATTCTATTGCTGCCTCTTCTTTCTCCAACCTACTGCCAACAGGGGCATCGTCCGTTTGCCGCTACAAGCTTCTTTCTCCTGTTAAACGGGAAGAAGGGATCATCGGGTGTGCTGAAGCTGTTGCTTCTTCCATCCTGCTGCTGATACGAGAAGGGGTTTCTTCAACTTCTTCCTCTTCCTCGTACGGTTTACCTGCAACGGGGGGAGCCATCTTCTGTTGCTATCATCATTGTGTGGAGTAGAAGCTTTGCTTCTACTATCATCTTCCACGGACGTGTGCTGCAGTTGTTGTTCATGCGTTAAGGAAGTTAGAGTTGTTGCTCTTATTATTATACAAGCTTCTTCATATCATCGTCTTCCTTGTCCGTTTCTTCTGCCTACTGCTGTCTCTGTTTAAAACAGAGTGTCGTTTGCAAGGGTTAATACCATCATCACATTTCTATCATCAACAACTCAAGAACAAGGTAGGTTTTCTCAATAATTGAAGCCCAAAGATAGTAGTAATTAATTTTGCATGTTTAAAACTCATGTTTTGTTATCATCGCTTGCTTAAGTGTAGTTTACCGTTTAATTATCTTAATAAATTAAATAATTACATCATGTTAAAATTTTATACCCAAGTAATCACACACCAAAATTTTGGATAAATATACTTCTAAATCTTCATGGTTATTCCTAAATTTCCCTGTCTTATATGGTATATTTATTATAAGTTTAAACAAGTTAAATCATTTAATACATATGATCACGTTACCCGGCGAATTCCAAAGATTACTGTAGCATGCTAGTTATAGGTTTTTCTTTTGACGACTTGTTTCTAATCGCCGGAGCGTCTTTTGGCTATGAAATTTTATGAGTGTATTGTTGGGGAGGTGACTGAGGTAGTGAGAGTGGTTGCACCATTTTTCGTGCCCCCTATCTCAAGATCCTCAATCTCTCAACGAAAAATTATTTTGAACATCCTGTTAGGTAGAGTTTTTCGAGCCCGTCATTTCGATATATAGAACGCGTGATTCCGACATGTGTACGTCGAGAACCGGAGGCTTGAAGTTTGACATTTTATTGAAATGACGACCAACTAGATGTCGTCAAATGCTTTTGACGCCACAATGCAAAGGCGTCAATTCTTATATTATATATATATATATATATATATATATATATATATATATATAACTTGTGACTATATGTTTAAAAATCCATATCTATTAAAATATGAAACATAAAATTATAAAAAATATATTTTTGGAATCTTTGAATTTTTCTCCTAATTATCATATATTCTATTTTTCTAAATTATTTTATATAAATAAATATGTCTTTGAATATATATTTGAAATTATTCAATTAAATAGATATAAATGTGATTTCTTGTTAAATAAATTAAGTTAAAAATCATAAAATTAACGTCCCTCCAAGAGGACGCTAATTAATAAATGACACCACCTACGGGCGTCAAATAATTTAAGTTTATTTAATTATAGTTAATTATATAATTGGATGGACATGAATTCTATAATTAACGCATTCATGTTCTCACCGTTTTCTCCCGATTTTGACCCATACCGCGGGTCTTCTGGCACTGTCATCACACGTCCGTAGATGGAGTCCATGTTTCATGATTGGTTCACGTTATACATTTTAACTCTCGGCGACATACGAGCTCTCCGTTGGACATTCCGTTCCTTCGGACTAGCAAGTTAGTCATCGGGAGCTCCGTAAGTCTCCTCGTAGCCTTGGATTCCCTCAAGGCCGACTAAGCTAGTTGTACCTTAAACACCTTGTACCCATTTTAATGCCACGTCACTCTAGAGAAACGTGGTAACCCGGCCCTTTCATGGTGCTATTCTTGGCCCATGGGAGAAATTCTCTTAGCCGGTGGAATGAGTGATCATTCCACTAGGTGATACATTGACTTGGGTAACTTATTGCTAAGTACCAATTATTCAGCTTGCATCATGTCCATTGAACTGGTGACTATCTTGCTAGTCATCTATTCAAGTTATTCATGGCAACCTATCTAGATGCCAATTCCACCCAGTTTTTCGACATGTCATAGTTTCTATACTTTCACGTGGATTTTATCGCAAGTCTGTCCCTACTCAAGGGCTTTGTCCTTGAATTCCGTGAATTCTACGTTATCGTTCTATTTAAAGCTTGATCTTGAAACTCCTTATTGACTATAAACTATCGTGGATGTCTAGATCTATCTTTAAATGCTATGCATATAGGGCCCGATCTGGTCCTGAGAGGAGCACCCGAAAGTACTAGTGCCCATGGGAGTTATATTGATCACGGTGTCTAGCATTGCACCGAAGTACTTGTCTCTCTTGATCTTTGGCATTCCACACTCTCTCTCTTTCTCTCGTGACTTACGTGCGTGACTCGACTTGCGTGACTTTACAAGCGTGCCCCGAAATGGGCAAAGTACTTGCGTGAAATAGCCAATATTCTATAAATCTCTCTTGGATATCTCTTGCTTGAAAGTTTTTACATGAAATTGTCAAATTCTTGCTAGTTTTGTTTCACTTGCTCGGTTAATTCTACATGCATAGCCTTACTACATTTACATGTGAAAATGTAATTACTCAAACCAATTGCTCATTCTTGAGATATAATTCCTACTGAGCGTTCGCTCACCCAGTTCTATTCCAACATTTTTCAGGTAATCAGGTGGCTAGAGAGACCGAGACTCACACGGGAGGGACAAGTGTGCAAGCGAGCTTCGAAAACTAGTGAACCTGTGTCTTTTATCTTTCTTGAGTCTAGCATGGTGTCTCTTATGTAGTTATCTTGTCTAAGTCTGTTAGAGCGTCATTTTCTTTTCTTTCATTGTGATGTAGTTGAGTCTTCTTCAAGTTTTTAAATTTAAATTGTAAGAGACTTATATTTGAAATAAAATTTTGTTATTTCCCTAAATTATTTGCTCTCATGCCACTGCTCTTGATTATTTACGACTGTTTAATTGCCACGTTCCGAGCAAACGACACGTTCCACTGCTATCGGTTCGGTGCGTGACAGAGGTGGTATCAGAGCTTCAGCTTTCATATCCTCCAGTTATTAGGTTCCAATGATAGGTCAAGTGTCCTTGTCAGTCATATCAGAGCTTCGACTTTCATATCCTCCAGTTATTAAGTCCAAGTGATAGGTTGAGTATTCTTGTCAGTCATCCTATAGGAGTTCCGTGAGAGATGGGTAGAACTTAGGGTTAAAATTATAAAAGAAAGATAAAATATTTACATTTCATTAACATTAATTCTTGAGTCAATAAATTATCTCCCCACTCATCTTTGCAGGAACCTAGATAAAATGGAAGCGTCTAAGCCAAGCTTTGTTCCCGAGATGGTACTAGTAGATGTCCAAGCTTATGCAGACCTTGTCAGGAGAGTCCAAGAGCTAGAGAAGGCAGTGGAAGAAAAAGAGAGAGTTGAAGGGAAAGATCAAGCCAACAATCTCGGGAGTTTCACCATGACCAGGAAAAGGGTAATCTAGGGTGATATTTCACAAAAATGTAAGAAGTGCAAGAAATGTAAGAAGTGTAACAATGAGGGAACTTCGACAGATCACTCGCAAGATAAGTGTAAATATTGTGGAAGATATGGTCACCAATCAAAGAAGTGTTGGTGGAGTTCGGGAGCATGCCTGCGTTGCGGAAGCCTAGACCATAAGATAGCAGAATGTCCTATTTTGACCCAAAAGCTTCCAAGAGAAACTCAAGTTGTGGCCGAGCTTACCAAGAGAGAAGTTGTGGAAGGTACCCCTTACCCGTAATTCTAAACTAATTCTTTTCCATACTTAAGATTTCTTCTTTACATGTATAGAATCATAATAAGTTATAGCTAGTTCTCTGTTAGGAATGGAAGATGATGTGAATTTGGGGACCAAATTCTTTTAAGTGGGGGAGGGTGTAACGCCCGGTAATTTTGAAATAAGAATAAATATATTTAGGAAGAAAACCTGACACTCTTTACATTATCAAAGTCCTGACACTCTTTACATTATAGACTAGCTATAACTTAGGAAGAATGTTTGGACCCTGCCAGTTCATGGTCGAAGTCCTGACACTCTTTACATTATAGACCCCCCTCTCACGGGAACAAGCCCTCCTCTTTATCAGCCTTTGGCCTCCCAGGACCCCCCATCCAGTGGCCTTATTTCTCTTGATCTCGTTGATGCCTTACCGACTTGAACCGGTGCACTCGACCCAGCCCCTTTGGCCGGTGAATTTATTTGAGTTTGGTTCGGTGACGCTGTGCCGCCTCGAACATGCATATCCTCCTTGCCCGGTGCACCAACGGGCCTTGCCCGGCACACACCAACGGGACCTTCCTCGACCCGGCCCGGCACACCCTCAACCTTGGCCCTGTCGGCACACCCTAACAGGCCCAACCCGGCATGCCCTGCCCGTGCCTTGCCTGGCACGCCCTAACGGGTCTAACCCGGCACACCTGCCTGCGCCCAGCCTGGCACACCCTCTAACCTTCCTTACCCAGTACGCCCTTGGCTCGTTCCTGCCGACACACTTAGCCTGTTTTACCCAGTGCTTTCCCACTTGATGGTTTTCCGAGTTTTCCGGGAGTTTTCCAAGGGTGTTGTTGCATGTACACACACCTTGACTTGTCGGGTCATGCCACTCCTTGTTGGTGTGTTCCCCTTTCACCCCCTAGCATCTGGGTCAAGGGGAGATGCTGCCAAATTTTCACCAGAATCAACATAATAACAATAATAATAAAAGAAAAGTAATAATGCAAAAGGAAACAACAAATAAATAGAATAAAACACCAATGAAACGACTTCACCAAAATAACAACGAACCACGGAGATCCCGAATAACTGGACACTTGCATCTTTATGACAGACTACCGAACATAACCACGAACATGGTCTACATGAATAAAAGAAAACCAAATCAAAACTCACGCATCCATTCCATGAATAAAAAGGAGAACCCCATTATGCATTTCATGAATAAAAGAAAATCCCTATGCATGCATTTCATGAATAAAAGAAAACTCTTCACATGAGCCTCATGAATAAAGGGACCTCCCCTTGGCCTTACCCCAGCTGCATTGACCCTAGAACCAATTGTGAGCGACGTCACACAGATGCGGCGGAGATGGTGCGCGTGCTCGTTTTGTTGTGACACAGAAAGAGAAAGATAAATAGAGAGACCACCACGGGAGATTGCTCCAGCGGGATATGCAGCATAGATACAGCGTAATAAAATGCGGGGACTAAACGGCCATAGCGGGAAATGACTCTCCGCGACCTCGGGGGACGGGAATGGTGCAGAATTTAAATAGTAAAAATTTAAATGGCCATAGCGAGAAGTGACTCGCCGCGGCCTTGAAGGGATGAGAATGGTGCAGAATTTAAATGATAGAAATTTAAATGGCCATAGCGGGAAATGACTCGCCGCGGCCTTGATGGGATGAGAATAATGCAGAATTTAAATGACGGAAATTTAAACGGCCATAGCGGGAAATGACTCGCCGCGACCTCGAAGAGATGGGAATAGTGCAGAATTTAAATGATAAAAATTTAAACGGCCATTGCGGGAAATGACTCGTCGCGGCCTCGAAGAGATGATGTGATCGCCAGGCGCCGGAGAACCCAAAAATAAGAAGAGTGATCACGTTTACCTCAAAAGCGGGAAATGGTGGGTTGCTTCTTCCTCTCCCTTCGGCCGGTCGACGGAGAGGGCCTTCTTTGGTTACCCTTGCAAAAATAAACAGATAGCAAATGAATCAGAAAAATGACTGTGTAGTATTAGTCTCTTGTGATGAAAATGGTGAAATCATGGCGAGACACACACCTCCATCTCGGACATGAGTAGGAGGAAAATGCTATGATGGATGGAGAATCGTACAAACGTGCATAAAAATAGGGCTCTCTTATGAAGCGAGATAGCGGATGACGGGATGATACATGCAACGGAAATGACAAAAGAGAGTAGGGGGAGAGAATGGCTTATTGAGGGCGCCGATGGTGAGATCCGGCGAAGCTTCGGCAGCGCGGGGATGACGTGAAAGCATGGTGGACGAAGATAGGCTTCCTCTCACGAGCGCGGGGACCCGAAAATCCGGCAGAACCTCCTCCTACAAAACCCACGGGTTAGAAAAGGAATATGGCAGAGTCTCCTTCTCCTCTATCGGATCGGAAGCTCTCTCATTTCAAGGGAGGGGGTCCTCTATTTATAGGGAAAATTTTGATTGAGGCGTCTAACATAGGGGACGCGTCACTGATGAAGCGTCCCTCTGACTAGACGCTTCCATTAATTTTTTATTATTTTTCACATGTCTTTATTATTTAAAAATTCATGAGCGCGTCTAGGCTTATAGACGCCTCAACTTGAGGCGTCCACGACCCCAGACGTGCCCACTTCCGTCCACTAAATCGGCGCCGAAGCCCGTCGATAGTGGAGAAAGCGAGTGATTTCGACGTCTGTAGCAACCCTGGTAAAATAAAAGGAAGATTTCAAGAAAGATTAAGTAAGTAAATGATAAGAACCAAAATGAATAAATAATAAGTCAAAATGTAAATAACGCCTCTCAATAAGGCACGATTTAAATAAGAAACGCCTTCACCTGAGGCGTTAATTCAAAAAGTGACGCCTATACCAAAGGTCGTCAAATTTCAAAACGTCCAAAATGAATAAAAGGAAAGGGAAAGAAACGCCCTCTTCTTGGGCGCGAATTACAAAAGAAACGGCACAGGTAAAGACGTCAATTAGAATTAACGCCCTAACCTAAGGCGTTAATTGCATTTGTGTTTCGTTCGAACCAGGAGACTATCCAGGGTAAGTTTTAGGATTGCTACGTGTTCGATTGATTATGGTAAGGACTCTATCAAGGAAACTAGAGTTCTAATCAAATTCTAACCCTAAGGGATTCCTGAAATCCTATAAATACCCCTTCCAATTGAACCCTAATAGCTATTTTGTCGAAGGAAGGCCTGCTGCTGCTGTACATGAAGAACATGTGGTTCTTCTTCCTCTGCCTTTCGTCATGGATTATGAAGAATATTAATGTCCTTCATCTTCCTTGTGCAGGTTGTCTGCAACATCATCTTCTTCTTCTGTAGGTTGCCTGCAGCGTGAAGAAACTCTCTCAACTAGCTGAAGAACGTGGGTTCTTCATCAACGTACACCTTCCTCCGTTACAGAGAAAGCTGTGACCGGAGTCTAGGAGAAACTTCTTCTCATCGAATATCATCCTCACTGCACCATCTGGGGTATGCTATTGCTTGGCGGTTGGTGCTGCTATTACTTGGATTCGTAGGTGGCTGTTTATATAAATCCCAGAAGACTCTGTTCAGAACAGAGTACCGTTTTCTCTTCACAACCGTCACGTATCATCACCCAGATCATCATCAGGTAGGTTTTCTCAAGAACTGTAGCCCAAACTAGCATAAAATGTATGATAATATCATCTGTTAATTCATGCATATAGTGTTACTGCGTTTTCGAAGTTTTCTGTGAAATTTTGGAAAGAGGTGACTCTCTCTAGGGCGCTAATTCAAGTTCTGACGACTGACAGAAGAGTCGTCAATTCCACATAATTAATAAATACCCATGTTTAAAATTTAATATCTATGAAACCATGAATTTGATGTAAAGCATGATCATATATCTCGAATCCTGATATTTTTCTTGTCCTGACCATGTACTTTGTTTCCTGAAAATTATTATCTTGGAAATTATCATTGTTCATGATAAATCCTGGAAAAGAATGAATTAACGACCCCCAGTAGGTCGTCTTTTATGAAAGTGACGCCCCTGGCTAAGGCGCGTTTTTATCAAAAATCCAGAATTTAGAAAATTTCAGCAAAATAGAAATTTAAAATGGACGACTATTCCTGAAGTCGTCAAATTGAAAATAAACGACCCCGTGTAGGGCGTTAATTTATTAAGTAGTGACTTATGTTAAGTCGCTAATTTTCTATGTCATTATTTTATACTATTTACTGTTAACTGAGGGTTTTATATAAATATATATGTATATATCGGCACTATATTTCCATTCCGTGAATATAGTCCCATGTTCTACGATGTTTTATCGATTACCCCTCAACTCTCGGTGACATACAAGCTCTCCATTGGATATTCCGTTCCTTTGGACTGGCAAGTTAGTCATTGGGACCTCCGTAAGTCTCCTCGTAGTATTGGATTCCCTCAAGGCCGACTGAGCAGGTTGTACCATAAAAACCCTTTACACTATTTTGCCATGTCACTCTATAGAAACATGGTATACCGGCCCTCATGATATGCTATGTGGATATCATGAGAATATTCTTAATGGGATGAGGACATCATGCCATTAACTTGCTGTTCTTGTGGACCTCAATTCTATATTAAGTGGGTGACCATCTATATATGGACACTTAATGGTCATGGTACCCAATTAGGGAACCAATTCCACTCAGTTTTTTTATCGATATTCGTGAGTAGATCGTTATTATTGTCCTTATACATCAAGTTCAATTTTTGAACTCTACTCTATCTTGAATATCCCCAAGCTTTTCCTTGAAAATTCCATATTGGCTATACATAAAGTGGATGCCAAAATACATGATCAATGCCTGCGCATATAGGGCCCGATCTGATCCTGGGAGGAGCACCCGAAAGTACTAGTGCTCATGGGAGTTGTAATGATCACGGTATGGCATTGTACCGAAGTGCATGACTAGCTTGATTGGACATTCCACAATTCTTGTACTTGACTCGTACTTGACATGACATGACTTGCGTGCCCCGAAAAAAAGGTATTTATATACTTGCTTACTTGAAACGTGATAGCCAAACTTTCAACATGACATGATGAATATACTTGTTTGAACGTCTTGACATCTATTTGATACAAATTCTTGAAAGTTCATAAATAGTTCATTTTATACTCTCTATCTTGTCGTTTTACGCAAGCATGCATAACCATAGTGCATTCATGGAAAATGTAATTACTTAAACCCATTGCTAGTTCTTGAGATATAATTTCCTACTGAGCGTTCGCTCACTCAGTGTTCCTCTACTTTTTAGGTAAGTCCGACGACGAGACTCAATCGGACAGGGAAGGTCAAGAGTGAAAGAGATTAGAGCTTTTCAAAGCGTCAACTCGTCTTGTCTTTTCTATATTTTCTTGAGTCGATTTTGTACTTTTCTTTTTATTAAGTTTAGCATTTTCAAGGGATTGTAATAGAAATACTTTTGTGAAGGAATAAAAGGATTGGGTTATCTTTACTCTTGCGCATCTCTGATTTGGTGTTGAATACACTAATACTCTGATTGACATGATCGATATAAACTCATCACGCGTCTCCGGGTATCTTCCGCGCTCGGGGCGTGACAATTTTTGTGGTATCAGAGCCTAGGGTATTCAATTCCTAGGAAACCCAAGTCCAAGGATAAGTCTGAACCTCTAACCAGTGAGATTGGGTAGAACCAAGGGTTAAAGTCAACATAGAATTACAAGCCTTTTAACGCAATCACATACTAATATAGCTATTGTAATTGTAGGACAATGGCTGCCGAACGTGTCCAGTGGAGCAACATGCAACGCACTCTGCAAGGCATGACCTAGGCACTTCAACAAGTGGCACAAGGAGGTGCACATCGTGGAGCAGGAAATCTCTACCAAAGTTTCAAGAACATGAACCCTCCTAAGTTAATGGGATCCACTGATCCAGATGATGCCGAGCACTGGATCCGAGAGACGGAACGTGTTTTTAGAGTCATGCAATGTTCGGACCAAGAAAAGGTCATGTTAGCCACATTTCAACTAGAAAGAGACGCCCGATGCTGGTGGGAGTCGGTAGAAGCCACATTAGATCAAGGACAAGTTACTTGGGAGGAGTTTGTTGAACATTTCAACAATAAATATTTCTCAGATCGAGTTCAAGAGAAGAAAGCAGCTGAATTCGCCGCAGTTAAGCAACGATCTTTGTCGGTGGCTGAATATGAAGCGTAGTTCTCAAGGCTATCTCGGTACGCTAAACACTTAGTTAGTACTGGGAAGATGAAAGCTCGAAGATTCCTTAATGGGCTCAGGCCCCAATATATCACACAACTAGCACCGATGGACATACAAGTCTATTCGGAGATGGTTCAACGAGCCCAATTACTAGAAGATGTCACGGAACTATCTGATAGGATGGAAAGACAAGAAGGAGAATGTTACTAGCTCCGGCACCTTCAAACCCAATTTCAAGAAGAGGCCAAGTAATGGAGGTACTCCCTCCCAGGAGCAAAACTTCAAGAAGACCAAACCTTTCTCTATCACCACTACACCTTTTAAGGTGGTATGTAAGCACTGTGATAAGGCCGGGCACAAGGCCGAAGAATGTTGAAGGAAACTTGGAGCGTGTCTCCGTTGTGGGAGTCGTGATCATCGGATTCCCGACTGTCCCCTACTCAATGATCAATCCGGTGACGGAAAGCGCCCGGTGACAAAGAATGCTCGTCTCCAAGCTATTAAGGAGGCGGAACAAGACGAAGGCGGACTAGTAGAAGGTACACTGAAAGTTTGTTCCAAGTATGCACATGTCTTATTTGATACGGGTGCATCACATTCTTTTATTTCCAAGAAGTTTGCTGACCCACTACCTATGGAACCGGAATGGATGAAAATATTTTTATCTACTCCTCTCGGAAACGAAACCGATATTACTCACCATTATCAAAACTGTGAAGTCTTGGTAAAAGGAAGAAATCTCCCTATCAACCGCATATGTTTAGACCTAAAGGAATATGATGTCATATTGGGAGCAGACTAGTTATCTAGATATCAGGCAACTGTGGATTGCCGTAACAGCAAAGTTACTTTCAAAGACTTTCCAGAACTAGTCTATTCTAGCCCTAAGAGTCGGAGCAAGTCACCTCTTATTTCGACTCTCCGAGCTAGCAAGCTAATAAGGAAAGGATGTGTATCTTTTCTTGCTTTTGTCACCATTAAGGAGACTAAGCTAGAAGACATCCCAGTTGTGCAAGAATTTCCAGACGTATTTCGGAAGGATTTGCCTGGATTACCTCCACAAAGAGAAGTGGCCTTCACCATCGACTTGGTCCCTGGTGCTGGACCAGTTTCTAAGGCACCATATAGGATGTCCCCTGCCGAACTCAAGGAGCTGAAGGAGCAATTGATGGAACTTCTCAATAAGGGATTTATTAGACCAAGCACTTCCCCGTGGGGAGCACCTGTGCTATTTGTAAAGAAGAAAGATGGATTCATGAGGTTATGCATCGACTATCGACAGTTGAATCATCTCACTATCAAGAACAAATATCCACTGCCGAGAATCGATGAGTTATTTGATCAAATATCTGGATCCATGTATTTTTCGAAGATTGATCTTAGGTCGGGATATCACCAACTAAGGATCAAAGATGAGGACATTTATAAGACCGCGTTCAGAAGCAGGTATGGGCACTATGAATTTGTTGTTATGCCTTTTGGACTAACAAATGTCCCTGCTGCCTTTATGCAGTTGATGAATAGTATATTCAGGCCTCATCTAGATCAATTCATAGTGGTTTTCATTGATGATATACTGATCTATTCAAAGACCAAGGAAGAGCACGAGGAGCATTTGAGAATAGCATTACAAATATTGAGGATGAATCAGTTATATGCAAAGCTCAACAAATGTGAATTTTGGTTAGGAGAAGTAGCTTTCTTGGGGCATGTTATATCAAAAGACAGTTTATCCGTAGATCCATCAAAGGTTGAAGCTGTAAGGAATTGGGAAAGACCGACCAATGCTAGCGAGATCCGTAGTTTCTTGGGGCTTGCGGGCTACTATCGGCGATTCATCAAGGATTTCTCCAAGATAGCCGTACCACTCACTAGGCTAACTCGCAAGGAGATACGTTATGAATGGAGTGAGGAATGTGAAAGAAGCTTCCAAGCTCTCAAAGATCATCTAACTACTGCCCCGGTTTTAGCTTTACCAATTGAAGGTGAGAGATTCGAAATATACACCGATGCATCTGGCACTAGCCTCGGATGTGTTTTAATGCAACAAGGGAAGGTTATAGCCTACTCTTCTCGCCAATTGAAGAAGCACGAGGAGAACTACCCAGTTCATGATTTAGAATTGGCTGCGGTAGTATTTGCACTGAAAAGATGGAGACATTATCTGTACGGAGTGCAGTTTATTGTATACTCTGACCATAAAAGTCTTAAGTATCTCTTCTCTCAGAAGAAATTGAATATGAGGCAAAGACGTTGGCTAGAATATCTTAAGGACTTCGACTTCACTATACAATATCATCCTGGAAAGGGTAATCCTGTAGCCGATGCCCTCAGTCGAAAGTCGAGAGCACTATTAGCCAATTGTATGATTCAGGAGTGGAAGTTGCTAGAACAATTCTCTAAACTTAATATAAGCATGGACAAGGACAGTAGGTGTGTCACCTTATCCCATATGAGCATACAGCCAGACTTGCTATCCAAAATACAATGACTTCAAGGTAGTGACCCCGTACTAGTGGAAATCAAGGGCAAAATGGAAGAACAACCTGATTTCAAATTAGCTTCAGATGGAAGGTTGTTATTCAGAAATAAAACATGTATACCGAATTGCCTAGAGCTAAAGAAGAAAATCTTAGATGAAGCTCACAGATCAAGGTACACAATTCATCTAGGATCAACTAAGATGTACCAAGATTTGAAAAGGACCTTTTGGTGGCCCAATATGAAAAGAGAAATAGCGGATTTTGTGTTTCGCTATCTCACATGTCAACAAGTCAAGGCAGAACACCAAAAGCCTGCCGGTAAGCTACATCCTCTAGATATTCCCAAGTGGAAGTGGGAGGATATCGGTATGGACTTCATTATGGGTCTGTCCAAATCAAAGGGAGGAAATGACGGAATATGGGTTATCATCGACCGATTGACCAAATCGGCACACTTCTTGCCAATCAAGAGTCGATGGTCAGTTGATGTTCTTGCTGCAATATACCTTAAAGAGATAGTCAGGTTACATGGAGTACCTGTCTCAATCGTGTCTGACAGAGACCCCCGTTTTACTTCTCACTTTTGGAAGGGTTTACAACAGTCACAGGGGACGAGACTTAACTTTAGTACAGCTTTTCATCCTCAAACGGATGGTCAGACCAAGAGAACTAATCAGGTGGTTGAAGATATGCTCAGAGCTTGCATCATTGATTTTGATGGAAACTGGCATGATCACTTGCCGTTGGTTGCATTTGCATACAACAACAGCTACCAGGTAAGTATACAAATGGCACCTTTCGAAGCTTTATACGGAAGGAGTTGCCGATCACCTTTGTGCTGGGACGAAGTTGGCGAAAAATAACTATTAAGTCCAGACATGGTAAGGGATATCACTGAAAAGATTCAGTTGATTAGAGAAAGACTTCAAGGTTCTCAGTCTAGACAGAAGGCTTATGCGGACACAAGAAGGAGAGATCTCGAATTCCAAGTGGGAGATCACGTTTTTCTTAAGATATCACCTGGACGCGGAATAAGGAGATTTGGTGTTAAGGGCAAGCTTACACCAAGGTTTATCGGACCTTTTGAGATACTAGAAAGAGTTGGCGAGGTTGCTTACCGCGTCGCTTTACCTCCTCAATTGTCCGAAGTTCATAATGTATTCCACATATCAATGTTGAAGAAGTATGTGCACGATCCGTCACATATCATTGATCATGGAGACCTGGTGATTCAAAGGGATCTCACTTATGAACAAAGGCCTATGAAGATCCTCGATCGCGAGGTACGAACATTAAGGAACAAAATTATTCCCATGGTTAAGGTACAATGGAGTAAATGTTCAGAACACGAAGCCACATGGGAGATCGAGGAGTCTATGAGGAAACGATTCCCAGACCTATTCTAAAAAGGTATGTATTCTACACTCTCTACGTTTATATGTGATTGAATTTGGGGACCAAATTCTTTTAAGTGGGGGAGGGTGTAGCAACCCTGGTAAAATAAAAGGAAGATTTCAAGAAAGATTAAGTAAGTAAATGATAAGAACCAAAATGAATAAATAATAAGTCAAATGTAAATAACGCCTCTCAACAAGGCGCGATTTAAATAAGAAACGCCTTCACCTGAGGCGTTAATTCAAAAAGTGACGCCTATACCAAAGGTCGTCAAAATTCAAAACATCCAAAACGAATAAAAGGAAAGGGAAAGAAACGCCCTCTTCTTGGGCGCGAATTACAAAAGAAACGGCACAGGTAAAGACGTCAATTAGAATTAACGCCCTAACCTAAGGCGTTAATTTCATTTGTGTTTCGTTCGAACCAGGAGACTATCCAGGGTAAGTTTTAGGATTGCTACGTGTTCGATTGATATGGTAAGGACTCTATCAAGGAAACTAGAGTTCTAATCAAATTCTAACCCTAAGGGATTCCTGAAATCCTATAAATACCCCTTCCAATCGAACCCTAATAGCTATTTTGTCGAAGGAAGGCCTGCTGCTGCTGTACGTGAAGAACAGGTGGTTCTTCTTCCTCTACCTTTCGTTATGGATCATGAAGAATATTAATGTCCTTCATCTTCCTTGTGCAGGTTGTCTGCAACATCATCTTCTTCTTCTGTAGGTTACCTGCAGCGTGAAGAAACTCTCTCAACTAGCTGAAGAACGTGGGTTCTTCATCAACGTACATCTTCCTCCGTTACAGAGAAAGCTGTGACCGGAGTCTAGGAGAAACTTCTTCTCATCGAATATCATCCTCACTGCACCATCTGGGGTCTGCTATTGCTTGGTGGTTGGTGCTGCTATTACTTGGATTCGTAGGTGGCTATTTATATAAATCCCAGAAGACTCTGTTCAGAATAGAGTACCGTTTTCTCTTCACAACCTTCACGTATCATCACCCAGATCATCATCAGGTAGGTTTTCTCAAGAACTGTAGCCCAAACTAGCATAAAATGTATGATAATATCATCTGTTAATTCATGCATATAGTGTTACTGCGTTTTCGAAGTTTTCTGTGAAATTTTGGAAAGAGGCGACCCTCTCTAGGGCGCTAATTCAAGTTCTGACGACTGACAGAAGAGTCGTCAATTCCACATAATTAATAAATACCCATGTTTAAAATTTAATATCTATGAAACCATGAATTTGATGTAAAGCATGATCATATATCTCGAATCCTGATATTTTTCTTGTCCTGACCATGTACTTTGTTTCCTGAAAATTATTATCTTGGAAATTATCATTGTTCATGATAAATCCTGGAAAAGAATGAATTAACGACCCCCAGTAGGTCGTCTTTTATGAAAGTGACGCCCCTGGCTAAGGCGCGTTTTTATCAAAAATCCAGAATTTAGAAAATTTCAGCAAAATAGAAATTTAAAATGGACGACTGTTCCTGAAGTCGTCAAATTGAAAATAAACGACCCCGTGTAGGGCGTTAATTTATTAAGTAGTGACTTATGTTAAGTCGCTAATTTTCTATGTCATTATTTTATACTATTTACTGTTAACCGAGAGTTTTATATAAATATATATGTATATATCGGCACTATATTTTCATTCCGTGAATATAGTCCCATGTTCTACGATGTTTTATCGATTACCCCTCAACTCTCGGTGACATACAAGCACTCCATTAGACATTCCGTTCCTTTGGACTGGCAAGTTAGTCATTGGGACCTTCATAAGTCTCCTCGTAGCCTTAGATTCCCTCAAGGCCGACTGAGCAGGTTGTACCATAAAAACCCTTTACACTATTTTGCCATGTCACTCTATAGAAACATGGTATACCGGCCCTCATGATATGCTATGTGGATATCATGAGAATATTCTTAATGGGATGAGGACATCATGCCATTAACCTGCTGTTCTTGTGGACCTCAATTCTATATTAAGTGGGTGACCATCTATATATGGACACTTAATGGTCATGGTACCCAATTAGGGAACCAATTCCACTCAGTTTGTTTATCGATATTCGTGAGTAGATCGTTATTATCGTCCTTATACATCAAGTTCAATTTTTGAACTCTACTCTATCTTGAATTTCCCCAAACTTTTCCTTGAAAATTCCATATTGGCTATACATAAAGTGGATGTCAAAATACATGATCAATGCCTGCGCATATAGGGCCCGATCTGGTCCTGGGAGGAGCACCCGAAAGTAATAGTGCCCATGGGAGTTGTAATGATCACGGTATGGCATTGTACCGAAGTGCATGACTAGCTTGATTGGACATTCCACAATTCTTGTACTTGACTCGTACTTGACATGACATGACTTGCGTGTCCCGAAAAAAAAGTATTTATATACTTGCTTACTTGAAACGTGATAGCCAAACTTTCAACATGACATGATGAATATACTTGTTTGAACGTCTTGACATCTATTTGATACAAATTCTTGAAAGTTCATAAATAGTTCATTTTATACTCTCTATCTTTTCGTTTTACGCAAGCATGCATAACCATAGTGCATTCATGGAAAATGTAATTACTTAAACCCATTGCTAGTTCTTGAGATATAATTTCCTACTGAGCGTTCGCTCACTCAGTGTTTCTCTACTTTTCAGGTAAGTCCGACGACGAGACTCAATCGGACAGGGAAGGTCAAGAGTGAAAGAGATTAGAGCTTTTCAAAGCGTCAACTCGTCTTGTCTTTTCTATATTTTCTTGAGTCGATTTTGTACTTTTCTTTTTATTAAGTTTAGCATTTTCAAGGGATTGTAATAGAAATACTTTTGTGAAGGAATAAAAGGATTGAGTTATCTTTACTCTTGCGCATCTCTGATTTGGTGTCGAATACACTAATACTCTGATTGACATGATCGATATAAACTCGTCACGCGTCTCCGAGTATCTTCCGCACTCGGGACGTGACAGCGTCTAATCGCGACTTTTGAAATACGCGTCTTGTCATTAAGACATCTTTGTATTTAGATTCTTTCGGAACGTCAGACTGAACGGCGGAGCGGCGCCGCCCGCGTGTTGCACGATCTTCTATTTGAGGCGTCCTGGGTCCCAGACGCATTTTAAAAGAGGCGTCACCCTCCCCCGCCGTGTTTAAAACTTTTCTTAAAAAATTTTTAAAAATGGAGAAAAATACCAGAAAAATAGAAAATCACCCAAGTAATTCAAAATGTGAAAGCCACTTCGGGACGTCATAGTATAATATGAGATTTACCCATGGTAATGTCAGAAACGGCGTGTCTACAGCTGCCCCACCTTGGCGTCTGCTTTGTAATGGAGTGACACGTAGTGGAATGGGAGGGAAGTGTAATGGAATGGACTGAGAATGCATTGAAAAGCTGATGCCAAGGTGTGATGAGACATGCTCTCGACATTACGTGGTTGGAATTTTTCCTTGAGTTTCAACGAAGCAATCGTGAAGAAGGTCTTCCGAATTCAACGTTTGTTTGGACAATAATCAAACAAGGAAGGGGAGTGTGTGCACTTAGGCACGAACAAAAAGGGAGACCAACTTCTCTTCGCGGAAGTACCTGCGTCGTAAACCTGCAGGTTTCACCTTTGGAGAGCGGTTACCAGTCAATGCGGAAGTGCTGCGGCCAAGGTGGGTCAAATAGAGTAAAAGCAAAAGAATATTTGATGATCAATCCAAATAAGGGTCTCTTTCAAAAAAATAGCCCTGTGCAGTCTCAAGAAAACTCGACACTCAATTCGGAATGGAATATCTCATATTAGTTTAAAAATTTAGCACGGTGGCTTTCACAATTGAATTAAATGAGTGACCTTCCACCATGAAATGAAAGTCCTACATGAATGCATGTTGGTGTTAAAGAAAAAATTAAAACAGATTAAAAATAGAAGATAGCCCAGGATAATATTGTTATGTTGCTAAGAATGGGTCAGGATACCGATCCGATGAGCTGATACTGAGTCGGGGCCCGTTTGTCCACGCACCGACTCACCGAATGGAACCATCGTCCCCACACTTTTACAACTTAACGGCCTATCCGCATAACCCAAATTTCTCCGAAATTATAATTATTTTTGTTAAAGGGGAACTCAAATTTCAGATTCGTCCAAGTCGTACGGCCCTTGACATGTTCTAATAGCGTAAAATATCACATAATACAATGCATGACATGGTGGGACCAATCACTATAGAGACGGATGGTGGCACATGGCAAGATAAGGCGGTATAATGGTGCCCATTAGTGAAACCTGCACTCATCATTTAGCACAATAAACAACATTATTTCAAAGCAACAAAATTACACCTCACTCATCACAACAGGAGAATACACAGCACAAGGGAGAACAAGACAAAACACATTTTGCTAAAGTCAACAATGATGACTCATCATTAATGTGTTGTGTTTGACTTTTAAACCCCTCCCTTCTTATAAATACTCCCCCTTGCTTAGTTTAGCCAAATGCATCAAGGAGTGAATTGAGAGTCTTGGAACTTAAGAGGAGGAAGAGAATAATATTGGCTTTTTCGAGATGGAAGGCTAGTCTTCCCGTCCCGTGAAGAGGAGCAGGCCTAGCAGCGACTTCAAACGGCTCTCCGACCTCGAAGGGCATCTGAGTGAGAAGGTCCAATAGCGTATGGTGAGTTGATTCATTTCAAATTCCCAGTACGACCTCTCTTTCACCTCCTCCCCCTTTGTTTTTCTTCTTTTTCAGCCGTACCCCCTCTTCCCAGGCCTAAGGAAATTCTCCAAACTGCCGTGGCTTTCGAAGCTTACTTCCAACATCTTCATCGGCATGAGGGCTATAATCACGAGGTGGCACCTTTAAGGGCTCCTGGTTCACACCAAGCATTATGAGAAGATTCGCATGGACTGGCGAAGGCACTTTCCTACACAGTACCAGGACTGGCAGCAGGGTGGCGTCTCGGTGGTATCCCATGTGCAGGACAGCACCGACTACTTGCGACGGTACCAAGATACATACGCAGGATGCCTCTACCTTGGGAGGCCAGTAGGGGTAAGTATGAAATGAACGTTTATTCCCCTTCTCTTTTTTATTTGTGTGCATGCGTGTGACATTAATCTATATGCTCATGAATGCAGGATGCTCGTGACGCCATCATCACTGACCAACGGGCCCAGCTAGCAGATGCTAGACATCAACTGGCAGTCACCCGGCAGGAGCTGGACATCCTGGTGAGCCTATGCAATGCATCATCATTTTTTTGTCACCTGGATTCTTGATGCTTAGCCTCCGACTACCGTTTGTTTTTGTGTTTCAGCGTACCCATCAAGTAGCGGTAGCCGAGATGGCTGGCAGAGCAGCCTCCAGCTCCCGGGCCCCTCCTTCGGAGGTCTCTTCTCTCCAGGAGCAGTTGGCGGGCGCGGTGGCCCGCGTTGAGGAGGCCGAGCGCAACCTCATGTCTCGGGTGAGTGTTTGCTTGACCCGGATTCCCCCTCTACATGTTCCCTTTCCTTTATTGACTTCAAGGGGAATGTGGGCTTTTGACAGGTGGTGGAGGTTCGAGATGCACTGGCTCGTGTAGTCTATGCTGAGGAAGAGCGCGACGCCCGGGTGGTAGAGCACGATGCCCGGATAGCAGAGCTGGAGGAGGATCGACGATGACGGGAGGCTGAGGAGCTTCCCCGCGACGTGCTGGAACTGCGAATTTCCCTCGAGGTGTCGAGGAGAGAGGCGATGAGGGAGAGGGAGGACAAGAGGGCTTTAGAGGCCCAGATGACGGAGCTCCGAGTGAGTCTCGGTACGGCGGAGGAGAGGCTACGAGAGAGTGAGGAGTGGTACCAGAGGGCGAAGGAGCGTAGGGCACGACTTCGTCAGTTTGGTTCTTTCTCCAATAGGCAGCTACCTAGTCTCCTCAGTCGAGGAGCGACGTCGCGCCACTGAGGCTGGTCAGGCGCCACAAGGTGAGGCGAGTACTGCCTCCCAGAGCTCTTGGAGGCCTCCTAGGGATCCTTGATATAGGAGAGAGGAGAGGGATGATCAGAGGGACGACCAGGAGGGTGGTGGTGAGAGTTAGAGAGTTGTTTGTACACCCACTATCCTTACTTATGATGTATATGACAGACAGTTTGTTATATAAAATGGAATGGTCTCTTTTCTGTCACTTGGTTGTTTCATGTGCGCATTACTTTCTCCACACCTCTTCTCTACGTGACACGCTTTACAAGATTTTGCCCCCCGAAAATGGGGATTACGTCTCTTACAGAAGCATGACATCTTCTCCTTTTCTTTCTTTCTTCTTCTTTTTTATTTTTTTTGGGAAACGTCTAGGCGCGAAGACGCATTCTAACCTCTTGAATTCAAATTTAAACCACCGAAAACCGTAGAGTGGCCCTTCTTCTTCCCCATTTCACCCGCAACCGATTCTTCTTCTCACCGAAATTCACTCAACTTGATTCATCCTTCCCTACCCTTGATCTATGGAATATGGCGGGCCGAACCGTGGTGGAGGGAAAGGGGGGCGAACAATTCCTCGCCCGAGGAGGGTCATGCAAGAGCACGAAGAGGCTGCCGTGGGAGAGGACGGGCTTCTTTTGGCCATTGAGGGGCCCGTGAGGCCCGGTGGCGCGGAGGGAGGTGCGCATGGCCCGGTAGGCTCCTCGATCTCCACTTCCTTAATTTGTTTTTGTAGCAACCCATGCGAGGGGAGAAGAGGGATCGGTGAGTGTGGTTCTTGAATGATGAACGCGTCTTTGACAGAAGACGCATTTTTTTCTTTTTTTTTAACTGATAAGGACCCTGGGCTTGGCCGATGAGTGGGCGAGTGCCGATGAGCCGAGCCGCATCGGGGGAAAGAGTCATGGCAAGGAGAAACTTGAAGACTGGCGCACACGTCTCCCTGCCCAGTTCTATGACTGGCAGCAAGGTGACGTGCCCGTGCAAGATAGTGCCGACTACCTGCGACAGTGCAAGGAGAGCCATACGGAGCATCCCCAGTTCGAGAGACTAGCAGAGGTGAGAAAAGAGCCACCCCCCCCTTTTTTTCTTTTTTTTTGATACATAACCAAACGCCTATGAATGCAGGATGCACATGATGCCATCACTAATGGCTTGCGTGCCCAACTGGCGGACGCTAGGCAGCAGCTGACTGTCGCTCGACAGGAGCTAGACATCCTGGTAAATTTATGTAACACATTATTTCATATATACATATTTTTTTTCTTGTTGTTGAAACCTGGGGCCTATTCGATGATTGTTGTTGTTTATTTTAGCGTGCACAGCAGGCAGCGACAGCAGGGATGGCCGGCGGGGCGTCTTCCAGCTCCCAGGCTCCTTTTCTAGAGATCATGTGACGACCCGAGATCTGGATACCGAGAAGATCCGATACCATTCGAATCCCGAACCGCCGCCCATGAGTCGGGACTCGGAAGGGCTAAAAAGGAGTGTGGAGGTACAAAGAAATAGAAAATAAAGCAGGAAAATTCAATAATTAACAGAAATAAATAAACAACTACAACAGAGTCCAGTCCAATAGAAAGTACACTCTAAAACGTACCACATGCCAAGTGAACACTCGGCCTGGTGAGCTGGCAACTAAGAACCTCTGTACTACACCCTCGAACCTCGAGGAAGAACTGCCGCACCTGAAATGCAGGGGTGAGCCTCCTGTCATTGGCCCAATAGGGATCCCGCGGAACCCCAACTGAGAACAACGGCGGTAGCAGAAAGCAGCAATAGCAAGAACAACAGTAACAACAGGAACAGCAACCCGGTGGCCGATAAAAAATCGGCGGCTACAGCTACTCCTACTGTACAGGAAAACACGTACCCCGATCACACCGTCGGGGGACCACCAGACAACGAACCATTATAGTCACGCTACTTGGAAAATGACCACCCATCGGGAACTCGACGCTGTCTAGGGGAAAGCCCTCGGTGACTCTCACCGGAACCCCTAGACCTCAGCATCGGGAAAACACCCGAGAACTACATGGAAAACCATGTCTCGTAGACATGAAGCGGAACTCGACTCACGAGGAAACTCATGTCACATGACAGGAGCACTACCCACTAGAAGAACGACCGGATGCGTCCCCTGACGTCTTACACCGCGCCACAAGTGTCTAGCTACCACGCCCCAGGCGCGAGACTCAGACACACACCGTAACCAGTACCACAAACAAGGACTAGCTGAGGTCGTGCTCGCCAGCGTGGGCCCGAAACCCTCAACCCCGTGTGCACACTCAGACCATACGCCCTAGGCCCGTCCTCTAGCTGGTAATTCCCCCTAAGCCCGGACTTGGCTGTACGTGGGGGCCCTACGGTAACTAGCCTACTCACCATTTCTCTCGGGTAAGACGCTCCACCACTCTCGGGTGGGTCAGCACCGCGTGCCGTAAAAAGGCTACGACTAGTGGGAGGTCACTAAACGTGAACATGGAAAGCCACTCACGCACCAATCGCGAGTAACACGGAGTAACAGGCAGCACGACGCCACTAGACTCTGGATGGTCCACTAGACCTAATGAACCCAACGGTCCTTGAGTCACGAGACTCGGGGTCAAGACCGTTGTATAGGGACAGCTCCACGCCGTCAATCTGCCCTATGCCTAGGTCAGAAACGATGGTAGTACGAATACCGAGACAGCCCACGAGCCGCCAAGACCCCTCCCTTACGAAGGGAACTAAGGAACCTCCAGCTTCTGGCCGGATAAATGGACTCGCGGTCCAAGGCCAAATACATGGCCCACTCGGGAATCATCTTCCAACGAAACTCACGACATGTGGGGGAACCCCACCGCACACACTCCGGTCCACGGTGACTCGATCAAGTGTAACACGAAAGCTCGGAACACATGGGGTCACCCGAACCCACCTCACCTATGGGCAGGCTAATCGAGATAACACGGTACCTCCAGACATCCCCGAAACACAGTCACGGAACCCACGGGATGTCCGGGACACTCACGAGACCGAAGGTTGACCGCCGGGTCACAACCGGGTCGACCGGAGGTCTACATAACACAACCGGGGCACAAGAGGGTTGCCCGGACCCTTAAGCCCACGGGGACACTATTCAAGGTAAAGCGACACCTTCGGACACCCAAAAACATGGTCACGGTACTCACGGGGTGCCCGAGATACTCACGGCCAAGGGAGGCATGATCAGCGATAGACTACCCGCCCTGGGCCGCCCGACTGGTCACCACCAAGAACGCTCTATCTTTGTATAGCGCGTTCAAACAGAACGCGCTATAGGTCCATAGCATGATAAGATCAGATCGCGCTATGACCCTATAGCGCGACAGGGACAGAACGCGCTATGACCCGATAGCGCGACAGGAACCGCCTTACTGTTTATCTTCCCCGATGAACGCGCTCTATCGGGGTGGTGCAATCTTCAAGAACGCGCCCGCCTTGGCTAGCGCGTTCTCAGTCCGCGCCCGAAAATGGCAAAAACCACGAAAAACCTCTACCACGCCCCGTTCACCCCCGGGTGAAGGGGAAACAAAGGGGAAATCATTCCCCAACATCTCTAGCACCGAGAGGACCCATTCTAAGTCCAAAAACACGATCAAAACTCTAGATCCGGCACACTCCCCAAAAACATGAGTTTTCCCCAAAATGCCCAAACAAGCCCGCTCGGCTCACCACGGTCTACAAAACTCGCAGGAAATGAAGTACACAAGCTAGGGGTCCATCTCCCTACCTCCACTGAAGATTCGACGCGCCGTAGACGCCGATCCACGAAGAAAACGCCGTTTAAAGCTCCGTCGGCTCGCGATCCCACGAACCGCCTCCACCATCGTGATCCTCGCTCCATCCTCGCCGCTCCACGCCCCACGATCCTCGTCGCCTCTCCCCTGTCCACCTCCGTCGGCCGCCGGAGAAGAGAGGGAGGGAGGAGAGAGCGCGAGAAGAGAGAGGGAGGGAAGAGAGAAATGAGAGATGGGAGAGAGAGAAAAGGAGGTTAATATATATAGAAAAACCTAAAAATTCCAAAAATTTAGAAAAATATGAAAAATTACCTCCACGAGCCTCGGAGTACGAACAACGCGCTGGTACTGTCCCAGAGTCGGAGAATGTCACGGTTCGTCCTGCACAGAGTTCCGAAGGCGCATCAGGAAAAAACACGTGTAAAGCGCAAAATACAATATGAGACCCAATAAAATGATCCGAAAAATATCTAAAAAATCTAGGGCATTACAGATCACCTCCCTTTGGAAGCAACTTGCCAGTGCAGTCGCTTGCGCCGGTGAGGTGGAGCGCGAGCTCTCAGCTCGGGTGAGTACCTGCCTTGCTTGGGTGTTAGACAATCGCCGCTCCCACTGACTTTGTGAGATGATTTGGTTCTGGCAGGCGTTGGAGATTCAAGACGTGCTAGCTCGCGCGGTCCGAGCTAAGGAGGAGCGTGACGCCTCAGCGGCCACCGTGGCGGAGCTGCAGTGTCATGGGGCGGAGGGGCTGTCTCAAGGCATCCTCGAGTTGAGGGTCTTCCTCCAGGTCGCGAGGAGAGAGGCGGAGAGGGAGAAGGAGAGAGAGGAAAGAAGGGCAGAGCGATAGCGGACTTGGGATGAGAGAAAGGCCCTAGAGGCCGAGGTGATGGAGCTACAGCTAGGCCTTCGAGTTATGGAGCGGAGGTTGAAGGGCATGAAGGAGCGTTACGAGAGAGCACGAGAATTCGGTGTGCGCCTTCGCCAGTCTGGCTACTATTCCGTAGGTAACTTCTTCGCCATGCCAAGGGAGCAGCAGCGAGCCGGCGAAGCAAAGCGGACATTGCGGTGTGAGGCAAGTGCCGCCTCATAGAGCTCCAGGAGGCCCCTTAGGGACCCTCTCCCTAGGGGGGAGGACGGTCGGAGAGACGAGCGTGAAGGTGATGGCGAGGGTTAACGAGTTAGAATAGCCGCCCCCTCTCTTGTGATGTTCATGATAGTTATGTAGACCTATGAATGGAGTGATTTGGTTATCTGTTGCTCATTTGTTCTCTTGTGCGTTCCTTCTCCCCTACGCTTCTTCTCCTTTACATTGTTCCCAAGTGATGTGCTTACCGAGACCCCATCCTAAAACGGGGAACTGTGTCTCGCTGTGACCGTTCTTTTCCACGGGAATCTGCCGCCGGAGTCAGCAATGATGGCTCTAACCCCTTTTCCAGTACGTTCTTTCAAACTCCCTACAAATGCACCCCATTTTTTATTTTTTATTATTATTTTATTATTATTTTTTGTTTGTGTGTTTCTTTCTTTTTTCTTTTTTCTTTCTTTTGATTATTTACAACACGATAGGCCTCCCCTAAACTGTATAGGGGGGGCGGGTCATCGTGTCGCACCACTCAATCAACGACCCTGTGCAAGCGGTGAAGTGACACATGGGACCGCAAGGAAGGTGCCCTATCACGAGGGCTATCGTTAAAGGTGATGGAGGCAGTTTTGGCTCTCACTTCTCCCATTCCTATAAATAACTCCCTCCTTCATTCTCCCAGGGGCATCAAGAGCCAACTTGAAGAGTACAAGTTTCCACAGAAGAGGAGGAACTAAGAGTTCTAAGGTTCGGAATGGAGGGTGAATCTTCCCACTCCTCAAAGAGAAGGAGGCCGGTCCAGCTGTAGCACCCCGAAAAATTTAAATAGAGATTACATAAAAAATAATCTTTATTAGTCATAGAAAATTTATGAGAATTAAAAATTTTGATAAAGGAAAAGTGAAGCTAGTTATTTAGCCTAAATGGTCATAAATAGGCACAAATAAAGATATAAATAAATGATCGAGAAATAGAAATTTAATGAACCCGACTCTGACACCCGAGACAACGATGCAAAATTAATGAGATCCACAAACGAATAGAGTTAAAGGAAATAAAGTACATATATAAAGTTCTTCCAATTAAATTAAGATAAAACTGTTTATAAGCCTACTAAATATAATTAGTGGGCCTCAATTAAGCCTCACACTCATATTCAATGTATAAAGACCAAATTATTTTAACTCAACTCAAAGCCATGCACTAAAACCCAATACCCTTTTTATGTGCCACTCACACTCACGTGGCCTTCATACAAGCCAACCCAAACCAAAGCAATCACCCGTGTACTCCATATGCGTGTGTCGAACGTGTATGGACTTAAGCATCAGGGTTTTCCCATTCAATTGGTGGCAGGCTGCTACAAGCTGGGAAGGGAGGAAACGATATTCAGAAGGTAATTAAAACCTTGCCATCGGAACCCTCTAGAAATCCCCCATATCTATATAAGTGAACTCTGTCGAATGTGAATGCGTTCCTGCCATTGCAACGTTTGAACAGTGCCATCTCTTTTATTCTTCTTCATGTTCCTGCTGCTTCCAACGCAAACCTGCAAGCCTTGGCGCCTTCCTCTTCTACGCAAACGAGGGAGTGATGCTGCTGCCGTCCCCATCTTCCGCTCCTTCATCCTGTGGATTGCATGCACAGAGAGAAGAAGCCCATCTTCTTCTTCCTTCCAGCCTTTGTTTCAAAGTTCATAAACAGAGTATCGTCCATGCCAAAGTCTTCACATGTTCAAACATTTTTTTTATCCTCCAATCAATCCAAGATAGGTAATCTCTCAAGCAAAATACTAGATAAAATTTCATACTAGATTAAATAGAACATATAGATATCTCTCAAAATTTCCTTGCCGCATGATTGTACGTGTTTTATACTACGGTTGCATATATTATCCTTAGTTAATTAATATGAGAAACAAGTTTAAAAATTTTTATTCATGAAACTGTATGTCTAAAAATCACAAGGTGTATATGACGGGACTCCCCATATTTTTCTGTAAATTTTTATACGATTTGTGATAATATAAATTGACAATTAACTTATTAATAATTTAATAGCATTATTTCGTTAAGACGGCAAATCCAAGATATCACTGTAGCACCATAGTTAGAGTTTGTTTTTGAGATGGCTCGTTTTTAGGCGTCGGAGTGTCCTTTGGACATGAAATTTTATAGACGTGGTATCGAGATGGTGACCGAGGTAGTGAGAGTGGTAGCTCCATTTTTCGTGCCCCTATCTCAAGATCCCCCATCTCTCCACGAAAAATTATTTTGAACACCCGATTAGGTAGAGTTTTTAGAGCCTGTCATTTCGATATATTGTATGCGCGATTCCGACATAGTCACGTCGAGAAACGAGAGGATTTAAGAAGTTGACAGATTCACTATTTAAACCACGTTCATCACAGCCACCGCCATTTCATTATATATATATATATATCTCTTTTAACAATATCTTTGAAAATCCATATCTACTAAATTATGTAGCATAAAATTATAAAAATTATATATTTACAATCTTTGAATTTGTCTCCTAATTATGATATATTTTATTTTCAAGAATTTTTATTAAATAATATGTGTCTTTTTAAAGGGATGTTCTCTTCTAAACTTATTAATATGAGATGACATCTTTAAAAATAGACGTAAATATTTATTTAATTAAAAACATTAGAAATTAACGTCCACCTATATGGACGCTATATTCTAGGAAATAAATTTAACAATTTCGGATAAAATGAGATGAACTAATGAGCGTCTTCTTTGATAGACGCCAATTTAAATAGCGTCTGCTAGGAAGGACGCTAATTTTTTCTAACCGCCTGATTTCCCGTGTTTCTAACCCTTAACTGTGGGTTCTTGGCACTCTCATCTCACATCCGTAGATGGAGTCTCGGTTTTAATTTATATCGTTTACCCTTAACTCTCCATGATGATTGAACCCTCCGCTGGACATTCCGTTCCTTCGGACTGATGATTTCATCATAGAGACCTCCGTAAGTCTACGCTAGCCTTGGATTCCCTCAAGACAGCCGAGCAGGTTGTACCCTAAAAACTCATTACACAGTTTTACAGTCATGTCTCTCTGAAGAAAACATGACGATCTGACCCTAAAATAGTGCCGTTTCTGACATTTTTGAGAAAATGTTACTTTCTGGAATTTGCGTCCAGTATAGCGAACGCTATTCATGAATAGCGCCCGTGATGAAGGATGCTATTTCTTCCTACCTTGAACCTTAATTCTAGAATAAGCGCCCATTGCTATGGACGCTAACTCTAATCTGCGGCTCCCGCAGGGGACGCTAATTTCCCAGGTTTCTTGAATTATCTCTGTTTTGTGTGCCATCTATCTCGAATCTCTTTTCAATGAAATCTACCTTATTGTTCGTACATGCTTGATCCTTGAAATTCTTGACCATTAAAGTGGAATTAGTCTAGTCAAATGTCAGGGGCTTTGGGTCCCAATTAAATGACATTTAAATGCTAGTGTTATGGGGTCCTGATCTGATCCCACGGGTAAGGCAAAGTCTAAACATATACCGGTATTATGATGATCGGGTGCTGGCATTCACCAACTCAGTTAACGGCATTTAGGGGTAATCATAAAGTCGTGAGAATTCCTAAGTGTATGACCAAAGTCTACCTAGTCCTAATCCATGAGGGGCAATCATATATTCGTGAGCACCCCTTAACGTAAGGTCAATCCTTCATAGTACTAGTTACATGAAAGCTCTTGTGAAAACGCCATCATAAAGAGAATATTGTACTAGTGTCATTAACTGCCCTCGTGACAATGCTCGTCATAAAGGGAAGATTGTTATTGTTTCCTCATTATGAGAAGTACTTGATATTCTATCATGAAAGTTCTTGCTATACTCTCTTGTTATCCTTACCTCTACATTCATAAATGTATCCAGCATCTTGCTTACTCGTCCTTATGATTTTAATTATCATCGCTTTATAACTCGTGCCATTATAATGCTTGATTTGCTTTACTTCTTGCATGACCTACATGAGCATGATAAATTGTTAATCACTTAAAGCTAGGTTGGAGCATGAGATATTAAGTCCTACTGAGCGTTCGCTCACCCAGTTTATTTCCATTATTTTTCAGGTAATGACCTTAGCGATGACGAGGCCACACAAGATGGGCAAGGGTAAGAGTGAAGAGTGCTTCGGCAACCTAGATGAACCCCGTGGTCTTTATTATTATGTTCCTGTCAAGTCTAGTTAGAGAGTCCATTGTAACTTTTTATTTATTGAGTCTTTTCTTTTAATGGGTCCAATTTGTAATAAATTCGTATTTGAAATAAAACTCTATTTTGTTCAATTATATGTGTCAAATTATATATATATTGCTCTGATCGACTAGACTGTTTAACTGTCACGTTTTGAGCAAACGAACACTTTCCGCTGCTATCGGTTCGGGACGTGACAGAAGGTGGTATCAGAGCTTCGGCTTTTACATCCTTAGGGCATTAAGTCCAAGAGATATGTTGAGTATCCTTGTCAGACATCCTATAGGAATTCCGTGAGATTTGAGTAGAGTTATGGGCTAATCAATAAAATTTGTCCGTCTACGCTAGATTAATGTTAAGATATGGGTAATCATTAATTTAAAAACTTGTTTTGTAGGCTAGAATGGCCGCCGAGAGAGCTCAGTGGAGAGAGATGCAACGCACTGTCTAGGGATTAACACAAGCCTTGCAACAAGTTGCACAAGATGGAGCACGGCATGGAGCTGGGGATCTGCATAGGAAGTTCCAAAAGATGAATCCCCCGAAGTTTAGTGGGTCTACCGACCCGGATGAAGCAGAGAATTGGGTACAAGAAATAGAGAGGACCTTTAAGGTGATGCAGTGTATCGACGAAGAGAAGGTACTACTAGGGACCTACCAGCTAGAGAGGGATACTCGAGCTTGGTGGGGATATGTGGAAGCAATCTTGCCCAACGAACAAGTAACATAGGTGGAATTCTTAGAACACTTTAATGAGAAATATTTCTCAGAAAGAATTCGCGAGAAGAAGGCTATGGAATTTGCGGCATTGAAACAACGTAGCTTATCTGTAGCAAACTATGAAGCGAACTTTTCTAGGTTAGCCCGATATGCACCACACCTAGTTTGTACGGAGAAAATGAGGGCAAGACGATTCATGAACGGTTTGAAGGTGGAGCTCATCCCTCAATTGGCTCCGCTGGAGATTCAAATCTATACGGAGATGGTTAGGAAAGCTCAACTATTAGAAGACGCCATGGATATGATGGAACGAATTAAAGGGAAAGCCGCCAAGAAGGAGTTAGCAAATGGATCCAAGAACAAGGAGCCCATGGATGGCAAAAGAGGTCCAATGGAGGTAATGGTTTCCGCAAGAATAAGAAACCCCAGAATGATGATCAACCAATTGTTCCGGCCAAGGGAAAATGCGAGCATTGTAAGAAAGGAAGGCACAACCCGGACGAGTGTTGGTACAAACTCGAGAAATGCATCCGATGTGGAAGTAAAGATCATAAAATCGCCCATTATCCACTCTTAAAAGACGAAACACCGCAGACGACAGAAGGTAACTCTATGAACCTATCTCATCCATAATTGCATGAATCGAAATGCAGTGATCTTAGCACTTAGTATGCTATGAGAATGGACCTAGAATACGTGTTTTAGATTTGGTAATTTTACCCCACTAATTTTGGAAAGAAAATCAGATGAATTTGGGGACCAACTTCTTTTAAGTGGGGGAGGATGTAGCACCTTGGAAAAATTTAAATAGAGAATACATAAAAAATAATCTTTATTAGTCATAGAAAATTTATGAGAATTAAAAATTTTGATAAAGGAAAAGTGAAGCTAGTTATTTAGCCTAAATTGTAATAAATATGCACAAATAAAGGTATAAATAAATGATCGAGAAATAGAAATTTAATATATCCTTTTATCTATTTATGGTTTAAATTAAAGAAAATACGACTCCAGTATTTAGAAGGAACCTCGTGCCAAAAATATATTTACATACTCTCATATGATCGAACCCGACTCTGACACCCGAGACAACAATGCAAAATTAATGAGATCTACAAACGAATAGAGTTAAAGGAAATACAGTACATATATAAAGTTCTTCCAATTAAATTAAGATAAAATTATTTATAAGCCTACTAAATATAATTATTGGACCTCAATTAAGCCTTACATTCATATTCAATGTATAAAGATCAAATCATTTTAACTCAACTCAAAGCCATGCACTAAAACCCAATACCCATTTTATGTGCCACTCACACTCACGTGGCCTTCATACAAGCCAACCCAAACCAAAGCAATCACCTGTGTACTCCATATACGTGTGCCGGACGTGTATGGCCTTAAGCATCAGGGTTTTCCCATTCAATTGGTGGCAGGCGACTACAAGCTGGGAAGGGAGGAAACGATATTCGGAAGGTAATTAAAACCTTGCCATCGGAACCCTCTAGAAATCCCCCATATCTATATATGTGAACCCCGTCGAATGTGCATGCGTTCCTGCCATTGCAACGTTCGAACAGTGCCGTCTCTTCTATTCTTCTTCTTGTTCCTGCTGCTTCCAACGTGAACCTGCAAGCCTTGGCGCCTTCCTCTTCTACCCAAATGAAGGAGTGCTACTGCTGCCGTCCCCATCTTCCGCTCCTTCATCCTGCGGATTGCATGCACAGAGAGAAGAAGCCCATCTTCTTCTTCCTTCCAGCCTCTGTTTTGAAGTTCATAAACAGAGTATCGTCCACGCCAAAGTCTTCACCTGTTCAAACGTTTTTTTATCTTCCAATCAATCCAAGATAGACAATCTCCCAAGCAAAATACTAGATAAAATTTCATGATAGATTAAATAGAACATATAGATATCTTCCAAAATTTCCTTGCCGCATGATTGTACGTGCTTTATATTACGGTTGCATATATTATCCTTAGTTAATTAATAGGGGAAACATGTTTAAAAAATTTTATTCATGAAACTGTATGTCTAAAAATCACAAGGTGTATATGACGGGACTCCCAATATTTTTCTGTAAATTTTTATACGATTTGTGATAATATAAATTGACAATTTAGCTTATTAATAATTTAATAGCATTATTTCGTTAAGACGGCGAATCCAGGATATCACTGTAGCACCATAGTTAGAGTTTGTTTTAGAGATGGCTCGTTTTTAGGCGTCGGAGTATCTTTTGGACATGAAATTTTATGGACGTGATATTAGAATGGTGACCGAGATAGTGAAAGTGGTAGCTCCATTTTTCATGCCCCTATCTCAAGATCTCACATCCCTCCATGAAAAATTATTTTGAACACCCGATTAGGTAGAGTTTTTAGAGCCCGTCATTTCGGTATATTGTATGCGCAAGAAATGAGAGGATTTAAGAAGTTGACAAATTCACTATTTAAACCACGAGTTCATCACAGCAACCGCCATTTCGTTTGATATATATATATATATATATATATATATATATATATATCTTGTAACTATATCTTTGAAAATTCATATCTACTAAATTATACAACATAAAATTATAAAAATTATATATTTGGAATCTTTGAATTTTTTCCTAATTATCATATATTTTATTTTCAAAAATTTTTATTAAATAATATGTGCCCTTTTAAAGGGATGTTCTCTTCTAAACTTAATAATATGAGATGACGTCTTTAAAAATAGACGTAAATATTTGTTTAATTAAAAACACCAGAAATTAACGTCCATCTATATGGACGCTATATTCTGGGAAATAAATTTAACAATTTCGGATAAAATGAGATGAACTAATGAGCGTCTTCTTTGATAGACGCCAATTTAAATATCGTTGAAAATGTTACTTTCTGGAATTTACGTCTAGTATAGCGAACGCTATTCATGAATGGCACCCGTAATGAAGGACGCTATTTCTTCCTACCTTGAACCTTAATTCTAGAATAAGCGCCCATTGCTGTGAATGCTAACTCTAATCTACGTACGGCTCCTGCAGTGGACGCCAATTTCCCTGGTTTCTCAAATTATCTCTATTTTATGTGCCATCTATCTCGAATCTCTGTTCAATGAAATCTACCCTATTGTTCGTACATGCTTGATCCTTGGAATTCTTGGCCATTAAAGTGGAATTAGTCTAGTCAAATGTCAAGGGCTATGGGTCCCAATTAAATGACATTAAAATGCCAGTGTTATGGGGTCCTGATCTGATCCCACGGGTGTGGCAAAGTCCAAACATATATCGATATTATGATGATCGGGTGCTGACATTCACCAACTCGGTTAACGGCATTTAGGGGTAATCATAAAGTCGTGAGAACTCCTAAGTGTATGACCAAAGTCTACCTAGTGCTAATCCATGAGGGGCAATCATATATTCGTGAGCACCCCTTAACATAAGGTCAATCCTTCATAGTACTAGTTACATGAAAGCTCTTGTGATAACGCCGTCATAAAGAGAATATTGTACTAGTGTCATTAACCGCCCTCGTGACAATGCTCATCATAAAGGGAAGATTGTTATTGTTTCCTCATTATGAGAAGTACTTGATATTTTGTCATGAAAGTTCTTGCTATACTCTCTTGTTATCCTTACCTCTACATTCATAAATGTATCCAGCATCTTGCTTACTCGTCCTTATGATTTTAATTATCATCGCTTTATAACTCGTGCCATTATAATGCTCGATTTGCTTTACTTCTTGCATGACTTGTATGAGCATGATAAATTGTTAATCACTTAAAGTTACGTTGGAGCATGAGATATTAAGTCCTACTGAGCGTTCGCTCACCCAGTTTATTTCCAGTATTTTTCAGGTAATGACCTTAGCGATGACGAGACCACACAAGATAGGCAAGGGCAAGAGTGAAGAGTGCTTCGGCAACCTAGATGAACCTCGTGGTCTTTATTATTATGTTCATATCAAGTCTAGTTAGAGAGTCCATTGTAACTTTTCATTTATTGAGTCTTTTCTTTTAATGGGTCCAATTTGTAATAAACTTGTATTTGAAATAAAATTCTATTTTGTTCAATTATATGTGTCAAATTATATATATTTTGCTTTGATCAACTCGACTGTTTAACTGCCACGTTCCGAACAAACGAACACGTTCCGCTGCTATCGGTTCGGGGCGTGACACCAGCGGTAGCAGTTCCAGGAGACTCTAAGATCTCGAAGGGCACTTCAGTGAGAGGACCCAATCGTAACTCGTAAAATGAGCTTTCTCGCCCCTTCTCTCGTTCTTTATTCCTTTTTCTTTCTTGACAAAGGCCCCTTTTTCCACTTCTTGTGTATGCACAGAGCGTGATAAAATCACACATTTCATGGGAGCTAGTAGTGGCAGCATACAGAGGTCTCCCGGACTTTCAGAAGGCCAGACTAGACGTGATGGGGTTTAGAGCCTTTCTCCAGATCGAGCCAATCAAGCTCAACCTCGTCCTCATCCAAGCATTGCGTGAAAGGTGGGATCTAATGAGCCATGCCTTCTTGATGCCTTGGGGGCACATGGTGCCCAACCTGAAAGATGTGGTCCGAATCATGGGCCTGAAAGTGGATGGCGAGGTGCTGACCGGTATCACCTACTCTAATTATGGAGAGGCTGCTCAGAGGTTACTAGGGGTGGACCTGGATTATCGTAAGAACAGGTTAATAGCCAAGGCGCCTATCATGGAGGCGTTGGGGCTCACTGACGTTCGTCCGCGTGATGATGAGTCCTTGGAAGAGTTCATGGAGAGGACTGAAAGAGGATGTCGTGCCATCTACTGTGTAGATGCGAGCAATTGGGAGAGATCCAACATGGATTTGAGGAGATTTCTCTTCTTCCTGTTGGGGAGGTTGCTACTGGGCTCGAAAGGAGACAACATCCATTGCCGCTTCTTAGAATTCCTAGTAGACCCTGAGAGAGTGGGGCGATATGCCTGGGGAGTAGCCATGCTGGCGCATCTATTTACGGGTCTGTCTGAAAGGGCAGACCGAGAGATAACAGTGAGCGGTTTCACGCCGTTCATCCAAATACCCCCCTTCTTTTTATTATTATTATTTTTTATGCATTTTTTTGATGATGTTAGCGACACATGATGGTGCATTTGTGGAGCTATTATTACCTCCCAATGGGAAAGGCCCGTCATTGGCACTCAGCAACGGTGCCGCTGGCGAGGCGGTGGCAGCCCATCATGAGCCCAGCCCCTCTATCCTACCAGTTGATGGTGTTAAGATGCAAGTTCCTCGCAGCGATGGTGATTATTATTTTGTCATTCATTTTTTTTATTTTTTTATTTTTTTTCTTCACCCCTTTTTGTTTTGTTTTGTCTCCCCTTTTTTGTGATTAAGAAGATGTGTGTGACCTGACCTAGGTAATTTGGAGATCTTATGCGGGCATGATCGACGCCGATCAGCCATGGGTCATAACGAGTCATGCCCGGTTCGGATGCGACCTCTAGATGTACTGTCTGAATGAAATCGAGCCACTTCGGCTACGATTGGCCATGAGGACCTTAGGGCTCGCCCAGGAATGGGTGAAAATGACAACAACACCACGTGTGGGGAGGAAGACGCGTGGGCCGGCGACCTCCGTTGATTGGCGAGTGCGGTTCCCCGAGCAATATGAAGACTGGCAACGGGGTGGCACACTCGTGGAGTCACATGCTCAAGACAGCGAGGATTATCTACGCCTCTATAAAGCGATGTACGCAGAGCGACTCCAACCCAAGGGGATTGTGGAGGTGAACATATTTTTTTATTTTCTTCTTTTTTTATTTTTATTTTTTTATTTTTTCTTATTATTATTTTTTGTATATATTTTTTTTATTTTTATAGTGTGTGTTAACCTATGTCCTGGCCACAGAATGCTCGTGACCCTATGATAGCGAACTTGTAAGCTTGCCTGATAGGCACGGAGTGGCAGTTACGTGATACTCGTGTAGCCTTGAGTTCTTCGGTAAGCCTGCATACACATGATCATAGAACAAGATTCCTGGTGCTAGGCCCTCAGTGCCACCTTATGTGTGTTGCAGCGCGCCCAGCTCGACGTGGCTTCCTCAGCAATGGGGGCGGATGGTGTCTCTTCCAGTTTATGGATCCTCACTTCCGAACTTAATTTGCTTCACGAGTAACTTGCTTGCGCTACACAGCGAGCCGCGGAGGCAGAAGGGATGCTCTCCACACAGGTGAGAATTTCACCATTGAATTTCACTTATTCATGCCTCCACATTTCTGAAATGGTGGTCATGACAGACGAAAGAGGTGCAAGATGCACTTGCCCACGCCACGCAGGGGGAAGATAAAATAGCGGAACTGGAGGAAGAATGGCGGCATCGTCCAGATGATGGCTCTTCTCGGGACGCCGTGGATCTGAGGATCACCCTTCAACTGGAAAGGGAGGATAGAGAGCGGGTACGCGCTGAGAGGGAAAGAGACACCGAAAGAGAGAGAGCCGACAGATTGGCTGAGAGGGAGGAGCGGAGGGCCATGGAGGCCAAACTGTTTGAGCTCTGAACCAGCATTAGTCTTATTGAACAATGGCTAAGAGATGGTGAAGAGCGCTACCAAAAAGCACGAGAGCGTGGCTTTTGTGTTAGTAGCTTCTTTGCTGCCCCTGTCGATCGACGGGGGGCAGGGACGGGAAGAGGGGTACAGAGCAGTAGAGGCACCGCCTCGCATGGTTTGACAACACCCTCCAGGGCTCCTCGCCTGTAGACTGGGGAGAGAGGTAATGTTGAGAGAGATGACGGAATGTAATGTATAGTTTCTGGAAGAAAATAAAGGAAGGAATGTCCAGTTTCCTGCCTTCTGCCTTCGTTCCTACTTTTCAATCCTGTACACATTGCTCAATGAAAATAAGTCAATTTTTCCGTTCTGACTTGGCCCCTTGCTCAATAAGTGGGTGATTGTTTTGAAACTAACCTTGATAACGAGTCAAGGGGCCAAACCTTTATCAATTAAAGCAAAAGTAAAGATGATGAATGCAACACACAGGCACACAAATGTGAACGAATGTTCAAAAATGAAATGTAGCACAAATATGAGATCACACATATGCAAATTGTTTGTTTGTTTTGTTATGTTTGTTTTGTTATTTTTTTAAGATTTTTTTGTTTATTTTGACATGAAGTACACTCATAATAACAACCGACATGGTTCTTGGATCAAGGGCGCTTATACCATTCTTAAATATCTCAATACAGGGTTAGCGTGTTCCATGAACTTATCCAACAATGTCCTCCGAGGGCCGCTTTATCATATCTCAACCAGCTTTTTTTTTGGATTCGACGTATTTTTTTTGGGTAACTAATGCCTGGTGACCATTCTTATGGCACCTGACCTTTATGAAGATAGCATTTCTTACTAACCTGCCAGGTATCCTGTGTGCACATCTACATTGATTTGGGCCCCTAGACTCCTCAAAAGATAATCCTGCAGGTTAAGACTTAACCTGATGACAAAACCGTCATGCCATCCTTAGGCTCCCAGTCACTTCCGACCGCAAGGATACACCGAAAGAGTGTTCAAGGTAAATGATTTCCCCGACCCGGGTCTATTTCCTCGTAACTCTGACGGTATATGATGGAACACCTTGGAACCCTAACGGCCAACGGTGCGACTCTGACCCGGAATCAGATGCCGTCGCACCTGTTGGTGACGCGCTTGCATTGACCTAAGCCCGAGGTTAAAAAAAGAAGCCATCAAGGCGATAGATAGAGATCTTGATGATGTGACACCACCTTGGGGGTGATAGCCACAAGACTAATGAACCTTGGACCTAGCAAGCAAGCAATGCATGGACCGGTGACTTCACTCGAGCGAACTCACCAGCTAAGCGCACTCTCGTGTCCGTAGGCAACCCGGTGATGATGATGAGGGTCCGGGACGGGACCTCGCTGCTACGGGGGTTGGATAGTCTAAGATTGAACCCCTAGGGGCCCTGGGATGCCCACTCTCGGGGGCGGCCAGCAAGCCAAGGGCGTGGGATGTAATGGCTCTCTCACAACTTGCCCGCGGTAGTCACTCACAAAATAATAATTCGGGATCGGGCACTCACTTACCGTCCGACGGCACTAGCGGCAATACTAAACCAGCAATGGAATGAAACCAGCAAGGGGTAACCGAAACTCACTTGATCGGTGTGAAGACACCGATCCCGGTAGGAGACGAGGGCGAGCGAGGAAGCGTGGGCTCACCCGCACGCCGCGCCGATGAAGCTTCAACCTGAAATTTAAGAAATTACACCACTACTCCTCATGCAAGGGGGTTGAACAAGAGGAGGGGAAGTCAATTTTACATCTAAACACTACCTCCCACAAGGTGGGACGGTAAGTCGTCTAGGCGGGGAGGGGAAAAATTAGCTTAGCGAATTAAGACAAGAAATCCGCCGAATCTGTCCACTCTCAAGAACAGGGGACAGACTGTCACTGTCGACACCGCTGTGGACTCCCCCAAACTCCTTAGAAACAAAATCAGTGGCAAAACCTTTGTAGTTGACCCAAGAGGACGTGCAATTTTTGGGGGAATTTTTGAATGACAGCGTTGGTTGGGGCAGAGGCGCGAACAGGGTCTCTGTTTGTTGGTTCTGGTAGCTTCTGCACCTCTGTAGAAGGAAGATGAGGCCGCCATGGATGCTCCCGAGCTCTGATTCAAGCGTGGCAAGTCGTTGGATTCGTGGTTGAGTCCTCTTCGATCGGAGACTAGCGGGGATGCCGAAGGAGGTCGGAGTAGATGGCGAGGGCTCAACCAGTGCCGGGGTATTAGATTGGTTCTAGAGGAAACTGATCAGCGCACCGGAGGGAGAAAATTTGGAACTCACAACTTCGGATGCCGAACGGAGTGCCGCTTCTTCGTGGTGGCAGGAGACTTGTAGTAGAAGATCACATCTGAGCCCCGCTTCAAGAAATTCAGGTTAATGGACATGGGAGCCTCTGCAAGTTGCTTCTGGTTGACTGTCAGGAAAAAGTTGCGTAGTCCAGCGACGACGGCTCCTTCGGGTAGCCACGAGCTCAGACGAGGACGAGACCACCACCACTGCGGAGAGGACTTGAAGACGCTTCCGATGGTACCTCTTGTGCATCCAGGGGCTCTAGGATGAAGCCATGGCAGGCTCTACAACCAAAAGCTTCTCTGCTGCCTGTGAGCTACTGCAAGGTCTTCAACTTGACGAAGATGAAAGGAGTTGGAAGGGGGCCAACACAGCAAGGGGTGGGGGGCTAATGGCTGTGGGGGATGGTGGAGGGTGTTAGAGATTGGTGGGGGTGGCTGGGAGAGGGAGGGGGCGGAGTTAACAGGGGATGGGGGCTCAGGTCCAGCCTGCTCTCTCTGCACAAGGTGGAGGAAGGAGATGGGGGATGTTCTTGAGAGAATGGGGAGGGAGGATGGGGAGGGCGACCAGATCTGGGGGGGTGGCCTAATGTTTGGGGGGAGGGAAAAATTTGAATTTGACCTAGGGTTTGAGCCCCTTCAGTCTTGGGAAGGTGGAGGCTTGCTTGAGAAGGGAAAGTGGGTAGTTGGGAGTTGGATGGTGGAGCTAGGATTGGGTGGGGATCTCTTGGGGTTGGGGTGGAGTAAAGAGAGGGGTGTGGGGAGTTGGAGTAGCTTCAATGGAGAGGGAAGGAGAGAGAAAGTAGGTGGGAGGGTGAGGAGAGAGAGAGGGCGGCGACCCTCCCTTGATGAGAGAGAGAGTGAGAGAGAGAGAGAGAGGGGGTTGGAGCTTCTCACTCCACTCTATGGCTTCTCACCAAAGAAATGTAATTTTATGGAACTCAAGATTCATTCTTCATTCCTTCATTCATTAACTAAAAATGGAGAGAGTGGGGTCCTATTTATAGGGATCCCACAATTTACAATAAGTCCCTGACTTTTGGACCATTGACTAGACAACCAAGGGGGAAAGGGGCGCCCCTGGGCTTGACCACATGTTGGGCCCAATTAGCTAATCTAATAGCCCAAATAACATATGACTTATGAAAATAACTCTCTAACCTAGGTACTTACTCAAATAAAAAAGAAAATTACATAATTATGACTCAAAGAAAATATAAAATTACATGCCATGACTAAGAAAAATGTGGTGAACAAGACGAAGCACAGCTGGCGAGCAATGGGACCCTCGAAAAAATGTAGAGAGGTCGGAGATGTCCCCATCATACCCCCGGGGTGCGGCGAACTCGACTCCGTCGGGTATGGGTCCACCGGGGAAGTGGTCCTCCAAAGCAGCTCCGGACGAGCCATGACATCCAAACTTAACCCTGCGTCCGCAACTAGGGGACGGTCCGTCATCCTCTCAAGGTGGCTCGGGCACACCCTCTTGCCGGTGATGGAACCATGCTTGCCTAGTATTACCTCCGTGTGCACACGTCGGGCTCTCAGGCTAATATGTGGTGGCTCTCCGAGGGTGTCTCTCACAATGGTAGAGGTAGGCCCGAAACTCTCACTTGGATCCACCGCGGTGCCTTTATAGGGTGCCAGATCTGCCACGTGGGAAATGGGGTGAATCCCAAAACCCCTCAGTAAATCTAACCCGTAAGCTGGGTCGCCAAAGTCACTCAGAACTTGGCAAGGTCTAAGTCCTCGTGCCCTCGATTTGGAGGTGTCCCTAAGGTAGGGCCACTCCAAAGTCACCATCGCCAAGTTGCCAACTTGAAATTCCAAGTGGCGCTCGCGAGCTTTTGCCCGCTCCTTGTGATTCTCACCACTCGTTGTTTGTTGCTTGCTTAAATACTCATGCCAAGTGCTACGATGCGGTGTGAGTGGGAGATGCATGATATGTAAAGGGGGGGCTAGGACAACCATATTTAGACCAATCATGCAGAGATGCCATGGAGACTTTGAAGGGTGTGGGAGGGCCGGGGCATCCATAGGTGTCCCTCTCAAGCGTGGGTGTGATGAGTGCCGGAGGACCCGGGCATCCATGAATGCTCCTAACATGCTTAAGACTCATGATGAATGAAGGTGGACCATTACATCCAAATATGGACCACTCATATTTTCTACTTGACATGTGGGTGATATGAATGAATGTACCCAACTTATGAATCATGCCAAGTGGTTCAAGGTGCCAAGACATATGTTTTCCTAACCCGAAAATGACTTTGATGTGTTGGGGTATGGTTTGGCATTGGAGTTTCCATTCAAAAGGGTCGAAGGGGTCAAGGAAGGTGGACATCATGGGGAGAGGCACCTCCTTATTCCTTAGGTGTAGATTTTCTTTGGTCATAGCTACCCTGGTGTCGCCCTGGACTTGGGAGAGGTGGGCTTGGCCCAACATGGTGGGTGAGGGTAGAAAGGAGTGGGTGATAAGTGATGTGGGTGGATCACATGGGTTCCCAGGTTCCCATTGGGAGGGGTCAAAAGGATCAACATAAGTGTACCCGGGGGAAAGGAGCTCTAAGTTCATCTCAACATCCTCAAGGTCCTCACAATATGGTGGTGGATCATCCTCCTCTAATGAAATGATTGGGCTGAAATTCTTAGTGGGTGGGTTGGCCATGAGAGGATGGTTTGGCTTTCTACCCGATATGAGGGACTCCAATTTGAAGATAAGGTCGGGCTCATTGGGTGTGGGGAGGAATAGAAGGAGGTCGCTAGTGTAGCAACCAACGGTGCAAATTGAGGTGATAGATCCGACACATAGGTGTAGGAGGTTAAGGCTCCTAGGTTGGTTGGCCACTGTGGTCAACATGCCGGTCAACTTAATTTGCCATGCTAAGCCCTTTAGAAGATCCCCTAATGTGTCCACTTGGTAAGATGATTGGATGGTGGTGTGATAGGAGAGGGACACTATGGGGAGGTTTTGCTCCATAAAAGGGAAAACATGGGCCGTAATCTTTCTAATTGGGCTCTCCTTTAGCCAACTATCAAGGGGTTCTCTAAAGATGAGCTCGGCCCCAACTAGAGAGGGTGGTGTAAGGTGAAGACTACCGTGTGAAGTTTCTTCTTCTACTTGGACATGGGTGGTCTCCATGGGGGAGATAGGGTCCGGAGTGTTCACTACTATGGGGTCGAGTATGGGTTTCTCTACCAAGGAGGTGAGAGGGTCTTTTGAGGGTGGGGTGATGAGGGTTGGTGTATGGCACACCCGGGGTGGAGGGTAAAGGGAAACTTGGTTTGAGATTGGTAGGGGAAGTAGTGGAGACCTAGGTTGGGGTAGGATTGGAGTTGGAAGTGGAAGATGGGTTGGGTGGGCCTCGGTGGTGGTATGCCTTATAGGGTAAGGTGGAGGGGCGGAGGTCAATTGGGTGTCGGTGTGAATTGGATAAGGGAGAGTGGGTTTGGGGGGGGTGGCCATCATGGGCCTAGGTGGAGGGGTGGATACGGGTCCACTTGGGTTTGAATGGTGAAGGTTGGGTGAGTGACTTTGGACGAGGGAGTGGTGATGCGGGACGGACACGGGAGACCGACTCTATATGATGCGGACCTTGGACTCTAGATGGAGAGGCGACCAGCAACACACAAATTGGAGAGACTTCGGCCCGACACTATGAGTTCCTATGGGCTATACGTCACTAACAGAAACGCAAGCTCACTCGTAGTCCCAAGCGAGGGAAACGCGGATCGTGCACGGTTGAGGAACCGGCAGAGTTCAAGGGTAGTCGACTCACTTCCGGACTCGGATCGAGCCACGGGACGGGTCACTCTCACACTCACAACGGTGACATGGACTCACGGGCTAGTTCCTATCACGCTCGGCAGCGGCATATGACCGTATACTAGCTAAGCAAGTAAATGCCAAAAAGGTGAGACCGTTACCTCCACGCTCCCGGCGTGGGGAAGACAACCCCGGCCAATCACGGACTCCCGGTTAACAATTATTACATCAGTATAATAATTTGACCCACTCCATGCAGGGAGGTAATAGGTCACATGTGGGGCCTGGGAATCACGACAATTGGGTTGACGGGCAACATCTTGATGTCGCCCGGCGATACCGAATTCGCGTTTGTGGTGCTGTCCGGACGGCGCGATCTACGGGTCTGTGGGGCCCAAGGACCGCTCCAACCTCCGGCTCTGGTGGGGTGGGGCCTGCTGTGATGGGGACCCCTGGTGGCGCGCCTCCCTGGACGGCGGTCGGCCGGAAACACCGATCAGAGGCCGATCCGCTCCGATCTCCAAGTGGTGGAGTTGCTGCCCACGGACTGATGCTTCTATTTTTTGGTGCGCGCTCCGGCGAGATCGGCCGCTGCGATCAATCCCGATGTCGGATTGACGATCAGGAGGTACTGTTGGAAAGTTCCTTCGAAGTAATTCAAGATAGGGCTAGAGAGATCAGCTGGAGTTGCACGGAGCTGGCCTTAAATATTTTTTGAAGTTTCTGTTGCACAGTACCTGAATTCTCAGAACAGCAGAGCATTTTCCTGAGAACTGCCTTTGACCGCGGGGAAGACTTCAGATTCAGGCTTCGACCTCTTCATGAAAGTTGTGGAGGGGAAAGAGAGAAAAATGGAAATAATTTTTATGAAAGGATTTGTGGAGGATACGATTTTTTAGGGGTTTTACACTGACTGGTGGTCGGATCTAGACACTGGCTGACATAACTGTAGATGGATCTGAAGATAATTTTTAGAAAATAGGTGGAGGCCTTTAGAAATTCCACGAAAAATTGGGGATGGAGAGGAAGGTGGACAAAACTCCCAGTAAATTTGGGAGCTCCAAAAAAAATCAAAAGGTGGGTCGGAGATAGGAAACTAAGGGTGGCTATGGATCTAGACTGAAAACAGACAGATCTGGAAGAAACAGGTGGACGAAAATGTAAAAATATGAAATGGAATCTCGATGACCAACCAATTTTTGTGGAACGTGGGGAACACCTTTGGAACACACCCTAAAAATCCCAGCTCAAGAAGACATCGGGGTGGAGAGCATAAATTCGTGGAAGGCACCTCTATCCTGGATGGAGAGAACACCGGCAGCAACCGTGGTGGAGCGATGGCGGCACGTGGCGGCGGCGGCGATCACCAGAACTGATAGGGAGGCTTCACACCTCGAGAACACAGCCGTCCCAGCTGCAAAGGGGAGGAGTAGAGAGAGGAGGAGGGCGCACCAAGGCTGCTCCAAGATTTTCTTCCAATTCAAATGCATTAATTCCACTAAATTGAGAAATACATGGTATTTATATGAAAGACCAAAAGACACAAAATACTCTTAGACCTAGGGTTTGGGGAATAAACAAATGGGATATAACTAATTAGTTCAAATACCATTTTACAAAAAAATAAAAGGGGTGATGGTGAGAGGGGGGCGCCCCCTAGACTTTGTAGGCAAGGTTGGTGGCCAACCTTGACCTTTAAGGCCAATTGTCTCCCACTTGGCCCACCGTTCTAGAAGCCCACATTTGACATGTTGACTGTCCCCACATGGGCCCTGGGGAGGAGGTGGATCAATGGGAGGGGGTCTGGGGGGCCCATGGGACCCAAGGGATCCATTTTGCAAATAAGCCCCTCTTACAAGCCAAATTACAAATCGAAATAAATAAAAAACACATTACACACAAATAAAGTCCCAGTAAATGTGATAAATTCCGAGACTCAAGGGGGAGTCTCCAGACTATCTCCGAGCCAGATGGATGCCGAAGTGACTCGTGTGGTGCTCCGCGTATGGTACCGGTGACTCGGCGTATCATGCTTCTCGATCGCGCGGGTGTGTGGACCAAGTCTCCCCGGGTGGGAGAAACTCGACCCTGTCGAGTAAGGGTCTGCATCACTGTGGTACCGCTCCAGTAGGTCCGGATCAATCCGCTGCAACTCTCTATGGGTGATCCATGTATCATCGGTGGTGGGCCGTCCTCTCCATCGCACTAGGTAGCGCGGGTAAGATCCACTCCTGGTAACTGTCACCTGCTCATCCAGTATATGATCTGTATGCTCTCGCTGCCGTGAAAAAGGGGCTGCAGGTGGACACTTGATGCGGGACGGGACCACGGACACGACAAGTTCGCGATCGTCCCTTAACGAGGGAAGTGTCGGACGTGCGCGGTTGAGAAACCGGCAGTGAGCTAGGGTGGTCGGCTCTCTCTTTCGTGCCGGGATCGGGTCACGGGACGGTAACGCTCTCTCTCGCAGCAGCGGTGATATAAATAGAAAGTGAGCTAATTACCCTATCATGCTCTCTAGCAGCGGCATAAACAAGCATATATGAAATTAAGCAAAATGCCAAGTAAGGAGTGAGGACGATACCTCCACACGCTTGGCGTAGGGACGACGGACCCGGCCGAAACTCGTACTCCCGGAACAATAATACACAATATTACAGCAATACACGTCGCTGCCCACTCCACGCAGGGAGGTAAAGGGCTAGACAATGGGGTCCGGGAGGACCGAATTCGGGTTGACGGGCGGCTTCTCGCGTTGATTCGGCAACACCCGAACTAGTGATGGTGGGGCCCACGTGCTGTCCGGAGGGGCCGTGTAGGACCCGATGGTACCGCTGTAGTGGGGACACTTAGGGAAGCGCTCCCCAGGCTGGCGGCACGCTGGTTCGTCGGTCGGAGGCCGGGCGGCTCCGTTCGGCGCCGGTCGGAATGACCGGCCACGGATCTGCCGGTTCTATTTTCCGGCACGCGCTCCGGTGAGAACGGACATTGTGATTAGCCCCGACGTCGGAATGCGACGAAACTGGCACCTTGGAAAGCTGCTTCGAAGGGCTTCAACTCTCTGTGATTACAGAAAAATAACAAAGCATGCACTTCCAATTGGCGAATTTTGAAGGTTACTGTTGTACACTGGCTTAACTCTCAGATCTGCAGGGATGTCCTCTGAGAACTGTCGTTGACTGCAGGGTAGATGTCCGGTTCAGCTCTTGTGGTCTTCATAAAAGGTGTAGGACATTGAGCTAGGAAGACGGAAAAACTGGTTTGGACAAGTTTGGATGTGGCTACGAATTGATAGGATTTTTTCACTAACAGTGGGTCGGATCTGGAATCTGACAAAAGGCACTGTAGCAGAGATAGAACACGAATTTTGAAAAATGGATAGAGGGCAGATCAAAAATCAGGAAAAATGGTGGATGTAGGGGATGATGGACAGAACTTCTAGTAAAATTGGGAGGGTTTGAAAAATTCAAAAAGGTGGTCGGAGATGGGAAACTCAGAGCTGTTGTCACTGTAGACAGAGACAAAACAGATCTGGGAATGCAAAATGAACGAAAATAGAAAATTACTAAATGGAGGATTTTGGATGTGAAAATTTAGGTGGAGGTGGTAATTCAAGGTACGAACACACCCTCAAAATTTCAAATTGATCTGAGCCCATGGCGGACAGAAAGAATTCGTGGAAAGGGCTGCTGTTGGAGGAAGATAGAATTCCGACGGTGGCTCGATGGCGGCTCGATGGCGGCACGAACGGCGGCGGCGGCGACGCCGGTGAAGATCAGAGGTTGAGAGGGGGAGATAGAAACTAGATCCACTCTAGAATTGTAAAGGGGTTGAGAGGAGAACTCTAGGAGAGAGGAAAGGGGCGCAAGCTTCTTGTTCCAAATGGAATTTTCTCTTCTTTTCATTAATTTCCCCATAAAAATACACCCTTTTATATGCTAGGTATCAAATCTAATGTAGACCCTTGGATCTTGGGATGGAGAATGAAGGGTCTACATCAAATGTGACTAACACACAAAAATTAATAAAAATAATCAAGGGGAAGGGGGCGGCCTATTGACCATGGAAGAGGTAGGTGGGGTGGGTGTAGAATGTTGACATTCTTCACCCTTTGTCCCCCATGTGTCCATAAGACTAGTCCAACCTTCTAGATGTCCACCTAGGATGGTTGACCAGCCCCACAAGGTGACATGGACCAATGGGAAAGGGCTGAGGGCCCCCTAGCTGGACCTACTACAAAATTGCACAAAAACCCACATAATCCATGGGAATGACTCATTGGCTTATAAAGCCTTACATTTGCGTACATACTTTACCAAGGATATAAACACAAACTAAAAGGACATAAATGTAAAATAAAAGTACATGCTCGGCGTCGATTCCCATCAACTCTCCCCGGGTGGGAGGAACTCGACCCCGTCGAGTAAGGTATGGATGCTCGAGTACTCCGGCGGATCCGTCACCGTGCCAAGTAACGCGGGTATGCTCCCCTCCAAATGATCGTCACCTGCTCATTCCATATATACCCGATATGCGCGAACTGCTATGGGCTAAAGGTGGACACTCCGGGTGGGGCACTCTCAAAAGGGAAGGGAGCAGGCTCGAAGACTCACTAGGAATCACCGCTGAGTCCCTATAGGTGACTAGATCCGGGTGTAGATATAGAACCGATCCCGTACTCATCGAATGAGTCCACTCGCCTCTTACTCATAAGAGAACGACAACGAGCTTGCACAAGACACATGCAGACAAACGACACACAAACCATGCAAACAAACCACACAAAACAAACCACACAAGAAAAACACACTGACTCATGCACGACTCTAGACTAAGGTGGTGACATCAAGCCCACTAGGTGGTGGCATCCTGGGCGGCCGGAGAGCCGTCCAACTCTTCCCCCCCCCAAGGCATAGTACTCATCGGCTAGTGCCTCATCGGCCACGTAATTGACATACTCAAGCTCGGGAGGTACAGATTCTCCAACACCTAGGGCTAGGGTGGTGCGAGCGGGACACTCGCTGGCAATGTGGCCAAACCCGTGACAGTGGAAACACTGCACTCTCGACCGACTACTCTCTCCTATAAATGGGGCCTTACCCTTATCATCCCGTCGGGTAGGGGGTGTAGGCAGCAATGGGGGAGATGTAGGTGCCTTGGACAATAGTGGAGGGGGTGCCGGTGCCAGAGGATGGGCTATAGGAGCCAGGGGACGGGCAACGGGTGCCGGTGGTTGGGGTGGAAATAGATCTCGGGGTGGAGGAGGGCGAGGCCGTGGAGTGAAGTGCTCCTGACGGGTGGACTCCTGAGGTCGAGCCATGGGAGGCCGCTGATGTGGGCCTATAGAGTGACGGGGCTCGGTACTACGGAGAGGGGTGGGGCCCAACCGATGGCTAGACTTAAACTCTCCCTCAAATTGCTCCAACTCGAGAGCAACCTGGTATGCCTCTTCCAACGTCTTGGCATTGCGGCGGAAAAGCTCATACTGATAGTGTGGCCGCAACACACGTCGAAAGCGGGAAACGGGCATGGTACTCTCCTCCGTGACACCACATCGTAGAAAGTACTCATCAAATTCAGCGATGTATTCGGAGACAGACCGGTCTCCCTGGATAAGACTTTGCCATCTATCGATGAGTCGCTGGCGGTATGTGGGAGGAAGATACTTTTGCCGAAGCTTATTCTTCATCTCAGCCCATGTGTCAATCGGGGGTTCTAGCTGCTGAAGTAGCAGGCTCTCTACATTCTTCCAATAGGTTTGCGCCTGTCCCATGAGCTTCATGGTGGCGAATCGGACCCTTCGGCGCTCCGACATATCATACCATTCAAAGTAACGGCCCATGCCGAACTCTCAATCTAGGTAGACTTTCGGATCCAAAGACCCGTAAAAAGTGGGAGGGTCCGCTCGCACGGTCTTAAGGACCCTATCATCCTCATCTCTTTGTGGCTGAAAGCCATGACGGTGCTGACCATACCCCTCATAGGCATTATCGGACCCATAGTCCTCGAGACCAAGGTCACGGCGTGGTAAGTCGGGAACCCGAGGAGGGGCGGGTGGCTGAGGAGCATGTGCGGGCGGGTCCTGGGCAACAATGGCAGGCAGGGCCTGAGCTATAGGATTGGCTTGGCCTTGGGCGGCAGCCTGGGCAGGTGGGGGTGGGGCTTGGACCACTCTAGGAGGGTCTCCGTGGGACATCCCTTAAAACCGTCCGACCAGGCCTTGGACAGATGTCTCCATGCGTTCCTCCATAGCTCGTAGGCGACCATCCATGGTTTCGGTGAAGGTCCGAAAGGTGGCTTCGGACCGATCCATCCGAGCCATAATGGCCAACATTGCCTCCTTTAAGGAGTGGAAGTCTCCCGAGGCGGCATCGCGAGGGTTAGCCATAGATGTGGGGCGATGGGTTTGGGTACCACGCCGAGTGGGCATGCAACGACATGGACTAGGAAACACCGACTAATGCAAACGCACACTAATATGATGCACCTAGACGTAACCAAAACTCAGCACGTGGAGGAGTTACTCGATCCGAAGATCACTCGCGCAAGTGTGCGGCCTTCCCGATAGGCGTAGCCTAACGTTCGGACAACACCTTTTGATATACCGAGTAAAGGGATGTAAATGCAAAAAGACACTATTTTTTTTATTTTAAAACAATGATGACCCTAAACACGACTTAGACAATGACTAATGGCTAGACGTAAATGACACTTTTTTTTGACACCCTAGACTCAAACTCGCTCTGATACCAAATTGATGCGGGACGGGACCACGGACACGACAAGCTCGCGATCATCCATTAACAAGGGAAGCGTCGGACGTGCGCGGTTGAGAAACCGGCAGTGAGCTAGGGTGGTCGGCTCTCTCTTTCGTGCCCGGATCAGGTCACGGGACGGTAACGCTCTCTCTCGCAGCAGCGGTGATATAAATAGAAAGCGAGCTAATTACCCTATCATGCTCTCTAGCAGCAGCATAAACAAGCATATATGAAATTAAGCAAACTGCCAAGTAAGGAGCGAGAAGGATACCTCCACGCGCTTGGCGTGGAAATGACGGACCCGGCCGAAACTCGTACTCCCGGAACAATAATACACAATATTACAGCAATACACGTCGCTGCCCACTCCACGCAGGGAGGTAAAGGGCTACACAATGGGGTCCGGGAGGACCGAATTCGGGTTGATGGGCGGCTTCTCGCGTTGATTCGGCAACACCCGAACTAGTGATGGTGGGGCCTACGTGCTGTCCGGAGGGGCCGTGTGGGACCCGGTGGCACCGCTGTAGTGGGGACACTTAGGGAAGCGCTCTCTGGGCTGGCGGCACGCTGGTTTGTCAGCCGGAGGCCGGGCGGCTCCGTTCGGCGCCGGTCGGAATGATCGGCCACGGATATGCCGGTTCTATTTTCTGGCGCGCGCTCCGGTGAGAACGGACGCTGCGATCAGCCCCGACGTCGGAATGCGACGAAATTGGCGCCGTTGGAAAGCTGCTTCGAAGGGCTTTAACTCTCTGTGATTACAGAAAAATAACAAAGCCTGTACTTCCAATCGGCGAATTTTGAAGGTTGCTGTTGTATAGTGGCTTAACTCTCAGATCTGCAGGGATGTCCTCTGAGAACTGTCGTTGACCGCAGGGTAGATGTCAGATTCAGCTCTTGAGGTCTTCATAAAAGGTGTAGGACATTGAGCTAGGAAGACGAAAAAACTAGTTTGGACAAGTTTGGATGTGTCTACGAATTGATAGGATTTGTTCACTAACAGTGGGTCGGATCTGGAATCTGACTAAAGGCACTGTAGTAGAGATAGAACACGAATTATGAAAAATGGATAGAGGGCAGATCCAAAATCAGGAAAAATGGTGGATGTAGGGGATGATGGAAAGAACTCCCAGTAAAATTGGGAGGGTTTGAAAAATTCAAAAAGGTGGTCGGAGATGGGAAACTCATAGCTGTTGTCACTATAGACAGAGGCAAAACAGATCTGAGAATGCATAATGAACGAAAATGGAAAATTAGTAAATGGAGGACTTTGGCCATGAAACTTTAGGTGGAGGTGGTAATTCAAGGTAAGAACACACCCTCAAAATTTCAAATTGATCTGATCCTGTGGCGGACAGAAAGAATTCGTTGAATGGGCTGCTGTTGGAGGAAGACAGAATTCTGACGGTGGCTCGATGGCGGCTCGATGGCGGCACGAACGGCGGCGGCATCGGTGAAGATCAGAGGTTGAGAGGGGGAGATAGAAACTAGATCCACTCTAGAATTGCAGAGGGGTTGAGAGGATAACTCTAGGAGAGAGGAAAGGGGCGCAAGCTTCTTGTTCCAAATGGAATTTTCTCTTCTTTTCATTAATTTTCACATAAAAATACACCCTTTTATATGCTAGGTATCAAATCTAATGTAGACCCTTAGATCTTGGGATGGGGAATGAAGGGTCTAGATCAAATGTGACTAACACACAAAAATTAATAAAAATAATCAAGGGGAAGGGGGCGGCCTATTGACCATGGAAGAGGTAGGTGGGGTGGGTGTAGAATGTTGACATTCTTCACCCTTTGTCCCCCATGTGTCCATAAGACTAGTCCAACCTTCTAGATGTCCACCTAGGATGGTTGACCAGCCCCACAAGGTGACATGGACCAATGGGAAAGGGCTGAGGGCCCCCTAGCTGGACCTACTACAAAATTGCACAAAAATCCACACAATCCATAAGAATGACTCATTGGCTTATAAAGCCTTACATTTGCGTACATACTTTCCCAAGGATATAAACACAAACTAAAAGGACATAAATGCAAAATAAAAGTACATGCTCGACGTCGATTCCCATCAACACTCAGGTGTGGGATCACTTTCAATGGGAGGGGATGGCTCGAAAGGCTCACTAGGGATCACCCCTGGGTCCCTATATGCAACTAGATCCAAAATACCATATTCTTGAGGCAAGTCCACAACATACGCATTGGATCCAACGCGTTTCAACACTCTAAATGGACCGGATCCGCGAGCTTGCAGTTTCTTAACGGTTCCAGAGGGAAACCGTTCAGGTCTTACCCTGATCATGACATATTCGCCCTCTTGGAACTCTCAGTGGTGTCGATGGGCTTCGGCTAGCTCCTTATACCGTGCATTGCTGGCCTCAATGTGACGACGGATGTCGTCATGCAGACTCCTAACATACCTAGCAAATGACTCGGCAGACTCTGACACTCGAGCATGGATAGGCATGGGGACAAGATCCACTGGCTTCCTAGGCCTACGACCTGTGACAATCTCGAATGGACTCATACTGGTAGTCCTATTAACTGAATCATTATATGCAAATTCTGCCATGGGTAGAATGAGATCCCAATCCCCTATGCGGTCTCTGACAAGACACCTCAAAAGGTCACCCAGACTCCTATTGACCACCTCGGTCTGACCATCTATCTGGGGATGATATGCAGTGGAAAACTTGAGGTGAGTACCCAACATATGCCACAATGTCTTCCAAAAATAACTAGTGAATCTAACATCATGATCAGACACTACGGTACGAGGCAACCCAAACTTGCACACCACATGAGTAAGAAAAAGGCGGGCTACCCTCGAAGCATCCGAAGTCTTCGAGCAAGGGATAAAGAGGGCCATCTTCGAGAATCGGTCAACAACCACATAGACCGAATCATGCTTCCTGGAGGTACGTGGCAATCCCAAGATAAAATCCATGCTAACATCCTGCCACGGTGCATCAGGCACGGGAAGAGGCGTATAGAGGCCCGAGCTTTGCTTCTTCATCTTGGCAGTAGCACTTGTACGGCACTGAGCCACAATGTAAGCAACATCGCGCTTCAAGCTCGGCCAATAAAATCTATGCTCAACTGCCTCAATAGTCTTGTTCTGACCAAAGTGGCCGGCTAGACCTCCCGCATGTAGCTCCCAGACTAATAAGTCTCGAACCGAAGTTTGGGGAACACAAAGCCTGCCTCCTCGAAAGAGGTAGCCCTCCTGAAGCACATAGTCATCAAGGTCTCTCGAGGGTCCGGCCTGGAGAGTGGTATAAATCTGACCAAAGTCAGGACAGTCAACGTAGGCCTCTCTCATCTTTTCTACCCCTATGACCTCGGCACTCATGGTGGTAAGCAAACACGCTCGCCGACTCAAGGCATCTGCCACCTTGTTCTCCACTCCAACTTTATGTTTAAGCACAAATGTGAACTACTGGAGATACTCAACCCAACGACTGTGACGCAAATTAAGCTTCTTTTGGAAATGGGGGTACCTCAAAGCCTCATGATCGGAGTATAAGATAAACTCCTGATGTAAAAGATAGTGCCTCCAATGCCTAAGAGCCTGAACAACTGCGTAAAATTCTTTATCATAAGTGGAGTATCGCAGCTTCGCGTCATTCAGCTTCTCGCTGAAATATGCGATCGGGTGGGTCTCCTGACTCAACACACCGCCTATCCCAACACCCGACGCATCACAAGAGACCTCAAACACCTTCGAGAAATCAGGCAATCGAATGATAGGTGTCTGGGTCATGCGCTCCTTGATGTCCTTGAAGGCGACAGCTGCCGCCTTCGTCCAAACAAAGGTGCCCTTCCGGATACCATCCGTGATCGGGGCGGTGACGGAGCTAAATCCGCGGATAAAGCGATGATAGAATGTCGCAAGGTCATGAAAGCTACGAACATCATGAATCGTACGGGGTTCCGGCCACTCAATAATGGCTCGGACCTTCTCCGGATCGACGGAGACCCCAGTACTAGACACAATAAAACCCAAGAAGGTAAGCTGAGGTGTCATGAAGGCACACTTCTGTGGGTTCGTAAACAACTGCTCTCGCCTAAGAAGAAGACAGACCTGCCGAAGGTGGTCTAATTGGTCCCCCGTGGTGCGACTATAGATATGGATATCATCAAAATACACAACCACAAAGACTCCAATAAATGGTCGAAGGACCTGAGTCATGAGTCGCATGAATGTGCTAGGGGCATTGGTCAACCCAAAAGGCATGACCAACCACTCATATAGACCATCCTTGGTCTTGAATGCGGTCTTCCACTCATCACCTGGTCTAATCCTCACCTGATGGTAGCCACTCTTAAGATCAATCTTTGAGAAGATAGTGGCACCAGCCATCATGTCTAGCATGTCATCCAGGCGGGGAATAGGGAACCTGTACTTCACGGTGATTTTGTTGATGGCACGACTATCAATGCACATTCTCCACATGCCATCCTTCTTCGGGGCGAGTAAAGCGGGTAAAACACAAGGACTCATGCTGTCCCAAACAGATCCTCTCTGCATCAACTCATCGACCTGCCGTTTTAGCTCGGCATGTTCCGTGGGACTCATGCGATAATGAGGAAGGTTGGGCAATGAAGAGCCCGGAATAAGGTCGATGGCATGCTGAATATCCCGCATAGGTGGGAGTCCCTCGGGAAGCTCATCAGGAAAGATATCAGCAAACTCCTGTAGAATGGGGACAACCTCGGGTGGGAGCTCACCCTCGGAGTCTCGCTCTACCTCTCGGACCACAATGGCAAACACGGGGCAGCCCCGACTAGCCTCCCGCTCCATTTCCTAGGAGCTAATCAACATCAATCTCCTCATCGAGGGCTCGCCTGGGCCAGATGTAACTGTCATAGCCCGAGTTGGGGGCAGGGTACTGGGCCCGGGAATGGAAGGCTCCGGAGTACTAGGGCCAGTAGGACCCCTAACTGATGGGCTCTTGGGCCGATGGGGTTGGAGAGTAATCCGTTGGCCATCATGGTCGAAGGTACAGTTGTTCGACCGACCATGGAGTGTGGCATCCCGATCGAATAACCACGGCCTACCCAAAATAATATTGCCCACCTCCATGGGTAGGACATCACACCATACATCGTCACGGTAGGCATAGAACTGCAGTGGGACCAAGCACCGCTGCCTGATCGGGATGGACGTGGAATCCACCCATGATACACGATAGGGGCTAGGGTGATCCACGGGTGTAAGACCAAGACAGGAGACAGCACCCGTGGAGATTGCATTGATGCAACTCCCGCTATCGATGATCACTTTACACACATGCTTGCCCAGCCTACATAAGGTATGAAAAATAGTGGTCCGACGCCAGTCATCACTGGCCTATGGCTAGGTGAGAATACACCTGACGACCCCCACGTGGGCATCATCAGTATGCGGGGCATCCAGGCCTTCACCTTCAATCTCATAGTATTCATCAGCTAGCTCCTGATCTGCTTCATAGGTGACTAACTCGAGGCCCGCAGGGGTGGTATCCTCGGCCTTTGTGTCCCCAATGATAAGAGATGGGCGGGTGGGACACTGGTTGGCGAAATGGCCAAACCCATTGCAGTGATAACACTGCTACCGTGATCCACTGGGCTCCCCAATCAGGGGTCCTTTCCCCTTATCCTCCCGACGGATAGGAGGTGTAGATAGCAAAGGACGTATAGGAGGTGCGGGTGCCGGTGGACGGGCTGTGGGTGCCGTAAGATGCTGGGGATGAGGGAGATCCCTCGGGGGTGGAGGGCGAGGCCTAGGAGCAAAGGGCTCGGGGCGAGCGGGCTCTGAGGTTGAGCCATGGGGGCTCTCGGATACGTGCTAGATGAGCCACGGGGCTCGACACTACGAAGGGGGAAGGAGCCCAACCGATGGGGTGACTCAAACTCGGCCTCGAATTGCTCCAATTCAAGAGCAACCTGATATGCCTGCTCCAAGGTGGTCGCATTGCGGCAAAAGAGTTCATACTGATAGTTGGGCCGTAGACCCCTTCGAAAGCGGGATATAGTCATGGTGCTCTCCTCCGTAACCCCACACCGTAAGTAATACTCGTCAAACTCAGCGGTGTACTCAATCACGGATCAGTTCCCTTGGGAGATGCTTTGCCATTTGTCTATGAGACGTTGGCGATATGAGGTTGGAAGGTATTTCTCCCTCAGCTTTGTTTTCATATAAGTACCGATTTGGGGTTGACGTCGCTGGTTGAGCAGGCTTTCCACATTGGTCCAATAAGTTTGGGCCTACCCTTGCAGCTTCATCTTCGCGTATCGGACTCTTCGGTGGTCCGTCATCTCAAACCATTCGAAGTACCGGTCCATGCCGGCCTCCCAATCTAGATACACCCTAGGGTCTAAGGACCCGCTAAAAGTGGGAGGGTCCGCACGCACGCCCCTAAGAATGCGGTCGTCATCATCATCATCACGGTTCCGTCGTTGATTACGACGACCATTACCACCTTGCTCCTTATCAGATGCATAGTCATCCACCACATGCACCTGTTGCCTCTCAACGTCCATTGCCTGAGCCCTTGGTGCAGCAGGTTGCTGAGCCGGCTCTTGTTGACCATTGGTTGGCACGGGTTGCGCCGCCGCTGGGGCCCTCTCAAGGACAGCTATCCTCCCAACAAGACCCTGGATGGACTGGTCCGAAGATTCGGCCCGATCCTCGAGGGCTTTCATTCTCCCTTCTAGACGCGTTCCTACGCCTTCTAGACGCGTACTAAGGCCATCCATACGTGTGTCGAGACGTTCCATAATGGCTCGGAATATCTCGGCCGTCGAGGACTCATCGGAGCTACGGGCCCGAGAATCCGCCATAGGTGGTGGTGGTGAGTATTGGGTACCTCGACGGGTGGGCATGCAAAGACACACGAACTAGGAGACACAAACTGATGCAAACACCGACTAATGCACCTAGACCTAAACCAATATCCGGTACGCGGCGGAGTTAATCGATCCGAAGATCACTCCCGCAAGTGTGCGGCCTTCCCGATAGGCGTAGCCTAACGTTCGGACAACACCTTTTAATATAACGAATTATCGGGATGAAATGCAATTTTAAAACACTTTTTTTTGAAAATAATGATGATCCTAGACTCGACTTAGACCATGATGCATGCAAGACTTATGCAAAGACTACCCTAGACTCGACTTGCTCTGATACCAAACTGATGCGGGACGGACACGGGAGACCGACTCTATATGATGCGGACCTCGGACTCTAGATAGAGAGGCGACCAGCAACACACAAATTGGAGAGACTTCGGCCCGACACTATGAGTTCCTATGGGCTATACGTCGCTAACAGAAACGCAAGCTCACTCATCGTCCCAAGTGAGGGAAACATGGATCGCGCACGATTGAGTAACCGGCAGAGTTCAAGGGTAGTCGACTCACTTCCGGACTCGGATCGAGCCACGGGATGGGTCACTCTCACACTCACAGCGGTGACATGGACTCATGGACTAGTTCCTATCACGCTCGGCAGTGGCATATGACCGTATACTAGCTAAGCAAGTAAATGCCAAGAAGGTGAGACAGTTACCTCCACGCTCCCGGCGTGGGGAAGACAACCCCGGCCAATCACGGACTCCCGGTTAACAATAATTACAGCAGTGCAATAATTGGACCCACTCCACGCAGGGAGGTAATAGGTCACATGTGGGGCCTGGGAATCACGACAATTGGGTTGACGGGCAGCATCTTGATGTCACCCTGTGGTGCCGAATTTGCGTTTGTGGTGCTGTCCGGACGGCACGATCTACGGGTCCATGGGGCCCACGGACAGCTCCAACCTCCGGCTCTGGTGGGGTGGGGCCCGCTGTGATGGGGACCCCTGGTGGCGCGCCTCCCTGGACGATGGTCGGCCGGAAACACCGATCGGAGGCCGATCGGCTCCGATCTCCAAGTGGTGGAGTTGCTGCCCACGGACTGATGCTTCTATTTTTCGGTGCGCGCTCCGGCGAGATCGGCCGCTGCGATCAATCCCGATGTCGGATCGACGATCAGGAGGTATCGTTGGAAAGCTCCTTCGAAGTAATTCAAGATAGGGCCAGAGAGATCAGCTGGAGCTGCACGGAGCTAGCCTTAAACCCTTTTTGAAGTTTCTGTTGCACAGTACCCGAACTCTCAGAACAGTAAAGCATTTTCCTGAGAACTGCCTTTGACCGCCGGGAAGACTTCCGATTCAGGCTTCGACCTCTTCATTAAAGTTGTGGAGGGGAACGAGAGGAAAACGGCAATAATTTTTATGAAAGTATTAGTGGAGGCTACAATTTGTTAGTGGTTTTATACTGACTGGTGGTCGAATCTAGACACTGGCTAACAAAACTGTAGATGGATCTGAAGATAATTTTTAGAAAATAGGTGGAGGCCTTTAGAAATTCCACGAAAAATTGGGGATGGAGAGGATAGTGGACAGAACTCCCAGTAAATTTAGGAGCTCCAGAAAAAATCAAAGGTGGGTCGGAGATAGTAAACTCAGGGTGGCTATGGATCTGGACTGAAAACAGACAGATCTAGAAGAAACAGGTAGACGAAAATGTAAAAATATGAAATAAAATCTAGAAGACCAACCAATTTTTTTGGAACGTGGGGAACACCTCTGGAACACACCCTAAAAATCCCAGCTCAAGAAGACCTTGGGGTGGAGAGCAAAAATTCGTGGAATGCACCTCTGTCCTGGATGGACAGAACACCGGCAGCAACCGTGGTGGAGCGATGACGGCACGTGGCGGCGGCGGCAATCACCGGAACTGATAGGGAGGCTTCACACCTCAAGAACACAGCCGTCCCAGCTGCAAAGGGGAGGAGTAGGAGAGAGGAGGAGGGCGCACCAAGGCTGCTCCAATATTTTCTTCCAATTCAAATGCATTAATTCCACTAAATTGAGAAATACATGGTATTTATATGAAAGACCAAAAGACACAAAATACCCTTAGACCTAGGGTTTGGGGAATAAACAAATGGGATAGAACTAATTAGTTCTAATACCATTTTACAAAAATATAAAAGGGGTGATGGTGAGAGGGGGGCGCCCCCTAGACTTTGTAGGCAAGGTTGGTGGCCAACCTTGACCTTTAAGGCCAATTGTCTCCCACTTGGCCCACCGTTCTAGAAGCCCACATTTGACATGTTGACTATCCCCACATGGGCCCTGGGGAGGAGGTGGATCAATGGGAGGGGGTCTGGGGGGTCCGTGGGACCCAAGGGATCCATTTTGCAAATAAGCCCCTCTTACAAGCCAAATTACAAACCGAAATAAATAAAAAACACATTACACACAAATAAAGTCCCAGTAAATGTGATAAATTCCGAGACTCAAGGGGGAGTCTCCAAACTGTCTCCGAGCCAGATGGATGCCGAAGTGGCTCGTGTGGTGCTTCGCGTATGGTACCGGTGACTCGGCGTATCATGCTTCTCGATCGCGCGGGTGTCTGGACCAAGTCTCCCCGGGTGGGAGAAACTCGACCCTGTCGAGTAAGGGTCTGCATCACTGTGGTACCGCTCCAGTAGGTCCGGATCAATCTACTGCAACTCTCTATGGGTGATCCATGTATCATCGGTGGCGGGCCGTCCTCTCCATCGCACTAGGTAGCGAGGGTAAGATCCACTCCTGGTAACTGTCACCTGCTCATCCAGTATATGATCTATATGCTCTCGCTGCCGTGAAAAAGGGGCTGCAGGTGGACACTTGATGCGGGATGGGACCACGGACACGACAAGTTCGCGATCGTCCCTTAACGAGGGAAGCATCGGACGTGCGCGGTTGAGAACCCGGCAGTGAGCTAGGGTGGTCGGCTCTCTCTTTCGTGCCCGGATCGGGTCACGGGACGGTAACGCTCTCTCTCGCAGCAGCGGTGATATAAATAGAAAGCGAGCTAATTACCCTATCATGCTCTCTAGCAGTGGCATAAATAAGCATATATGAAATTAAGCAAAATGCCAAGTAAGGAGCGAGGATGATACCTCCACACGCTTGGCGTGGGGACTACGGACCCGGCCGAAACTCGTACTCCCGGAACAATAATACACAATATTACAGCAATACACGTCGCTGCCCACTCCACGCAGGGAGGTAAAGGGATAGACAATGGGGTCCGGGAGGACCGAATTCGGGTTGACGGGCGGCTTCTCGCGTTGATTCGGCAACACCCGAACTAGTGATGGTGGGGCCCACGTGCTGTCCGGAGGGGCCGTGTAGGACCCGGTGGTACCGCTGTAGTGGGGACACTTAGGGAAGCGCTCCCCAGGCTGGTGGCACGCTGGTTCGCCGGTCGGAGGCCGGGCGGCTCCATTCGGCGCCGGTCGGAATGACCGGCCACGGATCTGCCGGTTCTGTTTTCCGGCGCGCGCTCCGGCGAGAACGGACACTATGATTAGCCCCGACGTCGGAATGCGACGAAACTGGCGCCGTTGGAAAGCTTCTTCGAAGGGCTTCAACTCTCTGTGATTACAGAAAAATAACAAAGCCTGCACTTCCAATTGACGAATTTTGAAGGTTGATGTTGTACAGTGGCTTAACTCTCAGATCTGCAGGGATGTCCTCTGAGAACTATCATTGACTGTAGGGTAGATGTCCGATTCCGCTCTTGAGGTCTTCATAAAAGGTGTAGGACATTGAGCTAGGAAGACGGAAAAACTAGTTTGGACAAGTTTGGATGTGGCTACGAATTGATAGATTTTTTCACTAACAGTGGGTCGGATCTAGAATCTGACTAAAGGCATTGTAGCAGAGATAGAACACGAATTTTAAAAAATGGATAGAGGGCAGATAAAAAATCAGGAAAAATGGTGGATGTAGGGGATGATGGATAGAACTTCCAGTAAAATTGGGAGGGTTTGAAAAATTCAAAAAGGTGGTCGGAGATGGGAAACTCAGAGCTGTTGTCACTGTAGATAGAGACAAAACAGATCTGGGAATGCAAAATGAACGAAAATAGAAAATTACTAAATGGAGGAGTTTGGACGTGAATTGGTGGTCATCACGGGGGAAGCCGGGTCGGTTAAGGGTCTCTTGCCCTTGGGATCGGTCGGTTGTGGAGGGGTGGGAGTGGGGGCCAATTTGGTTTGAATGGTGGTGGTTGGGTAGCAAAGTGTAGAGGTATTGATTAGGGTTGGAGGTGCTGGGTGTTGTGGGGGTTGGGCGATGTAGAGGGCCTTTATGGTGGCTTTGAATTGGCCAGGAGAGAAGGGAGGAGTGGTAGTGCTCCTCGGACTATGACTCTCCAAGTAGGGAGGGGGACATTGGGGAGCGTAGATCTTCCTAAGTTCTATCTTCATCTCCTCCCATGAGAAAATGGGCTCTTGCCTCCTAACCCTCCTTAAGCCCTCTATGTGTTCCCACTTATTCTTGGCTTGACCCCGAAGTCGTCCCTTGGCAATTTGGACTCTCGCGGGTCCATATGCCATAATCCTTTCAAAGTGCATTTCCATGGTAGCCTCCCACTTTAGATAGGCACTAGGGCTCGATCCGTCAAAGTGAAAGTCCTCATCTAGAATGATGCCCAAGAGGGGTGGACCGCTAAGACCCTTGTGGAGGGCCGAATTGTATGGAATTGACCATAGAGGAATAGCCATGATGATGCACCGGAGACTCCAAATGCATATGCACCCTAGGACCAACTTGATAGAGACAAGTTGCGAACTTGCTCTGATAACAATTGATGTGACACCACCTTGGGGGTGATAGCCACAAGACTAATGAACCTTGGACCTAGCAAGCAAGCAATGCACGGACCAATGACTTCACTCGAGCGGACTCACCCGCTAAGCGCACTCTCGTGTCCATAGGTAACCCGGTGATGGTGGTGAGGGTCCGAGACGGGACATCACTGCTCCGGGAGTTGGCTAGCCTAAGATTGAACCCCTTGGGGCCCTAGGATGCCCACTCTCGGGGGCGGCAAGCACGCCAAGGGCGTGGGATGTAATGGCTCTCTCACAACTTACCCGCGGTAGTCACTCACAAAATAGTGATTCGGGATCGGGCACTCACTTACTGTCCGATGGCACTAGCGGCAATACTAAACTAGCAATGGAATGAAACCAGCAAGGGGTAACCGAAGCTCACCTGACTGGTGTGAAGACACCGATCCCAGTCGGAGACAAGGGCGAGCGAGGAAGCGTGGGCTCACCCGCACGCCGCGCCGATGAAGCTTCAACCTGAAATTTAAAAAATTACACCACTACTCCCCATGCAAGGGGGTTGAACAAGGGGAGGGTAAGTCAATTTTACATCCAAACACTACCTCCCACAGGGAGGGGCGGTAAGCCGGCCAGGCGGGGAGGGGAAAAATTAGCTTAGAGAATTAAGACAAGAAATCCGCCGAATCTGTCCACTCTCAGGAATAGGGGATAGACTGTCACTGCCAGCATCGCTCCGGACTCCCCCAAACTCCGTTGGTGACCAAACTAGTGGCAAAACCTTCGTAGTTGACCTGGGAGGACGTCCAATTTTTGGGGGAATTTTTGAATGACGGTGTTAGTTAGGGCAGAGGCGCGAACAGGGTCTCTGTTTGCTACTTCTGGTAGCTTCTGCACCTCTGCAGCAGGAAGATGAGGCCGCCACGGATGATCCCGAGCTCTGATTCAAGCATGGATAGAGTCATTGGATTTGTTGTTGAGTCCTCTTCGATTGGAGACCAGCGGGGATGCCAAAGAAGGTCGGAGCAGATGGCGAGGACTCAAACAGTTCCGGCGTATCAGACTGGTTCCAGAGGAAACTGATCAGCGCACCGGAGGGAGAAAATTTGCAACTCACAGCTTCAGATGCCGAACGGAGTGCCACTTCTTCGTGGTGGCAGGAGACTTGTAGTAGAAGATCACAGCCAAGCCCCGCTTCAATAACGTTAGGGGAATGGCTGTGGGAGCCTCTGCAAGTTGCTTCTGGTTGACTATCAGGAAGAAGTTACGCAGTCCGGCGATGACGGCTCCTCCGGGCAGCCACGAGCTCAGACGGGGACGAGACCACCACCGTTGGGGAGAGACTTGAAGACGCTTCCGATGGTACTGCTTGTGTGTCCAGGGACTCCGGGATGAAGCCGTGGCAGGCTCAGCAACCAGAAGCTTCTCTGCTGCCTTCGAGCTGCTGCAAGGTCTCCAACTTGACGAAGATGAAAGGAGCTGGAAGGGGGCCAACACAGCAAGGGGTGGGGGGCTAATGGCTGTGGGGGATGGTGGAGGGTGTTAAGGATTTGTGGGGGTGGCTGGGAGAGGAAGGGGGCGGAGCTAGCAGGGGATGGGGGCTCAGGTCCGGCCTGCTCTCTCTGCACAAGGTGGAGGAAGGAGATGGAGGATGTTCTTGAGAGAATGGGGAGGGAGGATGGGGAGGGCGACCAGATCTGGGGGGGGGTGGCCTAATGTTTGGGGGGAGGGAAAAATTTGAATTTGGCCTAGGGTTTGAGCCCCTTCAGTCTTGGGAAGGTTGAGGCTTGATTGAGAAGGGAAAGTGGGTAGTTGGGAGTTGGATGGTGGAGCTAGGATTGGGTGGGGATCTCTTGGGGTTGGGGTGGAGTAAAGAGAGGGGTGTGGGGAGTTGGAGTAGCATCAATGGAGGGGGAAGGAGAGAGAAAGTAGGTGGTAGGGTGAGGAGAGAGAGATAGGGGGGCGACCCTCCCTTGATGAGAGAGAGGGGGGGTTGGAGCTTCTCACTCCACTCTATGGCTTCTCACCAAAGAAAGGTAATTTTATGGAACTCAAGATTCATTCTTCATTCCTTCATTCATTAACTAAAAATGGAGAGAGTTGGGTCCTATTTATAGGGATCCCACAATTTACAATAAGTCCCTGACTTTTGGACCATTGACTAGACAACCAAGGGGGAAAGGGACGCCCCTGGGCTTGACCACATGTTGGGCCCAATTAGCTAATCTAATGGCCCAAATAACATATGACTTATGAAAATAACTGTAATACCCTAGATTCTTATTGAATCCTTCGGATCCTTATCGGAGTACTTTCGGATCGCTTTTGTGGGTCCTGTGTTGAGTTTTATGATCTGCATGGGTTTTTCTCTCGTACAAGTTACGGAACTCAGTAGAGAGTTTATTTCTCAGTTCATCGACTCGAGGATGCTACAATTACGATGTACTCTTTGAGAGGATCGTTTCGACAATTTTTCCATAATTTTTTGAATTAGTGGATTTTCGGGCACAAAAATTGGAATTTCATAAATTTGGAAAATTCCTAATTTTCTTCTATTTCTTTCCTTTTCCTCTCTCCTCACCCTCATTTCTCAAATTTCTCTCTCTCTCTCGTTCTCTCTCCCCTCTGATCCTCTGATGTGAGGCGCGCACCGTTGGCGAGCTAGCCGAGGCGGGGACGCGATGGAGTGAACCTGGAGCATGATGGAGTGGCGGATGGAGCATACGTTGGCGTGATCCCTCGGTGGATTCAAAGCCGGCGTGGTTTGTTTGTTTGGCGGTTTTTGGCGCGGTTTAGTCGCTTCGGCGCACGGAATCATTGGTGGAGGTAGGGAGACAGACGCTCTACTTCTCCTCTGCGTTCCCTCGCTGTTTTACGCCGAAAGGTGCACATATGAGTGGGTTTCGTTCAGTTTTGGGAAAAGGATGCTCGGGGGGTGTGCGTCGGGTTCGCCAAAAAATGGTGACGATTTTTCAGATCAGTTGGTTCCATTGGAACCCCCAGCATGTTAGCCTTCCATTCCCGCAAGTTTCATCGCGATCGGTGGTCATTTGGGGATCGTAGAAGCCCGGGAACCCATGTGACTCCATTAGGGTCGATTCATTTGAATCGCCCGTTTCTTGTGATTTTGGCGTCGTTTGGACCCCTTCCAGGTTGTGCAAGGTATGTATGGGTCTTAGGGTTGTTTCCCCCTCGTTTAGATGCGATTGGGGCATGGAAAGGCCGAGATCCAGTCGATCCCCTATTTTTCCCATCGTATTGTCTTCGCGGTCTTAAAGAGACCGTTTTCAAGGTAGAGCGGTCGGGCGATAGACCGTTTATGTTGGGTAAGCGGCCCATTGGCGATCGCTTATTCTGTGCATTGTTTTGGCTATGTCGGTTCGCTGGCCAAGTGGCCATGCAACCGTCCGCCCTGTCGTTTGCGCAGTTCTGGGTCGTCGGCGTATGTTAAGTTGACTTTCGTCAACGTTTTATGTCGGTTAGAGCAAGCGGTCTAGCTCCGACCGTGCCATGGTTTAGGCGGCCCTTTGGGTGACCGCCTGCCCTGGTGAAGTGGTTCAATGTAGACCGTTCAGTGGTTTGACCGGTTAAGTCGGTTAGGGGGTTGACTGGGTTGAGCGGCCAGGCTCTGACCGCTATAGTCTTTACACGGCTTTGAAGAGACAGTGTTGTGCAAGTCACGGCCTCAACAAGACCGTGTAACCCTATGTTGTTGTAGTTTTGGTCGTTGAGTCTCTGAGGGGAACGGCTCTTCCCTTGACCATTTACTCAGTGACACGGCCCATGAATAGACCGTTTGTTCGTTGGCATGGCCTTGTGCTAACCGTCTGAAGTCCCGCGATCAATGACACCCAAGAGGGGGGTGAATTGGGTGTTTACAAATTTTAAAGAAACTTTTGGCTTTTTACAAATATGTGATAAACGTTAATTAGCAATTTGAAAACTGTTTAACTAATTCTCTCAATCTCTCCGTTCCCACACGACCATATAACGAAAACAATCAAACCACACAAATAACACACAATGCACAGCGATTTCTAAGGTGGTTCGGATACAACGACGGTAATCCAACGTCCACCCCTCACCAAACCCGGTGAGGCTTCACTCGGGGATAAATCCCCAAACGGAGACGACGCTCCAACCACACACACAGGACAACACCTGCCCACACACACGGGGACGCACCCCAACACACACACACACACACGGAGACGAGGTCTCCAACATGATCCAACAAGCGGATCAACAAAGCACACACACGCTGTGACAAGTGCAGCACTCCACACACCCAAACACTAAGATCTAGATAAAACCACACACGCACGTAGATCTAAGAAGACCTACGCACACACGAATCAAATACAATACACACACACACGACCACGGATCCAACAACGATCCACACACACACAAGTTTTTGCAGTTTATGAGGAACACAAATATAACACCCAAAACACAAAGGCAATGAGGCACAGTTTAGAAAACTCCTGATTTGGCTTCCCTTTGAACGTATGCTGCTGATCTTTGAACGTGGCTTCAATCTTCACTTGAGCAGAGCTTGAAAGACTTCATATGAATCTTGAGAAACAATATTCTTTCACCTTTTAGCAGCCTTTTCTCGAATCGGTGCTTGCTTGCTTCTTCTTCTTTCTTGGAGGTTGCTAGCTTCAGCTTTGGCTTGAAACACCTTGGAGATGGATGAAGAACTTACAAAATGGAGTATGTTTGCAAGAGTTCCCGCAGCCTTCTTCTTGATCTCTCTTTGTTGGTTGCTTGCTTCTTCACTTGAATGGGGGTATATTGGCTTCAAATTTACCTTTAATGTGTTGAGGAAGGACGAAGAACTTCAGCTCGAAGCACTGTTCACGGAGGTGCTACAGTACCCGTGAATCTCCTCTTCTAGCTTCCCTTGATCTCTCTTGATCCCCTTGAAGCATTAGGGTTTCTAACCCTCTTGTATGTGTTTTATAGCATTTGAATGGTCTATAGAAACCCCCCAGACCAGATCCACATTTTGTGGGTGATTGGGTGACTTTAGGATTAAAGAAATCCATGGAGAATGGCTCTTCTCGAAGTGGAAAATAAAGTCAACATATGTTGGCTCGGGGCTGGCGGTCGACCTGTGGAAGCTGGCGGTCGATCGCTACTAAGAAACATGTAGAAATTTGATCCCTGGAATTTTAGGTCGACCTAGGGTGGTCGACCGCTGCTGTCGGTCAAGCTGGGGCGGTCGACCGCCAGTTCTGCAATATGAGACTTTTCGCGTTTGGCGATTCTGGTTGACCGGAATGACCTAGTCCTACAAAGTTGAAGTGTTAGCCCAATGAAATACACCCAAATAATAATGACTTTAAGTAGATGTTTATTTGATATATTTGGGGGTTAGATTTCACTTGGTTTATGCATTAGAAACATCAAGACCATTTGAGCATGTTATCATGATTAGAATGAGAAACTAATGCATTTGAAGAGTGATCTTGTAAGTTATCAATCCAAGTTATCATTGTGAACCTCAAATATCATGAATGAAGTTTAGAAATGAGAGGTATATAGAATACCCATGGTGAGGTTGATGACTATGACAAGGTAAGAATCTTACCAATGGTTCTTGATAATAAATGACATATACCACCTGTGTTGACCTGTAGAAAAGTAAGGTACTTATCCATACGTACGGTTTACCAAGCGAATGCCATGAGTTTGATCCTGCAAGCAAGATAGTCAGGGTTAATACCATGCTCGTTCACATTGAAGTGGTTATAAAATCTCTTGCCTCTTGTAAAACTAACATATGCAAACCAAGCATCAAGGCCATGAAACTGTTGCCATTTCCCATCTCAAACATACATAGATAACAAGAGCATGAGCAATCAATCACAAGTTTAGTTATCATCACTCAATCACACATTAAGTTTAGTTATCATCAAAATCATAACTTAACTATCACAACAATCATCAAAACCATAACTCAACAATCTCCCCCTTTTTGATGATGACAAACTTATTGATGATGACAAACGTAATGATGATGACAAACTTAATGATTACTTATTAATGATGATACAACATAGTGGATACAATAGAATGGCACATATATTAAACTTTGATGATGACAAACGTAATGATGATGACAAACTTAATGATTACTTATTAATGATGATACAACAGAGTGGATACAACAGAATGGTACATATATTCATCTCCCCCTATCACACACAATCATCAATTATTCTCCCCCTTTGACATAATCAAAAGGCGGGATAATGCAAATCTTTCTCCCCTTGTGACACGATCAACAATATCAACAACGCTGGAAGAAGCCAAGCGAGGAAGAACAAGCTTATCTCCCTTTGAAATAACAATAGCCCATCTTATCAAATCAGAAGAAGCAAGGAAAAATCATGGACGAACAAATGAATATGATGCCAATCAGAGGAAACCAATTGGTGATTATTCTCACAAATCAATATGATACCATCCAAAGTAAATATAGTCAAACATGTATTGATACCAATTGAAGGTGGTGATTGGTAGGTTGGATATGAACCAATGGAGAAAGATATTCACAAGATGAGATGTTCAGCAGGATATCATGCAAAATCTAGATCCCATGTCAGATTTTCTCAACATGCAAGAGCATGAGGACATAACAAGAGTTTATTTTGATTTTCAAGTTTTCTGATTTTTATATTTTCTGTAAATACATAAAAACTCAATGCAAACATGTGACACTATGAATGCATGCAATGCAACTGAACAGACATGATGACAATATGAATGCAATCATATGAAACTCAATGCAAGCATACAATGGAATGAAAAACAACTAGGCCAATTTTTGAACTCAGAAACCATTTTTGGAATGTGATGGATTTTCATATTTTGACATTTTCTGTGATAATGCATGAAGCTATATACATGCAAATGATGCCATATGAGATGTACAACCAAACAAATACATATATATATATACATGCAACATAGCTCCCCCAGACTTGTTTAAGAGAGGATAGATATAAGAAGGGTGCATGAGGGTCATGACAATCGGAATGCACATGTGTAGCACATGGGAGATTGTGCAATCATGTAGGAGATTCATGCAATTGCTAAAGCAGTCAATCAACTTTCTGAATACATATTAAATCAAATTTTTAGGTGTGTACGTGAGTAACATGAAAAATGATAGTTGCAATATGGATATTCAGATTTTTAGATTAACACAAGGAGACATTTTACAGACTGCACTTCAATTTTGAGAACAGCGTATTGGAGGCTACGCTCTACCACAATGAGTTTTCACCAATATTTTTCAACTCAATAACACATGATTTGTCAGAATTTTTCAAGAGTGATCAGGTTCAAATAATCTATTTTTACGCGAGTAGACGCATTGAGCTCATGTCAGAATCCCCGGTTACTCAGAATAATGAACCATTTCACCTCATTTTGAACAGAGATACTAGTCAACACTTTTCAGATATGAACCACATCACGTCTCAGGTGACATGTGCCAAGTTTACTCAGTGAGATCGAACATTGCTCTATCTTTCATTTCCATTTCAGATTTTTTAACAAGGATAGGTAGGCATCTTTTTCCTCAACTGTCTCTTCAACATGCATGCAGCAAGTTTAACATCTCGAGAGTGTTGAAAAGAAATTCATATATCCTTATCTTTAACACTCATTTTCATATTTTGTGCATGAAGTGTGCGAATTTGATTCAACATATACACCGAAAATATCATGAATACACAACAGTACAACTCCCCCTAAATAGATACACTTATGAAATATAAACTCTCCCAGAGTGTACGACATGAAACACTCCAATAATGAGAAGACATAAGGCCATAGAAATGCCAAGGGATTGTGTTGAATAGCATATAATAGCACACAAGTACACATTGGGAGTTTATGCAAATGCACTATGACATGCGTGCGAGCAATGTGATATCAATTGAATGGATAATTTGATACCAATTGAATGGATGCCGACTAAATGAACTAAGTGTGATTAATGCATGAGTTCTAATGTAATGCAAAATTTAACATGGGTGCAAAGTGTGAGTTTTTAGTTTTTTTTATTTGAGTGAACTAAATGCACCTAATGCATTGGATTCTGATACATGCAATCTATAACTGTATGAGAATGGAAGACATGATGCAAAAATAATAGTTGTGGATGCACGGTGCAGCATGTGTACAGGGAAGGTAATAAAGTTGCTGATGCATTGGCATCTTATGCCTGTGGTATCCAAGATAATTCTATTTTTACACATACCAGGGACCTTCCAATTTTGGCAAGGGGGGCCCTCAAGATGGACAAAGCAGGATTGCCCACTTTGCGCAATTGTAATTAGATAAGTGGTCTTTTCTTGTTTTTGTTCTTTTACTTTTGATTGTTCTTACAAGGGTATAGGCCATCATTGTATAGGTTCCTTTATTGTTTCTACCTTTGATTGTTCATACAGGGGTATGCCCCGTAGCTATTGTACTTTCTCATTCAATTAATAAAATTAGGACCATAGGATTAATCCGGGGGAGTGAGAACATTCTTCCCTTCTGGGGGAGGGTGCACTTGATCGGATTCTAATCCTAATGGTCGGTTTCTTTGCCAAAAAAAAAAAATGCAAAAATAAGTTGAAAGTTTTGATTTTCAGGCCAGTTTGACAAATTCTCATTGAAATCATCTACATTCTATTCATGAATCAACAAACATTTCATAACATGGCCTTTATGAATAAGGGTGCTTAGATGATCAAAATTAAGTAATGCAACCCAATTCCAAAATTGTTCAACAGCAGATTTTCAAAGGTCATTCACAAGTGTTGAAATGAGAATTCATCCAAAAGCTAAATATTTGAATCATTTGATCAGAAACATATTTTCAATTTAAAGAACTTAGCTCAAGGATTCATTCATAACTCCATCAATCATAATTTTCAGGATCTGGTACAAGGCGGAGATTTTAGTCCGAAGACCCAACTCAACGCATAGGGAATGCTTCCAAGTGGATATAATTCACTCTTCCATAGACACAATTTAATATACCAGATATGTAATTTAATTCAAGTGTGATCATGTAATTCAAATTGAGAATATTCAATATGCAACCACTTCATACACATCTTTCAAGATTTTTAATTTGATTCAATCAATTAGGCACATTCATCACAACATGCTAGTAAATGACAATTCAAGTTTTTAGAATCAATACATGTCACTTGAGAGTGTCACCAAGTGATAAAGAGGCCATTGCATGAATTTACAAGGTTGAATTACCTTAGTTCATATGACAAGATTGGAAGCCTTCATGTCCTAAGATCACTAACCCTATGAAGGTTAGTACTTCATATTTTGATTTTCATACCTTTGCCTTGAGAATCTATTTTCTTCCAAGCCTTCCATCTGCAATCCAAAGAAGAATGAAATTTAGTTTACTCATGAGTGTATTTTAAAATCTTCTTGCACAATCCCTGCACAATGTTCACAAAAGGCATTATTAGTAGCTCAGAAATGATATCATCCACATATACTCAAACCACTAAAATATCTTTTACCTGATTTATCTTGTGAGAGGTGTTTGATCAACCTTACCTATTTAACCTGTTCTCAATCAAAAGATGCGGGCTTTTCATACCATGCCTTGGGTACTTGCTTTAGCACGTACAAGGACTTTCACCACCTTATACTTGAGTTGATCTTGGAGGCTGTTCTACACAAAGTAGCCCATCTTCTTGTAGCAACTTGAGAGGGTTCTCATCATTTTCATCCTTGCAAGGTATTCTTCCAGTTGATTCAAGCTTGGTCATGACTGGCCCATCATCATTTAGATTTTGGGAGTATAATCTACATCCAGGAGCAAACAGAATTGATTTGTCAATTTTGATTCAAATTTATTAACAATGACATGGCAAATTCATTTAACAATTAACATTTCCTAGACAGCTCTAGATGTAATGCATGACTCATGTGTGAACCTAAACGTTAAGCCTATATGACGAATGTGGTTGCACCCCCTTAGTCTGTACATTAATATAATAGGTTCAGTAACAATCCAATGCCATATGTAGCCTTTTAAGTAAATGACTCATAGTACCAGGCGGAGAACTTAGATCCGAAGATCACCTCACGCGTAGTGATAGTTTTCAGATAGGGTTAACCTGTCCTTCCTCATGTCACAATTTGATATACTATGTAATCATGGATGACGAAGGCAGGGGGATTGCAATATATTATGACATGAATACACAGTGTTCAACTTATGCATGATAGAGTATGAAAGTGAAAGTGTATGCAAACTCAATATATATAGTGAAATCATGATCTGAAGAATCTTCAAGCTCTTCTTTACACGAAGATGCTATATGACAATTGATATGCGCACAAATATGCAAACAACTATAATGAAATGCATGTACATACATATGCAAGATTATATGACTATATGACACAAAGTAAGTTAAAACATGACACAATCACTACAGAAAGTAGGAGGTATATCACCTGAATGCTCAGATTCAATTTTTTTATTTTTCTTCCAACTTGACTTATGCCACTTGACCCGTGTGTCTTACCTTCTTGATGAAAACAGATTTCATGCTTTACATTTCCAAGGCACACCTGCAAAGTAGATTTCTCATTTGACATTCTTAGGTACCCAAATCCTTTTGGGTCCGTATGGGTTAGCAGCAACATAGGCATGTAGTTTCCAATTTTTGACAACATTCAAATCATCATTTTTCTTTAGAAGATAATCATGCTTAAAATTCCCAGATTTGCCAAAGTGATGGTAGAAGGCACGTGGCATCATCTTCTTTCTTCTCATGGGTTCTACTGATTTGTGTGTGTGAGCATGATGTGTTGAGTGGAAGTTCTTTCTCTTCAACAATAACCAACAATGTGAAGTTGTATGACCCCTTTTACCACAGTGATTGCAATGCATAGAAGATTTTATGGTGAAAGTTTTCTTTGCATTTTTTAAAACATCTTGGTTTCCACATGCTTTCAAGTCATCATTCTTCATAATGAAACAATCATGCATGACATGTCCAGATTTACCACAGTAAAAATATGAGAGTTTCTTTCTAGGTGGTTGTGTGTGTGTAATAGAAGTATGTTTAACATGCATGGGTGTGCTAGCAGCATTTTTAGATTTTTGATGCAAATTGATTTTCTTTGTGGATGCATGTGTGTGTGCAACATGATTTTTCTTTTTCAGATTTGCATTTGATGTGCTGGCTATATTTGAACTGTGCATAGAAGATGTATAAATTTTATTTCCAAACTTCTTTTTGTTCAGAAGATTATAGCCCAGTCCTTCCCTTTGAAAATTCACTTTCATCCCCAATAATTTATCAAAGTTTTCTTGACCATTTACAAATCTAGACAGCAAATCATTCAAGTCAAGAATTTCATATTGAAGAGATGAAATTTACAATTCAGAGTTGGTAAGTTCTTCTTCACAAGTAGAAAGACTAACATTCAACATGGCATTGGTAGTCTTAAGGCATTCTACTTTTTACTTAAGTTCATTCATATTTTCACATTCTCTAACAACCATAGATTTTCCTTTTTCAAGAATCAACAATCTTTCAGAAATGACCTTGTTCAATTCCTTTAGTTTCTCATTTTCTTTAACAAGCTTTTCATCATGAATCAGTTCATTTATCAAGGTTTGATCATCGGCCATTGAATTCAATTTTACAGTCATCTCCTTGTTTTCATTTCTTAAGGAACATATTTGATCTTTGTGAAATTCAATGTCAAACAAATGAGCCTCAATCATTTCCTCTAGATGCAAGTATTTTTTACAAGATGAATTACACTTATTTTGTTCGGCATCCTTTTTCAATTTTTTGTTTTCAGATTTTAGCTTATTGTATTTTTCAGCAAGATCATCATATGCAATCAACAAATCTTCATAGCTAACTTCATCTTCATTATCAGAATCAGAATTTACCTTTGAACTTGATTCAATTTGCTGATCACTCCCTTGATCGCTCGTACCTGCCACAAGGCATTGGTCTTCATGCTCTTCCCGGACTTTCGTTAAGCCATCCAAGATATCCTTTGCGGACCTGCAATGGGAGACAAAATGAAACTGATTAGAATTGACTGCAGTAGTGAACATCTTTAAAACCAACCGATTTTGATCATGTTTATGCTTATGATTTTCAGCCCAGACAGCTTTGTCTTTAGGCAATTCATAGGGACTACAAGAGACAAGCTTCCATAGCTTAGGGTCGTATGAATTGACTAGACTGAACATTCTTCCTAACCACCAATCGAAATTGCAACCATTAAACACCGGTGGAGAATTCAAAGCGTACATAATGGTAGTCATTGATATTGATCACTCTACATCGTTAGATCTATAAAAAATAGAGCCTTGGCTCTGATACCAATTGAAGTCCCGCGATCAATGACACCAAAGAGGGGGGTGAATTGGGTGTTCACAAATTTTAAAGAAACTTTTGGCTTTTTACAAAATATGTGACAAACGTTAATTAGCAATTTGAAAATTGTTTAACTAATTCTCTTAATCTTTTCGTTCCCACACGACCATATAACGAAAACAATCAAATCACACAAATAACACACAATACACAGCGGTTTTTAAGGTGGTTCGGATGCAATGACGGCAATCCTACGTCCACCCCTCACCAAACCCGGTGAGGCTTCACTCGGGGATAAATCCCCAAACGGAGACGACGCTCCAACCACACACGCAAGATGACACCTGTCCACACACACGGGGACGCACCCCAACACACACACACACACACACGGAGATGAGGACTCCAACATGATCCAACAAGCGGATCAACAAAGCACACACACGCTGCGACAAGTTCAGCACTCCACACACACAAACACTAAGATTTAGATAAAACCACACACACACGTAGATCTAAGAAGACCTACGCACACACGAATCAATTACAACACACACACACACGACCAAGGATCCAACAACGATCCACACACACACAAGTTTTCGCAGTTTATGAAGAACACAAATATAACACCCAAAACACAAAGGCAATGAGGCACAGTTTAGAAAACTCCTGATTTGGCTTCCCTTTGAACATATGCTGCTGATCTTTGAACGTGGCTTCAATCTTCACTTGAGCAGAGCTTGAAAGACTTCATATGGATCTTGAGAAACAATATTCTTTCACCTTTTAGCAGCCTTTTCTCGAATCAGTGCTTGCTTGCTTCTTCTTCTTTCTTGGAGGTTGCTAGCTTCAGCTTTGGCTTGAAACACCTTGGAGATGGATGAAGAACTTACAAAATGGAGTATGTTTGCAAGAGTTCCCGTAGCCTTCTTCTTGCCTTGATAGCCTCCTTCTTGATCTCTCTTTGTTGGTTGCTTGCTTCTTAACTTGAATGGGGGTATATTGGCTTCAGATTTACCTTTAATGTGTTGAGGAAGGATGAAGAACTTCAGCTCGAAGCACTGTTCACGGAGGTGCTATAGTACCCGTGAATCTCCTCTTCTAGCTTCCCTTGATCTCTCTTGATCCCCTTGAAGCATTAGGGTTTCTAACCCTCTTGTATGTGTTTTATAGCATTTGAATGGTCTATAGAAACCCCCCAGACCAGATCCACATTTTGTGGGTGATTGGGTGACTTTAGGATTAAAGAAATCCATGGAGAATGGCTCTTCTCGAAGTGGAAAATAAAGTCAACATATGTTGGCTCGGGGCTGGCGGTCGACCTGTGGAAGCTGGCAGTCGACCGCTACTGAGAAACATGTAGAAATTTGATCCCTAGAATTTTAGGTCGACTTGGGGCGGTCGACCGCTGCTGTCGGTCGACCTGGGACGGTCGACCGCCAGTTCTGCAGTATGAGACTTTTCACGTTTGGCGATTCTGGTTGACCGGAATGACCTAGTCCTGCAAAGTTGAAGTGTTAGCCCAATGAAATACATCCAAATAACAATGACTTTAAGTAGATATTTATTTCATACATTTGGGGGTTGGATTTCACTTGGTTTATGCATTAGAAACATCATGACCATTTGAGCATGTTATCAGGATTAGAATGATAAACTAATGCATTTGAAGAGTGAGCTTGTAAGTTATCAATCCAAGTTATCATTGTGAACCTCAAATATCATGAATGAAGTTTAGAAATGAGAGGTATATAGAATACCCATGGTGGGGTTGATGACTGACAAGGTAAGAATCTTACCAATGATTCTTGACAATAAATGACATATACCACCTGTGTTGACCTGTAGAAAAGTAAGGTACTTATCCATACGTACGGTTTACCAAGCGACTGCCATGAGTTTGATCCTGCAAGCAAGATAGTCAGGGTTAATAGCATGCTCGTTCACATTGAAGAGGTTATGAAATCTCTTGCCTCTTGTAAAACTAACATATGCAAACCAAGCATCAAGGCCATGTAACCGTTGCCATTTCCCATCTCAAACATACATAGATAACAAGAGCATGAGCAATCAATCACAAGTTTAGTTATCATCACTTAATCACACATTAAGTTTAGTTATCATCAAAATCATAACTTAACTATCACAATAATCATCAAAACCATAACTCAACACCGTCCAATGTTTGTGTTTTCTATAGGTAGATGGCCCTTTTGTACACCATTTATAGGTTTGAGCGGCCAGGCTCTGACCGTTCTATTCAGTGGGATGGCATGCTTTTGACTGTGTTTGGCTTTGCACGGCTTCTTGGCGACCGTGATTTTCCCGTGTGTTCTGGGTAATGGAACGGCCTCCTATCTGATCGTTTGACCAGTTAAGTGGTCAGGTGTACGACCGTTTATTTCCCGGAGTCCTATTTTGTGTTGTTTTTCTGATGGTTTGGCCTCCATTTGTCTTGGCTTAGGCTGGTGGTCTGCCCATCGTTCTGGGGATGTCTTGGATGTCCTATGAGGGCTATGACCATGTTATAAGGTAGCCGGGAGTGCCATCACATCGAGTAGTGTTCCATGATGCTTCAGAGTCATCTTTGGTTTCTGGTCGACCCGGTGTGATCCAGTGGTCGATAAGTGACCTTGGAAGTGTCTCATCCAATCGAGGCATTGTTCTGGACACCTAGAGGTACTATCCTACCTCAGTTTGCATGTCCAAGTACTTTGAGGGTCTTGGTGTTCCTGCAGGTCTCTGTGAGTCATTTTTAATGGTTGTGTGGATCTAATGATCCAGTGTCGTTTTCCTTGGCTAAGGATTAGGCTGATTGGTGGCTTGTCACCGTCATTGTGCGACGATCTTGACTCTGAGTCATTGGACTCAAGGATTGTTACGTTGGTAGGTCTTGTTGCCCTGTCCTGAGTCTATTGGCAGTTGGTGTATTGCCTTTGTGCTTCGTAGTACGTGCGACAGTGCATTCTTAGCTTGGCTGTACTTCAGCACTCGTGTTTCAGAATCTCTGTGTCTAGTGAGCCTCCACTAGTCGTAGCCCGACGACCTCGAGTGTCGGCCCACCTGGGAGTGGTGGTGGGGCAGTTCCCGAGATAGGGTTTGTAGGCTAGTTTTCGTGGGCTCCCTTGTCTTGCAGTAGCATCCTGCAGAGGGAGAAAACTAACTAGAGGCATGTCTTAAGGCATTAAGCTTGTGTGTGCACACGTGGTCAGGGGTATTTTGGACGAACGCCGATGGGCGTGACCCTGACTAGTCACTCATTACAGTAGTTCCTGGTTCAGTTTAGTGAGTATCTCAGTCTCCGTCATTCTCGGCATCCGTAGGGAGATACTTGTGGCGTAGTGTAAGACGTCAGTGGACGCATCTGGCTATTCTTCTAGTGAGGAGGTGCTTCCGTCACTTGGTGCGTGACTCTCGTGTTTCTCAGAGTCTATGTTCCCCTTCCGAGTTAGTCTGTTCTTGGCTTTGTCTAAGATCAGCTTCCCCTTCTGAGATTGGTCTGCTCTTGGCTTCGTACACGATCAGTTTTATGTTGCATGCATGTAGATCTAGTCATGTATGCGTCAGTGTCTGTTGTCTGTCTAGGTCTTTTGTAGGGCTTTTGCCTGGTTTCATGGGCTTTAGCCTTTGGGCTACTGGTTGGCTGACGGATCGGTAACTCCTGACTTTGTGAGATCAGGGTTTGCCCTTCTGTCGCTGTTTGGAGTAGCTTAGGGTGCCGTGTTTTACTCAGTGTGGCTTTTCCCTTTTCTTTTAGCTGTTCTACTCCTTATGTTACGGCTTTCTTTTACAACTTTCTAGTTGTAGTTTAGCGTTTCCTGCTTTACTACTACTGCTGTTTTAGCTGTTGTTCCGTGTTACTGCGTTATTTTTCAGTGGGGATCCACGTGACCCCTACTGAGCCTGTGACACGAGGCTCACCCATGCTTTTCAGGTGTGGCGCTCTTCTTCCTTCGCGGTTCCTGATGTGGCGTGTTCGTAGTTGCCAACGGTACCTGCATCGGGCTTCTCCTGACCTCAGTGTACGTTTTTCTTTCTATTGGACTGTACTTGTCTTTCCTTTGGACTGGACTCTAGTATAATTGTTAATTTTAACTGTTAGTTAAAAAGTAATTTTATTTATGCTACTTTTGCAAACCTGATTAATGAAATTTAATTCCTTACTGTTATTTCTGCGATTTCAATGTACTACACAACAATCCTTTTATCCCTTCGGAGCTTTACAGCTCTTGGGAGGCTTCACGGGTTCCAAGTGGTATCGGGTCTACTCGGTAGTCCTATCGGGTATATCCTATATCCGGAGTCCAGGTCATCACAGGTGGTATCAGAGCGTTGTTGTGTGAAAGTACATGGGAATCTGAGATATACAGTGTCCAGAGTCCTGAAAGTCCAGTACAGTCTTTCGCTGGCTTAGGTTTCGCGATTCCTTGTCGCTTTGTTTTCCGTAAGTGGTTTTGTGCGTGCTATGTTGGCACTGTGCGAGATGGTTTTACTCTCGTCAGGATGCGACGGGATGTTCATTTTTCTCATGGTGTTTTCTCAATCGTGCTGTACTTGACAGAGTTCGCCGGTAGGCTTGAATCTATAGTACATTGTTCGAGATTTTTCCGTGGCTTGTTCAGGTGGCTGGTGACTTTTCGAGTTGGTGTGATGGCCGTACATGTTCTTATGTTATTTTGGTCGTCCCTGTTTGAGTTTGGTCAGCTCCTGAGGTGCTTCGCTTCTGTTGAAGTGGTTGCTTTATTGCCTCGATTGAGAAGATGCTCAAGCGAACCTAGGATTTCCCTTCCTGGTGAGCTACTGTTAGTGAGCTTGATTCTTCTCATCCTGTTTGGTGGAGTCTTTTTCGAGGTAAGCCTTGGAATTACTATCTTGGTGAGACCTTTATCCTGTGTCTACTTAAGTATGGATTGTATTTATTCTGAGCCTGATCTGCTCTTTGCTCGACGATTGCTTGGCTTTGGACCTAATATTTGAGTTGAGAGCCGTTGTGCACCATGTTTCGTCGTGCCATGTCTGGCGGCTGACGTGTTGTGAAGGTTCAGTAATTGTTTCAGGACGTAAGGGTAAGCTGAGATTAGCAGTTTTCTTTGTGCCTTGTGTTGAAGCTGGTACTCTCCTCCGTTTGCACTTAGACGACTTGTGATCGGTTGCTCGTAGGATCAATACTCGTGGCGTGTTATATTGCAGTTCCGTGAATGGCGATGGCGTCGAGTGTGTGCTGAGACGCGGATGCCGAGGTATTTTCGATGCCTGTGTGTGTTGTATGAGTGCGTAGCGGAAGCGTGTGGGCTGATAACCCTCTGCTTCTCTGTATCTTTTTCTTGGGTGTTGTGTTCTCGGGACGTGATCGTGGTCCTTGAGATGCGTTTTCCCGAGATTGTTGTTCTTATTATCGTGGGTCTTTTCTTGGTATGCTGCTTGAGGCATGGCTAGTCCATTGTAGTCATGTGTTCAGCTGTTATCGTGCCTTGATGTGACTCAGCTTGCGGTTGTGTTCCGTGGTTCTGTGTTTAGTACGGAGCCGGGATCCTGCAAGTGCTGCTATTGTCGTTGTTCTCATTTTGTTGTTGTTTCCATGTGATTCTGTCTTAGCATCGTGTGGACCACGATCTTGTCGGTTAGTTGTGATGTACTCTTCTTTCCTTGTAAGAGTTAGCGTGCGACTCTATCAGATGTAATATCTGAGTGAGGACTGACTTGATTGTGCTTGTGGTCCTGTGCTGTCGTTGGCGTCCTGTGTGCCAGGCTTTTGCTATTACCCTTGGCACTGGAGCCGATGATGTTGAGCTATCAACTGAGAGGACTATGGTTCCTGGTTTAAGCTGATGCTTGATGTGTTTGTCGTTTTATGTTATCGGTTGCTGTTGTCGTGGCATGGGTCGTTTCTCCTTTCCTATGAGACGTAAGCGACGTTGCCTTGTTTCGGAGGTGTCAGACTTGTGTTCACTTGTGTACCATGCTCGTTTTGTGGATCGATTTGCCTTGAGATTCAGAATGTGTGCTTGTGATTATGGTCTGGCAGTGTCCCTCTGAATCATGTTTTCCGAGATTTATGTTGTTTCCTGTTAGTGTGTTGGGTTTGTTCTTCCCTGCTTCTTCTTGCTAGCTCCTTAAATTTCGAGGGTGAAATTTCTTGAAGGAGGGGAGGCTGTAATACCCTGGATTCTTATCGAATCCTCCGGACCCTTATCGGAGTGCTTTCGGATCGCTTTTGTGGGTCCTGAGTTGAGTTTTGCGATCCGCATGGGTTTTTCTCTTGTACAAGTTACGGAACCCAGCGGAGAGTTTATTTCTCAGTTCATCGACTCGAGGACGCTACAGTTGCGATGTACTTTTTGAGAGGATCGTTTCGACTATTTTTCCATAATATTTTGAATTAGTGGATTTTCGGGCACAAAAATTGGAATTTCAAAAATTAGGAAAATTCCTAATTTTCTTCTATTTCTTTCCTTTTCCTCTCTCCTCCCTCTCATTTCTCACGTTTCTCTCTCTCTCTATCGTTCTCTCTCCTCTCTGGTCCTCTCGACGCGAGGCGTGCACCATTGGTGAGATGGCCGAGGCGGGGACGCGATGGAGGGAACCTGGAGCGTGATGGAGTGGCGGATGGAGCGTAGGTTGGCGCGATCCCTTGGTAGATTCAAATCCGGCGTGGTTTGTTCGTTTGGCAGTTTTCGGCGCGGTTTAGTCGCTTCAGCGCACGGAATCGTCGGTGGAGGTAGGGAGACGGACGCTCAACTTCTCCTCTGTGTTCCCTCATAGTTTCACGCCGAATGGTGCACATATGAGTGGGTTTCGTTCAGTTTCGGGCAAAGCATGCTCGGGGGGTGTGCGTCGGGTTCGCCCGAAAACGGCGACGATTTTTCAGATCATTTGGCTCCATTGGAACCCCCAGCATGTTAGCATTCCATTCCCGCAAGTTTCATCGCGATCGGTGGTTTTTTGGGGCCGGTAGAAGCCCGAGAACCTATGTGACTCCATTAGGGTCGATTCGTTTGAATCGCCCGTTTGTTGTGATTTTCGCGTCGTTTGGACCCCTTCCAGGTTGTGGAAGGTGTGTATGGGTCTTAGGGTCATTTTCTCGTCGTTTAGACGTGATTGTGGTGTGGAAAGGCCGAGATCCGGTCAATCCCCTATTTTTCCCGCCGTATCGTCTTCATTGTCTTACAGAGACCGTTTTCAACGTAGAGCGGTCGGGCGATAGACCGTTTATGTTGGGAAAGAGGCCCATTGGCGACCGCTTATTCTGTGCGTTGTTTTGGCTATGTCGGTTCGCTGGCCAAGCGGCCATCCGACTGTCCGCCCTATGGTTTGCGCGGCACCAGGTCATCCGCGTATGTTAAGTTGACTTTCATCAACGTTTTAAGTCATTTCGAGCTAGCGGTCTAGCTCCGACTGTGCCATGGTTTAGGCGGCCCTTTGGGTGACCGCCTGGCCTGGTGAAGTGGTTCAATGTGGACCGTTCAGTGGTTTGACCGTTTAAGTCGGTTAGGGGGTTGGCTGGGTTGAGCGGCCAGGCTCTGACCGCTAAAGTCTTTACACGGCTTTGAGGAGACCATGATGTGCAAGTCACGACCTCAATGAGACCGTGTACCCCTATGCTGTTGTAGTTTTGGTCGTTGAGTCTCTGAGGGGAACGACTCTTCCCTTGACCGTCTACTCAGTGACACGGCACATGAATAGACCGTTTGTTCGTTGGCATGGCCCTGTGCTAACCGTCCAGTGTTTGTGTTTTCTATAGGTAGACGGCCCTTTTATACACCATTTATAGGTTTGAGGGGCCAGGCTCTGACCGTTCTATTCAGTGGGACGACATGCTTTTGACCGTCTTTGGCTTTGCACGGCTTCTTGGCAACCGTGATTTGCCCGTGTGTTCTGGGTAATGGAACGGCCTCCTATCTGACCGTTTGACCTGTTAAGTAGTCAGGTGTACGACTGTTTATTTCCCGGAGTGCTGTTTTGTGTTGTTTTTTCGATGGTTTGGCCTCCATTTGTCTTGGCTTAGCCTGGTGGTCTGCCCGTCATTCTGTGGACGTCTTGGATGTCCTATGAGGGCTATGACCATGTTATAAGGTAGCCAGGAGTGCCATCACATTGAGTAGTGTTCCGTGACGCTTCAGAGTCATCTTTGGTTTCTGGTCGACCCGGTGTGATCCGGTGGTCGATAAGTGACCTTGGAAGTGTCTCATCCAATCGAGGCATTATTCTGGATGCCTAGAGGTACTGTCCTACCTTGGTTTGCATGTCCAGGTGCTTTGAGGGTCTTGGTATTCCCGTAGGTCTCCGTGAGTCATTTTATACAGTTGTGTGGATCTGATGATCCAGTGTCGTTTTCCTCGACTTAGGATTAGGCTGATTGGCGGCTTGTCACCGTCATTGTGCGACAATCTTGACTCCGAGTCATGGGACTCAAGGATTGTTGCGTTGGTAGGTCTAGTTGCCCTGTCCTGAGTCTGTTGGTAGTTGGTGTATTGCCTTTGTGCTTCGTAGTACATGTGACAGTGCATTCTTAGCCTGTCTGTACTTTAGCACTCGTGTTTCAGAATCTCTGTGTCTAGTGAGCCTCCACTAGTCGTAGCTCGACGACCTCGTATGTCGGCCCACCTGGGAGTGGTGGTGGGGCAATTCCTGAGATATGGTTTGTAGGCTAGTTTTCGTGGGCTCCCTTGCCTTGCAGTAGTGTCCTGTTGGGGGAGAAAACTAGCTAGAGGCCTGACTTAAGGCATTGAGCTTGTGTGTGCACACGTGATCAGGGGCGTTTTAGATGAACCCCGACGGGCGTGACCCTGACTAGTCACTCATTACTGTAGTTCCTGGTTCAGTTCAGTGAGTATCTCAGTCTCTGTCGTTCTCGGCGTCCGTAGGGAGATACTTGTGGCGCAGTGTAAGACGTTAGTGGACGCATCTGGCTGTTCTTCTAGTGAGAAGGTGCTTCCGTCACTTGGCGCGTGACTCTTGTGTTTCTCAGAGTCTGTGTTCCCCTTTCGAGTTAGTCTGTTCTTGGCTTCATCTAAGATCAGCTTCCCCTTCTGAGATTGGTCTGCTCTTGGCTTCGTCGAAGATCAGTTTTATGTTACATGCATGACGATCTAGTCATGTGTGCATCAGTGTCTGTTGTCTGTCTAGGTCTTTTCTGGGACTTTTGCCTGGTTTCGTGGGCTTTAGCCTTTGTGCTAATGGTTGGCTGACGGATCGGTAACTCCTGACTTTGTGAGATCAAGGTTCGCCCTTCTGTCGCTATTTGGAGTAGCTTAGGGAGCCGTGTTTTGCTCGGTGTGGCTTTTCCCTTTTCTTTTAGCCGTTCTACTCCTTCTGTTACCACTTTCTTTTATAGCTTTCTAGTTGTTGTTTAACTTTTCCTGCTTTACTATTACTGCTATTTTAACTGTTGTTCCATGTTACTGATTTATTTTTCAGTGGGGATCCGCGTGACCCCTACTGAGCCAGTGACACGAGGCTCACCCCTGCTTTTTAGGTGTGGCGCTCTTCTTCCTTCGCGGTTCCTGGTGTGGCATGTTCGTAGTTGCTAGCGGTACCTGCATCGGGCTTCCCCCAACCTCAGTGTACGTTTTTCTTTCTATTGGACTGTACTTGTCTTTCCTTTGGACTGGACTCTGGTATACTTGTTAATTTTAACTACTAATTAAAAAGTAATTTTATTTCTACTACTATAGAAAACCTTATTAATGAAATTTAATTGCTTACTGTTACATCTGCGACTTCAATGTACTACACAACAATCCTTTTATCCCTTCGGAGCTTTACAACTCTTGGGAGGCTTCACGGGTTCCAAGTGATATCGGGTCTACTCGGTAGTCCTATCGAGTATATCTGGTATCCGGAGTCCGGGTCGTCACAGGTTGTATCAAAGCATTGTTGTGTGAAAGTACATGGGAATCTGAGATATATAGTGTCCAGAGTCCTGAAAGTCCAGTACAGTCTTTCGCTGGCATAGGTTTCGTGATTCCTTGTCGCTTTGTTTTCCGTAAGTGGTCATGTGCGTGTTGTGTTGGCACTGTGCGAGATGGTTTTGCTCTCGTCAGGATGCGACGGGATGTTCCTTTTCGTCGTGATGTTTATCTCGATCGTGCTGTACTTGGCAGAGTTCGCCGGTAGGCTTGAATCTACAGTACATTTGTAGCACCCCGGTATATTAATGAATAAAAATTTCGAGAAAATTAATAAGAAATTCCTTAAAAAATAGGATAAGTAAAATTTTGACCATTTTATAAAAACCTGGAAAAATTAGAATATTGTAGTGGATTAAACGTTTAGTAAAATTGTCTTCTAAGACCAGGCCAAATAAAATTCTTAACATGCCGAATTAGCCGATTAAGGCCCAAATGCACACTTAGCCTAATCGGGCCTTAAAACGTGAAATTAGAGCCCAATACCCGATCATTTAAGCTGAAACTGGATGCAAATGAAAGGCTCGGATTAAGAGATCATTTCCCATATGGTTTTTCTCCGAAACCCAAACCCTAGGATGAGTATTTGACGGCGGAGTGGCGGATTGACTCTATCTTGCGCGAATCGCGCACGTCCGCGGTGCGTGGACTCTATCTCCACGATTAGAACTCTCTAGACCCCATTGAACCTATATAATCGAACCTTAACAACCCTAGAATCATTTAGATGATGTGGCGGCCGGCGAGGACCTCGGACGGGAGAGAATTCCGGCGATTACCGGCGGTGTGTACTTAGCGCGTCGGCTTCCTTTCTTCTTCCTTCATCCTTCGATTAAGGTAGGTTCTTGCAGACCAAACCTAGCTAATGATATACCGTTAAATCCGTCCTCTTGTCCTCTTTCTTTTAGTCTAAAAAGTCCTAAATTTTATCTAGTATCCTGCAAGGATTTCGAGTTTTAGTGGAAGCATGCTAGAATTAGGGTTAACTATGTTCCACCTCGGTTCAAGTAGGGATTTTAGGCACTAAACTCTCAATTGATCATGCTATATTGTATAACTTTTCATGCTCATTCTATTGATAGTAAAAGTCCTAAATTTCATGTTCTATGTTTTCGGTATTTAACCGATTAAACTAACCCTAGCCAACTCGCCCGAGGCGGACAGGGCGACGTTAGCAAAGAATTATTTTGGCATGCGCGGCCTCACGATAGACCGCCCATCATAGTTAGGCGGCCGATTTTTGACCGTTCGTGTGTTTTTATCTCTGATATGTTCGGTGGGATGAGCGGCCGATGTAAGGTTCCAAACAGCACCATCGGGCAACGCAGCGGATAACAAAAATTTATTTGCCCAAATCCGGCTTCATGGAAACTTAGATCTGTGCTCTAATCGATTCATTAATAACCCAACCTCTAACTACGGGTTGTAGATTTCACCTTGCGTGGAACGACGCTGTCCGCAGTGCTCGATGCAGAATCTCACGAACACCGAGCCGCACAGAAGTACGGCCTCTAGAGCTGATCCACACGGATCCTTGCGCAGAGACGGTACCCCCCGGCACGACCTTCCCCAACCCTTTCACCTTCTAGAGAGAGAGAGAGCAAGAGGGAGGGGGGAGGAGCTAATCCTTCTCTTCCTAGTCTTAATGCTTGATTAGCCAAGAGAGGGGGAGAAGTCTCGTAGCATCCATATATATAGGATTTGGCCATTTCTAAAAGAGCTCCAAAGGACCAAAATTGTATATATGTCCTTCCCATTATTATACATATATATTAAGCCCCTTTTATATGCCTTTCCAAAAGGAATTAAAGGGAATTAATATATGTATTTGTACACTAATAATCCATCACCCAAGAATCCATTGTGTGTGATCCTCTAGGTCCATAGTCACTCTAGTTTAAGGCACATTAACTCCTAATTCTCAATTAGAAGTAAATTAAACTTATTATTCGCTTCTACTAGAGCCGAATAATAGTTTAATTTATTTTGAACCTTTGATCACATTGGGTCAAGCAAATCCGCGTGATTCTAGAGGACGCTGGGTTTAAACCAGCCTGTCTGGTACCTGTAAGTCCACAGTTACCGCATCGATATAATCCCTCGCTCCTTTTATGAGTCTGGTACGATCAAGGATATGGTTTCTGTCAAACCCCATGATCGTGTCATTTGACCATGACCTCCTTAAGTGTATGACGTCCGTTCTAAACGAACTCACACGACCCTGGCCAGGGATTTAACGGAGCGTCAATGTCATGACCCATTAACTGTCTGATATATACTCGACAGTGAGCGATCCCCTCTTGACCATTGATGATCTTCACATGTATCCTCGAGTGGTTAATGACTCAACAACTCATGACTTATGGTTAAAGTCACTTAGCCAAGTAATTAAACCATTCCAGTCCTCGTATAAGATCCGAACAATGTCTCAGGTCAAAGGACCAACGATGTTACTGAGACCATTGGATCTTCAGTTGACATTAGGTATAATCAACCATCTGAAGATCCAATAGCAGATCAGTTTAGTGTACATCCTCCAAGGACAGACACCTACACATATGTGTTGGTACTCTGCACCAGTGACCATGAGACTGGTCCCCAACACATCATGTGTACTGGTTTAATAGGTAATCAAAGCCCCCGAGTGATTACCCTCCAACCAGGAACAGTTTAAGGTATGTGTCCATGTAAAGTCAGTCTCATGATCGAGATCCCATCTCGAGTTGATTTTATAACCACATATCCTAGGGACATCGTAAAGTAATATACAATCACATATTTACGCTCAAATACCACTTTATTAATAATGAACAAGATCGTACAACTATTGGACCTATCCGACCCGAAATTGGCCTGTAGCACACCAATACTAACAATCTCCCACTTGATCTACAGCCAATTGCCCACAACTTTGAGGCCCATCTTATCCCGATGGCGCTCAAATACAATCTGTGTCAAAGGCTTAGTCAGTGGATCTGCTATGTTGTCTTCTGACGATACACGCTCTACCGCCACATCTCCACGATCAACAATCTCCCGAATAAGGTGGAAGCGTCTCAGAATATGCTTCGACCTTTGGTGAGATCTTGGTTCCTTCACCTGGGTGATAACCCCATTATTATCACAAAATAATGGGATGGGAGCTGATATCTCGGGAACTACGCCAAGTTCCAAGATGAATTTCTTCATCCAGACAACTTCCTTAGCAGCTTTAGTCGCAGCGATATATTCTGCATCAGTCGTAGAGTCTGTAGTCGTATCTTGCTTGGAGCTTCTCCAACTAACTGCCCCTCTATTCAACATGAATACAAACCCTGACATGGATTTGCAGTCATCTGAATCTGACTGGAAACTAGAGTCTGTGTAAGCTCTAAGCTGTAGGTCATCTCCTCCATAAAGCAGAAAAAGATCCTTAGTCCTCCGCAAGTACTTAAGGATGCACTTTACTGCCTTCCAGTGCTCTTCGCCTGGATTTGCCTGATATCTACTGATAATGCTGAAAGTATTGGCAACATCAGGCCGTGTACATAGCATTGCATACATGATTGACCCTATGGCCGAAGCATAGGGTACCTTATTCATGTGTGCCACCTCCTCAAATGTTTTAGGGCTCATCCCCTTAGATAGGCAAATTTCATGTCTCATAGGAATGAGACCTCTCTTGGAATTTTCTATCCTAAACCTTTTGAGGATAGTATCTATGTACATGGATTGAGATAATCCTAGCATCCTTTTAGAGCTATCTCGATAGATCCTTATGCCCAGCACATAGGATGCTTATCCCAAATCCTTCATGGAGAAGGTCTTGGACAATCAAGACTTAGTTAATGTCAACATCCCTACATCATTCCCAATGAGTAAGATGTCATAAACATAAAGGACCAAGAAGGTCACAGAGCTCCCACTGTCCTTCTTGTAAACACAGGGTTCATCTTCATTCCAAATGAAATTGAAAGATTTGATAGCCTCATCAAATCTTAAGTTCCAGCTCCGAGATGCCTACTTCAATCCATAAATGGACCTCTGAAGTTTGCATACCTTATTAGGATGTAACTTGGAGGTGAATCCTTCAGGCTGTACCATGTACATCTCTTCTGATAGATTTTCATTCAGAAAAGTTATCTTCACATCCATTTGCCAAATATAATAATCCAGGTATGCAGCAATGGCAAGGAGGATTCTGATTGACTCAACCATGGCTACCGGCGAAAAAGTCCCGTCATAGTCAATGCCTTGCCTTTGACGATATCCTTTCGCCACTAGTCTAGCCTTGTATGTGTCAATTTCTCCCTCTGTACTGATTTTCCTTTTGAATATCCATTTGCAGCCGATAGGGACCTTCCCTTCGGGTACATCAACTAAGTTCTAAACTTTATTGGTGTACATGGACTGGATCTCAGAATCAATTGCCTCTTGCCATTTCTCGGAGTCCGCACTATGGATCGCATCCTGGTAGGATTGAGGATCTTTAACCTCATCGATACATACCTTAGAAGACCCCTCTGAGATATGTCCAACATATCTCTCAGGTTCTCTCGGTAGTCTACCAGATCTCCGTAGTGTCTATGTTTCACTCTGAATAGGATCAACCGATACAGTCTCATCTAATGAATCTGTGTCTATGGGTTGTGGCTCTTGGACCTCGTCCAATTCTATCTGGCTCTCACTATTTTTCTGGAGTAGATATACTCTTTCTAGAAATACAGCTTTCTTAGTCACTAAGACCCTTTGCTCAGAAGGGTGATAGAAATAATATCTAAATGTCTCCTTTGGATATCCCACAAACCTACATTTATCGGTTCTAGACTAAAGTTTATCACTATCATTCCTCTTTACATGGGCATGACACCCCCAAATTTTAATGTGATTAAAATTTGATTTCCTGCCCTTCCATATCTCATATGGTATAGAAGGAACATATTTACTTGAGATCCTGTTTAGTAAATAGGCTACAGTCTCTAAGGCATAGTCCCAGAGAGATAAGGGTAGTCCTGACATAGACATCATGGATCGGACCATGTCTAACAAGGTCATGTTTCTCCTTTCGGATACACCATTGTGCTGTGGTATATACGGTGGAGTCCACTGAAAAATAATTCCATTGTCTTTAAGATAAAAAGTGAATTCATGGCTAAGGTATTCACATCCTCGATCCGATCGAAGAGCCTTAATACTCTTACCAGTCTGTTTCTCTACTTCATTCTTATATTTCTTAAACTTCTCAAAGGCTTGTGATTTATGTCTCATTAAATACACATAGCCATATCTCGAGAAGTCATTAATAAAAAAAATGAAATAGAGGTGACCCCCTTTTGCTTCCACGGACATGGGTCCACATACATCCGAGTGTATGAGCTTGAGAAGGTCAGCAGCCCTCTCACCATGTCCACTAAAGGGGGCCTTGGTCATTTTCCCCATGAGACATGACTCACAGGTATCAAATGGCTTGTATTCGAATGAATTCAAATACCCATTTGAGTGTAGGTGAGAGACTCTTTTCTCGCCTACATGACCAAGCCCGCAATGCCATAGATATGCAGAATTCACTTCATTAGCATTGGAAACCTGCATAACGTTAGAACGTGTATCTAATACATAAAGACCATTGACTAATGAACCATTAGCTATAATCAAACCATTATTCATTATAGAGCACACAGTGCTGTTAAAAGCCAATGCATATCCAACGTTATACAAGCCAGAGATTGAAATAATGTTCTTAATAGTATTAGGAACATAATAATAGTCATTCATCTCTAGAATGACTCCTGAAGGTAAATTGAGGCGTGCAGTCCTGACAGTTTTGGCAGAAACTAAAGCTCCATTACCCATCCTCAGTTTAATCTCCTTTTTGTCCAGCCGCCTTCTATTTGCCAGCACCTGCACAGAATTACAGATATGAGATACACATCCAGTATCCAATACCCATGATGTGGATTCCATATATGACAAATTAAGGTCTATGACAAAAATACCTTCATTTAGAATTACCTTGCAATTCCTTTTCCAATGCCCTGTTTCTCCGCATCGAAAACACTTGTCTTCTTTTTCTTTCTTCTTGCCCTTCCCTTTGTCAACTTTGGCGAGTTGCTTACCCATGGCCTTCTTCTTTCCCTTCCCTTTGTCACCTTTGGTGGATATCTGGGTGGCCTTCCTTTTCTTATTTGTCCGGCCAACAATCATTACAGAAGAAGATGGTTTATCTTTCTGCATAGTTCCTTCAGCGCTCTTTAACATGTTGAGCAGCTCCGGGAGAGTTACATCATCAATTCTATTCATGTTAAAGGTTATGATGAAGGAAGAAAAGGAATCGGGCAATGACTGGAGTATAAGATCAATGTACAGTTCAAGATCCAACTTGAACCCCAGTGCATTGAGTCTCTCTATCCACTCCATCATTTTCTGTACATGAGCCTGTACTGAAGCACCCTCTGACATCCGTGTCTTGAAAAATATTTTGGAGATATCATATCTCTCAATCCTGCCCTGCTCCCCGAAGAGCTAGCGTAGATTAAGAAGTATGCTACTACAATCAGTCTTTTCGAATTGTCTGTGCAGCTCGAGAGCCATAGAGGCCAGCATGTAACATTGGGCAAGGGAAGAGTCTTCAGACCATTTGGCATAAGTCATTAGCTCACCCTCGTCGGCATCGGGAGCTGGCTCAGAATGAACCGTGTCCAACACGTAGGCTATTTTTTCGGCGATGAGGACTATGCGTAGATTACGCAGCCAATCCGAGTAGTTCGGTCCAGTCAGTCTGTTGGCATCCAAGATGCTGCGGAGGGGGTTGGACGATGACATTGTAATCTGGATAAGAAATAAAAGACAACTTAGCATATGTTCAAATTCTAATTTAGATGTGATTTTTTATCTTAGTTAGTCCCACTATTTTTCGATCGAACTATATAACCCTCAGTATATAGAACGGGAGATCAACGAGATCAACCTAGTGAGTCGGAATCCCAACGAGACTGATGTATGACCTTGTGGAAAGCACAACAAGTCATACACCATCCCAAGGTGATGTGACACGACCCCTCGGACCTAGATTTTCAAGCAATCGAACCGAACGGGGGACCCACTCAAGCGGCTTCACCCGCGTCGCGCACACCCGGGTCCGTAGGTGGACCGGCGATAGTGGTGAGGGTCCGAGGATGGACCTCGCCTTTCCAAGGATTTGACTAGCTTGGGCTGAACCCCTAAGGGCCTGGGATGCCCAAATCTGTGGGCGGCCAGCACGCCAAGGGCGTGGGATGTAGTGGCTCTCTCACAACTCTCTCCACGGCGGACACTCGATTTGATTGATTTTGGATCGGGCACTCCCTCGCCACCGACGGAACTAAGAAGCAATACTAGTTAAGCAAGAAGTGCTAACCAAGAGGAGTGCAACCAGGAGATCACCTGATCGGCGTGAAGACGCCGATCTCGGCCGGAGACGAGGGCGAGCGGGGAAGCGTGGGCTACCCGCACGCCGCGCCGATGAAGCTTTGGCCGATGACCTGCTAATACATGCACTACTCCTCACATAGGAGGGGGAACTTGGGGTGGGGAGAGTAGGGTACAAGCAAACACTACCTCCACGCAGGGAGGGGCGCTAAGCCGGCCAGGCGGGGAGGGGAGATTAGCTTCGATCGCGCCGATGGAGCACCTTGCCGATTCTGTCCCAGTCTGGAACAGCAGAATAGGGGGTCGGAGTGGTCGCTGCTGTGCACTCCTCTGAACTCAGAATTCGACGAGACTGGCGCCAAAACGTCACTGACAGACCCAGGTACGTCTGTAAATTTTTTGTGGGCGCTTCCAAAGTGAACACCGGCCGGGACGGGCTCTGGAACAGGGTCCCTGCGATCAGATTTGGACTGCTCCCTGGGTGTATCAGCAGATGGATGAAGTCACCACGGCAGCTCCCGAAGTCCAAACGTGGCAGGACCAAGTCATGGACGACCGTGGACGAGTCTTCTACGAGCAGCAACCAAGATGGGCACCAGACGACGTCGGGGTGGCGAGGAGAGGTCCATTAAGTGAGGGGGGGTTAGGACAAGACCCTGATGGCCTGTTCTGTGCACCTGGGAGAGAAAAATTGGAAACTGCTCTTCCTGATGCCAAACGGGATGCCGCTTGTGGGGGATGGTAGATGCCTTGTAGTAGCAGCTCTCGGCCAAGTGGCGCCTTCACAAGTTGATGGGTGTGGCCGTAGTCGCTTCTGCACTGTAGCTCTAGTCCAGGTTCTGGTCCCGGTTGCGCAGTCGGACGAGAATGGGCACCACGATCTGTAGGGAAGTCCGAACAAGACGATTCCACCTCGCCTGTGAAGAAGACTGGAAGACCTTTCTGGCGATGTATAGTGTACCTCCAGATGATGTCAGACAGCACCAGGGCAATCTCTACAAGTGGAGCTTCTTCTGCTGCCTGCGAACTAGATAGAGTAGGTTGGTGAATGAAGTTGATAGTGGTGGGAGGGGTGAAGGGGCTGCAATGGGGAGAGGGATAATGGCTGTGGGGCTTGGATGGAGGTGGATAGAGGTGGTGGAGAGGCTGGATAAGAGGGCTGGGTCGCAGCTAGCAGGTGGAGGGGGAGGGGGTTGCGACCAAGGGTGGAGGGTGAGAGAGAGAGGGGGGGCGCAAGTGGCTTGGAGGGAGAGGGAAATTTGAACTGAGTTTAATGTGGGGTTGGTTAATGTGGCCTTGGGAAGGGGAGGAGTTGCCTTGGGGAGGGGAAAGGTTACTTGGGAGAGGGGATTCTCTCTTGGGAAAATGAAGGGTTGTATGGGGAAGGGGAAAGGTTGCTTGGGAGGAGGGAGAGGTGCCTAGGAGAAGGGGATTCCACCTAGGTGTTGGAGGGGGATTAAATGGGAGGTATGGGGAAGGGGGAGGGGTCTTAATTAGGGGTGAATAGGGAGGAGAGAGAGTGAATTTCAAAATTTAGAGAGAGGAGGAGAGAGAATGGGGTTCGCCCCCTTTAGAGAGAGAGAGAGAGAGAAATAGAGAGAGAGCTAGAGAGGTAGAGTGAGAAAGAGAGAGAGAGAGCACAGGGGTTTCAATATTCAACTCAAAATTTTCATTCAACAATTCATTAGCTTACAAATGAGGGATTGGGGTCCTATTTATAGGGATCCCATAATTTAACTTAAGTCCCTGACTTTTGGACTACTAATACTAAACCAAGGGGAAGGGGGCGCCCCTGGGCCTAGCCCATATAATTGGGCCCAATAACACACATAATGACATAAGACTTAGGTAAATAGCTACCTAACCTAGGTATTGGACTCAAATAAAAGGAAAAGTACATGATAAGAAAATGAAAATTACATCATATGACTCGAAATAAAGTGGTGAACAAGATGTAGCATAGGTGGCGAGCATCGGGATCCTCGATCAAATGAAATTACTGGTGATGTCCTCATCATATTGCTGGTGATGTCCTCATCACAAGGGCAGTCAACAAGCATTTACATCCAATGCAATATCCGATTTCGGCCCCCGAGAAATCATCCCCTTGTGGAAAGCATAACAAAGGATATTCTCGGTTAGATCTAACCATCATTACTACATAACAATGAGTTCATGACCCGACCCTTGTGGAAAGCACAACAAGGCCGAGTTCAATTCCTCACCCCATTATGGAGTTGTATCCCGCCCCCAAACTCATGGACCTTGTGGAAAATACAACAAATCTATGAAATGAAGACTTTCATTCACTCCATAATGATGGAGGACCACGACGACTCCTAGAGTCACGCTTACCAGATCTAAAATTAATCCGTGAGGGAATTTGATTTTATCTTGATCTCACCCTAGGTGGTAATATAAATATATCCAATATATTTACCGTACCTAATAGTTTGCACAAAATAAATGCATCCAATGCAGAAATTAAATCGCAAGTGATCATGGACTTTATTCCTAATGTAACTAAGACATCCGGCCCGCTTCCGAAGCAGCTGGATCGTCCTCATCGGGTGTGCACCACGCTTTCAAACTCCGACACCGCATTAGTTACAACTTTTACACGGCACGCAGGCCGACAAAATTTAAATTACATATGACTCAAATTCCAGCAACCCTTAGGGCGAGCACAACTGTAAAGGGAGATAGAAGTACATAGGAATTTTAACAGAGAGAGAAGGAGGTTCGCAGACCCCAATTAATTACATTAACCAAGTCCATGATCACTTGCCAACCCATTCATGTAAAATCAATCAAGGGTTATTTTTTAAAATAATCCTAACTTTTGGACTTAAAAATGGGATGTGCAAACAAAATAGGCTAGCTTTATTTAAGTTTAAAAATCGAAGCAAGATTAACTAAAATTAAACACATAAGCAAGCCAATGCAAGGTAAATAAAGTAAATCACGTAAAGAACCATCATTTATAACAGGGGCATGCATATTTGAATCTGATTCAAATAAGTTAGATAATTGAGATACTTATTTAAATTTAAATTTAAATTTAATTATCTAATAATCAAATTTAAAATTAAAATTTAAACATGACAATTATTTAAATTTAAATTTAAACTATTTATCTAATAATTTTATTTGAAAGTAAATTTAAATAATGCAATTATCCTCAATTATCAATTTTCTAAAATTCTAAACTTGAATTTAACAATTATCTAATAATTAAAATTTTAAATATTTGAATTTTATACATTTAATCTTTAAAAAAATTCAAATTCTAATTTTACTAGTTATCTAATAATTAAAAAATTAAAAATTAAATTTTTACTGAAGTAACTTCAATTATTACCATTTTACTCAAGGTAAATAGTAATTATCTCACCTTAGTAAATTTAAAAAGGTTAAATAAAATTTAACATTTAAATTTTACTATTGAGATAATACAATTAATATTTGAGATAAAAATTATGATTAATTTATTATGCATTTATATATATATATACATATATATTAGCACACATAAAGTAGATAAAGCAAAAAAAGTTTTAATAAAAAAAATAAGTCAGCAGCCCCTTTCGGGCGCGTCGCCCACGCGAGACGCGTGGGCGGACGCACTCGCCCGCGGGCGCCCGCGCGCATGACGGGCTCGCGTGCCTGCCACGCGGGCAGGCGCAGTGCGCCTTGAGCGGCGTAGTGCGCCCAGAGCGGCGCAGTGCGCCCAGCGCCCTTTTTTTTTAACAAAAAAAAATTGCTGCAGATGCCCAGCGTCCAGAAAGAACAGAGATGCCCAGCATCCCTTTCTTCTGTTAACAATTGAAGATTTTAATTCCCCTAAAAACATGGTTCTATACGGCGATAAAACACCGACCAGAGCGGTAACCTGGCTCTGATACCACTGTAAGGTTCCAAACAACACCATCGGGCAACGCAGCGAATAACAAAAATTTATTTACCCGAACCTGGCTTCATGGAAACTTAGATCTGTGCTCTAATCGATACATTAATAACCCAACCTCTAACTACGGGTTACAGATTTCACCTTGCGCGGAACGACGCTGTCCGCAGTGCCCGATGTAGAATCTCACGAACACCGAGCCACACATAAGTACGGCCTCTAGAGCTGATCCACACGGATCCTTGCGCAGCGACGGTACCCCCCGGCACGTCCTTCCCCAACCCTTTCACCTTCTGGAGAGAGAGAGAGCAAGAGGGAGGAAAGGGGGGAGGAGCTAATCCTTCTCTTCCTAGCCTTAATGCTTGATTAGCCAAGAGAGGGAGAGAAGTCTTGTAGCATCCATATATATAGGATTTGGCCATTTCTAAAAGTGCTCCAAAGGACCAAAACTGTATATATGTCCTTCTCATTATTATACATATATATTAAGCCCCTTTTATATGCATTTCCAAAAGGAATTAAAGGGAATTAATATATGTATTTGTACAATAATAATCCGTCACCCAAGAATCTATTGTGTGTGATCCTCTAGGCCCATAGTCACTCTAGTTTAAGGCTCATTAACTTCTAATTCCCAATTAGAAGTAAATTAAGCTTATTATTCGCTTCTACTAGAGTCGAATAATAGTTTAATTTATTTCGAACCTTTGATCACATTGGGTCAAGCAAATCCGCGTGATTCTAGAGGACGCTGGGTTTAAACCAGCCTGTCTGGTACCTGTAAGTCCATAGTTACCGCATCGATATAATCTCTCGCTCCTTCTATGAGTCTGGTACGATCGAGGGTATGGTTTCTGTCAAACCCCATGATCGTGCCATTTGACCATGACCTCCTTAAGTGTATGACGTCCGTTCTAAACGAACTCACACGACCCTGGCCAGGGATTTAACGGAGCGTCAATGTCATGACCCATTAACTGTCTGATATATACTCGACAGTGAGCGATCCCCTCTTGACCATTGATGATCTTCACATGTATCCTCGAGTGGTTAATGACTCGACAACTCATGACTTATGGTTAAAGTCACTTAGCCAAGTAATTAAACCATTCCAGTCCTCGTGTAAGATCCGAACAATGTCTCAGGTCAAAGGACCAACGATGCTACTGAGACCGTTGGATCTTCAGTTGACATTAGGTATAATCAACCATCTGAAGATCCAATAGCGGATCAGTTCAGTGTACATCCTCCAAGGACATACACCTACACATATGTGTTGGTGCCCCGCACCAGTGACCATGAGACTGGTCCCCAACATATCATGTGTACTGGTTTAATAGGTAATCAAAGCGCCCGAGTGATTACCCTCCAACCAGGAACAGTTTAAGGTATGTGTCCATGTAAAGTCAGTCTCATGATCGAGATCCCATCTCGAGTTAATTTTACAACCACATATCCTAGGGACATCTTAAAGTAATATACAATCACATATTTACGCTCAAATACCACTTTATTAATAATGAACAAGATCGTACAACTATTGGGCCTATTCGACCTGAAATTGGCCTATAGCACACCAATACTAACAGCGACCCCTAACCGCCCTTCCTTCAGGCGGCCAGTCCCAGACCGCTCATCTTCCCCAGTGGCACTCTACAGACCGCTCATCCCTAGCAGGCCTTCGGACCTGAGGGGGCATGAGCGGCCTGTCGTGCGACCGCCGAGGCAGATGAAAGGTTCTGTTAGGACCGCCCATCTTTACAGAATTACTCATTATCATGTTAACATGATTTATCCTAGAAAATTAGTGGCAAATGGTAAGTTAGCAGCACCCATGATAACTGGAATTTATGGAAGTAAACAATTATGGATTTTTGCTAGTTTGTCATCACTTGATCTTGATTCATCTTTTTCCATGAAGTTAATATTCATTATGATTCATTAATAATTGAAATTGTTACTAGGATTGTTTGACAGTCATTCTACTCTGGTAGGATTGACTGACCGTTATACTGGTTTTCGATGATTTGATGGCCTCATTTCTTTGTAATGGTTGGGACTCTCCGCCTGATACTCCTTCCGTCGGACTAGGACCTTCATTACGGGACCTCCGTAAGGCCCTGCGAGCATGGATTCCCTCTAAGACGCCGGGCAGGTTGTACCACCAACACTTGAACCTGTTCACGTGATCGAACCGCTTGGATTGCTGTGTTGTGAGTCACGGCTCAATTTGGACGGACCGAGTCTTGAACGGCCGGAATCGGACCGTTCCTCTTAGTGGGTGGCCCATGATAGATCGTGCATCCCTGGCTAATTGCCATTTAATGATGGTCGATTAACCTTGTTCTTTCAACAACCAAATCATGATTTGATCGACCAAATAAGCCCTAGGTTGACCAGTGGATAGTGGGTTAGACCCTGGTTCAGTTCTGCCCCACTTATGGTAGCCCGGAGCCCATTTTGGGTGGATTTCTAGTCTTCTAGTTGAGGCCCAGTTTGAACGGACTGAGTAGGCCCGTCCAGGTGCTCGAGCGGATCCTCTTGGACCGTTCAACCCCCGAGCGATCCTATAAGGCCCGTTTATCTGTTCTTGGGCTTTAAGCTCTTCTGGCCTTGAGTGGCCCACTTTTTGACCGTCCTATAACTTGAGCGGCCCATAGTAGACCGTTTATCTTTGGCTTCTATTGGGCTGTTCCTTCATCCCGATCCATTTAGCGCGGTCCAGGTTCAGACCGTCCATTTCTCTGAGTGGCCCAACATGGACCGTGTATCTTCCAGAAAATGATTTCCGTGGTCGTACGTGTTTGAATACAAGGACCTGTCGGTTCTAGATAATTTGATCTTTCTGGTCAAAGTATCTCTTCGACTTATCCATGGGTTTTCCAAGGTAAGTTATACCTTGACATTATTGGCCATTTAACTTGATTAATGTCTAGACATAACTTGGGATCTCGGATCCATTAAATCAATGCCAACACATCATAAGGGCCCGGTCTGGTCCTCGGAGGAGCGCCCGAAAAGTACTTGTGTCTCGGGGAGTTTGAATGACATAGTGAGGCATTGCACCGAGTGCATGACTAGCGTGATGTCTACGACATAATCTCTTACTTTAATCTTCTTGACTTGGTTAATTCTTACTTGTTGGCCAATTTTCCAGTTACGTTATGTTCATGATCTCGTACTTATGTTACTTGTAATATCGTCATTTCATTTCATTCTTTTCTTTTCGCACTTATAAATGTAATTAATTGGTTAATTACTTAAACTTACATGTTATAACCTACTGAGTGTTCGCTCACCCAGTTGTTTCCCCCCTTTTTCAGGTACCTCAGGTGAGGATTTGCAAACCGATGGGGAGGGGCAAGAGTGATGGCCATGGAGCGAACCAGTTAGAGGCCGTGTGGAGCTAGTCATAGTCGTTTGTGTCTAGCTATGTTTTAGAATGTGTGTTCTGAAAGAGTTGTAATTACGAAGTCAGCAAATGTAATGATGTTGTGTCGGAAGTATGTTTGAGAGGGTTTATGTGATTGGAACAAAGATCTTTTAAATGTTATTTAGTTTGGAGTTATTTCTGTTCGTGGTGTTGTGTTGATCTTTAGCTATAGCATAGCATGTCTGTAAATCAACATATTATTAGTAATTATTTCTACTGCCAGTCCCGATATTTCGCGTCGGGGCGTGACAACATTGCTCGCGATTTTTCCGTGGCTTGTTCAGGTGGCTGGTGACTTTTCGAGTTGGTGTGATGGCCGTACACGTTCTTACGTTATTTTGGTCGTCCCAGCTTGAGTTTGTTCAACTCCTGAGGTGTTTCGCTTCTGTTGAAGTGGTTTCTTTATTGCCTCGATTGAGAAGATGCTCAAGCGAACCTAGGATTTCCCTTCCTGGTGAGCTACTGTTAGTGAGCTTGATTCTTCTCATCCTGTTTGGTGGAGTCTTTTTTGAGATAAGCCTTGAAATTGCTGTCTTGGTGAGAACTTTGTCCTGTGTCTACTTAAGTATGGACTGTATTTATTCTGAGCCTGATCTGCTCTTTGCTCGACGGTTGCTTGGCTTTGGACCTAATATTTGAGTTGAGAGCCGTTGTGCACCGTGTTTCGTCGTGCCGTGTCTGGCGGCTGACGTGTTGTGAAGGTTCAGTAATTGTTTCAGGACGTACGGGTAAGCTGAGATTAGCAGTTTTATTTGTGCTTTGTGTTGAAGCTGGTACTCTCCTTCGTTTGCACTTAGACGACTTGTGATCGGTTGCTCGTAGGATCAGTACTCGTGGCGTGTTATATTGCAGTTCCGTGAATGGCGATGGTGCCGAGTGTGTGCTGAGACGCAGATGCCGAGGTATTTTCGATGCCTGTGTGTGTTGTATGAGTGCGTAGCAGAAGCGTGTGGGCTGATAACCCTCTGCTCCTCTGTATCTTTTTCTTGGGTGTTGTGTTCTCAGGACGTGATCGTGGTCCTTGAGATGCGTTTTCCCGAGATTGTTGTTCTTGTTATCGTGGGTCTTTTCTTGGTATGCTGCTTGAGGCATGGCTAGCCCATTGTAGTCGTGTGTTCAGCTGTTATCGTGCCTTGATGTGACTCAACTTGCGGTTGTGTTCCGTGGTTCTGTGTTCAGTACGGAGCCGGGATCCTGCAAGTGCCGCTGTTGTCGTTGTTCTCATTTTGTCGTTGTTTCCTTGTGATTCTGTCTTAGCATCATGTGGACCACGATCTTGTCGGTTAGTTGTGATGTACTCTTCTTTCCTGGTAAGAGTTAGCGTGCGACTCGATCAGATGTAATATCTGAATGAGGACTGACTTGATTATGCTTGTGGTCCAGTGCTGTCGTTGGCGTCCTGTATGCCAGGCTTTTGCTGTTACCTTTGGCACTGGAGCCGATGATGTTGAGCTATCAGCTGAGAGGACTATGCTTTCTGGTTTAAGCTGATGCTTGCTGTGTTTGTCGTTTTATGTTATCAGTTGCTGTTGTCGTGGCATGGGTCGTGTCTCCTTTCCTGTGAGACGTAATGATGCGGGACAGACCACGGACTCGACTCCAAGTTGATATGTAATCCTTGGACTCTAAACAAGCTCGCGATCGTCCCTAAGCGAGGGAAGTGTTGGACGTGCGCGGTTGAGGAACCGGCAGTGAGCTAGGGTGGTCAGCTCTCTCTCGTGCCCGGATCGGGTCACGGGACGGGTCTCGCTCTCTCTCGCAGCGGTGATAAAAGTAAAGTGAGCTAATATCCTATCACTAGCAGCGGCATACAAACATATACGAGATAAGCAAAGTGCCTACGAGGAGGGTGGCGAGTGTACCTCCACGCTCCAGGCATGGGGAAGACAACCCCGGCCAACTACATTAACTCCCGATACAATGATAAAAATTTAATTACAACAGTGAATTATATTACCCACTCCACGCAGGGAGGTAAAAGGCTATAAGTGGGCCCGGGAGAACCGATCTTGGGTTGACGGACAGCAAGCCGGAAGGGTGTTCGGGCCGAAGAAGGGCTGCTGGTCCGACTCAGCACTATTCCTACTCAGCTCGACTCGGTTCTGCTCGCCGGACAGTAAGCAATGGCCTCCAAAGGGACGTTGTCCTCCTGAGATCTTCGGAAAGCGGCGCTTGGCTGGGACGATGGCGGGGCATCCCTGGTCGACTCCCTGAAGTGGCGGTTCTTGAAATTGAGCTTTGATATTTTTGCAAGATTTATTTTGTTGTTGCCTCAGCTGGTCTGTTCACGGAACAGATTTGGGCGCCTCCACGACTGGAATTTCTTTGCTCCGATCCGGAGGCGGATCAAGGTGTGGTTGGTGCCGTTGGAAAGATGACTCACAGATCTATAACATTTTTTTTCCGTTGATCTAAAGAAGAGATTAGAAATGGGAAGCTCTGCAAACTATGGGTTTTTCTGTGGATCTGGTTACAGAGTGTCAGGACAGAAAGGGAGCTGCCTGAAAATGAATTTTGACCGAAGGGAAAATGAAATATCTAGACTCCATAAAAATTATTGTGGAAGGGGGCGTACGTAAGGAACACTTGGTAGTGTTTGGGGATTTTCTGGAGAGGGCTAAAGGGGTGGGAAAAATACGACAAGGGGACACTATCCCGTAGAACTATAAACTTGTAGATTACTGAGGGGAAGAACAAAAATATGGGAAAAATACCAAACGGTGGCGGAATGACACAAAAATTAAACTGGAGGTTGGGGATAAATACAAAATAGGAGAATTCCGGATTTGAACAAACTTTAAAAATTTGGGGTCGATCAGACAGTAGGAGAAAAATACAAAATTACGGATTTGAGTTTCTATCTTGATTTGGACAGAACTCCGGCGATGGCGGTGGCAGCGGGATGGCGGCTCGATGGTGGCGGCGGCGGCGGCGTTGAGCGTCTCACTCAGGAAGGGGGTTGGAAGGGAGGCCTCACACCTCAGAAGAATGGCAGAAATCCATCTGCAAGGGGGAGGGAGGAAAGAGACAAGGGCGCACCCTTCTTTGCTCTTGGCAATTTCACAATTTTTTCATCATTAATTCTATCAAAATGGGAAATACAAGCAATTTATAAGAAATGTAAAATGACCCTAACTATCCGCAGATCTAGATTAGGGGAGGGGTATACAAGGGACATCACATTTAATCCCATGTGGTCAAAAAAATAAAAATACATATAGTGGAGGGGGGCGCCCCTTTGAAAATGGGGGGTGGCATCTTAGACTTTTTAACCAATTATCCCCTTGAATGGTCAAGCCCTTCTAGAAGCCACCTAGGATATTTGACCAACCCCACATGGACCCCAAGATGCCACTTGGACCAATGAGGAAGGGGTGGAGGGTCCTGCAGGGCCTACATGGACTTTTGCACATAAACCAACTAAAACCTAAAGACTCACATTTTGGCCTATAAAGCCTTATAATTGCAAATATGTTTTCCCAAGGATAAAAATGTGAATAAAAGGACACAAATGTAAACTAAAAGTTAGTGCCCGGTGTTGATTTCCATCACGTAAGTGACGTTGCCTTGTTTCACAGGTGTCAGACTTGTGTTCACTTGTGTACCATGCTCGCTCTGTGGATCAATTTGTCTTGAGATCCAGAACGTGTGCTTGTGATTATGGTCTGGCAGTGTCCCTCTGAATCGTGTTTTTTGAGATTTGTGTTGTTTCATGTTAGTGCGTTGGGTTTGTTCTTCCCTACTTCTTTTTGCTAGCTCCTTAAATTTTGAGGGCGAAATTTCTTGAAGGAGAGGAGGCTGTAATACCCTGGATTCTTATCGAATCCTCCGGATCCTTATCGGAGTGCTTTCGGATCGCTTTTGTGGGCCCTAAGTTGAGTTTTACGATCCGCATAGATTTTTCTCTCATACAAGTTACGGAACCCAGCGGAGAGTTTATTTCTCAATTCATTGACTCGATGATGCTACAGTTGCGATGTACTCTTTGAGAGGATCATTTCGGCAATTTTTCCATAATTTATTGAATTAGTGGATTTTCGAGCACAAAAATTAGAATTTCAAAAATTAGGAAAATTCCTAATTTTGTTCTATTTCTTTCCTTTTCCTCTCTCCTCCCTCTCATTTCTCATGTTTCTCTCTCTCTCTCTCTCTCTCTCGTTCTCTCTCCTCTCTGGTCCTCTAGACGCGGGGCGCGCACCGTTGGCGAGCTGGCCGAGGCCGGGACGCGATGGAGTGAACCTGGAGTGTGATGGAGTGGCGGATGGAGCGTACGTTGGCGCGATCCCTCGGTGGATTCAAAGCCGGCGTGGTTTGTTCGTTTGGCGGTTTTCGGCGCGGTTTAGTTGCTTCGGCGCACGGAATCATCGGTGGAGGTAGGCAGACGGACGCTCTACTTCTCCTCTACGTTCCCTCGTAGTTTCACGTCGAACGGTGCACATATGAGTGGGTTTCATCCAGTTTCTGGAAAAGCATGCTCGGGGGGTGTGCATCGGCACCAAAAAACGGCGATGATTTTTCAGATCATTTGGTTCCATTGGAACCCCCAGCATGTTAGTATTCCATTCCCGCAAGTTTCATCGCGATCGGTGGTCATTTGGGGCCGGTAGAAGCCTGGGAACCCATGTGACACCATTATGGTTGATTCGTTTGAATTGCCCGTTTCTTGTAATTTTGGGGTCGTTTGGACCCCTTCCAGGTTGTGGAAGGTATGTATGGGTCTTAGGGTTGTTTCCCCGTCGTTTAGACGCGATTGGGGCGTGGAAAGGCCGAGATCTGGCCGATCCCATGTTTTTCTCGCCGTATCGTCTTTGCGGTCTTACAAAGACCGTTGTCAATGTAGAGCGGTCCGGCGATAGACCATTTATGTTGGGTAAGAGGCCCATTGGCGACCGCTTATTCTGTGCGTTGTTTTGGCTGTCGGTTCGCTGGCCAAGCGGCCATGCGACCGTCCGCCCTGTGGTTTACGCAGCGCCGGGTCGTCCGCGTGTGTTAAGTTGACTTTCGTCAACGTTTTAAGTCGGTTCGAGCTAGCGGTCTAGCTCCGACCGTGCCATGGTTTAGGCACCCCTTTGGGTGACCGCCTGGCCTGGTGAAGTGGTTCAATGTGGACTGTTCAGTGGTTTGACCGGTTATGTCAGTTAGGGGGTTGACTGGGTTGAGCGGCCTGGCTCTGACCGCTATAGTCTTTACATTGCTTTGAGAAGACCGTGATGTGCAAGTCACGGCCTCAATGAGACCGTGTAACCCTATGCTGTTGTAGTTTTGGTCGTTGAGTCTCTGAGGGGAACGACTCTTCCCTTGACCGTTTACTCAGTGACACGGCCCATGAATAGACCGTTTGTTCGTTGGCACGGCGCTGTGCTAACCGTCCAGTGTTTGTGTTTTCTATAGGTAGACGGCCCTTTTGTACACCGTTTATAGGTTTGAAGGGCCAGGCTCTGACCATTTTATTCAGTGGGACGGCATGCTTTTGACCATCTTTGGCTTTGCACGGCTTCTTGGCGACCGTGATTTGCCCGTGTGTTCTGGGTAATGGAACGGCCTCCTATCTGACCGTTTGACATGTTAGATGGTCAGGTGATGTGGGACGGACACGTGACTCGACTCCAAAAGGATATGCGATCCTCGGACTCTAAGCAAGCTCGCGATCGTCCCTAAAGAGGGAAGTGTCGGACGTGCGCGGTTGAGAAACCGGCAAAGAGCTAGGGTGGTCAACTCACAAATTCGTGCCCGGATCGGGTCACGGGATGGTCTCGCTCTCTCTCGCAGCAGCGGTGATATAAAAAGTATATGGAGCTACGATCCTAGCATGCTCTCTAGCAGCGGCATAAAGAAATATATACGAAATAAAGCAAATGCCGGGTAAAGGAGCGAATACGATACCTCCACGCTACCGGACGTGGGGAAGACTTCCCGACCGATCTCGTACTCCCGGAACAGCAAATACACAAATATTACAGCAATGAATATGAATGCCCACTCCACGCAGAGAGGTAAAGGGCGACACAGCGGGACCCGGGAGTAGCGGGTTCGGGTTGACGGGCGGCTTCTTGCGTAGCTTCGGCGGCATGCGTACTCACGACCGTGGGACCCACGTGCTGGTCAGTGGAGCCGTGTGGGACCGGAGTGACACCACAGTGGTGGGAACGCCTAGAAGGGTGCTCCCTGGGACGGCGGTGTGCTGGTTCGCCGGCAGGAGGTCGGGCGGCTCCGATCTCCACTCGCCGAAGTTGCTGGCCACGGATCTGCAGTTCTATTTTGCAGCGCGCGACCCGGCGAGTTATGCTGCTGCGGTCACTCCCGATGTCGGATTGATGCACAAGAGGTACCGATAGAAAGCTGACTTGAAATCCTTCGATCTATGGCCAGAGAAAGAAATTTGAGTTTCCTGTTGATGTCTTTTGTCGAATTTTCAAGCTGCTGACTCACAGGATCTGAAAACTCAAGGTAGAACCAAGTTTTCCTGAGAGATGGCATTGACCGCATTGTAGACCTTCGATTCAACCTTTGATCCTTCATGAAAGTTGTAGAGGCCGAATAGAGGAAAACGGGGATATATTTTATGAAAGGTTTGGTGGAAGTTTCGATTGTTTGGGGATTTTATACTGACTCAGGGTCGGATCTTGAAAGCAGAGACAAAATTGAATTTGGGGAAAAGACATAATTTCTAAAAATAGGTAGAGAGCTTTAGAAATTCGAAGAAACTTTCTGGAGGGTGGGGATGGTAGAAAGAACCTCCAATAAATTTGGGGATTCAAACAAAAATCAAAAAGAGGGTCGAAAGGGGGAAGAACTAAGCTTCTGCTACACAGATCTGAAAAGGGACAGATCAGGAAGACAGAAAGACACGAAAATAGAAAAATATAAAAAGAAGGTGAAATGATAGGATACTTTTTTTGGAGGTTGGGGATCAAGTGAGGAACCAACCCTGAAAATCTTAACTCCAGATGATGTCGGAGTTGGGAGTTAAAAATCTCGGAGTGAACCTCTGTCCAGCAGAACATAACCTTGGACAGCACTTCGCATGCGGCTTCGGGGCGATGGCACCAGAGATGAAATCAGAGATAGAGGGGCTCAGGTAAAAAGGGTTCTCAACCCTGAAATGCATATGGAAGAAGAGGAACCAGAGGGAGAGAGATAGGGGCGCACCAATCTCCAATGCTCATTCAATATTTTCTTCTCATTAATTCTTCAAAAATGGAAATACAAGGTACTTATAATAAATGACAAATGACCTAATCTACCCTTGGATCTAGGGTCAGGAGGGGTACTTAAGGGACTTCACATTTAAATGTGATCAAACAAAAAAAATAAAATTTCTAATTAATTCTAATGAGGGGGGTGCCCCCTTGACCAAGGGGTAAGGTAGGTGGCCAACTTTTGACATTTTACAGCACTTATCTCCCATGTGTTTATTTGACATTCAACTCTTCTAGAAGCCACCTAGGATGGTTTGACCAGCCCTACATGGCTTAGGTGGACCAATGGGGGAGGACTGGGGGCCCCCTTGCTGGACCTACTGACATTTTGCACATAAACCCACACAATCCTAAGGAATAACAAATTGGCTCATAAAGCCTTACAATTGCGAATCTACTTCCCCCAGGATATAAAAATAAATAAAAAGACACAAATACAAAAATAAAATGTACATGCTCGGAGTTGATTCCCATCAATTCTCCCCGAGTGGGAAGAACTCGATCCCGTCGAGTAGGGGTATGGCTGCTCGAGTCGCTCCGGCGGGTCCGTCACCGTGCCAAGTAACACAGGTACGCTCCACTCCACGTGACCGTCACCTGCTCATTCCGTATATACTTGATATGCACAAGCTACTGTGGAACGAGGCTAGAGGTTGACACTCCGGGTGGGGCACTCTCAAATGGGAGGAGGCGGCTCGAAGACTCATTAGGAATCACCGCTGGGTCCCTATAGGTGACTAGATCTGGGTATAGATGTAGAACCGATCCCATACTCCTCGAGCGAATCTGCTCGCCTCTTAAGGGACTGACATCAACAAGCTTGCACAAGACACACAAGACCCTAGACACACCTAATGTTATTCTGACCTATGCATAGGCGATGGTGGACCAAGACACCCGAATGTGTGCCATGCATGCATCTGACGCAACCAGTGGTTGACGTCATGGGGAACTCCTAGACATCCTACGATGCACCACTCATGGGCAGTAGGCTTGAATGTGGGAAGTCCAGGAGGTTCGGGTGGTTTAGGTGGGCCGGGGGAACCAAAGCCTTCCTTGTTCCCAAATGTTGGTTCATACCTATTACTATGTGGAGGTTGCTTGGCCCGAATGGAAAAGGTGTGATAGTGAACTCCGCGGAAGAAGTGGAGTGAAGATGATAGCTCGGGAGGTTCACTAGTGAAGGGGTCAAAAGGGTCAAAGAAGGTATGACCCCCTGAGATGGTTTCCCATATGACACGATCCCAATTGTAAAATTCTTTAAGGTGTAGATGGTCACCTTCATGAATGGTGGCGGGTAGGACGGTGATCATAGGTAGGAAGTATGATTCCTCCCTCGGACAAAAGGGTATGAAGTCGGATTCGGCCGACATAGGGAGGAATAGGAGAATCTCCGTGGTGACACAACCCATGGTGCACACGGAGGTAAGGGACCCTATGGCCGGGTGGGTGAAGCTAAGACTAGTGGGTTGGTCAAAGTCTCGGGCCAATAAGTGCGTCAACTTCCATTGTGAATCTAATCCCATAACAAGATCATCCAAGGTATTAACATGGTGACTAGACCGAAACGTAGTGTGGAATGAGTTGACCGGCACTAATGGTAAGGTGGGGTCCATGGATGGATAAGGAGGTGGGACCAAGCTATCCTTGAGCCAACTAAGAAGCGGCTTGGCTATGTATAACGTACCTGTTAGAAACACGGGAGGCTCGGACCTTGGTGGCTCCAAATAAGATGGTTCCGAAATAAGATCGGAAGATGAGGTTGACGGTAATGGAGCTCTCATGGGTGATGAAGGAATGTCCTCCTCGTGGAGAAGGGGTCCTTGGTGTGGCACCGGGATGTACCCTCCCATCCGATCTACCCCGGTAGTCAACCGATCTACCCCTATAGTCAACCGATCTAAGCATGTACTCAACCCCTTCATTACTCCCATAATGGCTCGGAACATTCCGGCCACTTCATCGGGACTATGGACTCGGGGTGTGACCATGGTGGCCAAGATGGGGTTGGATCCCCTAGGAATGGATATGCAAGGCCATTTTTTTTATTTTTATTTTATAAGCGAAATGTTATGCCAACTAATGCAAGCACCTAGACATGACTTAGAATGTGATGCAAATGCAAAGTTGAAATGAGACTCGACTACACACCTAGACACGACCAAGATTCGGTATGCGGCGGAGTTAATCGACTCGAAGATCACTCGCACAAGTGAATCACCTCTCTGATAGGCGTAACCTAACGGTCGGGCGACACCTTTTTATATACTGAACAATGGTATGCGAATGCAATCTTAGACCGACTTAGACGATGACTAGACGTAAATGACACTTTTTTTTATTTTAGACACCCTAGACTCAACTGGTGCTCTGATACCAAATTGATGCGGGACGGACACGCGACTCGACTCCAAATGGATATGCGATCCTCGAACTCTAAGCAAGCTCGCGACCGTCCCTAACGAGGGAAGCGTCAGATGTGCGCGGTTGAGAAATCGGCAAAGAGCTAGGGTGGTCAACTCACAAATTCGTGTCCGGATCGGGTCACGGGACGATCTCGCTCTCTCTCGCAGCAGCGGTGATATAAAAAGTATATGGAGCTACGATCCTAGCATGCTCTCTAGCAGCGGCATAAAGAAATATATACGAAATAAAGCAAATGCCGGGTAAAGGAGCGAATATGATACCTCCACGCTACCGGGCGTGGGGAAGACTTCCCGGCCGATCTCGTACTCCCGGAACAGTAAATACATAAATATTACAGCAATGAATATGAATGCCCACTCCACGCAGGGAGGTAAAGGGTGACACAGCGGGACCCGGGAGCAGCGGGTTCGGGTTGACGGGCGGCTTCTTGCGTAGCTTCGGCGGCACGTGTACTCACGATTGTGGGACCCATGTGCTGGTCAGTGGAGCCGTGTGAGACCGGAGTGGCACCACAGTGGTGGTGACGCTTGGAAGGGCGCTCCCTGGGACGGCGGTGTGCTGGTTCACCGGCCAGAGGCCGAGCGGCTCCGATCTCCACTCGCCGGAGTTGCTGGCCACAGATCTGCAGTTCTGTTTTGCACCGCGCGACCCGGCGAGATCTGCTGTGGCGGTCACTCCCGACACCGGATCGACGTACAAGAGGTAACGATAGAAAGCTGACTTGAAATCCTTCAATCTATGGCCAGAGAAAGAAATTTGAGTTTCCCGTTGATGTCTTTTGTCGAATTTTCAAGCTGCTGACTCACAGGATCTGAAAACTCAAGGTAGAACTAAGTTTTCCTGAGAGATGGCGTTGACCGCATTGTAGACCTTCGATTCAGCTTTTGATCCCATCATGAAAGTTGTAGAGGCCAAATAGAGGAAAACGGGGATATATGAAAGGTTTGGTGGAAGTTTCGATTGTTTGGGGATTTTATACTGACTCGGGGTCAGATCTTGAAAGCAGAGACAAAATTAAATTTGGGGAAAAGACACAATTTCTAAAAATAGGTAGAGAGCTTTAGAAATTCGACGAAAATTTGTGGAGGGTGGGGATGGTGGACAGAACCTCCAATAAAGTTGGGGATTGAAACAAAAATCAAAAAGAGAGTCGAAAGGGTGAAGAACTAAGCTTCTGCTACACATATCTGAAAAGGGGCAGATCAAGAAGATAGAAAGACACAAAAATAAAAAAAAATAAAAAGAAAGTGAAATGATGGGATAATTTTAATAGAGGTTGGGGATCAAGTGAGGAACCAACCCTGAAAATCTCAACTCCAGATGATGTCGGAGTTGGGAGTTAAAAATCTCGGAGTAAACCTCTATCCAGCAGAACAGAACCTTGGACAGCACTTCGGAAGCGGCTTCGCGGCGGCTCGATGGCTGCACGAACGGCGGCGGCGGCACCAGAGATAAAATCAGAGATAGTGGGGCTCAGGTAGAAGGTGTTCTCAACCCTGAAATATAGAGGGAAGAAGAGGAACCAAAGGGAGAGAGATAGGGGCGCACCAAGCTCCAATGCTCATTCAATATTTTCTTCTCATTAATTCTTCAAAAATGTAAATACAAGGTACTTATAATAAATGACAAATGACCTAATCTACCCTTGGATCTAGGGTCAGGAGGGGTACTTAAGGGACTTCACATTTAAATGTGATCAAACAAAAAAAATAAAATTTCTAATTAATTCTAATGGGGGGGTGCCCCCTTGACCAAGGGGTAAGGTAGGTGGCCAACTTTTGACATTTTACACCACTTGTCTCCCATGTGTTTATTTGACATTCAACCCTTCTAGAAGTCACCTAGGATGGTTTGACTAGCCCCACATGGCCTAGGTGGACCAATGGGGGAGGACTGGGGGCCCCCTTGCTGGACCTACTGACATTTTGCACATAAACCCACACAATCTTAAGGAATAACAAATTAGCTCATAAAGCCTTACAATTGCGAATCTACTTCCCCCAGGATATAAAAATAAATAAAAAGATACAAATACAAAAATAAAATGTACATGCTCAGAGTTGATTTCCATCATCAGGTGTACGGCCGTTTATTTCCCGGAGTGCTGTTTTGTGTTATTTTTCTGATGGTTTGGCCTCAATTTGTCTTGGCTTAGCCTGGTGGTCTGCCCGTCATTCTGTGGACGTCTTGGATGTCCTATGAGGGCTATGACCATGTTATAAGGTGGCCGGGAGTGCCATCACATCGAGTAGTGTTCCGTGACGCTTCAGAGTCATCTTTGGTTTTTGGTGACCCGGTGTGATCCAGTGGTCGATAAGTGACCTTGGAAGTGTCTCATCCAATCGAGGCATTGTTCTGAACATCTTGTAAGGCCAAAGAATTTTTATAAATTATTTTTAGTATATTTAATTATTTTCTGGGAATTTTAAAGATCTAAAATAGATTAATAAATAAATATTGGGTTAAATAAATCATTATAAGGCCCAATTTATGTTAAGTAATTAATCTAGCTTTGATAATTGAAACCCAATAGGTTAAAGGACCAAGCCCATTAAGTTTGGCCCATATTCTAGAATGTTATTTAGCTTATTCACGAATTTTAAGGATAAATACTATTTTATAGATAATAATATGGATAAACAAACAAAAGAGTTTTATTGAATTCTGCGCACGATGGATGTAGCGGTCTATCGTGCAACCTCCATAGCCACGTAACGCACTAGGCTACGACCGTTACGCTCTGTCAGTTCCGTGAAGTGAAGAAAGAGCAAAAAGATTAGATTTTGGCTAGTCTATCTCTTAGGGATCGAGATGAGAAGACCAGTAGAGGTGTAAGGACTCTTAGAAGTCGATCTAAGCCTTAACAAGGACTCTAGAATCGATCTAATCCTCAAACCCTAGCCAAAACCCTATAAATAGGACCTAGTTCTGAACTGAGCGACCCTTACTTTTACTCGCGTGGAATCAAGGTAAGGAGTCACAATTTTAGGTAAGTTCTTTAGAACTTTTTATTTATAATACTTTAGACTAACTACATGATTGACGTTCTGTTGGGTTAGATGGACGCAGTCTATCTCCACAGATTGTGGATCTAGAGGGGGGTGAATAGATCAACTTGCCTAATTTAAGACTATTGTAAATTCTAAAGCGAATTTAGGCAAGCATCAGTAAAGCTAAATGAAAAGTGCTAAGCAAAGGATACCAGCACACACAGTTCACAAGCAATCACACAAACACAATGCACACACAATTTTTAGGTGGTTCGGTCAACGACCTACGTCCACCCCACACTCAACCGAGCATGGCTTCCTGCTGCGCAGCATAACTTGCGTCCGCTGGGCTTTACAGCTTGGCCAAACAACCCGCTGATACACAGCTTCGCTGGGCACTACAGCTTGCCGACCAGAGGATCTGATCCTCTGCAACCGCTGGGGAAATACAGCTTAACCCGTCCAGTGGAGACTACCACTACAAGACCGCTGACACACAGCTTGAAGAAACAGTATTCAAAATGAAAGACAGAATCAAAACGAAAACAAAAAAGCTCAAAAGCAATGTAGCTCTAAGAGCAAAGCTCAGCTCTGGTTTTGAACCACGAGACTGAGATACATACTCTCTCACTCTCACTCTCAATCAGCTCTCTCTCAACTCAATCTCTCTCGATCTCTTCCTCTTTCTTTTTCTCCATCTTCTCTATTTCTTCCTCTCTGCATCTTCTTCTTCTCTCTTTTCTCTCTGTGGATCGAAGGCTCACTACTGTATAGACTTTCTCTTCTTTTCTTTCGATCAGTCTTCTTTTGTGGAAGAAGACTTGTTTATATAGCAACAACAGCAGTAGGCGTGTGCTCTCCACGTTTCCCGCCCAGCAATTTGGACCACGTGGCAGCATCCAATGGAGTGTCAGTACACGTGTCCTTATCTGGATACCTTGTCCTTCTCGGATCACGAGCCAGGTACCTGGGATCACGTGCCCCTCATTAGCTTCTTCAGTCCGATGTATAGAGTTCTCCGTTCACGTGCTCAATGACAGCAATCTGACTTGCTACGTCGACGCTGTCAATCAATGGCGTTAACGCAGTGATGCATTCCAGTAGCCATTAGCCTCGTCTCTTTAGCTGCTGCGTCGACGCTGCTCAATTGTGGCATTGACGCAGTGGAATAGCCTGTGAAGCTGAATGCTTCTTCAACTACGGCGTCGACGCTGCTTGCTTGTGGCGTTGACGCAGTGGAAGATATCGTGAAGGCTTCGTCAACTGATGCGTGGACGCTTTAAGCTCCCAGCGTCGACCCTGTTCCCTTCAGCAATCAAGAATGAAGTCATAAGATTTGAGTATGTACATTGCAGTGTATATACTTTGTTGTATAGACTTGTGAAGGCAGAATGCAACGTACAGACTTTACCCACTGTATGGACTTCATGTAATGCAAACGAATGTGAAGACCTCAGTGTATAGACTTGAAAGTCTTGAAGCCAATGTATGGACTTGAGCAAGCTAAAGGGCTGTATAGACATCGAAGACAGGGGCCGATGTATAGACTTGCCAAACAGTCCAGTGTATATACTTTATGCAAGGAGGCCAATGTGTAGACTTGAAAAGCTGAGGCCAGTGTACAGACTTGCCACCGACCATTGTGTAGACTTGATCAGCAAAGACACAATATAGACATCAACTCTACACATCGTATGTATGGACTTCAAGTGTGAAGACCATTGTAGAGACTTTGGTTTCGAAGATAATGTGCAGACATCGAGTTTGAAGACCAATGTCCAGACTTCAAGTAACATTGTGGATGTACAGACTTGATGGAGTGAAGCGATGTGTAGACTTGAAGCTCCTGATGGATGTATAGACTTCAAATATCACGACGCTGAGGAAGACAGACAATGTACAGACTTGCTGTAACAGTCTAATGTACAGACTTCATGAAGCTCTAGACATTGAATGCTGTACAGACTTAGCCTAATGCCTGAGACGCTAACAAAGACGGACGATGTTCAGACTTGCTGACAGACCAATGTACAAACTTTGAGGTTCAAGGCCAACGGCTGTACAGACTTAGAAGATTAAGACTGATGTCCAGACTTCATGCGTTGACGCTGTACACACTTAGCGAGTTGACGCTGTACACACATCCAATGAAGTGCGTTGACGCTGTAACATGATGCGTTGACGCTGTACACCCTTAACCAATTCAATTGAGATGCAGTGTGTGGACTTCATCTTGAGCGAAAGGTAAGTGATGAATGTGTAGACTCAATCGACATGAGAGTTTCCAGTGTATAGACTCATGAGAGTAAGAAATGCAGACAGCAGTGTATTAAATGCAAGGAACACATAGTCAATCTGATAGAGCAATTTCATCAAATCAAAAAATAGTTGCCAATCAATCAAAACAATGGTGTTGCCAATGAAATAAAGTAAGTGTCAACATCATCAACATAGAGGGGTCACAACACGTTCTAGTGCGTAACCTTTATGGTTATGAAAGTGAAAAGTGAAAGTGCATTCTCGTTACATTCTTGTTCATGAAAGGCCATACTATACTCTTGTTACATTCTTACTAGTTCATACTTGTTCATTCTATCTTACATGATCATCTTGTTACTTTGGTTTAATCGTGTGCTTGATCGCATTCGCATAATTTTACCTAAATTCTTTATAGCAAAAATGTTAATTACTTTAATAGTGCCTTCATGTTGATGCGAAGAAACCTACTGGGCAAGTGTGCTCATTATCTATTTCTAATCTTCTTAGGAGATGGAAGTGAGTCAAGATCGGATTCGGACAATTCAAATAGTGGGTCCGAGAGTGAATGAAGAATGAGTGAAGACTTTGGAAAGTCTACATTGTTTAGATTGAGTCTATGTAATTTTCCTATTTATTGAGTCTAGTATGATGAAGATTAGTGATTGTATTTGATACTTGATTATTAATGAATTGAAAGTTGAAGGTTGAGTAATTATTGTGCAATTGCATCTTTATTATGTGTGATTGTCTTGCACTCTGATCATTCTTGCTTGCAAGAGGCTTACCATGTCGGCTGTTCACGTTCCTCGAGCGAGTCTTCCGCTGTAATAAAGGCTCGGGGCGTGACAGTTAAGTTGGTATCAGAGCCTAAGTCTCAGGACTTAGGGAGAAGAATCATGTCATAGGATAAGTCCAAGATTTAAGGACCCCTACCTTTGAACTAAGGAAGAATTTTCTTACCCATGCGAGGATTGGGTAGAGCCCGGGATAAGATAGTTATATAGAAATTATCTTAGGATGAATCTTCCCGACTCTAAATAACTAAAATGTCTATGTTCTCAGGTACCTTGATTCTCAATGGCTCATCGTGTGAACTGGGACGAGATGCAGCAAACTGTTACGGGACTTACCCAATCCCTACAGATAATGGCCCAAGCTGGTGGAAGGGCTGGCGCGGGTAACCTACACGGCAATTTCTAAAGTTTAAATCCCTCATGATTCTCTGGATCTTCTAACCCGGATGAAGCCAAAAATTAGATCGACGAGATGAATCGAATATTCGATGTCATGCAATGCACTGACCAGGAGAAAGTTTGACTTGTCACGTTCCAACTCAACAAGGATGCTCGTACAGGGTGGAAATCCATTCCGACACCACCTACAGATGCACCTCATACATGGGAGGGTTTTCTTACACTTTTTCGAGCCAAGTACTTCTCCGAGCATGTGAAGGAGAGGAAGGCTATGGAATTTACCTCCTTAAAATAGGGCACGATTTCCGTGGCAGAGTATGAATTACAATTCTCTCGACTAGCACCTTATGCTCTTCATTTGGTAAGCATAGATTTATTGAAAGCCAACCGATTTATGGATGGTTTAAGACCCGGATTTATCCAACAACTTAGAACTCAGAATATCCGCACCTATATCGAGATGGTTCAAAGAGCGCATCTATATGAAAGAACCATGGAGAAAGTGGAGAGGCTCCGAGGAGAAAGGTCAAGCCGAAAACATGACAGGCAAGAAGAGAAAGAAGGGGATGAGGGTGAAAACCGTCACATTAAGAGGTCCCGTAATGGGAACGGTAACGGAAAAAGAAATGGAAATGGAAACGGAAAGGATAAGAAAGTTAAAGAAGAAGATAGAATGCAAGTCTCCACGGCCTGCTCATTTTGTGAAAAATTTGGGCACTCGGCAGAAGAATGTTGGAAATGTCTCGGCGCTTGTCTTAAGTGTGGAAACCAGGAACATCGCTTGCCCCTGTGTCCTCTTATCAACGAACAATCTTCAAGGGATAACAACGGACGCGGGAAGCGAGGTCGATTAAATGCCATTCTAGACGAGAGAGGTGAGATGATTAAAGGTGCCCTCTTAACCCATTCGCCTTACGTTAATACATTAAAATACGTACACTCTCCATAAAAACTCATATATATTGAATTTGGGGACCAAATTCTCTTAAGTGGGGGAGGGTGTAAAGCCCCAGAATTTTTATAAATTCTTTTTGGTATATTTAATTATTTTTTAGGAATTTTAAAGACGCAAAATAGATTAATAAATAAATATTAGGTTAAATAAATCATTATAAGGCCCAATTTATGTTAAGTAATTAATCTAGCTTTGATAATTGAAACCCAATAGGTTAAAGGACCAAGCCCATTAAGTTTGGCCCATATTCTAGAAGCTTATTTAGCCTATTCACGACTTTTAATGATAAATACTATTTTATAGATAATAATATGGATAAACAAACAAAAGAGTTTTATTGAATTCTACGCACAATGGATGTAGCGGTCTATCGTGCGACTGCCAAAGTCACGTAACGCACTAGGCTACGACCGTTACGCTCTGTCAGTTCCGTGAAGTGAAGAAAGAGCAAAAAGATTAGATTTTGGCTAGTCTATCTCTTAGGGATCGAGATGGGAAGACTAGTAGAGGTGTAAGGACTCTTACAAGTCGATCTAAGTCTTAACAAGGACTCTAGAATCGATCTAATCCTCAAACTCTATCCAAAACCCTATAAATAGGACCTATTTCTGAACTTAGCGACCCTTACTTTTGCTCGCGTGGAATCAAGGTAAGGAGTCACAATTTTAGGTAAGTTCTTTAGAACTTTTTATTTATAATACTTTAGACTAACTACTCTCAAAATTTCATGTTAGGAGATCGAGTATCCAAGGAGTTAGGATCTTCCAAAGTTGTTGTTTTCATCACGCCAACCCAGGAAACTGTGCCACAGGGTACTGAAGATCAGGAAATTAGAAAGCCTAAACGAGGTAATTAGAGTTAGGTGCTTTAGAACTTTTTGTTTCCCTTAGTTTCATCTTCCTAACCTCCAAATTTCACGTCCTTAAGTCAAGAGACTGAGGAGTTAGAGCGACGTGAAGTTGCTGAAAAATCTCAGGAAGGGAAGAACTAGGGCGTATCTTGAAGACCAAATTGGAAGTCTAAAGCCTAGTTAAGAGGTAGGTCATCTCATGAACGGCAAAGGCAACATGTTAGGGATAAAAGCCCTCTGATTTTGATTGATTACATGCATTATAGATTATGAATTTCATGTCTTAGCAAGATCATGCAGACATGCATACCTTTATCCTAACCAAAGATAAAAGATATCATCTTGTTCATTCACTGCAACCTATGCATATACCTGGCCTTTACTTCGTTTATCATGACTAGACTAGTTAGTAATTATGATTCTTCTTGCATGGACATCGTTCTTTATCTTTATTGTTAGCAGAATCTCTGACGGATTAGGGTAGGACCGTCACATGACTGTAACGGCCTTACGATAAGCCGTCACACTCTCTGTTGTATTTAAATTCATCTGTTGTCTCTAACGCACCACAGCAGGAGCGTAACAATACTTTAACGGCACCTCGACAAACCGACATACGGACTGTAACGTGCCTATCCTAGACCGTTAGAACACTACTTTCTGTCAACTCGAGACGGAATAGAAATTAGTCAAGTCTACTTATAAATAAGTCTAGTTATCTAAGTTTTAACCTTATTTCATGACTTGGAGTTTATTAATTGATTCATGATAGGAAAATTCATGTTCTTAGCATTTTGAGTTATTTTTAAAGCATATGTTAATTTCATTGGCTAAACTCTAATAGTATGTATTTAAAGTATGATTTAAAATGATGTATTGACGGAGTTTTATCATAGTTTTACACCGTTTCACAGTCTTTTCCTATCTATAGAGTCAATTCTTTAAGTACATGGCATATATTCCGGTATATGACCATTAGTTCACACTTTTGCACTATAGGAACATATTCTTGAACTTGAGAACCTCTCTATTGGATATTCCTTCCAATGGACTAGGAAATCTTATTTCAAGGCCTCTGTAATTCTCCGCGAGCCTGGGATTCTCACTAGGACGCTGAGTTGGTTGTACCATGAAAGCCCAATCATTAGAGAACACTATTGAAGTTTTCTGGTTTTTAGTATGTAACGGATCCAGATTGGACTGTCAGGATCATCTAACAGCCCAATAAATGACCGTCACATGTATTGAGTCCATCTTTATTTCTTTCGGATTCATACCATTGTAACGGCCCAATACTGGAGCGTCACGTTATGTAACGGCCCATTATTAGACCGTCATAGTTCTTGAGTGTTTTAACCCCAGGTTTGACCAAAGGGGTGATATTCTAAAGTTCCTAGATGGATTATTGATGGTCTAGGACTTGTCATATTGTCCAAAGAAACTTAATTTAAATTATGAAAGATAACGAATGTACCGTTATGCTACCGAATTATTCCCATGAGCATAATATCGTCTTAAGTCATTCTTGATCTCTCATATTCTTAATTGAAACATTCACTCTTTGATAGTTGTTGTCATGAGCTTATTGATTGAAATTGTTATATTACTGGTCACGCTTTATTGATACGCTCGTGGAAGTAGCTTGATTTATACGTGAAGATGCAGTTCAGACGCTGATTGTGTCCAAGGGCTCTATGCTAGTCCCCTCGGCTGATTACCGGAAACATACTATTATAAATCATGGAGTATGATGCTACTGGCGTCGCATTGCGCTGGGAGTACTTTCTTTATAAATAAGTGAAATCCATGAGCACTCGTGAAAATCTAGTGAATTGCTACATGATTGACGTTCTAGTGCGTAATCTTTATGGTTATGAAAGTGAAAAGTGAAAGTGCATTCTCGTTACATTCTTGTTCATGAAAGACCATGCTACACTCTTGTTATATTCTTACTAGTTCATACTTGTTCATTCTATCTTACATGATCATCTCGTTACTTTGGTTTAATCGCGTGTTTGATCGCATTCACATGATTTTACCTAAATTCTTTATAGCAAACATGTTAATTACTTTAATAGTGCCTTCATGTTGATGCGAAGAAATCTACTGGGCAAGTGAGCTCATTACCTATTTCTAATCTTTTCAGGAGATGGAAGTGAGTCAGGATCGGATTCAAAATATTCAAATAGCGGGTCCGAGAGTGAATGAAGAATGAGTGAAGACTTAGGAAAGTCTACATTATTTAGATTGAGTCTATGTAATTTTTCTATTTATTGAGTCTAGTATGATGAAGATTAGTGATTGTATTTGATACTTGATTATTAATGAATTGAAAGTTGAAGGTTGAGTAATTATTATGCAATTGCATCATTATTATGTGTGATTATCTTGCGCTCTGATCATTCTTGCTTACAAGAGGCTTACCATGCCGGCTGTTCATGTTCCTCGAGCGAGTCTTCCGCTGTAATAAAGGCTCGGGGCGTGATAGTTAAGTTGGTATCAGAGCCTAAGTCTCAGGACTTAGGGAGAAGAATCATGTCATAGGATAAGTCCAAGATTTAAGGAGCCCTACCTTTGAACTAAGGAAGAATTTTCTTACCCATGCGAGGATTGGGTAGAGCCCGGGATAAGATAGTTATATAGAAATTATCTTAGGATGAATCTTCCAGACTCTAAATAACTAAAATGTCTATGTTCTCAGGTACCTTAATTCTCAATGGCTCATCGTGTGAACTGGGACGAGATGTAGCAAACTGTTGCGGGACTTACCCAATCTCTACAGACAGTGGCCCAAGGTGGTGGAAGGGCTGGCGCAGGTAACCTACACGGCAATTTCCAAAGTTTAAATCCCCCACGATTCTCTGGATCTTCTAACCCGGATAAACCAGAAAATTGGATCGACGAGATGAATCGAATATTCGATGTCATGCAATGCACCGATCAGGAGAAAGTTTGACTTATCACGTTCCAACTCAACAAGGATGCTCGTACATGGTGGAAATCCATTCCGGCACCACCTGCAGATGCACCTCATACATGGGAGGGTTTTCTTACACTTTTTCGAGCCAAGTACTTCTCCGAGCATGTGAAGGAGAGGAAGGCTATGGAATTTGCCTCCTTAAAATAGGGCACGATGTCCGTGGCAGAGTATGAATTACAATTCTCTCGACTAGCACCTTATGCTCTTCATTTGGTAAGCACAGATTTATTGAAAGCCAACCGATTTATGGATAGTTTAAGACCCAGATTTATCTAACAACTTGGAACTCAGAATATCTGCAGCTATATCGAGATGGTTCAAAGAGCGCATCTATGTGAAAGAACCATGGAGAAAGTGGAGAGGCTCCGAGGAGAAAGGTCAAGCCGAAAACATGATAGACAAGAAGATAAAGAAGTGGATGAGGGTGAAAACCGTCACATTAAGAGGTCCCGTAATGGGAACGGTAATGAAAAAAATAGAAATGGAAACGGAAAGGATAAGAAAGTTAAAGAAGAAGATAGAATGCAAGTCTCCACGGCCTGCTCATTTTGTGAAAAATTTGGGCACTCGGCAGAAGAATGTTGGAACGTCTCGGCGCTTGTCTTAAGTGTGGAAGCTGGGCACATCGCTTGCCCATGTGTCCTCTTATCAACGAATAATCTTCAAGGGATAACAACGGACGCGGGAAGCGAGGTCGATTAAATGTCATTCTAGACGAGGGAGGTGAGATGATTAAAGGTACCCTCTTAACCCATTCGCCTTACGTTAATACATTAAAATACATACACTCTCCGTAAAAACTCATATATATTGAATTTGGGGACCAAATTCTCTTAAGTGGGGGAGGGTGTAAAGCCCCAGAATTTTTATAAATTCTTTTTGGTATATTTAATTATTTTTTAGGAATTTTAAAGACGCAAAATAGATTAATAAATAAATATTGGGTTAAATAAATCATTATAAGGCCCAATTTATGTTAAGTAATTAATCTAGCTTTGATAATTGAAACCCAATAGGTTAAAGGACCAAGCCCATTAAGTTTGGCCCATATTCTAGAAGCTTATTTAGCCTATTCACGACTTTTAATGATAAATACTATTTTATAGATAATAATATGGATAAAAAAACAAAAGAGTTTTATTGAATTCTGCGCACAATGGATGTAGCGATCTATCGTGCGACCGCCAAAGTCACGTAACGCACTAGGCTACGACCGTTACGCTCTGTCAGTTCCGTGAAGTGAAGAAAGAGTAAAAAGATTAGATTTTGACTAGTCTATCTCTTAGGGATCGAGATGGGAAGACTAGTAGAGGTGTAAGGACTCTTAGGAGTCGATCTAAGCCTTAACAAGGACTCTAGAATCGATCTAATCCTCAAACCCTAGCTAAAACCGTATAAATAGGACCTAGTTCTGAACTGAGCGACCCTTACTTTTGCTCGCGTGGAATCAAGGTAAGGAGTCACAATTTTAGGTAAGTTCTTTAGAACTTTTTATTTATAATACTTTAGTGATGTGACACAACTACGGGGTATGCAGCAAGCAGACGGAATCTTAGGACCTATTCCGCATTCACAACCACATAGCAATTAAGTTGATAAATCGGGGCCAAATCGCCGTCGCACACACACGAGCCCGGGGTGACAAAATGATTCTAAGAGAAGGTGATGGATCAAGACCCTTGCTGGTAGAGTGCCAGCCGGGCTAGGGTTGCCCTCCCGAGGGTACGTAGCCCATGCTTATGGGGCTGGCCGGTGCCAATTGGGGCACTAGGTCCCACTCTCTCACTGCCCACGATGACCGCTCGTAAGTGTGGCACGTGGGGCCGGTCACTCTCTCGCTTGCACATCGGAGCTATGTCTACGGATATTAAATGAACAGACACTAAAGAATAATGGAGCAAAGTTTAGAGCTCACCTGGTTGGTTTGAAGAAACCAACCCCGTTCGGAGACGTGGGCGAGCGGGGAAGTGTGGATCCCGCACACTGTGCCGATGTAGCTTGAGCTGTTTATTACATACACTACTCCTCACGCAGGAGGGTTGGACTAAGGGTGGGGAAATAAAGCTTACATCCAAACACTACCTCCACGCAGGGAGGGGCGCTAAGCCGGCCAGGCGGGAGGGGGAAACTCGCCGAAGTTGTAGGAGAGGAAGCCAACGTTGGGTCTGCTCACTTGCTGTGAGAGGAGACAGGCAGCCGCTGTTGCAACCGTAGTTCTTACTCAGGAATTTTTCCGTCGACGAGACTAGGGGGAAATTCTTCGTAACAGGAACTGGGATGCCTCTGAATTTTACTGAATTCTTCTGAAGTCGTCGCTGGCTGCGGCGGAGGCTCGAACAGACAAAGGAATCTGGGGTTGACAGCTTCAGATCTGATGCAGCAGGATGCAGAGATTGTACCGTTGGCTCCCGAGCTCCGAATCTCGAACCGTCAGAGTAGCTGGAACCGTGGATGAACTCTCTTCACAGCAAAACCGGTGGGGAGGCCGTCTGAGGTTGGGATGGCCTGGGGGACGCCGATGAGTGGGTGCAGGTCGCTGAAGACTGGGGAAGGCAGATCCGCGCGACTGAAGAGGAAAAATCAGAACTTTGGCTCCCGGATGCCGAACGTAGTTCTGCTTCTTGCTCCTGGTCGGGGACAGGTGGAGGAAGAACTTTGAAGAAGGAACCACGGTCTGAATCCTCCACTGTGAATCGTGGTTCAGCTTCTGGTTGAACTCTGGTGCTCTGAAGATGGAGCTTGGCGCAGTCGAGGGAGAATGGCTCTCCCGGGCAGCCCCGAACTCGGAATGGTACGATTCTTTCTCACCTGCGTAGTGGACTGGACGACCTTTCCGGCAATGTCTGGTACGCCTCTGGATGTCGCCTTATGAATCCGGGGAAGCTTCTGCAAGTCGTAACTTTTTCTTCCACCTGCAGACTGTCCAGGTAAAGAGAAAGGATGGTGGTGGAACTAGTGATAGGGGTGGGGATTGGCAATGGTGGAGATGGTGGGGTGGATGGTTGATGGGAGAGGGGTGTTTAGGGGTGTGGAGGGGAGAGGAACAGGGGATTAAGGAGTCTTGGAGGGAGGTGGAGTGGAGGGGCCGCAGCTATCAGATGGGGTGGTGGGGGTCGGCCAAGGGAATGGGGGTGGGCTAGATGAGGTGGGTGCGCAACCAGCAGGGGGGGATGGGGGTTAATTCGCCCAGGGGATATGAATGAATGGTGTGGGGAAGTGGTATGGCTGCTTTGGGGAGAGGGAAGGTTGCCTTGGAGGTTGAGAAGGTGTATGGGGAATGGGAAGGGTTGCCTAGGATGGAGGAGATATTGAAGGGAGTTATGGGCCTTGGGAAGATGAAAGGGTGGAAGGGATGAGGTGGCAGCTGAGGTGGCAAGGGGGAGGGGAGGTGAAGGGCCAAGTTCGCCCAAGGGAGGGGAGAAAAGAGAGAGTGGGGGTTCGCCCCCTAGAGAGAGAGAGAGAGAGAGGGAGAGAGAGAGAAAGCTAGAGAGAGAGAGAGGATTGCACTTATGCTCAAAATACTCAAATATTCATTACCCATCTCAAGGGGGGGTTGGGGTCCTATTTATAGGGATCCCAACATTTACAAAAAGTCCCTGGAGAATATGCTAAAAGCAAATAAGCAAGGGGGTGTGGGAAGGAAGAGGGCGCCTATGGGCCAGGCCCATCTAATTGGGCCCATATGACCCCCTAGCCTAACAAACATAGGTAAATAGCATGATGACCTAGGGACATGACTCAAAAAAAAGGGGAAATTACATCAAAATGACTCAAGAAATATATAAAAATACATAGCTAAACTTAAGAAATCAAGCTGAACATAATGGCAATCATCTGGACCCATGGAGAAGTGGGAAGTGATAAGCGATGTCCCCATCATACTCCCGGGGTGCAGAGAACTCGACTCTGTCGAGTAAGGATCCATCGTATGCGGTGGAAGCCACAGCGAGGTTGCTCTCAAGTCCACCAAAGGTAGCTGGTTCTTTCCACCAAGCGAGGTAGTGCCCATCCCTTTGCTCCAGATGGCAGTATCCTGTTCATACAATATCCGCTCCAATTGCTCACGTTGGCCCCTCTGGGTTGGTGGAACTCTCTTATGGGTGGTGACTCTCTCAAGAAGTGGAACAGGCTCAATATTCTCACTAGGTGTCACCGTGGGACCCCTGTATGGCACTAAGTCAGCCACATTGAATGTGGGACTTACTCCGTACTCCTCGGGGAGGTCCAACACGTAATCATTTGTGCCGATCCTCCTCAGAACCTGGAAGGGGCCTGATCCACGCGACCTCAATTTTGAGACATTCCCAGGGAAAGGTCTCTCAGTTCTCACCATCACAAAGTCACCCATGCGAAACTCTTGGTGGCGTCGGTGGGAATCGGCCGATTTCTTATACACCTTATTGCTTTTGTTGGTGTGTTTGCGGATGTTACCATGCAGAGTTGTGAATGATCCTTTAGCGATGAAGGGAGGGCCTGGACAACCAAATTCAGCCCTATCAAGTGTTAGTTTGGTTTTGACAGACTTAGGAGGACCAGGGCATCCATGAATTGACCTATCATGCTAAGAAACCATGTGGACCTTGGTGCACTTAGGTGGACCGGGGCAGCCATAAGTGGCCCTATCATGCATGAAACGGATGAAGAGCGGGGGAAGACCAACTTGTCCAAATGTAAACCTATCGTGCACTGGACCTAGTGTGTGAGTGACACAAATGATGTGACTAGCCTGACCACTTGATGCGAAAGGTTGTGATACATGGATTCCTATCAAGATGGTCCCATCTGTGAGATTTGGGGGTTTCCACTCATGGGGATCGAAGCGGTTCTTGGGATGGGTCACTCCCTTATCTCCAAGGTTGATGTCACCCTTGGCATTGACTCTTATAGTGTGGGCAAAATTTTGGAATGGGTGGGTGAGGGCAGGAGGGAGTGGGTGGTAAGTGATGAGTACTTGGAAGCCCATGGGGAGTGGCCAAACAGATCAAGATGGGTTAAGGGGTGAGTGACGTGGAGGGGGGTTTCAATCCAAGTGATCGCCCTAGGGTCCCTAGCACACATAGGGAAGTGGAAGTCATGATCCTGGTGGGGCCCAACGCAAGGCTCCTTGTAGGAGGGCAAGGGGGTGATGTAAAACTCATTAGGCTCAGGTAGAAACAACAAGAGCTTACTCGTGTAAGGACCCTTGGTGTAAATGGTGGTGATGGTCCCGATAGAGGGGTGTGAGAAACTAAGGTACCCCATGTTGCTTGTTTCTAAGGCCCACATGTTTGTCACCTCTATTTGCCAAAATACACTCCTAACCAAGTCCATCATGGCTCCCACAGAGGAGAACGATTGGTAGGTTGTGTGGAATGGAGGAGTGGGCAAAATTGGGTAATGATTTTCCATAGGGGGGTGCATGATGTGGAGGAGGAGGTCTTGCTTTAGCCACTCAATGAGGGGTTCCCCTAAAATCACAATTTTCATGGAGGGAGGGGTGGGGGGACTTGGTTGGTTATCTAGCAACTCTAGGGGGATGATGTTCCTAGTTAGGCTCGTTGTGGTCTCTTTGGATAAAGAGGAGCCTTCTTGACCCAACCTTTGGCATTGGGCTTCATATTCTTCCTCCCAATCTAGGGAAGCCTCATATTCCTCAATCACGCTCTCATCCTTTTGGGGTGTGGGGGTTTTGCTTTCCAAAGGAATGGGAAGGTCTTTTGTGGATGGGGTGATGAAGGTTGGGGTATGGTGCACCCGGGGTGGTGAGGGTGCTTGAACTTGGGTTGGGTTTGGGAGTGGAAGAAGTGGAGACCTAAGTTGGGGTAGGATTGGGGTTGGTAGTGGAAGATGGGTGGGTCGAGGAGGATTGGGTTGATTGATTTTGGGAGGTGTGTCCCTTTTAGGGGAAGATGGAGGGGTAGTGGTGGGGACTGTGGAAGCTTGCGGGGTGTAGGTTTGATGGAGAATTTTAGGTTGGGTGATGGCCGTCATGGGCCTAGGTGGAGTGAGGGTCACTTTGGTTTGAATGGTGGTGGTGATCGGGATAGGAATCATTTGGGGTGGTGGAGTTTGGGTCCTAAGGGAAGTCTTGGGTTGACTGGGAGGAAACGGGGGAGTGGGAGTGCTCTTCGGGTTATGGTCCTCACGGTAGGAGTTGGGGAGGTATTGGAACCTAAGTTGGGTCTTCATGTCTTCCCAGGTATGGATTGGTTCTTCCCTCCTAATCCTCTTCCTAGTTTCCACACTCATCCAATAGGTCTTAGCAAGGTTGGTAAGGTGCATTTTTGCGAGCCTAACTTTCCTATCTTCCGTCATAGGGTACCAACCAAAGTATCGGTCCATAGCACTCTCCCATTTTAGGTAGACATGTGGATTATGTGACCCATCAAAGTTAGGAGCCTCAACCTTCATCATCCTCAAGAGGTAGTCATCCGGGTCCTCCCGTGGTCGCCTTTCAAAATGTCTAGGTTGGCGGGGCCTCTCATACTCACGGTGGAAGTCATCCTCAAGGTCCTCCCTATCAAGTTCAACTGGTGGAGGGGGTGCCCTTTGGGCATGGTTCCTAGGTGGGGCCCTAGCTTCATCGAGTCTCTCTAGGCGGGTGGAAATCCCAGTCATTTTCTCCGAGAGGGCTTGAATGGCAGCCTCAAGTCGATCCATTGGAGCTTGGGAAGCCTCCCTAGGGATGTTTGGGTAACCTTGGGGAATGGGATTCATGGGGGAACCGAGGTAGAGGGGTCGGCTCGGTATAAGGCACCACTACGGGTGGACATGCACACGGATGATGTAAATGCAAAGACCCTAGGACCTAGGCTTGTAGAGACAAGTCTAGAACTTGCTCTAATACCAACTGATGTGACACAACTACGGGGTATGCAGCAAGCAGACGGAATCTTAGGACCTATTCCGCATTCACAACCACATAGCAATTAAGTTGATAAATCGGGGCCAAATCGCCGTCGCACACACACGAGCCCGGGGTGACAAAATGATGCTAAGAGGAGGTGATGGATCAAGACCCTTGCTGGTAGAGTGCCAGTCGGGCTAGGGTTGCCCTCCCGAGGGTACGTAGCCCACGCTTATGGGGCTGGCCGGTGCCAATTGGGGCACTAGGTCCCACTCTCTCACTGCCCACGATGACCGCTCGTAAGTGTGGCACGTGGGGTCGGTCACTCTCTCGCTTGCACAACGGAGCTATGTCTACGGATATTTAATAAACAGACACTAAAGAATAATGGAGCAAAGTTTAGAGCTCACCTGGTTGGTTTGAAGAAACCAACCCCGTTCGGAGACATGGACGAGCGGGGAAGTGTGGATCCCGCACACTGCGCCGATGTAGCTTGAGCTGTTTATTACATACACTACTCCTCACGCAGGAGGGTTGGACTAAGGGTGGGGAAATAAAGCTTACATCCAAACACTACCTCCACGCAGGGAGGGGCGCTAAGCCGGCCAGGCGGGAGGGGGAAACTCGCCGAAGTTGTAGGAGAGGAAGCCAACGTTGGGTCTGCTCACTTGCTGTGAGAGGAGACAGGCAGCCGCTGTTGCAACCGTAGTTCTTACTCAAGAATTTTCCCGTCGACGAAACCAGGGGGAAATTCTTCATAACAGGAACTGGGACGCCTCTGAATTTTACTGAATTCTTCTGACGTCGTCGCTGGCTGCGGCGGAGGCTCGAACAGGACGAAGGAATCTGGGGTTGACAGCTTCAGATCTGATGCAGCAGGATGCAGAGATTGTACCATTGGCTCCCGAGCTCCGAATCTCGAACCGTCAGAGTAGATGAACCGTGGATGAACTCTCTTCACAGCAAAACCGGTGGGGAGGCCGTCTGAGGTCGGGATGGCCTGGGGGACGCCGATGAGTGGGTGCAGGTCGCTGAAGACTGGGGAAGGCAGATCCGCGCGACTGAAGGGGAAAAATCAGAACTTTGGCTCCCGGATGCCAAACGTAGTTCTGCTTCTTGCTCCTGGTCGGGGACAGGTGGAGGAAGAACTTTGAAGAAGGAACCACGGTCTGAATCCTCCACTGTAAATCGTGGTTCAGCTTCTGGTTGAACTCTGGTGCTCTGAAGATGGAGCTTGGCGCAGTCGAGGGAGAATGGCTCTCCCGGGCAGCCCCGAACTCGGAATGGTACGATTCTTTCTCGCCTGCGTAGTGGACTGGACGACCTTTTCGGCAATGTATGGTACGCCTCTGGATGTCGCCTTATGAATCCGGGGAAGCTTCTGCAAGTCGTAACTTTTTCTGCCACCTACAGACTGTCCAGGTAATGAGAAAGGATGGTGGTGGAACTAGTGATAGGGGTGGGGATTGGCAATGGTGGAGATGGTGGGGTGGATGGTTGATGGGAGAGGGGTGTTTAGGGGTGTGGAGGGGAGAGGAACAGGGGATTAAGGAGTCTTGGAGGGAGGTGGAGTGGAAGGGCCGCAGCTATCAGATGGGGTGGTGGGGGTTGGCCAAGGGAATGGGGGTGGGCTAGATGAGGTGGGTGCGCAACCAGCAGGGGGGATGGGGGTTAATTCGCCCAGGGGATATGAATGAATGGTGTGGGGAAGTGGTATGGCTGCTTGGGGGAGAGGGAAGGTTGCCTTGGAGGTTGAGAAGGTGTATGGGGAATGGGAAGGGTTGCCTAGGGTGGAGGAGATATTGAAGGGAGTTATGGGCCTTGGGAAGATAAAAGGGTGGAGGGGTGAGGTGACAGCTGAGGTGGCAAGGGGGAGGGGAGGTGAAGGGCCAAGTTCGCCCAAGGGAGGGGAGAAAAGAGAGAGTGGGGGTTCGCCCCCTAGAGAGAGAGAGAGAGAGAGAAAGCTAGAGAGAGAGAGGATTGCACTTATGCTCAAAATACTCAAATATTCATTACCCATCTCAAGGGGGGGTTGGGGTCCTATTTATAGGGATCCCAACATTTACAAAAAGTCCCTGGAGAATATGCTAAAAGTAAATAAGCAAGGGGGTGTGGGAAGGAAGAGGGCGCCCATGGGCCAGGCCCATCTAATTGGGCCCATATGACCCCGTAGCCTAACAAACATAGGTAAATAGCATGATGACCTAGGGACATGACTCAAAACAAAGGGGAAATTACATCAAAATGACTCAAGAAATATATAAAAATACATAGCTAAACTTAGGAAATCAAGCTGAACATAATGGCAATCATCCGGACCCATGGAGAAGTGGGAAGTGGTAAGCGATGTCCCCATCATTTAGACTAACTACTCTCAAAATTTTATGTTAGGAGATCGAGTATCCAAGGAGTTAGGATCTTTCAAAATTGTTGGTTTCATCACGCCAACCCAGGAAACTGTGCCACAGGATACTAAAGATCAGAAAATTAGAGAGCCTAAACGTGGTAATTAGAGTTAGATGCTTTAGAACTTTTTGTTCCCCTTAGTTTCGTCTTCCTAACCTCCAAATTTCACGTCCTTAGGTCAAGAGACCGAGGAGTTAGAGCGACGTGAAGTTGTTGAAAAATCTTAGTAAGGGAAGAACTAGCGCGTATCTTGAAGACCAAATTGGAAGTCTAATGCCCAGTTAAGAGGTAGGTCATCTCATGAACGGCAAAAGTAACATGTTAGGGATAAAAGCCATCTGATTTTGATTGATTGCATGTATTATAGATTATGAATTTCATGTCTTAGCAAGATCATGCATACATACATACCTTTTGCCTAACCAAAGATAAAAGATATCATCTTGTTCATTCACTATAACCTATGCATATACCTGGCCTTTACTTCGTTTATCATGACTAGACTAGTTAGTAATTATGATTCTTCTTGCATGGACATAGTTTCTTATCTTTACTGTCAGCAAAATCTCTGACGGATTAGGTAGGACCGTCACATGACTGTAACGGCCTTACGATAAGCCGTCACACTCTCTGTTGTATTTAAATTCATCTGTTGTCTCTAACGCACCATAGCAGGAGCGTTATAATACTTTAACGGCCCCTCGACAAACTGTCACACGGACTGTAACGCGCCTATGCTAGACCGTTAGAACACTGCTTTCTGTCAACTCGAGACGGAATGGAAATTAGTCAAGTCTATTTATAAATAAGCCTAGTTATCTAAGTTTTAACCTTATTTCATGACTTGGAGTTTATTAATTGATTCATGATTGAAAATTCATGTTCTAAGCATTTTGAGTTATTTTTAAAGCATATGTTAATTTCATTGGCTAAACTCTAATAGTTTGTATTTAAAGTATGATTTAAAATGATGTATTGACGGAGTTTTATGATGGTTTTACACCGTTTCACAGTCTTTTCCTATCTATAGAGTCAATTCTTTAAGTACATGGCATATATTCCGGTATATGACCATTAGTTCACACTTTTGCACTATAGGAACATATTCTTGAACTTGAGGACATCTCTATTGGATATTCCTTCCAATGGACTAGGAAATCTTGTTTCAAGGCCTCCGTAATTCTCCGCGAGCCTGGAATTCCCACTAGGATGTCGAGTTGGTTGTACCATGAAAGCCCAATCATTAGAGACCACTATCGAAGTTTTCTGGTTTTTAGTATGTAACGGATCCAGATTGGACTGTCAGGATCATCTAACAGCCCAATAAATGACCGTCACATGTACTGAGTCCATCTTTATTTCTTTCGGATTCATACCATTGTAACGGCCCAATACTGGAGCATCACGTTATGTAACGGCCCATTATTAGACCGTCACAGTTCTTGAGTGTTTTAACCCGAGGTTTGACCAAAGGGGTGATATTCTAATGTTCCTAGATGGATTATTGATGGTCTAGGACTTGTCATATTGTCCAAATAAACATAATTTAAATTATGAAAGATAACAAATGTACCGTTATGCTACCGAATTATTCCCATGAGCATAATATCGTCTTAAGTCATTCTTGATCTCTCATATTCTTAATTGAAACATTCACTCTTTTATAGTTGTTGTCATGATCTTATTGATTGAAATTGTTATATTACTGGCCACGCTTTATTGATACACTCATGGAAGTAGCTTGATTTATACGTGAAGATATAGTTCGTGCGTTGATTGTGTCCCAGGGCTCTATACTAGTCCCCTCGACTGATTGCCAGAAACTTACTATTATAAACCATGGGGTAAGATGCTACTAGCGTCGCATTGCGCTGGGAGTACTTTCTTTATAAATAAGTGAAATCCATGAGCACTCGTGAAAATCTAGTGAATTACTACATGATTGACCTTTTAGTGCGTAACCTTTATGGTTATAAAAGTGAAAAGTGAAAGTACATTCTCGTTACATTCTTGTTCATGAAAGGCCATGCTATACTCTTGTGACATTCTTACTAGTTCATACTTGTTCATTCTATCTTACATGATCATCTTGTTACTTTGGTTTAATCGCGTGCTTGATCGCATTCGCATGATTTTACCTAAATTCTTTAGAGCAAAAATGTTAATTACTTTAATAGTGCCTTCATATTGATGCGAAGAAACCTACTGGGCAAGTGTGCTCATTACCTATTTCTAATCTTTTCAGGAGATGGAAGTGAGTCAGGATCGGATTCGGACAATTCAAATAGCGGGTCCGAGAGTAAATGAAGAATGAGTGAAGACTTAGGAAAGTTTACATTGTTTAGATTGAATCTATGTAATTTTCCAATTTATTGAGTCTAGTATGATGAAGATTAGTGATTGTATTTGATACTTGATTATTAATGAATTGAAAGTTGAAGGTTGAGTAATTATTGTGCAATTGCATTATTATTATGTGTGATTGTCTTACACTCTGATCATTCTTGCTTGTAAGAGGCTTACCATGTCGACTGTTCACGTTCCTCGAGTGAGTCTTCCGCTGCAATAAAGGCTCGGGGGGTGACACATCTAGAGGTAATGTCATATCTCGATTTATGTATCCAGGTGCTTTGAGGGTCTTGGTGTTCCCGCATGTCTCCGTGAGTCATTTTATACGGTTGTGTGGATCTGATGATCCAGTGTCATTTTCCTCGGCTTAGGATTAGGCTGATCGGCGGCTTGTCACCGTCATTGTGCGATGATCTTGACTCTGAGTCATGGGAGTCAAGGATTGTTACGTTGGTAGTTCTAGTTGCCCTGTCCTGAGTCTGTTGGCAGTTGGTGTATTGCCTTTGTGCTTCGTAGTACGTGCGATAGTGCATTCTTAGCCTATCTGTACTTCAGCACTCGTGTTTCAGAATGTCTGTCTAGTGAGCCTCCACTAGTCATAGCCCGACGATCTCGAGTGTCGGCCCACCTGGGAGTGGTGGTGGGGCAGTTCCCGAGATACGGTTTGTAGGCTAGTTTCTATGGGCTCCCTTGCCTTGCAGTAGTGTCCTGCTGGGGGAGAAAACTAGCTAGAGGCCTGGCTCAAGGCATTGAGCTTGTGTGTACACACATGGTCAGGGGCGTTTTGGACGAACCCCGACGAGCGTGACCCTGACTAGTCACTCGTTACTGTAGTTCCTGGTTCAATTCAGTGAGTATCTCAGTCTCCGTTGTTCTCGGCGTCCGTAGGGAGATACTTATGGCACAGTGTAAGACGTCAGTGGACGCATCTAGCTGTTCTTCTAGTGAGGAGGTGCTTCCGTCACTTGGCGCATGACTCTCGAGTTTCTCGGAGTCTGCGTTCCCCTTCCGAGTTAGTCTGTTCTTGGCTTTGTCTAAGATCAACTGCCCCTTCTGAGATTGGTCTGCTCTTGGCTTCGTCGAAGATCAATTTTCTGTTGCGTGCATGATGATCTAGTCATGTATGCGACAGCGTCTGTTGTCTGTCTAGGTCTTTTCTAGGGCTTTTTCATGGTTTTGTGGGCTTTAGCCTTTGGGCTAATAGTTGGCTGACAGCTCAGCAACTCCTGACTTTGTGAGATCAGGGTTCGCCCTTCTGTCGCTGTTTGGAGTAGCTTAGGGAGCCGTGTTTTGCTCGGTGCGACTTTTCCCTTTTCTTTTATCTGTTCTACTCCTTCTGTTACGGCTTTCTTTTACAGCTTTCTAGTTGTAGTTTAGCTTTTCCTGCTTTACTACTACTGCTATTTTAGCTGTTGTTCCGTGTTACTGCGTTACTTTTCAGTGGGGATCCGCGTGACCCCTACTGAGCTAGTGACATGAGGCTCACCCCTACTTTTCAGGTGTGGCGCTCTTCTTCCTTCGCAGTTCTTGATGTGGCGTGTTCGTAGTTACCAACGGTACCTGCGTCGGGATTCCCCTATCCTCAGTGTACATTTTTCTTTCTGTTGGACTATACTTGTCTTTCCTTTGGACTGGACTCTGGTATAATTGTTAATTTTAACTGCTAATTAAAAAGTAATTTTATTTCTGCTACTTTAGCAAATCTGATTAATGAAATTTAATTACTTACTGTTATATCTACGACTTCAATGTACTACACAATAATCCTTTTATCCCTTCAGAGCTTTACAGCTCTTGGGAGGCTTAACAAGTTTCAAGTGGTATCGGGTCTACTCGGTAGTCCCATCGGGTATATCCGGTATCCGGAGTCCGGGTCGTCACAATAACTCTCTAACCTAGGCACTTGACTCAAATAAAAAGGAAAATTACATAATTATGACTCAAAGAAAATATGAAAATTACATGCCATGACTAAGAAAAATGTGGCGAACAAGACAAAGCATAGTTGGCGAGCAATGGGACCCTCGGAAAAATGTGGAGTGGTCCGAGATGTCCCCATCACTTGACCGGCCAGAAACACCGAGACTCCTTCGCGGCGATGGCTTTTGCTTTTCGAAGTAGACAAGTATATGTGTGTTTTGCTAAAATGAGGTCGCTTGCCTTAGCGGGACGCGCCTTTCGGAATTTTCATTGAGCTTTCATTTTTGAGGGGAGAAAGAAGAGTAGGGGGGTAAACCTTCCGAGAGGACCGGTAAAACCCTTAACCCGACGAGCTAACCAGGACCTACTCGACCTTCCCCTTTTGGGCGACTTTGGACCAAATCTCGAACAGAATTACGTTGCCCCCTTTGTGGAATTTAGCCTTTGTTTTGAAGGGTTTCGTTTGTTGAAATCAGGCACGGCCACGACCAGGCTTTTATTCGACTTTGATTTATCTTTTTTTTTTGTGGGAGACATGATAATTTGATATGTTAGAATCCTTCTTGTATACCTGCGGGGACACTGCCCTCTTCTCGTACTCTGACTCGGGTTCGAGGAGATGAATCCTACTCTCGCCTTCAGGATATTATATTTCGGTTCCCTTATGCTCAGCGTTTTAAGGGTGCCGGCTGTCTCATTGGTTCAAGAAAGAAGAGAACAAAGATTACGGCTTTCTTGTAGTCCTTTGAGTATAGCCCCACAATAAGCAATACTACCAACTTTCTTGGCTAAAACACATGCGTGTGTGCGTGTTGCCTTCTTTTAGTGGGCATAAGCCGACATGACCAGACAGAAATCTCCACGATTCTGGCAGACCAAGACTCGAGACCTACAGAACCTTGATGGGTCCTATCCTAATATGGAGGATAGATGCCAAGACTTGACTGCATGATGAACACCATGCACTCTTTTTTTTTCTTTTTTTTAAAAGCTTCTCTCGAGTTCCGCTTCGTTTAATCCCAAAAATGAGGTGTTCATCATTTTAAAAGATTCCCTCGAGTCCTCGTACCATGCCGATTGTTACACCTATCTAAGGGTAGTATTTCTTAAGATAAAGTCTATTCCAAGGGTGAGATAACTCGGTCCCCTCAACATTGACTAACTTGTAGGCGTTGCCAGGGTACGCAGCCTGAACCACATACGGTCCTTCTCAATTGGGTTAGAATTTAGAATGCGGCCCTCTAGGTTTGACAAAAATTCTTTTTACGACCAGCTCACCGACTTTGAATTTTCTCTCAATGACCTTCTTTTGGTAAAAACGAACGAGTCTATTTTGATAAACGCGTGCATGCTCGGTAGCGGCCAGCCGCTTCTCGTCTAATAGTTCCAACTGGACAAGGAGTGAAACACGACATTCGTCGAGGGGAAGATCCATGTCCAATTGTACCTGGAGAGAAGGAATCAGAGTTTCATACAGGACTACCGCCTCCATCCCATAAGTAAGGGCGAACGGAGTTTACCTGGTGGGAGTACGGATTGAAGTGCGGTAGGCCCATAGAGCTCCGATAAGCTTTTCTGGCCAGTCTGAGAATTTACTAGACTCACAAGTTTTCTTTATGATTTTGATCAATGTTTTGTTGGTGGCCTCTGTAAGGTTTCGCACAGCACCTACGGACGACGCAGCGGATAACAAAAATTTCATTTGCCCGATCTCGGTGTTATGGAAAGCTTAATCTGTACTCTAATCGGTGTTTCTAAGACCCTAATTACGGGTTGCGTGTTTCACCTTGCGCGGAACTATGCTGTCCGCTAAGCCCGATGCAGAGAAACCGAGCCACACAGCTGTACGGCCTCTAGAGCAGATCCACACGGACCCTTGCGCAGTGACGGTACCTCCCCGGCGCAACTTCCCCGACTCTATCACCTTCTGGAGAGAGAGAGAGCAAGGGGGAGAAAGGGGGGAGGCTAATCCTCCTCTCTTAACCCTTAATGCTTGGTTAAGCTAAGAGAGGTTGGAAGAGTTCGAGAGTTCAAATGAACTCACGTAGGTTGGCTATATATAGAGTTTTGGCCCTTTTCAAAAGACCTCCAAAGGACCAAAATTGTATATATGACCATTTCATTATTATACTCATGTATTAAGCCCCATTTACACTCCTTTCTAAAAGGAATCAAAGGGAATTAATACATACACCTGTATAATAATTATCCGTCACCTAAGAATCTATTGTGTGTGATCCTCTAGGCCCATAGTCACTCTAGTTTAAGGCCCATTAACTTCTAATTCCTAATTAGAAGTAAATTAAACGTATTATTCGCTTCTACAAGAGTCGAATAATAGTTTAATTCATTCCGAACCTTCGATGACGTTGGGTCAAGCAAATCCGCGTGATCCTAGAGGACGCCGGGTTTAAACCAGCCTGTCTGGTACCTGTAAGTCCACAGTTACCGCATCGATATAATCCCTCGCTCATTCTATGAGTCTGGTACGATCGAGGGTATGGTTCCTGTCAAACCCCATGATCGTGCCATTTGACTATGACCTCCTTAAAGTGTATGACGTTCATCCTAAACAAACTCATACGACCCTGGCCAGGGATTTAACGGAGCGTCAATGTCATGACCCATTAACTGTCTGATATATACCCGACAGTGAGCGATCCCTTCTTGACCATTGATGATCTTCACACGTATCCTGGAGTGGTTAACGACTCGGCAACTCATGACTTATGGTTAAAGTCACTTAGCTAAATAATTAAACCATTCCAATCCTCGTGTAAGATCCGATCAATGTCTCAGGTCAAAGGATCAACGATGCTACTGTGACCGTTGGATCTTCAGTTGACATTAGGTATAATCAACCATCTGAAGATCCAATAGCGGATCAGTTCAGTGCACATCCTCCAAGGACATACACCTACACATATGTGTTGGTGCCCCGCACCAATGACCATGAGACTGGTCACTGACACATCATGTGTACTGGTTTAATAGGTAATCAAAGTCCCCGAGTGATTACCCTCCAACCAGGAACTGTTTAAGGTATGTGTTCATGTAAAGTAAGTCTCATGTTCGAGATCCAATCTCGAGCTGACTTTATAACCACGTATCCTAGGGACAACGTAAAGTAACACAATCGTATATTTACGCTCAAACACCACTTTATTAATGAACAAGATCGTACAACTATTGGGCCTACCCGACCCGAAATTGGCCTGTAGCACACCAACACTAACAGCCTCCGCCTGGCCATTGCCTTGTGGGTAATAAGGTGATGAATGATGCAATGCGATTGCGTACCTTTTGCAGAGGTCCTGAAGATCCTGAGAAATGAACTATGGCCCATTGTCAATGACGATTGTGCTTGGAATGCCGAACCTAGTGAGGATGTTCTTCATGATGAACTTACAGATTGTTGATGCCTTGATTTCCGCGTAAGCTTTGGCTTCGGCCCATTTGGTGAAATACTCCGTCACAGTGAGGATGAAGGATTTCTGCTTGTTGAGAGAGTTGGGATCACCTAGGGGACCAATGATGTCAAACGCCCACATGGAGAAAGGCCATGGGGAGAATATTGGATGAAGTGAGGAAGACGGTGAATGAATCTTATCGGCGTAAAGCTGACACTTGATACACCTACGGACATAGACAGCACAATCCTCTTCCATGGTGGGCCAGTAAAAGCCTTGCCAATTGATCTTCTTAGCAAGCATTTGGCTATTTACATGGCTGCCGCACACACCTGAGTGTGCTTCATCTACGCATTTCCAGACCTCATTGTCATCAAGACATCTTAAAAGAACATCAGTAAGGCTTCTCTTATACAGCAGACCTCCAACCAACGTGTATTTCTGGGCCACCCTTCTTATGGCTTTCTTATCTTCTGCGGTGGCTTCTTCAGGGTGAGACTGATCTTTACAATATTTGATAATTTCATAGAACCATGGTTTCTCCTCATCAGCCAGTTCTTCTTCAAATTCTGCCAACATGATTTCCCACTTGTCAATAATTTCCCCCTCCCGAACCTTTTGTAAGACTCATTCTTTGATTCTTAAAAGGTAAGGGTCTTGAACAGCAGGGACAAGACGCTTGTAGATAGTGATGGATTCTGACCATATACCTAAAGGGAATCTAAAAGATGACGCCAAGGAGGTGAGGGCATCGGCCAGAATATTCTGTTCGCGAGGGACATGGACGAAGATCAGCTTGGTGAATAATTTGGCATAAGCGGAGACTAGCTCCTGATAAGGCTTGAGCTTGGGATCAAGGGTGCAATATTTGGTAAGCACCTGGCGGAGAACAAGTTGACTATCATCCATGACTCGTAATTCGGTGATATAAAAAGAATGGGCCAGTTCCAGGCTAGCTAGAAGAGCCTCATATTTAGCAATGTTGTTGGTGACTGGGAATGCGAGATGAAACGCCTCTGGGATGGTAACGCCTTCGGGCGTCAGAAGGACAATGTCAATACCCCTCCCTTGGGAATTCAGAGCTCCATCAAAATATAATGTCCACATTGGCTCGTCAGATTGGGTGATGGACATTAGTTCCTCATCTTAAAATTCTGATTAGACAGGATCGAACTTGGGGAGAGGATGGTGAGCGAGATGCTCGGCTATAGCATAACCTTTAATTGCCTTTTGCTGGATATAGGTGATGTCAAACTAAGATAGAAATTCTGCCAGCGTGCTAGCCTATCAGTAAGGATAGATTTCTCTAGGAGGAACTTGATAGGGTTCATGCGAGCAATCAAATGAACCTCATGAGCCAGGGAGTAGTGCTTCAATTTCTGCACTACCCAAACAAGGGTAGCACATGTTTTCTCCATGGCCGTGTACTTCTGCTCACAAGGATTGAGGAGTTTGGACAAGTAATAGGTTGCCCGTTCCTTACCTTCTTCATTGGCTTGTGCGAGGACGGCTCCCACGGAGTCATCCAAGACTGAGATATAAAGGATCAGAGATTTTCCCGACTTGGGTGGAATGAGAACGGGTGGATTAGCCAGGTATTCCTTTAACCCTTCAAAAGCTTTCTGGCATTTTGAATCCCAATGAAATTCTACTCCTGGCTTGGTCAACTAGTAGAAAGGTCTACACCTTTGTGAGTGCTGAGACACAAACCGACGAATAAATTGCAACCTCCCAATTAAACCTCGAACTTCCCTCAAATTTTTGGGGGCCGGCATATCCCTGATGGCCTTAGCTTTGTTGGGATCTATCTCAATCCCCGTTTTACTCACAATGAAGCCCAATAATTTGTCCGATGATACACCAAACACACACTTTTTTGGATTTATTATCAATTTAAACTCCCTTGATCTCTGCAATACCTTAGCCAAGACTTTCAGATGTTCCGCCCTAGTTCTCGATTTCACCAATAAATCATCCACATACACCTCCAGATATATATACATCATGTCATGAAATATGGCCATCATAGCTCTTTGGTAAGTAGCTCCAGCATTCTTTAACCCAAACGGCATGACCACATAACAATATGTTCCCCAAAGTGTAGTGAATGGCGTCTTCTCCTGATCCTCTTATGCCAAACGAATTTGATTATATCCCGAAAATCCATCTATAAATGAGAGGGTTTCATAGCCTGTCGTGTTATCGATTAACACATCAATGTGAGGCAAGGGAAAATCATCCTTTGGACACGCGCGGTTAAGGTCCCGAAAGTCGATGTAAATCCTGACTTTCCCATCCTTCTTCATGACCAGGACAATGTTCGCCACCCATTTAAGATAAAGGACGACTCTAATAAACATGGATTTATGGAGCTTGTCGACCTCTTCTTTCATTTTCAAAGCCATATGAGGGTGGAAATGCATTAACCTTTGTTTTACCAAGACGGACCCTTGTTTTAAAGTTAAGCGGTGTTCGACCAAGGTGGAATCTAAACCTGGCATATCCTCATAACTCCATGCAAATGTGTCCTTATACTTCTTGAGAACTTCAATTAATGCCTCTTCTTCAGATGATGGAAAATTATCACTTATGAGGACGATCCTAGGGTCTCCCTCAGTTCCCAAGTTGACTTCTTTGGTGGACTCTTCTACGGCGGCTGACGGCTCGTCGAATCTCCTCATCCCACTAGCGTATGTGCTAGCCGCGTCCTCATATTCTTCATCCACTTCTTCAATAGGGCATTCTTCATCTGTGATCTCGTAGACTCCATACCCTTCATCAATTGTGTAATTCTCCTCACAATCTATCTGTAGCACCTTGGTATATTAATGAATAAAAATTTTGAGAAAATTAATAAGAAATTCCTTAAGAAATAGGATAAGTAAAATTTTGACCATTTTATAAAAATCAAGAAAAATTAGAATCTTGTAGAGGATTAAATGTTTAGTAAAATTATCTTCTAAGACCGGCCAAAATAAAATCTTTAACAGGCCGAATTAGCCGATTAAGGCCCAAATCCACACTAAGCCTAATCGGACCTTAAAACGTGAAATTAGAGCCCAATACCTGATCATTTAAGCTGAAACCGGATGCAAATGAAAGGCTAGGATTAAGAGATCATTTCCCCTCTGGTTTTTCCCCGAAACCCTAACCCTTGGAGGAGTATTTGACGGCGGAGTGGTGGATTGACTCGGTCTTGCGTAAATCACGCACGTCCGCGGTGCATGGACTCTATCTCCACGATTAGAACTCTCTAGACCCCATTGAACCTATATAATCGAACGTTAGCAACCCTAGAACCGTTTAGATGCTGTGGCGGCCGGTGAGGACCTCAGACGGGAGAGAATTCTGGCAATTACCGGCAGTGTGTACCTAGCGCGTAGGCTTCCTTTCTTCTTCCTTCATCCTTCGATTAAGGTAGGTTCTAGCAGACCAAACCTAGCTAATGATATACTGTTAGATTCGTCCTCTTGTCCTCTTTCTTTTAGTCTAAAAAGCCCTCAATTTTATCTAGTATCCTGCTAGGATTTTGAGTTTTAGTGGAAGCATGCTAGAATTAGGGTTAACTATGTTCTACCTCGGTTTAAGTAGGGATTTCAGGCACTAAACGTTCAATTGATCATGCTATCTTTTATAACTTTTCATGCTCGTTCTATTGATAGTGAAAGCCCTAAATTTCATGTTCTATGTTTTCTGTATTTAGCTGACTAAGCTAACCCTAGCCAACTTGCCCGAGGCGGGCAGGGCGACGTTAGCAAAGAATTATTTTGGCATGCGCGGCCTCACGATAGACCGCCCATCATAGTTAGGCGGCTGGTTTTTGACCGTTCGTGTGTTTTTATCTCTGATATGTTCGGTGGGACGAGCGGCCGACCCCTAACCGCCCTTCCTTCAAGCGGCCAGTCCCAGACCGCTCATCTTCCCCAGCGGCACTCTACAGACCGCTCATCCCTAGCAGGCCTTCGGACCTGAGGGGGCATGAATGGCCTTTCGTGCGACCGCCGAGGTAGATGAAAGGTTCTGTTAGGACCGCCCATCTTTACAGAATTACTCATTATCATGTTAGCATGATTTATCCTAGTAAATTAGTGGCTAATGGTAAGTTAGCAACACACATGATAACTTGAATTTATGGAAGTAAACTATTATGAATTTTTGCTAGTTTGTCGTCATTTGATCTTGATTCATCTTTTTCCATGAAGTTAATATTCATTATGATTCATTAATAATTGAAATTGTTACTAGGATTGTTTGACAGTCGTTCTACTCCGGTAGGATTGACTGACCGTTATACTAGTTTCTGATGATTTGATAGCCTCATTTCCTTGTAATGGTTGGGACTCTCCGCCGGATACTCCTTCCGTCGGACTAGGACCTTCATTAGGGGACCTCCGTAAGCCCCCGTGAGCCTGGGATTCCCACTAGGATGTCGGGCAGGTTGTACCACCAACACCTGAACCTGTTCACGTGATCGAACCGCTTGGATTGCTGTGTTGTGAGTCACGGCTCAATTTGGACCGACCGAGTCTTGAACGGCCGGAATCGGACCATTCGTCTTAGTGGGCGGACCATGATAGACCGTGCATCCCTGGCTAATTGCCATTTAATGATGGTCAATTAACCTTGTTCTTTCTTCGACCAAATCATGATTTGATCGACCCAATAAGCCCTAGGTTGACCAGTGGATAGTTGGCTGGACCCTGGTTCAGTTCTGCCCAACTTATGGCAGCCCGGAGCCCATTTTGGGTGGATTTCTAGTCTTCTAGTTTCGGCCCAGTTTGAACGGACTGAGTAGGCCCGTCCAGGTGCTCGAGCGGATCCTCTTGGACCGTTCAACCCTCGAGCGGTCCTATAAGGCCCGTTTATCTGTTCTTGGGCTTTAAGCTCTTCTTGCCTTTAGCGGCCCACTTTTTGACCGTCCATTTCTCTGAGCGGCCCAACATGGACCGTGTATCTTCCAGAAAATGATTTCCGTGGTCATTCGTGTTTGAATACAATGACCTGTCGGTTCTAGATAATTTGAACTTTCTGGTCAAAGTATCTCTTCGACTTATCCTTGGGTTTTCCGAGGTAAGTTATACCTTGACATTATTGGCCATTTAACTTGATTAATGTTTAGATATAACTTGGGATCTCGGATCCATTAAATCAATGCCAACGCATCATAAGGGCCAGGTCTGGTCCTGGGAGGAGCGCCCGAAAAGTACTTGTGTCCCGGGGAGTTTGAATGACATGGTGAGGCATTGCACCGAGTGCATGACTAGCGTGATGTCTACGACATAATCTCTTACTTGAATCTTCTTGACTTGGTTAATTCTTGCTTGTTGGCCAATTTTCCAGTTACGTTATATTCATGATCTCATAGTTATGTTACTTGTCATATCGTCATTTCATTTCGTTCTTTTCTTTTCGCACTTATAAATGCAATTAATTGGTTAATTACTTAAACTTCTCTGTTATTACCTACTGAGCGTTCGCTCACCCAGTTGTTTCCCCCCTTTTTCAGGTAGCTCAAGTGAGGATTCGTAAACTGATGGGGATGGGCAAGAGTGATGGCCATGGAGCGAACCAGTTAGAAGCCGTGTGGAGCCAGTCATAGTCGTTTGTGTCTAGCTATGTTTTAGAGTGTGTGTTTTGAAAGAGTTGTAATTACGAAGTTAGCAAATGTAATGATGTTATGTCGAAAGTATGTTTAAGAGGGTTTATGTGATTGGAACATGGATCTTTTAAATGTTATTTAGTTTGGAGTTATTTCTGTTCATGGTGTTGTGTTGATCTTTAGCTTTAGCATAGCATGTCTGTAAATCAACATATTATTAGTAATTATTTCTACTGCCAATCCCGATATTCCGCGTCGGGGCGTGACACTATCTCTGGCAGTTGGATGAGATTTTCTAGCAATTGAGGAATGGATAGGCACGCTCGACACCTACTGGCTAGATCTAGAAGGAATTGACGAGGGATCTGCTTACCCTTGGATTTCTTTTTGGGTACTACCCTTGACCCATTATTCCTAGGTTGACTGAGCTATCCTACGGAAGAAGAAGAAGCTGAAGAAGATGTCGAAGAATGTACAGGGAAGGACCCCTCAAAGGAGGGAAGGTCGCTCATAGGACTCTGGATGAGTGGCCCGTAGGTCGGGACGCACTTGTGAGAGATGTAGGAGGTTTCCTCAATGAAGATGTGTTGTTGAGGAGTTTGAAAATTGACGTTTTTTTTTCGTTTTCATTTTTGATGACAAAGCAATGAAAAGAAATCGGAGGAGGGAGAAAAGTGATTATGTCTAATGGGTTGGGAGGCTCATAGAGCAGATCATGATTGAAAACCTAGCGTGGGTTGAGAAACCTGCGTAGGTATGTAAGTAGAGAAGGGGACCTAAGAAGATCGTCAGACAACCGTCTGGCCTAGGAAGAAGACAGCAACGAGGGCTGAGACGAGTGAATGGAGAAGATGACGGTTAATGAGCCGTCGATGGTAAAGTGGATGGTGGATGAAGATCCGTTGATGACATAGTCCTCATGGCGAGGATGGTTCGGAACTTCGGCAACAGTAGTGATATCCCCTGGCATTTCAGAGATCAATGGCGACCCTTCCAGCTATGGAGGCGAGAACATTCTTTCTAGTGCGATGGAAACATCTTGTATGTCAAACCATTTGTTCCATTCGCACTCCGGATCTTCGATCTTGCCTCTCTTGGTGGCCCTTGAACATTTTTCAGCAAAGTATACAGCATGCGAGCCCCCATGTGTTTCTTGCGGGTAATCCCCCATCTGAACAATGGGCCCCTTCTTGAAGTGAGAGGATAGGGTCCACGTGAGGGGTTTCCCATCTGTCTTGAGCGGTCCTTCAAAGCCTAGGCCAAAATTGCGGCTCAACCTTATTTTCTTTGGCGGTTTCAACCTTCCTTGCAATTGCGCGCCCAAGCCTTTGCCCTGTTGATAGCCGATATTCCTCATAATCTTCCATCCTTTAGAATGAAAAGGGAGACGTGACGTTGGTACCAAAAGAGACTTCTTTGGTGTTAGTGGAATGCGGGATGGGTCGTACACATCCAGTAGTGACAATATGGGCCGATGAGACAGCCAAACAGAGGGCAGCGAGGTATTAATAGCATCCACTATATGAAGGACAGGTGAACTGATCACTTAAATAATCCTCCCATTGTACGGAAACTTTAGGCATTGGTGGTTGGTGGAAGGCACAGCATCCATGACTTCAATATAGGGGCAGCCCGGTATAGCCTTGAATGTGGGATCCATATCGAGGACATGAAATTCCGTAGAGACTGACTCTGCCTTCAGGATAATCATCCCCTGTGGTGGCCTTTTGCTATTGTCATAAGCTGTGACTGTGATTGAAGAAGGTCTTATCTGTTCCTCACCGACCCCATACAATTGAAGGGTGCTCATGGAGATCACATTTATAGATGCACCCGTGTCCACCAAGCACGGGTTTATGGACACTCCATTGATTTTTATCAAAACACACAATGCATATTTTCGAGCTTCCTTGAGGGCGAGCTCGTGGTTGTGGAACATAATGGCCGGCTGTGTGTCCGTCGGCGTCAGAACGGCCGAAATCTTCTCTACAGGTTGATCCTCATTCACCATGACCCTTTGAAGATATTCCATTAAGGCTGCCTGATGGGACGTGGATCTCTGAAGCAGCTCAAGGATGGAGATCCGAGCGGGCATCTTGTCCATGTGTTTTAACAAATCATACTGTGTTCCAGGGATGGATTTGTCTGGCTGCTCTCCATTGTCTTTCTCTGGTTGAGACTGCTCGGGGTCCTGACTGTTCTGGGGGAAAACCCGGTGAAAAATTCTTCCACTCCGGAGCACCATTGCTTGCGGCTTTTGCACCTCGATGGTGTTAGATGTGGGTTTTAGCAGGGGTTTGAGGGGTAGTGGCGGAGGAATGGTTTGTGAAGCAGGGGTGACGATGGGAGTGGGGACTCTGATGAGGTGTTTGTTAGGTGGAGGCATGGTGGAGGTAGAGGGGACCTCATATGGGCTATGGAGGGTAAGGGACTTGGAAGGTAGAGGCGGAGGCAAAGTGGAAGTGGGTAAGGCCTGAGATGGATAATGGTTCTGAGATGGATGGTGGGTAATAAGTGATTTTGAGGGCATTGGTGGAGGCATGGTGGGGGTAGGCGGGGTCTCGTATAGACGGTGGATAATGAGAGGTTTGGAAGGCATAGGTGAAGGCGTAGTAGGGGTCGATGGCGAAATGGAGGGATGAGAGAGGATGAGAGGGTTTGAGGGCATAGTGGAGGGCGTTGGCTGATAGGTCATTGGTGAGTTAGTGGGAGGGGTGCGGATGAGAGGGCGTGATGGCTGTGGAAATGGTGAAGACCTCGTTATAGGTTGTGATGCGGGTTGATGAGAGAGAGGTGCTACCCGGGCAAGGCGAGGGGGTTGCCTGGTGATAGGGTTGGCGACAGCGAGAGCGGAGGTGCTTTTTGAGTACCAACCTTGCTCTCTCCCAACTTTCAGGAAGGAGGAGATGGGGCTGACCTGGTGATTGGGTTGTTGGTGCTCCGACAATGGATTCTTGATTATGCCCATGTTGGGCTGCTGTTGTTGAGCCTGCTGAGGTTGTTGTTGTGGTTGCGGTTGTTGTTGTGGCTACTGTTGTAACTGTTATTGTTGGAACTGTTGTTGTTGGAATTGTGGTCTAGGAGGAGGTCTCCTGACTTTGAGAGTGGTGATGTATCATCTCATTTCATCCCAGTTAATTCCGCCTTCATCATTCATATCATAGATGTAATCTTTAAAATGGAAACAATTCTCTACTGTATGTCTTGGCTGCCTGTGCTAAACACAGTATCTGGAGGTGTCAACATTCGGGGGCCATGTGAGCTTCTCCCTGGGTAGGATGAGTGTATTTGAGGCCATGAGGGCGTTGAAAATATCCGTCAAAGTTTCTGGCAATGGCGGGTAATGGGCTCTCTTGGGGCCAATCGGCCTTCTCTGTTGCTGTGAGGGGCCGTAATTTCCTGGGGTGGAACCTGGTGATACTAAGGTGATGGTTGTTGTTGTTGGGGTCGGGGTTGTTGCTGGGGTTGAAATGGTTGAGGCATATTGTTCTGGGGTGGATTGTTTTGGGGCGGAGGACGAGAAGGGAAAGGACCTGGCTGGAGGGGAAGTCGTGGCATTTGTGGATACCTTGGGTTGGCTGTATAGTTGGTGTTGTTGACTGCACTCACCTGCTCATTTGTTACGACCCCTTCTGTCGCTCCACTTGGGACACCAGTGCCTGTCTTTCTGACCATCTTGGGCTTTGGTGGTTCAAACATGTGCATGATGGGGGAATCTTTTAATTGCGTATGGATATACCGGGCCCTCTCATAGAGCTCTTCCATTGTGGTAAGCTTGTTCATGGCCAGGACGTGCCTGAACTGTGGGGTGGCATTGGACACAATCATTTTCACTTGTTCGGGCTCTGAGAGGGTATCTCTTATCCTCTCTGCCAGAGACCTCCATCTGTCAGCATAGCGCACAAAATCTTCGTCCGGCCTCATTTTCTCGGCCACTTGGTCGGTAATGGAAAGAGAGGGACCAACCCTATCCCAATACTTTTGTAAGAATTTTCTTTGGACTGCATCAAAATTCTCGGCCTCATCCGGCTCTAGGGAATAGAACCATTCTAGCGCGGGACTGTCCAATGATCTCTGAAAGAGATATGCCAGGGATCTCTGGTCATTTTGCCAATAGGAGGATTCATACATGAAATCCTTGAGGTGAATAAAGGGGTTGCCAGTGCCATTGTACCTGCGGTACGTAGGCATTTCAGAGGGAGGAAGATGGATCACCGGAAGGATTGGTAAAGAGACCTCCGGGGTGGATTTTTTGTCCACCATTTTCTTTATATTCTGGAACTGTTCATCCATTCTGTTAAACTTGTTGAGGAGTGATTGGGCGAGCTCCTCGGTAGGTGAAGGTGTCACCTGCCACTAGGGAGGAATAGGCCTCCTGGAGGCCCGAGGAGGGAACCCCGAATGGGAAGGATGTGGCGGCCTGTCGGTAGCTGGCCCTAGCTGGAGTGGTGTGTGAGGAACGACATAGGTTTGAGACAGTGAAGGGAACTAGAAAGAGGGAGGTTGTTGGCTTGCCTACCCTTGGAGTGAGGGAGAAGGAATGACTGGTACCGGTGTAGGAGAGGGGATGGCTTGCACCGACTCTTGGAGGGGTGTGATGGTTGGAGTTGACTCCTGTGGAGTGGGAGAAACAGATTTCCCTTTAGAATGACCTGGAAGGCTCAGAGTTGCTCGGAGGTGAGCTCTGTGTTGGCGAGGGCACCCAACAAGGAGAAGATGTCCTGTGGCGGGGATGCATCCCCTGTAGTAGCCTTCACCTCGCGTGGGGGCTCGTAGGAAGGGCCCGAGTCCATAGCATGGACACGTGGCTCAACTGACTGACCATGGCTAGGGTGGTTCTCCTCAAAAGACTCGTGGGCCATTTTCAAAGTTCTTCCGGAATATAAAAACATGCACCAATAAACAAATAGCAGAGATTATCAAACAAGTCGATGCTTTTACGGCTTTTTTTTTTGTTTTTGTTTTGATGATGATTTTTTTTGTTTTAACCAAATCTGAAGTTCACACAAAAATAGGAAGGACCCTAATTTCAGTTTGTTTCACCGCCGTGTCAACTAGGGTCACTCATCTCACCACGAATGGGTCAACTAACTCCAGAGAACTTCAATGGTACAACCAGCCCAGTGAACGATGAGGGAATCCTTCACTGTCGGGGACATACGGAGGTCCCGGTGGAGGAGATCCTAGTCCGTCGAGAGGAATTCCCGAACGGAGAGTCCTTCCTTCACCGAGAGAGGGTGATCCTTAAACAAATGAAAAGAAAGGGGGAGATGTATGTAATGCAGTGCTGAGCAGTTATATAAAACACAACAAAATAACAGAGACAGTAGAGGTATAACAACACCCAAGAGAGACAACAAGGGTAACTAAAAGAAAGCGAAAGGGGTCCCACCGTGATCGCCAAGATGTGAGCGACGTCATGCGGATGCGATGGAGATGGAGCGCGTGCTCATTTTGCTGTGACAAAGAAAGAGAAATAGAGAGACCACCACGGGAGATTACTCCGGCAGGGTATGCAGCATAGATACAGCGTAATAAAATGCGGGGATTAAATGGCCATAGCGGGGAATGACTCTCCGCGACCTCGGGGGATGGGAATGGTGCAGAATTTAAATAGTAGAAATTTAAACGGCCATAGCGGGAAGTGACTCGCCGCGGCCTCGAAGGGATGAGAATGGTGCAAAATTTAAATGACATAAATTTAAACGGCCATAGCGGGAAATGACTCGCCGCGCCCTCGATGGGATGAGAATGATGCAGAATTTAAATGATGGAAATTTAAATGGCCATAGCGGGAAATGACGCGCCGCGACCTCGAAGAGATGGGAATAGTGCAGAATTTAAATGACAGAAATTTAAACGGCCATAGCGGGAAATGACGCGCCGCGGCCTCGAAGAGATAATGTGATCGCCAGGGGCCTGCGACCCCAAAAATAAGAAGAGTGATCGTGTTTACCTCAAAAGCGGGAAATGGTGGGTTGCTTCTTCCTCTCCCTTCGGCCGGCCGACGGAGAGGGCCTTCTTTGGTTACCCTTGTAAAAATAGACAGATAGCAAATGAATCAGAAAAATGGCAGTGTAGTATTAGTCCCTTGTGATGAAAATGGTGAAATCATGGCGAGACACACACCTGGTTGGTGTTGTTTTTAAACCCCTCTCGGACACGAGTGGGAGGAAAATGCTATGATGGATGGAGAATCGTGCAAACATGCATAAAAACAAGGCGCTCTTATGAAGCGAGATAGCGGATGTTGTAGGGTCAAATGAGTCCTAGACGGTATCCTCTGATACCAAGAGTAAGGACCAAGGCTCGGATTCAGAAGGGGGGTTGAATGAATCCCTTAAACATTTTTCCCAATAATAAATTAACTGTAAAAATCAGAGATGCGGAATTAAAACAAACTAGGTTCTACCAAGTCTGAAGGACAGTGAGCCGCTCAATCAAACAGAAAACGTGCAGCCAACATGCTCATTGGACATAGAGAGGCAGATCGTGCCTAAGCATTCATCTAACGGAATAAGACAACCAAACCACAGTAGACAAGGGAATTTTTAGGTGGTTCGGTCCACAGACCTACATCCACCCCACACTCAAACCAGAGTGTGGCTTCCGCAGATACACAGCTTAAACTGCTGGGCCTCACAGCTTGCCTACAATAGTTGAGCGTCACAACTTGCTTCCGCTGGGTAATACAGCTTAGCCATCCGCTGCCTAACAGCTTGACCCGCTGGGCAATACAGCTTAGCCAACCAGAGGAATCCTCCTGTGAAACCGCTGAGCGTCACAGCTTGCTCTGCTGACTAACAGCTTGAAATAAAGGGTGTAAAAGGAAAAGAAGAGATAGGAAATCACAGCGACTGAAAGCTGAAAAATCGTAAACCAACTGAAGCTCTCACAGGAGCTGACTGGCCTAGATTTGATCCAAGGTCCAGTGGAACTAATCTTCAGCAAAGTCTTCTATCTTCTCTCCACGAGCTCTCTCACTCTTCCTTCCTTTTCTTCTTTCTCAAACTCTTACTGCTACTCTCTCTCTAATTCTTCTCACAAGCTCTTTTGCTCTCAGAATCTTCTACTCTCTTTTTCTTCTTCTTCAGCTCTGCTCTTGTTCTACTCTTCTTCTCTTCTCAGATCTCCACTCAGATGTCTTCGATTCAGCATTATCTATTTGTTCACAGAAGAGGGGTCTTAAATATCTTCAGTCAGGGACCCACGGGCTCACACACGGGGCGTGTGGAGGGAACACTCCCGCCAAGAAACTTTTGGAAACCCTTAGCCACGTGTCAGAATCTGAGCACTGTAGCTTTCTACGTGGCAGCTCTTTTCAGGGACGGTCTGCCTTGGATCACATGCCCTCCTTAACGATCACGAGCAGTTGTCCTGTTAGTCCATCAAGACATAAGATAGTCAGGCATTTATGAAGATTGTATAGACTTGATGAGGCATTAAGGCAAACATGCATAGACTCACTATGTCATACGTACACATATGCATGGACCTAACGTTCACATAGTAAACTTACGCACAGACTACATGTGAGTGTAATCAAGGAGTGCACCGAGTTGGTGTGGACAAAATACAGACTCTGTTATGCATCATGCGAGATATGCACAAACATATAATGTAGCGTGCCTTAACTGCACAGACTCGAGACCCATAAACCTCTTATGCACAGACTTGCCAAAGTAGTGTGCATAGACTTACATGCTTGCAGCCATGAGAGTTGCATAGATGTGAAGAAGCTTGACTCAAAATATGCACAGGACACACTGTGAAGATGCACAGATTGAAAGTGTCTTGGACAAGGTATGCACCGACTACAACTCTTTCAACTCATGACATGCACAGACCTGAACAAGTGCGCTAACGTGCATTGTACCGACTTGAAACATGAGCTGAGCTAAACTTTTGAGGAGTGCACCGACTTCAACTTGATTGCGTCCAACGGTGAGAGTTGCACTGACACGGCTACAAGGAGATGCACATGCATAGAGCATATGTGCACCGACACAGCTAAGTGTAGACTAAATCATGCACAGACTTAGTTGAGATACATGCAGATGTGCACGGGCTAGCATAGTGCACAAAGAAGATGTGCACCGGCTTAGACAATGGTTGCAACAGAAGTTGCATCAACTTATTGTGTGAAAAGATGGGAAATGCAATGACCTAGTATTTCCTTAGACTTAAACATGCACAGACTTCTATACCATACTTGCACAGCACAAACTCGTTCTGACTGACTTAGACTTAGCACCGACTAACACAGCCTTACAGAGAGAAACAAATGCACTGACTCAGACTTGACAAACCAGACATTATGAAATCAACATAGATGAATGCACAGACCTATTCCCAACTGACATAAATCGAAGCACAAACCTTGGAGACATACGAGTAGATATGCACAAGCTAGCATAGAGCACAGAGAAGATGTGCACCGACCGTGTGGTGACACATGACAATGATGTACTGACTTATATGCTCGCAGCAACTAGTTTTGTACAGACCTGTGTGCTTGCAGTAACGAGAGTTGCACGGACTTGGTTAACACAAGGTAGACTTGCACCGACTGTGAGAATGCATGAAATGCAACTTGCATCGAGTTCGGTCTCGCACAAGCCAAATGTGCACCGACTTTAACGTGCACGCTTCAGTCAAGTGCACAGACTTCGACTGCGTGTGCTACAGTACATTGCATCGACTTGCATCTGCCAAGACAGTGTGCATGGACTTGAATACACAAACCTAGATGCACATGAATAGTGACGTGCACTGACTTTGAACATATACACTAGCCTAATAAGCAATAGCAATGAGCAATCCTATTAGTGCAGCATCATTCAATCTTTCATATGCAGACACAGTGTGACTTATAGTGCTTGCTATCATCAAAACCACAGGGGCACAACAATCTCCCCCTTTTTGATGATGGCAACACTATGAGTCACACTGACTCATGTCATAGTATTCTCCCCCTTTGACTTCAGCGAAAAGAAAATAGTTTGAGAGAGAGAAATAAACATGCGTTAAATGATTGATTCAGAATCTCCCCTTTTGACACATTATTAAGGCATAGAAGAACTATACTCCCCCTGGATAAATGAAGGTAATCATCAAACACAGGGACAGATAAACAACCAAGCACCAATCAAGAGAGGATTGCAAGCAAACATGAAGAACACTAAGGTACAACCTTCTCCCCCATTGATATAGATAAAATGAACTGAAACTGATAGACAGGTCGACGAATAAAGGAAGCCTTCTCCCCCTGAACTTGTGATACCAATTGTTATGAGACCAGTTGTCATGAAATGAGGGAATTCAGGCAAATGATACCAATTGTTATGATCTGTGAACATCGCAAGGACAGCCAAGTGGGACTATCAGAGGTAAGTCTGATACCAAGAGTGGAAAAAAATGTGGACTGGATTGCCAATGAAAAGATGAGATAGAAAGATTTTCAATAGGGTACCAAATTCATAAATCTTGATAAGCGAATTTCAGACTCTTCTATTAGAAGAGATTATGAATGAGTCTAAACTTACCAGCATGATTTAAGAATGATGTATACAAAGTTTATCAAGAAAAATCAATACTCATATCTGAAACACTTTTTAATAGAAATGAACCAAATGCACATATGACATTCTTGCTTAACCTCATTCTATCTTACTCATTTAGATTCAATGACTCCTTTGGAAGTTACACTAGATAGTATTGAGATTAAACAAACATGAGTGTATCTGAATTGTCTTTGATTACACTTATTTTTCAGAATTTTTCTTTTGATCAGCACTTATTTTTCCTGAGCAAATTTGGTTAAATCAACACCTTTTTACATGAAGTACAACACGTCTCAGGTGTAGTGACCCAGTTACTCAGTGTGATAGCCTCATTACTTCTCAATAAGAGAACAGAGTTAGCAATTTGGAGTGTCTTTTTACATGAGGAGACACTTTATTCAGAGGCCAGAATCCTCAGTTATTCAACACTATCATGCCATTGCTCTGCCAAATTTTCAATCATTTTTATGGCAGAGATAACTATGGGACTTCATGACTTGGGTTTGTTCTATTTCTTTGATAGAGAACCCAGTTTCTCTGTGACCAAAGTCATTGCTCTTACTTTATTTTTTTTCAAATGTTTTCAGATTTTTCAAGCAATGCTCAGTACACTGAAATGTTTAAGAAAAATACTTTCTACATGTATCTTCACCAAAGAGAACCATGGTTTTAAAATTTCAGATTTCAGAAGATTTTACATGAAATTACATGAAGCAATTGGTTAAGATTTATTAAAATAATGATTCAGATATTTTCAAGACTTTTAAATCAAAACTTAATGAATACATTAGACTTAAATCAAATTGATTTATCAGACATTCTTAAACCAGTATAATAGAAGATTCTTCTTTTAGAAATATGTCGGATTTATAATTAGGGTACACAGATTGAAATCTTCCCTCATTCAGATAAATCAACATTGACAATGCAGCAAATCACTGGAAACAACAAGAAATTTTCATTGAGAGAGCAGCAGAAGACATTATCAAGCATGCATATAAAATGGCAGAATTGTAACACATGCTTGTATGTCAAACAGATTTTAAGGAGTCGGTGAGTTAACAAGGATGGAGCAGGAGGTATGCACTCTAGTAATCCAGTTTAGAAACCAATAACTAAGTCTGGAGTTCAGACAGATCAGCTTGACAACAATGAATTCTAGTTCAACTCTTTATCAACAACTTAGAGGAGAGGCAGACATGGAATTCAGACAAGATTGATGACACTAGAAGGCTCCCCCTGTCTATATGCAGTGATTCTCTTCTTTATGAAAATTTTCAAAAACTTAATAAAAAGTATTGTAATTCACTACATGTATGCCTATGCAATGAGTCTCCTAGAGATATTTCCTGAACATGAATGTCATGAACATTATGCAGAGGTAACCAAACTCCCCCTGACTAAACGCAATGAATGAAATTTTTAAATGCAACATGTGCAATACTCAACATGCAGGGAGTTTGACCAATCATGCATCATGAATATGCAGATTGTGCTCATGAGTTTCTAACCTTTTCTATGTGCACACTCAGGTGCCAAAGCATATGTGCATGAGGAATGAATTCAACATTTCTTCAATGAATATGTGCACACATAGCTCAAAGTGTGAACAAATAAACTCATGTAGCTTAATGCAAATGTCAAAATAAATAAAAGAACATGTATGCATGAAACTTTTGACTAATCAAATTTAACATGATATGCAGTTAAAACATGTTCCTAAGAAATTCAATTGAATAGATGTGAAGAATGCAAAATATTACCTGCATGGGGTTTTACCAATTTGGGTGCCTTAGTTTATTTACCCCTTTTTTGTTCTTCAACCCCAAGGCACACCTGCAAGAACAATTCCTTATTTTTCAAATTTAAGAACCCAAAAATTCTTGGGTCCTAAATTATCAGTGGCACCTCTAGAGGGTGCTTTCCACATTTTCTGAGCAAATAGATCATCAGACTTCATCATAAAATAGTTAGACATTGAATGTCCTAACTGACCACAATAATAATATGAACTAACATGTTTTGTGTGCTTTTTGTGCATGAAAGGATGAGCATTGAATTTCTGGTTATAATTAAACATGTGTTCATGCTTCCTATGAAACACTTTCCTTTCTTTAGCCCGCCAACAGTCCTTGATTGTATGGCCATCCTTCCCACAATTGTAGCACTCAATGTGCTTACCTTTAGAACCAGAAATAAAAACATCTTTCTGTGCAGGGAAGTTGACAAATTTAGAATTAAACTTTCTACCCTGAGCATGCCAGCATTCGATTGCCCTATGACCTGGCTTTCCACAATTGAAACATGCAAAACATTTTCCATTTACAATCGATTTATTCCTACCAACAGCATACTGATTTGCAGGGAATTTAGCAGATTTGAAATAAACACCTCTCCCCTGGTTGTGCCAACAGTGGGCGGCAATGTGGCCCATCTTGCCACAATGAAAATAATGAATTTTCTTATTCTGAAATGCATGAGTTTGTTTTAGAACATGGGATTTAGCATTTGAGTTCCTAGCATGCATTGTGTTGGCATTTAGATCATCCTTTTTCATCAATTTGCAGTCATTCATCAAATGACCGAGCCTACCACAATAATGGCATGGAATTCTCTTCTTATGTGCATAAATATGTGTGTTGGTGTTGTGGACAGCATGCACATTTTTAACATGAGTGTGTGTAGGCTTGTTCTGTAAATTTTCAGTTTCTTCAGCCTTTTTAGTAGGTTTCTGACTATTCTGAATAGAAGCAAGATTTGGATTTTTCTATGCAGTGAACTGAAAAACCAATGGAGTTTTGATGCTGGTTTATTCTGAGCTATTTACAAATGATGTATGAATTTTATTTCCAAAGCTCTTCTTATTTACTGGATTATACCCCAGCCCCTCTTTCTGAAAATTCACTTTCATCCCCAGCAGTTTATCCAAATTATCTTGACCTTCAACAAATTTAGATAAATAATTCTTTAAGTCATTAATCTCATCTTCTAGGGATGCAATATGAATTCATAACTAGCAATTTCTTGTTCACTGCAATTCACACATTCTTTTAACACTTTATTTACAGTTTTATGCTTCTCAATTTCTTGTTCCAGATTGCTCAATTTTTTAGATTCTTCATTACAAACAGTTTTCCCTTTTTCTAAGGCTAAGAGTTTTTCAGAAATTGCAGAGTTGAAATGTTTGAGTCTCTCATTTTCTAATTTTAATTGTTCAATCTGTTCACTATGGTCATCAGATTTGGAATTCAACTCTTCACTCAGCCTTTCCTCTCTTTGTTCAGTTTCCAGTTTTTCATCCAACAGATTTTTGTTTTCTTCCCTCAAGGATGCAACTAAGTTTTGATGCCATTATAAATCACTGTGAAAGCTTTCATTTAATTCCTTCAGAAATTGACATTTATTACAAACTGATTTATCAAAGTAAGTTGTTTCAGCTATGTGTTTTTCACATTGTTTCTTAAGACATTCACTCTCATACTTCAGAGCATTCAATTCAGAGCTAATGCACTCAAAATCATTCAAGGGTTTTTCATTTTGAACTACATTATTGATATGAGCCTGATTATCATCAATCAAACCAAGTCTTTCCTTAAGTTCAGACAAGCAATTATCATAAGAATTCTTCAATTTTTCACAGTTTTTACAAGGAAATTTGGAATTCTTCTGATTATTTTCAGTTTCAGATTCTCTTTTCAGATTTTCAATATCTTTCTAAAGTTCCATATTCACAGATTTGATAGCGTCAAGATTTTCTAGTTGTTTCTTCAAACAATTGTTCTCAGCTCTCAGATCTTCAAAGTCAACATTTTCGAAACATGGGCTCATGCTAGGATCCAGTTTCTTTTTCAATTTTTTGCATTCAGATTTTACTTTTCTATATTTTTCATACAATTCAGCATATATTTCTTTTAAATCATCAACCGTCATTTCATCAAAATCAGATTCAGAATTTACCTGATCTTCTTTTTCATTACTTGAAGTACTTTATCTAGCCATAAGACATTTCTGGTTCTCATGAAATATGATCACTGAATCCCAGATATCCTTCGCAGTCCTGCAGGTAGGAATAGAAGAGATGACATTAATATCTACAGCATTCAGCAGAATGTCCCGAACTCTTATATTCTCACTATTCTTTTGTTTGTCCTTCTTGGACCATTTACTCTCCTCTCGAGGCAAAACATGTGGACCTTATTTAATGAGATTCCACAGTTTTGGATCTATAGAGTTTATAATACCGCATAGACTGCCTAACTATTTCTCGAAGTTAGAACCATCAAAAACCACGGAAGATGCCATTATATCAAACAGATTTTAAAACAGTAAGCGCTCGATGAGTAATGCACCAGAATAAGATAACAGAAATCAATAAAGCACTAAAAGCAGCAGGATCCTCTGCAGATCGTTGGATCTTGAAAGTCAGAGACCTACTCTGATACCAATTGTAGGGTCAATTGAGTCCTAGACGGTATCCTCTGATACCAAGAGTAAGGACCAAGGCTCGGATTCAAAAGGGGGGTTGAATGAATCCCTTAAATATTTTGCCCAATAATAAATTAACTGTAACAATCAGAGATTCAGAATTAAAACAAACTAGGTTCTACCAAGTCTGAAGGACAGTGAGCTGCTCAATCAAACAGAAAACGTGCAACCAACAAGCTCACTGGACATAGAGAGGCAGATCGTGCCTAAGCATTCATCTAATGGAATAAGAAAACCAAACCACAGTAGACAAGGAAATTTTTAGGTGGTTCGGTCCGCAAACCTACGTCCACCCCACACTCAAACCAGAGTGTGGCTTCCGCTGATACACAACTTAAACCGCTGGGCCTCACAGCTTGCCTACAACAGCTGAGCGTCACAGCTTGCTTCCGCTGGGCAATACAGCTTAGCCATCCGCTGCCTAACAGCTTGACCCACTGGGCAATACAGCTTAGCCTATCAGAGGAATCCTCCTCTGAAACTGCTGAGCGTCACAGCTTGCTCTGTTGACTAACAGCTTGAAATAAAGGGTGTAAAAGGAAAAGAAGAGATAGGAAATCATAGCGACTGAAAGATGAAAAATCGTAAACCAATTGAAGCTCTCACAGGAGCTAACTGGCCTGGATTTAATCCAAGGTCTAGTGGAACTAATCTTCAGCAAAGTCTTCTATCTTCTTATCCTCGAGCTCTCTCACTCTTCCTTCCTTTTCTTCTTTCTCAAACTCTTACTGCTACTGTCTCTCCAATTCTTCTCACAAGCTCTTTTGTTCTCAGAATCTTCTGCTCTCTTTTTCTTCTTCTTCAGCTCTGCTCTTGTTCTACTCTTCTTCTCTTCTCAGATCTGCACTCAGATGTCTTCGATTCAGCATTATCTATTTGTTCACAGAAGAGGGGTCTTAAATATCTTCAGTCAGGGACCCACGGGCTCACACACGGGGCATGTGGAGGGAACACTCCCGCCAAGAAACTTCTGGAAACCCTTAGTCACGTGTCAGAATCTGAGCACTGTAGCTTTCCACGTGGCAGCTCTTTTCAGGGATGGTCCGCCTTGGATCACATGCCCTCCTTAACGATCACGAGCAGTTGCCCTGTTAGTCCATCAAGACATAAGATAGTCAGGCATTTATGAAGATTGTATAGACTTGATGAGGCATTAAGGCAAACATGCATAGACTCACTATGTCATACTTACACATATGCACGGACCTAACGTTCACACAGTAAACTTATGCACAGTCTATGTGTGAGTGGAATCAAGGAGTGCACCGAGTTGGTGTAGACAAAATACAGACTCTGTTATGCATCATGCGAGATATGCACAAACATATAATGCAGCGTGCCTTAAATGCACAGACTCGAGACCCATAAACCTCTTATGCACAGACTTGCCAAAGTAGTGTGCACAGACTTACATGCTTGCAGCCATGAGAGTTGCATAGACGTGAAGAAGCTCGACTCAAAATATGCACAGGACACACTGTGAAGATGCACAGATGGAAAGTGCCTTGGACAAGGTATGCACCGACTACAACTCTTTCAACTCATGACATGCACAGACCCGAACAAGTGCGCTAACGTGCATTGCACCGACTTGAAACATGAGCTGAGCTAAACTTTTGAGGAGTGCACCGACTTCAACTTGATTGCGTCCAACGGTGAGAGTTGCACCGACACGGCTACAAGGAGATGCACATGCATAGAGCATATGTGCACCGACACAGCTAAGTGTAGACTAAATCATGCACAGACTTAGTTGAGATACATGCAGATGTGCACGGGCTAGCATAGTGCACAAAGAGAATGTGCACCGGCTTAGACAATGGTTGCAACAGAAGTTGCACCGACTTATTGTGTGCAAAGACGAGAAATGCAATGACCTAGTATTTCCTTAGACTTAAACATGCATAGACATCTATACCATACTTGCACAGCACAAACTCGTTCTGACTGACTTAGACTTAGCACCGACTAACACAGCCTTGCAGAGAGAAACAAATGCACTGACTCAGACTTGACAGACTAGACATTATGAACTCAACATAGATGAATGCACCGACCTATTCCCAACTGACATAAAACGAAGCACAAACCTTGGAGACATACGAGCAGATATGCACAAGCTAGCATAGAGCACAGAGAAGATGTGCACCGACAGTGTGGTGACACATGACAATGATGTACTGACTTATATGCTCGCAGCAACTAGTTTTGTACAGACCAGTGTGCTTGCAGCAACGAGAGTTGCACGGACTTAGTTAGCACAAGGTAGACTTGCACCGACTATGAGAATGCATGAAATGCAACTTGCACTGAGTTCGGTCTTGCACAAGCCAAATGTGCACCGACTTTAACGTGAACGCTTCAGTCAAGTGCACAGACTTCGACTACGTGTGCTACAGTCATTGCACCGACTTGCATCTGCCAAGACAGTGTGCATGGACTTGAATACACAAACCTAGATGCACATGAATAGTGACGTGCACTGACTTTGAACATATACACTAGCCTAATAAGCAATAGCAGCAAGCAATCCTATTAGTGCAGCATCATTCAATCTTTCATATGCAGACAGTGTGACTTATAGTGTTTGCTATCATCAAAACCACAGGGGCACAACATATGACGGGATGATACATGCAACGGAAATGACAAAAGAGAGTAGAGGGAGAGAATGGCTTATTGAGGGCGCCGATGGCGAGATCCGGCAGAGCTTCCGCAGTGCGGGGATGATGTGGAAGCACGGTGGACGAAGATAGCCTTCCTCTCGCGAGCGCGGGCACCCGAAAATCCGGCAGAACCTCCTCCTACAAAACCCACGGGTTAGAAAAGGAATCCGACAGAGTCTCCCTCCCCTCTATCGGATCTGAAGCTCTCTCATTTCGAGGGAGGGGGTCCTCTATTTATATGAGAAATTTTGATTGAGGCGTCTAACATAGGGGACGCGTCACTGATGAAGCCTCCCTCTGACTAGACGCTTCCATTAATTTTTTATTATTTTCACGTGTCTTTATTATTTAAAAATTCAAGAGCGCGTCTTGGCTTATAGACGCCTCAACTTGAGGCATCCACGACCCCAGACGTGCCCACTTCCGTCCACTAAATCGGCGCCGAAGCCCGTCGACAGCGGAGAAAGCGAGTGATTTTGGCGTCTAACCGTGACTTTTGAAAGACGCGTCTTGTCATTGAGACATCTTTGTATTTGGATTCTTTTGGAACGTCAAACTGAACGGCGGAGCGGCGTCGCCCGCGTGCTGCACGATCTTCTATTTGAGGCGTCCTGGGTCCCAGACGCATTTTAAAAGAGGCGTCACCCTCCCCCGCCGCGTTTAAAACTTTTCCCGAAAAAATTTTAAAAATGGAGAAAAATATTATAAAAATAGGAAATCACCCAAATAATTCAAAATGTGAAAGCCACTTTGGGACGCCATAGTGTAATATGAGATTTACCCATGGTAATGTCAGAAACAGCGTGTCTACACCAACTTTCCCCTCCAACCAACACACCTCTAATCCAATACACCTGGCACACTCTTAGCTTGCCCTGCCCGGCACACCCTAGTCCACCTTTGCCCGGCACAGTAACTTATCCCTACCCAGCACACCTATGGCTTGTCCCTGCCGGCACACCCTTCAACCCATTCTAGCCCGGAACACTCTTGGCTTGCCCTGCCCGGCACACCCTAGTCCACCTTTGCCCGGCACACTAACTTATCCTTGCCCGGCACACCTATGGCTTGTCCCTGCTGGCACACCCTTCAGCCCACTCCAGACAGGCACACTCTGGGTCTGCCCTGTCCGGCACACCCTATCTGTGCTTTGCCCCTTATACATTCCCAATGTGTGTAAGCATGCCCTTCACACATCTCCCACGTGCACTGACCTTGGCCTTCACATGCATGAACCCCCCCTGGTAAGGCCGACCTCACCCTTGTCATGGACTTCACTAGCATCGACCCTAGTTGCATTAGGGTTGTCCCTAGCATTGACCTTAGTTACATCAGGGTCGTCATTAGCATCGACCTTAGCTGAATCTGGTCTTCACTAGCGTCGACCTTAGCTGCCCTATGGTCCTGACTAGCATCGACCTTAGTTGCATCTGGCTGGCACTAGCATCGACCTTAGTGACATCTGGTCTTCACTAGCGTCAACCTTCGCTGCCCTATGGTCCTGACTAGCATCAACCTTAGTTGCATCTGGCTGGCACTAGCATCGACCTTAGTGACATCTGGTCGTCCCTAGCACTGACCTTAGTTGCCTTATGGTCTTCCCTAGATTGACCTTAGTTGCATCTGGCTGGCACTAGCATCGACCTCAATGGCATCTGGTCGTCCCTAGCACCGACCTTGCCCTAAATGTGCTCAGACCTTGCTTAGCATGCACAGACCTCGGCCCCTGACCTGCTCAGACCCTGGCCTCCATGTGCACTGACATGCTCTGACCCCAGTCTGTATGTGCATAGACCTTCCTTGCCTTAGCCCAGCTGCACCGACCCTAGGCAAACTTGCACCGACTTCCCCCTTCTCAGGCAAACCTGCACCGACCTTGCCCCCTCTACGGCCTAAAGCTGCACCGACCTTATCAAGAGATGAACTGACCTTGCCCCTTCACAGTTCAAACATGCACCGACCTTGCCTCAGCCCTAAGCATGCTCAGACCTTGCACACATGCACGGACCTTGCCCAACGCATGCACCGACCTTACCCAAAACATGCACCGACCTCAGCCCTAAGCATGCTCAGACCCTGCACACATGCACGGACCCTGCCCAATACATGCTTAGACTTTGGCCAATATGCTCAGACCTTGCCCCAGGCATGCTTAGACTTTGGCCCAGCACATGCACAGACTTTGGCCAACTTGCTCAGACCTTGCCTAAGCATCCTTAGACCTTGGCCCAGCACATGCTCAGACTTTGGCCAACTTGCACCGACTTTTCCACACATGCACGGACCTTGCCCAATGCATGCACCGACCTCAGTTGCCTCATGATCTTCACTAGCACCGACCTTGGTAACCATGTTGTCTTCAGCTGCATTGACCTCAGCAGGTCTACCTGCTTTATGCTCAGACATCGTCAAGGTCTACCTGCCTTGTGCTCAGACCCCATTAAGGTCTACCTGCCTTCACCTCAGGGTCTACCTATCTTTAACCTTGAATGCATTGAGGTCTACCCATCTCCAGCGTTGACTTCATTAAGGTTAACCTGTCCTCAGGACAGGTCAACCTCTCTCCAGCCCTTTTGGCTCGTCCTTCCATACACGCTCCAAATGCAACAAAATAATAATAATAATAATAACAAAGTCAAAAAAATAAATTAATTAATTAATAATAAATTGATAATAACAACAAACTCACATTCAAAAAATGAACAATAAAAAAATAATAAAAAATAACAATAAAACAATAATAACATGATGAAACCTGCTCCACAGCCTCGTTTCTCCTCAAGACCCATGTAAAGGGAATATCAACGCTGCCCCTTCAAGTCGGGTTCGGACCTTGGGAACCATCCCGATATGACCGTGATCCGACATTGCTCTGGGCCGATAGTCCGTCAAATCGGGCTCGTTCCTATTGGGACTCATTTTTGCTCTTTTATTAAAATTACCGTAGACTCGGCATACATTTGTACGGGTTTATTTCCGTTTACATCGTACCTTCAATACGGACCTTTGTCCGAACATAAAGTGGTCCATGAGTGACCGACAAATCTGAATGTTCGTATCCCAATGTGGGCTTTTAGCATAGCCCGATTTCCCCTATCTTCTTGCATTATTGGTATAATCTTTTCTGGCCATGAGGCCCTTATTCCTGGCGATTAATGAAGAGTGTTCCCTTCCCCGAGGGGATGTAAATGATGCCATGACCTTTATGGCGCGGCAGGTTTTGGTGCAGACACGAACCACACAATCGTCTGATCAGTCAGATCGAGCGCACCAAGGGCTCTTCGGAGCCCGAATAAATCGTCACTTTGTGACTGGCACGCCTGTGCACTAAATAAACAAATAAACCCATCCATTAAACCAATAAATGAATAAAAAATGATTTTAATAAAAACGTGCGTCCACAATGCTCTCGTGTAGGCTAGTCCTAAATCGCGAGAGGGTGACAGAGGCATCCTCCATGACTCGACTCCGAAGGAAGAATTCATCAAATTTGGCGATGTACTCGTCCACAGACTTTTCATCTTGGGTGAGTTTCTGTCATTGGTCTAAAAGATGATGATGGTAGGTGATGTGATACCACCTTTGAGGTGGCAGCAACTAGACAAATACCCCTTGAACTTATCCAACGCAAGCACAATTCGCAAATAAGAGACTATCATAGACGGTCGCTCACCGGTGCGCACGCTCAACCCAAGGGTGACTCGATGATGCCGAGTCGAGGATGGTGGGACTAGGCCCTTGCTGGTAGAGGGCCAGCAAGGTTATGAATGTGTTTCCCCCCAAAAATATGGACGCCCGAATTGATGGGCTGACCGAGTGCCACAAAGGACTCGGACCACTCTCTTCCTCCACGGTGGTCACTCGAAAGCGAATGTGCTTTTAGGACCGGGCACTCTCTTACACTCCAGCGGAGCGTTGACGGATATTAGTTGAACAAGCACTGAAATGAGAGCAAGGGGTTAGAGCTAGCTTACCCGGCCGGTTTGAAGAAACCGACCCCGTTCAGAGACGTTGGCGAGCGGTGAAGTGTGGGTTCCCCGCGCACTGCGTCGGTGAAGCCTCTCCCTATTTAATAAGTTACATGAACTACTCTACAGGGGAACCAGGTAATTTAAAAAAATTTCCCGCATAGGGGAACAAATTATTTCAGACTTTCTCCACCCAGGGAGACTCACACTCACTCACACTCCATAAATTACGGACTGTCTGTCGTCTATTGAGCGACCCTAGCACCGGTCGAGCCGTCGTTATGGACTTCGGATGCCACAATTACTAATTTAATCACTTGATATATATATATAACACTTCAATAACTCCCTCTCCTTTTTATTAATAATAATAAAAATAATTTTTTTCTCTCTTTTCAAACTTCTCCTACCTGTGGCTCACGCAAATGGCCGAGTCAACAAAGCAGGCGGGGTGAAGGCAGCCAGCCACGCGGGCGGCTGGGTAGGTGGCCACGCAGTCAACGCGGGCTGGCTGGCCAGCTAGCAGGGTGGCAAGCGGGTGCAGGTGGGCGCACGTGGCGTGGGCGACGAGGCGCGGCGGGCGGGCTACTTCGCGCGGCGCACAGGCGGGCGCACGGCCGTGCGCTGGTGCGGCAGCGGGCGCGGGCCCGGGTGCGGTTGGCAGCGGGTGGCCGGGCTCGGGTGCGGCCGGGTGACGCGGGCTGGCGCGGTGCCGGGCGCACGCAGGCACGCGGGTGGTTGTCGCAGACGGAGGCGGCAGCGCTCGGGGCAGCGTGCTTGGCCGCGCTTCGGGCGCTGGCGGGGTGACAAGGGCGCGGGCGCGCGCGGCGGCGTGTAGTCTTGAACTGGCCGTTGCGGCCTCAAAATATTTTGAATCTGGGCACGGGCGGCGATGTCCGGCCCAACGAACTAAATATTTTTTTTTCCTCTCTCAACCGAGAGAGCTTTCTGCTAGTCCTTTCTTTTTTTTCTTTTTTTTTCACTTCTGGCAACCGAAAGAAAGGAGAGGAGATGACGGGGACGTCGGAGTTGACGGAGGCGTCATTGTTGGGCTCTGATACCAAATTTGTCGCGGTCGACATCGGAGGAAGGATCGACGGCACCTCCGGGACGCGAACAGGACTGGATAACCACTGTCTCGCGCAGCTCGGCCTCACACCGGACGGTCTCACACCGGGCGACACTCAAATCTCACAAAGGAGAAGAAGGGAAGGGAGGAATAAAGGGGCCAAAGCACCTTACGTGATCTCTTTCAAAAGCTTTTCATATATGAAAACACAACACATTAGACCCCTTTATATAGGAAAGAGTATAACAATCATACGCTTAACCTTTCTTAATAGCATCTATATCCAGCCTAATAAAATAAAACTCAACCACCACTTTTGACTTTGACACAATAAAATAAAATAGTTGGACTTTGGTGGTTAATAATAATACAATATCACCATAAAAATAAAATATACTCAATACACAAATACGTATAAATATGTACTCAGGACGCTGAATCTTCAAATGAGTCTCCGAACTATAAGCTCGGTGTAGTCGGGGTGGTGCGATGTCGGCTCCGAGTAGCGGGTCCGGTGTCCCCATCAGCTATAAGCCTGGCGCATCAGATTAAAGCCCTTATCGAGGTAAGACTTGATGTACTTGGGGTAAAACTTTCTATAGTTCGATGTTGGGCATATATAGCCCCTATATTGTTGAGCTAATGCTCGATGCTATTTTGATCGGGCTAATTAAGGCCCTCATCATTAGGAGTTCGAGATAATACTCCTTCCTAAGATCAGTTTTGAAATGAGTTAAATATAATACTCGTGATTCTTGGTGTCGACTAAGACTGAGTTAATACTTTTTTTTTGTAAGCCCAGTCATCTAATGGGGACGAAGGGAGAGTGCACCCCCATTCCAGAGGAAGGAAATGTTCTCACTCCACCTACCGGCCATTAGATGCTTATTTTATTGTTATTTCAGGACAAATTACATCATCAAAGAAGGCAAGCCTCTGGTATACAATGAAAAGAAGAAAAAAATGAAAAGGCTATACACTCCTCATGCGGATATTAGGTATGCCTCTAGCGTCAGCTATGGCATAACCTTTTGCAAACAAAGGCAGCTCTCGAATGGAGGAGAATTCCACATTGCTTCTCACAATGACTGCATGGTTGGCCAAAGCATCGGCGAGCTGGTTTTCCTCTCTGTACGAGTGGACAATGGGGCAGTGAACTGTTGAGAAAAGTTGCAATAGAGGCTGCCACCAAGGAAGAAGTGTCCATGGAGGATCTCTTTTGGATGTCAGCATGTCAATCAATGCCAAGGAATCAGTATATATAACAGATAGGGGAATATCATGAAACTGTGCCAATCGGAGCCCATCAAGTAATGCCCGACCTTCGGCAGCCATGTTAGATCCAAGACCATAGTAATAAGCAAAGCCCAGTACTAGCTACCCATGATGATCTCTAAAGCAGCCACCTCCCCCGGAATGACCGAGATTTCCTTTACTTGCACCATCCACATTTAAAGAAAATTTTATAGCAGGAGCTATCCAACGGACCATAATGCAAGTAGAACGAGAACTAGTGATAGCTATGCCAAAGCTCTGTAGAACTTTCAAATATTCTAGGCTAGCCCCTTGCTTAAATCTAATCTGTTTAACAGTGTGAGTAATCTCTGCAATAATCTGATCAGCAATCTTCCTGAAATTGATATGATGACTTTCATACCTAACACAGCATCTGTATTTCCAAGTTTCCCAAACAATCATAATTGTTATCATGAGAGATATAAAACCTTTGGGTTTATTAATAACTGCCTCATTTATGACTGATTTCAACCTGCTGTTAATATTGGTATCATCCAAGCATGCTTTACTAAACAATAGAGCGAATCTTCTCCAAAGGAAATTTGCTATGTCACTTTTCACAAAAAGATGATCTTCATCCTCTATGTCATGAGAATTGATGCAGCAGTCACAGCAGGATGCCAAATTAATACCACTCAGTTGAATGTGATTATCCACTGGGACAACATGATTCAAGATTTTCCAACAAAATAAGGAAGCTCGCGGAGGAAATTTGTTGTGCCAAAGCTTACTGATCATAAATCTAGAACTAACAGCCCGCCCTTTAAGACCAGATAGGGATGTCTTCCCCAGTTTGTGTGCCAAATCTTTGGATTTATTCCCTCAGCTGCTGATCTTCCAGAGTCTGCCAGACTGAGTGCTGGTGGTTGGCCATGGCATCTTGAACTAAATAGTCGTCTAACTCCGAATAGTTATGTAAAGAAAAAAGGTCAGCCAATGAACTATCCTTGCACCAACTATCTTTGAAAAAATTAGTACTAGCCCCATTTCGAACAATCATTCTGGAACCTGTCATTAGAATTGCCCGAGCTTTCTCAAAGTCATGCTTCTTTATACCAGCTGGGAATGGAGTTTTGCAATTTGATATATGCTGACCATGTAAATATTTGCTTCTCACAAAGTTAGCCCAGAGAGATTTGCTGTGTATAGAATGCCATATCAATTTGACATAAATGCAAAGTTGTATGTCTTGAAGACCTCAGATTCCCAGACCACCTTCAGAGATAGGGCAACAAATTTTTACCCAAGAGACCCAATGTTTTCTATGAGCTGTTTGAAATCCCTGCTAGAAAAAATTGGAGCAGATTTTCCCAATCTGCTTAAGAGTAGTATAAGGAATGGAAGCTGCACTAGCAGTGTATATGGGAATTGTTGATAAGACCGACTGGATAAGAACCATTCTGCCAGCCTGAGATAATAGCTTGCTCTGCCGGCCAACTAATTTGACATTGACTTTGTCAATCAAATACTTAAAATGTGCAGTTTTAACTCTCCCTTCAAAAAGAGGAATGCCCAAGTAAGTGATGCTACCAGTTTTATGATGATAACCAGACAATTGACTAATGCGGGTAATAGAGCAGTGAGGCATCTACTTAGCAACAACGAAACAGCTTTTATGTGCATTTATACGCTGACCAGAAGCCATTTCATACCTCTCCAAGAAAAGAAGGAGTTGTTTAATTGAAGATATTCCACCATTCATAAAAATAAGAGAGTCATCAGCATATAGAATATGCGAAATGGGCTACACTCCTCGAGGAAGATGATAGAACTTACATAGACCAACAGAGAATAGATGTTTGAGGCCCCTGCTCAATACCTCTTCTGCAATGATGAATAAGGGGCTAAGGGGTCCCCTTGTCGAACCCCTCTAGTCGATTTGAAATATCCATGAACTTGACCATTAAAATAAATAGAGAACCAATAATTAACCAACATTTGAACAATTAATGACACAAATCTGTTGCAGAAGCCAAATCTTTTAAGAATCATGAAAAGGAAATCCCATTCAATTCGATCATAGGCTTTAGCCTTATCAAGCTTGAGAATCATGTTGTGTCCTCTAACAGTTCTGTCAAGTTCCAATATTAGTTCCTTGGTCAGCAGGAAATTATCTGTAATTTGTCTTCTACTAACAAAACCACTTTGCTCTTTTGAGATAATCAGGGGTAGAATGGATCGCAGCCTGTCACATATGACTTTTGACACAATCTTATATGTAAAATTACACAAACTAATTGGTCTAAAATCAGCATATGTGGTAGGACTTTTAACCTTCGGAATGAGGCAAAGAATTGTAGAAGTAACTCCCTTGGGTAAGCCCCATCCCTGAAAAAAGCTTTGAATAGCCTTAGTAACATCCTCTCCAATTATATCCCAGCAATGAGAAAAAAAACCCCAGTGAATCCATCCGGCCCTAGTGAGCTGTTGCCAAACAAAGATAAAATAGCACTTTTAACTTCCTCTGCTGAGGGAATATAACATAAAGAGCAGTTTTGATCTTCAGTGATCATAGGGGGAATAACACCAAGGAGGCGTTCATAAGTGATATGATCTTCAGAAGTTAAGTGAGTTTTAAAATATTCCATAGCACCATCTGATAATGCATCTTGATCTTCCACCCACTGCTCATTAATTTTCAATTTGTGTATGTAATTTCTCTGTCTTTTGACCTTGGTATAGTGATGAAAGAAATGAGTGTTACGATCCCCATAGGAGATTCATTCCACCCGAGATTTTTGATATCAGAAAACCTCTTCCCGAAATAAAGTGAGACGCATGTCAGCATTAGCCTTGTGAAGCAGCATACGGTTTTCCACCGAGGGAACAACATCATACTGGTTTTGAGCTTGCTCAACTTGGTGTTCTGCTTTGTCTTTCGCCTGAAATATGTTACCAAAAATTTCTGTGTTCCACTTACTTAAATCAGCCTTCAGATACATAAGTTTTCCTGAAGAATGTGAAATGGGCGACTGTCTGAGTATATTTACTCCAATGAACTTTAACAAAGTCTAAAAAATTCCCATGAGTGTGCCATGTATGCTGGTACATAAATCTCCCTGTAGAGGGTTGGGTGGACTGAGTTAATACTCAATTTTATTAATTATGGGTTTAAGGTCGGTTAATACTGGTTGATGGAGGAGCTTTCTACCCCCAGGTAGCGTGACATTGTTTGACAGCTAAGCTTGGCCACTTTTTATGCTGTATTTGGGTTGGAGGGAAATTCCCCTCTACAAAATAGCCCATGCCTCATTTCTTCTCCCTCGCCGTAATTAACGTCCACTCCACCACCCAGCTAGTAGACACCAGTAGTATCTATTTTCGTATATATTGTCATGATTTAATTCGGGAGATAGTGCTTTTGCTACGAACTGTCCGTCGAAGGCAACGAAGAAGTTGGTGAGGGGAGAGAGAGGGGGGGGGGAGGGCATAATTCCTAGTCTCCAAAGCAGGAAAAAAAATAATAACACTGTCCTCTCTTTCTCTCTCTCTCTCGTACGTCACGAAATTAACACTTCACGTCTGCTCGTTCTGAAGAACAAATCAAATTCTAGCCAGTGCCCCTGTTATAAAATAAGACGATATCTAACTCATTAACCATGATCGGTCACACATATTCCTAACCCCATTGGGACGGCGGCGGGCCCTCTATACATAATTACATACATCCCCATTAATTTCACTGACATTTTTGTAATCAAGAAATGACGAGCATCGTTCCCCACTACCCGTTTGAGATCGATCATCTGTCGTCGCTGGCGCCGCGGTAGTTGTGCACAGCATAATTACGTGGACATGCCCCCCGGCGCATGGACAAGGCCATCGTCGTTATTAAAAGGGTGGTGGCCTGGCCGGGGACTTCGTCCGAAGCTTCGTGCGTTGACCCCTCAACCCCGGGGCAGATGGACGTGTCAAACCTTCTGAATAAATGCCACCTCAATTAATATATCGAGGAGGGAAGAATACTTATTTATTTTTTCACTCCCAATTCTACGAACACTCACTTATTTATTTATTTATTTATTTTTTCACTCCCGATTCTACCAGCACTCACCCCCATCTTCTTCCACAGCTATTCAATAGCCCCATCTGTCGTTGACCACTTCGCAACACCGTCGAGTTGTTGACTAGGTTGTAGAGATTAATAATATGGTATACTGCTTTTCTGGGTGTTCAACATTAATATTGATGGGAACTTGACCAAACTCTGAACCTAATTTTATCTTTTGGTCCGACTCAAACATCTGATCTTCGACAAAAGCTAACTCAGATCGAAGGTTTTGAAGGGCAGAGGACACAAAGGGCCTTGACCGAAAGAAGGGAACATGTAATGTAAACCAGGGAGAAATTATTATCAGGGACCGACCTACCCAGTGGTATGATATCCTTCCACCAGGATCCAAACTAGTAATCTATCCGCCCACTTGTCCTTCCTCAGAGTCCAAAGTCAACGGTCATCATTCACAGAGGGAGCGGCCGGCGCAGCTTTCTGACACCACTGCAGGACGAAACCCGGGTGGGCTCGGTCTTATCGCCGCCGACGTGGATCACATGCCATACAAAGACAAAAACAGCACCCCCTCAGTACTACTGATCAACGCCAAAGAAGACGTAGAAAATGGAGAACAATAGCTTTAAAAATTCCGGCTTCCGGCAACCTTCCTTCCAACTTCATTAGGCCCGTGAGGCTCATGGCATAAGGAAGAACAAGAACCCACGGTTTGGAACTCTGCCCCCCGCTCCCGCTCCCCTCCCCCCCCCCCCCCCTCCTCCTCCTCCGGCCAGCTAGCTAGCAATTTTTTAAAGGGCATATATATAAATAAAAGCCCATGGTTGTGGTCTGAAGGTGGTTGTGATCTTCGCGATCGAGATGGGCAGACCCCGGCAAGATGACGGCGAGCCCGCGGGCGCCGGACCGGAGCCCGGTTACCAGCCGCCGGATGCTCAACAAGTGCCCGTGGGGGCACCTCCGGGCACCTACCCACCGGCGTCGCGGCATGATGCAGCGGCCGCTTACCCGCCAGGGCAACAGGAGGCTGCGCCCTATCCCCCGGGGCAACAGGAGGCTGCACCTGCCCCATATCCGCCGCCCTCGCCGTACCCTCCGCCGGTGCAGTTCCCGCCGTCAAACGTGGAGACTCTGCCGCCCCAGACACCGCCCGTCGTCCAGGACATAGGGATCCCCTGGTCCACCGGGCTGTTCGATTGCCATGAGGATCAGACTAACGGTAAAAACACGCAGTTCCTGCCGTCGGGAACCGCCGACTTTTGTGGGGTGCTCCCTTTTCTCCTCTTAATTATGTGCTTGCTTGAGAACTAAAAACAAAAAAAAAGAAGAAATTACGTGCCTGTATTATATGCTGATCCATGGTATTGCTTGTGATCTGCTTTGTCGCAGCTATTATGACGGCGTTCTTCCCTTGTGTCACTTTTGGGCAGATTGCTGAAATCTTGGATAATGGACAGACAAGTAAGCCATCATCTTATCAAAGTCTTTTTTATCAGGAGAGAGAGAGCGAGAGAAGTTGGGGGGGGGGGGATGTTGCAGGTTCATTGATAATTGATGAGTGCTGTCTGCAGGTTGCACCATTGGCAGCCTGATGTACCTGGTGATGGCCCCTGCCCTCTGCACATGCTCCATTTTGGCGTCCAGCTACCGGGTAAAGCTGAGGCAAAGATACAACCTGGTCCAGGCCCCGGCCGAGGATTGGGTTCTCCACCTCTTCTGCCCATGCTGCTCGCTCTGCCAGGAGTTTAGGGAGCTCAGGAACAGAGGAATTGACCCCGCCTTAGGTAACCCCTCTCCTATACATACTCACCTCCTTACCAAGTTAATTTGGATGCTAGGGTGGGTAATCCACAAACTCGTGCTGCATGTCGATCTGCAGGCTATATGGGTAACCTTGCTCACCGACAGGCAGGGACTACCACGGTTCCCCCCCAACCCCAGTTCATGAATCAGTACTAGAAAGCTGTAATATCCCTTCTTTCTTTATCGGCCGTCATCTGCGGGCGGTGAAATTGGGCACTACCTGTGTCAGTGTGGAGGACGAATCGGTTCTCTTCTTATTTTCCCCTTGACTTGTCATGAAGTATTATGGGTCTGCAAACTTGCGCAGACATTGCTCGTTCACTACCGGGTGAAATGGAATAACGTGCGTGTGATCGTTCTTTGTATGGAATCATATCCTGCAGTCGTCTGATCTCTTTTCTTATATATATATATATATATATATATATTTGAAGTTAACTAATTATTTTGCTTAGCGTCTGAGTCATGTTAATTAATGAATTAATATCAACGGCTTTTCAGCAACAAATTAATAGTGGCACAGACATATGTACATATATCATCCAATGTACTAGATATCATGTAGGAAGGAGTTCCTGGAAGGATTGCTGGATGCCATTCCATAGGGGACAAGAAATTAATTATGTGGTCTCACTTGATCGTAATCGCCTTTTGGTGAGTCCCACTTGCATGACGTCCAGTTGTTCTACAAAGATGCCCGCTTCCCCTACAGGGTGCATGCATCACATGGAATAATTAAGTCAAAGAGTATATGGATTGGTGAGGATTAGCTTCGAAAAGGCTTCTCATGCGTACCAGCTGGCTGACAGCAGCCGTTCTTTACATTTCTGGAGTTCCAAAAACGGCCAGCCGGGCCGGGCCGGGCCGGGCCGGGTGTCTTACTACGGATATTCCAAGTAGATGATCGCCTTCCAATCCGAATTCTCTTCATAAGATCATGTCTATATGAGAAGGTTAATTACCTTCGCATTAAAAGCCACCCAATTTTTATCAACCAATCGATCAGAATTATAACTGGCATTCCAAGCAAGAGGTAGGTCCAATATTTGCAACCCCAAGCAAGAGGTCCAGTCGGCAGGTCCTATCTTTCCCGTCCCTCCTCTCTCCTCTCTCCTTCCGCCACACATATTAAAATTAGTCCTATATCCAAAAGAAAAGTAAAACAACGATGCAACGGCACGTCTTTTTCAATCACACTCAGAGTTTGACGTATCGATTCGATATATTACATATCGTATGTATCATATTGTATCAGTTAAAAATTAACACGACCGATATATTGATATGTATTTGATACATTATTCATATTTTTTAAATATTTTATATTTTATTTTATGTTAAATTATTTTCATAATTGAGTTGATTTGAGATGTTTCTTTATATGTGAGGTCAAGAGTTTGAAATGTATAAAGAACATATATTTTTTTTTATTTTAATTTTTAAATTTTAAAGTAAAAATATCGTGACACTTTGCCATTCAAATCCCCCGTCTCAAGTTTCAATCACACACTCTATAACCAATCAAGGTATATATAAATTTTGATCATATTTTTATTATAATAGATAATTATGAAATAATCTCCCTTATTAGTACGCTGTGATTATCATATTATATCAATAAAATATTAATATGATCGACTTACAAATCTTGATCCTTAAAATTTAAGAAATTTTTAAAAGTAACCCTATTTAAATCAACAATCGTAGAATTGCCATTCTTGCATACATATTATTAATAACCCTCTTCGATGAAGATAATTATAAAACTACCCTTTAAGTTATAAGTTGCCATTCAAGATGTCGCTTTTGATCCAAAAAAATTAAAATATTGGAAAAAAATATCCCTATATAAAAATGATATTTTTTGCTTCACGCTGTGTCAAAGATAGAGAAAGAGAGATAAAAGAGATATAAATAGTTGTAGAGAGAAAAAGAGTGTTGCAAAGATTAGGAATATTTTGTTCTTTATTCAATTTTGATTAAAGGGGGCTTTTGTAAGTATCACACGATTACGATGTTAGGGTGCTAAGTCCGGATACAGAGGGGGGTGAATGTATCCCCTTCAGAAATAATGCCCAAATTAAAACTCTAAAGCTCATATATGCGGAATAAAAACTAATGAGTTCTGCAAGATGAGATGATAAGATAACACATGATCAAACAGTTGGACTGCAACAATGCAGCCACCTGATCAAACTAGAAATGCAGACAGAACTATGCAACCCAAACACACCTAGCAAAATATAATGCTCAAGGTTACTGCATATAGGAACAATACAAACAATCCAAGATAACACAACTAACCATGCATGCATAACCTGTGAATGGGATATAGGAGGCAAGGAGTAAACGCACAAAACAAACCATTGCACAGTAGATTTTTTAGGTGGTTCGCTCCTCCAGACCTACATTCACCCCTCACTCCTAACCGGAGTGAGGCTTCACTAGCCAACGCTAAAAATAAGCAGACTCAGTCTGCGAACACTTGCTGCCACACAGCTTGACCAGGAGAACAGCCTCCCCTCTTCCTCCCAACCGGAGGGACACCCCAAGTGACTCCCAGCCACTTGGAAACCAGAGGTCGAAGACCTCTCTTCCTCCAGACCAGGAGGGACCCATGGACTTGCAACCCACAAGTCCAGAACCGGAGGACGAGCCTCCCTTCCTCTAACCAGAGGGAACCCACAAGTGACAACCTGTCACTTGCAACCCGGAGATCAGATCTCCCTTCTCCTGAACCAACAGGAGGAACCCGACCTCAGTCCAGAGGATCGGAAGAACAAAGGTAATCAGAAAAACAAAAGAAAAATAAGAAACACAAAATGAAAATAACTTCAGCAACCAGAAAGCTGGAAAACGAAATATAAACTGCAGCTCTCGCAGGAGCAGCTGGATTGGATTTGATCCAAGGTCCAGTGAAAATAACGAAGCTTCTCTCTACTCTTCTTCACGAGCTCTCTCTTTCTCTTTTTCTTCTGCTGCTCTCACTCTCTATCTTCTTCTCTTTCGCAGGCTCTCCCCATCTCTTCTTTTCTCTTCTTCTTCTGCTCTTTTGATCGTGGCTCTCTTTCTTCTACTTCTATGCCTCTCTTCTTCTTCACTCTCAGTCTCGATCAGCCCTCTTCTGTTCTCATCTTTCGGCTCACTCTTCTTCTATTTCTTCTTCTTCTGCTCTCTGCTTCTCTTTTTCTCTTTTCTACTTCAATCAGCCTCCTTCAGACAATAGAGTCTTTCTTATATAGCAGCTCGAGCAGGAGCAACACTGGGCGCGTGTGTTCCACATTTCCCGCCCAAGATATTTGGCCACGTGTCAGCTTCCTGTCAGCCCTCGGATCACGTGCCCTTCATTAGCCTAAATCACCTGCAGACAAAGACAAAAGGAATGTATCTACTTAGTTAGTTCAGGCTTTTAACACGAGTGTATATACTTCAGAAGCAGCAATGAATAAGTGTGTACACTGAGAGAGTGTATAGACTTGTAAGACTTTATGCGACCTCAGTGTATATACTTGCTGAAGAATGTATTATCATAACAGGAGGGAGTGTTTAGACTTCTGTGAAATGCATGAAGGAATCGAGTGTATAGACTTCATAACTCATACTGAAAAATGCAATGTATAGACTTTATAAGCAGCAAATGAGTAAGTGTGAACACTGAGTGAGTGTATAGACTTTGAGTCTTCATGCGAGCTCAGTGTATAGACTTGAGGAAATTCAAGCAATGCAACACAATGTATATACTTAGAATCAGTAAGTGAGTAAGTGTGTACACTGTGAGAGTGTATAGAGTTGAAGTTCTTCATGCGAGCTCAGTGTATGGACTTTCAGTTAAATGCATTAACATACCAAGGGAATGAGTGTATGGACTTAAAGCATCAGTTAACCAAGTGTGTAGAGTGTATACACTTGACTGCGTGCATGACAGACAATGTCTAGACTTGCTATTAACATGCATGAGAACCCAATGTACAGACATGATGTAGCTTCAGCTGACGACCCCAGTGTATAGACTTGCTGAGGGAGAGACTGTACAGACTTGAAGCAAAGCAAGGTAATCGAGTGTGTAGACTTCACGATGTGTAGACTTGCCAAAGAAACGGCTGTACAGACTTTAGCTCAAGAGCGATGTATAGAGTTTTGGAAGCTTGAACAACGAAGCATGCTGTACAGACTTTGAGTGAGAGTCCTGAAGAGTGAATCAATGTGTAGAGTTCACTTCAAGCAAGCTACAGCCCAATGTATAGACTTGCCACCAACGCAATGTATAGACTTTGCGAAGCACATGCCAAGGCTGTACAGACTTGCAATGCCATGAAGACAATTGAATAGACTTGACGAATGTGAGACGTTGAAAGAGACGGTGGATGTACAGACTTCAAGGCTTAACTGAGACGATAGGGGAGACGGATGGCTGTACAGACTTCAGCTAAACAGGATGTGCAGACTTTGGCTGTACAGACTTGGAAAGCTTGGCAGAGGATGTACAGACTTGGTGAGCGCCAAGCGATGTACAGACTTGGATGACCAACGCCAATGTATAGACTTGCACAGTGCTGCCAGTGTATAGACTTTGGCACAGTCCAATGTATAGACTTTGTTTCGAGCAACGTAGGTAAAAGACCCCCAATGTATAGACTTCCAACGTGAGTGACACGCTGTACAGACTTTGCTCAAACAGTCTGATGTATGGACTTGGAATTCCAACAGAAGGATGTATGGACTTTGATAAGAGAATGGCTGTACAGACTTCAGGTGGAGACCAATGTATAGACTTCCAATATGAAGATCAATGTACAGACTTCAAATATGAAGACCGATGTATGGACTTTGAATATGAAGACCAATGTATAGACTTCCAATATGAAGACCAATGTACAGACTTCGAATATGAAGACCGATGTATGGACTTCGAATATGAAGACCAATGTATAGACTTCAATTGAGTGTATTGGCTGTACAGACTTGGAAATCTTTGAGCGATGTACAGACTTGGAGTTAATGCATGAAGACCCAGCAATGTGTAGACTTGACAGTGAGTGCATGAACAGTGTTGTATAGACTTAGACGCAACATGCTATGTAATGTACACACTTGATGTAATGCATGCCGATGTACAGACTTCAGTTGAAGTCAACCGAAGAGTGTATATACTTTATGAATGCATATGCCAAGACCAGTGTACAAACTTGATCAAATGTCTAGACTTTGCATGAACAGTCGATGTGTAGACTTCACATGTAGAGATTTTGAACGTGTGTGCTGACAGTGTACAGACATTGATAGTCTAGGGGGGTCGACCCATCTAAGAAGGGGGGTCGACCCACTTCAGTCCTGACAATGCTGACAGAGTTTACACTTGAACAAATAATGCATGTGAAAGATTTATGCAGCAGATAACATGACTGAACATATAATACAATGCTTCATGATCTGATGAACTGACTGAACAGCAAATTAACTGAACATATGAGAGACTGCATTATGATCAGAAAATGACTGAATAACAGCATGATGACTCACACAGCAAGATGACTCACAGTGATTAACTCACATCAAAACCAATCATCAAAAGACTAACTCACATCAAAGCCAATCATCAAAACCACAGGGACACAATAATCTCCCCCTTTTTGATGATGGCAACACTACACTGTGAGTAATTCTGATGACATAAACTATTCTCCCCCTTTGACTTCATCAAAAAGAAAATAGTTTGAGAAGTTAAAGCAAACCAGCATGCAATGATTGAATAAAAATCTCCCCCTTTGGCAAAAATCTCCCCCTTTGATATAATCAATATGAATGCAGATGCAGAAGGAGATACCAAAATGCAAGAGCTCCCCCTAAAAATATGAATGCAAGAACATAATTCTCCCCCTTTAAGAGTTTCTATGTAGCATGATGCATATGACATGGAAGCTCCCCCTCAATAAGTGGAATCTTATGAGATGGATAACAATGAGAAGTTCAGGTCAATAAATCAATGACATTGAGCGGAAGAGTTTCAAGTAGCAGATTTTCAAAGAAGCTCCAATCACAAGAAATTCAGTCAGATTTTCAGAGAGATATCAATCTCATAAATCCAAAACATAAGTTTTCAAAGTCTTCTATTATAAGGGCTTATGAATGAACTTTATTGTGCAGCATGGTTTAAACATAATGTATGCAGAGTTTATCAATAAAATTCTGTATTGATATCTAAAACCATGATTTAATAAAAATGAACCAAGCCCTCATATTTATCTTGATTAATCTCCCTTTCTCTTACACAATCAAATCTATTGACTTCTTTCAGAATTACATGCACTAGTATTGAGATCAAGCAATTATGAGGTCATATGATTTTGTCTAGGGTTGTAGCAATTTGATTTTAGCATCAAAATTCAGATATTGAGATATGTTCAACAATTTTTCATGCTACAAATTTTACGAGCACTTTAGTTCAGTGCACACCTTGTAACTAGAGAATATACCTTGATCAGAGGCCAATATCCCTAAGCACTTAGTGTGACTAACTGTCATGCTATATATGAACAGAGATAGCATTTACACATCATGACACACTACAAATCATTTCTTGATGAGTGAGTTGAATTTCTCAGTGTGCATGCCATTGCTCTGCCTAATTTTCAATGAATTTTATGCAGAGTTAACTAAGGCACCTCATGACACAGTCCTTTGGACATGGTTTCTCATTGACCAAAGTCATTGCTCTGACAACTCTTTACCCTTTAGACATTTCAGACAAATTCATTTGCTTCAAGTCAATAGTAATTTCATGTACTTAACCAATTAAAGCCATGAATTCAATAATGTAGATTTCAGAAGATTTTACAAGACACAGCATGAAATAGATGGTTAAGGTTTATTAAACATGCTTCAGATATTTTTAAGAGATTTTAAAGTCAAACTCCATGAACATTAAACTTAAATCACATGAGTTATTTCAGACATTCATAAAAACGTATAATAGAAGATTCTTAATTCAAGTGTTTTCAGATTTATGATCGAGATAGTCCCATTGAAATCTTCATGAAAGACTGATGGAATTCTGAATCCAAATGATACCAATTGATAAGAGAGATTTTGAAGCCCAGTGATTATTTTTCAGAGTATGATCGAGGTTTGTCAACCAAATGAATAAGAAAGGATATGCAATGAATTTTGACAAATGTATACATTTAACAACCTATATGCAATGCATTGACTCCCCCTGACAATATGCATTCAAACAAACTTTTTGGTATTTTTCAAATTATGGAAATGCAATGCAATTAACCATATGTATGCAAAAACATGCAAAGATTCAACATTGAATGCTATGTAAAGATATGCCATTTACTCCCCCTGAAAACATGCAATGTTTGCACTGAAAATTGAACATATGATTCCAAATGTTATTGTGACTTGTGCACATTCAGACTGTCCTATCCAGCAAAGTGACCCATGGTACTAGGCGGAGTACTTGGTCTAAAAGACCACCTCTCACATAGTAAGAACCTCCAGACAGATTTCCCTGTCTTTTGGTAGCTTACCATTTGATATACCATTGAGGTCAATCATGATAATTCAACATGGGCAGCATGCATGGATCAAATTTAAGCTTATCAGATTTTGCAGAATGCAATAGTCAGATTTCAAACAACATACATATGCAGTTCAGATTTTCAGAAATTGCAAGTTTATTCTCATTTCAATATCTAAACAGCCCATTCATATGAGCATTAAGAGACACGAATGCTCATAGTGTTCAAAAGATGACAGATATGCAAGAACACATCAAACCAGATATGCAATGAGTTTCAAAACAGGAAATACAGAGAATTTACCTGAAAAGTTCAGAAGGGATTTTCATTCTTGAGTGCCTTGGATTAATACCCCTTTTTATTCCATTCCAAGGCACACCTGCAAAGCAAAGTTATTTTGCACAAACAGGTACCCAAGAGGTCTTGGGTCCTGAATTGACAATGACATTCGTAGCAGGTTTTCTAAATAATTTTCTAGTTGCTTGGTCATCAGATTTCATCAAGTAGCAATTATTCATTGAATGACCCATTTGTCCACAGTAATGGCATGAATTAGCAGATTTTAAATTCTTCTTATGCACATTACTGTTGTCATGAAGTTTATTGGCAGAGAGAGAGAGTTCTATTTACTATAATGATAGTAAGATGCATCAGGTTTCAGATTTGATCTATGCACATTCTTGTTAGCATGAAATCCATGTGCATATGCATGAAACTTTTTGTTGTTGACAGAATTAAAATTCTGTTTACTAAAACCGGCCAGCCAACATTCAGCAGCTCTATGGCCTGGCTTCCCACAGTTATAGCATGAAAAACTCACAGATTTTCTGGCAGAGAATTTGATAACATGGGGTTAAAAGAATTCTTCTGAATGTGCCAACAGTCCTTGATTGTGTGGCCATACTTCCCACATTTGAAGCACTCATTGTGCTTGTCTCTAAAAATATTTCTTCCAAAAGTATTTCCATTTGCAAGGAGTTTAACAGTTTTAGAATTGAATTGTCTACCCTGAGCATGCCAGCATTCAATGGCCCTGTGGCCCAATTTGCCACAGTGATAGCATTCAGTTTTCTTTTTGTTCTGAGCAGAGACATGTTTCCTAGCATCACCACCAGAAAAAGCGGGATTTCAGACGGCCCGTATCCGTCTGAAATCCGTCTGAAAATCCGTCACAAACCACGTTTGTGACGGATTTGCGACATATTTAAGACTGAAACCGACCGTCTGAAATTCTTAGTCACAAATTTGTGACAGTTTACGTTTCCGTCGGAAATTCCATCTGAAAATAAGATAGAAGTTAATCAGTCACAAATTCCGTCTGCATTTCATACGAGACATTTCCATCTGAAATTTGAAATTTTCAGTCTGAAATTTACGACGGATATATTTTCCGTTTGAAATTCCGTCTGAAATTTCTGACGGCTATTACGACGGAATATAGTTACCGTCTTAAAATGAAGCCCAACTCTTAGTCTCAAATCATGTTACCGTATGAAAATTCGTCCGAAATCCGTCGCTATTTCAAACGGATATTACGACGGATAAAATAACCGTCTGAAATTCAACTCAACCCCTATCTGAAATGTGGTTTGAAATCCGTCTATATTCCAAACGGATTTTACGACAGATAATAGACGGTCAATATTCGTCGCACATCCCGTCTGAAAATCCGTCTGAAATCTACATTTTTTTTTATAAATCTTAAATTATTTTACAAAACCTATTTAATCATACATAAATTATTTTACAAAACCTGTTTAATCATACATAAACATCAAGAAATTCTACATGTTGAAAAAAAAATATTGGGAACCTGCTAATCAAATAAACACCACCAAAAAATAAAATTCTGATCAAATAAATACCACAAAAAAAGACATTAACCCTGCTGATCCGTCTGAATATCAAGAAATATCCGGTACATCGTCCATATCCTCATCGTCTGTATCCTCACCGCCCTGCTCATCTCCTCTGTCGCCACCCGCAGAAGGATCCCCCTACATTAAAAAAATAATAACATTCATTCATAGATAAAAAAATTAATGCAAAGAAATTAGCATAAATTGAAAGCAAACATATCAAATTGATAACTGCATATTTTATAAATCAACCACTAGCCTGAAACAGTATTTAAACTAAGTGTATTTTAGAAATGAATTTTGATTCCGTCAGTTCTGATAAGTCACTTTCATCTCCCCGGTCGTGTTGGAACGATCGGCACGGGCATCCGGCCGGTGTTTCAAGTTTTAGACCCCCGGCCCCGACCTGGCAGTTCATTTGAACTAAGTGTATTCTAGAAATGAAGTTTGAGCGCCGATCTCAAACCGGGCATCCGATTTAGATTCCGTCAGTTCTGACAAGTCACTTTCATCTCCCCGGTCATGTTGGAACGATCGGCACGGCCATCCGGCCGGTATTTCAAGTTTTAGACCCCCGGCCCCGACCTGGCAGTTCATTTGAACCAAGTGTATTTTATAAATGAACTTTGAGCGCCGAACTCAAACCGGGCATCCGATTTGGATTCCGTCAGTTCTGAAAAGTCACTTTCATCTCCCCGGTCGTGTTGGAACGATCGGCATGGCCATCCGGCCGGTATTTTAAGTTTTAGACCCCCGGCCCCAACCTGGCAGTTCATTTAAACTAAGTGTATTTTAGAAATGAACTTTAAGCGCCGATCTCAAATCGGACATCCGATTTGAATTTCGTCAGTTCTGACAAGTCACTTTCATCTCCCCGGTCGTGTTGGAATGATCGGCATGGCCATCCGACCGGTATTTCAAGTTTTAGACCCCCGGCCCCGACCTGGCAGTTCATTTGAACTAACTGTATTTTAGAAATGAACTTTGAGCGCCGAGCTCAAACCGGGCATCCGATTTAGATTCCGTCAGTTCTGACAAGTCACTTTCATATCCCCGGTCGTGTTGGAACGATCGGCACGGCCATCCGGCTGGTATTTCAAGTTTTAGACCCCCGGCCCCAACCTGGCAGTTCATTTGAACCAAGTGTATTTTATAAATGAACTTTGAGCGCCGAGCTCAAACCGGGCATCCGATTTGGATTCCGTCAGTTCTGAAAAGTCACTTTCATCTCCCCGGTCGTGTTAGAATGATCGGCACGGCCATCCGGCCGGTATTTCAAGTTTTAGACCCCTGGCCCCAACCTGGCAGTTCATTTAAACTAAGTGTATTTTAGAAATGAACTTTGAGCGCCGATCTCAAACCGGGCATCCGATTTGGATTCCGTCAGTTCTGACAAGTCACTTTCATCTCCCCGGTCGTGTTAGAATGATCGGCACGGCCATCCGGCTGGTATTTTAAGTTTTAGACCCCCGGCCCCGACCTGGCAGTTCATTTGAACTAAGTGTATTTTAGAAATGAACTTTGAGCGTCGAGCTCAAACCGGGCATCCGATTTGGATTCCGTCAGTTCTGACAAGTCACTTTCATCGTCCCGGTCGTGTTGGAACGATCGGCATGGTCATCCGGCCGGTATTTCAAGTTTTAGAACCCCGGCCCCGACCTGGCAGTTCATTTAAACTATGTGTATTTTAGAAATGAACTTTGAGCGCCGATCTCAAACCGGGCATCCGATTTAGATTCCGTCAGTTCTGGCAAGTCACTTTCATCTCCCCGGTCGTGTTGGAACGATCGGCACGGGCATCCGACCGGTATTTCAAGTTTTAGACCCCCGGCCCCGACCTGGCAGTTCATTTGAACTAAGTGTAATTTAGAAATGAACTTTGAGCGCCGAACTCAAACCGGGCATCCGATTTGGATTCCGTCAGTTCTGACAAGTCACTTTCATCTCCCCGATCGTGTTGGAACGATCGGCATCGCCATACGGCCAGTATTTCAAGTTTTAGACCCCCAACCCCGACCTGGCAGTTCATTTGCACTAAGTGTATTTTAGAAATGAACTTTGAGCGCCGAGCTCAAACCGGGCATCCGATTTGGATTCCGTCAGTTCTGACAAGTCACTTTCATCTCCCCGGTCGTGTTGGAACGATCGGCATGGCCATCCGGTCGGTATTTCAAGTTTTAGACCCCCGGCCCCGACCTGGCAGTTCATTTAAACTAAGTGTATTTTAGAAATGAACTTTGAGCGCCGAGCTCAAACCGGGCATCCGATTTGGATTCCGTCAGTTCTGACAAGTCACTTTCATCTCCCCGGTCGTGTTGGAACGATCGGCACGGCCATCCGGCCGGTATTTCAAGTTTTAGAGCCCCGGCCCCCGGATTTTCTCAATTCTTCTAAAGTAAATGAGTTTTAAAATTAATAATGAACATAATTGAGTAATTCCATCAAAATAAAAACATAGTAAACACTCACCTGTGCGGCCTGTGCTGTGGTGGTGGTGGATTGCTGAGGGACCATTCCGCTCTAGGAGAGGAGGCCACTGATTGCCTGCAAGAATACTGACACTTGGCTAGAGATCTCTTGCTGGAAATGCTGCTGCTGTCGCTGCATATCAGAAATCTGCGATCGGACCATGTCCATCATGTCGCTGGCAGAAGCGCTGGGGGCAACGGAAGGTATAGTGAAGGCACTGCCACTGGAAGAAGTATAGCTAGAACTCGCACACGCTGATGTCACCGCGCTTGCGTCTAGGCTCTCCCCAAAACCATATAGTCGGCCTTTCTTCGGTACGCCAGCTGCTGCCACCCACTCCACCGGATCGAACTCCAGCTGCTGCGTGTCTCCCTCCCCGTACTTCTCTGTCACTACTTTGCTATATGTTTCCTACAAATTGAATAAAATAACTAGTCAATTTCATATGAATTACATGCCGATTTAAATGAACGGTACAAGTTACATATGTAGATAAACTTACCGCTGCTGACTTAGCTGTGTCACTCACAAAATCATTAGTCCCCTTCATTTTGTGTGTTCTGTCGAACACCTCGAGGAACGATGGAGGTCGATTAAGCTCCACAGCCTGTTATACAATTCATAGTAAAAAAAAGTCAAATATTGGGATAAATTGTAAGAAGATAAATTGGTATATTACTTACCAATTTTTGTTTATGAGCCGCATAAGAGATGGACCCACTCGTATGTAAATTTGAACCTGGTTTTGACGCCCTGTTTGCTTTGGCTTTTTCGGACTTTTCTATTCACTTGGGGTCAGTAAAATGGTCACAAGATATCTCCCAATCCTCCTGCCTCATCCATAGAGGGCGATGCGCCTTCCACAATTGTCGGTCTTCACTCCCCCCACTCAATTTTTTAGCGTGTGCTCGGGCCTCATGTATTTTCCTCTTGTAACTTGAGAGCATAGTAGACTCCCAGGCACGACGACATCTCGCCGCGTCATGTCCACATGTGAATTGAAAAGACCCACTCGTATGTAAATTTGAACCTGGTTTTGACGCCCTGTTTGCTTTGGCTTTTTCGGACTTTTCTATTCACTTGGGGTCAGTAAAATGGTCACAAGATATCTCCCAATCCTCCTGCCTCATCCATAGAGGGCGATGCGCCTTCCACAATTGTCGGTCTTCACTCCCCCCACTCAATTTTTTAGCGTGTGCTCGGGCCTCATGTATTTTCCTCTTGTAACTTGAGAGCATAGTAGACTCCCAGGCACGACGACATCTCGCCGCGTCATGTCCACATGTGAATTGAAAAGACCGCTGTAAATCAATTACTTTTCACACTTAGTATAAAGTTGTAAATTGACTTTGGGAAATACTTGAATTAAATGACGTAATTACTTACTAAGAACATGTTGTACAATGAATCGCGGACGGACATCGGAAAATCTCTGAAAGTGGAAGCTGCCCCGAGCACATGTGCCAACATGAGTTCGGTGGAATGATGGACAGCGCTGTGGGGTTCAAATTTCATACTGTAATTGCAAATGTCAAAATATTCATATTAGATAGTTGAGGGCTAATTAATGTAATATAACCTTATAGATTTACCCGGATACCCAACACGGGCGACGTCTATCATGGGTCGTGCCTCCCTCGTGACAACTGCCGGCATCGTCAAGGGGCTGACTGGTGGGGGTGGGCCCTGTACAAGTGGGAGGTGGTGGGAGGGCATTGAGACCTGCAAGAATTTATTGTCATGTGGAGTGATACATATACTGCGAACATATAATTAAAATATACATACCTGCAGCGGGAGGTGGTGGGGGTGACGTCTGCACAAGAGGTGGGAGGCCACTGAGACCTGCAAGAATTTATTGTCATGTGGAGTGATACATATACTGCGAACATATAAATAAAATATACATACCTGCAGCGGGAGGTGGTGGGGGTGGCGTCTGCACAAGAGGTGGGAGGCCACTGAGACCTACAAGAATTTATTGTCATGTGGAGTGATACATATACTGCGAACATATAATTAAAATATACATACCTGCAGCGGGAGGTGGTGGGGGTGGCGTATGTACAACAGGTGGGAGGCCACTGAGACCTGCAAGAAGTAATTTTCATAAGTAGAACAAATATTGAAGAATTTAAATTAAAATATACATACATGATCCTCAAGAGGAACCGACAACGCCAACTTCGTCTGATTGATAATATTCAGCACGAGCAACCTCTGAGACATCTCCACTCATAGTTAACTCATAAGTGGGAAATAGTTTTGAATTAACCCTGCAAACTCTCCACCAATCTCTATTCTTGGATGATGGATAGCTTGAATAGTACACTTGCTGGGCTTGTGCGGCTAAAATGAACGGTTCATAGGTCTTAAGTTTAGACCTATACTTGACATTGACAATCCCATAATTTGTGTCATGTAGAACAGAATTAGGATCAAACCATTGACACTTAAATATGTATACATGATTGTCTTGTCCCAAATACTGAAGTTCTAAGACTTCTTCAAGAATACCATAGTAGTCCAATTCCATTTCATTGTATAAACTTCCCTTCAAACATACGCCGCTATTCATCGTAGACTTATTTCGCCCATAATCCATTGTATGAAATTTGTATCCATTCACAATATATCCCGGATAGGCACGTGTCTGGTTCGAGGGGCCATAACTTATCTGTTGTACTCTTTGATCAGTAATGAGACCTTGTTCAACCTATATTCAAATTAGAGTAGTTAAAATAATAACAATTACCTCAACATACGTAAATACAAACATATATATTCAGAGTTCACACTAACTCGGTTTCTTAGCCATTTGGAAAAAAACTTCTCGCGTTCTTTTTCAATCTCCACATCCTGGATATTTGGACATTTTTCAGCTAATTCTGAATCAAATTGTCTGCAATATAAATGTAGCACCCCGTATAAAAAATGATTAAAAAAATTTGATAAAGTCAATGTATAGACTTTGTGAAGTTAATGTTGTATAGACTTTGAGGAAGCCAATGTATAGACTTTGAGGAAGTCAATGTATAGACTTTGAGGATGTATAGACTTTGATAAAGCCAATGTATAGACTTTGTGAAGTCAATGTTGTATAGACTTTGAGGAAGTCAATGTATAGACTTTGAGGATGTATAGACTTTGAGGAAGCCAATGTATAGACTTTGTGAAGTCACTGTTGTATAGACTTTGAGGAAGCCAATGTATAGACTTTGAGGAAGTCAATGTATAGACTTTGAGGATGTATAGACTTTGAGGAAGCCAATGTATAGACTTTGTGAAGTCAATGTTGTATAGACTTTGAGGAAGCCAATGTATAGACTTTGAGGAAGCCAATGTATAAACTTTGAGGATGTATAGACTTTGAGGAAGCCAATGTATAGACTTTATGAAGTCAATGTTTTATAGACTTTGAGGAAGCCAATGTATAGACTTTGAGGATGTATAGACTTTGAGGAAGTCAATGTATAGACTTTGAGGAAGCCAATGTATAGACTTTGTGAAGTCAATGTTGTATAGACTTTGAGGATGTATAGACTTATGGAGTTGCTGGAAATGTGAATTAAGAACTTACTCAACATAAGGTTTAATCTCGAGGCAATTCAAAAGAATATATATCTCAGCGGCGTGCAACTCTCTATCTTCGAGCGTGCGAGTCAAGCAACGTCCGAACGCACGTCCAGGATGTTTAAATATGGAGAGCTGATCGGACGATTCATCCACTCCCCCATCATCATTACGTGGAGGTCGAGTACGACGAGTTTGAATCTCTGGCTCAAAGTACATAGAACAGAAGTTTAAAATTTCTTCAAGAATGTATGCCTCAGTAATCGAACCCTCCACCTGTGTCTTGTTGTGAACTTTCATTTTTAATTCATGCATGCACCTACAACAACAAGTCAGATGGCAATAATATGTAGCCGCTATGGATGACTTATAAGTTAACAAAAATTGTCACATACCTCTCAAATAGATACATCCATCGAAATTGTACTGGCCCTCTGACGATAGCCTCATATGGCAAATGAACGACCAGGTGCTCCATCGAATCAAAGAATACCGGAGGAAATATCTTCTCTAGCTTACAAATGGTTGTGACAACTTCTTGTTCGATAGTTTGTACATCCCGAAGTCTGAGTTCAGATGCACATAAAATCTTGAAAAATTGACTCATCTCAGCTAGTGCTCCCCATATCTGCTTTGGCAACAAATCACGAAATGTAATGGGCAGTAGCCTCTCCATGAACACATGACAGTCGTGACTTTTCATACCATATATTTTCCCCTCATTAACATTCACACAACAGGCTATGTTGGATGCATATCCATCTGGGAATCTCAGCTGTTTCAACCACTGGTATACTTCCTTGATCTGTGTATCATGAAGCACATAAGTTGCTTTAGGCTGCACAGTTTTGCCATTGACACTTTGTAGTTCCAGTTCTGGACGTCTACAAAGCATCTTTAAATCCATACGTGCTTTGGCGTTGTCCTTTGTTTTCCCTTTAACATTCATGATCGTATTGAACACATTATCAAAAAAATTCTTCTCGATATGCATGACATCCAGATTGTGTCGTACAAGAAGAGTTGACCAATAAGGTAATTCCCAAAAAATGCTTTTCTTGACCCAGTTGTGATCCTTTCCAAAATTAGGGAGTTGCCGTGTGCTACCAGATAATTGAACTACATCTGGTAAATTGTGCACCTGTGACGCCATATGTAGACCCGACACCCGTTGCAAGTCAGCTTCATCCATTTCAACAGTATTTTTTTTAAACGAGTCTTTTTACCTTCGAAAAGGATGGTCACTTGGTAGCAACCGCCGATGGCAATCAAACCAGCAGCTTTTCCCCCCATGTTTCAATACAAATGATTTGGTATCTTCCATACAGTAAGGACATGCTAGCCTCCCATGTGTGCTCCAACCAGATAGCATTCCATATGCAGGGAAGTCACTTATTATCCACATCAGTGCAGCCTTCATAATAAAATTTTTCTTCCTATATGCACCATAAGTAACAACTCCATCAGTCCATAAAAATTTGAGCTCATCAATCAACGGCCTGAGATATATGTCCAAATTTTTTCCGGGACTTTTTGGACTAGGAATTACTAGGGACAAAAACAGATTTTCTCGCTTCATGCACATGTGCGGCGGAAGGTTGTACGGTGTCATGAACACTGGCCAACAAGAATAAGCTGCCACTGAACCACCGAATAGATTAAAGCCATCTGTGCATAAACCCAATCGAACATTACGTGACTCCCTTGAAAAGGCAAGATGAGTACGACTAAAGTGAGTCTAAGCTTCACCATCGGCAGGATGACTGATTATATCATCAGCACGACGTACTCTTTCGATGTGCCATGTCATATGTCGAGCCGTCTTTGAGGACATATACAGTCGCTGCAGCCTAGGCACAAGAGGGAAGTATCGCAACGCCTTGTAAGGTACATCTTTTGCCTTTGAATTGACCCCCCCTAGGTTTGAATCTGTCATGGCCACAAATGGAACACGATATCTTATCTGCATCATCTTTGTAATATAACATACAATGATTCGGACATGCATCTATTTTCACATATCCAAGTCCTAAGTCATTGACCATCTTTTTTGCACGGTAAAAAGTTTCTGGCAACTTCTCGTCTCGAGGCAACATACTCTTGATCAAGAGGAGGAGACGGTCAAAACAAGTCTCACTGATGTGAAATTCAGATTTCAAGTTCAACAACTGTGACACTGCAGACAATCGAGTGTGCTTTTCACAACCATCCCACAGCGGCTCATCAACATCCCTAAGTAGTTCATAAAATCTTCCGGCTGTCTTATTCGGTGCTTCATCGTGAATATTAAAACTAGGACCAGCAGCATCTACAACCATATCCACGTACCCACTTGTGCCTGCAATATTATCGGGCTCATACCTCAAGAATTGCTCACCATGACACGTCCAATTCGTATAACCATCCATGAACCCTTTCGTGTACAAATGATGTTGCACATCCCATGTTGAACACCACCTCAAGTTTCTACAACTTGAACAAGGGCATCGAATGTGACCGTCGCGATCTATTGCTGCATTTGGATTCTCCAATGCAAATTGAATGAAACTCTCAATCCCAAGCTTAAAGTCATCTGACACCACCCGGTCAACTATTCTACGATACATCCATGAACGATATGTCGACATTTTGCCTGCACCCAATAAATGACAATACACATCCTAACTTTCAAATCATTACTCATAATATTACACCCGACCCTTTCCTCACATCGTTCATCATAGACCATTTGCAGTTGGAAGAGGAATATTGATTAGATTATCACTTTTTAACCCATCCATGAAGGTTTGATCGCACAATCACTTACTATATGTGCTGCACGATTTACTAAAAATTTCGGCATCATCTCCCCACACTTCTCCGATATACCAAATATATTTATTGATTTTGAAATTTTCTTAAACACTTACAAGTAAGTGGTTAAGAAAACACTCAAAATCAATAATGGTATATCAGAGAAGAGTGAGGAGACACAACCGAAATTCTCAACAAACCATACAAACACATATAGTAAATGACTGCCTAAGTGCGATCAAACATTCACAGACTGTCCAAACGGGACAATTCAAGACTTTGAGGTAGATATATACATTCTCATAAACAAATGAGATTATACACATCAATCCCAAAGTCTTGAACGGGAAGGCACATTGACACGGTTTTAACGCGCTCTCCTGAGGTGCGTGTAATGTTAGGTCGCACCCACGCACCTCAGCTCACAGGGAATACCCCATGCATTTATATAACATAAAATTAAATAACAACGCAATTATCATTATGCACATATCAAATTAAATAACACCTAAATTACAAAAATTTTCAAATGAAGAACATCGAAGCTAAACAATCTACATTTTTGAGTCAAATTAACATCAAATTTCTATTAAAATCAGATTTAAAAATATATTTACATGCAATTAAAATCCACAAAGTTTTAAATCACAAAACGAATTTTTTGGGTATTTACCTATTGCTATAGAGAATTCTGATTTCTTTGCATTTATCTACATCTTTGTATATATGTACTACTTAAGATATGTGGTCATTCCATTTCTCTATATCTTCTTATCATCATAAGACAAGGTTCAAATAAGATAACTTTCAACCTCAGTGGAGCATCTACGGCCTCAAGAATGGTAGGACGGCCTTTTTGCATGAGAATTGCTCCCATGCCAGTTCCACTAGCATCACACTCGACTACAAAAGTTTCTGAAAAATCAGGCAAGGCAAGAACTGGGGCAGTTGACATACCCTCTTTAAGCTGTAAGAAGGCTTGATGAGAAGATGGGCTCCAACTATAACTGTCCTTCTTAAGAAGACTGGTCAGAGGTGCAGCAATAAGACCATAGTTTTTAATAAATTTTCTGTAGTATTCTGTAAGCCCTAAGAATCCTCTCAAAGCCCTCACAGACCGGGGTACAGGCCAAGTAGAAATGGCTTGTAGTTTAGACATGTCCATAGCAACCCCTTTTTCTGAAATAATGTGGCCAAGATACTCAATTTCTCTGACCCCAAACACACATTTAGACATTTTAGCATACAATTGGTTGTCTGCTAGGATCTGCAGAACCTATCGCAAGTGCACTAAATGGAGCTCCCAGTCAACATTGTAAACTAAGATATCATCAAAGAAAACCAAGACAGACTTTCTCATACAGCCTTTGAATATGTCATTCATCAAGTTCTGAAAGGTAGAGGGTGCATTTTTGTAAGCCCAAATGGTAGGACTAAAAACTCATAGTGTCCATCATGTGTTCTAAAGGCAGTTTTGTAAACATCATCAGGATGCATTCTAATTTGATGATAACCCGATCTCAAATCCAGCTTGGAAAAGTACTTGGACCCATGTAATTCATCCAACAAATCGTCTACTAAGGGTATGGGATATTTGTCTTTAACAGTGTTTTGATTCAGAGCTCGGTAGTCTACACACATTCTCCATGAGCCATCCCTTTTCTGAACTAATAACACTGGAGCAGAAAAAGGGCATGTGCTTGATTGCACATGAGAGAGGGAGAGTAGGTCCTTGACTTGATGCTCAATAACTGTCTTCTGTAGAGGTGAATGTCTATAAGAAGGTTGACAAACTGGCTTTGTTTCATCTAGTAGTTGAATCCGATGGTCATAAGGTCTGGATGGGGGTAAGCCATGAGGTTCAGAAAAAATTGCTGAATACTGTTCTAGAATGCTGGAAATGTGTTGAGAATAAGAAGTCCCAGTAAACCCACAAGAAGTAGATGAAATATCCGAAGCTTCCAAGGAAAACAAGTGTAAAGAATAGATGCTTCGGGATTTAGGAAGGTCAGCAGATATTGTTTTAGCAGAAACAATACTTGTGGAAGGGTTAGGAAGCCCTTGTAATATGAAATCCTGACCATTCAAGGAAAACTTCATGGACATTTGAGAAACGTTTAGGGTTATATCTCCAAGTAACTAGAGCCAAGTATTCCCCAAGACCACATCAACACTGCCAAGAGGAAGAATTAAAAAGTCTAAAGTAAATGACATGCCAGGCATCTTAAGGGTAACTCCAGGACACCAACCCTGTGAAGAGATTTGGAGACCTGCAGCTTATTTGACAGGGTGGGAATCAAAGTTTGTCACAGATAATCCCAACTTCTTTACAACATGGGGGTCCAAAAAATTATGGGTGCTCCCATTGTCAATCAAAACCAGGACAGACATGGTACCCATTTTCCCTAATACTTTCAATGTGCCCGGTGATGCTAAGTGAGTAACATATTGTGCTGACAGAGAGGGTTGTATGTCAGGAGAGAATTCGATGAAGGGTTCCGGATCCACACTGTCTGAAGGAGCAAAATCACTATCATCCGGAATAAGATGCAGTAAAAAAAGTTTATGAGGTTGGCATGTGTGGCCTGGAAGCCATTTATCATCACAATTATAACATAGGCCTTTAGCCTTTCGTTCCTGCAACTGTTATGTAGATAACTTTTTAACTGGTGGGTTTACTCCTTTAGGGGAGAATGCTAGCTGAGAGTTTGGAGTAAAAGGTTTCAGTGCCTGAGGTGCTGAAAAGATAAAGTGTGGTGAAGCTCGGCGTCTGGCAGTAAACATTTGTTCTTGAATTCTTGCCAACTCCATAGCATGTGATAAGGAATGGGGCATGAAGGAGCGAACTTCACAGGCAAGATCCTCTCGTAAACCACTCAGAAAAACACCCAGAAAATGCTTCTCAGAAAGTCCAGTTATTCTATTGCACATGGTCTCAAATTGCCATTGATACGTAGCTACTGTACCCACTTGTCGGAGTTTACTCAGTTGCCCATGAGAATCCACAGAAGAAACTGCACCAAACCGTGACTCTAACCCAGCTAAAAACTCATGCCAAGAAACAGATTCTTTAGAGCTAGAGAAATGCCAAAACCACTGTAAGGCCTCTCCATCCAAATAATAAGATGCTATAGTAACTCGTTGCGTATCCGGAACATTATTACAGTAAAAATAGCGATTAGCTTTGAATCGCCATTCAGCTGGGTCAGAACTCCCATCAAATTTAGGGAACTCGTGCAACTTATGGCAAAAAGAACCAGGAATATCAGCCACATCAGACAGAGAATTTTGGGATTCAAATTTCTCGAAGTTGGACTCCAAAGATTGCATCCGATTAGACATGACTCCAGCTAATCCATCAACCACTAACTAATAACTAATCCATCAGCCACTAACTAATAAAATGCAACAGGGATAACTAATTTAACTAACCCCGCTCAGAACTGAGTTATAGCTTCCGAGCTGGTTCAACGGTCTGCGACTCGGCCTGTCGAGCCACTCGAGACATGACACCCCCCTCCCACAAAGCTCCCCCTCCTGCTCCCACTGAGCTCCCCCCCACTGGAACCCTCTCGGATGCCCCTCCCCCCTCCCACCGAGCTCCCCATCCCACAGAGCTCCCCCCCTCCCACCCCCCTCCCACAGAGCTCCCCCCCCACTGGAACCCTCTCGGATGCCCCTCCCCCCTCCCACCGAGCTCCCCGTCCCACCAAGCTCCACCCCCCTCCCACAGAGCTCCCCCCCCTCCTGCTCCCACTGAGCTCCCCTCCCCCCACGGGAACCCTCTCGGATGCCCCTCTCCCCTCCCAACGAGCTCCCCATCCCAGCGAGCTCCACCCCCCCCCCCCTTGCTGCCCCCTCCCCCTCCCAGACAAACCTCCCCCGCCACCCCCTACCACCAAAACCCCCCTCACCGGAACCCCTCCAGGATGAAAAAAAAAAGACAATAGCACCATGACCGATGGCCTGCGACCTCTGGCGAAGAGTGAGAGGGAGAGGGAGAGGGGGAGGGGGAGAGAGAGAGGGAGAGGACTTACTGGACCGACGAGGGCGACGACGAGGACAGCGTGGATCGACGAGGTCGACGGCGAGGATGGTGCGAGACTGGCGGGGAGAGCGAGCTCCGGAGACGAGGGCTACGGCGGGGACAACAAGCTCAGGCGCGCGACGGTGAGGATAGTGCGGGACTGGTAGGGTGAGCGAGCTCCGGCGACGGCGAGGATGGCGCGGGAATGGCGGGGATTGCGAGCTCTGGTGACTGGGAAGGGGGGAAAAGAGTGAGAGGGAGATGGAGGGAAGGGGGGAAAAGACCGTCTCAGACGGATTTCAAACGAAAACTTTTTCTGTCTGAAATTACAGACTGATTTCAGACGAAATTTATTACCGTCTGAATTTCAGACTTATATTCAGACGATAAACATATCCGTCGCATAGTTTTCATCCGTCTGTAATTTCAGACTTATATTCAGACGGATAAATTCCGTCTGAAAAATCCGTCTCTAATCCCGCCTTTTCTAGTAGTGCATGCTTTTTGTTGTCTTGTTTCAGAATGAAGCAATTATCCATAATGTGGCCAACCCTACCACAGTAATGACATGAATTCTTATTTTTATGTGCATGTGTATGTGTATTCATGTCAAGCACAGATTGAACTTTCTCAACATATTTAAAATCAGTCTTTTTATTGGTGGCAGGAAAGTTCGAGTGATGTACATCATGCATTTTTTCAATGTGATTCACTCCTTTCTTCACATTACTGACCTTTTCCATTTTTTCAGTTTGTTTCTGATTCTTCTGAACATTTGGTTGTTTATTTTCTGAGGTGATGGCTGCATCTGATGCTTTGATAAAAGATGTCATTAGCTTATTTTTGAAAGCCTTTTTATTGACATTGTTGTAGCCTAACCCTTCCTTTTGAGTATTGACCTTAACTCCTAACAACCTGTCCAGATTCTCTTGTCCACTCACAAACTTTGACAGAGATGTTTTCAGATCTTGAATTTCATTTTCTAGTGAGGAAATGTGTAACTCATAACTGGCAATCTCTTGCTCACTGCAATTCATAGCTTCATTCAAAACTTTGTTAGCAGTTTTATATTTCTCAATTTCATTTTCCAGATTGCTCAGTTTATCAGAATCTTCAATGCAAACAGTTTTTCCTCTTTCTAAGGCTAGAAGTCTCTCAGAGATAGTGGAGTTCAGCATTTTTAACTTCTCATTTTCTTCCTTAAACTTATCATTCTGAATTAACTCATTTATTAGAGTCTGATCATCTGAGTTAACTCCAAATTTTCTTTCAGCCTCAAATTCCTTTAATTCTTTTTGCTATTTTTCCAGATCTTTCTGTAATTCTATATTTACAGATTTTATGACATTGAATTTTTCAGCAAACAAGTTCTTCTCCTGCTCAAGTTTCTCAGATTTTTCATCATTTTCATTAACAGATTTTCTCGGAGAATCATTTTCAGATTTTAGCTTGTTTAAATCTGAGTTCACACTTTCAAAGTTTTTCAGCAATTTTTTATACTGATCATGATAGTTAACAAGAGTCTGATTATCATTATCTGACTTGAATTTTTCTTTGAGTTCAGATATCACATTTATATGATCTTGATTCTCAGTTTTCAATAATGAAAGTTGTTTCTTCAACATTTGAAAATCAGACATACAGGCATCATGAACATTTTTCAATTCAACACAATTTCTACATGGAGAACTTGAACTAACTGACCCAGTACCCTTCTTCAATTTTTTATACAGTTTTCTTAACAGTTCATGAGATTCAAGTACCTCAGAATATGCATTTTCCCAATCATCTAAAGTATAGTTTTCAAAGGGATTTACCTCATCATCATCATCATCTTCATCTTGACTGCTGCCTTGATTATTTCTGTCAGCCATCATGCAGCTGTCCTCATTTCTTATCTGAGTTCGCTTCAGCATGTCCAGAATATCTTTAGCAGAACTGCAATCAAAGAAACATGAATGAAAAGCTCTATCAGTAGCTGCCTTCATTAGATTTATAGCTATCTGATTCTCTTCATGCATTAATTTGTGACTGTCAGACCATTTGGACTTTTTCTTTGGTAGTTCATAAGGACCGTGTGAAATCACTTTCCACAGGTCTGGATTAACAGATTTAGCATAATTTTTCAGACTAGCAGACCATATACTAAAATTGGAACCGTTGAAAACTGGTGGTTCACCCATGAAAACAGATCAGATATAAAGCAACAGGAATATTGATGCACCAAAAGCAAATTAGCGCCTAAGACTGCAAGATCGGATCTGCAGGTCGCTGGACCTTCTAAGCAGACACCGCTCTGATACCAATTGTTAGGGTGCTAAGTCCGGAAACAGAGGGGGGTGAATGTATCCCCTTCAGAAATAATGCCCAAATTAAAACTCTAAAGCTCATATATGCGGAATAAAAACTAATGAGCTCTGCAAGATGAGATGATAAGATAACACATGATCAAACAGTTCGACTGCAACAATGCAGCCACCTGATCAAACCAAAAATGCAGACAGAACTATGCAACCCAAACACACCTTGCAAAATATAATTGGTGCGGACACCCCAGCAGTTGAGCGACGCGACACGCCGAGCCACCGGTACCGCACACGGAGCACGACTCGAGCCACCTCAGCGTCCATCTGGCTCGGAGACAGCCTGGAGACTCCGCCTTGAGCCTCCCCATTTTTCATATTTAATTAGACTTTATTTGTGTGTAAGGTGTGTTTATTTCATTTTATACGGTTTGCAATTATGAGTGTACGAGGGGCTTATTTGTAAAATGGGACCCTTGGGCCCCATGGGACCCCCAGGCCCCCTCCCATTGGTCCATATCAGCCTTGTGGGGTTGGTCAACATCCAAGATGGACATCTAGAAGCCTTGACTAGTCAATTGTCCACATGGGGGGACAAGGGACCAAAATGGTCAACAATTCCAACCAAACCCACCTACCATGTCCCCCCCTTGGTCAAGGTGCGCCCCCCCCTCCCCATTTGTTTATTATTTTTGTTGTGTTTTGATCAAACTTCATCCTAGCCATCCATCCCTAACCCCTAGATCCAACGGTGGAGGATGGATTAGATGGGTGACCTATATATGCTTGTATTTTCCTATTTTCATGAATTAATGCCATTTGAATTGGAAAAAAGCTTGAAGCTCCAGCCTTGGTGCGCCCCCTTCTCCTCTTCCTCTCCCCCTTGAAGTTGTGAAGGCTTCCTTCTGGTGGTGAGACTCCACCCTATCAGTTCCGGTCTCCGCCGCCGCCGCCACGAGCCGCCACCGCACCGCCATCGCCATCAACGGAGTTCTGCCTGCGCAGTACCACAGGAGCTTCCACGAATTTTCTGTCTCATCCCCGAGCTCAGATAGATCTGGGAATTTTATTGGGTGTTCCAGAGGTATCAAGGACATCCCAAAAATGTTGGTTTGCGATTCAGATCTCGTTTCATATTTTTTGATTTTCGTCCACTCTTCCATTTCGGTTCTGCCAGAGTTCTGTCCAGATTCATCCCCACCCTGATTTTCATGCCTTAGATCCACTTTTTGATTTCTGCTAGTTCGCCCAATTTTACTGGAGTTTCCACCTATCCACCCCTTCATCCAAAATTTTTCTCAATTTTTGGTTAGTCCATTTCATATTTTCTAAAATTCATTCTCAGTCCCAGCTACAGTTCTGTCCCCCTGTTCCCAGATCTGACCACCAGTCACCCCAAAAATCATAGTAAATCACCACCACCTCCAAATCAAATTCCAAAATTAGTCCCAGTTCCGTAGTTTGATCCCCTACAACTTTGAAGAAGAGCTCCAGAGCTGAATCGGAGGTTTACTAGGCGGTCAACGGTGGTTCTCAGACAAGTACCCTACAAATCTAAGGTTTCGATTACTGTACAACAGGGGCTTGTAAATTCATTAAAGTTCTGATCCGACCAGATCCAGCAGATCTCTCTTGGTCTAGATTGAAGCATTTGAAGAGAGATTTCCAACGATAGCTCATGCGTCCCGATCCGGCGTCGGGATTGATCACAGCGGTCATTTTCACCGGAGCGCGCGCCTGAAAATAGCAACTAAAAATTCGTGGGCAGCAACTTCAAAGCTTGGGAATCGGGATCGATCGACCCCCGATCGGTGTTCCCGGCCGACCGCCGTCCGTGGAGGCGCGCCACCAGGGGTCCCCATCATAGTGGGTCCCACCCCCGCAGATCCGGAGGACCGCGCCATCCGTGGGCCCCGCGGGCCCGTAGAACTCGCCGTTCGGAAAGCACAAAAATGCGGAGTTCGGCACCGCCGGGCGACATCAAGATGCTACCCGTCAACCCGAGTTGCGTGATTCCCGGGCTCCACATGTGACCTTTTACCTCCCTGCGTGGAGTGGGTCAAATCTTTGTATTGCTGTGATATTGTTTAACCGGGAGTCCGTGATTCGGCCGGGGTTGTCTTCGCCACTCCGGGTGCGTGGAGGTAATGGTCCGAACCTCTTGGCGTTCGTTTGCTTAGCTAGTATACGGTCTTTTGCCGCTGCCGAGAGTGTAGGTACTACCCCGTGTGTCCATGTCACCGCTGTGAGAGTGAGAGTGACCCGTCCCGTGACTCGATCCGAGTCCGAAAGTTGAGTCGGACTACCCTTGACCTCCGCCGGTTCCTTAACTGCGCACGGTCCGCGCTTTCCCTCGCTTGGGACGATGAGTGAGCTTCCACTTCTGTTAGCGACATTTTGCCACTAGGAGCTCGTAGTGTCGGGCTTAGTGTCTCCCTGGTGTGTGCTGCTGGTCGCGTCTTCATCTAGAGTCCGAGGGTGGCACCTAATAGTGTCGTCTCCCGTGTCCGTCCCGCATCAGTTTGGTATCAGAGCAAGTTGAGTCTAGGGTAGTCTTTGCATATGTCTTGCATGCATCATGGTCTAAGTCGAGTCTAGGACCATCATTATTTTCAAAACAACAAAAAAAAGTGTGTTTTAAATTACATTTGCACCCTTTATTCGGTATCTTAAAAGGTGTTGTCTGAACGTTAGGCTACGCCTACCGGGAGGTCGCACACTTGCGGGAGTGATCTTCGGATCGATTAACTCCGCCCCGTACCGGATATTGGTTTAGGTCTAAGTGCATCATTTAGTGTGTGTTTGCATTAGTCGGTGTCTTCTAGGTCGTGTGTCAGTTGCATGCCCACCCGTCGAGGTACCCAGTACTCGCCACCACCACCTATGGCGGAGTCCCGAGCCCGTAGTTCCGATGAGTCTTCCACGGCCGAGATGTTCCGGGCCATCATGGATCGTTTAGATACGCGTATGGATGGTCTTAGTACACATATGGATGGCATAGGAACGCGTCTAGAAGGGCGGATGAAGGTCCTTGAGGATCGGGCCGGGGTTTCGGAGCAGTCCATTCAGGGCCTAGTTGGGAGAATTGCCGTCCTCGAGAGGGGCCCAGTAGCGGCGCAACCCGCGCCGACGAACGGCCAACAGGAGCCGGTTCAGCAGCCTGCTGTGCCAAGGGCTCAGGCGGAGAATGTTAGGGTTCAATAGGTGCATGTGGTGGATGATTATGCATTTGATAATGATCAAGGGGGTAACGGTCGTCGTCATCAACGACAGAATCGTGATGACGAGGATGACGACCGCATTCTTAGGGGTGTGCGTGCGGACCCTCCCACTTTTAGCGGGTCCTAGACCCTCGGGTGTATTTACATTGGGAGGCCGGCATGGACCGATACTTCGAGTGGTTTGAGATGACGGACCACCGGAGAGTTCGATACGCTAAGATGAAGCTGCAAGGGCAGGCTCAAACTTATTGGATCAATGTGCAGAGCCTGCTCAACCAGCGACGTCAACCCCAGATCGGTACTTGGGATGATATGAAAACCAAGTTGAGGGAGAAGTACCTTCCCGCCTCATATCGCCAACGTCTCATAGACAAGTGGCAAAGCATCTCCCAAGGGAACCGATCTGTGACCGAGTACACCGCCGAGTTCGATGAGTATTATTTACGGTGCGAGGTCACGGAAGAGAGCACCATGACGATATCCCGCTTTCGGAGAGGTTTGCGGCCTAATTATCAATATGAACTCTTTCGCCACAATGCCACCACTTTGGAGCAGGTATATCAGATTGCTCTCGAATTGGAGCAGTTCGAGGCCGAGTTTGAGTCACCCCATCGGTTGGGCTCCTTTCCCCTTCGTAGTGTCGAGTCCCGTGGCTCATCTGGCACGTATCCGAGGGCCCCCATGGCACGACCTCAGGAGCCCGCTCGTCCCGAGCCCTTTGCTACTAGGCCTCGTCCTCCACCCCCGAGGGACCTTCCTCGTCCCCAGCATCTTACGGCCCCACCCATAGCCCGTCCACCGGCACCCGCACCTCCTGCACGTCCTTTGTTGCCTATGCCTCCTATCCGTCGGGAGGATAAAGGTAAAGGACCTATGATTGGGGAGCCTAGTGGATCACGGCAGCAGTGTTATCGCTGTAATGGGTTTGGCCATTTCGCCAACCAGTGTCCCACCTGCCCATCTCTTCACATTGGGGACACACAGGCCGAGGATACCACCCCTACGGGCCTCGAGTTAGTCAGCTATGAGGCAGATGAAGAGTTAGCTGACGAGTATTATGAGATGGGAGGTGAGGCCCAGGATGTCCAGCAGTCGGACGATACCCACGTGGGGGTCGTCAGATGTATCCTCACCATACCACAGGCCAGTGATGACTGGCGTCGGACCACTATCCTTCAGGTATTCTGTAGGCTGGGAAAGCAAATTTGCAAGGTGGTCATCGATAGCGGTAGTTGTATCAATGCAATCTCTACGAACGCTGTCGCTCGTCTTGGTCTCACACCCGTAGACCATCCTTGTCCCTATCAGGTATCATGGGTGGATACCACTTCCATTTCGATCAGGCTGCGGTGCTTGGTCCCGCTGCAGCTCCACTCCTACCGTGACGAGATCTGGTGTGATGTTCTCCCCATGGAAGTGGGAAGTATCATTCTTGGTAGACCGTGGTTATTCGACCGAGATGCCACACTCCATGGTCGGTCGAACACCTGTACCTTCGACCACGATGGCCAGCGGGCCACCCTCCACCCCGTTCGGCCCAGGAGCCCATCAGTCAGGGGTCCTACTGGCCCTAGTACTCCAAAGCCTTCCATACCCGGGCCCAGTACCCCATCCCCAGCTCGGACTATGACCGTTACCTCTAGCCCAGGAGAGCCCTCGACGACGAGATTGATGATGATTAGCTCCCGGGAAATGGAGTAGGAGCTTAGTCAGGGCTGTCCGGTGTTTGCCATTACGGTCCGAGAGGTGGAGCGGGACTCCGAGGGTGAGCTCCCACCCGAGGTTGTTCCTATTCTGCAGGAGTTTGCTGATATTTTTCCCGATGAGCTTCCCGAGGGACTCCCACCCATGCGGGATATTCAGCATGCCATCGACCTTGTTCCGGACTCTTCTTTGCCCAACCTTCCTCATTATAGAATGAGCCCCACGGAGCATGCCGAGCTTAAACGGCAGGTCGATGAGCTTGTGCAGAGAGGATCTGTTCGGGACAGCATGAGTCCATGTGATGTGCCCGCATTACTCGCCCCGAAGAAGGATGGCACGTGGAGAATGTATATTGATAGTCGTGCCATCAACAAGATCACAGTGAAGTACAGGTTCCCAATTCCCTGCCTGGATGACATGCTAGACATGATGGCAGGTGCCACTATCTTTTCGAAGATCGATCTTAAGAGTGGCTACCATCAGGTGAGGATTAGGCCAGGTGATGAGTGGAAGACCGCATTTAAGACCAAGGACGGTCTATATGAGTGGTTGGTCATGCCTTTTGGGTTGACCAATGCCCCTAGCACTTTCATGCGGCTCATGACTCAGGTCCTTCGACCTTTCATTGGAATCTTTGTAGTGGTGTATTTTGATGATATCCTTATCTATAGCTGCACCACAGGGGACCACTTAGACCACCTTCGGTAGGTCTCTCTACTTCTTTGGCGAGAGCAGCTGTTTGCGAACCCATAGAAGTGTGCCTTCATGACACCTCAGCTTACCTTCTTGGGTTTTATCGTGTCTAGTACTGGGGTCTCCGCCGATCCGGAGAAGGTCCGGGCCATTGTTGAGTGGCCGGAACCCCGTACGGTTCATGATGTCCGCAGCTTTCATGGCCTTGCGACGTTCTACCGTCGCTTCAACTACGGATTTAGCTCCGTCACCGCCCCGATCACGGATTGCATCCGGAAGGGCACATTTGTATGGACGAAGGCCGCATCTGCCGCCTTCAAAGACATCAAGGAGCGCATGACCCAGACACCTATCCTTCGACTGCCTGATTTCTCGAAGGTGTTTGAGGTCTCTTGTGATGTGTCGGGCGTGGGAATTGGAGGAGTTTTGAGTCAGGAGTCCCACCCGATCGCATATTTCAGCGAGAAGCTGAATGACGCGAAGCTGCGATATTCCACATATGATAAAGAATTCTACGCAGTTGTTCAAGCTCTTAGGCATTGGATGCACTATCTTTTACATCAGGAGTTTGTCCTATACTCCGACCACGAAGCATTGAGGTACCTCCATTCTCAAAAGAAGCTTAACTCGCGTCATAGTCATTGGGTCGAGTACCTCCAGCAGTTCACCTTTGTGCTGAAACATAAGGCTGGAGTGGAGAACAAGGTAGCTGATGCCTTGAGTCGGCGAGCATGTTTGCTTACCACCATGAGTGCCGAGGTCATAGGGTTAGAGAAGATGAAGGAGGCCTATGTTGATTGTCCTGACTTCGGTCAGATTTTTACCACCCTCCAGGCCGGACCCTCGAGAGACCTTGATGAGTATGTGCTTCAGGAGGGTTACCTCTTTCGAGGTAGCAGGCTATGTGTTCCCCGAACTTCGGTTCGAGATTTCTTAGTGTGGGAACTACATGCGGGAGGTCTAGCCGGTCACTTTGGTCGGAACAAGACTATTGAGGCAGTGGAGCATCGATTTTATTGGCCGAGCTTGAAGCGCGATGTTGCTAACATCGTGCCTCAGTGCCGTACATGTGCTACGGCCAAGATGAAGAAGCAAAGCTCGGGCCTTTATACGCCTCTCCCCGTGCCTGATGCCCCGTGGCAGGATGTTAGTATGGACTTTGTTTTGGGATTGCCACGTACCTCCAGGAAGCATGATTCGGTCTATGTGGTGGTTGACCGTTTCTCGAAGATGGCCCTCTTTATTCCTTGCTCGAAGACTTCGGATGCTTCGAGGGTAGCCCGCCTTTTTCTTACGCATGTGGTGTGCAAGTTCGGGTTGCCTCGCACTATAGTGTCTGACCGTGATGTTAGATTCACTTCCTACTTTTGGAAGACACTATGGCATATGATGGGTACTCACCTCAAGTTTTCCACTGCATATCATCCCCAGATAGACGGTCAGACCGAGGTGGTCAATAGGAGTCTGGGAGATCTTTTGAGGTGTCTAGTTAAGGACCGCATTGGAGATTGGGATCTCATTTTACCTATGGCTGAGTTTGCATACAATGATTCGGTGAATAGGTCTACCGGCATGAGTCCATTTGAGATTGTCACAGGTCGTAGGCCTAGGAAACCCGTTGACCTTGTCCCCATGCCTATCCATGCTAGAGTGTCAGAGTCGGCCGAGTCGTTTGCTAGGCACGTTAGGAGTTTGCATGACGACATCCGTCGTCACATTGAGGCCAGCAATGCATGGTACAAGGAGTTATCCGATGCCCACCGACACCACCGAGAGTTCCACGAGGGCGAATACGTCATGATCAGGGTAAGACCTGAACGGTTTCCCTCTGGAACCGTTAAGAAGTTGCAAGCTCGCGGAGCCGGTCCATTCAGAGTGTTGAAACGCGTTGGATCCAATGCGTACGTTGTGGACTTGCCCGAGGAATATGGTATAAGCTCTACCTTCAATGTATCGGATCTTGTTGCATATAGGGACCCAGCAGTGATCCCTAGTGAGCCTTTTGAGCCATCTCCTCCCCTTGAGAGTGATCCCACACCTGAGTGTCCACTTCCACCTCCAGCCCCTTTTTCACAGCAGCGTGAGCATATAGATCGTATACTGGACGAGCAAGTGACAGTTACCAGGAGTGGATCTTACCCGCGCTACCTAGCGCGATGGAGAGGACGGCCCGCTACTGAGGACACATGGATCACACATGGCGAGTTGCAGCAGATCGATCCGGACCTTCTGGAGCGATATAGGAGTGATGCCGACCCTTACTCGACAGGGTCGAGTTGCGGACACCCGAGTAGTTGAGCGGCGCGACACGCCGAGCCACCGGTACCGCACACGGAGCACGACTCGAGCCACCTCAGCGTCCATCTGGCTTGGAGACAGCCTGGAGACTCCACCTTGAGCCTCCCCATTTTTCATATTTAATTAGACTTTATTTGTGTGTAAGGTGTGTTTATTTCTTTTTATACGGTTTGCAATTATGAGTGTACGAGGGGCTTATTTGTAAAATGGGACCCCTGGGCCCCATGGGACCCCCAGGCCCCCTCCCATTGGTCCATATCAGCCTTGTGGGGTTGGTCAACATCCAAGGTGGACATATAGAAGCCTTGACTAGTCAATTGTCCACATGGGGGGACAAGGGACCAAAATGGTCAACAATTCCAACCAAACCCACCTACCATGTCCCCCCCTTGGTCAAGGTGCGCCCCCGTCCCCATTTGTTTATTATTTTTGTTGTGTTTTGATCAAACTTCATGCTAGCCATCCATCCCTAACCCCTAGATCCAACGGTGGAGGATGGATTAGATGGGTGACCTATATATGCTTGTATTTTCCTATTTTCATGAATTAATGCCATTTGAATTGGAAAAAAGCTTGAAGCTCTAGCCTTGGTGCGCCCCCTTCTCCTCTCCCTCTCCCCCTTGAAGTTGTGAAGGCTTCCTTCTGGTGGTGAGACTCCACCCTATCAGTTCCGGTCGCTGCCGCCGTCGCCACGAGCCTCCACCGCACCGCCATCGCCATCAACGGAGTTTTGCCCGCGCAGTACCACAGGAGCTTCCACGAATTTCCTGTCTCATCCCCGAGCTCAGATAGATCTAAAGATTTTATTGGGTGTTCCAGAGGTGTCAAGGACATCCCAAAAATTTTGGTTTGCCATTCAGATCTCGTTTCATATTTTTTGATTTTCGTCCACTCTTCCATTTCGGTTCTGCCAGAGTTCTATCCAGATTCATCCCCGCCCTGAGTTTCATGCCTTAGATCCACTTTTTGATTTCTGCTAGTTCGCCCAATTTTACTGAAGTTTCCACCTATCCACCCCTTCATCCAAAATGTTTCTCAATTTTTGGTTCGTCCATTTCATATTTTCTAAAATTCGTTCTCAGTCCCAGCTACAGTTCTATCCCTCTATTCCCAGATCCGACCACCAGTCACCCCAAAAATCATAGTAAATCACCACCACCTCCAAATCAAATTCCAAAATTAGTCCCAGTTCCGTAGTTTGATACCCTACAACTTTGAAGAAGAGCTCAAGAGCTGAATCGGAGGTTTACTAGGCGGTCAATGGTGGTTCTCAGACAAGTACCCTACAAATCTGAGGTTTCGGTTACTGTACAACAGGGGCTTGTAAATTCATTAAAGTTCTGATCTGACCAGATCCAGCAGATCTCTCTGGGTTTAGATTGAAGCATTTGAAGAGAGCTTTCGAACGATAGCTCATGCGTCCTGATCTGACGTTGGGATTGATAGCAGCGGCCGTTTTCGCCGGAGCGCGCGCCTGAAAACAGCAACTAAAAATCCGTGGGCAGCAACTTCAAAGCTTGGGAATCGGGACCGATCGACCCCCGATCGGTGTTCCCGGCCGACCGCCGTTCGTGGAGGAGCGCCACCAGGGGTCCCCATCATAGTGGGTCCCACCCCCGCAGATCCGGAGGACCGCGCCATCCGTGGGCCCCGCGGGCCCGCAGAACTCGCCGTTCGGAAAGCACAAAAATGCGGAGTTCGGCACCGCCGGGCGACATCAAGATGCTACCCGTCAACCCGAGTTGCGTGATTCCCGGGTTCCACATGTGACCTTTTACCTCCCTGCGTGGAGTGGGTCAAATCTTTGTATTGCTGTGATATTGTTTAACCGTGAGTCCGTGATTCGGCCGGGGTTGTCTTCGCCACGCCGGGTGCGTGGAGGTAATGGTCCGAACCTCTTGGCGTTCGTTTGCTTAGCTAGTATACGGTCTTTTGCCACTGTCGAGAGTGTAGGTACTACCCCGTGTGTCCATGTCACCGCTGTGAGAGTGAGAGTGACCCGTCCCGTGACTCGATCCGAGTCCGGAAGTTGAGTCGGACTACCCTTGACCTCCGCCGGTTCCTTAACCGCGCACGGTCCGCGCTTTCCCTCGCTTGGGACGATGAGTGAGCTTCCACTTCTGTTAGCGACATTTTGCCACTAGGAGCTCGTAGTGTCGGGCTTAGTGTCTCCCTGGTGTGTGCTGCTGGTCGCGTCTTCATCTAGAGTCCGAGGGTGGCACCTAATAGTGTTGTCTCCCGTGTCCGTCCCGCATCAATAATGCTCAAGGTTACTGCATATAGGAACACTACAAACAATCCAAGATAACACAACTAACGATGCATGCATAACCTGTGAATGGGATGTGCAAGGAGCAAACGCACAAAATAAACCACTGCACAGTAGATTTTTTAGGTGGTTCGGTCCTCCAGACCTACATCCACCCCTCACTCCTAACCGGAGTGAGACTTCACTAGCCAACGCTAAAAATAAGCAGACTCAGTCTGCGAACACTTGCTGCCACACAGCTTGACCAGGGGAACAGCCTTCCCTCTTCCTCCCAACCGGAGGGACACCCCAAGTGACTCCCAGCCACTTGGAAACCAGAGGTCGAAGACCTCTCTTCCTCCAGACCAGGAGGGACCCCTGGACTTGCAGCCCACAAGCCCAGAACCGGAGGACGAGCCTCCCTTCCTCTAACCAGAGGGAACCCACAAGTGACAACCTGTCACTTGCAACTCGGAGATCAGATCTCCCTTCTCCTGAACCAACAGGAGGAACCCGACCTCAGTCCAGAGGATCGAAAGAACAAAGGTAATCAGAAAAACAAAAGAAAAATAAGAAACACAAAATAAAAATAACTTCAGCAACCAGAAAGCTGGAAAATGAAATATAAACTGCAGCTCTCACAGGAGCAACTGGATTGGATTTGATCCAAGGTCCAGTGAAAATAACGAAGCTTCTCTCTGCTCTTCTTCACGAGCTCTCTCTCTCTTTTTCTTCTGCTGCTCTCACTCTCTATCTTCTTCTCTTTCGCAGGCTCTCCCCATCTCTTCTTTTCTCTTCTTCTTCTGCTCTTTTGATCGTGGCTCTCTTTCTTCTACTTCTCTGCCTCTCTTCTTCTTCACTCTCAGTCTCGATCAGCCCTCTTCTGTTCTCATCTTTCGGCTCACTCTTCTTCTTCTGCTCTCTGCTTCTCTTTTTCTCTTTTCTACTTCAATCAGCCTCCTTCAGACAACAGAGTCTTTCTTATATAGCGGCTCGAGCAGGAGCAGCACTGGGCGCGTGTGTTCCACATTTCCCGCCCAAGATATTTGGCCACGTGTCAGTTTCCTGTCAGCCCTCGGATCACGTGCCCTTCATTAGCCTAAATCACCTGCAGACAAAGACAAAAGGAATGTATCTACTTAGTTAGTTCAGGCTTTTAACACGAGTGTATATACTTCAGAAGCAGCAATGAATAAGTGTGTACACTGAGAGAGTGTATAGACTTGTAAGACTTTATGCGACCTCAGTGTATATACTTGCTGAAGAATGCATTATCATAACAGGAGGGATTGTTTAGACTTCTGTGAAATGCATGAAGGAATCAAGTGTATAGACTTGATAACTCATACTGAAAAATGCAATGTATAGACTTTATAAGCAGCAAATGAGCAAGTGTGAACACTGAGTGAGTGTATAGACTTTGAGTCTTCATGCGAGCTTAGTGTAAAGACTTGAGGAAATTCAAGCAATGCAACACAATGTATATACTTAGAATCAGTAAGTGAGTAAGTGTGTACACTGTGAGAGTGTATAGAGTTGAAGTTCTTCATGCGAGCTCAGTGTATGGACTTTCAGTTAAATGCATTAACATACCAAGGGAATGAGTGTATGGACTTAAAGCATCAGTTAACCAAGTGTGTAGAGTGTATACACTTGACTGCGTGCATGACAGACAATGTCTAGACTTGCTATTAACATGCATGAGAACCCAATGTACAGACATGCTGTAGCTTCAGCTGACGACCCCAGTGTATAGACTTGCTGAGGGAGAGACTGTACAGACTTGAAGCAAAGCAAGGCAATCGAGTGTGTAGACTTCACGATGTGCAGACTTGCCAAAGAAACGGCTGTACAGACTTTAGGTCAAGAGCGATGTATAGAGTTTTGAAAGCTTGAACAACGAAGCATGCTGTACAGACTTTGAGTGAGAGTCCTGAAGAGTGAATCAATGTGTAGACTTCACTTCAAGCAAGCTACAGCCCAATGTATAGACTTGCCACCAACGCAATGTATAGACTTTGCGAAGCACATGCCAAGGCTGTACAGACTTGGCATGCCATGAAGACAATTGAATAGACTTGACGAATGTGAGACGTTGAAAGAGACGGTGGATGTACAGACATCAAGGCTTAACTGAGACGGTAGGGGAGACGGATGGCTGTACAGACTTCAACTAAATAGGATGTGCAGACTTTGGCTGTACAGACTTGGAAAGCTTGGCGGAGGATGTACAGACTTGGTGAGTGCCAAGCGATGTACATACTTGGATGACCAACGCCAATATATAGACTTGCACAGTGCTGCCAGTGTATAGACTTTGGCACAGTCCAATGTATATACTTTATTTCGAGCAACGTAGGTAAAAGACCCCCAATGTATAGACTTCCAACGTGAGTGACACGCTGTACAGACTTTGCTCAAACAGTCCGATGTATGGACTTGAAATTCCAACAGAAGGATGTATGGACTTTGATAAGAGAATGGCTGTACAGACTTCAGGTGAAGACCAATGTATAGACTTCCAATATGAAGATCAATGTACAGACTTCGAATATGAAGACCGATGTATGGACTTCGAATATGAAGACCAATGTATAGACTTCCAATATGAAGACCAATGTACAGACTTCGAATATGAAGACCGATGTATGGACTTCAAATATGAAGACCAATGTATAGACTTCAATTGAGTGCATTGGCTGTACAGACTTGGAAATCTTTGAGCGATGTACAGACTTGGAGTTAATGCATGAAGACCCAGCAATGTGTAGACTTGATAGTGAGTGCATGAACAGTGATGTATAGACTTAGACGCAACATGCTATGCAATGTACACACTTGATGTAATGCATGCTGATGTACAGACTTCAGTTGAAGTCAACCGAAGAGTGTATATACTTTATGAATGCATATGCCAAGACCAGTGTACAAACTTGATCAAATGTCTAGACTTTGCATGAATAGTCGATGTGTAGACTTTACATGTAGAGATTTTGAACGTGTGTGCTGGCAGTGTATAGACATTGATAGTCTAGGGGGGTCGACCCATCTAAGAAGGGGGGTCGACCCACTTCAGTCCTGACAATGCTGACAGAGTTTACACTTGAACAAATAATGCATGTGAAAGATTTATGCAGCAGATAACATGACTGAACATATAATGCAATGCTTCATGATCTGATGAACTGACTGAACAGCAAATTAACTGAACATATGAGAGACTGCATTATGATCAGAAAATGACTGAATAACAGCATGATGACTCACACAGCAATATGACTCACAGTGATTGACTCACATCAAAACCAATCATCAAAAGATTAACTCACATCAAAGCCAATCATCAAAACCACAGGGACACAACATACGAGGGTAATAATAATAATAACTATATAAAGTGACAATTATGCAATTATTTATGTAATGCAATTATTTCTATAAATTTTTAAAATATATAAATTTGTTAGTCTAATAATTTTGATATAATCGATTTTGGAGCTCAAGCTTTTATTTTCAGGTTACACATCCACCGAGGGGGTGGAAACCGAAACCAAAAACTGACATGACGGACGCCTGCCTGTCCAGGTAGAGACTGTACAAGGGCAGCTGACATATTCCCGAGGAGAGCGACTTGGATAAGAAGAGGGGACTTCTGATCCGTCAAATCCTATCACATTTAGAAATAAAATAAAAAAAAACTCTCGTTCACAAATCTTCAAAAAAGAATAACCACCTCTTTGGTAAAGTATTAAACTTAGTTCGGATTAAGATAAGTGAGATATCTTAACTGTCACATTTTATTATGATAGTAAGTGGGTTAACTTCCTTGTGATCTCCTAGATTAACTATGTGATATCTCACTTGATTTGATTTGATAGTTGAGGAGGGTAAATCTGGTTTGACCCAGAAACGTCCCACGCACGCGCGGCCCATTAAGGTTTGGACATGCTGAGCCCAGGCAAGGGATCAGTGCGCATGCTCTGTCCAATAAGAAGGAGACCGGCCCAACAGAGCATCAGATTCCGCGATGCACGATGAGGCCGGCCCAAGCGCAGTTCTCGCCAGAGGACAATCCGACGACCGATCGTTGCCCCCCACGACGTCGGCCTTGACCCCATAACGGGCGAGCACGCACAACATGCTGAGCCCAGGCAAGGGACGAGTGCGCATGCTCTGTCCAATAAGAAGGAGACCGGCCCAACAGAGCATCAGATTCCATGATGCACGATGAGGCCGGCCCAAGCGCAGTTCTCGCCGGAGGACAATCCGACGACCGACTGTTGCCCCCCACGACGTCGGCCTTGACCCCATAACGGGCGAGCACGCACCATGGGTGCCGTAAGACCCGCCCAGGGACCGGCCGATGTCGGGGCTATCGCCCTCCAACGGGAAACTCCCGCCAACATAGCGGGGAACGTTACTCCAACTAAATGGACCATTCCCTATCAAGGGATGAGGCCCTCGCTCCAGGACAACCCATATAAAAGGGACATCGACAGAAGAGAAGATCACGGTAGATTCTTCTACTAAAAATCCCACACTACTACGCAAGAGGATACTCCTGCCCTAGAGCTTCCTACTGAGAAGAGAGCAACTCTACTAGCAACCACGACGAGAGGGACGTCTGCTACATCCAGAGAGCTTCTTCCTCCTGTGCGGCCTTACCACCCAGCGAGCACTCTCCGAGAGCCCACTGGGAGCGGTGAGCACGCGTACAGAGGATCTACACGCCTCTTGGACCTACTTCTCTCTCACCTTGCTCCTCTCTATTGCTCATTAATCTCTTGCTGACTTAAGCATCGGAGGGTTGTCCCCTGGGGTAACACCCGGGACTCCTTCTGACGCCCTTTTGGTTTCTTGGTGTGTGCAGGCATCCACGGGCGCGAGATGACTTCCCCAACAAATAAATAGAGAAGGTGGTACGTGGCCTAGGAACCATTTTCCTGCCGCTACACTTCTTGGCGCCGTCTGTGGGAATCACGAGCAAAAAGCTATGGCGCCCCGTGGAAGCCTCCGCAACTCCAGCAACCGGGGGTGGGGTTCCCATCAAGGACTCAACTCCCGCCGGGGATCGCAGGAAGCTTCTTCCACGCACCACCGACAAGAGGTCACCTCAAGTGACCTAGACGAGCTTTGCCAGGAGATCCGAGCCCTAGCGGAATTCTACCGAGAGCTCTGGGACTAGAGGCCCCAAAATGCCCCACCCGAGCGACGAGAGGGCGAGGGAGGCCAGGCCGGAGAGAACTTCCGGCAGGTACGAGAGGCATCCCATGCCTCCGTCGCAAGAAACCGGTGATCGCGCAGCGTGCCCGCGTCTAGGGGACGCAGCCCTCTCCACTCCAACCCGGAGATGGACCGTCTGGTCCAACGGTTCGATGAAATAGAGGACAAGGTCTGGTACCTAGATGACGTCCTCCTGGCCGCCAAGAGCTGCGGCCTCATCGACGACAACAAGGACTTCCATGCTCCCTTTTTCAGGGAAATCATGGAAGCCCCCATCCCACCAAAGCTCCAGTTGCCATCATTTACCTCCTACGATGGCACCACCGACCCGACCGACCACCTGCACGGCTTCGAGTCCCACCTGGTGTTTCACCAGGCCTCGAACACCGTGAAGTGCCTGGCGTTCGTCACGACCCTTCGGGAGAATGCCCGAGCATGGTTCGAGTCCCTGTCGGCCGGGACGATCTCCTCCTTCCAGCAGCTCAAGAAGTTGTTCAAGGAGAACTTTGTGGGCTGCCGAAAGGTAGCCAAGTCTGCAGTAACCTTGCTCGCATTCAGGCAGGGGAAGGAAGAGACGCTGTGGGACTTCGTCTCTCGCTTCCGCGCGGAGGCACTCCGGATCCCCCATCTCGACGTCGGCATCGCCACCACGGCGCTCACTCGGGGGATGCCAGACAACATCCTCCGACGCGCGCTCGGAGTCGAAGCCCCAACGACCCTTCCAGATCTCCTCGCGCTAGCCCAAAAGCACGCGCATTGCCAGGAGAACACAGCGGCCCTACGCTGCACAGTCGTGACCGACCAGCCCTACTGTAAAAGAACTGCCGACCCACCGCGCGAGGGTCGGAGCAAGCGAGAGCGGCGTGACGGGGACCACCATGATCGCTCCGAGAAGGAAAGGGGTGGCTACCGTCACTATACACCCCTGACGGCCCCGCCCGACCAGATCCTGATGGAGATTCACGAGGAGCCATTCCTCAAGTGGCCCTCGCGGATGAAGTCGGATCCCAACTCACGGGATAAGAAGAAGTACTACCACTTCCACCGGGACCATGGCCACGACACCGCCGACTGCATCAATCTGAAGGATGCCATCGAGGACCTCGTACGCAAAGGGCTCCGTGATAAGTTCCTCGCTAAAAACGTCGAGAGACGACAGAAGACGCCTCCCCCGATCGACAATCAGCCCAACGGAAAGGAGATCATGATGATCTCTGGGGGGCCCGCTGCGGGGGGAGACAACGCGAGCAGAAGGCTTTGGTACGCGACGGCTATCAACACGGCGGATCAAGGTGACGAAACCCCAAGGGAGCTTTCCCCTTCAGGCCACCCGGGAGACCCCATAGTCTTCTCCGAGGATGACCTTAACGGCGTCACGACGCCCCATTCTGATGCTTTGGTGGTTTCCGCCACCATCAATCAATGTACTGTGCGCCGCATCCTGGTAGATAATGGAAGTGGACCCGACGTTATCGCGTATGACTGTCTTGTACTTATAGGTGTGGACGTGTCACGACTCGCGCCATTGCACACGCCGCTGCATGGATTCTTCGGCACGACTGTCTGCCCGGAAGGGCGTATCTCGCTCCCGATCACGTTCGGGACGGCACCGAAAGAGGTAACCTTCCTCGCCAACTTCACTGTGGTCCGTGCAATGACAGGATACAATGCCATCATCGGCCAAGGAATCCTCGGCAGGCTTCGAGGCGTCCCTTCCTCCTACCATCAGAAGCTTAAGTTCCCTACCCCCCATGGGGTAGGGGAAGTCCGGGGCGATCAACGGGAGTCCAGGAGGTGCTACCTTATCTCCACCCGCGACCGACGTCCCGAAGAGGCACCACACGAAAAGAAGGCGAGGACCGAAGATCCAGGTCCGAGCACGAGCGCGCCAGCCGAGGACTTATACCTCATTCAAGTTGGGGACGACCCAAGCAGATCACTGAAGATTTGCGCTACCTTGTCCGAGCACGATAAACAAGCGTATGCAAGCTTCCTCGCAGCCAATCAGGATGTGTTAGCTTGGTCCGAGGATGAGCTCCTCGGAATTCCCCCGGAGGTCATCACGCACCAACTAAGGTTGGACCCCAACTGCCGCCCGGTACAGCAACGCCGGAGACGGTGCAACCCCGAGCGACAAGCCATCATCAGGCAGTAAGTGGGAAAAAAATTGCGATCAGGACTGCTCCGGCCTACCCAGTATCCAGATTGGGTGGCCACCGTAGTCCTGGTTCCCAAGAGCAATGGGAAATGGCGGATGTGCGAGGACTACACCAACCTTAACAAAGCCACGCCCAAAGATAGCTTCCCCATGCCACGGATCGACCAGTTGGTTGACGCCATGGCCGGGCATGAAATGATGAGCTTCCTCGATGCCTATTCAGGGTACCATCGGATCAACATGCACCAGCCCGATAAAGACAAGACCGCGTTCATCACCGATCATGGCTTATACTGCTACACTCGCATGCCGTTCGGGCTGAAGAACGCCGGAGCTACGTATCAACGCCTAGTCAACCATATGTTTGACTCGCAGATCGGCCGCAACATGGAGGTCTACATCGATGACATGCTCGTGAAAAGCCTCCGAGCAGCCAAGCACTTGCGCGACTTGGCGAAAACCTTCACCATGCTCAGAAGGTACAACATGAAACTCAACCCTCCTAAGTGTGCGTTCGCGGTGCGGTCAGACAAGTTCCTAGGTTTCGTCGTTACTCACCGAGGAATCGAAGCCAACCCCGATCAGATCAAAGCAGTATTGGAGATGGAGCGACCCAAGCGGGTGAGGGACGTATAGTGCCTCATCGGGCACGTCGCCGCTCTGGCCCGGTTCTTATCCCGAGCCGCCGAACGATGTCTACCCTTCTTTCGACTGATCAAGCAGGCTAACCTGGCACCGGAGAAGAAGGGATGGATCGATTGGGACCAGGAGTGCGAGCAGCCGTTCGAAGAATTGAAGCGCTACCTGATGACGCCTCCTGTCCTCGCCAAACCCCAAGGGGGGAACAGCTGCTCTTGTAGCTATCCATGACACCCAGCACCATGAGTGCTGTGCTCACGAGGGAGGAGACAGGAGTCATGAAGCCTATCTACTATGTCAGCCGAGCACTACAAGGACCGGAATTCCGGTACTTACGAACTGAAAAGTTTGCCTTCGCGTTGATTACAGCTGCTCGCAAGCTACGACCATACTTCCTGGCCCACCCGATCATCGTCCTCACCGATCAGCCCCTCCGGCAAATCCTTCAGAACCCTGATGCGTCCCGAAGACTGGTCAAGTGGGCCATCGAGTTGGGAGAATTCGACATCAAGTTCCGATCAAGGACAACAATCAAGGCCCAGGCTCTCTAGTACCGAGCATAGATGATCCAGCACTCCAGGTAAATGCCATCGGCTACGAACCCTCTTGGATGGATCCTCTACTCGATTTCCTCCTTCGGCAGCAGCTCCCTAGCGACCACGCCGAAGCGCGGCGCATGCGGGCAAGAGCGGCCCACTTCACTATGGTGGACGGCCGACTATATCGCCGGTCCCTCTCAGCCCCTCTACTCAAGTGCCTCCTCCCCACGGAAGCCAACCAGGCCATCCAGGAAGTCCATGAAGGACTCTGCAGAAGTCATGTGGGAGGGCGAGCACTCGCGAGGACGCTGATCCGACAAGGGTATTGGTGGCCCACCTTGCAGCAAGACTGCCTCAACTACGTTCGAAGGTGCCCCCAATGCCAGAAGTACTCCCACCTGCACCACCAGCCGGCGACGCAGCTCCACGCCTTGACGGAGCCTCGCCCGTTTGCGCGGTGGGGGGTTGACATACTGGGGCCCTTCCCTGAGGCACAAGGGAGGAAGAAATTCCTCATAGTCGCCATCGACTACTTCACCAAATGGATCGAAGCCGAGCCATTAGAAAAAATAACAAGCGAAGCAGCTTGGAAATTCGTGCTACGGAGCATCATTTGCCAGTTTGGGATCCCCAGGGTTCTCACCACCGACAACGGCAGACAGTTCGCAAGCACCACCTTTCAGGAGAAGTGCTCGGAGTTGGGGATTTGGAACCACTACACCTCAGCGGGACATCCCCAAGCCAACGGGTTGGTGGAAAACGCCAACCGAACTCTACTTCACTGCATCAAGACTCGCCTGGACCAAGCAGGCGACGCATGGATTGATTCAATCCCCAGCATCCTATGGGCTCACCGGACCACCGCTAGAGCCGCCACAGGGGAGACTCCCTTTCATCTCGCCTACGGAGCTGAGGCAGTAGTCCTGGTGGAGATATCCAACCTCTCGTTACAAGTGGGACATTTTGATGACGCCAGGAACGACCAGACAATGCGAGAAAACCTAGACTTGCTCGAAGAAGGAAGAACCAACGCCCAGATAAAGCTTGCGGCATATCAGCAGAAGCTGGCGCAGTATTACAATGCCCGAGTTAAGGAGCGACACTTCTCCCCCGGAGATCTGGTCCTACGGCGAGCAAGTGTGGCTGACCCGCAAGGAGCCGCAGGAAAACTCGCACCTAACTGGGAAGGCCCATACCGAGTAGCAGAAGCACTCGGCAAAGGAGCGTACATGCTAGTGACACTTGGGGGGAGAGAGGTGCCCAGGACATGGAACTTCGTCAACCTCTGAAAGTTCTTCCAGTGAAACGTCACCAGCCATACTCCACTAGGGTAAGTTACCCACGAACAAAGAAAAAGGTAACCTAAGGGTTCTCTAGAGGTGAGCACCGCTTCCCTTGAAAATAAAAAGGTAGTCTAGGGGTTCCCTAGAGGCGAGCACCGCTCCCCTTGAAAACAAAAAGGTAGCCTAAGGGTTCTCTAGAGGCGAGCACCGCTCCCCTTGAAAATAGAAAGGTAGCCTAAGGGTTCCCTAGAGGCGAGCACCTAACGGTTCCCTAGAGGCGAGTACCGCTCCCCTTAAAAAGAAGAGGGTAACCTAAGGGTTCCCTAGAGGCGAGCACTACTCCCCTTGAAAATAAAGTGGTAACCTAAGGGTTCCCTAGAGGCGAGCACCGCTCCCCTTGAAAACGAGAAGGTAGCCTAAGGATTTCCTAGAGGCGAGCATTGCTCCCCTTGAAAACGAAGTGGTAACCTAAGGGTTCCCTAAAGGTGACCATCGCTCCCCTTGAAAACGAGAAGGTAACTCAAGGGTCCCCGGGAGGACACGAGCACTGTGGAAGACGAGCACGGAGGATCGCCCAGGAAAGCATGCAGAAGAACTCTAGTAAAAGGTACACATCAGTATTGGCTCAGAATCAAAGAATTTATATTTCTTTAGTCAAAGTACAAGTTGCCAGAAAATTGGCAAAGTACCCTCACATGGGCCAAATATAAGTACATGGAGAGATAAAACGTGCTCGACGATGATGACGTATGACTCCAACGACTCGCTTCCCGGATACCATCCTCTGTCGACGATCATGCTAATATTACTTCAAGCAGGCGTAGGTACCAATTTTTTTGTTCTGTGGTAGAGTACCTACGGAGAAGCCTCCTATGTCAGAGAAGAGGGACAAAGCCCTCAGGCCAACAAAGGGCTTCACCGGTAGAAGGCCTGCACGAGGAAAACTAGCCAGTAGCTCCAGCCACCCCCGCTTGAAGGAAGGCCAGCGAGGTCCACCCGTTACAGGGAACCAGCAGACCCACGCAAGCCAACGAGAGATAGCGGTACTACGAGGCCAACTCATTAGGAAGGCCACCTCAGCGTACTGGCCATGCCTGCAAACTGAGAAGCCCACCGCCGTCGTCCAAGCCGCACGGCCAGGCCCACCGAGTGGAAGAATGGAAAACAGATTCCACCCTTCCTTACGATCCTTCCTACCAGAAAGTAGGAAATGTTCCAGCGACAAGGAGCATCTCACCGAGCACTTGTAAGGAGCAAGCAACGGTTATACACCGCGAAGACAAGCAAGGGAAAATAGCTGAAGTTTGGAAAGCAGCGCTACCCTGACACTTCTCGTCCCATCAAGGACGGAACCTATCCGACTCAAGAAGCAGGATTCCCCTGCGAGCATACAAGCGGTTAACCTTCTCCAAGGCCTCCCGCTAGCCGTCCAGGTACCCGATCCTGTACTGCTCAGGAGCCGGGACACCCTCTCCAAGCGCAGGCCACGGCCGCCACGGTACCGGCGCTGGATTCCCCCGGAGGACCAAGGGTTGATGACGAGCCGGCAGCGATTCATCATCCGACGAGGTACCAGACTCTCCTGAGGACATTCTCTAGGGAAGCTACCTACGACAATTCGTTGGCACAGAGATGATTGCTGGAACGCTGCGAGAGCCACCATTTATAGGGGAAGCAGAGTCCCCAGAAGCATGAGGACTCCTACCGCCTCAATCAAATCCGTGGAAATCGAAGCGACGGATCCCGAAGGTCACGCTCCTTCAGAAGCCCTCATCAAGGGCGCCGTTTCGTATCCCTAGAGGATCTCGTGACGGTTCAGAAGGAGGGAAATATAAGGAAGAAATCTCAAGATTTACAGATAAAAGGAAGGTTTCCATTTCCAAAAAGAAGAAATTACAAACAGAGGCTACTGCCTCGAAAAGTGCAGAAAAAGTAAGGAAAAGATAGCTGGGGGCGTCCTCTCAAGGACCTGCCCTGGTTACATCATCGTGTGCCCTGGGCTCAGCAGGCGCACGCACAGCAGCAGCGCTAGGAGGAGGTGGCTCATTGCTCAAGTCCACCACAGTAACCTCCGCAGGTGCTCATTCGCCAGCGCTCGGCGCCCGCCTCTACGGGGTCAGGCCTCTCTTCCTCATCATCGGCCTTCGAGCCGTACGGATTTGAAGGAGGAGGTAGAACCGGGGCCTCGAGGTCGAGGTACTCAGCTGTGGCCCTCACGGCAGCACTCCAGCCCTCCCAGAAGCCGCGGTCACGTGCCGGCCCGTAGTACTCTAGGGCCGCCTCCGTCAGCTCATCCCTATAATCCGAGGATAAACGAAAAGCCTCCACAGCCTCCTCGACGGCCGAGGACAGAGACATGCGCAGCCTAGCGTGCTCCGCCTCAATCTTCTGGCCACGGGCCTTCATGGCTCGGGCCTCTGCCTCCAGCTTGGCAGCACGCTGGCCGGCCGCATCAGCTCGCGCCTGGAAAGCATCCCGGTCGCGCTTCATCCCAGTCAGCCCCGACTCAAGCTGAGACAACTGCTCCTGAAGTCTGACGTTCGCAGCCTCGGACTCCTTCCAACGACCTTCGGCCCCCACCTGAAGGGCCCGGCTGGTCTCCAGCTCACGCACGGCATCCAGGAAGCGGTGCCTCCACAGCCTGAAGGCGCTAACAACCAGGCACACGCTCCTCGCGGCAACTGCTGTCAACTCATCCACGACGCTAGGACCCAGCTCCCCAACGTGCTCATGCCAGCGAGCACTCCGCATCTTGAGGTCGATGATGCCCGAGACACCAGGCACCCCCGCGGCGAGTCCTCGGGCTGCGGTCTAACGACCCGAGAATCTGATTACCGCGAAGGCCCGATAACCCGAGACTCGCACCGCCACCCACGAGTCCGAAGACTTGGAAGGGTTAAAAGGATGGTGTGGAGACTACGCAGGCATCACAAAGAATTACAGAAATTAAACAGTTATATAATTAAGCATGAAATAAATTAACAGTTTATATGATACATGGTCCACAAGATATAATAAAATAACAACAGCAGTAGTCCACAACTAGTACATAGATCAGAAAGGAAAGTACAGCTACACGGGGCATACCCCGGCTCTGACCTCTGGCACTAACGCTGGGCACCCGAACCACGCTGAGCCTCAGACGCGCTCCCTTGCGGCCGCGACTCACCTGAAACACGGTGAAAATACGCAGGGAATGAGTCTCATAACAAGACTCAGTAGGGATCACTCGAACCCTACCTAGCAACCGGAGAAACCGCTACGCTAGCAGTAAGTGAGTATCTCGAAAAGGGAAGCCCTGCAATCTACAAAACACCGATCTCATGGCACAAAAACCGACACACGTGCCACGGTGGAACGACCGAAACACTGCGGTCAACACGACAAAGCCCGAAGGTTGAAGTTGCAAAGGCTGACAGTTTGTCACTCCCGACTCGACATGAGTACCTCCCACTAGAAGCACAGTCGGTAGCATCCCCTGACGTCTTACACCGCACCGCATGTGAACTGCCTGACGTGGTAGCTCCTACCAAAGGCACGAACACCGCACAAGTAACCACAAACGAGTGACTAGCTAAGGTCACGCTCGTCAGCGTGGGTCCAACCGCCCCCAACCACGTGTGCACACACAGACCGTGCGTCCCTAGTCTGACCCTATAACCGGTTTTCCCATCAGTCGGACTCTGGCTGCAAGACGTGGGGCCCGACGGAAACCGGTCCACAAACCGTCTCTAAGGGTAGCCTCTCCACCACTTCCTGGTGGGACCACACGCGTGTAAGCAGGCTACGACTAGTGGAGGGTCACTACGGAGTAGACTCTCAAGTCAACAGAAAACCACGTCGCAACCGGACGGTACAAGGAACGCCCTTCGTACCAATACCGTCGCACGGTGACAGAAGCCAACAACGACATCTCCCGGTACAACTCAGTACGACGAGAGACACGCCGACATGACCTGTCCCCTTGAACGGTCCACACTGGGCCGCTCAGGGATGTGCGGTCGCACAGGGACCACACCAGGGTTAAACGGCCAGCACGGGACCGTTCTACCCAGGTCCAAACGGGCTGAAGAATGGCCAACATGGGCCCGTTCAACAGATGTGCCGCCAGCTCTTGGCCATACATGGGTGAGGAACGGTCAGCTCTTGGCCGCTCGTCTCCCAACGGTATTAAACCTGAACGGTTAGTCCTTAGCCGCACTAGGGAAAGGCGGCTACGGTTTCGCCGTTCAAGGGTTGTGCGGTCCAGATCTGACCGCACACCCAGGCAACGGCACCAGATGACGTACGGCCAGCACCTGGCCGCACAAAGGGTTATGCGGCCAGCTCCTGGCCGCACACTCCGGTGCACTGTACAACGGTAATACTCAACGGTCGAAAACCCAGGGTTGGGCGGTCGTTATGGGGCCGTACCTTAGGATATGCGGTCCCACAACAGACCGCACAAGCCCACTACGCGCCGAGCCCCAGCCACAGCGCGCCGAGCTGATGGACGGACAGAACGGGGCTGCACAAGGGTTGTGCGGGCCCTGGTTCGACCGCACATCACCCACCAGCGCGAAAATGGTGAACCTCGCCGGAATCACCCATTTCGGCCCCAAAATAAGCCCCACGAAGGGGGAACGGTGAGAGAAGAACCCCCAAGCCCCCCTAGCATGCTCCTACGCCTTTAAACCACGGAATCGGGGCTCAAAACGGCGGATCGGACGAACTCTCCCCGCGGCATGAACGACCCTTCTCGGCGTGAAAATAACCCCTCTCAACCTCGTCTCGAGCTAAAACTCACGGGGAAGAAAGGCAAGAGGCTAAGGAACGTCACCCTACCTCCGATTCGTGAAGAGACGCACCGATCCGAGCTCAATCCCGCAAAGAACGCCATTAGAACCTCACCTTCCCACGCTTCCCACGCTTCCCGCACGCCCGCACGATCGCCTCGTCGTCACCTACGTCCTCGCGCCGTCGCACCACCGCCGTCTGCAGTCGGAACGGAGGTCGTCGCGCTCGAACGGGAGAGAGAGAGAGAGAGAGAGAGAGAGAGAGACGGCCACGGTCGTGAGGGAGGAAGGAGAAGAAAGGAAGAAGAAAAAGAAAAAGAAAAGAAAATGGAGGGGATATTTATAGAAAATCCATAAATTCCAGAAAATATCAAAAAATTGAAAATCACATTTCCGCGATCCTCGGAACGCACCGATCGCAACGGTACCACTCTCTCCTAGGTGAACGATCGCGTTCTCCCGCAACGAGGTTCTAAAGGAATTACCGAAACACACACCGGGAATCGGAAAACACACGCGGAAAAGCTGCGGAACTCTCCCGGGCCTCCTAAACAACTCCGGATCGCGCCGATCCGAACACGAAAGATGTCCGAAACGAAATTTCAGATACAGCGGAGTTGGACACTCCGAGAAACCAGATCTGGGACCCACGAAGAGGGATCTGAAAGGTCCGGGATATTACAGCCCTCCCCCCTTAAGGAATTTCATCCTCGAAATTGAGAACAACCCAAGGGGAAAGTAGAGGAAGACTCACTCAAATAGGTAAGAGAACTGCTGATGTATCTCGTCCTCACGCTCCCAAGAAGCCTCACCACCAGAGTGCCGCTGCCACACCACCTTAACCAAGGGGATGACCTTGTTCCACAGGCGCTGCTCTCGCCTATCCTCAATGCAGACCGGAAACTCTGGGAGAGAAAGATCTAGAGTCACCTCGGGCTAAACAGAATCCTCGAGTACATTAGAGTCATCAGACATATACTTCCGCAACATCGAGACGTGGAACACGCCATGCACCGACGCCAACTCAGGGGGTAACTACAACCGATAAGCTACCTCACCGATGCGTTCCACGATGTAGAAAGGACCAATATAGCGGGGACTCAACTTCCCACGTCGTCGAAAATGCATCACCCCCTTCATCAGAGAAACTCTCAAGAACACGCGATCACCCACGGTGAGCGAACGCGAGAGGCTGCCACCTACGGTCAACATAACTCTTCTACCGACTCTGGGCCGCCAACATGTTCTGACGAACCAGGTGCACAACATCCACACACTGCTGCACCAACTTCGGTCCCGTCAAAACACGCTCACCAACCTCAAACCAATCCAGTGGAGTCCGACACGGACGCCCATACAACGCCTCATAAGGAGCCATGCCGATGCTCGAATGATAGCTGTTGTTGTAGGCAAACTCCACCAACGGTAGGTGGTGAATCCAACTCACCTGCCACTCCAGACAGCAGGATCTCAGTATGTCCTCCAAAGTCTGAATGGTCCTCTCTGACAGACCATCTAACTGGGGATGATACGCCGAGTTGAAAGCCAAATCCGTACCAAGAGCTCGCTGAAAACTCCCCCAGAATCTAGAAGTGAAATGCGGATCCCAATCTGACACGATGGAGATGGGAATCCCATGCAACGGAACGATCCACTCCACATAAAGATGAGCCAACCTAGACACGCTCCAGCTGACTTTGACCGGTAACAACCGAGTCACCTTCGTCAGCCTATCCACCAGCAACCAAATACTGTCATGATCGCTCGGAGTCCTCGACAATCCTACCACGAAATCTGTGGTCAGGTGGTCCCACTTTCAAGCAGGAACATCCAAGGGCTCGAGAGTACCTCCCGGTCGCTGATGCTCCACCTTCACCTGCTGACAGGTCAGGCACCTAGCCACAAATTCGGCGACGTCTCTCTTCATGCCAGGCCACCAGAACTACCTCCGCAAGTTCCGATACATCATCGTCGCACCCGGGTGTACGGTGTACCTGCTCCCGTGAGCCTCGCGCAACACCGCACGATGAACCTGCTCCTCGGCTGGGACGTATAGCCTACCACGGAACCTCACGGTACCGTCCTCGCCGAGCTCCACATCAGCCAAAGCCAAAACCCGGGGCAACTCAGGGTCTGCATGCTGAGCCTCTGTCACCTGACGGTGGATGGCAAGCGTGACAGTCAGACTAGTAAGCACTGCCAACCCTGGCTCCTAGGGAGTCTTGAGCCTGAATGAAACTTCGGGCACTTGTTCCCAGAGCCTCCACTTCCTCAACATCAAGGCACTAACCGTGACCTTCCGACTCAAAGCATCAGCGACGACATTCATCCTGCCCGGCTGATAAGACACGGTGAAGTCATAATTCTTCTTGAATTCCATCCAACGCCTTTGCCTGAGGTTAAGGTCCCTCTACGTGAACACATATCACAAACTCTGATGATTAGTGAACACCTCGAACCTCTCGCCGTACAGATAATGCCTCCAGATCTTCAGCGTGAAGATCACAGCCGCCAACTCTAGGTCATGGGTAGGGTAGTTCTCCTCGTGAGGGCTTCAGCTGCCGAGATGTATAAGCCACCACTCTACCATGCTGCATCAACATAGCACCCAATCTGACCCCGGAAGCATATGTACACACCACAAAATCTCCCCATCTAGAAGGTAAAACCAACACCAGAGTCGAGGTGAGCAATCTCTTCAGTTCCCTGAAACTCTATTCACACTCCTCAGACCAGACGAAAGGCACATCCTTCCGCGTAAGTCTAGTCATCGGGGCCGCAATGCTAGAAAAATCCTAGATAAATCGACAATAATAGCCCGCAAGCCCCAAGAAACTCCGGAGCTCCGTCACAGACCTCGACCTTGGCCACTGCATTACTACCTCGACCTTGGCGGGGTCCACCAAAATACCATCACCAGAAATCACGTGCCCTAAAAAGTGCACCTCACGAAGTCAGAACTCGCACTTACTGAGGTTCACATACAACTGGTGATCTCGTAACGTCTGCAGCACCACACCCAAATGGTACGCGTGCTCTTCGGTAGACCGCGAATAAACAAGGATGTCGTCCACAAATATGACCGTGAACTGGTCCAGATACGGACGAAACACCCTCTGCATCAAGTCCATGAAGGCTGTGGGGGCATTGGTGAGCCCGAACGGCATCACCAGAAACTCATAATACCCGTACCTTGTACTGAACGCAGTCTTCTCCACATCAGACTCGCGAATCCTCAGCTAATAGTAACCGGGCCGCAAATCAATCCGCGAGAACACTCGCGCAAACTGAAGCTGGTCAAACAAGTCATCGATCTACGGCAACGGATACTTGTTCTTGATGGTCACCTCATTTAGCTGCCGGTAGTCGATGCACAGCCGCAAGCTACCGTCCTTCTTCTTCACGAACAACACTGGCGCACCCCAAGGGGAAAAGCTAGGACGAATGTACCCCTTGGCCAGCAGCTTCTGCAACTGCACCCTCAACTCCCTCAACTCAGCGGGGGCCATACGGTAGGGGGCCTTCACCAAAGGTCCCGTACCCGACATAACCTTGATAACGAAATCGATCTCCCACTGGGGAGGCAATCCAGGTAAGTCCTCGGAAAAAATATCAGGAAACTCACACACCACCGGGATGTCCTCGACATCTGGCCCCATCCGGTCCGTCACAACCACGGAGGTGAGAAAACCCTGACAACCCGCATCAAGCAAACGACGAGCTCGAATCGCAGAAATGAGAAAGCGGGAAGAGGAAGACCTGATACCTTGGAAATAGAAGGTGGGTCCGTGAAGTCGCCAAAAATAAACCCTCTTCAAGCCACAATCCACGAACGCATGATGTACCTCAAGCCAATCCATGCCCAAAATCACATCAAAGTCCTGAAGCGGCAACGCATAGAGCCTAGCCGGCAAACTCCGCCCTTCCACCCACACAGGAACCTCATCGAAGCAATACGGAGTGATCATAAAATCACCCGAAGGTAACTCCACTGCCAAATCACAAGACAAATGGGTCACCGGCTCCTCAATATCCGAAACAAATGAATGACACGCGCCAGAATCGAACAAAACTCGAGCCGCACAACCTAAAATCCGAACAGTACCTTCCACGAGCTGTGACGTCACTGCCTCTGCCCTGGTCATGTGTGTGATCTGGCCTCGAGCTCTTTGCCTGCCTCCCACACTAGCTGACCTGGGTAGCAGCAGATACTGTCCCTGCTGCTGCCTCTGCTGCGGGGGAACCTGCTGCTGCTGAGGAAACTACTGTTGCTGCTACATCTGAGGACAGTCATGCGCCATATGCCATGGCTGGTCACACTGGAAACAAACTATTGGCGCTGTGCACTGCCTGCCTGGGTGGTACTCGCTACACCATGGACACAGTCCTCGCGATCCACCCACTGATCCCTGACGCTGAAACGGGACCGACTGTTGTACACGGCCCGATGATGCCTGGCTCTGATCCTTGAGCTTCTTCTTACCGAACCCCTTCTTGAAGAACTTCTTGACCTTCGAGCCAAAAGACGCATATCATGTCGCCGATGCTGCTGGTGCTGACGCTCTTGAACCACCCGACGCATGCTGAAAGGAACCCTGCTGCTGGGTGTTGACACCCGTTTTATGACCGATAAGTCGGGTCATCTCCTTGTTCATTCTATGTGATGCTCCAAGTTATTCATTCCTTTGTTGAGTCTTTTTCATCAGTCTGAATTTTATTTCATGGGTTTTCTCCTTGGTTGAGTATGGTTCCACGATTTCTCGTTTGATGAAGCTTAGCAAGATGCTATCATTTTGATCCTCATTGTTTCTAACGGTCTGCACCTGGGGCGTTACATTCATCTAACGCATTGTCCCTGGACCGTTACATCTTGAAGAGTCCTACGACTTAAGGGCTTTGTTCCAATCCTTATCTTTTGCCTATCCATTAAGTCTAACGGTCTGTCGTGCAGCCGTTACTTTTCTATAACGCGTCCACCCATGGCCGCTACTTTCATTCAAGAGTCCTATTGTTTTGATCTTCTTCCGTTGATCTTATCTCTTTTGAGATAAGGCTGAATGTGATGGTATCTTCCGGGCGCGTTATTTGCCTGTGGCGGCATGTCGTGCAGCCGTTACATCAAACAGAGAGTCCTGGCAGTTCAGGCCTTTTCTCTGCTACTCCATGGTCGAGATAAGGGTTTGAATTGACGATTTCTCTTCCAAATCTGATCCTCAGAACCTTCTGTTTGTTGCTATGGACTCTTGGTGATATTATCTTCGAGATTTTGCTAAGAGTTATCCTCTTTTCTTGCTGGATTATCCTCTACTCGACCAGATATTTTGAGGGCCTATAAATAGCACCCTTGACTTCATGGCCCGAGAGGGGAAGATCTGGAGTTTGCGTCGAAGTGCTGCCGCATCCTGGAGCCACATCTAACCAAGGAGAACTGTTCCTCAAGCCCATCTGCTTCACGGTGAAGGGAGTATTCGTTTCATTGTGTTTGAGTCTCCATCATTGTCATACTTGTGTTCTTCTTCCTTTTCCTCAAAGCATTGTCCCTCTTCTTTCTCCCACATTCTGCATCTATTTTCATCATCTAAACATCCTCCCTATCTTTTAAAACGCCCAGAGGGGTTAAAAAATAAAAACTTTTCCGGTACTTCCCTTTCCTTTTGAATGATCTTAATTTCCTTAAGAATTGATACTACGCTTGTTTAAAGGGCTGATCTGGGTTTGTTTTCTTGTGTTTCACGTTCTTTGGCAGGTTTACAGGTTCATTAAATGAGGCCCAAGTCTTCCAGCCGGCTGGAATATTTGGAGTTCAAAGAGTTCACAAGTTGCTTCTGCAGGTGCTCTGACGGTCTTGTGCAGGCGCGTCAGGCATATCTAACGATTCATCGGGTGACCGTCACAATCTTGTGACGAACAGGGTCTGGACCGTTACATTCAGCTGATCTGCAAATTTCACTATTTTCTCTCTCCCGTGGGCGGGTGCTTCATCCACCTATTTCCAAGGTATTTTCAAGTCCTTGACTTGTGTTTACTTTGGTGGCGATCACGTTCTTTCTTAGTATTGGGCATTGATTTCTCTCTCATATCTCTTATTTCCTTTGCTTGTTCCACCAACGCGGTGTGTTTTATTTACTTTTGCTCCACGCCCCAGCGTGTGTTTTTCTTTACTTTCTTTAGATTAGTTTGGTTGAGATAGCGTGCCCATGCTAGAGCTTGTTCGGATTACCTAGGTTCATGGTTCACATGTCCTTGGGTTGATTGAGATCATTGATTTTTGCTTATCATCTTTATCATACATCACAAACCCACAAAAGAAGGAAGCAAATAAATCAACAGATAATTTTTTGGCGATCACGGTGGGATAACTTGTGCCAATCGTGCTTTTTGATCTCTGTTAAACCTGCCATCATCTCCTTGTTTGGTTTTCCCCGGATTTCCCTTCTATTTTTCTGGCTATTTTTGGTTCTCTGGCTCATCTGACAGTCCTGGATCCCTGCGTTACATTGATTCTGGCGATCTGGTCTTCGACCGTTACATACTTCTGACGCGGGTCTCATAGACCGTTATATACTCCAGACAGGTACGCATCCCGAGGTGCATTTTCTTTCCGCAGTTTCTGCTGTGATATTCTTGCTTGGGTGATTATCTGACTTCCTCCTTGGTTGGTTTACATATCTACATCATTGTGTGCATAATTGTTTGCTAAATTCTAGATTAGAATTTGCATGCACCCCGGTGCACATAGGTTCATGCATATTATCATACATTAGATTGCATTTTCCTACCTTGGTGTGCGGACCTCTCGTCTCCATATTCCTTGGGGCCGACTAGGAAATCGCACCAGGGACCTCCATAAGTCCCCGCGAGCCATGGATTCTCACATGGACGCTGGGCCGGTTGTACCTTTCCCACCCCGTGTCTAGGGTTGCATAAGTGAAGGAGTGATCACACTTAGAGTCAAATCAAGCTTTACACCCTCTCCTATCAGGAACTTATTGTTGAGAGCTCACATCAATCAATCCACTAAAGTTCCAAAGGAGAAATCATAAGAATCTTGAAGCATCATATTAAACAACTTGGTTGACTTGGAGTGTTTTCCTCTCTTGTCACTTACATCTTTGTTAGAAATCATCTAAGTTTGGTTGCTCATTGTGTGGTTGTTTGTGTTGTTTGCATCTTGTCAAGGTTGTCAGTTGCATGTGGAGTTGTTTTCGTCTGTTGAAAACACCTCCTAGAGTCAATTCCTTCTCCAAGTTCTACTCAAATCCGCTTTTCGAATCCACCATGGCTTCTTTCAACCCTCCCCGTTCCCAAGAGGATTCCCTTCCACAAGGACTTCTGGAAAACCCTGCTAGGGTTACCTCATTCCCTACTGGAGAGGGGACCGCCCCTCTTCCGTCCTCCACCCCCATGGAGGGTGGTCAGGCCACCTCTTCTATCTCTTCTCCTTTTGCGGGCTCTATCCTCCAAATGATGGCCCAATTAGATCCGGCCCAACTCCAAGCTGTCTATCAGGCCATGCAAGGATCCAATATCTCCCCTCCCACGATTATGCAGGGTCAATCCAATCCTTCCATCCAGCCCATTCCGATTGATCTTACCCCGGTCCAACCCCGAACCATCACCTTTGCTGGCATGGAGACGGGCCAATCTTCTACTTCGGCCCAGCAATCTTTTGACAAAGGGAAGTCTGCCGCCCCTTCTTTCATTCAGTTGGATCATCATATGTCCAGCCCTATGGTTCCACAAGTCCTTATGGGCCCTTCAGATTTCTCGCGCCCTCAGCCAGGGGTTGTCCAAGCCCATTCTAATCTGGGTCAGTCTCCGACCCAATATCCTTCTTATGGGCCCCCTGCTTTGGCCGTTTATCCTTCTGCTCCTTCTTATGGGCTCCCACCTTCTGCCGCGGTTCACCCTTCCGCTCCTCAACTTCAATCATCACCTCTCACTACCCCTACTCCCTCTAGAGAGCAGGAATTACTTGATAAATGGGCCACCATGCAACAGCAACTCGACTTCCTCCAGAAACGGGTGGGCCCACAGTCCTTGGCAGATGTTCCGGTTCCTAGATTTCACAACAACCGGTTCCCTCCGCAGTCCGAGCTCCCCAATTATCGCAAATATGACGGGAACGGCAATCCCTTTATTCACGTGAGGGATTTCTTGTATGAATCGGCCCAATTCCAATATGATGATCGCCTTATGGCGTATTTGTTCCGCCGATCATTGGACGGCGTTGCATTGGAATGGTTCTACTCTCTGCCATTGGAAGACGCCGAAAGCTTCAAGGTAGTGAAAGATAAGTTTATCCAGCGGTTTCAAGACAGGGTCGGCCCGGAGTACTCATTTACAGATTTGGTGGCCGAAAAGATGAAACCGGATGAGGAGTTTGCTACCTACGCAGATAGGTGGAGGCAAATGGCCGCTAGAGTGCCCGGCCATATCCCGGAGGAAGAGAAGGTCAAGTTACGTATTTCCAATGCTACTCCGACCTTTCGAAACATTCTGGCCATGAATGACATAGCCAGCATGCACCAACTCCACAGCCGGGCGCGGTTCATCCAAACACACTTCAAGGACTCCCCCATTCACTCGCTATTTGAAAACCAAAAGCCCAAGTACCACAAGAAACCTCAAGGGCCGGTCACCGAGGGGGTCCAAACAAACGAGCAAGTTCAAGCCGTTGCTTTCCCATTCCAAGCCGCACCTTTTCGCTTCCCTCAAAACCCCCGCACTCCACAGAATCCCGCTCCCCAAAACTACCAGGCCACTCCACAAAACCCTCCGCCCACCTTCGCCATTCCACAAAACACCTTCACCGCATCGCAACAACCACCACCACCTCCGCAATACCACAACGTCCCTCCACCCAACGACTACAACAACAACCCTAACAACAAGCGCCCGACTCCTAAAAGAGCTCAGTACCCACCCTTGCCAGAAACACTCACAGACATCTTCTCAGCTCTTATGTCGGTGAATGCCATACAGCTTCCTCTGGAACGGCCCAACTGGAACCCAGCCGTTGATCAGACGAAATATTGTATGTTCCACAGGCAGTCGAGGCATACCATTGAAGGGTGTTTTCAATTCCGGGACCTAGTCTATGACCTCCACGAAGGGCAAAGAATTGATTGGGCCGAGATGCACAGGGCCATAACAGAAATCAAAGAGAAGAGAAGGCAGCCGCCGAGGCAGCAAGTGCAGCAGCAACAGGTACCGCAGCCATAGCAGCAGTCGCAGCAGCAACAGCAACCGGTTCAAGACCTAGGGATTCATCAAAACCCAATGCCAAGCCATCTTCCTGCTCCACAGCCTCCGCCGCCGGCACCAGCTCAGGTCAATGTCGTCCAGCCCCCGGCTCCCAACCCCGAGTGGTCCTTCGATGACGATAATTCCACGCCGTAGGTCATGGCCCTTCACCACAACTACCATAATCCTCCCGCTTCCCCCATCCTCATACCTACACACCAAACCCCTCCTCCACTCGTCCTCCCATTTACCCCTATTCTATCACACGCACCATCACCCGCGCCTCCGTCGCACTCACCATTGCTCACATCCGCTACCATTACCCCCTCCCCACTCGCGCATGCACCCACTATCGCCATAACTCCATCTAACCCTCCACTCATTACGCCTCCGTCCACTTTTATATCCCCACTTCCGCTCGCGCCCACTGCCACTAACCCCTCGCCTATGATCCTTTCCACCACACCCTCTTCCGCACCGCTCATCCATCCCACTGGGCCTACTAAATCACCTATCCTGAGCCCATCTGAGGCCGCGACAGCTTATAATTTCGCCCTACGGAGTGGGCGCATGTTCCACCGAAACTATCCTTCCACTTCCAATCCCCAGTCTTCCCAATCGGCGGCTGAACAAGAAGAGGCCGAGCCACTACCCGGGACCCAATATGATCTGTTACATCATTTGGATAGGGTGCCCGCCAAGATATCTATACTGGAACTGATTAAGAGATCTACCCTTCACCAAGATGCATTAAGAGACTTTCTTCAAAAGGTGATGGTTAGTGAAGACATGGCAGTTGATAGCTTACCTACCGCATTGGCAACAATCTCCAAGGGGCTAGCCATTACTTTCTCTGAAACTGAGCTAGCACCACCAGAAGCTCGGCAAATGCCGCTGTGTATTACTATCATTTTAAACAAAGTCAGCATTGACGCGGCATTGGTTGACACAGGGGCATCTATGAACGTATGCCCGCTCAGCACTCTAAGGGCTTGCAATCTCTCAGAGGAACTTTTACGCCCAACTCCCACTACCATAGCTGCTTATGACAACTCTCGGCGGGCATGTCACGGGATTGTCACCATTCAAGCTGAGCTTGGGCCTCTTACGATGCCCATTGAGTTTTACGTGCTGGATATTGACCCTATGTTCAAAGTGATCTTGGGTCGTCCATGGATCGATACCCTCAGCGCCGTACCCTCCACTGCACATCAATGCATTAAATTCCCTTTCCAAGGGAGGGTCGTCAAAGTCAAAAGCTTATCCACGGTCCAATCAGTGAAGGCTATCTCAGAGAAAGTTCTTCCCACATTGTGGCCAAGCAGTCGGCCTGTTATGTCAGTGCTAGATCTCGACTTTCCTTGGGCTTACGCACCTCGCAAGCCCGTCACTGCAGCAGTTGACATCAAGGTGAAGCCCCAGATCCGAGATTCCAAGGGCTGGGACATTATACTGAAGCTAGGCTACCAACCGGGGAGAGGCCTCGGTGCTCAATTGCAGGGAAGAACCAAGCCCATCCCCAAGGACAGGAAAATGAACAGAAGAGGTCTCAGCTACCGAGAGACTGCATTGTCCATGATGGGTGATTCTGGGCCACTCACATGGGACTACCGTCAACACTTTGTTCGAGGGCCTCCCCAGCCCGGCACATTAACTCCACAGCCAGCTCCGCCAAGGGAAGATACAGTCTGTCCGATTGCCAGTCCACCCCCAGTGCTAAGGGGGCCAGTTCATGATGTGATTGACTATGGTCCAGCCCTTCAGGGGCTATTTCATGAAGAAGACTACAAGAAACATCAAGAGGTTCGGCTTGTTCAGTGGAGGCCGAAGAAGCAGCCAGACCGGCATCTACAGGAGAAGGGGAGTTCACCGATTGTCTTTTCTTGGTCTACCTCCCGCTTCCAATCTCTCCTGCAGCAATGGGAATTCCTACCCCATCTTCCTCCTATCATGATAAATCCATCCTTCATTGATCCACCTGAAATTCTATTTGTTCCTTGTGCTTGCGGGCATTGCCCGCCCATTGATCTATCCACTCTATTCACTCCTCCTCCTCCCAACGCCCAACTCCACGAGATGTGGTTCTCCTCCTCCGATCCCTTCTTCGATTGCATCTTCCCCGAGCTGTTCCCCATGCAGATCCCGCCTCCTCCATCTTGTTGTGTAGTCTCCACTGATCTCCAAAAAAACGTCAAATTTGAAACATGAATTTCAGTGGAAGATTATGCTACCTTGTCTCCATCTTCCTCCCTGGGGCACGAGTCCCCTGCTCCTTCCCTTCCACTAGGTCTTCTTTCTCCTAGGTTAGGATTAGGGTCTATCGAGTCTAGGGAAGTAGAGTCAGGTAGGTCTAGAGAAGTAGGGTCTTGTTCTAGGTCATCCAACCCTTCCTCCTCTGAGCCGCGCTCGCTTGTGCGTCCTCCCAAATCCGTCCCTGATAGGTTCTTGCAAGATCTAGCTCAACGTTGTCATGCTCTTTTAAAGTGTCCAGAATTTGTTGCTACGGCAATCATGATTGAAGATGAAAAGGAAATAGAGGAGGTGTGGAGCGACGACGGACTCACTGTCTATGAAATCTTGGACGAGAAAGATCCGATCAACGAGGATAGCATCGTAGATGACACTGCCGATTTGTATGCACAAGGACTAAAGAAATTCTACGAGCCATCGTCGGCAGTGGATGAACCTACGAAGGAAATTAATTTGGGAACTGAAGAAGACCCAAGGCCCATCATTATTGCCGCTAATCTCCCTTCGCAAGTGGAAGAAGATTTGATTAAGGTTCTAAGGGAGTATAGCGATTCTTTCGCCTGGTCTTATGAGGACATGCTAGGTCTTGATCCCTCTTTAGTGGAACATCGGCTCGTTCTTAAACCAGGGGCAACACCTGTGAAACAACGGTCCAGAAGATTTCACCCCCACATGGCCTTGAGGATTAAGGAAGAGGTCGACAAATAGATTCATTAGAGTTGTTCTATATCCTCAGTGGGTGGCAAACATAGTCCCTGTCATCAAGAAGGATGGAAAGGTGCGTATCTGCATCGATTTCAGGGATCTCAATAAAGTATGTCCCAAAGATGATTTCCCGCTGCCTCATATAGACGTCCTGGTCGATAGCACCGCTGGGTACGAATCGTTGTCATTTATGGACGGTTACTCAGGATACAATCAAATCCATCTCGCTTCGGAAGATCAAGAGAAAACCTCCTTCACCACGCCCTGGGGTACGTACTGTTATGTGGTTATGCCGTTCGGTTTGAAGAACGCGGGTGCCACCTATCAAAGGGTGATGATGACCATCTTCCATGACATGATGCATATCTATATGGAAGCCTACGTGGATAACATTCTGGTGAAGTCAAGGACTAAAGAAGAACACCCCTCTATTCTGGCTAAGGTGCTGCAAAGAGCCAGGGAGTACAAACTTAAGATGAATCCGAAGAAGTGTGTATTCGGAGTCTCTTCAGGGAAGCTGCTAGGTTTCATAGTGAGCAGACGGGGGATCCAGATTGATCCTAACAAAGCATAGGCCGTTATGGATATGCCGCCGCCTAAGAACATCACGGAACTTTGAGGATTGATCGGTCGATTGCAATTCATTAGAAGATTCATATCCCAACATTCTCAATGGTGCCGTCTGTTTTATGAATTGCTTAAGGAGGGGGTTAAGTTTGAATGGAATCAAGACTGTCAGAAGGCCTACGAGGACTTAAAGGAATATCTATCCAATCCCCCGGTTTTGCGACCTCTTGTTCCTGGGAAACCCCTAATCCTATACATCTCGATTATTGAGGACTCCCTAGGGGCGGTCTTAGCACAAGAAGACGATGAAGGGAAAGAGCGGGTCGCTTATTACCTCTCTCGGTTGTTTAACCCAGCTGAGTCTAGATACACCGCTATGGAAAAGACTTGTGCCGCCTTAGTATAGGTAGCTCAGAAGCTTAAATATTACTTCCTTGCCCACCCAGTTAGGTTGATCTCTAGAATGGACCCGATTCGCTATCTCTTAGAAAAGCATGTCCTTTCTAGTAGGTTAGCTCGCTGGCAGAGCTTCCTCTCTCAATTCAATATCACGTTTGTCGTTCAGAAGGCGGTCAAAGGGTACTCCATCGCTGAGCATCTTGCCCATCTTCCTATTCCTCACACCGATTCTATTCAGGACGATTTCCCTGATGAGCATCTCTCTGCTATCTCTCATCATCCCTTTTGGTCTCTGCACTTCGATGGTGCACTCAATTCTCAAGGCCGAGGGATCGGCGTTGTCCTGCTCACTCCAGAGAGAGTAACTATCCCCTTTGCTTATCAACTTCGATTCCCTGTTACCAACAACATCACTGAGTATGAAGCTCTCCTGGCCGGACTAAAGCATGCCTATCTCTTAGGTGCGCGCTATTTGAATATCATAGGAGACTCTCAGCTCGTCCTGCGGCAAGTTCTGTCTACTTACCGCACTCGTGACCCCAAACTCAAGCCGTATCAAGATTTGGTCACGCTCCTGGCGAGGCAATTCTGTAAGCTGATCTATATCCATACTCCCCGGTCTCAGAACATTCTAGCTGATGCCTTGGCTTCGCTTGCTTCCTCCCTATCTTTTCCTCTCAGTCGGAGCACTGAGACTATCGTCGTTCAGAGATTGGACGCACCCTCTCTTCAGGATCCTTGGTTCATCAACCTTAGGAAAACTATAGAGGCGAGGGCTGAGAAGGAAGATCTCAAGGAAGTATCTCTAATGGAGCTAGAAGAGATTCTGGACGAAGAAGAATTGCCTTGGTATCACGAAATCGAGTTGTTTTGCAAAGAAGGGTCATTCCCAGAAGGGGCAAACGCCGAGCAACATAAGTCAATAAGAAGAGCCGCCTCAAGGTATACCATTGTTGCAGGAGAACTATACAGGCGCGCTACTAATGGAATGCTCATGAGATACTTGGATGATAATGAAGCTTGGAAGGTGGCTGAAGCAGCCCATTCTAGTGAGTGTGGAGGTCATGTCAATGGCCAGGCTCTAGCGAAGAAAATCCTTAGGCAGGGCTACTATTGGCCCACTCTAGAGGAAGATTGCTCCCTCTATGTCCGGAGGTGTCTTAAATGCCAACTCCATGCTGATAAAATCCATGCTCCAGCTTCGTCTCTCCATCCTCTTTCTGCTCCTTGGCCATTCTCTATGTGGGCTTTCGACGTTGTCGGCCCGCTCGGTGATCCTAATTCTCAGATCAAGCAGAAATCCTTTATCCATACCGCCACTGAGTACTTCACCAAATGGGCCGAAGCCGAGGCGTACGCAGAGATCAAAGCTTCAACGGTGTGCCGCTTCATCATGAAGAATATCATTTCGCGGTTTAGAGTGCCAAGCAGCATCATCACCGACAACGGACCCCAGTTCGTCTCTCAGGAGCTCAAGGACCTCTGTAAGAAGTTCAATATTGCATTGCATCATTCTTCTCCATATTATCCTCAAGGCAACGGTCAAGCCGAGGCCACTAATAAAACCCTTCTTAAAATCATCAAGAAAACATGCGAATCTCATAAGTTTTCCGATTGGCCGGAAAGATTAGTAGAAGCTCTGTGGGCTTACCGCACCTCCGTCCGTACCCCTACGGGACAAACTCCCTATACTCTTACCTACGGGATGGAGGCGGTGCTCCCATACGAGATCTTGATCCCTTCCCTTAGAGAGCAACTCGATAAGGAACTTAATCTCGATGAACATCGAGAGGCGTTGCTCGTCCAGTTGGAACTCTTAGATGGGAAGAGGATGAACGCGGCCGATCACATATCCGTTTATCAAAAGAGAGTTTCGCGTTATTTTCAAAAGAAGGTAATTGAACGGAAATTTCAAAAAGGTGATATGGTTTTGAAGCGTAAATTCATTCGGTCTGCAGGTCCTAGGTCTAAATTACAACCTAACTGGGAAGGGCCATTTGTTGTAAAAGAGGCTTATCCAGGGAATGCTTATCGCTTAGTGAACGCAGAAGGTGAGGAGCTCTCTCACGCTTGGAATGGGTTGTATCTTGTACGTTTCTTTCCTTAGAGTCTAAATCCGTGCCACCCCGACAGCAAGATGTTCCTCCCTTTCGCTGTAAAAAGAGGTCCCGAGTGAGGCAATCACACACTACACGACGTCCCTGGTCAGGTTTTCCGCTTTAAAAGACACTGTTTCTCCTTGGCCATGCTTTGGGAAAGTCGAAGTCCCTGTTCGTTTCTTCCTTCGGCTGAATCCAGGGGCAAGAGGTGAATAAGGAGGCGATGACCAATCTAGGCACCCTGACGAGAGGAGGTCTCAAATAGGGGCAGCCCGTTATGACCTGATGCCACAAGCAAAGAAACAAGGAAAAAAGAAAGCAAAGGACAAAATCAAAAGCATCATCTCAAAGGTCTATTGAATATGATTCCAAAGCTCCAGAAAGGCAAGAAAAAGAATCTAGGCATGATAAGAGTGACAGTACAGTTCCCTGCGGGACGAATGAGCCCGATCGCATGCATGCCTAGAGTGGACTAAGGTTCGATGACGGACACAAAGCCCCCGCATTCTAGTTTCATTTTCAGGATTGAGACTAGTACCCCGGGTATGGCCCTAGTAGAAACACCGTCATGAAAATCTGGGCCTTGGTCAGGGTTTGTCACCTCATTGCACGCCAACCTCGGGACTCTCAACACGATACGGAGGGCTCACATTGCTAGGGGAAAGCACTGATTTTCAAAAATCCAAAAACAACATATATTTCAAAATCCAAAAACAACATATATTTTTAAAATCCAAAAACAACATATATTTTCAAAATCCAAAAACAACATATATTTCAAAATCCAAAAACAACATATATTTCAAAATCCAAAAACATCATATATTTCAAAATCCAAAAATAACATATATTTCAAAATCCAAAAACATCATATATTTTCAAAATCCAAAAACAACATATATTTCAAAATCCAAAAACATCATATATTTCAAAATCCAAAAACAACACATATTTCAAAATCCAAAAATCACATATTTCAAAACCCAAAAACATCAACTATTTTCCAAAATCTCACAAAAATTCAAATATATTTTCCAAAATCCAAAAATACCATCATATGCATCGCATGCATCGCATTATTTCTATTATGTTTCCCGCCTATTTAATAAGGCTCCACCCCTTGACCAAATATCAAGAAACGGTCGTTATCTAACTTGCTTCAAAGGCAAGGGGTTGAGTCTAAGAATAGATCTAACTTGTTCCACGTTTAAGTGTGTGCAGAATGTAGGATCAAGACTGAAGCTGAAATCTCACAACTATACAGGTTCAAGACTGTGACGCGCCAGGTACAGGCCGTCAAACTCATCTAACGGTCCATGCTAGACCGTTACATCTCTTCAGGCCTTCGCTTTGACTCTCTCTCCAACGGCCTGGGGCGCGACCGTTATTCTTCCTAACGGTCATCGTTGGACCGTTACTTCCTCCAGAAACCTAAACCCTCAGGTCTTTCACCCCGACGGCCTATCTCCCCACCGTTATATCCTTCTAACGGCCCTTCTCATATCTGTTACACTCTCCAGAGGCTCTGTTTTCCAGGCCGTTCTAAGCCAAGTCAAGCCACAACTCATGCTCATTCGATTAAGGCAATCCCATCTCATTCAGATCAACTTAATGCAACATAAGATTGATAAAATTCCAACTCTGATTGTCAAATACATCTTTCATAAAAGTAAAATCAAGCTACATTCAATTTCTTATCCGAAAGAGGGCGGATCTTCCTCAACTCTTTGAGGTAGCCACGGCGCGCTTCCTCGTTCTCTTCCACTACCTCTTGCCACGGGCGCACCTTGCTGATCTCCCACATGGTCAGCGCGTTCCGGACTGTTCTTTCATCTTCCTCGGTCCCCATCTTCCTAGGTAGAAGGGGAGGGTAGTGTGATAGTGCAGCAACTTCAGTCCGAGGTAGTCCGATCTGAAGATGGCACCGGTGCGGGTTGTAGATCGCTGTGGTAGTATTTCCCACTAGCTGGAGGTCCAGGCCTTGACGTCGCGATATTCTAAGAAGAGTGCTCCGAAGGATTCTTGGTCGCATGATGAATTTCTCAATTGGCAAGGTGTTGAAGAAGAGGCGCCATTCATCCCGAGTTTTCTTGTCCGCCGTCATGCATTCAACCTGTGAAGAAAATCCGAATACCCCTCCAATGAAGAAGAAAGGGTGCCTCCCGAAGATACAGCTAGAAGAAGTAATATCCTCCTTTGGTTGGAATTTGATTCTCACTCCCATCCAACACTCAAGGAGTATCATAGAGCTGAACAGAGGTCCTCCTAGGCAAGCAGAGCTTAGTCCTTCATAGAGGTATGAAAGGATCGCTTGAGAAATGGACATTCCCCGCCACAACCCACTAATAATGCTGAGATTTTGGGCATCTAAGAGGTGGTCGGTTGTAGTGAAAAGGAATGACAATTTCTAGAAATTCTTGCCTAAAACCAAGAAAGGTTGAAGGTGCCATGCTTTAAGAATTGATGTAACCTCTAAAGGGAGTGCCTTTACCATGGGAGTCACTCACTTCAGATTAGAATAGCATCTTGGACCAGGAAGAGGCTTGAGGAGAAGAAGATCATGAGAAAGAGATGAAGTGCAGGAAATTTCTGAACTTGGTTAGGTCATTGAAGCTTACCACTCTTTGAGCATTGGAGCTTAGGTGCTTGGTGAATGAGGTCAGCCTTTGTAGCTCTCCATACTCCTTTCTTGCAGCTTTGGGTCCGGTATAGATCTTCTCCTCCATAGCCATCACCTCGAAGCTTCTCTTCATCTTGTTTCCTGCCCTTTAGGAGAGGTTTTTCAGCCCTTCTAGCAGAGAATTCAGAAAGATACAATTTTGGCTAAGTTTCCAAGTTTTAAAAGTCTTGATTTTGGCTTTAAAGAGATAAGATTCAGATTGGAAGGCTTTATCTTAAGTTTGGGAGAAGTCTAGAACGGATTGGAGGCTTCTTATCTCAGATTTTGCCCCTTGCGGCTCAATCCGTCTCGGAGTACAATTCATGCTCTAACGGTCTATCGTCGAACCATCACTTTACTCTGACGCGCCAGCCCTGGGCCGTCACATTTCCTGTGGGTTTAATTTGGTCCAACCTTGTTCTGTCAAGCTTAACGGTCTAGCATCAGACCGTTATATTCTTATGACGCGTTCTCTCTGAGCCGTTACATTCTCTGCTGATCAGTTTTGGCTTCTTCTTGGTCAATCATTCTCAACGGTCTTGCTCATGACCGTTATCTATCTCCGACGCACTGCGCTTGAACCGTCACATTTCCTGCATATTTTGTTAAGTCTATACATCCCATTCATCATCCCAGTCTGTACAGCATTTTGAAGTTTGAACATCATTGATGAAGTCTATACATCATTTTGAAGCCTGTACAGTATTTTGAAGTCTGCACATTCATTCTTCATGTTGAAGTCTACACATCATGTTGAAGTCTACACATCATTGTTGAAGTCTATACAGCATGTTGAAGTCTATACATCATTTTGAACTCTATACAGCATTTTGAAGTCTGAACATCATGTTGAAGTTTAAAGTCCATACATTGTACAAGTCCACACGTCACTCAAGTCTGTACATTCTTGATCTAAAGTCCATACATTCTCTAAGTCTGTACATTCTTGATCCAAAGTCTATACCTTCTCCAAGTCTGTACATTCTTGATCCAAGTCCATACATTGCCCAGGTGTGCACAACCCCAAGTCTGTACATTCCTCGTCCGAAGTCCATACGTTCTTCAAGTCTGAGCACCCTTTGCTAAAAAGAAGTCTATACCTCGTTTGGTCGTCTGCACTCAAAGTCTATACATCACTTTGGCAAGGTCTATACACTCATGAGTATAGTCAGTGCGTTCATAGTTCAATCCTACTCTGCCATCTCTAATGGTCTAGCATTTGGCCGTTACTTATATATGACACACCAGCTCTGAGCCGTTACACTTCCTGCTGCTCAGTTCTGCAAAATTGGGCTCTGTCCTCTCTGACGGCCTCCGTCTCATGCATTACTTAATCCTGACAGTCTTGACCTAGACCGTTACATTGTCTGCTGCTGTGATTCGAGCTATTCCTATCTGCCTCTGTTTAGACCTAGCGGTCTTACATGCTTTTCATTCCGTTCATCCTGACCATCCACACATTATCTCATCCACATCATGCACATTTCATCTCCACGCAATCATCCATTCCTTCACATGCGTTCATTCCCATCAAACCATATGCATTTCCTGCATTACCAATCACGCATTCTCACATTCAATCCTGCCTTCATTTATGCTCATCTGTTTGCATTCATTCACACATCCATTCATTCACATAAAAAGGCAGAAAACAAACAAAAGACTAAAAGAAAGTTTATTTTATTTATTCCATTTCCATATAAGTCATGTACAAGTAATAACAAAAAAAAAGTGCATCACTCGGCCGGCTTATCCGCCGGGCCGCCATCATCATCTCCGCCCTCGGGTCTCCGCGCGGGTGGTGCTATGGAGGCGCTCTCCTCCTGCTGTCCTCTCTCCGCCCTCTCATTCCTCCGCTGGCCAGAGGAGCTAGCGAGGAAGTCCCCTATCGAGCCGCTCGGGGCAACGCTCCTCCGTGCCCCACTCTAGGAGGCACTCCGCTCCAGTCCCCGGCCCATCATCCATACCGTGCGCTCCATCGTCCGTAGCTCGATCTTCAGCTCGAAGATCTGACACCGCGTGTCCCGGGCCTCGGTCCGGTAGCGATCCAAGTCCGTGATCCTAGTCCGGAGTCGCTCCACCTCGGCTTGTGACCGAGTCGATTTCACCTCGGCCGCTGCTGTGGCTAGCTCTCTCGCCTATAGATTGCATTTCATATAGTTAGTTGCATAAGCATTTTAATTCGCATAAACATAAGCATTTTAAATCAACGCATTTAGCATCTTACCTGCTCCGCGAGGGTGGCCTCCGCCTCCTCGGCCCGGGCAATCGCTCGGGCAAACTCAGCGTCTCGCTCGGCCCTGCCTCCCGCAGGCTGTGAGGATGATGACGGAGCATCCGGTCCCGCTCTTTGGGCTCCCTCGGCCCGCTACATTTAGAAATCATGGTTAGTCAATCGCATTTGCATCATTTGCATCATAAAGCACAATCATTTTAAAGGTTTTGGGAATCTTACCAGAAGCTCCAAAGCGATCCGGTACTCGTCCCGCTGCTGGACGGTGGCATGGAGTAGCCCCTCGAGCTCGGCTATCCTTCCCTCGGGGTCTAGCTGCATTTTAGAAAGTATATGAGTCGGTACATCTAGCATTTTGCATTTTGCATCATATAGGAAGAATTTAGGGTTTAGAAGTTGCATACCGGTTGTCGGGTACCTCGGTACACCCGGTCCCCGTACAGTCGAGTGAAGGCTTTCAAGTATGCCTCATCGCTCTCGTCCCGCTCTTTTACTGCTCTGCCCCGCTTGTTCCAGTCGTGGACGTACTTCACCTTCCGGGCACACCAATCTATGTCGCTGCTAATTCCTTTCGCTGACTTGCCCGGGCCCTCGTCACTGCGGCGTGGAAAGGTCACCTCGGGCTGGTGTAGTCCCCGAGTCCGCAAGATTAACCGGTAGTGGTGTGGCTCGATGATATGGATGCAGTGCAACCATATGTCTCATCCCCGGTACGAAAGGGCAGCCTCCACCCATGGCTGTCCCTCGTAACTCTCACCTTTGTACGGGGTCCATCTCACCTGAAAGCATGTTAGTCCATTCATATTAGTCAATTTATCATCATTTTAGAATCATTTAAAGCATTTAGAAAGCATTTTGAAGTTTCGAGCTTACCGCCGTGTGTAGGAAGGAATCCAAGTCGTCCTGGATCGCCCGGGTCAATCTGATGATCGACCCCGGGTCCCTCGCGACCACCCATCGCCTCGTGACCGGGATGCGGCCGGCGTGGAGTAGTGTGCCTCTCCCGATGCCCGGGAGGTACATGTAGCTCCAGATCTGCATTTAGAAGTCAAGTCAGTCAACTGCATAATCATTTTCATAAGCATAATCATAATCATATAGAAGGCATTTAAATTGCATTTACCTGTAGGAAAGGCGAGAAGCCGCCCAACATCGTCTGTCGGTCCGTCGTGCTAAGGGACTCGAACAGGAGGGCCAAGACTGCCACTCCCCAGGCGTATTTTCCAACTCTGCCCAAATCCTGGATCATCGGTAGCAGCCTGCAACTGATGACATCTGCCCGAGTCTCGAACAGGAGCTTCCCAAACAAAAGCATCAGGAATCGTCTCAGGATGCGATCTCCCTCTGGTCCCGCCTCTGCCGCCACTCGTGGGCGCACCTGGTCAATCACTCTGCCCAGGTGCTCCTCTGGTAACTCGCCCACAGCTATGGCTGCTCCCCTCAGTCCTAGGCTCTCCTGCAGTCCTGATCTCAAGAGCTGGGATGACGTCTGCCCCGGTCTGATAAAATCCAGCCCCAGCAGCTCCTGGGTCATCTCTCTGTAGTTCCGATAGGTCCATCCGGTCACTGCAGCTCCGTGCACTCTCAGTCCGGTGATCCTCGCTATGTCTTCCAACGTCGGGATCATGCGACCCCACGGGAAGATGAATGCCCTGCTAACTGGATCCCATCGCTTGTGTAAAGCGTATAGCAGTGGCATATCCATCCGGATCACCTCGATGCTCAACACCTCGGCGAACCCCATGCCGACCAATCTCTCTCTCTCTGGTAATCGGGCAGTGCCTGGTACACCGCCCGGATCTGAAGCCAAGAGATCCTCGTCCGTCTCTTTCCCTACATTCATTTAGAGCATAAGTTAGTCGATTGTATCATAAAATCATTGCATAAGCATTTAAAATGAAAAACAAAACAAAAAACGGAATAATTGAAAACACAAAAAAAATAAGTTCTGGCCTCTAGTGGTTATAACGACCCTGGGGTGGGGCGTTACTTGTCTCTAACGCACCAAGGGTGGCGCTTTAGGCTTGTGATGGTCCCTGGAAGGACCGTCACATTCTCTGCTAGAGGGTGTTTTTCCCTCGCATTCCGTGGCTTTCCCACTTTGGCCAAAAGGCCTACAATGGATCCTAATGGGTTCATAGACCCATTTTCTACCCCCCATTCACACATGCATGCACATAAAAATACAAAAAAATTAAAATTTTGGAAAATGGGGTGGGCGGCCTACCTCTCGGTCTTGGCCCCTCTTCCTCTTCTTCTCCTATTCCTTGGGTTCTACCTCGTCCAGGGGAACCTCCCCTTGATCCTCCTCGGCCGTGGGAACATCCTCCTCCACCCTTGGCTCTCTCCTCGCCCTAGTTTCTTCCTCCACGGGCGGGACGGTCTCTCGCTCTATCCGGCGGTGAAGGCGGCGAATCGCCTTCTTCTTCATCCCTCTCTCCCTCTTCTTCGGTGGCTGGGAACCCTCGTCGCCGGCCATCTGGGTGGTGGTCGCCGGTGGTCTCCTCGGTTGGGGTTTTTGGGAGCGCTTTGGCGTTTGAGGCTTGAATGAATGTTGAATGAAGATTGTGACTATTCGGTTTGTTTTTTTTTTGAACGCTCAGGAAATATGACGGTCTGTCGTCCGACCGTTATAGTCTCTGACGCATACTCCTGAGACCGTTACATGGATTTGAACTGTTTTATTGAAGAATGTGAACCGCCTAGTCTCTAACGGCCCTTCCCTGGTCCGTTACTTTATGTAATGCCCTCTCCACAGACCGTTACAGATTGCAAGTTTCTTGATGAATAAAATGGTCTATTTTGATGCTTGAATTATTGAATTTTTTGCCATGATGTATATTATTGATGCTTCTCATATGTACAAATGGTTATGTCTTGATTCATGTTCATATCTATTGTTGGCTAACCTTTTCCCTCATGAATGAAGTTATGAACAGCATCATGCTTTGCCGGTCGTCAGGCAGGTAAGTCAGGTATTGTATCTCGCTCCCTTATCCCTTTTATGCATTACTATATGGTGTCTATGATATATTATCTCGAGAACCGGCTGGTCATTCATGTGTTCTGGGATCTGATGTTCCCCTTAAATAAAATTGATGATGATTTAAGTTCACATGTTTGATCGTTGGATAGGCCGTTAGGTTGGAAAAATTTGGAGACGATGGTTCTATCTTGCACGCCGTGGTTGCAGATGGTGTCCTGACCCTGATTTCTCCGATCTAGCAATATTATTCTCGAGTATCTTGTTATTTTATTCTTTCTTTACATTTGTTTTAATGATTTTTTTTTCTTTAGCCCAGCATGCATCATACGCATATTTGAGCATTCATGATCTTCATCTGTTCAAGGTGTCTCAATGATGGTGAATAGTTGTGTTCTTGATCTCGAATAAGAAGAGACATTCTACTCTGAGTTGGAAGGTTTCCTTCGATCCTTAAACTTGATTTGGTTGGCTGAAGATTCCTGTCTGGAGTTTAGTCAGTTCTCTTTCCTTTCCGTTGCCTCCGGCGGCTAGCCGTGTTTCCTTTCCTTAATTGTTAGTTTCTCCAGACTTGCATCCTTTGGTTAGCTATTTCCTTGTGATCAGTTCGATATTTTCCAGAAAATTCCTATCGCTTGTTGGTAAAGAACGGGTGTCGTTTACCTTAACGCCCACTTTTTAGTCCGCTCCGCTCCATTTCCGCTTCATCTCCAAGTTCCATTTCACTTTCGCTTCACCTCCGCTCGTTCCCCTACAAAGAGGACGTTAAGGAGGGGCATCTGTTGACACCCGTTTTATGACCGATAAGTCGGGTCATCTCCTTGTTCATTCTATGTGATGCTCCAAGTTATTCATTCCTTTGTTGAGTCTCCTTCATCAGTCTGAAGTTTATTTCATGGGTCTTCTCCTTGGTTGAGTATGGTTCCACGATTTCTCGTTTGATGAAGCTTAGCAAGATCTTATCATTTTGATCCTCATTATTTCTAACGGTCTGCACCTGGGGCGTTACATTCATCTAACGCATTGTCCCTGGACCGTTACATCTTGAAGAGTCCTACGACTTAAGGGCTTTGTTCCAATCCTTATCTTTTGCCTATCCATTAAGTCTAACGGTCTATCGTGCAGCCGTTACTTTTCTATAACGCATCCACCCATGGCCGCTACTTTCATTCAAGAGTCCTGTTGTTTTGATCTTCTTCCGTTGATCTTATCTCTTTTGAGATAAGGTTGAATGTGACGGTATCTTCCGGGCGCATTATTTGCCTGTGGCGGTCTGTCGTGCAGCCGTTACATCAAACAGAGAGTCCTGGCAGTTCAGGCCTTTTCTCTGCTACTCCGTGGTCGAGATAAGGGTTTGAATTGACGATTTGTCTTCCAAATCTGATCCTCAGAACCTTCTGTTTGTTTCTATGGACTCTTGGTGATATTATCTTTGAGATTTTGCTAAGAGTTATCCTCTTTTCTTGCTGGATTATCCTCTGCTCGACCAGAGATTTTGAGGGCCTATAAATAGCACCCTTGACTTCATGGCCCGAGAGGGGAAGATCTGGAGTTTACGTCGAAGTGTTGTCGCATCCTGGAGCCACATCTAACCAAGGAGAACTGTTCCTCAAGCCCATCTGCTTCACGGTGAAGGGAGTATTCGTTTCATTGTGTTTGAGTCTCCATCGTTGTCATACTTGTGTTCTTCTTCCTTTTCCTCAAAGCATTGTCCCTCTTCTTTCTCCCACATTCTGCATCTATTTTCATCATCTAAACATCCTCCCTATCTTTTAAAACGCCCAGAGGGGTTAAAAAACTAAAACTTTCCCGGTACTTCCCTTTCCTTTTGAATGATCTTAATTTCCTTAAGAATTGATACTACGCTTATTTAAAGGGCTGATCTGGGTTTGTTTTCTTGTGTTTCACGTTCTTTGGCAGGTTTACAGGTTCATTAAACGAGGCCCAAGTCTTTTGGCCGGCTGGAATATTTGGAGTTCAAAGAGTTCACAAGTTGCTTCTGCAGGTGCTCTGACGGTCTTGTGCAAGCGCGTCAGGCATATCTAACGGTTCATCGGGTGACCGTCACAATCCTGTGACGCACAGGGTCTGGACCGTTACATTCAGCTGATCTACAGATTTCACTATTTTCTCTCTCCTGTGGGCGGGTGCTTCATCCACCTATTTCCAAGGTATTTTCAAGTCCTTGACTTGTGTTTACTTTGGTGGCGATCACGTTCTTTCTTAGTATTGGGCATTGATTTCTCTCTCATATCTCTTATTTCCTTTGCTTGTTCCACCCATCGGTGTGTTTTATTTACTTTTGCTCCACGCCCCAGCGTGTGTTTTTCTTTACTTTCTTTAGATTAGTTTGGTTGAGATAGCGTGCCCATGCTAGAGCTTGTTCGGATTGCCTAGGTTCATGGTTCACATGTCCTTGGGTTGATTGAGATCATTGATTTTTGCTTATCATCTTTATCATACATCACAAACCCACAAAAAGAAGGAAGCAGATAAATCAACACTGGGTAGTTGACTGTTGGCTGTGACCCAATAGAGACTGCCCCAGGCTAATCGGTCCCCGAGTCCTCTGCATATTCATCTCCAAAGAAGCCGCAACACGAGACGCTGTCTCCAGATCAGTGGCCGCATTCACGATCAAATGGTGCCTCAGCTCCTGCCTCAAGCCCTGAATGAACTGTGCGGTCTTCACCCTCTCATGCTCCATGATATGAGGTGCATACCGACCCAGCTCAACAAATCGGGCCCTGTACTGCAACACGGACATGTCGCCCTGAACCAGCTCTAGAAACTCACGCATCCGCTGCGTAGCGATATACTCTAGACAGTAGGTACGCTCGAAAGCACTGACAAAGTCACTCCATAGAATCTGCTCAAGTGGACAAAGCTGGAAAGACGTCTTCCACTCGGAAGACCACCACTCCCGAGCCGTACCCTGCAACTGGTTGGAGGCCAACATCACTCTGTCCTCCACAGTACTCCGCGTGGAACTGAACACCCGCTCCATCTCGTCGAGCCAACTCCGAGCCACATCAGGGTCTGGCTGACTGCCGTAGTAAGGTGGATGAAACTGCATGAAATTCCTCACTGCTCGGCCTGGCCCACCCCTAGCCGACGAGCCCTCACCAGCCTCTCTGCCGAACTGCTGAGACATAAGCTGGTACATGCCACGGAAGAAATCCTCGGCCCCCGAAAACCTCGCAGCATCTGCTGCCTCGGTGGCCGCCGGTGGCACTCTATTATGCTCCTCCTGATCCCGCTGAACCTCCTGCTGGATCTCCTCACCTCCAGCCGATTGCCCCTACTGAGTGCGAGAGCTCCGCCTCGGCGCCATGCTAGCCCCTGAAGCAAAAGACAGAAAACACAGTAACAGCAAGGTCAAGAAAAACACACGATGCCCGATGCCAGCGTCAACTGTACATGATCATTGTGGACTAGTGGACCACCACAATTACTTATGATTCTCGTATAATCCCACAACCGTTGCTCTGATACCAGCTAAAACGACCCGAGAATCCGATTACCGGGAAGGCTCGATAACCCGAGACTCGCACCGCCACCCACGAGTCCGAAGACTCGAAAGGGTTAAAAGGATGGTGTGGAGACTACACAGGTATCACAAATAATTGCAAAAATTAAACATTTATATAATTAAGCGGGAAATAAATTAACAGTTTACATGATATATGGTCCACAAGATATAATAAAATAACAACAGCAGTAGTCCACAACTAGTACAGAGACAAGAAAGAAAAGTATAGCTATACGGGGCATACCCCGGCTCTACCTCTGGCACTAACGCTGGGCACCCGAACGACGCTGAGCCTCAGACGCGCTCCCCTAAGGCCGTGACTCACCAGAAATACGGTGAAAACACGCAGGGAATGAGTCTCAGAACAAGACTCAGTAGGGATCACTCGAACCCTACCTCGCAACCGGAGAAACTGCTACACTAGCAGTAAGCGAGTACCTCAAAAAGGGAAGCCCTGCAATCTACAAAACACCGATCTCATGGCACGAAAACCGACACACGTGCCATGGTGGAACGACCAAAACACTACGGTCAACACGATAAAGCCCGAAGGTCGAAGTCGCAAAGACTGACAGTCTGTCACTCCCGACTCGAAAGGAGTACCTCCCACTAGAAGCACAGTCGGTTGCGTCCCCTGACGTCTTACACCGCACCGCAGGTGAACTGCCTGACGAGGTAGCTCCTACCAAAGGCACGAACACCGCACAAGTAACCACAAACGAGTGACTAGCTGGGGTCATGCTCGTCAGCTTGGTTCGGGTACCCAGCGTTAGTGCCAGAGGTCAGAGTCGGGGTATGCCCCGTGTAGCTGTACTTTTCTTTCTTGTCTCTGTACTAGTTGTGGACTACTGCTATTATTATTTTATTATATCTTGTGGACCATGTATCATGTAAACTGTTAATTTATTTCATGCTTAATTATATAACTGTTTAATTTCTGTAATTATTTGTGATACCTGTGTAGTCTCCACACCATCCTTTTAACCCTTCCGAGTATTCGGACTCATGGGTGGCGGTGCGAGTCTCGGGTTATCGGGCCTTCCCGGTAATGAGATTCTCGGGTCGTTACATGCGGGGACTGACCAGGCGGAGGAACCCTCTGCGGAGGGAGAGGGTCAACTTCAACGGCAGGGGCCTTGCCCCTTTCACGCCCCCGTCCGCCGGGGACAGACGTCGGGGTAGCAGCTGCCGGCACTACAGGCGACGACGATAGGCGAACATTGGGGGGAGGCACCCCGGACAAAGGAGGAGCCCGGCTCCTACCCGAAGTCGAATCTCTCCCCCTCTTCCTCGATCGGCGGTGACTATCCATCTTCGCCAATTCATCCTCGGTCGGGCAAGCCCGACCACCACCGGCCATGGCGGACTCCTCACCGGGAGCGCTCGGAGTAGCTTCGGAGGAGCTCTGCCGAAGACTGGGCCCTCCACTGGCCACCGACGCCTCGGGCGAACGCACCAGAGGAATGCCGACAGGGGCCGGGTACTGCAACCTCCCCGGGGTGAAAGAGATCTGGGCTGGGGGGGCGACAACTGACACCTGGCCGGTTCCCGGAGTGACGTGATCCACGGGACGAGAAGCAAGCCGCAGCAGCCGGACGATTTCAGGGGTAGACCCCTGCGCTTCAACTGCCCCTGGAGGCAAAGACGAGGTTAGTCAAGCATCAGTCACTACCGCCACAACCCTACGGGGAGACAAGGCCAGTACCCTGCGGCAACTGAGGACACAACCCCAACTCTCAGAGCAGCGTCGGGGTCAGAACGTGGTCTGCATCGACGAGAGGGTACCGGGAAACCGCCTTCAGATCCCGGTGACCCTCAGCGTTCATAGAAGGCTTCGAATCGCGCCAGGGGCGAGGAAAGCCATCGCACATCCAACCATCGGAGGCCCTTTCCCAGTCCTTCGACTTAATGAGGTACACGTACCGCTCCGCCCAGCCTTTGCGGTTGGATGCGGTACGGGAGACCGTGATAAAATGTTGATAGGTGCGGGCCTTGAAGTAGGCAAAATAAGTGTCAGACGGGCAACTCTAGAGGAGAAAGAAGTGCCGAAACAGATCGATACTCAGCGCCACCGACGCTCTACGACATGCGTAGATGAACCCGCAGAGGATGTTGTACGAATTAGGGGTTATCCCCCCAGGGTTCCACCCGTAATGATGAAGGACAGCTCCAATAAAAGGATGGACCGGAATATGAAGACCCGCCTGGAAAGAGGCCACCGAGATCATGATCCCGCCAGAAGGATAACTCATTATGTCGTCTCCCATAGTGGGGAAGACAATGTCGTACTCGGGGGAGATCTGGAAGGTCTCCCGCAAGCCATGAAATACCATATTGGCCACTAGAGGCTGGGAATCAGGCTGACTAGTGCCCGCACCCGAAGTGCTCGGCACATTGCCCCGGCCTTGAGGCGTATCCTCCGAAGAGGAAGACTCGACAGTGAGAGCTCTCCTACGTGGATGCATCGCTACCGAAGAAAAAAAGAACAGAAAAAGGAGGATCCTCACCGGGCAAAGGGGAGGAAGACGCCTACGACGGAGTGCGACGACCAGCGGGATGTGGGTATGGTTTGTGAGAGCCCCCTCAACGCTTCTTATAAATCACCCACGATAATTCAACGGTTGCACCCCCTGAGGGTCAGGTGAAGGGACGTCGACTGCTGCGGCGATACGACTACCAAAGCCAGGCGACCGTTCTGAGCCCACATCCCCAGAACATGACAAGACCCAACGTCATCATTGCCAGCGTGGCTTCTGCCATCGCCAGAGGCACCTTGCGCGCCAAGCATGCCCTCGAAGCCACCAACTCCCGCCGTATGAAGAAATCATCTTCAGATCACACCCTCCTGAAGAACCCTCTCTTGGGCCACTCTCAGTCCCCTGCGAGTGCTCGGCAACTAAGAGTAGGGGGGAAGTGAGGAGGTTAAATCTGGTTTGACCCAAAAATGGCCCACGCACGCGCGGCCCATTAAGGTTTGGACGTGATGAGCCCAGGCAAGGGACGAGCGCGCATGCTTAGCCCAATAAGAAGGGGACCAGCCCAACAGAGCATTGTGAGCGACGTCACGCGGTTTGAGAAATGAAAATGCGGAGCGCGCGGGCTCGTTTTGTTTGCTGTAACACAGAAATAAGAGAAAAGAGAAGGGGCCACCACGGGAGATTGTTCCGGCGGGGCGAGCTGGACAAATGCAATATAGCAAGATATGGGGATTAAACGGCCATAGCGGGAAGTGACTCGCTGCGGCCTCGCGGGGACGGGAATGGTGCAGAAATCAAATAGCAAGAATTGAAACGGCCATTGCGAGAAGTGACTCGCCGCGGCCTCGAGAGTATAGCAGATATAGCAGCAATTCAAGATATACAAGAGAAAGGATAGAATTCAAACGGCCATTGCGGGAAGTGACTCGCCGTGACCTCGAGAATATGAACAGATAAGAATATAACAGGATATAAAGAGAATATAAAGAACGGGAGTTTAAACGGCCATTGGGGAAGTGACTCGCCGCGGCCTCGAGAATATGAGCAGATAATAATATAATAGAATATAAGGAGAATATAAAGAACGGGAATTTAAACGGCCATTGGGGAAGTGACTCGCCGCGACCTCGAGAAGATGATGTGATCGCCATGGGGCAAAGACCCCAAAATAAGGAAATGATCGCGCCTACCTCACTAGCAGGAAGTGGCGGGTTGCTTCTTCCTCCCCCTTCGGCAGGCCGACAGAGAGGGCTTTCCTTGGTTACCCTTGCAAAATAACAGACAGTAGGTAAACAGAATTAGAAAATGGCGGTGTAGTATCAATCCCTTGCGAAGAAAATAACGAAATCGTGACAGAACACACACCTGGTTGGTGTGGTTTTAAACCCCTCTCGGACTCGAGTAGGAGGAAAGTGCGATGATGAATGCAAGAAGTATATAAGAGAAGGCGCCCTAATGAAGGGAGATAGAGGATGCGAAATGATGAATGCAAAGAACTACGGAGAAGAAGGGGGAGAGAATTGGCTTATTGGATGTGCCGATGGTGAGATCCGACGGAGCTTCGGCAGCGTAGGGACGACGTGGAAGCGTGGTGGACGAAGATGACCTTCCTCTCGCGAGCGTGGGCACCCGAGAAGCTGGCAGAACCTCCCCCTACAAAAGACCCCACGGATTAGAAATGACTCTGACAGCCTCTGGGCTCCGGCAGCCTATCGGACCTCTTAAAAGCTCCCCTCGAACTAAGGGGGGGTCTCTATTTATAGGGCACCGGAGGATGGAGGCGTCCAGGACCGTGGACGCCTTCATCAGGGCAGAAATTATATTTTATTCTTCTTTTATTTTTTTATTTCGAATATTTTCAAGGAGACGTCCAGGCAACTGGACGCCTCCATAAAAGCCCACCGAACCCCCGCCGAATGCCGCACGCGGTTTGGCACAACGCATGGTTTTGATCGGCGCCCGTGATTCATCAATGGGCGCGTCCAGTTGGCAGGACGTCATCAAAATTTGGATCTTTTCTCAAACGACAAACCGACCGTCGGACGGGGGCGCCCGTGGGCATGTTGATGGAGGCGTCCATGGGCCTGGATGCCTCCATTAAATATATTATTTTATTTTTGTTTTGTTTTTTATCATTATTAATATTATTTATTTTAATTATTTTGTTTTCATGGAGGCATCTAAGGGCCTGGACGCCTCCATTAGTTTATTAGTTTTTATGTGTTTTTTGTCTTTATATATATATTAAAATCATGGAGGCGTCCAAGGGCCTGGACGCCTCCATGAAGACCCCCCCGGGTCCCCCGAAAAGGCGTCGGCAGCCGCCTGCCAGACATTTTTCCTGGTTTCGGAACCTTCCGGTGCGTCCGATTGGTGTTGATGCCATTCGAATGCCACAACGAGACGATTTCCGGATACTGAAAAGGCGGAAGAAGACTCAAGAATAGGAAGCAGTTAAGCGATTCAAAAATGTGAAAGCCACTGCGGGGCGTCGTATAGTAATATGAGATTTTCTCAGGGGACGTCAGGAATAGCGTGTCTACAAGCATCAGATTCCGCGATGCACGATGAGGCCGACCCAAGCGTAGTTCTCACCGAGGACACTCCGACGACCGACCGTTGCCCCCCATGACATTGGCCTTGACCCCATAACGGGCGAGCACGCACCATGGGTGCCGTAAGACCCGTCCAGGGACCGGCCGACGCCGGGGCTATCGCCCTCCAACGGGAAACTCCCGCCAACATAGCGGGGAACGTTACTCCAACTTAACGGACCATTCCCTATCAAGGGATGAGGCCCTCGCTCCAGGACAACCCATATAAAAGGGACATCGACAGAAGAGAAGAGCACGGTAGATTCTTCTACTAAAAACTCCATGCTACTACGCAAGAGGATACTCCTGCCCCATAGCTTCCTATTGAGAAGAGAGCAACTTGACTAGCAACCACGAAGAGAGGGACGTCTGCTACATCAAGATAGCTTCTTCCTCCTGTGCGGCCTTACCACCCAACGAGCACTCTCCGAGAGCCATTGAGAGCGGCGAGCACGCGTGCAGAGGATCTACACGCCTCCTGGATCGACGACTACGGCCCCTACTTCTCTCTCACCTTGCTCCTCTCTATTGCTCATTAATCCCTTGCTGACTTATGCATCAGAGGGTTGTCCCCTGGGGTAACACCCGGGACTCCTTCTGATGCCCTTCTGGTTTCTTGGTGTGTGTAGGCATCCACGGGCGCGAGATGACTTCCCCAACAAATAAATAGAGAAGGTGGTACGTGGCTTAGGAACCATTTTCCTACCGCTACAATAGTCTTTGAGTTAATTCTCATAAAAATATGCGAGGGGCAGAGAAAAGTGAGCGAGGGACAAAGTGTGAGGGCAAAAGAATATTTTTCTGCACTAAATTAGCCCAGGTTAACCCAATTTTAAGTGAATTTGGTGGGATAAGTGAATATGGATTAACCCAATTTTAAGAAGATTTGTTAACTAAATCCTCCCTTGTTAAAATAAAAAATGTGTTAAATTTAAATTAAAAATAAATTAATATTCGGATAAGTCCGAAATAAATTGAGCGAGACTAAGGGCTTTGCTTTACAGTGTGTTAGACTTTTAGATCTGACAGAAGGGTGGGGGGGGGGGGGGGGGAGGGCGCATCTCCCATGGCATCATCCAAGTCTCTCCCATCGATCGTCCAGGGTAATATACAATTTCCAACTAAACATATATGCCCCCCCCGTCATCAACCACCCCCGGGGGTAGGTGGGAGCCCTCAGCTATTCTCAGAACTCTCACCGCCCCATGCGCTGGTATCCTCGCCGGATCTCTCCGGTGGCTCTCTCATCGGTGCTTTCTCCGGTGGAACGTCAGGTGGGGGGAACTCCCGTCGGAAACTCCCCCCCCCCCTCTCCTTCTGCTTTGCCCCTAAACCTTCTCTTGTCCCCCCCCCCCCCCCTTTTTCTTCTCCGTCAGCCCCCTCCTGCCCCACCCTCCCCCTCCATCCTCCCTCCGCCTTCCCCCACCACCTTGTTGTTTCGGCGTCTCCTCCCCCACCCCCCTTCCATCTTTCGCTCCCCATCCCTCGCTTCCCCATCCTCTGATTCGCTTCCCCACCTATAGTCATATCTCGTTTTCCCCTCCCCCCACCTCTCTCGCCAGCGTCTCTTCTACCCCTCAGGTTCACAACCTTCCCTCGCCCGTGCTCTCCCTCCCCTCCTTGCCATTGGCTCCCTTTCTTCGCCCGCTTACTCTTCTCTCTCTATCCATCCACCAATCACTTTTTACTAGATAATCGACTGATTTTTGTGATTCCCCCTTCCCCAGCCCCTCTGTCTTCCCCGTAAACGATCTCCCTCTATTCCTCCATAGATATGATCATCACCTTCATCCCTTTGCCTCATCACCCCTTGTTCCCATAGCATCTCCTTACCTCTACCCTTCTTTCAGATCGGTTACCCACTTTTCGGCTCCCGACTTCTCATATCTCTCCCCCACTGCAACTTTTGCTATCCCGTTTTGACAAGATCTGCCCCTCCCTTTACCTAGTGACCCCTTCGATAGCAGCTCTTATGTCTCTTTGGTGCCTCCAATTTGCCTGTTCAAACTCCTCCAGACTTGGCTGCCCGACCTATGAAGTGGCCTCAAGTTGATTTCATGCCACGACTTCGCTATATCTCGAGATCTTTCAGAACTTACAAGATCTACGCACGGATGAAGATCACCTTGGACACGCCTCTGTTTAGTTGGATGTCTCGTGTTGGCGAGCTTACTCTGTGTATCTCCGATGCACATATTTCGAGATATCATCAATGTCTCAAGACTCACAATTGCTCGACTGTGAACAACAACTTCTTCCAGTTGAACCATCTACATCCGTGTAAGTTGGGGATTCACCTCTCCCATGGGTGTCAAGTGTTCGAGCTCTGCCGTACTTTTTCTTTGTTTACCTGTATGAGGTCTGAAGAGGGGCGATCTCGCGCTGATCCTGAGCTAGAGAAAATGATCACCGAACAGTGAACTGCAAGGAAGGAAAACAGATCAGGGGGCCCAGGGGATGAATCCCTAGGAAAAACCCTCCGATGCCTAAGTCAGCAGAGCAGTGGTGGAAGCTATGAAGGGAGGAAGAAGGAGATGCACGAGATCCCTCTCCACCAAGGTGGTGAAGTGGTTCCTGCTCAGGGAGTGTAGGCGTGTGTTGGCCTTACCTTTCGCCGGACGGATTCCCAGATTTAAATAGTGCGCTAGCCTCATGAGTCCCGTAAGTTGAGGAGTTTCAGGTGGGAGTTACATCCTCAACGTGGGCTCTTTACGTCCTCATCGTGAGATCTTTATAGTCTTGAGGGGTCGTGGGTCCCTTATCCTTGTGAACTCCTGCTCATAAAGGGCTCTCAATGACAGCGTGGATAAGCAATCGTCGGCTGACCCAAGCATGAAGAGTGCCAGCCCTGTCCGGGTGATAGGTATAGCTCGGGTGAGAGTCGGTCGGAGTGGGCGCTGAGCGCTAGCCTTTATCCCGGCGAGGGGATAGATCGGGCGTGGGTCTTCCTCCTACCGGACCGACGCTCGGGCCTTCCGAGCCTAATGGCCGCCAAGGAAGTGCTTGATCCCAAGTGATCTTATTGGGTTTTTATGCTAAGTGGACCTGGTGGGGCGGTCACTTAGGTGAGCTGAGCCTCGTTTGGTCTTGTTGGACCTAGTTCGGCCTGCTCTTAAATGGGCTACAGAAATCCCCCTCTCCACTTGGTCCCCTCCTACTCCCGAGCCTTGGCAGGCTCGGAGAGTAGCCGTTAGGGTTTTGGACCAGCGTGGCTCGGGTGGGCGAAAATATGGCGGTGTTAAGAAGCCACGTGTCGTGGTCACCTGGGCCTGTAATGATGATAATCCTGGCAGATTTGAAATGAAGGGGCCCCCCTTTATCAGAGGTCGAAACAACGCGCCGCCTTCCACGTGGGAATATAGGCGTTGTGCGCTTGTTGTCATTCTAGACTCCCTCCGTTTTAGGGTTTGGCCTCGCTTCGTGCTTGCTTTTGGGGCTATTTGATGCGTCATGAGGACACGACGGAAGAGCAGAGACTCATGGCGGCGTTCGCAGAGTTGGCGGAGATAACCCCGGAGGCGGTTCGACAGCTTCCTCTTCCTCCAGAGTCTTCGGAGTCGCAGGAGCATTTCTCTTCAAGTTCCTCTCTAGATTCCATGGTGGACCAGCCTCCAGAAGTTGAGGAGTTGGAGGGCGAGCTTGAGGCGAGGGTGATGGTTATACCGCCGGATCCAAACTACAGCGAACTGGGAGAGGCGGATGTGAAGCGGCTGGAGCACCAGTTTTGCCTGCCCTATCAGTATTATTTCGCTGAGACTACCCCAAACAAGACAAGCCTGGGTTCTCGTACGGGTCATATCTGTTCCTTTCTTCTGTCGTGGAAGGGTGGGTTCCATCTTCCCTTTGAACCTTTTGTTCTTAAGCTTTTGAATTTCTTTAAGTTGGCACCCATACAGTTGGTAGCCAACTCTTATCTTCTTCTCTCCGCCTTCCGCATCCTCTGCCGCCAATGCAGGGTTCCTCCTTACTTGGACCTCTTTCATTATTTCTTTGGGTTGAAGGGGCATCCATCGATTGGGAAGGGTTTTTATTTCATCCAGGTGAGGCGAAACAGGAGCTGTGTCTCCGTAGCCGCGAAGGACTCTTCCCACAAGGGATGGAAGACTCAGTTCTTCTGGGTGGGGATTTTTTCGATGGAGGAGTCTTGGAGGTGTCCCGTAATCCCCAATTTTCACCTGAACATTCCTCCGAGGCAAGATGAGTTCCCTCTGGACGTGGAGAAGTATGCGGCCATTCTGATGAAGCATCGCCAGTCCACGGAGGAGCTGGTGACTCTGGAGAATATCGAGCGATGCCTTCTCAAGCCGCTACGGCCGACAAGTATGGGTGCCACGAATCAACTTCTTCATCGGATGATGAAACCATTTTCTTTTCCTGACCATATCTTCTTCTACACAGACGCCAGGCGGCCGGCTGAGGAGGAGGAGCCTGCGACCGAGCGGGAGGTGATCGACCTAGGCGATGACTCAGCTGTCGATGAGTTGCGAGCTCCCCAGGGTCGCTCCCGAGCCCGAGATAGGGGCAAGGGGGTGGCCCGGGAAGGGTCTTCCAGGCCGCGGGGGTCCAAGCGCAAAGATCCCATGGAGGGGATGATACGGGATGCCGTGAAGTCCAAGAAGCGGGCCAAAAAGATCGGGGGCATCTCTGCGATCGAAGGTGGCTCTGGCTCGGCTCTCCCCTCTGTCGAGCGTGATAGGGCCGACCTTATTAGGCCGGCTCTCCCATCCACCGAGCAAGAGGGGGCAAAAAGGCCAGGGCTGGGGACTAAGGGGGACAGCATCCACTGCCGCTTCCTTGGGATCTTGGTGGACCTGAACATAGTGGGGAACTATGCGTGGGGAGCGGCTCTGCTTGCCCATTTGGTCGCCGATCTCTCCCATACTTCAGAGAGGGAGACGACAGTCAGCGGCTTTACACCTTTTCTCCAGGTAAACATTTTATTTATGCATTTTATCGTAGTTAAATATGCAATTGTTTGTGCTAATGATGTATGATGGATGCAGGTGTGGGGCTACTACTACTTCCCGATGGGAAGAGTCGGACAGGGGAACAGGAGAGCCGTGCCTCTAGCGCGACGGTGGAGGCCGGTCATGGTCGCGGCACCCCACAGCTACCAGCTGGCGTCGCTTCGTCGGGAGCTGAGCGAGTACCCCGAGGCTATGGTATGATGTGTATGATTTTTTTGGTGTTTTTATGCATGTGACTTAATGGCAACTAACTTGACGTATGTATGGTGATGCAGGTGGTGTGGAGGCCCTACCTGGGCATGGCCGATGCCAGCCAGCCTTGGGTGGTAGCGGGTTATCCTCGTTTCGAGCGGGACGTGTCGGTCCATTGCCTGAACGAGATCGAGCCGCTGCGGCTCAGGCTGGTTATGAGGACGTTGGGGTTAGCCCAGGAGTGGGTCGACGTAGACGAGCCGGTCCACGTCGGGCGGAAGACCAAGGAGAAGGCAAAGATCGTGGACTGGCGTACGCGCTTCCCTGCACAATACCAGGACTGGCAGCAAGGCGGGGTCCCAGTGGTGTCCCATGTACCGGACATCACCGATTACATGAGATGGTATCGAGCCACGTACGGGGAGCGTCTCTTCCTTTGTGGTGCGGCAGGGGTAAGCGTGAAATGAAAAATGTTTCCCTTTTCTATATGTATATGCATGTGACACTAATTTATATGCAATGTAGGATGCTCGTGATAACATGATTGCCGACTTGCGGGCCCAGCTGGCAGACGCCAGGTGACAATTGGTGGCCATCCGACAGGAGTTGGAGATCCTGGTGAGTCTATGCAATGCATTTTTTTTGTGACCTGGATTTCGATGCTTAGCCTCTGACTGTCGTTTGTTCCATGTTTCAGCAGGCCCATCAGGGAGCGGCAGCCGGGATGGCTGGTGGAGCGGGTTCCAGTTTGTGGGGCCCTCCTCCGGAGGTTTCTGCCCTTCACGAGCAGCTGGCGTATGCGGTGGCCCGGGCTGAGGAGGCCGAGCGTGACCGCGAGGCTCGAGTGAGTGTCTGCCTGACCCCGACTCTCTTTCCAGTTGCTCTTCTTCCTTCACTGTTCTCTTATGGGTCATGCATGCTTTGACAGGTGGCCGAGATTCGGGAGGCCCTGGCCCGTGCTGTTCATCCTGAGCAGGAGCGCGACGCCTGGGCGACAGTGCGTGACGCCCGGATTGCGGAGCTAGAGGAGGAGCGGCGACGGGAGGCCGAGGAGCTCCCTCGCGACGTGTTGGATCTACGGATCGCCCTCGAGCTATCGAGGAGAGAGGCGATGAGAGAGAGAGGACAGGGAGAGGGAGAACAGGGAGAGAGAGAGAGAGGACAGGGAGAGGGAGAGAGAGAGAGACAGAGAGGGAGGACAGGAGGGCGGAGCGACTGCGAGACTGGGACGAGAGGAGGGCTCTGGAGGCCCAGCTGTTGGAGCTCCGATTGAGTCTCGGCACGGCGGAGGGGAGGCTTCGGGAGAGCGAGGAGCGGTATCAGAGGGCGAAGGAGCGCGGGGCGCGACTTCGTCAATCTGGTTCTTTCTCCATGGGCAGCTTTCTGGTTTCTTCGGCCGAGGTGCGTCGCCGCGCCTTCGAGGCTGGCGTGCCACCACAGGGCGAGGCGAGCACCGCCTCTCAGAGTTCGCGGAGGCCCCCTAGGGATCCCCGTTAGAGGAGGGAGGAGAGAGATGATCAGGAGGGTGGTAGCGAGAGTTAGAGAGTTGCTTGTACACCCCACCTTCCTCACTTTATGATGTATAACTGACTATTTACTTATGTGCAATGAAATGGTTCCTTTTGTCGTATGCACTTTCCCTTTTCCACGCTTCTTCTCTTGCACCGAGTTGTTTCGAGGCACGCTTCACGAGACCTTGCCCTGAAAAGTAGGGAACTACACCTTGCACGGAGGGGTCCTCTCTTTTTTTTTCTTTTTTCTTCTTTTCTCCTTTTGGGCACGTCTAGGCGCGGTGACGCGTCTTATCTTTTGAATTCAAATTTAAAGCGCCAGGCAGCCTTTCTTCTCCCGTGCCTTACCCGCAAACGAGCCCGCCTCCCGTCGAGATTTGCTCGCCCGTCCTTGTCTTCTTCCACTCTCGATCGATGGAGTTTGGTGGGCCGGATCATGGTGAAGGGCGAGAGGGGCGAGGAACTCCTCGCCCGAGGAGGGACGCGCAAGAGCACGGAGAGGCGTCCATGGAAGAGGAAGGACCCCTTCGGGTACTTGAGGGATCCGAGGGGCCTGATGGTATGGAGGGTGGTGAACACGGCCTGGTATGTCCTTCGATCTTCTCCTTTTTGATCTATTTTGAGTTTTGAGCGAGCCACGCGAGAGGGAAAAGGGTTCGGCGAGTATTGCACTCAAATGATGGACGCGTCCTTGACAGGAGACGCGTTCTCGTGTTTTGACGTAAGACCCTTCTTTCTTGATGCAGGGCATGGCAAGGGCCCCGGGCTTGGCCGATGAATGGGCGAGTGCAGATGAGCCGAGCCGTGTCAGGAAGGAGAGTTGAGACAAGGCGAAGCTTGAGGACTGGCGCATACGTCTCCCTGGACAGCAAGGGAGCGTATTGGTGCAAGACAGTGTCGACTTCCTGTGGCAGCAGAGAGAGAGTTATGCAGGACTTCCCCAAGCCGGGGATACGCGCGACATCAACGGCTTGCGTGCCTAACTGGCAGAGGCTAGGCGGTAGCTGGCCGTCACTCAACAGGAACTATCGCTCCTGGTAAGTTAAGTGCTGCATTTTTTTATTTTTAAATTTGGTGCTTAGCTGACGGCCGTCGTTTCTTTGTTCCAGCGTGCCCAGCAGACAACGATGGTGGGAATGGCCAGTGGCGCATCTTCCAGTTCCTCGGCCCGTTTTCTTGAGATTACCCCCCTTCGAGAGCAACTTGCTGGTGCGGTGGCCCGCGCGGCCCGGGCTGAAGAGGAGCGTGACGCTTGGGTAGCGACTGTGGCGGAGCTGCGGCGTCACAATGAGGAGAGGCCACATCCGGACATCCTAGAGTTGAGGGTGTTCCTCAAGGTGGCCAAGAGAGAGGCGGAAAGAGAGAGGGAGGAGAGAAGGGCCGAGCGATAGCGAGATCAGGCCGAGAGGAAGGCCTTGGAGGCCCAGGTGAGGGAGCTCTAGCTAGGCCTTCAGGTCGTGGTGCAGAGGCTAGAAGCGATGGAGACGCGCTATGAGAGAGCGCGAGAGTTCGGGGAGCGACTCCGCCAGTCTGGCCGCTTTTCTGTTGGTGGCTTCTTCGCCACGCCAGGGGAGGAGCAGCGAGCCACCGCTGTGGAGCAGGTGCCACGAGGCGAGGCGGGTGCTGCGGCACAGGGATCCAGAAGGCTTCTGAGGGACCCTCACCTCAGGGGAGAGGAGAGGGACGCCCAGAGGGACGAGCATGCAGATAATGGCGAGAGTTGGCGAGCCAGTGGACCCGCTTCCCCTCTATGATTGTGATGTTTATGACAGCTTATGTAAACTTATGAATGGAGTGATTTGATTTTCTACTACTTGTTTGTTCTCTTGTGCGTTCCTTCTTCCCTACACTTCTTCCTCTTTGCACTGTTCCCATGTGATGTGCCTGCCGAGACCCTGTACGAAACGGGGAATCGTATCTTGCTCTGATCGTCTTCCATGCGGAAATCAGCCGCGGAAGTCAACAATGACAGCCCTAGCCCCTCTTCCCGGGCGATCTTTCAACCTTTGCGGACGACCTCTACATCGTAACAGGGCATCCCTAACGGTATAGGGAGGGTGTTGTCCAATCAATCACCCTGCGCGAGTGGTGAAGTGACACATGGGACCGCAGGGCAGGCGTCTTATCGCGAGGGCTGTCGTTAAACGTGATGGAGGCAATCTTGGCCCGTACTTCTCCCATTTCTATAAATACATGTCTCTTTCGTCATCGAAGGGACATCGAGAGCCAACACGAAGAGTACAAATTTTCACGAAAGAGAAGGAACTCAGAGTTCTAAGATCGGGATGGAGGGCGAATCTTCCCATTCCTCGAAGAGAAGCAGGTCCAACGGTAGCAGTTTTAGGAAGCTCTCGGACCTCGAAGGGCACTTCAGTGAAAGGACCCAATCGCAACTCGTAAGCTAAGCTTTCCCGCCCTTTTCTCATTCTTTCTTCCTTCCTTTCTTTTTTCCTTTCTTTTGACAACACCCTTCTCCATTCCTTATGCACACGCAGAGTGTGATGAAATCACACATTTCATGGGAGTTAGAAGCGGCAGCATACAGGGGTCTCCCGGATTTTCAGAAGGCCAGGCTAGACGTGATGGGATTTGGAGCCTTCCTGCAAATCGAGCCGATCAAGCTCGACCTGGTCCTGATCCAAGCCTTGCGTGAAAGATGGGACCCAGTGAGTCGGGCATTCTTGATGCCCTGGGGGCACATGGTGCCCAGCCTGGAAGATGTGGCCCGAATCATGAGCCTCAAGGTGGATGGCGAGGCAGTGACTGGAGTCACTTACGCGGACTACCGAGAAGGTGCCCAGAAGCTACTAGGTTTGGATCTAGATGGACGAAAGAACAAGTCAGTAGCCAGGACATCTATCATGGAGGCATTAGGGCTCACTGATACTCATCGACGGGACGATGAGTCCTCAGAAGAATTCATGGACATGATGGAAAGAGGATGTCGTGCTGTGTACTGCACAGATTTTGGCAATTGGGAAAGATCTGACATGGATTTGAGGAGATTTCTCCTCTTCTTGCTGGAAAGATTGATACTGAGCTCGAAAGGAGACGGTATCCATTGTCGTTTCCTGGAGCTGCTATCAGACCTCAAAAGAGTAGGTCAGTATGCCTGGGGAGCTGCCATGCTGGCGCACCTGTTTACAGGTCTATCCCAAGAGGTAGACCGTGAGATGACTGTGAGTGGTTTCACACCACTTATCCAGGTATTTTTGATTTTGTTTTGTATTTTATTTTATTATTATTTTTTTGTTTGTTTTTGTGATAGCCCACTTAAGGTATTGATGACATGCGCTAAAGAAGCTGTGGAGCTATTATTATCTCCCGATGGGGAGAGCTCGACATTGGCGACCAGTGATGGTGCCGCTAGCCAGGCGGTGGCAACCTATCATGAGTGCGGCACCCCTAACCTACCAACTGATAGTGCTAAGGCAGGAGATACAGGAGTTCCCTGCAGCAATGGTGGGATTTTTTTTATGGATTATTTTTATTTGGTTCTGACTAGCTAAACGGGTATGTACAACCTAACCTAGGCAAACTGGAGATCCTACTCAGGCATGGTCGATGTCGACCAACCATGGGTTCTAACAAGTCGTGCCCGGTTCGGACGGGAACTGTGGATGCACTGCCTGAATGAAATCGAGCCGCTTCGGCTACGATTGGTTTGAGGACTTTAGGACTGGCTCAGGAATGGGTGGATACGGCTGCGCCACCTCGCGTTGGGAGAAAGACACGGGGACGGCAACCTGCATTGATTGGCGCGTGCGGTTCCCCGAACAGTATGAAGATTGGCAACGGGGTGGCACAATTATGGAATCGCATGCGCAGGATAGTGAAGACTATCTGCGTCTATATAAGACAATGTATGCAGAGCGGCTCCAACCCCGGGGACTTGTGGAAGTAGGTCCCCTTTTCTCCTCTTTTCTCCCTCTCTCTTTTTGGCTTTTTGTTGTGGAAATGCTGACTCTTATGGCTGCAGGATGTCCGTGATACCATGGTAGCGAACTTGCGATCTCGCTTGGCAGAGACGGAGCAACAATTGGGTGACACACGTGAAGTCTTGAGTGCCTCGGTAGGTGTATACAGTGCACGCTCCGAATCACGGCTCTAGATTCATGGTGTTCGACCCCTAACTATCACATGTATGGCCATAGCGCGCCCAGATTGACGCGGCCTCATCGGCGATGGGGGCCGGTGGAGTCTCTTCCAGCTTATGGATCCCTACCTCAGAACTTGACTTACTTCACGAGCAACTTGCTCGTGCCACGCAGCATGCCGCGGAGGCAGAAGGAATGCTCTCTATACAGGTAAGAGCCTCAGTGTTGAGTTCTCCTTGTTTATGCTTTGCCGCATATCTGAGATGGTGTATCTGGCAGGAAAAGGAGACGCAAGAGTCACTTGCCCAAGCTTGTTAGGGTGCTAGGCCCGGATACAGAGGGGGGTGAATGTATCCTACTATGAATAATGGCCAAATAAAAACTCAGATGCTAGGCAAAATCTAGAATTAAAATAATTCGATTAAGCAAAATAACAAGCAGGTGGAGCGAGCCTATCCAAGCATCTAGCGGAAGCAAATCAAGCAATCAAACCACTGCTCAATAGATTTTTAGGTGGTTCGGTCCTCCAAACCTACATCCACCCCTCACTCCCAACCGGAGTGAGGCTTCACTAGCAAACGCTAGAACCAAGCAGACTCAGTCTGCAAACATTTGCTGCCACACAGCTTGACCAGGGGAACAGCCTCCCCTCTTCCTCCCAACCAGAGGGACACCCAAGTGACTCCCAGCCACTTGGAAACAAGAGGTCGCAGACCTCTCTTCCTCCAGACCAGGAGGGACCCGACCTCAGTCCAGAGGATCGGAAGTACAAAGCTAACCAAATGAAAAAGGAAAAATAAGAAAGGAAAAATACATAGCGATCAGAAAGCTGTAAAGAAAGATAACACAGATGTGGCTCGCATGGAGCTGACTGGCCTGGATTTGATCCACGGTCTAGTAGACAGATCTTCAGGTAAGCTTCTCTTCCTCTTCTCTTCTCTCTCACTTTCTTTTTCTCTTAACCCTCACGAGCTCTCTAACTCTCTCTTTCTCTTCTTCTCCTTCTGCTCTTCTTCTCTTTCTTTTCTTCTTATTTCGCAGGCTCTCTCTCTGTCTCTTCTCTTCTCTGGATCGAATACTCTCTGCTGCTCTCAGACTTGATGTATAGACTTTGCTCCTTTTCTTTCGATCAGTCTTCTTTAGTGGAAGAAGGCTCGTATATATAGCAGCAGCAGTAGCCCTTGGGCGCGTGGCTTCCACGTTTTCCCGCCCAAGGAATTCGCTAGATCCGATGTAGCTTCATCCAGGTGTCAGCATCTGCATACCTCGTCCTCCTGGGATCACGAGCCAGGTCATCAATCTCGGTAAGAATCCCTGTCAGACAGAGCATCGGATAATTCATCATTTTAAGTCTAAACACCCTGTACAGACTCTGTGAATGCAAAGCATTGTATAGACTTCAGACTGTATAGACTTGAGCAGATAAAGCAAAAGCAATGTATATACTTGTGAGGACGAATGCATTATCAGAACAGGAGAGTGTATAGACTTAGGCCTTCTGTTCAAGACAAAACCAATGTACAGACTTCATGCTGTACAGACATGATGTTGATCAAAAGACCTTTGCACATCAGCCCAAGGCGTCAACGCTTCCAACGTGCAGCGTCGCCTCAGCTCCTCAAGCGAGATGCCCACGCCCTTGGCAACTGGCCAATGCGTCAACGCATCCAATGTCAGCGTCGACGCAGTGAACAAGACAGGTGATGAACAATGCATGCACTAGCTTTACCAATGTGTAGACTTCACAAAGCTCAACCAGTGTATAGACTTCAAAGCAGAAACCAAGGCTGTATGGACTTCAGACTTGGACGTATGACCTGTGAGCGATGTATACACTTGGCCCTTGAAGGATGTACAGACTAGAAGGAAGGCGATGTACAGACTTTGATGTATATACTTGAAGATTGAAGGCGATGTACAGACTTTGATGTAAGACGCAGAATGAGACGCTAAAGTCTGTATAGAGTTTGATGACTGAAGCATGAACAGTACGCCAACGTATGGACTTGGCCAAAGCGTGGGGAAAGCCCCCAATGTGTAGACTTCCAATGTGAATGAAACGCTGTACAAACTTGCTCAAACAGTTGATGCGGGAAGGAACTGACAAATGGACTAAACCTATGATGAAGACCAAGTGCGGCCAGCACTCACACGTGACAAGGCAAGCCGAGAGATCGACCTCCGTACTATTCCTCCGAAGAGAGGCGTCTCTCAACAAGAAACCCAAGTCCACGGTCGTCCCTATGAGGGAAGCGAGTGGATCAAAGCGGCAAAGGAGCCGACGCGCAACTATAGGAGTCTAGTCCGAACTCGGTGCTCGACTAGGGCCACGGAATGGGATACTCTCACTCACGATCTCGCGGTGTTGAATGCTAGCTAGGATCCCTACACTCTCACGCGGCATACAAGATCACATACTAGTAAAGCAAAATGCCAAGGGGGGGAGCGTCGCACGTACCTCCACGCCTAGGCGTGGGGAAGGAACCCCGGCCGAGACCGACAACCCCGATACACACAATGAAAGAATAGGTACAAGCCAGCAATGGTGCCCACTCCTCGCAGGGAGATAACAGGCTACAACAATTCCATTCTGGGCGGCCGATACACGGGCTGACGGGCGGCACTCGGTGAAGGGTTGGCCACGAGGAGGGTCCGGATGACGATCGGCAGAATCGCAGCAACGCGCGACTCGGTGGTAAACGTTCCCACGAATGGATCCGGAGTCCGATTGGGGCGCCGTCAGCGAGGGCGCGTAGTTAGATCGCAGGAGGAAGCCTCGGCCAAAAGGCGTGCTCAGATTCCGTCCGTGGAAGCCGTGGCCGCACCTGCAAGTGGGGACAAAGAATCTGCTCCCAGAACTGCGCTGTCGAGCGGGGAAAATGGTAACTCGCTGCTCCGGTAGGCGAACGAGGCCCCGCTTGTGGGAGGACGTCGGGGACGCAGAGCAGCAGGTCCGGACCAAAGTGCTTGATCAGATCTGGTCGTGGTTGGACGCTGTGAACTTTGAAAATCGCCGGTTGTCCTGGCACCGGGTGGACTGGGCAGACCCGCGTGACCTCACGGGAACGGACGCCACGAACAGCTCGGACGTCGGAACGAGACGAGGTTGGCGGCGTTGGAAAGAGGACGACGAGAGGTACAAACCCTGAAGAAATCAGCTCCAAACTCGGAGTTGTCCGTCCTGTGGGATTTTCGCAAGAAGGAGGGTGGATCTGGGCGCGCAGAGAGGGAGGCTCCTGCACTAGCTCACGAGAAAACTCGCCACGGGTGGTGCCGACCTCGGATCGAGGCGAAACCAAAACCCACGCGCTGCCGACTCGTAGAAGTATCCACCAAAAAGAGGAGGGGCTCGGATTCGATCCGCACCGGATGGGGACGCCGCTGCAACTCGGGGCCGAATCTGGAACACGCGAACTCGAACCGGAGACGAAGTAGAAGGGAGGAAGAACCTCGGCGTCGCACCGAGGGGATGGGGAGTCGCACCCCGGGGTTGCTCCCGTCGCAGGAGCAGAGGAGGAAGAGAGGGTCGCCCTCTCCAAGGGGTGGCTGCGCAAATGGCTGCTCAATCAAAATATTTCATTCATTAATTTCTTTCCTCCAAAGAAAATGCTAAGACTATATAGTTGGGGAGGGGAGCTAGGGTTTCTACCACCAAATGGGGAGATGGGGGCGCAAATGGGAGGGGGTAGGGGCGGCCAGCTCTCCTCCCATCAAGGAGGGAATCTCTCCTTCAATCAAGGAGGTTCCTCCAATCAAGGAGGGATCAAAGGAAGGGGCGGCCAAAGGAGGGAGTGGAGAAAGGGGAAGGCGGCTGCCACCTCTTCCACTTGGAGGAGGTGAGAGGTGCGCCCAAAACCCTAACCCTAGGGGTTGGGTGCGCAAACCCCAAATGGGCCAAGAGAAGTGGAGCACAAGATGGCCCACTAACCCCTTTGCCCTCTAAATAAGCCTACAAAGCACAAAAGATGTCTAATTGGCCTACAAAGGCCTACAACTAGATAGAAGTGTCCACGCAGGGACTAATCCAAGGCCCAACATGGCCTAAAGCATGAAATAAATGGGGATAACTCTGCTAGTCTGCTAAATGATCGCCGAGCCAAAGGGATGCCGGCGTGCTCCGTGTGCTCCGTCGAGTGAAGCGGCGCGTGTCCTCACCAACAGTCCAATGTATGGACTTGGAATTTCAACAGAAGGATGTACAGACTTTATGAGAATGCAGCAGCCAGTGTATAGACTTGCAGTCTTGTACAGACTAGCCAGTGTGTAGACTAGACGAGCATGCAGCACACAATGTGCAGACTTCGTGCAGTGTATGGACTTCATGCAATGCAAAGCAGACCAAAGTACAGACTTCCTAAATGCTTCAAGACCATGCACATCAAATGTCTAGACTTCACAAGGTGAACGGCTGTACATACTTCCTATGTGAAGACAGCTGCTGTACAGACTTGTTGAAGTGTGAAGGAGTTGAGTGTATAGACTTCACGATGTAAAGACTTGTCAAGGATAGCAGGCCGATGTACAGACTTGAGCGAATCAAGGTCTGTATAGACTTGAAGATCATTCAGCGACCAATGTATAGACTTTCCAATGGAACAGCTGTACATACTTGAAATAATGGAAGACAGCGAGTGTATAGACTTTGAAGTGCAACGTAGGTAAAGGCTTCCAATGCATAGACTTTGAAGTTCACTGAATGATGTTCAGACTTTATTCCACCGACCAGTGTATTGACTTTGCAAGCGTGAGACGCTGGATAAGACGGTGGATGTACAGACTTTAGGTGAAGGCATGAAACGATCTCTAAGATGATGAAGTCTGTATAGACTTTGCAGTGAATGGATGCTCAGTGAGACGCAAGTTGAGACGATGCAGTGTACAGACTTCATGTAATGCATGCAGACGTTGAACAATAGAATGTGCAGACTTTGCCATGAGACGCTGAACAAGACACTCCAATGAATAGACTTGCTGGATGCACTGTAGACAATGTATAGACTTTGAAGGCTAACAGGCGTCCTCAGTGTACAGACTGGGCTGTACAGACTTTGACTCAAATGTGCATATGAGACGCTGAATAAGACAATTCACTGTATAGACTTAGCCTAAGACAATGCATGAGACGGACGATGTATAGACTTGCGTTACTGTAGCAATGTATAGACTTGAGATGCACTAAGATGATGACTGTTCAGACTTTGGCAATGTGCAGACTTAGGACAGTAGCTAAGCATGTGTGCATTATGTGAGAGTGTATACACTTGAAAGCAACATATAGCCAAGTATGAACAGCGTGAGAGTGTATACACTTCAAACTATTGAACACAAGTACAATGTATATACTTCATGAACAGACGATGTACCTACTTGGAATTGATGCATGCTGTGCAATGTACATACTTGAAATCATGCAGGCTGATGTGCAGACTTCCGTTGAACCTAACCGAAGAGTGTATACACTACACTTATCTGGGGGGTCGACCCATCTAGAAAGGGGTCGGCCCACACTTTGCTGACTGTGATGTATGAATGCTTTATGCAGCAGATAACATGGCTACATCAAATATGCAATGCAAATGCTTTATGATCTGATAAACTAACAGAACAGTAATGCAATGCTTTGATAAATAGGCTGAACATCAGAATGACTGAACATATGAAGATGACTTATTTCAGCAAGATGACTCACAGTAGCTCACATCAAACACCAATCATCAAAACCAAACCAATCATCAAAACCACAGAGGCACAATAATCTCTTCCTTTTTGATGATGGCAACTCTACACAGTGAGTCAAGCTGATGGTGAGTCAATCTGATGGTGAGTCAATCTGATGACTCAAACTATTCTCCCCCTTTGACTTCATCAAAAAGAAAATAGTTTGAGAAATTATAGCATGTATAAAAATTCAGACAATTTCTCCCCCTTTAGGAGTTTCAGCAAAAGCATGAGTTAGAGATGATCAAAATGAACCTGCATGCACTTATTGAATGAAATTCTCCCTCTTTGCAAACAATCTCCCCCTTTGGTATAATCAAAATAAACCATGGGAAGGGGTGAATTCAGATGCAGATACCAGAATGCAAGAACACAGTTCTCCCCCTTTAAGAGTTTCTATGCAGCATGATGCATATGACATGGAAGCTCCCCCTGAATAGATGCCAATTGATATGCATGTGTTGCATGACTCCAAATTGATATTGTTGAGAAAGAGACCACAGAGGCAGTTCAGGTCAATGAATTAAGGACAGTGAGCAGAAAGGGTTCAAATAAGCAGATTTACAAATAAGCTCCAAACAGAAATAATTCAACAATATTTTCAATGAGATATCAATCTCATAAATCCAAAACATAATTTTTCAAAGTCTTCCATTATAGGGGCTTATGAATGAGCTTTTTGAACAGCATGGTTTAAACATGATGTATGCAGAGTTTATCAATAAAATTCTGTATTGATATCTAAAACCATGTTTTAATAAAAATGAACCAAGCCCTCATATTTATCTTGATTGTCCTCCCTTTGTCTTACACAATCAAATTTATTGACTTCTTTCAGAATTACATGCGCTAGTATTGAGATTAAGCAATTATGAAGTCTTATTATTTTGTCTAGGGATGTAGCAACTTGATTTTAGCATCAATATTCAAATATTGAGATATGTTCAACAATTTTTCATGCTACAAATTTTACGAGCAGTCTAGTTCAGTGTACACCTTGTAACTAGAGAATATACCTTGATCAGAGGCCAATATCCCTAAGCACTTAGTGTGACTAACTGTCATGCTATATATGAACAAAGATAGCATTTACACATCATGACACACTCCAAATCATTTCTTGATGAGTGAGTTGTATTTCTCAGTGTGCATGTCATTGCTCTGCCTAAATTTCAATGAATTCTTAATCAGAGTTAACTATGGTACCTCATGACACAGTCCTTTGGACATGTGTTTCTCAGTGACCAAGGTCATTGCTCTGACAGATATTACCATTTAGACTTTTCAGAAAAATTTATTTGCTTCAAATCAATAATAGTTTCATGTACTTAATCAGTTGAAGTCATGTATTCAGAAGTGCAGATTTCAGAAGTTTTCAAGACACAGCATGAAACAGATGGTTAATGTTTATTAAACATGCTTCAGATATTTTTAAGAGATTTTAAAGTCAACCCTTGAGTACATTAAACTTAAACCACCTGAGTTATTTCAGATATTCATAAAAACGTATAATAGAAGATTTCTAGTTCAAAATTTTCAGATTTATGATCGAGATAGCCCATTGAAATCTTCATGAAGGACTGATGGAATTCTGAACCCAAATGATACCAATTGATAGGAGAAATACCAATTGTTAAGAGAGATTGTGAGGCTCAAAGTTTTCAGAATATGATTAAGGTTTGTCAACAAAATCAGTAAGAAAGGATATGCAATGAGTTCTGACACATGTATGCATTTGACAACCTATATGCAATGCATTGACTCCCCCACACAATATGCATTCAAACTCTCTTTTTGGCATTTTCAATATAAGGAAATGCAATGCACTATATGTATGCAGGGACATGCAAAGACTCAACATTGAATGCTATGCAAGGATATGCAACTAACTCCCCCTGAAAATATGTAATGTTTACACTGAAAACTGAACATATGATACCAAATGATTCATGCACATTCAGACTGTCCTAACCAGCAAGCTGACCCATGGTACTAGGCGGAGCACTTAGTCTAAAAGACCACCTCACACATAGTAAGAACCTCCAGACAGACCTCCCTGCCTTTTGGTACCTTACCATTTATATACCATTGAGGTCATGCATGATTATTCAACATGCAGTCCTATATGTAATTCAGAATTTCAGTGAGCTATTGCAACACACAAATTTCAAGTCACACTCATAAGCAGTTCAGATTTTTCAGAAAAATTCGAAATGCAATTTGTTTTCAGAGTTTATGCATAACATAATTATCAAGCAATTGCAATTAGCCTATGTATGCATCAGATACAGACAACCCTTTTTAATCTGATATTTGCACAGAACTCTCAGCAAATGCATGATCAGAAAATAATGCACATGGCAAATGATAAATGAAAATGCAAAAACAGATTTAACTTGCTATGCATTAAAACTAAAAACAAGAAGAGCAGGAAGTTTACCTGAAAAGTTCAGTATGGGGTTTTCTTCTTGAGTGCCTTGGATCATTACCCCTTTTTATTCCAGTCCCAAGGCACACCTGCATAGCAATGTTATTTTGCACAAACAGGTACCCAAAAAGTCTTGGGTCCTGACAAAACAGTATTACTCCTAGCAGGTTTTCTCAGCACATTTTTAGGAGCAGTTTTCAGATTTGATTTATGCACATTCTTGTTAGCATGAATTCTATGTGCATATGCATGAGATTTCTTGTTAACAGAATAAAAATTCTGTTTGCCAAAACCAGTTTGGTTTTGATATCCTGCCAGCCAACAGGTTGCAGCCCTGTGACCTGACTTCCCACAATGATGGCATGTAAATTTCGCAACATAGAATTTAGCAGAGTTATTCTGAACATGCCAACAATCTCCAACTCTGTGGCCTGGCTTCCCACAGTGATAGCATGAATTAGAATTTTTCTTACCAGCATTCAGCCAGCATTCAAATCTCTTATGACCCAATTTTCCACAATTAAAGCATGTCATATGCTGGTTTATTGGAACAGACTTGTTCTTGTTAAGAGCAAGATCGTTTGCATGAAATTTATTCTTATCACTAACAAACCAACATTGTGAAATTTTGTGTCCTAGTTTACCACAATGAAAACACTCAACTTTCCTTTTCTGAGATGAAAGATTTTTATCATGATATCTCCTAACATTCTTATCATCCTTCTCCATCAACTTACACTCATGCATCAGATGTCCAACTTTATGACAGTAATGACAGATAATCTTCTTTTTAGATGCATGTGAGTGTGTGTGAGGACTGTGATCAGCAAACACTGATGGACCCTTTTTCTTTATTTTCTGTTTTCCAATCATTTTCTATTTTTTATCATGTTTTTCTATTTTCTTAGCCTTATACTGAGGTGAAGATGAAGTGGAAGGCTTTTCCTGTTCAGAAGATTTAACAAAAATAGTTTTCAAATTGGATCCATCGACCTTCCTCATGACTGGACTGTAGCCCAGTCCCTCTTTCTTAAAATTATCCTTTGCTCCCAACATTTTCTGAGCAATGGGCTGTTTGTCTTTAGAGGTGGTGGCTACATCTGAACCATTTACAAAAGATGTCATAACTTTGTTCTGAAGTTCCTTCTTGTTTATCTTATTGTAGCCCAACCCTTCCTTCCTAGGGTTGATTTTTATACCTAGTAGCTTGTCTAGATTTTTCTGCCCATCAACAAATTTTGACAAGGAAACTTTCAAATCCTGAATTTTATTTTCAAGAGATGCAATGTGTATTTCATAACTAGCGATCTCTTGTTCACTACAATTGACAGCTTCATTCAAAACCTTGTTAGCTGTTTTGTATTCTTCAATTTCCTTTCTCAGCTCATCTACCTCTTCAGTCTCGTTTGTACAGATGACTTTCCCTTTCTCCAAAGTAAGAAGTCTTTCAGATATTGAAGAGTTCAGCAATTTTAACTTCTCATTTTCTTCCTTAAGCTTGTCATTCTGAATTAACTCATTTATTAGAGTCTGATCTTCTGAGTTAACCATGCTTTCTCTCCTAGCTTCAAACTCCTTCAATTCCTTTTGTTGTTTTTCAAAATCTTTCTGTAATTCTATGTTTACAGATTTTATGGCATTAAAATTTTCAATCAGCAAATCATTCTCTCGTTTAAGTTTCTCTAATTGTTCTTCATTTTCTTTAGAAAACTTTCTGAGAGAGTCATTCTCATTTTTCAGCTTGTTTAAGTCAGATTTAACACATTCAAGTTCTTTCAGCAAATCCTTACTCTGAACAGAATCATGACTAGCTAGGCTAAGCTTCTTTTCAAGTTTAGAGATTTCCTTTACATGATCTTGATCTTCAATTTTCAGCAATGAAATTTGTTTCTTCAACATTTGAATATCAGACATAAAAGCATCATGAACATTTTTCAGTTCAGCACAGTTTTTACATGGAGAATTGAAACTGTCTGACCTACTATTCTTCTTCAATTTTTTGTATTGTTCTCTTAACTGTTCATGAGACTCTAATAATTCAGCATATGAATTCTCCCAATCATCCAAGGTATAGTTCTCAAAAGGGTTTACCTCCTCATCATTATCATCTTCACTTTGATTGCTGCCTTGATCGCTGCCACCTTGATTTCTTCTGTTGGCCATCATGCAGCTTGTTTGATTTCCTTTCCCGGCTCTCTTCATCATCTCCAACATATCCCTTGCAGATATGCAATCAAGGAAACATGAGTGAAAGGCTTTGTCAGTGGCTACTTTCATCAGATTTATAGCTGTCTGATTCTCCTCATACATTGATTCGTGACTGTCAGTCCATTTGGACCTTTTCTTTGGTAATTTATGAGGACCATGTGAAAACACTTTCCACAGGTCTGGATCAACAGATTTAACATAAGCACGTAAAGCACTGTGCCACTGGTTGAAATTAGAACCACTAAAGACGGGTGGATAAGCCATTGAAATAGATAGCAGATAGATTCAATGCAACAGGAATATTGATGCACTAAAAATAAATTAGCACCGAAGACTGCAAGATCGGATCTGCAGGTTGCTGGACCTTCTAAGCAGACACCGCTCTGATACCAACTATTAGGGTGCTAGGCCCGGATACAGAGGGGGGTGAATGTATCCTGCTATGAGTAATGGCCAAATAAAAACTCAGATGCTAGGCAAAATCCAGAATTAAACTAATTCGATTAAGCAAAATAACAAGCAGGTGGAGCGAGCCTATCCAAGCATCTAGCGGAAGCAAATCAAGCAATCAAACCACTGCTCAATAGATTTTTAGGTGGTTCGGTCCTCCAGACCTACATCCACCCCTCACTCCCAACCGGAGTGAGGCTTCACTAGCAAACGCTAGAACCAAGCAGACTCAGTCTGCAAACAGTTGCTGCCACACAGCTTGACTAGGGGAACAGCCTCCCCTCTTCCTCCTAACCAGAGGGACACCCAAGTGACTCCCAGCCACTTGAAAACTAGAGGTCGTAGACCTCTCTTCCTCCAGACCAGGAGGGACCCGACCTCAGTCCAGAGGATCGGAAGTACAAAGCTAACCAAATGAAAAAGGAAAAATAAGAAAGGAAAAATACACAGCGATCAGAAAGCTGTAAAGAAAGATAACACAGATGTGGCTCGCATGGAGCTGACTGGCCTGGATTTGATCCACGGTCCAGTAGACAGATCTTCAGGTAAGCTTCTCTTCCTCTTCTCTTCTCTCTCACTTTCTTTTTCTCTTAACCCTCACGAGCTCTCTAACTCTCTCTTTCTCTTCTTCTCCTTCTGCTCTTCTTCTCTTTCTTTTCTTCTTCTTTCGCAGGCTCTCTCTCTGTCTCTTCTCTTCTCTGGATCGAATACTCTCTGCTGCTCTCAGACTGGATGTATAGACTTTGCTCCTTTTCTTTCGATCAGTCTTCTTTAGTGGAAGAAGGCTCGTATATATAGCAGCAGCAGCAGCCCCTGGGCGCGTGGCTTCCACGTTTTCCCGCCCAAGGAATTCGCCAGATCCGAGGCAGCTTCATCCAGGTGTCAGCATCTGCATACCTCGTCCTCCTGGGATCACGAGCCAGGTCATCAATCTCGGTAAGAATCCCTTTCAGACAGAGCATCGGATAATTCATCAGTTTAAGTCTAAACACCCTGTACAGACTCTGTGAATGCAAAGCATTGTATAGACTTCAGACTGTATAGACTTGAGCAGATAAAGCAAAAGCAATGTATATACTTGTGAGGATGAATGCATTATCAGAACAGGAGAGTGTGTAGACTTAGGCCTTCTGTTCAAGACAAAAACCAATGTACAGACTTCATGCTGTACAGACATGATGTTGATCAAAAGACCTTTGGACATCAGCTCAAGGCGTCAACGCTTCCAACGTGCAGCGTCGCCTCAGCTCCTCAAGCGAGATGCCCACGCCCTTGGCAACTGGCCAATGCGTCAACGCATCCAGTGTCAGCGTCGACGCAGTGAACAAGATAGGTGATGAACAATGCATGCACTAGCTTTACCAATGTGTAGACTTCACAAAGCTCAACCAGTGTATAGACTTCAAAGCAGAAACCAAGGCTGTATGGACTTCAGACTTGGACGTATGACCTGTGAGCGATGTATACACTTGGCCCTTGAAGGATGTACAGACTAGAAGGAATGAAGCCCACGATGTATAGACTTGAAGATTGAAGGCGATGTACAGACTTTGATGTAAGACGCAGAATGAGACGCTGAAGTCTGTATAGAGTTTGATGACTGAAGCATGAACAGTACGCCAACGTATGGACTTGGCCAAAGCGTGGGGAAAGCCCCCAATGTGTAGACTTCCAATGTGAATGAAACGCTGTATAGACTTGCTCAAACAGTCCAATGTATGGACTTGGAATTTCAACAGAAGGATGTACAGACTTTATGAGAATGCAGCAGCCAGTGTATAGACTTGCAGTCTTGTACAGACTAGCCAGTGTGTAGACTAGACGAGCATGCAGCACACAATGTGCAGACTTCGAATAGTGTATGGACTTCATGCAATGCAAAGCAGACCAAAGTACAGACTTCCTAAATGCTTCAAGACCATGCACATCAAATGTCTAGACTTCACAAGGTGAACGACTGTACATACTTCCTATGTGAAGACAGCTGCTGTACAGACTTGTTGAAGTGTGAAGGAGTTGAGTGTATAGACTTCACGATGTGAAGACTTGTCAAGGATAGCAGGCCGATGTACAGACTTGAGCGAATCAAGGTCTGTATAGACTTGAAGATCATTCAGCAACCAATGTATAGACTTTCCAATGGAATGGCTGTACAGACTTGAAATAATGGAAGACAGCGAGTGTATAGACTTTGAAGTGCAACGTAGGTAAAGGCTTCCAATGCATAGACTTTGAAGTTCACTGAATGATGTTCAGACTTTGTTCCACCGACCAGTGTATTCACTTTGCAAGTGTGAGACGCTGGATAAGACGGTGGATGTACAGACTTTAGGTGAAGGCATGAAACGATCTCTAAGACGATGAAGTCTGTATAGACTTTGCAGTGAATAGATGCTCAGTGAGACGCAAGTTGAGACGATGCAGTGTACAGACTTCATGTAATGCATGCAGACGTTGAACAATAGAATGTGCAGACTTTGCCATGAGACGCTGAACAAGACACTCCAATGAATAGACTTGCTGGATGCACTGTAGACAATGTATAGACTTTGAAGGCTAACAGGCGTCCTCAGTGTACAGACTTGGGATGTACAGACTTTGACTCAAATGTGCATATGAGACGCTGAATAAGACAATTCACTGTATAGACTTAGCCTAAGATAATGCATGAGACGGACGATGTATAGACTTGCGTTACTGTAGCAATGTAAAGACTTGAGATGCACTAAGACGATGACTGTTCAGACTTTGGCAATGTGCAGACTTAGGACAGCAGCTAAGCATGTGTGCATTATGTGAGAGTGTATACACTTGAAAGCAATATATAGCCAAGTATGAATAGCGTGAGAGTGTATACACTTCAAACTATTGAACACAAGTACAATGTATATACTTCATGAACAGACGATGTACCTACTTGGAATTGATGCATGTTGTGCAATGTACATACTTGAAATCATGCAGGCTGATGTGCAGACTTCAGTTGAACCCAACCGAAGAGTGTATACACTACACTTATCTGGGGGGTCGACCCATCTAGAAATGGGTCGGCCCACACTATGCTGACTATGATGTATGAATGCTTTATGCAGCAGATAACATGGCTACATCAAATATGCAATGCAAATGCTTTATGATCTGATAAACTAACAGAACAGCAATGCAATGCTTTGATAAACAGGCTGAACATCAGAATGACTGAACATATGAAGATGACTTATTTCAGCAAGATGACTCACAGTAGCTCACATCAAACACCAATCATCAAAACCAAACCAATCATCAAAACCACAGAGGCACAACAAAGCTGCGTAGAGGGAGGCTAGAATAGTTGAGCTGGAGGAGGAACTGCGACGTCGTCCAGATGATGACTCTTCTAGGGATGCCAGAGAGCTGAGGATCACTCTCCAGTTGGAGAGGGAAGACCATGAGAGAGAACGGGCAGAGAGAGAAAGAGACAGAGATAGAGAAAGAGCCGACAAATTGGCTAAAAGGGAGGAACGAAGAGCCATGGAGGCCCAGTTGTTCGAACTCCGAATCAGCCTTGATCTTGCTGAACAGTGGCTGAGAGATGGTGAGGAGTGCTACCGAAGAGCACGAGAGCGTGGCTTTCGTGTTGGTAGCTTCTTTGCTGCTCCCATGGATCAACGCCGGGATGTGGTGATGGGAAGAGGAGTACAGAGCGGTAGGAGTACCGCTTTTCGTAGCTGGGTAGCACCCTTGAGAGCGTTTTGCCTGGAGAGTAGTGGGACGAATAATGCAGAGAGAGAAGGTGGAACTTAATGTACAACTTCTTATTTTGGAATGGAATAAAAGGTTCGATTTTGTTTGGTTTTCACCTTTGCTCTTGTTGCCTCGAATCCCTGCACACATCACTGAAACAAACAAATCAGAATTTCTACTCCGACTTGACCCCTTGTTCAATAAGCAGATGGTCACTTTGACTGTCCTTGATAACGGGTCAAGGGGCCAAGCCTTTATTAACGAAGGCAAGGGAAAGATGTGGTGATGATGAATGCGACAGATAAGCACACGAATGCAAGCGAGATTAAAAAGTGAAATGCTGCATACAAATGTAATGATGCAAAATTGATTTATTTTTCTTTTTATATTTGGTATTTTTTGTTGTTTTGTTATATTCAATTTTTTTTATTTGCAAATATGTACATTTTCTCTTTTCTTTTTTTTTATTTTTATCATTTCATCATCATTTTTTTTTGTTGCTAACGCCTGGCAAGCATCCAAATGGCACCTAACCTACATGAGAACAGGGGTTTCTTACTAACCTCCCAGGTATCCTAAGTGCACATCTAGGTTGATTTGGGCCTCTGGACCCCTCGAATGATAATCCTGCCGGCTAAGACTTACCCTGGTGACAATACCGTCATGCCATGCTTAGGCTCCCAGTCGCTTCCGACCACAGGGATTCACCCAAAAGGTTTTCGAGGTAAATGATTTACCCGACCCGGGTCTATTTCCTCACAACCCTAGGTGGTATATAATGGAACACCCTGGAACCCTAACGACCAACCGCGCGACGCTGACCCGTAATCAGACGCCGTCGCACCCATAGGTGACGCGCTTGCATTGGCCTAAGCCCAAGGTTAAATAAGAAGACATCAAGGTGGTAAACAGGGGTCTTGACCGGCCAGAAACACAGAGACTCCTTCACAGCGATAGCTTTTGCTTTTCAAAGTAGGCAACCATACATGTAAAATAAGGTCACAAACCTTGGCGGGTTTCACCCTTTAGAAACTCCATCTAGCTTTCATCTTTAGAGGAGGAAGGAAGTGTGCATGGGGTAGACCTCCTGAGAGGACCGACAAAACCGTTAACCCGGCGAGCCAATAAGGGCCCATTAACTCTCCTCTTTCGAACAACTTCGGACCAAATCTTGAGCATTTACATTCCATGGCCCCTTTTGTGGATTCAGACTTTTGCTTTGAGGGGTTCCATTTATCGCATCAGGCACTGTCACGACCAAGCTTTTTTATTGATTTTGATTTTGTGTTTCTTTTTGCGAGGGAGATATAGCCGTTTGACGTTGTGGGCTCCCTTTTGTATGCCTGCGGGGACACTGCCCTCTTCTCGTGCTCTGATCGATGCTCGAGGAAATGGATCCTACTCTTGCCTTAAGGGGTTTGAGTTTTGGTTTCTCATGCTCAGCGTTTTAAGGGCGCCGACTGTCTCATTTGGTCGAAGAGAAAAGAATAAAGATTACAGCTTTCGGAGATCTTCTGGGTGAGGCCCTACTGTCGGTGATGCTACCAACTTTTTTGGATAAAATACGTAAGTGAGTACATGTTGGCTTCCTTTGAGCGTGCATAGGCCGATGTGGCCAGACAGGGATCTCCACGGTTCTGGTAAACCAAGACCCGATGCCTACCAAGCCTTAATGGGCCCTATCCTAATATGAAGGTTGGATGCAGGGACTTAACTACATGGTGACCACCAGGCATCGGCATTTTGAATGTTTCATATTTTTAGTGATTTTCAATATTTTTTGTTGTTTTTGATGTTTTCTGTCTTTTCATCATTTGTTTGTTTTTGACGTTTTGGCACTACGCTAGGGGTAGTACTTTTTAAGATAAAGCCCATTCCAAGGGTGGGATAACTCGGTCCCTTCGGCGTTGACTAGCTTGTAGGCATTGCCAGGGTACACTGCTTGAATTACGTAAGGTCCTTCTCAATTGGGTTGGAGCTTAGAACGCGGCCCTCCAGGTTTGACAAAAATTCTTTTTACGACCATTTCACCGACTTTGAATTTTCTCTCAACGACTTTCTTTTGGTAAAAGCGAGCGAGTCTATTTTGATACACACGCGCATGCTCGGCAGCGGCCAGCCGCTTCTCATCCAAGAGTTCTAACTGGGTGAGGAGTGAATTACGACGGTCGTCGAGGGGAAATTCCTCGTCCAATTGTACCCTGAGAGAAGGGATCAGAGTCTCGTACGGGACTACCGCTTCCATACCATAAGTAAGGGCAAACGGAGTCTGCCCGGTGGGGGTACGGATTGAAGTGTGATAGGCCCATAGAGCTTTGATAAACTTTTCTGGCCAGTCTGAAAACTTACTGGACTCGCAGATTTTCTTGATGATTTTGATCAATGTTTTATTGGTGGCCTCCGCTTGGCCATTACCTTGTGGGTAATAGGGTGATGAATGATGCAATGAAATTGCGTACCTTTTGCAGAGGTCCTGAAGGTCCTGAGAAATGAACTGTGGTCCATTATCGGTGACGATTGTGCTTGGGACGCTGAACCTGGCGAGGATGTTCTTCATGATGAACTTGCAGACTGTTGATGCTTTGATTTCCGCGTAAGCTTCGGCTTCGGCCCATTTGGTGAAGTATTCCGTCGCAGTAAGGATGAAAGATTTCTGTTTGGTGAGGATTGTGATCACCTAGAGGACCAATGATGTCGAATGCCCACATGGAGAAAGGCCATGGGGAGGATATTAGATGAAGTGAGGAAGATGGTGAATGAATTTTATCGGCGTAAAGCTGACACTTGACACACCTACGGACATAGATGGCACAATCCTCTTCCATAGTGGGCCAGTAAAAGCCTTGCCGAATGATCTTCTTAGCGAGCATCTGGCTATTCACGTGGCCACCGCACACACCCGAGTGTGCTTCTTCTACGCATTTCCAAACCTCATTATCGTCAAGACACCTTAACAGAATGCCAGTAAGGCTCCTCCTATAGAGTAGACCTCGAACCAATGTGTATTTCTGAGCCACCCTTCTTATGACTTTCTTATCATCTGTGGTGGCTCCTTCAGGATAAGACTGATCTTTACAGTATTTGACAATTTCATAGAACCATGGTTTCTCATCGTCAGCCAGCTCTTCTTCGACTTCTGCCAGCATGATCTCCCTCTTCTCAAGAATTTCTCCCTTCTGGATCTTCTGTAGGACTTGTTCCTTGATCTTTAAGAGGTAAGGGTCCTGAACGGCAGGGACAAGATGCTTGTAGAGAATGATGGATCTAAACCATGCACCTAAAGGGAATTTGAAGGATGACGCCAAGGAGGCGAGGGCATCGGCCAGAATGTTCTGTTCGCGAGGAACATGGACAAAGATCAGCTTGGTGAACAATTTGGCATAGGCGGAGACCAGCTCCTGATAGGGTTTGAGCTTGGGATCGAGGGTGCAATATTTGGTAAGCACCTGGCGGAGAATAAGTTGACTGTCACCTACGACTAGCAACTCAGTGATATAGAAAGAACGGACTAGTTCCGGACCAGCTAGAAGAGTCTCGTATTTAGCGATGTTGTTGGTGACTGGGAACGCGAGCTGAAATGCCTCTGGGATGGTAACGCCTTCAGGCGTTAGAAGACAATACCGATACCCTTCCCTTGAGAATTTAGAGCTCCATCAAAATATAATGTCCACATTGGCTTGTCAGACTGAGTGACGGACATTAGTTCCTCATCTGGAAACTCTGATTGGACAGGATCGAACTTAGGAAGAGGATGGTGAGCGAGATGCTCGGCTATGGCATAGCCTTTAATCGCCTTTTGCTAGATATAGGTGATGTCAAATTGAGAGAGGAAACTCTGCCAGCGTGCTAGCCTATCAGTAAGGACGGATTTCTCCAGAAGAAACTTGATAGGGTTCATGCGAGCGATCAGATGGACCTCATGAGCCAGGAAGTAGTGCTTCAATTTCTGCACTACCCAAACGAGGGCAGCACAGGTTTTCTCCATGACTGTGTACTTCTGCTAACAGGGATTGAGAAGTTTGGATAAGTAATAGGTTGCCCGTTCCTTACCTTCTTCATCAGCTTGTGCGAGGACAGCTCCCACTGAGTCGTCCAAGACTGAGATGTAGAGGATCAGAGGTTTTTCTGGTTTGGGTGGAATGAGAACGGGTGGACTAGCCAGATATTCGTTTAACCCTTCAAAAGCTTTTTGGCATTTAGAATCCCAGTGGAATTCTACTCCTGGCTTAGTCAACTCATAGAAAGGTCTACACCTTTGTGAGTGCTGAGACACAAACCGACGAATAAACTGCAACCTCCCGATTAAACCTCAGACTTCCCTCAAATTCTTGGGAGGCGGCATATCCCTGATGGCCTTAGCTTTGTCGGGATCTATCTCGATCCCTCTTTTACTCACAATGAACCCCAGTAATTTGCCCGATGATACACCAAACACACACTTCTTCGGGTTCATTTTCAATTGGAACTCCCTTGATCTCTGTAAGACCTTAGCCAAAACCCTTGGATGTTCCATCCTGGTCCTTGATTTCACCAATAGATCATCCACATACACCTCCAGATATATGTGCATCATGTCGTGAAATATGGCCATCATAGCTCTTTGGTAAGTAGCTCCAGCATTCTTTAACCCAAACGGCATGACCACGTAACAATATGTTCCCCAAGGTGTAGTGAATGATGTCTTCTCTTGATCCTCTTCTGCCAAACGAATTTGATTATATCCTGAAAATCCATCCATGAATGAGAGGGTTTCATATCCTGCTGTGTTGTCGATCAACACATCAATGTGAGGCAAGGGAAAATCATCCTTTGGACACGCGCGGTTAAGGTCCCGGAAGTCGATGCAAATCCTGACTTTCCCATCTTTCTTCATGACCGGACAATATTTGCCACCCATTGAGAATAAATGACGACTCTAATGAACCTGGCTTTGTGAAGATTATCGACCTCTTCTTTCATTTTCAAAGCCATCTGAGGGTGGAAACGCCTTAACCTTTGTTTTACCGAGACGGACTCTGGTTTTAGGGTTAAACGGTGTTCGACCAGGGTTGAATCCAGCCCCGACATATCCTCATAGCTCAATGCAAATGTGTCCTTATATTCCTTGAGAACTTCAATTAATGCTTCTTCTTCAGAGGGTGGTAGATTATCACTTATGAGGATGATCATAGGGTCTTCCTCAGTTCCCAAGTTGACTTCTTTGGTGGACTCTTCTACGGCGGTTGACGGCTCGTCGAATCTCCTTATTCCACTAGCATATGCGCCAGCCGCATCCTCATATTCCTCACCCTCATCTTCAGTAGGGTATTCTTCACCTGTGATCTCGTAGACTCCATACCCCTCATCAATTGCACAGTTGCCCTCACATTCTATTTCCGATAGTTGGATGGGATTTTCTAGCAACTGAGGGATGGCAAGAAGGGCCTGACACCTGGTGGCTAAGTCCAGAAGGAATCGACGAGGGATCTGCCTACCCTTGGATTTCTTCCTAGGTACTACCTTTGACTTATTATTCCTAGATTGACTGACATTATTTACAGAAGAAGAAAAAGATGAAGATGATGGTGAAGAATGTACAGGGAAAGACCCCTCAGGGGAGGGGTAGAAAAGGTCGCTCATCAAACCTTGGACTGGTGGTCCGCAGGGCGGGACGCACCCGTGGGAGATGTAGGAGGTTTCCTCAACGAAGATGTGTTGTTGAGGAGTTTGGAAATTGACGTTTTTTTTTCGTTTTCATTTTTGATGACAAAACAGTGAAAAGAGATCAGAGGAGAGAGAAAAGTGGTTATGGCTAGAGGATTGGGAGGCTCATAGAGCAGATCATGATTGAAGACCTGGCGCGGGTTGAGAAACCCGCGCAGGTATGTAAGTAGAGTGGGGGATCTGGGAAGATCATCAGACAACCGTCTGGCCCAGGAAGATGACAGCAACAAAGGCTGTGACGAGTGAATGGAGAAGATGACGGCCAATGAGTCGTCGGTGGTGATGGTGATGGCGGATGAAGATCCGCTAGTGACAGGGTCCTTCTGGCGAGGACGAGGATAGTTTGGAACCTTGGCAACAGTAATGATATTTTCTGGCATTCCGGAGATCAATGGCGGTCCTTTAAGCCGTGGAGGCGAGAACATCCTTTCCAATGCAACGGAAATATCCTGTATATCAAACCACTTGTCCCATTCGCATTCTGGATCTTTGATCTTGCCTCTTTTGGTGACCCTCAGATATTTTTCAGTCGAATATACAGCATGTGGTCCCCCATGTGCTTCTTGCGGGTAATCTCCCATCTGAACAACGGGCCCTTCGTTGAAGTAGTTTGATAGGGTCCATGTGAGGGGCTTCAAATCCGCCTTGAATGGTCCTTTGAAGCCTAGGCCAAATGGTGAGGACACGCGCCGCTTCACTCGACGGAGCACACGGAGCACGCCGGCATCCCTTTGGCTCGGCGATCATTTAGCAGACTAGCAGAGTTATCCCCATTTATTTCATGCTTTAGGCCATGTTGGGCCTTGGATTAGTCCCTGCGTGGACACTTCTATCTAGTTGTAGGCCTTTGTAGGCCAATTAGACATCTTTTGTGCTTTGTAGGCTTATTTAGAGGGCAAAGGGGTTAGTGGGCCATCTTGTGCTCCACTTCTCTTGGCCCATTTGGGGTTTGCGCACCCAACCCCTAGGGTTAGGGTTTTGGGCGCACCTCTCACCTCCTCCAAGTGGAAGAGGTGGCAGCCGCCTTCCCCTTTCTCCACTCCCTCCTTTGGCCGCCCCTTCCTTTGATCCCTCCTTGATTGAAGGAGAGATTCCCTCCTTGATGGGAGGAGAGCTAGCCGCCCCTACCCCCTCCCATTTGCGCCCCCATCTCCCCATTTGGTGGTAGAAACCCTAGCTCCCCTCCCCAACTATATAGTCTTAGCATTTTCTTTGGAGGAAATTAATGAATACATGAAATATTTTGATTGAGCAGCCATTGGCGCAGCCACCCCTTAGAGAGGGCGACCCTCTCTTCCTCCTCTGCTCCTGCGACGGGAGCAACCCCGGGGTGCGACTCCCCATCCCCTCGGTGCGACGCCGAGGTTCTTCCTCCCTTCTACTTCGTCTCCGGTTCGAGTTCGCGTGTTCCAGATTCGGCCCCGAGTTGCAGCGACGTCCCCATCCGGTGCAGGTCGAATCCGAGCCCCTCCTTTTTTTGGTGGATACTTCTACGAGTCGGCAGCGCGTGGGCTTTGGTTTCGCCTCGATCCGAGGTTGGCACCACCCGTGGCGAGTTTTCTCGTGAGCTAGCGCAGGAGCCTCCCTCTCTGCGCGCCCAGATCCACCCTCCTTCTTGCGAAAATCCCACAGGACGGACAACTCCAAGTTTGGAGCTGATTTCTTCAAGGTTTGTACCTCTCGTCATCCTCTTTCCAACGCCGCCAACCTCGTCTCGTTCCGACGTCCGAGCTGTTCGTGGCGTCCGTTCCCGTGAGGTCGCGCGGGTCTGCCCAGTCCACCCGGTGCCAGGACAACCAGCGATTTCCAAAGTTCACAGCGTCCAACCACGACCAGATCTGATCGAGATCTTTGGTCCGGACCTGCTGCTCTGCGTCCCCGACGTCCTCCCACAAGCGGGGCCTCGATCGCCTACCGGAGCAGCGAGTTACCATTTTCCCCGCTCGACAGCGCAGTTCTGGGAGCAGATTCCTTGTCCCCACTTGCAGGTGCGGCCACGGCTTCCACGGACGGAATCTGAGCACGCCTTTTGGCCGAGGCTTCCTCCTGCGACCTAACTACGCGCCCTCACTGACGGCGCCCCAATCAGACTCCGGATCCATTCGTGGGAACGTTTACCACCGAGTCGCGCGTTGCTGCGATTCTGCCGATCGTCATTCGGACCCTCCTCGTGGCCAACCCTTCACCGAGTGCCGCCCGTCAGCCCGTGTATCGGCCGCCCCGAATGGAATTGTTGTAGCCTGTTATCTCCCTGCGAGGAGTGGGCACCATTGCTGGCTTGTACCTATTCTTTCATTGTGTGTATCGGGGTTGTCGGTCTCGGCCGGGGTTCCTTCCCCACGCCTAGGCGTGGAGGTACGTGCGACGCTCCCCCCCCCTTGGCATTTTGCTTTACTAGTATGTGATCTTGTATGCCGCGTGAGAGTGTAGGGATCCTAGCTAGCATTCAACACCGCGAGATCGTGAGTGAGAGTATCCCATTCCGTGGCCCTAGTCGAGCACCGAGCTCGGACTAGACTCCTATAGTTGCGCGTCGGCTCCTTTGCCGCTTTGATCCACTCGCTTCCCTCATAGGGACGACCGTGGACTTGGGTTTCTTGTTGAGAGACGCCTCTCTTCGGAGGAATAGTACGGAGGTCGATCTCTCGGCTTGCCTTGTCTCGTGTGAGTGCTGGCCGCACTTGGTCTTCATCATAGGTTTAGTCCATTTGTCAGTTCCTTCCCGCATCACCAAGCCTGTGATTCGGCCTAATCTCCTTTGGTGGTCTCAACCTACCTTGCAGCTGTGCGCCCAAACCTTTACCCTGTTGATAGCCGATGTTCCTCATAATTTCCCAACCTTTGGAGTGAAAGAGGAGATATGGCGTGGTTGCCTTGATCGGCTTCTTTGGTGCTAGCGGAATGTGAGATGAATCGCACACGTCCAGCAATGACAATATGGGCCGATGAGACGGCCAAACAGAGGGCATAGAGGTGTTGATAGCATCCACCGTGTGAAGGACAGGTGTGCTGACTACTTTAATAATTCTTCCATTGTAAGGAAACTTCAAGCACTGATGGTTGGTGGAAGGCACAGCATCCACGGCTTCAATGTAGGGGCGACCCAGTATGGCCTTGAATGTGGGGTCCATGTCGAGGACATGGAATTCCGTGGGGACTGACATAGGACCTAGCTCTGCCCTCAGAATAATCATCCCTTGCGGCGGCCTTTTGCTATTGTCATACGCCGTGACTGTGATTGAAGAAGGTCTTATCTATTCCTGTTCGACCCCACACAACTGAAGGGTGCTCATAGAGATCACATTTATGGACGCACCCGTGTCTACAAGGCATGGGTTTATGGATACCCCATTAATTTTTATTGAAACACACAATGCATATTTCCGAGCTTCCTTGGGAGCGAGCTCGTAGTTGTGGAACATGATGGCCGGTTGCGTGTCCGTTGGGGTCAGGACGGCAGAAATCTTTTCTACAGGGAGGTCCTCATTTACCATGACCTTTTGAAGATACTCCATTAAGGCTGCCTGATGGGATGTGGATCTCTGAAGCAGCTCCAAGATGGAGATCCGAGCAGGCGTCTTGTCCAAGTGTTTCAACAGATCATACTGTGTTCCAGGGATAGATCTTTCCGGTTGTTCTCCATCGTCCCTCTCTGGCCGAGACTGCTCGAGATTCGGACTGTTCTGGGGGAAAACCCTGTGGAAAATCCTTCCACTCCGGAGCACCATTGCCTGCTGCTTTTGTACCTCTATAGGGGTAACAGTGGGTTTTAACAGAGGTTTGAGGGGTAGTGGTGGAGGGATGGTTGATGAAGCAGGGGTGATGATGGGAGCAGGGATTCTGATGAGGGGTTTGTTAGGTGGAGGCATGGTGGAGGTAGAGGGGATATCACACAGGTTATGAAGGATAAGGGGTCTGGAAGGTGGAGGTGGAGGCAAAGTGGAAGTGGGTAGGGTTTGAAGCGGGTAATGGTTTTGAGATGGATGGTGGGTGATGAGTGGTTTTGAAGGCATTGGCGGTGGTATGGTGGAGACAGTCGGGGTTACGTACGGTGGACGGGTGATAAGGGGCTTAGAAGGCATAGGGGTAAATGCAGTAGAGGTGGATGGTAAAGTGGGGGAGTGAGAGAAGATGAGAGGGTGTGAGGGCGTAATGAAGGGTGTTGGCTGATAGGTCATTGGGGTGCGAATGAGAGGGCGTGATGGCAGTGGAAATGGTGAAGGTGGTACTGATGCGGGTTGATGAGAGAGAGGTGCTACCCGGGCAAGGCGAGGGGGTTGCATGACGATAGGGTTGGCGGTAGAAAGAATAGAGGTACTTTCTGGGTGCCACACCTGCTCTCTCCCGACTTCCGGGAAGGAGGAGATGGAGTTGACCTGATGATTGGGCTGTTGGTGCTCCGGTAATGGATTCTGGATTATGCCCATGTTGAGATGTTGTGGTTGGGCCTGCTGAGGCTGTTGTTGTTGTTGTGGTTGTTGCTGTGGCTGCTGTTGTAACTGCTGCTGTTGTTGCTGGAACTGTGGCCTAGGAGGAGGTCTCCTAGCCTTGAGAGTGGCGACGTATCGCCTCATTTCATCCCAGTCAATCCCGCCTTCATCATTCGTATCGTGGATGTAATCTTTAAACTGAAGGCAGTTGTCCACTATGTGTCCTGGTTGCCTGTGGTAGACGCAGTATCTGGAGGTATCAACATTCGGGGGCCACACGGGCCTTTCCCTGGGTAGGATGAGTGTGTTTGAGGCCATGAGGGCGTTGAAAATATCCGCCAGAGTTTCTGGCAATGGTGGGTAATAGGCTCTCTTGGGACCAATCGGCCTCCTTTGTTGCTGTGGGGGACCGTAATTTTCTGGTGGTGGAACTTGGTTGTACTGAAGTGGTGGTTGTTGTTGCTGGGGTCGAGGTTGTTGCTGGGGTTGAAGTAATTGAGGCATGTTGTTCTGAGGTGGATCATTTTGGGGTGGAGGACGAGAGGGGAAAGGACCTGGTTGGAGGGGAAGTCGAGGCATTTGTGGGAACCTTGGGTTGGCTGCATAGTTGGCATTGTTGACCGCACTCACTTGCTCATTTGTTACGACCCCTTCTGTTGCTCCGCCTGGGACACCAGTACCTGTTTTTCTGACCACCTTGGGCTTCGGCGGCTCAAACATGTTCATAATGGGGGAGTCTTTTAACTGGGTCTGGATATACCGGGCTCTTTCATAGAGCTCTTCCATGGTGGTGAGCTTATTCATGGCCAAGACATGCCTGAACTGTGGGGTCGCATTGGACACAATCATCTTTACTTGTTCAGGTTCCGAGAGGGTATCTCTTATTCTTTCTGCCAGAGACCTCCATCTATTAGCATAGCAGACAAAATCCTCGTCGGACTTCATCTTTTCGGCCACTAGGTCAGTAATGGAGAGAGAGGGACCGACCCTATCCCGATACTTTTGCAAGAACCTTCTCTGGACTGTTTTAAAATTCTCGGCCTCACGGGGCTCCAAAGAATAGAACCACTCTAGCGCAGGACCGTCCAATGACCTCCGAAAGAGGTATGCCAGGAATCTCTGGTCGTTTTGCTAATAGGAGGACTCATACATGAAATCCTTGAGGTGAATGAAGGGGTTGCCAGTGCCATTGTACCTGCGGTACGTGGGCATTTCGGAGGGAGGAAGATGGATGACCGGAAGGATTGGCAAAGCAACCTCCGAGGTGGATTTCACGTCCACCATTTTCTTCAAATTCTGAAACTGTTCGTCCATTCTATTGAACCGGTTGAGGAGCGATTGGGCGAGCTCCTCGGGAGGTGAAGGTGGCACTTGCCAGTGGGGAGGAAAATGTCTCCTGGAGACTTGAGGGGGAAACCCCGAATGAGAGGGAGCTGCCGGGCCACCGACAGTTGGCCCCGGCTGAAGCGGTATGTGGGGAACAACGGGGGTTTGAGATTACGAAGGGAACTGGAACGAGGGTGGTTGTTGGCTCTCTTGCCCTTGAAGCGAGGGAGATTGGATGGCTTGCGCCAGTGAAGGAGATGGAATGGCATGCATCGATTCTTGGAGAGGTGCGATGGCCGGAGTTGATTCCTGGGGGGCGGGGGAAACAGATTTCCCCTTCAGAATGGCCTGCAGGGCCCGGAGCTGTTCAGAGGTAAGCTCCGTGTTGGCGAGGACGCCCAGCAAAGAGGAGATGTCCTATGGTGGGGACGTGTCCCCTGCAATAACCTGCACCTCATGCGAGGGCTCATAAGAAGGACCCGCGTCCATAGCATGGACTCGCGGCTCGACTGACTCACCACGACTAGGGTGATTTTCCTCAAAAGATTCGTGAGCCATGCTCACAGTTTTCCCGGAACGTAAAAACATATACTAGCAAGCAAATAGCAGAGATTATCAAACAAGTGGATGCCTTTACGCCCTTTTTTTGTGTTTTGATTTTGATGATTTTTTTTGTGTTTTTAACCAGATCCGAAGTTCACACAAAATAGGGACCCTAGTTCATTTTTGTTTCACCGCCGTGTCAGCTAGGGGCTCTCGTCTCACCACGAATGGGTCGACTAACTCCGGGGAACTTCAATGGTACAACCAGCCCAGTGAACGAAGAGGAGATTCTTCGATGTCGGGGACTTACGGAGGTCCCAGTGGAGGAGATTCTAGTCCGTCGAGAGGAATTCCCGAACAGAGAGTCCTTCCTTCACTGAGAGAGGGTGATCCTTAGAAAAAATGAAAAAGAATAGAAAAGAGGGATGGATGTATGCAATGAAATGCTGACAGATATATGGAGCACAACAGAACAATGAAATAATCAAGATATAACAACACACAAGAGATAGTAAAGCAAATCACAAGAAATTGCAAGGGTAACTAAAAGAAAGCAACAGAAGTCCCACCGTGATCGCCAATCTATGAGCGACGTCACGCAGTTTGAGAAACGAAAATGCAGAGCGCGCGGGCTCATTTTGTTTGCTGCAACACAGAAATAAGAGAAAAGAGAAGGGGCCACCACGGGAGATTGCTCCGGCGGGGCGAGCGGGACAAATGCAATATAGCAAGATATGGGGGTTAAACGGCCATAGCAGGAAGTGACTCACCGCGGCCTCGGGGGGACGGGAATGGTGCAGAAATCAAATAGCAAGAATTGAAACGGCCATTGCGGGAAGTGACTCATCGCGGCCTCGAGAGTATAGCAGATATAGCAGCAATTCAAGATATACAAGAGAAAGGATAGAATTCAAACGGCCATTACGGGAAGTGACTCGCCGCGGCCTCGAGAATATGAACAGATAAGAATATAACAGGATATAAAGAGAATATAAAGAACGGGAGTTTAAACGGCCATTGGGGAAATGACTCGTCACAGCCTCGAGAATATGAGCAGATAAGAATATAACAGAATATAAGGAGAATATAAAGAACGGGAATTTAAACGGCCATTGGGGAAGTGACTCGCCGCGGCCTCGAGAATATGATGTGATCGCCAGGGGACAAAGACCCCAAAATAAGAAAATGATCGTGCCTACCTCACTAGCAGGAAGTGGTGGGTTGCTTCTTCCTCCCCCTTCAGCCGACCGATGGAGAGGGCTTTCCTTGGTTACCCTTGCAAAATAACAGACAGTAGGTAAACAGAATTAGAAAATGGCGGTGTAGTATCAATCCCTTACGAAGAAAATAACGAAATCGTGACAGAACACACACCTGGTTGGTGTGGTTTTAAACCCCTCTCGGACTCGAGTAGGAGGAAAGTGCGATGATGAATGCAAGAAGTATATAAGAGAAGGCGCCCTTATGAAGGGAGATAGAGGATGTGAAATGATGAAGAACTACGGAGAAGAAGGGGGAGAGAATTGGCTTATTGGATGTGCCGATGGCGAGATCCGGTGGAGCTTCGGCAGCATAGGGACGACGTGGAAGCGCAGTGGACGAAGACGACCTTCCTCTCGCGAGCGCGAGCACCCAAGAAGCCGGCAGAACCTCCCCCTACAAAAGACCCCACGGATTAGAAATGACTCCGGCAGCCTTTGGGCTCCGGTAGCCTATCGGACCTCTTAAAAGCTCCCCTCGGACTGAGGGGGGGTCTCTATTTATAGGGCTCCGGAGGATGGAGGCGTCCAGGACCCTGGACGCCTTCATCAGGGCAAAAATTATATTTTATTATATTTTTATTTTTTTATTTCAAATATTTTCAAGGAGGCGTTGGGCAACTGGACGTCTCCATAAAAGCCCACTGAACCCCCGCCGAAAGCCGCACGCGGTTTGGCACAACGCGTGATTTTGATCGGCGCCTGTGATTCATCAATGGGCGCATCCTGTTGGCTGGACGTCTTCAAAATTTGGATCTTTTCTCAAACGACAAACCGACCGTCGGACGGGGGCACCTGTGGGCAAGTTGATGGAGGCATCCATGGGCCTGGACGCCTCCATTAAATATATTATTTTTGTTTTGTTTTGTTTTTTATCATTATTAATATTATTTATTTTTATTATTTTGTTTTCATGGAGGCGTCCAGGCCCCTGGACGCCTCCATTAATTTATTATTTTTATGTATTTTTTATCTTTATATATATATTAAAATCATGGAGGCATCCAAGGACCTGGACGCCTCCATGAAGACCCCCCCGGGTCCCCCGAAAAGGCGTCGGCAGCCGCCTGCCAGACATTTTTCCTGGTTTCGGAACCTTCCGGTGCGTTCGATTGGTGTTGATGCTGTCCGAATGTCACAACGAGACGATTTCCAGATGCTGAAAAGGCGGAAGAAGACTCAAGAATAGGAAGCAGTTAAGCGATTCAAAAATGCGAAAGCCGCTGCAGGGCGTCGTATAGTAATATGAGATTTTCTCAAGGGACGTCAGGAATAGCGTGTCTACAAGCATCAGATTCCGCGATGCACGATGAGGCCGACCCAAGCGTAGTTCTCACCGGAGGACACTTCGACAACCGACCGTTGCCCCCCACGACGTTGGCCTTGACCCCATAACGGGCGAGCACACACCATGGGTGCCGTAAGACCCGCCCAGGGACCGGCCGACGCCGGGGCTATCGCCCTCCAACGGGAAACTCCCGCCAACATAGCGGGGAACGTTACTCCAACTAAACGGACCATTCCCTATCAAGGGATGAGGCCCTCGCTCCAGGACAACCCATATAAAAGGGACATCGACAGAAGAGAAGAGCACGGTAGATTCCTCTACTAAAAACTCCATGCTACTACGCATGAGGATACTCCTGCCCCAGAGCTTCCTATTGAGAAGAGAGCAACTCGACTAGCAACCACGACGAGAGGGACGTCTGCTACATCCAGAGAGCTTCTTCCTCCTGTGCAGCCTTACCACCCAACGAGCACTCTCCGAGAGCCCATTGGGAGCGGCGAGCACGCATGCAGATGATCTACACGCCTCCTGGATCGACGACTACGGCCCCTACTTCTCTCTCACCTTGCTCTTCTCTATTGCTCATTAATCCCTTGCTGACTTATGCATCAGAGGGTTGTCCCCTGGGGTAACACCCGGGACTCCTTCTGATGCCCTTCTGGTTTCTTGGTGTGTGCAGGCATCCATGGGCGCGAGACGACTTCCCCAACAAATAAATAGAGAAGGTGGTATGTGGCTTAGGAACCATTTTCCTACCGCTACAATAGTCTTTGAGTTAATTCTCATAAAAATATGCGAGGGGTAGAGAAAAGTGAGCGAGGGACAAAGAGTGAGGGCAAAAGAATATTTTTCTGCACTAAATTAGCCCAGGTTAACCCAATTTTAAGTGAATTTGGTGGGATAAGTGAATATGGATTAACCCAATTTTAAGTAGATTTGTTAATTAAATCCGCCCTTGTTAAAATAAAAAATGTGTTAAATTTGAATTAAAAATAAATTAATATTGGGATAAATCTGAAATAAATTGAGCGGGACTAAGGGCTTTGCTTTACAGTGTGTTAATCTTTTAGATCTGACAGAAGGGTGGGGTGGGGGGGGAGGGCGCATCTCCCATGGCATCATCCAAGTCTCTCCCATCGACCGTCCAGTGTAATATACAATTTCCAACTAAACATATATGCCCCCCCGTTATCAACCACCCCCGGGGGTAGGTGGGAGCCCTCACCTATTCTCAGAACTCTCACCGCCCCATGCGCTGGTATCCTCGCCGGATCTCTCCGGTGGCTCTCTCATCGGTGCTTTCTCCGGTGGAACGTCAGGTGGGGGGAACTCCCGTCGGAAACTCCCCCCCATCTCCTTCAGGTTTGCCCCCTAACCCTTCTCTTGTCCCCCCCCCCTTTTTCTTCTCCGTCATCCCCCTCCTGCCCCACCCTCCCCCGCCATCCTCCCTCCGCCTTCCCCCACCACCTTGTTGTTTCGGCGTTTCCTCCCCCACCCCCCTTCCATCTTTCGCTCCCCATCCCTCGCTTCCCCATCCTCTGATTTGCTTCCCCACCTATAGTCATATCTCGTTTTCCCCTCCCCCCACCTCTCTCGCCAGCGTCTCTTCTACCCCTCAGGTTCACAACCTTCCCTCGCCCGTGCTCTCCCTCCCCTCCTTGCCATTGGCTCCCTTCTTCGCCCGCTTACTCTTCTCTCCCTGTCCATCCACCAATCACTTTTTACTGGATAATCGACTGATTTTTGTGATTCCCCCTTCCCCAGCCCCTCTGTCTTCCCCACAAACGATCTCCCTCTATTCCTCCATAGATATGATCATCACCTTCATCCCTTTGCCTCATCACCCCTTGTTCCCATAGCATCTCCTTACCTCTACCCTTCTTTCAGATCGGTTACCCGCTTTTCGGCTCTCGACTTCTCTCATCTCTCCCCCACTGCAACCTTTGCTATCCCGTTTTGACAAGATCTGCCCCTCCCTTTACCTAGTGACCACTTCGATAGCAGCTCTTATGTCTCTTTGGTGCCTCCTATTTGCCTGTTCAAACTCCTCCAGACTTGGCTGCCCGACCTATGAAGTGGCCTCAAGTTGATTTCATGCCACGACTTCGCTATATCTCGAGATCTTTCAGAACTTACAGGATCTACGCACGGATGAAGATCACCTTGGACACGCCTCTGTTTAGTTGGATGTCTCGTGTTGGCGAGCTTACTCCGTGTATCTCCAATGTACATATTCCGAGATATCATCAATGTCTCAAGACTCACAATTGCTCGACTGTGAACAACAACTTCTTCCAGTTGGACCATCTACGTCCGTGTAAGTTGGGGATTCACCTCTCCCATGGGTGTCGAGTGTTCGAGCTCTGCCGTACTTTTTCTTTGTTTATCTGTATGAGGTCTGAGGAGGGGCGATCTCGCGCTGATCTTGAGCTGGAGAAAATGATCACCGAACAGTGAACTGCAAGGAAGGAAAACGGATCAGGGGGCCCAGGGGATGAATCCCTGAGAAAAACCCTCAAATGCCTAAGTCAGCAGAGCAGTGGTGGAAGCTATGAAGGGAGGAAGAAGGAGATACACGAGATCTCTCTCCACCAAGGTGGTGAAGTGGTTCCTACTCAGGGAGTGTAGGCGTGTGTTGGCCTTACCTTTCGCCGGACGGATTCCCAGGTTTAAATAGTGCGCTAGCCTCATGAGTCCCGTAAGTTGAGGAGTTTCAGGCGGGAGTTACATCCTCAACGTGGGCTCTTTACGTCCTCATCGTGAGATCTTTATAGCCTTGAGGGGTCGTGGGTCCCTTATCCTTGTGAACTCCTGCTCATAAAGGGCTCTCAATGGCAGCGTGGATAAGCAATCGTCGGTCGACCCAAGTATGAAGAGTGCCAACCCTGTCCGGGCGATAGGTATAGCTCGGGTGAGAGTCGATCGGAGTGGGCGCTGAGCGCTAGCCTTTATCCCGGCGAGGGGATAGATCGGGTGTGGGTCTTCCTCCGACCGGACCGACGCTCGGGTCTTCCGAGCCTAATGACCGTCGAGGAAGTGCTTGATCCCGAGTGATCTTATTGGGCTTTTATGCTAAGTGGGCCCGGCGGGGCAGTCAGTTAGGTGAGCTGAGTCTCGTTTGGTCTTGTTGGACCTAGTTCGGCCTGCTCTTAAATGGGCTACAGAAACCCCCCTCTCCAAAGTCTGAGCCCGATGTTTTGCTGTTGTTATCCTCTATTTTATTTGGGTGGGAATTCTGCATTCCATGCTATATGTATAATGAAAGTTACTTTCTTCTTGTTCAAAAAAAAAACTAAACATATATGGCATTTTAATTCTTCCTCCCACCTGGCCTTCCGGATCGACCCAGCACAAAGGGCATGCATGTCCGGTGGAAGTTCTAACCTTTATTGTTGGCCTGCTCCAATATACACATTATACAGAAAATGTAGGGTGAGGGTAGGTTCAACAGATTTGTTAGTTCTGTCATATTTATAATTTTATAGAGGAGTCTATGAGAATATTTTCAGTTCCAAACTCTAAATCCATGCGTTTTTGCTGCTATGCCCACAGAGCGGACAATCTTTTCCATACATCTCTTTTTCTTCACCTCCATTGTAGTAGCCCAAACCAAACTGAAATGAAATATTGGATACGTCCTGTTCCCAGGGTAGCTATAAACATCATTTATAGAGAAAGACCGAGAAGTATACAGAACATTCTCTTCTGCCCCCTCAAGAGTTTCATGAAGGATCACCGTGACCATCCGATTAAAAGTATGTATGTAGATGTCCAAAACTGCATTCCATACGAAAGAACTGTCGTCTTAGAAATAGGAGTTTCTTGTTATGTGGCCCAAAGAGTGCACAACATTGGAATGATGAGTCTTTCTGGATGTGTGACAAAAGCATTCCATCCATGGCCTTATAATCCTTTACAGTTATAGCACTAAACTCGGTGAAAGAAAGAAAAAAATTGGGAGATAATGTACAACTTTCGGTGTACAATGACCTCTCTTAAAATAATTAGACGAAGATCAACGCCCGACGAATTGATACGGTACATTCCATATCATCCATACTAAATCGTACCAATCGACGATCGACACGACCGATGCACGATAGAGTAACAATTTTATGTTCCAATCTGTTTTCGAGTACTAGTTCTGATACCTATATTTTGAGCATAGAAAATGATTGCTGTGCTCGATAAAAACGAGTATAGAGGGCTCGAAGAGGAAAGGGGGAACTGAGGGTAGAAAAAGGAGAGGAAGCGAGTCTTTGACCTCCACTCAAAACATGGATTTAACATTTTTAGTACAAGTTCACACTTGTACTATATTCTAACAAAAAATTCTTCTAACGATTGATGGAACATAATTAATCTCCTATGATCAGCAGCAATGTCAAAGAGGAACATATTCTGGCATGTTCCTCTAAAATCCAACACGAATCAAAGTGAGACAAGTGGAGCATGTGGGTTAACCTCTCGGGGTATTCAAGGCCCTATATATCGCAGGACAGCATTCCCCTCCGTTGATGTTTATACCGGCGGATGTCAGCCCCGCCCCCACCCCGAGACCTGTCCAAGAGTATATTTGATTCTCCATCCCAGCTTTGAAGTCAAAAAGAGATTATTATTTCATCATTTACCGAGCCATCATTTACCAAGTTGCTTTCTATGAAAACTGCTAACCCAAGCACTCACTTCTGTAAAGGGGTTATACCATTTTGTACATTTTTGTTCAGTCTAGCTTGGTTATGGACTATAAAGAGTGCTGTTCTACAGATCATTCTTGGGGTTCTCTCATTGTTCCAAACAAAAAGAGCAGGCAGGGTGACGACTGATCAGCTGGATGCAAGTGACTAACCAGTAGGAGTTTTTAACATACATTGTGGCACATATCTTTAAGTTCTTACATGCAGCACCATAGAAAGAACAAACACATCCACTGAGAGCGACGGAGAACAAAGTATTCCCTCTGCTAACAAAAGCAAGAGCTATATTCTACCTTCACTCTCTGATCCATCAACCTTCCAAGGCGAAGCGACTGGGCGGCGCCAGGTTCCGCAGAACATGCACCAGAGCACATGTATACACATGGCAAAAAGTTGCAGTCAGACTGTGTTTAGGCAACACAGGTTCCCCCGCAGACGAAGTTCCTGTATCCAGGCAGGGATAGCGTTTGATGGATCAGAAGACAAGGGATAAACGGCAGTGTAATTTACGGGACCCAAGAGAAGCCTCCTCTACAACATGCAACTTTTCCTACATCTGAGCCATCGATATATGTGGGTTGCATGAGATTTATGTAAAAGGAAAGTAATTAGGGAACAAAAACATCAACAAATTGATTGAAAATTGAGTCCAGCATCTTCAAAGAAAACATGAAAATATATATGCCACTGGGTTTGTACTTGATGTATGCAAAATCTCAACACTAATTGAGAAGATGTTCTATGACCATACTGTTATAGAGTCTTATATGATGCGGATACATTCGAACCCTCCTTGCATCTTCTTGTTGAAATATAAATAAGATAATGCAAAACGATAGCATACAAGTTGAAACTCACAAGCAGTCAGACATTGCGAGAATAAGATACTGGGACGACAATGGGACTCCGGTTCCTCACTTGAGTGGCACATGGCAATTATAATCGTTTAGTAGCAATAGAGAACTAGAACAATAAGCTGCTAACCATGTGTTGGGGAGCTGCAAGAAATATACTAGACACAAATATATGTGTAGTCGGATAAATCAACACGGAAATAAATTCTATCCGCACAACTTCGGCGGATCTGAGCAACCACAATAATTTCTACAGCATCCACACGCAAGGATCCGAGTCGAAAACACCAAACCAACACAAGAACAATCACACACAAAATGCACCGATTTTTAACGTGGAAAACCCTCCCTCGACATGGAGAGGGAAAAATCACGGGGCAAACCGACAGCGATCCACTATGTAGAAATAGCAATACAAAGTTTCTCTTCTCTCAAGATTTGCCCAAATCTTGAGGTATACACACAAGAGGATGAAAAAATACGGGATTACCTCAACCGGGATAAATCCCCAAAATGAGAGAACAAAATACCCGAGCTCACCGGACTAATATCTTTCTCCCACTTTTCTTCTTCCTCTTCTCTTTCCCTTCCTCTTCCTCTTTTACTCTTTCCCTCTTGCAAGGGATGCTCTCGGGATGAAGAAGCCGCTACTGCCGTATGAAGAAGCCGCTGCTGCCTGTGTGTTGTTTTTCTTTTTGGTGGTCTCGGATGTGTAGGGTAAAGCAAAAGGGGGGGGTATGTTATACCCCACCCCCCTATCACTTATCCTATGCCCACATGGGCTGGACCGCACTAACAATCTCCCCCTCCAGCCCATGGTGAGGGGTAGCACTAAAATGACTCCTCACCGGGAGTTCATGCCAGTCAGCCGCCGACACAACTCTAGTTTCTCTCTAGGAACAACCTTTGTCATCATATCTGAAGGATTTTTATCTGTATGAATCTTCTTCAACTTCATGTGTTGTTGCTCTATAGCATCTCGCAACCAATGGTATCTCACATCAATGTGCTTTGTACGGGAGTGATATGTGGAGTTTTTGCTTAAGTCCATAGCACTCTGACTGTCACAAAAAATCACATACTCTTCTTGCTTCAAACCCAATTCCTGCAAAAATCTTTTCAGCCAAAGTATTTCTTTCCCTGCTTCAGTTGCTACAATATACTCTGCCTCAGTAGTAGATAAAGCAACACATTTTTGCAATTTGGACTGCCAGGACACAGCTCCCCCTGCAAAAGTAAATAAGCACCCTGAGGTAGATTTTCTGTGATCAAGGTCACCTGCCATATCAGCATCTGTAAAGCCTTCTAGAACTGGTTCTGAACTCCCAAATGTCAAACACACTCTAGAGCTACCTCTCAAATATCTGAAGATCCATTTCACTGCTTCCCAATGCTCTTTCTCTGGATTAGAAAGGAATCTGCTCACTACACCAACTGCATGTGCAATGTCAGGCCTGGTGCATACCATTGCATACATCAAACTCCCAACTGCTGAGGAGTAAGGAATGCTCTCCATCTCTTCCATATCTTCCTTAGAAGAGGGACATGACTTCTTGCTGAGCTTGAAATGAGCTGCTAATGGAGTACTCACAGACTTGGCATTCTTCATATTGAACCTGTCAAGCACCCGTTCAATATAATTTCTTTGTGACAACCACAATTTCTTGATTTTCCTGTCACGAAAGATATCCATGCCCAATATTCTGCATGCTGGTCCCAAATCTTTCATATCAAAAGACTTTGACAAATCTGCTTTCAATTTATCAATCTCTTGAGTATCATGACCAACAATCAACATATCATCAACATAAAGTAAAAGGATAATGAAACTCACATCTGATAATTTTCTAAAGTAAACACATGCATCTGCATCTGTCCTCTTGTACTCATGGCTCACCATAAATGAGTCAAATTTCTTGTACCACTGTCTAGGTGCCTGCTTTAATCCATACAAGCTTTTCTTCAACCTGCATACCATGTGTTCCTTACCTTTCACTTCAAAACCTTCTGGTTGTACCATATAGATCTCTTCCTCCAAATCACCATGAAGGAAGGCAGTCTTCACGTCCATCTGCTCAAGCTCCAAGTCTAAGCTTGCAACCAAGCCTAGAACCACCCTGATAGAAGTCATTTTCACAACAGGAGAAAATATTTCATCAAAATCAATTCCCTGTTTTTGTGCAAAACCTTTCACTACCAATCTAGCTTTATACTTCAAGTACTCTGCATTGCCATCCTTTTTCAGCTTGAAAACCCACTTGTTCTTCAATGCTTTTCTGCCTTTAGGAAGGTCCACCAACTCATAAGTATTATTCAGCTTAAGTGAATTCATCTCGCTCTGCATGGCTTTGAACCACTTATCTTTGTCTTTATGAGATTGCACCTCCTCAAAGCTCTCTGGCTCCCCCTCCTCAGTAAGCAGCATATACTGAGAGGGAGGATATTTTGATGATGGCTGTAGCACTCTGGAAGACCTCCTGATCTCTAACTCTTGATGCTCCCCCTGCTCAGAAACCTCCTGCTCTGGCTCAGCATCATTGTCACCCAATTCTGGTATTTCATCACTGTCATCTTCACCTTGCATTTCTTTTCCATCTGTAAGCTCTTGCACTGGAGAAGGAATGGGTGCGAGATCTAGAGCACTGTAAGAAGATTGACCTTTCAACTTTGTTTCTTTGATGTCTTCAATATTCTGATCTTCATAAAAGATCACATCTCTCTGTCTGACTACTGTCTTCTTTTCTGGATCCCATAACCTGCAGCCAAACTCTTCATTTCCATAGCCTAAGAAAATACAAGGAATGGCTTTGTCATCAAGTTTCCGCCTTTGGTCCTTGGGGACATGCACAAATGCCTTGCATCCAAACACTTTCAAGTGATTGTAGGATACCTCCTTCCCTGACCAAATCTTCATTAGAATTTCAAAATCCAAAGGAACAGAAGGAGATCTATTTATCAAATAGCAAGCAGTGCGAACAACTTCAGCCCAAAAACTCTTTGGTAGCTTTGCCATCCTCAACATGCATCTCACCTTTTCTACAATGGTTCTGTTCATTCTTTCTGCTACACCATTATGTTGTGGGGTGCCTGGTTCAGTCCTTTCATGTTTTATACCATGAGCTGCACAATAATCTGTAAATTCTTTGGAGATGTACTCTCCTCCATTATCTGTGCGGAGACATTTCAACTTTTTACTTGTCTCTCTTTCTACCATAGCATGAAAATTTTGAAATGATTGAAACACTTGATCTTTTGTCCTCAGCAAATAGACCCACACCTTTCTGGATGCATCATCAATGAATGTGACAAAGTATCTATTTTCACCCATGGACTCCACCTCAAAGGGACCACAAACATCAGAATAAATCAAATCTAGAATACAGCTTTTTCGTTGTGATGAAGAACGAAAAGAAATTCTATGATGCTTTCCAAGTAAACAGTAATCACAAGGACTAAGAGTCATACCTTTCATGGAGGGAATGTAAGACTTCCTCGCCAAAAGTTGTAGTCCTTTCTCACTCATATGCCCGAGCCTTCTATGCCATAAATCTGGAGAAGAATCACCTTGGACAGCATTCAACACATCTTTGCACACTTTTGCATGAGTCTTGTAAAGACCACAACAAGCATTTCCCTTGACAACAATCAATGAGCCTGTAGTCAATTTCCATTTTTCTTGACTGAATCTGTGCTCAAAACCTTGCTTATCTAGAGCAATACCGGAGAGAAGATTGAGACGCAAATCAGGAACATGCCGCACATCCTTCAAAGTTAGTGCATACCCTGCATTTGTTTGTAAACACACATCGCCAATACCAACAACCTTTGAGTAGCTAGTATTACCCATCTTCACATTTCCAAGATCTCCTGCCTTGTAAGATGTAAAGAGCTCCCTTTTAGAAGTTGCATGATAGGAAGCACCAGTGTCCACTATCCACTCTGAATTATGGCCCGTGAAATGCAAACAAGTGTCTCCCTCTATTGTGAGGATGACATTATCACCCTCTAACAATGTAGCTGCGTTGTTTTGATCATCCTCTGTCTTCATCTGATTTTTATCCTTCTTCTCTTTCATCTCTCTCTTCCATACCCTGCAGTTCCTCTTTAGGTGACCTTCTTTTCCACAATGAAAGCATGCTCTACTCTTTGACTTTGATCTGCCTCTGGACTTGCTTTGACCCCTTGACTGATCATTATACTTTGATTTACTCCTCCCCCTGTTCTCTGTGACAAGAGCCTGTGCATTATCTGATCCAGTTAATTTTCTTCTTGTTTCTTCATTAAACAAGCTAGCAGTAACTAAACTCATAGACAACACATCATTAGGGGCAGAATTACTAACTGACACAACCAAGGTTTCCCAACTGTCTGGCAAGGATCCCAAAAGCAACAAAGCCTGGAGTTCATCTTCTAAAGTCATTTTCATTGTAGCCAATTGATTCACCAAACTCTGGAACTCATTCAAATGTTACCTTCTTTGAATTTCAAATTAACAAGCTTTCGAATAATAAAAGCCTTGTTACCTGCGGTCTTCTGCTCATACAAGGATTCTAATTTTTTCCACAATGCCTGTGCACTGGTTTCACTCGAAACATGATGAAATACACTGTCATCTACCCATTGTCTGACTGTGCCAATGGTCTTCCGATTTAATTTTTCCCAATCTTTAGCGGACATAGCCTCCGGTTTGGCTCCGTTACCTTCAATCGGATCATACAAATCCTTGCAATATAGGATGTCTTCCATTTTTGGCTTCCAAATAATCCAATTTGTATTATTCAATTTTATCATGGTGCTAGACGCTCCACTGTCCGACATTCCGACTCACAATAATAATGCCTGTAATTAAACCCCGCTCTGATACCACTTGTTGGGGAGCTGCAAGAAATATACTAGACACAAATATATGTGTAGTCGGATAAATCAACACGGAAATAAATTCTATCCGCACAACTTCGGCGGATCTGAGCAACCACAATAATTTCTACAGCATCCACACGCAAGGATCCGAGTCGAAAACACCAAACCAACACAAGAACAATCACACACAAAATGCACCGGATTTTTAACGTGGAAAACCCTCCCTCGACATGGAGAGGGAAAAACCACGGGGCAAACCGACAGCGATCCACTATGTAGAAATAGCAATACAAAGTTTCTCTTCTCTCAAGATTTGCCCAAATCTTGAGGTATACACACAAGAGGATGAAAAAATACGGGATTACCTCAACCGGGATAAATCCCCAAAATGAGAGAACAAAATACCCGAGCTCACCGGGCTAATATCTTTCTCCCACTTTTCTTCTTCCTCTTCTCTTTCCCTTCCTCTTCCTCTTTTACTCTTTCCCTCTTGCAAGGGATGCTCTCGGGATGAAGAAGCCGCTACTGCCGTATGAAGAAGCCGCTGCTGCCTGTGTGTTATTTTTCTTTTTGGTGGTCTCGGATGTGTAGGGTAAAGCAAAAGGGGAGGGTATGTTATATCCCACCCCCCTATCACTTATCCTATGCCCACATGGGCTGGACCGCACTAACACCATGCACTTAGTTAGGTCCTCCAGGCTACTTTCAGGAGATTTTTGCATGAAAATCATTGATGAATTTGTAAAAAGATTATTCTTAGAAATGTATTAACAGGCATATCACTATGTTAATTCAAATAGTGCATAAAGGTCATTTAAGTGTACTTTTTTGACAAAAAGAAGTGATATGACTTCAAATAAATATGACAATTTTGCACAATTCAGATTTACATAGTGATATATAATATGTCTACTAATACATTTGTAGGAATATTTTTTTTTTTTTTACAAATTTCTGTTTAACAATGGTTTTCACGTAGAAAATCATCTTTTTCACACTAACCTATATAGACACACCAACAAATTCTTATTGCATCTTGTTGCCAAAATATATATCTACGGCATCGTGTAGCTAAGAACTATAACATACATTGACAGAAACAACATACAATTCAAACTTTACAGCAGGCCACGTATTGCAATAATAAGATACTGGGGACAGGTGCTTATACCTGAGTGAACATCCAGCAGAACTTTTGCGCTTTCTCCTCTTTGCCATCTCCTTCCGCCTTGGAGGCTGTAGAACGGCTTTGATTGCGGTATCAAAAACAGCTTTGATGTTCTATACAAAAATAAGAAAGAAAGAAAGAAAAATCAGAGATGAGAGTTTCATGATCCGACATTAATTAATTAAGGAATATCTTTAACGTCTATGCAAACAAATAGGTGAAAATACTTGTTCATAAAAAACAGCAAAAACATGCAGAAGAGGGGTAAAAAAATAACACCCGAGCAGCAGCAGACAATGCACCTGCTGAGTTTTAGAGCTGCATTCAATGTATGCAGCGGCACCAATCAGTTTCCTAAGCTCCTCTCCCTGTATGATGAGTTCAAAGGCATATGATAGTCACAAGTCATAGTCAAACAATTGAAATGCTTGTGTGATTGAAAGCCTCAATAAGATACAAATATTGCATACCTGAGCAGATGTGATCACTGAAGCGCCGGGGTGATCAGCCAAATATCCTCTGTCTTCTCGCAGATCTAAGATCAGTTAAAACTTATTAATCTTAGCAGTTCGCACAAAAAAAGCACATATCCTTGCCATGAATACATATGAACAACTTACGTACCCAGTTTTGTTCCAACCAGAACAATTGGGACATTGGGTGCAAACCGGCGAAGTTCAGGCATCCACTGATTGGCAATGAGCCAACAACACGAGTTAGAACTCAAAATTTAAACTCATGAAGTAAAAAATATCAAGCAGATGGTGAGTAGACGAATTTAACGCTTCATAAAAATGAATTTTCTGTATTGTTCCAACATCGCCATCAGCCAAGAGATGTGTCTATAGGAGATGAGACAAAAATAAATAAATAAATAAATGCGAATTAGTACTGGGTACATGAGCAATTAACATGTCAGAAGAGTATCTGAGAGTTGGTGAAAATAAATTTCTGCACTCTTATCGAGAACGTTTAGCAAAAAAAGGCGCTTCTGTAATGTCCCAGAGAAGATTTGGTAAGAAATAAATTCCTGCATTGTCAACAGATGGAGATAATCACCAAAGCTCAATCAATAATTAAAACATCGAATCCAACATCACCAATGAATACCCCCCCAAGACCAGTCCCTTTCATGAGGACAGCTAGTGCTAAAAATTAAGAGAAAAAAAACGGAAAGCATAGGTACGATATTACCTTCTTGAGAACATTTTCATAGCTCGCCCTGCTGATCAAGGAGAAGGCCAAGACAAATACATCAGCTCCTCTATAGCTTAGTGGCCTCAATCTGCTGTAGTCCTCCTGGCCTGTAAGAGCAATCATCAGATATGTAGAGTAATGGAAACAAATAAGGATCCAATCAAGTAAGGGATGGAAGGGAGAAACAATTCCTTCACCCAAGAAAGCCACGCAGACAACCTAAAGAAAAGAGTGAGTAAACCTCACACCTGCGGTGTCCCAAAGCCCCAAATTAACGATGCTCCCGTCCACTGAAACGTTGGCACTAAAGTTGTCGAAAACTGTTGGTATGTAATCCTGTGCATGAGTCAAAATTTCACTCAAACAATGAGACCAAGACATACAGTAGGCTGTTGGCATTTAAACAGACTCTTCTCTGGAACCAAATCAGACGAGTTCACCGAAGTGATAACCAAGTCCAACGAAAAATGCAACAGGAATCATATCATACTACAACAGCATTAATGAATTAAATAAAACGGGAATACGGAAACAGAAGAGCCAGGGAAATTCCATAAAAATAAATGGGCACAAAAACGAGGAAGATATGAGCTGATCCAGGACAGTTGGGTGCCTTCACCCCATATTGCCATTTAATCTACAACACAAGGAATGATGGACTTCAAGCAGGGGACAAAAGAGAGACAGCCAAACAGAGCAGGGAGACTAGGAACATAAAACGTTGAAATTCTGAGGAGGTAAACATAGATAGATAGATAGAGAGAGAGAGAGAGGGGAAAAGGAGGCAGGAGGGGCTTCCCAAAATGGGCGTTTGCTGTGATACATACAGTTGGGAACTTGTTGCTGGTGTAGCAGATGAGCATGCAGGTCTTGCCCACTGCTCCATCTCCAACAGTCACACATTTAATGAACTTTGTGGCACTCATCCCTCACCTTCGCCACTCAAAACTCCCCCAGAGTTAAGATTGTGAGAGCTAGTCCGCCTCTATCTCTCCGGGCTCCAGAGGGAAAGGAACCGAATGGTACTAGAGGGGTAGGACAGATGGGATTTTTTGAGTCCTGGTGGAGGTATAAAGTTTGAGAAAGGAGAAAGGAAAGAGAAAGAGGGGGGGGTGTGATTCAAAGGGGAGGGACTCTTCTAGCCTGGGGTCCAACAGGGTGGCAGGATCCCTCCTCCCTCCCAGCAGGTTTCAAAAACCAGCAAGAAGCCTCTTTTTTTTTTCCCTTGTGGTGGGGTGGGACGCGGGTGTTCATGGGTTGGAGAGGAAAGGGAAAGATAGGAGAGCCACAAGGGCTGTAGCATGAAAGGCTACACTGGAGAATCACATGCATATGCATGTTCCAGAAAAGGACATGTGTTTTCCACCCTTGCTTCCCCTCTTTCACCCACCCCCATGGCCATGAACGGAGGTGAAACACTAGTGGGGGCCGGGCGGGGCTGCTCTACGGAAAACGTTAAAACCCGAGCGCGCTTCCATGTGTCCATGTGCCGTGTCACCTGTATGCATGGGAAGAAGAAGAACCCAACAAGAGAGAGAGAGAGAGAGAGATCTTGTAATTTATATGTCATCCGTCGGTAACACGTGTCCATTCGTCGATGGCGCCAGTAGTGCATCTTAAAATTTAAGACTTAAATATCTTTGATATATTCCATGCTAATCGACGACGACAGGCCACAAAATGGGGGGAACGAGAAATAAGTCACTCGACTGAGTGGGGGTCAAATGTCTTAATGAGATCGGGAGGGGTCTAATGATGCATTCGTCTCTACCTTAGTCGATTAACAAAAGTGCGCCTAAATAAATTGTGCAATTTTTGATGAAAATTAGTAAAAGAACTCTTTTTTTATTCTGGATGACAAATTAATAAAGAAAGTGTGTTGACTTGATCTGATGGTAGAGGCATGCCGATCCAAAACTGAAAGATTAATAAGTTCATATACGTTACATGCGTCAGTGGACAGGAAATTTGTTAGGTGAAAGAAGTCTTCCTTCCATATATGTTTATTACTCTATTATTAATATAAAGGGAAATAAAATCTCTCTGCCTATAAAGGGAGACACGTCAATATCTGAAGCGAAGTGTTGGGAGACGGGAAGAGTGAGACGAAAAGTGTGAACAATTATTTTGGGGTGGATAGGAAACTGGTGTCTCCACCATGGGGGTGCTGATCTTCTCTCGTCAATGTTTGAACTGTATCCAACCCAGATTTTAACTCCCGAGTTATTAGTTTGAACTGTATCCAACCCAGATTTTAACTCCCGAGTTATTAGTTTGAAAAGCTTCATTAAAACAAAAAAGAATTTTCAAACGCCCAAGCTGCAACAGTTGATTCGAATCGAATTTTTGGATAAGATTTTCTAACGTTCTCATACAAAATGAAAAGAAAAATGACCGTTGGAAAACGGCTCAATCTTTAAACCGTAGAAAATCTGATCTGCTTATGGTGTGTGCCCCTCGGGCGGGGCATGTTTATTACGACAGGTTGGAAGGGGAGGAGGGGGGTGGACTTGGTAGACTTCCTCTCACCCACGCCCAATCCAGGTGTCGTCCTCAGCTAATAATAAATTAATTATACAAAGATAGAGAAGTAGAGGATCCTATTCCGCTTGTTTCTCACTTGCCCCGGAGCAGAAGCCAAGACAAGAGAGTACGTCATCCACGTACACCGTCCATTCGAAAGCCGAAACCCCCACGGCCCAATTTCTACTAGCCAGTGCTCTATTATGTGGCTCCCTTGTACGTACGTGAACACTCTCAGTTCTCCGACAACAAAGGAATCGGCGGAATCACTCTATAACGGTCCCAATGACTCTGTGTGGGGGTCTGCCCCCCCCTCCTCTCTAATAAGAAAATTCTCGGGTTAAATAGTTTTGAATGGAATGGAGAAGAGTGATGGGTCGTCGCTTTGTCTGCCTTTTTCTGCCGGTCGTCGTCGTCTGGTTTTGAAATGTCGGGTGGGCGGGGGGATATTAGTTCCGTGCAAAGTGCAGCACTCCATGCTTCTTCTCGATATTAATTAATGGATACACCTCCCCCAACTCACCCCCCCCCCCCACCGTTCAAAGAGAGACCACCTGCCGAGCGCCATTCCACACCGCCTCCACGGCGGCAGGTACAGCCTTCTCTCCACTTTTCTAATAAATGCCTGGCTATTCAACCCCCCCCCCCCCCCCGCCGCCCCCGCTAACCGCCCCCCCCCTCACTCCGACCGTTTGTATTCAGTTAAAATATTGTTGAAATATTTCTACCCATTAATTAATTTCATTCAATAGTATAACTCATTCCCACTTAAAATTAGGAGGAGATAAAAACATAACACCCATCACAATATATATAAAAATTAAGTGGAGATAAAAACATAACACCCATCACAGTATATATATTGTAGAGGCAGAAATCTAGTTTCTATGTCACGTACCACCTTCCTTATTTATTGAACGGGGAAGTCGTCTGACACCCGTGGAAGCCTGCAAGCACCAGAAAACAGGGGACGTCAGAAGGACCTTCCTTTCTAGATGGACTGTTGTCGCTGCTTTCTCTCTGTGTGGCAAGGCTAGTAGCTCTGTTCTCTGGTTCAGAGATTTGGCAGAATTATCCACCGTTCGTTCGTCTTCTCTGTTGATGCTCTTCTTATAGGGGTTATCCTAGAGTGGGAGGCCTCATCTCTTGATAGGGTAAGGCATGAGTAGTGGAGTAACGTTTTCCCGCTATAGCAGCGGAAGTTTCCCGTTGGAGGGCGATAATCCCGATGTCGGCTGGTCCCTGGGCGAGTCTTAAGACTCTCGTGGGGCGTGCTCGCTCGTTATGGGGTTAAGGCCGACGTCGTGGGAGGGTAACGGTCGGTCGTCGGATGGTCTTCAGATGATTACTGCGCCTGGGCTGTAGCTTTCACGCGCTGTAAAATCCGATGTCAGGTCAGATTGGGCCGCACCTTGATGGGCCGTGACTATTGGGGTGCCTCTGGGGCGCGCTGTAGTCGTGGGCTCGGACCGGGTTCTCCGTTGTTGGGCCGGTCTTGGGTCAAACTGGATTTACCCTCCTCACTTCCCCCCTACTCTCAATTGCCGAGCACTCTGCAGGGGACTGAGAGTCGAACAGGAGAGGGTCTGTCTAAGTGCAGGATTTGAAGTCGATCCCCTTGTAACGCGGGCCTTGATGGGTCCGATGGCATGTTTGGCGCGCAAGGCGCCTTTGGTGGTGGCAAGCGCTACTGTTGTAATCATGACATAGGTCATGTTTTGTTTGGGAGCGCAGGCTTCGAACAGGCGTCTGGCGTTGGCAATCGTACGGCGACAGCGACGGGCACCTTTTCACCTGCCTCACGGCTTGGAAGTGCCGGTTCATCGTGACAGTCTATAAGGGTCGACGTGGGGTTCCCCCGAAGGCTCCATCCATGTCTTGTCGATTGCCGTCGGATGCCGCGTTCACTGTAGGCTTCTTCCTCCTCCGCCTGGTGAGGACTTTCTTCTTCCCTTTAGCATTTTCAATCCTCTGTAGTTATGCCACCTCGTAGGAGAACCCTTCACGTCATCCCTTCACTTCTGTCGAGGAGATGAACCCTGGTCGTGGCAGCGCCCCGAGCACTTCAGGTGCCGACGCTAGTCAACCTCGTTCCCCGCCGCTAGTAGCGTACAGGGTGATTCGAGGGCTACGGGAAGCTTTTCAGATTCCCCCCAAGTTCGACATTGTCTTTCCTACCGTTGACGATGATCAACTGAGTCTACCTCTGGGTGGAATTATGGTTCCAGTGGCGTCTTTCCAGGCATGTTTCCGTCTGCCTATTCACCCTTTCATTAGTTCCGTCCTCCACTACTATGGTCGGCACCCAGGGGAGATATCCCCCAATTCCTACCACATCCTCTGTGGATTTGTCTTCACCTGTCGGAGAGCGTCGGTAGAGCCCAACGTCTATCTCTTCCGACAGTTCTATAGCCTTCAGAGCTGTCCGTCTGATATGCCCTATGCATACTTCAAGGCTCGGGGCGGTCGTAACCTCGTCCAAGTTTCTGCAGCCGCAGCTAACCTCAAGGGTTGGTCGCAGTGTTATGTATACCTCGTCAAGTCGAAGGATCGCGACTCCTCTGGCAGTTGGAGGCACACGGGCTCTCATCCTATCTGGGTTGACAGGAAGCCCTCGACCAACGCCGAGAAGCGCAAGAAGATAGACGATGTCCTCCGGTTTCCCCTTGTCAACGCGGACTTCGTGCTGACTCCGGGGTTGCTCCGGGAGTTGGGGTTGAGCCCTGCTGTCACACCCCGAATCGATAGCAGCGGAACGTATCGTTTGCTCGGAACGTGGCAGTTAAACAGTCGTGAATAATCAAGAGCAGTCGCATAAGACCAAATAATTTAGAGCAATAATAAAATTTTATTTCAAATATAAGTCTCTTACAATTTAAAAATAAAAAAACTGGAAGACTCAACTACATCATAATGAAAGAAAGAATAAAAAGGAGATAACACACTAACGGACTTAGACAAGAGAACTAAAGAAGAAACACCACGCTAGACTCAAGAAAGATAAAAGACACGGGTTCACTAATTTCTAGAGCTTGCTTACACACTTGTCCCTCCCGTGTGAGTGTCGGTCTTGCTAGCCACCTGATTACCTGAAAAATGTTGGAATAAAACTGGATGAGCGAACGCTCAGTAGGAATTACATCTCTACGAACCAGATTTGGTTAAAGTAATTAACATCTTATGCAATGTACTATGATCATGCATGAGTGAATGCGAGAAAATATAGAAAATATAGCAATGAGATAGGCATGAAATATCTAACACAAAAATTAAGTTGCAGGATATATCGAGCAAGAAGTTTCCATATCATATCACGAGGTATTAAAAATTTGATCATCAAGTAAATACCCTTTCTTGGGTAGAGATTCATGATTTTCAAGCTCTCAAATCAGTCTAGAATCACCTAATGAGCCAGTGGTCTTTACTCATAGGTTGTCATGATATCTTTAACCTCATGAGCCAGTGGTCTTCCTCATGGGTTTATTTATTATTCATTCTGTGTGCCGCATAAGCAAATATTCTTCCTCATGGGTCTATTCATTAGTTCGTTTTACCTCATGAGCCAGTGGTCTTCCTCATGGGTTTATCATTAGTTTAGGACTTCCATCCTACTGGACAATAACATTCATGCGGCCGAAGGCCCAATATTTACTAGCTGTTATTTAGAGGCCCAGTTCAAAAGAAATTAATAAAAAATCAACTCATGGAGTACAGTAAACTGGGTGAATGACGTCCACTATGGTCGCCACAATTCAGAATTCGTGTCCGTATAAATGGGCGCTTATTCTGGAAATAGATAAATAGACACGAAGAATTGGCGTCCGCCACCACGGGCGCAATTCACAAATGGCGTCTACTTCACTGGACGCAGATTCCAGGAAGTGACTACTTTCTCAAAAATGCCAGAAACAGCACTCTTTGAGGGCAAGATCGTCATATTTCGTCAGAGGGACATGATAGTAAATTGGTGTAAAGGGTTTTTAGGGTACAACCTGTTCGGCTGCCTTGAGGGAATTCAAGGCTAGCGTAGACTTACGGAGGTCTCTATGATGAAATCACCAGTCCGAAGGAACGGAATGTCCAGCGGAGGGGTCAATCATCACGGAGAGTTAAGGGTAAACGATATAAATCAAAACTAGGACTCCATCTACAGATGTGAGATAGGAGTGCCAAGAACCCGTGGCTAAGGGTTGGAAACTCGGGAAAATCAAACGGTCAGAAAAATTAGCGTCCTTCTTGGCAGACGCTATTTGAATTGGCGTCTATCAAGGAAAACATTCATTAGTTCGTTTCATAAACCCTAAATTTATTTCCTAGAATATAGCATCCTTATAGGTGGACGCTAATTTCTGATATTTTTAATTAAACAAACATTTGTGTCTATTTTTAAAGACGTCATTTCATATTATTAAGTTTACAAGAGAACATCTTTTTAAAAGGACACATACTATTTAATAAAGAATTTTATAAATAAAATATATGATAATTAGGAGAAAAATTTAAGGATTTCAAATATATAATTTTTATAATTTTATGCTACATAGTTTGATAGATATGAATTTTCGAAGGTACAGTCAAGAGTTATATACATATATTATATATATATATATTAAAATGATTGAGCGGCGGTTGGATTGATTGAGCGACGGTTGGGTTGTACGTCATTTAAATAGCGAAATTGATAACTTCTTAAATTCTCTCGTTCCTTGACGTAACCACGTCGGAATCGCGTATATGATATACCGAAATGACAGGCTCGAAAAACTCTACCTGGTCGGGTGTTCAAAATAATTTTTCGTTAAGAGATAGAAGATCTTGAGATAGGGGGCATAGAAAATGGTGGCACCACCCTCACTACCTCGGTCTCCATCCTAATAATACGTTCGTAAAATTTCATGATCAAAAGACACTTCGGCACCTATAAACAAGTGGTCCAAACAAAAACTTATAACTAAGGTGCAACCGTATTCTGAGGTGATTCGTCGAGTAACTCGTTAAAACATATTAAATTACTTAAGTAATTACGGTTACTAGTTAATACCTTATATAAAGATATGGAAATTTAGAATTTCAGTAATATAAAATTTGTGATTTTTATGCATATGATTTCATAGATAAAATTTATTTTTAAGCATGGTGTTCGTATTGATTAATTAAGATAAATAATGCAAGTTAAACGTAAATCATGCAAACATGCAAATGATTTTAACAGGAATATAAATCTAACATCATATATGTTGGTTAGGAGTTTTGTCTGGGGAGAGAAAACTTACCTTTGAATGTGATAAAACGAGTTATAAGTTGACGAACGGGGAACAAAGGTTGAAGAAGATGGAGAGAGATCACACTGCAGCGGCGGGAAGAAGAACGGTAGTCAGCAGTAGGTAGCAGATGCGCAGGAGAAAGAAAGGAGCAGAGGAAAAAGACGTCCACCGCAAGCTCCCTTTGACGTTGTAGCAGGATCTCCCGTTGAACGTAAGAGCAATAACCCATACACATTCAACGGAGGAACAATTTTATAGGGTGGTGGAATTTCTAGAGGGTTCGAAAGCCAAAGGAGGGAAGGGTTTCCATGGAATCGAGAGTTTCTCCGTATACACGATCACCTTGCTATTTTTCAAAGCCACTTTCCCTGTTAACAGCCGCTAGCTATATATATATTTTATACATAACTCTAAAGTTTCCTCCCCCATGCAAGCCGCGTCGAGACCTCAGTTGAGTTGGGTTCGTGAAGAACATAAGTCGATTTTATGTAAAATATGCACATCCATTTCGTGGCCTTCTACGTATGGGCTTTCGATTTTATAAAGATGGGTTGGGGTTTTGGGCCCCTTCTTTGTTCTTTGTGGATTCTTGGCTTCGGTTGACTACATGGCTAGCTGTATACGTGGATTGGGTTTAATAGGTAAGCTCATATAAGAGTGAGCTCATGCCTATTCGTGGGTTCCTTGGATGGGTTTCCGCGGTGTGCATGTGTGGGCAAAAGCCCATGCTTTATGTTTATACATTTTGGGTCTTCTTATGGGTTTTAGGCCTTTAATATCGAGAAGGATTATATACCTTGTTTTATATATGTATAATATACATGGTTTCATGTTGAATTATATATATATATATATATATATATATATATATATATATATATATATATATGGGTGGTTCTAAGGCTTTGTATATGTTGTGTTAATGGAATAAGATAATTATTGGTTAAAACCCATTAAGTGTATATATATATGACTTAATTATTTCTATTTGACCTTCTTATCTAAGAGTTTTATTCGATATTCAAATAAACTCATTTGTTATTTATTAAACCTTTATATACGCGGCTTATATCTATTAATATATATATATATATATATATTTCTCAAAGCTCATTATGTATCGATACTACCTATACGTGGGGTCTGCTAGTGTACATGAGTTGGCCTTGAATGCTAAGTCCATTTCCTATGAGGTTATGTTAAGTTTATATTGTAGGTGGGTCATGATATATACTGGGGTCTTAACCAATTTTCTTAAGGTAATACTTCATATGGGGATTTTATCCCTCATAGTTTTATTTACTTTAATTATTATTTTATTAGTCATTGACCTGGGTATTAGAGACAGGTTCGATCCTAGGAAAATATTTACTCTCTTTCAAAAAGGAAATATTAATTAGCCACTTATTTATCCTAAGAACAATATACCCCAAATTCTTATTTATTCAACATATCATCTATTTATAGTAAATATCATAAAGTGTAAGCTATCTTTTTCTTTAAATATCACAAATATTTGGTTCCTATTTAGCCTTCAAAATTATCGGGCGTTACACCTGCGTTATCACAGGGTACTGATTTCGATTCTGCATTGCGTTCTGTTGGTGGCGACCTGGGCTAACCAATCTTGATCTGATTTCAGGGGCGCCTGAGGTTCCGGCGTGGCGCTACGAGATTGTCAAGTTGTCGCGGTGTGTCCCCCCCGTGAATCACGTCGAGCCAGGGGCCGGCCAAGTGACAGTTGCTGCCCCCCAGGCCGAGGTTGCATTCGCTCCGGGGCAGCTCCAGTATCCGGTCCCTGCGGGCATCCCCCTGGTGAGCCCAGCGGTATCTTCCGCGGCCAGTGGTGGGTCTGGCGCTCGGAGGGTAGACTCTGGAGGAGATGTTGACGCTGCTGGAGCGGAGTCCACCATGGCTGTTGGTGGTCATGCTCTATTATCCGAGGATGAGTTGGCGGCACTGGACAGCCAGTGTCGCTCGAGAAAGAGGAGCAGAGTGTCTGCTCGGGTCCGTAGTTGGGTTCTACCGGCGCCGTCCGAGTTACCTCCACCCGAGGTTCCACCGCCGCCGCCGGCTGGAGAGTCGGCTCTATCTCCCCCCGTGTCTGCCCCCGTGGAGGGGAGGTGTGATAAGGGCAAACCCCCGTTGCTAACAATGTTGTTCCTCCACCACCGGAGGTCTCCTCGCATGCAGAGTTCTCGCCACCCGAGGGAGCGACGCCCGGGCCGGCAGGGATTGCGACAGTCGTTGATCTTATGGGGAGGAGTGTTCGGTGGCATGAACGTACTGAGAAGTTTGGTCCCGGGGCCGAGAGGGAGTTGACAGACTTAGCTGCGAGGGGCGTGTGCTCGGTCATCGGGGCCTTCGGCCTATGGAGGTACCACTTCAGTGGTCTTGCTCGGGAGTTGGAGGCCGCTCAGACTACCCAGGTGGAACTTTCGGCCAACTGCGAGGTGCTTGAAGGGCGCCTACAGGCTACTGAGGCTGAAAATGCCGGGCTCCACGAACAGTTGAATCAGCTGGGGTTGGTTCTTGCTGGGATGGAACGGGACCGAGACTCCTTCCCAGTCCAGGCCGAGACGGCTGAAGCCCACGCGGCCAGCATGGAGGCACAGGCTGAGGCCAGAGCCCAAGAGTTCAAGGTGCAGCTTGCTGAGCTGCGCTCAACGATGTCCGCTACTTGTGAGAAAGCAGTGGAGAACTATCGCTCCTCTTCGGCCTACCGGGATGAGCTGACCGAGGTGGCCCTCGAGTTCTTCGGACCGGCGCGCGATCGTGGCTTCTGGGAAGGTTGGAGCGCCGCTGTTGTAGCCACAGCTAAGAGCCTTGGCTCTGTGGTTCCACCTCTTCCTCCTCCCTCGTCACCCTATGGCATGGAGGCCGGGGATGGCGAGGAGGAGCTCGACGATGAGGAGGTTGGGGAGCAGAGGCCGGGGCCTAGCACTGGCGAGCGGGCACCCGTTGGTGTCCCAACTGTGGAGGAGTGCGTGGTGGATCCAGCCAAGGACTTGCCTCCCTCAGGAGTTGCTGCTACACGTGAGCCCGAGGAAGCTGGGTCACGTGATGATGTTGCTGGGGTGAACCCTTAGGGGGGTGCCCCTAGTTGTTTTTTCAATTTCATTTTGTCTTTGTTTAGGCGATCGCCTTTCCTTTGTACGCTTTTGGCTTTTGAATAGAAGAATTTCCTCTTTTTCGCAATTCTTGAGATTTCTTCCGTGCACTTCCCTCTTTTCTGACGTCTACGAAATCCTATGGGGATACAAAACGGCGCCTTCGGGGGTTACTCTGGAAGGGTGCGACTTTCGGGATCCGTCGCTTCGGATTCTACATTTTTTGAAAAGGCGGTAGGAGTCCTTTGGCCTTCTAGAACCTTCATTCCTCTCTATAAGTATCGACCTCCATCTTTGGCTCCTGGTGCAAAGGCTTCCAAGGAGAAGGCCCTATAGGATGTCTTTGAAAGAGTCTGGTACTTCGTCAGATGATGATACTTTGCAGGCTCCTCGCCAACCCTTGATCCTCCGGAGGGCGCCTCCACCGGCTCCGTGGCGACTGTGGCCGGAGCCGGGAGCAAACGGTCCTGTCTCCGAGGAATACCGGAACGGGTACTTAGACGGCTGGCGGGAGGCCTTGGATAAGGTCAGCCGCTTGTATGCTGGTAGGGGGGTTCTGCTTCTTGAGCTGGACAAGTTCCGTCCTTAAGGGGACAGATGATACCTTTGTATATACCCTCTCTGCTTCTGAATAAAACCCTCCCTTCTTCTAGTTGTCTTCTTATTGCATGGCCGTGACTGCTTCCCTTCATGTTTCTTGGCCTGCAGGTGTGTGACGAGATATTCTCTCAAGCTAAGGGGAGTGTTTCTCTGCTTGAAGATGATGGTAGGCAGGGCAGCCGTCCCTACTTGCCAGTTTGCAGACATGGCCAGCGTGCCACGTCGGCCTCTGTAATGCGTGGACCTTGTTGCTCCACTGCCCCCCGTCAATCCGGGGTGGTCGGGTCTTCCGGTCTTCCTTCCTTGTGTAGGCCTCTTTGTCGACGGCGTCCAAGCTGGTCTGCTTCCGCGGAACAAAAGGGATGCTAGCGGCAGCTTCATCCCTCTTCTCGGGCATAGGCGGCTTCCACTGTTGGTCTGCTTCCACAGAACAAGCGGGTCGAGGGAAGGTCGTCTGTTACTGCCACGAGGAGCGAGATTGTGCTGCCGTGATCTCATTGTCTTGTATGCTCGCATCACGGTCGTGTGAGAGCGGTCTTTCTTTTTGGGATTTTGGCAGCTTGTATCCTGACTACTTTTAGATTTTGGCAGCTTGTATTCTGACTAAAGAAATTAAATTCTCTAGTTTGTATTCATGTCAGTGTGTACCTTTTGATGGAAGACTCCTACTTACCCCTGAATGGGTTTCGCGTGTGCATGCTTCGCAGTGTTTACGTCTTCTACTTGCTTGCTGGCATCGTTTGGAAGGGGAGCGGTGCTCGCCTCTAGGGAACTCGTAGGTTACCTTAGTGTTTTCAAGGGGAGTGATGCTCGCCTCTAAGGAATCCGGGGGTTACCTTACCATTTTCAAGGGGAGCGGTGCTCGCCTCTAGGGAACCCGGAGGTTACCTTCTTATCTTCAAGGGAGTGGTGCTCACCTCTAGGGGACCCGTAGGTTACCTTATCATTTTTAAGGGGAGCAGCGCTCGCCTTTAGGGAAACCAGAGGTTACCTTAGTATTTTCAGGGGGAGCGGTGCTCGCCTCTAGGGAACCTGGGGGTTACCCTACCATTTTCAAGGGAGCGGTGCTCGCCTCTAGGGAACTTGGGGGTTACCTTACCATTTTAAAGGGGAGCGGTGCTCGCCTCTAGGGAACCCGGAGGTTACTGTAATGCCCCGGTTTTTTCGGATTATTGCTCGGACCAGGATCCGTGGGTTTCGGATCGTCTTTTCGCGGGTTGCGGATCGTGTCCGAGTGAGCTTCAGACTTTTTATACTGGATTTTCGGACTCATTGGTGGTGTGCCCGTGAATTTTCTTGGGTCCGTGACGTTGTGAGGAGCACGCCGGTTATTTTTTGGAATTTTCAGAGCGCCTTTGTGGGTCCCGGGTCACGTTTTGGGTTTTACGCGTGTTTTTGGCTGTCGGACCTTCGGAATCCCGTGTAGGGTGAACCATTACGTTCTCTGACTCTGGGATGTTACTACTGCGTTGTGTGTTCTCCGAGGATCGCGGAGGTAATTTTTCATATTTTTTGATATTTACCACATTTTCCAGATTTTAAAATCCAAAATTCATTTTCTATTTAAACCCCCTCACCCCCTCTCTCTCCCCATTCTCTCTTTCTCACACTCTCTCATCTCTTTCTCTTCCCCTCTCCTCCAGGCGGTCAACGGAGGCGATGGCAGGCGAGGAGCACGAGGACGGGTCAAGGATAGAGGCGTGGTGGCGCGTTGAAGTTTGGCTGCGAGTTCGTGAACCGACGAGGGTTTCACGACGTTTTCGCGATGGATCGGCGTCCACGGCGCGTGACATCTTCGGTGGAGGTAGGGAGATGGACCCTCAGCACGTGTATTTCATTTTCCGCGAGTTCGGTAGCCCATGGTGAGCCGAGCGTGGGTTTATTACCGTTGGGAGTTAAAATCACGTTTTTAGGGCGTGTGATAAGTGTACATTTTCTATGATAATTCATCGCATGTACACCATTTTATGTGCATATAATTAGATAATTATGCATGTTCTATCGTTAATCTCAACTTCACATGTAGATTGGACCTTTCACGTAAATTAATGAATTCGACGATTTCATTTAATAAAATAGAGTTGAGGGTCATGAACATTAATTGTCCATTACATAAAAATGAGCAATTGAGATTCATGTGCACATTATGGTAATTTTTCTAAACTAAATCATAATTATGTGTGTGCAGGACACCGAAGGTAATTACAAAAGAAGTCAGGGGTAAAACTGTCATCACTACTTTGACCAAGTCAAATAAACAATTCAAAATATTTTGGTTGGAGGGAAAATAAAGTTCAAAATTTTGAATTTAAAGTTTGAAAAGAAAGAATTCAAAGTTTAAGTTTGAGAAGGAGGAAAAGGACATTCAATGTTTGAAAAGGAGATTCAAAGTTGGAAAGGGGGTACCCAAAGTCTAAGAAAGGGGGTGCCCACCTCCTTTTTCTTTTTCCAATACATCATCTTCTACCTAAATCCCAGCCATCCATCTCCTTTTGATACAATCTCCACCCTCCATGGACCCAACTTTCCCTATAAATAGCTCATGACAAGGAGGAGAAGGAGAGTTCTTCTTTTGACAATCTCTCACTCTTTCTCTCCCAACCTTAGGCCGCCGATTTCACCCTCTTATATTCCTCTTATCCTCTGACTTTCTTCATGTAAGTTCTTCAATTTTAAATGCTTTACAACTTCTTCTTCTGCATCATCTTCTAATACCTCCTAGTGTTCAAGCTATTTCATATTTTTCATTGTACTATCCTGTTCATCTGCGAACCAGTGTTTCTCTTTGTTCTTCCCCTTATTCCTCCCCCTTCTAGTCATTTGCTCCTCTTACTATCTTCATGACAATTCTTTATTTTTAAATGTTCTAAAACTTCTTCGTTTATATCATCTTCTAATTCTTTCTGGTTTGGATGTTATTTCTCATTTTTCAACTTACTGTCTTGTGATTTTACTGTTCATCTGAGGTGTTAGCTTCTGTTATTCCTCCATTTTGAAGTCCGTCTGCTCTTTTTTCTATATGCATTCTTCATGAAAGTTCTTCTCTATTGTAGATCTAGATTTTATTCTTCTACCACTTCCTTTAATTCCATCATATTTTTAAGTTATTTGTAATTCTTCTCAGTTCAATTTTTTTTCATAGTTACTGTTCATCCGCGCAGATCACTTCCCTTCTTTCTCTGATTTGACCATCTTCCTCACATTTTCTCTCTCTGTGCCCTTCATCAAAGTTCTTCTCCTCTTCCTCCTCTTCAAATTCTTCTTCTTTGGCATCCCCTAATTCGTCTTGGTCTCAAAGTTATTCACCCTCTAAAGGCCGCTTCAATGACGAAGGTGACTTCCTCCCGGCGTAGACGGCATCTTCCACAAGGTGGTTCGTGATCCAAGGCCAAGAGAGGATGCCGCTGTCATCACCATTACTGCCACCATCTTCACATCTCAGGCTCCTCTTGTTGCTATTACTTTAGTTTCATTTTACTTCATTGTAATCTCGTCACATCTTTATTATAAGCTTGTCTTACACTTCATGTACTCATTTCTTTATGTTAATGAAAGAAGTGTTCATTTGATCTAGAGTTTGTTTATCTTCCCTCTCTTCCTCCTTCTTCTACCTCTTCTTCTCAATATTATGCAATTATTTTCCATGGTATAGGCTCATAGTCATAGGTGTTTTTAATTAAGTGTTTAGTTCATTCATCTTTTCACTATTATCCTTAAACAAAATAAAATCACAAGTGTTTTCCAAAAGACTCCAAGGTTGTTAACTCTAAAAATCTCTTCTTCTCTGTGGATTCGACCCTTCTCACCACCATATTACGTCTCTCTTTCATCTAGTGCGAGTTGGAATTTTTAAGATTGATACGCGTGTTTTAAACGATGAATTTTTGCGTTATCAATTTTTGACGCCGTTGTCGGGGAGGAATGATGATTTTGGTTTAAGAACTTTATTTTCTTTGTGTTTATAAGTGTACTAATATCTCTTTCTTTTTCTTATTTCTTTAAAAAAATTAGAATGAGGGAACGCACTTCAAGAATTAAAGTTAAAAAATTAAAAAAAAGAAGAAAGAGCAAAAAAAAGAAGCAGTTAAGAGGTAAGCTCTCCTTCCTTTTCTTAGTCTTTTTGTCATTTCATTTCAAAAAAAGAAGAAGGAGGGATTGCACATCAAGTAAGTCTTCAAACTTATTCCTCTCATTTTGTGTCATTTCCTTAATGTTCTTGCATATTGTTGTTAGATAGGTTCACAAAAAAAAACTCTTCACTTGAATTCGATAAAACTCTTCATTCCAAGAGTAGAAATCACACTTTCATGTTTTAAGTCATGCATCATTTAGGATAGTATTTATTTTTCCTTGTTGTTAATTACATTGTTAAGGATTGCGGGAGGCAAGGTGAGTACTCTAACTTTTCCAATAGCATGCTCATGCACTTCCATGCTTGCATAGAACCCCTTGTTTGAACTTACTTTGTTGCATATCATTTCAAAGTATTTTAAAGGCAACACCCATAAGCAAGATAAGGTGGGGATTTCATCACCCTTCCTTAGCCCACAAACTATAATTTCCTTGCATCTTTGTATCACCTAGACCTTAAATAAAATTCAGTAGACGTTGGCCCTAAGTTCACACTGTGGTTCTTGTGTTATTTGGGCTTACCCTCTTGTGAAAACTGGTGCCTAAGGCAAGACGGTCGGACGGTAAACGCCTTAAGCGGGCTAGTGATTTTTAATTAGGACCTTGCGAAAGTAAGGGGAGCCTCCCACTACCCCACCCCTTACCTGACCGGTGGAAATATTGAAGGTGAACTCAAGTTACACTTTAGTCATTTTGTGAAACTCAATTTGTAGGTTTAGGTCATACATAGGTCATTAGGTAATTTGTGTGACAATTTGTTTGTGTTTGCATAAAAAAATTTTAAAAATAAAATTTCTCCTCTTCTCTCTCTTCGTCCTAATTTATGTCAAAATAAAAAAAAGAAAAAAAAACAATCAAACAAAAATCATCATAAAAAAAATCTCTTTCATCTCTATCTTCGTCCTAGTTTATACAAGGTAGAAGATCTCAACATCTAAACCTACTAGGACTCATTCAAGAAATTGAGAGAGTCTTGCATCCAAGGAACGATCTCTAACAAGATCTCATGGTCAAAAATCAAGGACCTCACCACCAAAATCTAATGGCCGAAAATATCGATCCTCTAAAGCAATTGAAGGACTATTTCTTGCCCAATCAATACCAACCGTCCTTTTATGTCCAAGCACCTCAGAACCAAGCAGTTCATTATGAAATCAAGTCTAGTACCATCCAAATGTTACCATCTTTCTATGAAAATCCTAATGAAGACCCTTACAAATATCTTGATGAGTTCCTTCAGATCTGCTCCACTGTTAAAATCCAGAATTTCTCTGATGATGCTCTTAGGCTAACTCTCTTCCCATTCTCTCTCAAGGATAAATCCAAATATTGGTTAGGAGCCTTGGGTAGGATCATTGATACATGGGCGGAAATGTAAAAAGAATTTTTGAAGAAGTTCTATCCCATAGGGCGAACCAATACCATGAGAAGAGCAATTACTGGATTCACAAAAAACCCGGGGGAACATATCCATGAAGCGTGGGATAGACTTAAAGATTTATTGAGGAAATGCCCCCACCATGGGTTATCAAGATGGCAAATTGTACAGGCATTCTATGATGGTTTGGCAGAGAATTATAGACAAATGGTTGATGCATCATGTGGAGGAGTATTCATGAGTAAGAGTGAGGATGAGGCTTACGATTTATTTGAAATATTTAGTGAAAATTCCATAAGCCATGCCTCTCTGTCATCATATGAAAGAATGATTGGGCCTTCTAAGAGGGGTGGGCTTTATGAAGTTAAGAGCCAAGGTGAGTGTAAGAACAAAATGGATATCAATGCCATAACCCAAAGGTTGTATAAAGTGGATTTGTTGGCGCAGAAGATGAAAAAGGTTGATTTGGTTGTCCAAAAGCTAGACAAGTTGTTATCTATGAATAGGCAGGAATCTTCTGTACCTTCTGTCTCCCAACCCCAATCATTTTCAGCTCCCACTAATGAAGAGATTTGTGCTCTTTGTTCAAGTCCTAGTCATTCCGTGATTGAGTGTCCCACAACAGTCTAACTTCCCCCATTCATCCAAGAACAAATCTTTACTGCTCAAGGTGTCTCCAAACCAGCATATGATCCTTATTCAAACACTTACAACCCGAGCTGGAGAAATTATCCAAATTTTTCTTGGAAGTCTAACCAAGGCCCATCCACCCAATCTCATCTCTCACACCATCTAAATCCAAAACAGTCATTTTCCATGCCAAGTTAGTTAAACCAAAACCTCTCTTATCAGTCTCCTTTCCATCAGCAACTTCAACAATCATCTTTCCATCAAACTCAGGCACCATATCCTCAAGCTCAATTTTCTTAGGGCCAATTTCAGCAATTTCCTTCCCATCGTTCTCATTAACCACATTATCAGCCACCTCCTCCTCAGCCCACCTTTGATGACAAGTTTGAACAACTCCAACAACTCATCCTTACCCAAGCACAATCCATTTCTAAGTTGGAGTACCAAATAGGGCAACTTGCTGCCAATAACATGAGAAGAGAGGTAGGCCAGCTCCCTAGCCAACCGGTGACCAACCCCCGTAATCAACAACCTCCAGGCTTCCCTCCAAGAGCTCCCATTCTTCCTCAACCCAATCAGCCCAATCAACCTCAGCTGCCCCCTCCTATAGGTCCTCAGTTCGAGAATGCCAAAGCTGTCTCAACCCTTAGGAGCAGAAAAATTCTAAATGGCCCTTATCTGGCGAGGGATGTGGGCAGTAGTTCAGGCCAAGATGTCCACGAGGAGAGTGATAGTGAAGACGAGGAGCTGAAAATTATGCAAGAAAAGAAGAGGCAAGAGGAGGGAGAAAACAAGCTGGACAAAGGGAAAGCAAAAGTTGATGAAGGATCCCGAGAGTATGTTCCTAAGGTCCCATTCCCTGATGCATTAAAGCCAAAAGCTCAAAAAAGAAAGCCGGTCCAATAAGAAGAACTAGTGGAATTATTTAAACATGTGAACATCAATATTCCATTATTGGATGCGATCAAACATGTGCCGACGTATGCAAATTTTTTGAAAGAGCTATGTACACCAAAAAGAGAATCAAAGGCAGTAACACAAAAGGTCCGCTTGTCCGAAGATGTCAGTGCAGTTGTTATGAATCATTTGCCTAAAAAGTTGAAGGACCCTGAAGCTCCACTGATTTCTTGTGATATAGGTGGAATTACATTTGATAGAGCATTGCTAGACCTTGGAGCCAATGTGAACTTGTTACCCACCTTTATATATGAGCAGTTTGATCTAGGGGAGTTGAAACCCACATCTATAATCCTTCAACTGGCAGATCGATATGTAAAGACTCCGAGGGGACTATTGGAAGATGTGATTGTGAAAGTGCATGAATGTTATTTCCCGGTGGACTTTCTTATTTTGGATATAGTCTCGTCCCAGGAATTAAAGCACACACCTATCATTTTGGGACGTCCGTTTCTTGCTACGGCCAAGGCCAATATAAATTACGCTATGGGAATGATGGATATTTCTTTCGGAGGAGAGAAGGTGTCTCTGAATGTGTTCAAAGCATCTCAATATCCAGACCATGAGGAGGAATGTAATGTCATTGATGTTTTTGAAGAACTAATTGAAGAAAGTCCGAAAGTTTATGAGGAATGTCTAGAAGAGGGTAGCATGCTCCAGGATTCTCCACTTTCTAGTGCACCCCACTCTAGAGTGGAGCCACTCCCTCCACTTCAAGCTGAACCTATTCTTCCATCTTTGGATCAGGCGTCTAGTCTAGAATTGAAGCCTCTACCGGATCCATTGAAGTATGCTTATCTAGATCCTAACCAAACTCTGCCCTGTTGACACCCGTTTTTTACCGATGAGTTGAGTCATTTCTCTTACTCTTATTTTTTGATGTCTTGAGTTATCCATTGCTCGTTGGACTATTTTTCTGGCGCATCTTTGGGCCTATTTTATGGGTAGCCTCCCTCCCTGGCTAGGTCTGCTTCAATTCAAGGCCTAATGGGCCTTGATTTTGGTTAATTAATCATTTTCATGAATTTCAAGCGTCCAGAGACATGTACGGTCAACCCATGGCCGCACAATCTCTGTGCGGTCGTCTATGGGCCGTCCAAATATTTATGAGGTATTTTGGTTAATTTTCTGAATTTCCACCGATACACTTTTATACGGCCTTCGTTTAGCCGTTTAATATGATGAGCGGGCTAATATTAGCCGTTCTTCTCCCAGAGTCCTAAGCTCGGTAGTTTTTTAGAGAATTATTTAATTATCTATTTATCACCGACAAGGCAAGCACGGTTGACCCGTGGCCGCTCTTATGATTGAATGGCATGAATATAGCCGTTCATCTATGAGAGTCCAACGGTGAGATTTTCGGTCGGTTCGATGGATAAATCGACTTACATTTCTTATATTTGAATTTCCACTGACAGGGATAAACGGCCTACCCATAGACCGCCCAACCAGATGAGTGGTCTGTCGAGCGACCGTCCAACCGCCGATTTCCAGATATTTTAAAGGGCTATTTCTCTCTACACTCGTGGATTTATCCCCAACTTTCTCCGTCGTTTTCTCCGCGAATACTGAACCAAATTCGGTGCCGTTTCTTCCAGTTGAAGGATAATTCAATTATCTACAACTTTTATTTTATTATCTAGACCTAAAAATACATAGAAACCCTAATTTCGAGCTAAGACTTCGGGTGCTCTATAAATAGACCCTACAGGCTAGGCTTGAAAGGGGGGAAGATTTTTGGTCGACTGCGAAGCTCTGCCGAATCTTTGAGCGACCTATCACCAGGGAGGGAGGCCTTCTACGTCCGCATAGACCTCCGGTTCAGGGAGTAATCGTGTTTTGAGTCATTAGTTTATTTAGTCCCACCGGTCTCTTTTACTTACATGCATCGTGTCTTCGATATTTCTTCCACGTTTTCTTACTCTCATACATCATTTGCACACACCCTCCTATGTTTTTGACGCCCCTAGGGGTTTAAAAACTCCCAGGTATCCCCATTCCATCATAGTTATGGTTATTTCCTTCTATTTCTAGCGTTTACTACACACCACAGTTCTAATCTGTGTTTTCTTTTGGGTTCTCTACGTGGTTTTGCAGGTCAGCAACCTTCTAACACGAGGCCCACTCTTTCTGGCCGGCCGGAAAGGGTGGAGGTTTGAACTTTTACAACTTAAGGCGCGGTGGCGTTGGGCGGCTCCATATCGACTGTTCGAAGGAACGTGCGGCAACATCCGAGCCATTCTTCTTCTTCCTGCGGCCATATCCAAGCCGTTCGTCGTCCATTGCACTTCGTCCTGCGTCCCCTGTCAGCGCTGACGAGCGATCTGTTGAGCGACCGTGCAAGATAAGGGCGGCTCATTCGGAGCCGCGCATCATTGCTGTGCTGGTCAAAAGGCGAGTGTCTCCCTCCTCTTTCCAAGGTCCGGCGTGTTCATCACGTTAGGTGCCTTGGTGGCGATCACAGGTTTCTACTTCTGTTCCCTTCTACTCCCGTTTTGTTTACTTTCATATTCAGATTAGTGAAGGGATTTTAAGGGATTTTTAAGCATGTGTAGAGAAGGTAATATCTCCTACAAACAAATTTCTGGCGATCACGGTGGGACGCCTGGTGCCCATCGTGTTAGTGACTTGCTGACCCTCTCCTTTGCTTTGTTAGTCCTCGTTCTTGAGTGGTTTCAGGTCGATCTTTGCTGTTCACGTTTCTGTCCTCTAGAACTTGTGCGGTTCTCCCAAAGCCATCCACCGGATCCTGTGGCCGAAGACTCACCACTCTTCTCTGTGAACAGTGCCATTCCTTCTGCCACCCTGCTGCTTCCAGCGGTCCCCTATCGCCCGTAAATCATTCCTGCCGTCTATTACAGGCCGCTTGAGTTCCAGGCTCAGGTGCGTCTCCGTCTTCACACTGTTAGTTTTCATTGGCATTCTGCGGCTGCTGCAGGTCTGTCCCAGAGTGTCCACGGTCTGTATTAGGCTGTTCTTCCAGGTACGCCCTATTCCCCTACCTCGGTTCATTTCATCATTTGATTCATTTTATCATTCTGTATTACCCCCTACTGTTGAACGGTCGTCACTGGACCGTCGCCCTCCCTGTGCGGTCTCCCGGAGACCGCCCTTCTCGTGCTACAGTGCACCCGAGCCTCATTTTGATTTCCATGTCATATCTTGTTCATGATATTTGGTGCTGATTTTGGTCTCCCTTGATTGTTCCTTGCTGCTGCATCATTGTGAGTTCTATTCATCATACTTGTTTGCCATTGCTTGCTAGACCTAGGCTAGAACTTTGCATGCACTCCGATGCACTTAGGCGCATACATACTTCTCATAGTAGTTGCATTCCTATCGAGGTAGGGTTTCCTCTCGTCTTCATACTCCTTGGAGCCGACTAGGGGACCTTACCGAGGACCTCCGTAAGTCCCCGTGAGCCGTGGATTCCCACACGGACACCGGGCAGGTTGTACCGTACCACCCCCTAGTCTAGGGTTTGCATCAGAGAGAGAGGGAGTCCTCTAGTGTCAACCAATTGCCCATTTCCTGCCTTGGCTAGGTACCATGTGGTGGAGTGAACTCAAATCTTAATTAATTCACTAAGGTCCTAAAAGGGAAAATTCATAAAATCTATCGCGCATCATTCATAATTTGGGTGTTTATTTGGTTGTCTCTCTTCTTATCCCTTCTCTCTCTTATGTGCATTATTTGATTGTTGTTTAGATCTTGGTTAGGGTTGTTTGCTTCTTCTCCCTAGGTGCTTTAGTATATGTGGAGCTGCTTCACACTCTCAGGATCATCTCCTAGGGGCAGCTCACGTTTCTAGTCCTATCTTAATCCCTTGTTCGATTCATCACCTACCATGTCATCCTACAACTTCTCCCACTCCCATGAGGATTCTTTCCCTCAGGGACTTCTCGGGGACCCGCCTAGGGTCGCCCTTGTGCAGGGAGGAGAGGGGACTGCCCCTCCTCTCCCGACCATTGTCATCGAGGGTCCTCAGCCCTCCCTTTTTAGTTCCTCTTCACAGAATTTGGCCAATCAGATTCTTAACATGATGGCCCAGCTTGATCCAACCCAGCTTCACCTTATTCGAAAAGCTCTGCAGGGGGCGGATGCCCCATCCTCAATTCCTTCTCATGGCATGACTGCTACCGCCACTACATCTAAGATTGCTGGATTAGGGGCTACCTCTGCAGCCCCCATCGATCTTACCCCCATCCATCCTCAGGTTCTTCGATTCCCCACCATGGAAGTGGGCCAGGCTTCTACCTCGGCCCATAAGCCTCTAGACAAGGGGAAGACCCAGATTCCCTCTAGTTCTTATATTGATCCTTGCACCACGATCTCTCCGGCACCGCAGGCCCTCGTGGCCCCGGCTGATTTCATTCGTCTGCAACCAGGGCCCGCCCAGTTGGCTCATGCGGATATGGGCCCTTCTCTGACCCATTATCCATCTTATGGGCTGCCCCCTCAGTCAGTTTATCCTTCAGCTCCATATTCTGGTTCTATTTTTCATGTTGTTTCTCCTCCTTCCCGGGAACGGGAACTTCTCGACAAATGGGCTGTCATGCAGTAGCAGATTGACCTCCTCCACAAGCGGGTCGGCCCGCAGTCTCTAGCCGATGTTCCCATTCCTAACTTCTGGGACATTCGCTTTCCTCCCCAGTCTGAGCTCCCCGTGTACCAAAAATATGATGGGAATGGCAACCCGTTTATTCATGTCAAGGAGTTCCTCTATGAATCGACGCAGTTTCAACATGACGATCGCCTTATGGCGTATTTGTTCTGCCGAACCTTGGACGGGGTCACCCTTGAATGGTTCTACACCTTGCCTCTGGAGGAGGCAGAGAGTTTCAAGACCGTGAAGGAGAAGTTTATCCAGAGATTCCAGGATCGGGTTGGTTCCGAGTATTCCTTTACAGGCCTAGTTGTAGAAAAGATGAAAGCAGATGAGGACTTTGCTGTCTATGCAGATCGATGGAGGCAGATGGCCTCACGTGTGCCCGGGCAGATCCCAGAAGAAGAAAAAGTAAAGTTACTGATTTCTAATGCTACTCCGATGCTCCAAAATATCTTGGCAATGAACGATATATCTAACATGCACTAGTTGTACAGTCGGGCTCGGTTCATACAAACCCAGTTCAGGGACTCCCCCATCCATTCGTTGTTCGAGGCCCAGAAATCTAAAAGCACCCCAAAATCCCAAGGCCTAGTTACTGAGGGAGTGCAAACTAATGAGTAGGTCCAGGCTGTTCAATTCCCTAACCAACCCGCTTCACCCCGTTTCCAGCAACCTCCATGTAACTCCCAGTTCTCCACTCCACAAGCTCCCCGACCCACCTTTCAAGCTCCTCAGCACCCACAACCACCACCACCACCACCACAACAGCCACAACAGCCACAACAGCCACCCCAATACCATAACGTTCCTCCCCCTGCTGGTTATGGGCCTGCTCAGCCCGGACCCAAGAGAGTCAACTATCCACCACTTCCAAAAACACTCCCTGACATCTTTTCAGCCTTAATGTACACTGGTGACATTCAATTGCCTCCGGAACGTCAGAATTGGAATCCGGCGGCCGACCAGTCAAGGTAGTGTATATACCATCGGCAGCCCGGGCACACCATAGAGAGATGCTACCAGTTCAGAGATCTAGTGTATGATTTGCATGAGGGCCAGAGGATTGATTAGGCCCAAATGCACAAATTGATTGAAGACATAAAAGAAAAAAGAAGACAAGCCAGGCCACAGCAGGCGGCGCCTCAGCAGCAGCAGTTCCATCAATCTCTCCAAAAACAACAACCTCCACAACCGCAACAACAACACCAAGACCTCGGGATTCATTAGAACCCCATGCCAGAACATCCGCCTACTCCTCAACAGCAACAACAGCCGCCGACACCGGCTCAAGTGAATGTAGTTCACCACCCAGCCCCTAATGCTGGGTGGTCTTTTGACCATGAGACCCCCGCTCATCTTTGGGCCTTCCACCACACTATCTCCCCCGCGCCTTCTATCCCTTCTGTCCTCCAGCCCACCACCTTTGCCACCGCTCCACCCACTATCCCTTCCCGACCACCTATTGCACCCGCCACATTCCCCACCATCCCGCCAGTCCTTCCACCATCACCCACCATACCCTCCATCATCACCCCTCTGCTTAACCCTTCACCAATTACCACTCCGCCATGGCCTATCAGGCCAGCCTCCGCCAGCCTCCGCCAGCCTCCGCCATCCTCACCCCCATTTCTACCCCCTCCGCTTACCCCACCGGGCCAATCGGGAGTCCAGTTGACGCCGTGCCGGCACGACAATGCGCCCTCCGGAGCGGGCGTCCATTCCACAGAAGTTACCCTTTCCCCGGTGCATCTGCACCCAACCCTCAAGTTCCTTCCTCAACAGTTGAAGCAGAAGAAGTATACCCCGTGCCTGGCACGAAATATGACTTGCTACAGCATTTGGACGGGATGCCGGCCAAAATATCAGTCTTGGAGTTAATTAAAAGGTCCTCGCTACATCAGGATGCCCTAAGCGCTTTTCTACACAAAGTGATGGTTAATGAAGACGTAGCAGTGGACATTTTGCCGTCAGTATTGGCCACTATCACGAAGGGGCCTTCCATTTCATTCTCTGAGTCAGAATTGGCACCCCCAGAGGCACGGCAGATGTCACTCTGCATTACTATTTCCCTAAACAAAGTGGCAGTCGAGTCAGCCTTTGTGGACATGGGAGCATTGATAAATGTGTGTCCCTTAAGTACTGATGGGGACATCACCTCCCATGCCCACAATCACAGCTCATCTCCTCGCCCCGGTTGCATCCGGCATGGTCTAGTTATTAAATTTTGAGTCCTATGTAATTTTACCTAGGTTAATGAGTCATCTACCTAGGTTAAGTGTCATTAGATTGTTTAAAGTGGTTATTGGGCCCAATTCTTTGGGCTAGGCCCAGGGGCGCCCCTACCCCTTGGTCTTTGGTCATTGTAGTAAGAGTCAGGGACTTTTGTAGAAATGTGGGTTGCCTATATATAGGACCCCATTTCCTTCATTTGAACTAATGAATCAATGAATGAAAATTACCATTTGAGAGTTCAAATTTCCTATTGGAGAGATTCCATTAGTCGGGTGAGAAACCCTTGGGAGTGATTCCCACCTACCTCTCTCTCTCTCTCTCTCTCTCTCTCTCTCTCTCTCTCTCTCTCCACACAAGGGAGGGCTGTGCCCTACCCTCTCTCTCCTCCCCTCCCAACCACCTCCACTCCCCACCTACCCCATTAAAGCCTCTCCCCATTCCCCACAACCCTCTTCAATACTCCACCCCTTCCCAAGACCCCTTCACCAATCCTCATCTCACCTCCCAACCCCCAACTACCCCTCCCACTTTCCCAAGCACCCTTCCCACTACCCAAGCACCCCTCCACCTCCCTAAGTCATTTGAATTCAAATTTCCCCTTCCCTCCATAGCTTTGGCCGCCCCTCTCCCCTCCCCTTTGGTTAGGGTCGCCCCCCTCTCATCCCCTCCATCTTCCCTTGTTCACCTCCATCACCCCACCCTCTACCATATAGAGTAAGAGAACCTGCAGAAGACCTGAAGCTTGCAGCAGAAACCCCGACCTCCTCCGGATGTTCCTAGAAGCCCAAGAGCCATTGTTGGAAGCGTCTACCCATCCTCTTCGCAACGGCGGTGGTCCCGGCCCTTTCTGAGTTCGTGATCGCCCAGGGGAGCCATTCTTCCCCGACTGCGTAAAGCCTCCCTGGCAGGAGTTCAGAGCCGGAGTGGAAGCTCGACTGCGATGATCTTGTTGGGAATCTGATCAAGAGTTCTTCTTAAAAAGTCTTCTACTCTGAGTTTTCTTTCATCCTCAGAAAGCAGAGCTCAGTTAGGCATCCGGATCGGGAAGTTATCAAATTTCTTCCCCGGGTGTACAGTTCTGCCTCCACTCAGTCTGCACCGACCCCTTCTCAGTGTTCAGAGCCTACCGGTCTGCTCCGAAAACATTTGGAATCCCCGTTAAGCTTGTGTCGAAGAGGACTCATAGACGGTTCCGATGACTTTGGCGGCACCTCATTCTGAGTCCGGGAGCGCTGGTCGCAATAACGTCTTCCTGCTATTGTGATCCTGAAGCTGTCAGAACTGAAGATCTACCTCCCTGTTCGAGGCTCTGGTCCGGCCAACAGCGACCTCCCAAAATTCCGGCTAAATTTGGATGACTTCCCCATCCTCCTACGAAGAATTTCCAGGTGGTTTCGTCCCCAACAAAATTCGGGAGCAGTCACAGCAACTACTTCTTCAACCTTCTGTCAGCACTCACAGAAAGCAGGCAGAGCCGACATCGGTCTCCTTATTGGTTGCGAGTTCGGTTCCACCCCTCCCCGCTTGGCCGGCTGAAGGCCCCTCCCTGTGTGGAGGTAGTTTTAGATGTAATATCACTTAACCCCCACCCCAAGATCCCCCTCCTGCGAGAGGTGTAGTGTTGTAATAGATTGAACAGGTCAAGCTGTCCCGACGCGACGTGTGGGGATCCCCTCGCCTCCCCGCTCGCCCTCGTCTCCGAGCGGGACTGGTTTCTTCAAACCAGTCGAGTAAGTGCTCCAAACTTTACTCTAATTTGTGCTTGTTCTTTCAATATTAGTTCATAGTTTTGCTGGCCGTGAATGAGAGCCCGATCCTTAAGCTCCCTTGCTATAAGAGATCACCGTGGGAAAGTGTGGAACCCGTGCCCTCGGCACGACGTCGGCTCCCTTGAATTGGGCTGCCATTACCCTTGGGAATCAACCTTGGCCTTGCTGGCCCTCTACCAGCAAGGGCCCAACCCTCACATCCACCACTTGGCATCGCCAAGTCACCCCGAGCTTGGGTGAGCGACGGGAGAGCGGTGGCCCATATCGGTCCATTTGAATGCGAATGTGCTTGCTTACTTAAGTCCAAGGGTGTGTCACATCAAATTGGTATCAGAGCAAGTTATTGACTTGTCTCTACAAGTTAAGTCCTAGGGCATGCTTGCATTGGAGTCATCATCAATCTGACCCTTGCATTGACCCCCCCCGATCATCATGACCACCTCCTACTTTGCCTACTCACCACCCATGGACTTCATCCTAGATAGGGATATTACCTTTGACGGATCACGTTGTAGTGACTATCTTAGGTGGGAGGCTACCATAGAAAAGTACTTTGAAAAGACTTGGGTATATGGATCCGCGAGAGTCCGAAAGGCCAAGGGACGGTTTCGGGGTCAAGCCAAGAGTAAGTGGGAACACATAGAGGGATTAAGAAGGGTTAGGAGACAAGAGCCCATTTCCTCATGGGATGATATGAAAGTAGAACTTAGAAAGATCTACATCCCCAAACATTCCCACCCCTCCTACTCAAGCACCCCTAACCCGAGGAGCACTACCACTCCTCCATCCCCACCCGGCCAACTTGAGACTGACCTTTGGTCTCCACCCCCACCAACCCCAACAAATCACCTCTCAACCATCATAACTACACTTCACCACCAATTCCTCTCCCTTAAGACCCAAATAAACCAAGCATCCACCTCTCCACACTTCCCCTTAGTCCCCACCACTATCCCTCCATCGTCCCCTAAAAAGGGTACACCCCCCCAATCAACCCAAACTGAACCAACCCACCTTCCACTTCCAACCCCAACCCTACCCCAACCTAGGCCACCACTACTTCCACTCCCAACCCAAGTTCGACCTCACTCACCACCCCGGGTGCACCATGCCCCAACCATCAACACCCCATCTCCAAAAGACCTTCCCATTCCCTTGAGAAAGGAGGCCACACCCACTCACATAGGAATAGTTGCTAGCCCAGACCCTCTCCCCGCCCATAAGGAAGCCCGAGTTCACACCAATGGTGAGGAAGAGCCTCAACCCTTCACCACTTCAAATAATCTGGATCTTCAAGAGCCACAAACCTTCACAAAAGGCACTATAATCATAGATGGGCCCCTAGCTAGATGGCTAAAGGAGAGACCAATTCACCCCATCAAGTCCTATGTTTCTCCTCCCAAAGAGCAAAACCTGCCCATTATACCCTTCTCATCCTATCACACCATAATCCAAACATCATACCAAGTGGAAACCTTAGAGGATCTTCTCAAGGGCTTAGCATGGCAATTAGAGTTGATTGGCATGTTGACTCCCATGACCCAACAACCTAGGAGCCTAGACCTCCTACACCTATGTATTGGGTCCATCACCTCAATGTGCACCATAGGTTGCTACACTAGTGACCTCCTATTATTCCTCCCTATACCCGATGAACCCGATGCTATCCACGAATTAGAGTTGCTTATCTCGGGTAGAACGTCGAGCCCTCCACTCATGGCCGACCCACTCACAAAGAACTTCGGCCCAATTGTCTCATTAGAGGAGGATGACCCACCACCACTTAAGGATCTTAAGGACATGGGGCCCCTTCCCCTCGATAACCCTTTTTATGATCCCTTTGAAGCCTTCCAATGGGGGTCAAAGAACCCATGGGACCCAACCACCTTATCCACCACCCACCTTTCCCTATCCCAACCCACCATGTTTGACCCAATCCACCCCATCCTAGACCCGGATTACACCTTGGGAGCCATGACCGTGGGCCACATATCCCTAGGTAATAAGGTTGTGCCCCACCCCATGATGACCACCTTCTTGTTGTGTTAGATGGACGCAGTCTATCTCCACTTACTGTGGATCTAGAGGGGGGGTGAATAGATCTAATGCCTAATTAAAAGCTAGTATAAGCTCTAATGCGGAATATAGGCAAATAGCAAGTAAACTAAAAGAAGATGAACTAAGCAAAGGGTCTACCCATGTAGCCACACAGCATATCACTGTCTCGAATACTAGATATGAACATGAGCGATATAAGCTATGATGCTAAGTAAGGAAATCCATCGCACACAGTTCAAAAACAATCACACAAACATAATGCACCCAAGAATTTTAGGTGGTTCGGTCAAAGACCTACGTCCACCCCACACTCAATAGAGTATGGCTTACTGCTGCGCAATACAGCTTGCGTCTACTGGGCACTATAGCTTGGCCTACAAACCGCTGAGCAACACAGCTTGCTGTCTGAGACAATTCTCGCCTGCTGAGGATTACAGCTTCACCTGTCCAGTGGAATCCTCAACTGCAACTGCTGGGGTTTACAGCTTACCCGTCCAGAGGAAGCACCTCTGCAAAACAGCTGACTCACAGCTTGAAGAAGCAACAGTTCGGAAATAAAAGTGCAGAAGCAAAACGAAAAAGAAAACCCCAAAGGGGAATGTAGCTCTAATGAGCAAATGCTCAACTCTGGTATCTGAACCAAGAGACTGAGTACAATCCTCTCGAACAAGCTCTCTCAATCTCACTCTCTCTCTCTCAACTCATCTCTTCTCACTTTCTCTTCTTCTCTATTTTCTTTCTTCTCATAGTGGATCGATGGCACTCTGCTGTATAGACTTTTCTTCTCTTCAGTCGACCAGCCTCCATCTGAAGACGAAGGCTTCATTATATACTAGCAGCAGGTGGATGAGGGCGTGTGTCTTCCACATTTCCCGCCCAGAGAATTTGCCAGAATCGAGACAATTCCATCCACATGGCAGCATCCTGGAAAGGCTTCTTCCACGTGTCATCATCATGGTACCTCCTCCTTCTTGGATCACGAGCCAGGTCATCAGTCCAGGTAAAGAATCCCTGTCAGACAGAATACCAGATTATCAGTTTAAGTATCGAACTCTGTATAGACTTGTGAAATGAAATGCGATGTATAGACATGAAAACACAGGGAGTGTGTAGACTTGGAATTTACACGTAGGAGGGAGCAGTGTATAGACTTGCTGTGAAGAGTAGTAATGTGTAGACTTCGGTGAGAACAATGCATGAACACAGTGTATAGACTTAGAAGTCTAAAGGGGCGTCGACTCATCTAATCAGGGGGTCGACCCATTGATACATGAATGAAATATACTTCCAATGTCTAGACTTCGGACTTGCCATGATGTATAGACTTGGAGCACAAAAGCCACGATGTACAGACTTCGTGAGACTTTAATGAAGACAGACGATGTATAGACTTCATGATTGAGGCACGATGCAGACTCGTCCAATGTATACACTTGCTCAATGTTCAATCTTCACGAATGATGTGCAGACTACCAATGTGTGGACTTGCCAAGACAAATGAGCGATGTACAGACTTAAACAAGGCAAAGTCTGTACAGGCTTTGACGTTCACAATGTATGGACTTTGGCAACCCAACGGCGGTACAGACTTCCACTAAACAACGTTGTATAGACTTGGAAGCTTAAGCTAATGTATAGACTTAACAGTCCCTTGGCTGTACAAACTTGGTCACAAACTGAGCAGTCTGTTGTATAGACTTGCACAAACCAAAGTCTGTACAGACTTGAAACGAAAACCACTGTATAGACTTCGTGAGCGCCTAGAGGATGTACAGACTTAGTGACTGTACAGACTTGGAAGGCTCAGCGAAGGATGTACAGACTTCAACGAAGAGATGCACAATGTACAGACATCATTCAAAGGCCAGTGTGAAGACTTCACAATGTATAGCCTTTCCAAGTGAAAGGCTGTATAGACTTGAGCACAGAAGCTCTGTACAGACTTGATCAAGACAAAACAGTCAAGTGTATAGACTTCAAGTGAAATGATGGTAAAACCATCAGTGTATAGACTTCGAGAGAAACGATGGTAAAACTACCGATGTATAGACTTGAAGGGAAACGTAGGTGAAACTTCCAATGTACAGACTTGGAAGAACACTGATGAATGTACAGACTTCGAAGTTCAACAAAGGATGTACGGACTTTATGATGCGAGCTACAGTCCAATGTATGGACTTATGAAGTTCAACTGGTGAGTGTACAGACTTCACCAATGAGACGCTCGCTGAACAGACTTGGCATCGACCAATGTGTAGACTTGACAAAGCTGAATGAACGAATGAGCAATATATAGACAATGGGTGCTACACTGTGCAGACTTCACGATGTATGGACTTGAGTGTTTGTGTGAGCTGCACTGTATAGACTTTAACAAAATGCCTAAGACGCTGCATGAGGCACAAGACAGACAGATAGTGTATAGACTTTACTCTGGGGGCGTCGACCTATCAGAGAAGAGGGTCGACCCACTACTGTCCAGACTAAACAAGGAAAGGTGTAGACTCTATGTTCATGCTGCAATGCACTGTGTAGACCTGTGTGAATGTGCATAACAATATAGACTCTGACTGCATTATATACACAGACAACCTGATAAAAACAATTTCATCAAAATAAGAACAGTTGCCAATCAATCAAAACAAGCTGTTGCCAATGAAGTAAAACTTATTGTCAACATCATCAACACAGAGGGGTCACAACAATCTCCCCCTTTTTGATGATGGCAACACCCTATTATATAGAATAGCAACATCCTGTCAAACAGATGTATTTTTGATGAAGGATATGATTCGTTATTCAGATTGTCATGCAGATGCTATGAATGACATGCTGAGACATGAACACAACTCTCTGCTCACAAGATCTCCCCCTTTGCCATAGACATGATGCATACACTTCCCTGGAATGAATTCATCAAATAGACAATATATTCTCCCCCTTTGCCATCAACAAAGAGGAGGGAAATAAGATGTAAGGGAAGGAACAAGAAGAATCAGCTGACTGGCATTCTTAGGAGGTAGTTCAGAAATTAAGCAGCTAAAGCACATAACCTTCAGTCATATGAATTGAGAAACTGCTTAGAAAGTGAAGTTCTGGTTTAAAGGTTATATAAATGAGAGTTCATGCACTACATTCATTGGATAAGGTAGCTGTGCATGATAAAACAATAAACTAGAATCACATTTGCATGAGAGAGTCTGTTACAAAAATATCTTACTGTCATATACTCAACAAAAATAATTGAGAGATACCAAGTCATGTATTGGAACTAAACAAATTGACATTCATAAAATTACTTTTGAAGGAACAACATTTCTCAATATGAGTTCATTTTAGGCAGTCAGGTACCATTTGTCTTTTTGCTTAAGGGTATACGTTTATCAGATGCCAATACCCCTAGATACTCAACATGATGGACCATTCTGCTATGATCAAACTCAATATAAGTGATTTACATCTTTTTGTGTGAGGGTACACGTTTATCAGACGCCAGTTACCCCCAGGTACTCAATGAAACCACCCTACTGTTTTGATCATTTTATACAGAGATAGCTGATACACCTCATGACATGAGTGTTGTCCACTTCTTTGATGGATCACTCAGTTTCTCAGAGATTTACCAGTCATTGCTCTGCCAATGCTATTTTTTAATTTATTTTCAATGTTTTTCAATATCTTTCTTAGCTGTCCTTTATTTGTTTCAGAATGACTTATTTAAGGACAAGACACATACTTAGTTTCTCTAACATGATTTCAGATGAGTTTTCAGAATTCAGATATAATTAACTTTGTCTGACATGAAATAAGATGAGGGTTGAGTGCTTTATCAATTTTCAACATCCTTATTTACTGATTGTAGTCTTTCAACTCTAAAGATTATAAAATTTAAACCATTAAGTCAGTCTTTAAGCAATTAAAGTTCTTATGAGGGAAGAAGTCTATTTTCTATTGCTGAATATTGAACTGACTAAAAGATTGTCATACTGTCAGATTCAATCATGCAGAGTCAAAGGATGAATGAACAGAGTCGACGATGGGAGTTCAAGGCGTCCACGCATCAGTTGAAGAGGCAACAATATAAAACACTAAGATAATATCAGTGCGTCGACTCCACGCTATTACAGCGTCAACTCATCAGAATAAGAAGCAGAGACATTCACAGATCTAGTTCACTGCGTCAACGCCACAATATAGTAGCGTCGACGCAGCAGTTTACCCTGAAATTCTGACAAGACTCCCCCTATCTATATGCATGTAGTTTTGCAAATAATGATTACTGAACAAATGATTTTGAAGTTCATGCTTATTCAGACTGCATTATCATGCAATATGACCACCAGGGTTATGCAGAGAAATGTAGTGCAAAACAGTTCTATATGCATGTGATTTTAGACACATTCATGACTAAATGATGTGCAGTGATGATCATGAGAAAACAATATGAGTGTCGTACATGATCATGAGTTTGTTGCACCATTCAACCTTCACAGAGTTTTATACAAGCTATCAGATGCAAGTCCAAATCAGAAATTTTATTCAAAACAGCTGAAAATTTTATTCATCATGCTGAAACTTACACAAGCCAAGTTCTCTTCTAAGAAATTTAAAAGTTTCATTTCCAAGTGGCTTAGTAAATATATCAGCAATTTGTTTGTCTGTTTCAATGAAATTCAGTTCGATTTCCTTTTTATTCACAGCATCTCTAAGAAAATGGTGTTTTATCTCTATGTGTTTAGTCCTAGAATGATGAACATGATTTTTAGCAAGATATATGGCACTAGTATTATCACATAAAATTAGAATGCATTCCAGTTTTATCTGATAATCATCTAGTTGGTGCTTGATCCATAGTACTTGGGCAGCACAATTACCTGCAGCAACATATTCAGCCTCAGCTGTAGACAAGGCTACAATGTGTTGCTTTTTAGATGCCCAAGATACTAGACAGCCACTAAGGAAATGGCAATAGCCACTAGTGCTCTTTCTATCTACTCGACACCCAGCATAGTCTGTATCAGTGTAGGCTAGAAGATCTAACTCACACTTAGCAGGATACCAAAGACCTAGCTGTTGGGTGCCTAGTAAATATCTAAAAATCCTCTTCACAGCCTTAAGATGAGATTCTTTAGGACTAGCCTGAAACCTATAGCATAAACACACTGCAAATTGAATATCAGGCCTAGATGCTGTAAGATAAAGAAGGGATCCGATCATACCTCTATATAGCCTTTGGTCCACTGGTTTACCTTTAGGATCTTCATCCAAACTGGTTGAGGTACCCATTGAAGCAGCTATTTCCTTGAGGTTGTCCATTTTGTACTTCTTCAATAAATTCTTTACATACTTGGACTGAGAGATGAAAGTGCCATCCTCTGATTGTGTAACATGCAGTCCAAGAAATAGTTTGAGCTCGCCCATTGAGCTCATTTCAAACTCATTAGTCATTATCTGAGAGAATTCCTCACACAATTTGGGGTTAGTTGACCCAAACACAATGTCATCCACATAAATTTGAATAATAGGAATATATGAATGACTCACTTTGGTAAACAATGTTTGATCAACTATACCTCTTGTGAAATTCTTGTCGGTGAGGAACTTGCTCAACCTGTCATACCAAGCTCTAGGAGCGTGCTTTAAACCATAAAGAGCTTTATTGAGTTTGTAAACATGATTAGGGAAATCTAAACATTCAAACCCAGGAGGCTATTTCACATAGACATCCTCACTCATTTCCCCATTTAGGAAAGCAGATTTCACATCCATCTGCTGAAGATTTATACCTAGGGAGCATGCATAAGCCAATAATATTCTGATTGCTTCTAACCTAGCTACAGGGGCAAAAGACTCTTCAAAGTCTATTTCAAATTCCTGATTGTACCCCTGAGCTACAAGTCTGGCTTTATTTTTAATGACATTCCCTGATTCATCAGTTTTATTTCTAAACACCAATTTAGTCCCTATGACTATTTCATGATCAGGAGGTGGAACCAAATGCCACACCTTAGTCCTGTCAAATTGATTAAGCTCCTCATGCATGGCATTGATCCAATGCACATCTTGGAGAGCACAATCAATGGACTTGGGTTCTATATTTGAAACAAAAGCATAAGCATTCAATTCATGTTGAATTCTCAAGTGGCCTCTAGTCCTAGGGGGGTCATGCAGATTTCTAATTACATTATCTACAGGATGATCCTTAAGATATCTAATGTTTACAATTGGATTATCATGAGTTTGATTTACCTCCCCCTGAACTGTAGGCTCTTCTTCATCAAGCTCTTTATGTCCTTCTTCATCCTCGGATTTGTCTGCAGGATCTCCTTCCTTCAGAATATCACCACTGTCTTCATTCCTGCATTGACCATCATTAGTATTTACCAAGGATTCATCAAACACTATATGTGGAGATTCTTCAACAGTTTTAGAATTCAGATTGTAAACTCTATATGCTCGGGTGTTTTCAGAATAACCAAGAAAGATTCCCGGTTCACCTTTAGGTTCAAATTTATCAAGGTCTCTTTTATCATTTATATGAATGAAACATTTACGTCCCAAAACTTTGAAGTGAGCAATAGAAGGTTTCTTACCCTTTAAGATCTCATATGGTGTTTGCTGGGTAGAAGGTCTTACCATGGCTCTGTTAATTACATAACAGGAAGTGTTCACTGCTTCAGCCCAGAATTTCCTAAGTAGACCACCTTCAACAAGGAGTGTACGACCCATCTCCACTAGGGTTCTGTTCCTTCTCTCCACAACTCCATTCTGCCCAGGTGTCCTTGGTGAGGAGTACCTATGGTTGATTCCATTTGACCTGCAGAATTCATCAAACTGTGAGTTTTCAAACTCACCTCCATGATCAGTCAAAATATTTTCAATTTTCTGATTTATTCTAACATAGAACTCCTGAAATTCTGAAAATGCATCACTCTTATGAGATAAGAAATAAACCCAAGTATACCTAGAAAAGTCATCTACCATGACAAACCCATACTTCCTCCCTGATAAGCTAACAGATCTGGTTGACCCAAAAAGGTCCATGTGTATCAGCTCATAGGGTTTAGAAGACAGATTTTCAGTTCTAGACTTAAATGACTTTCTAGTCATCTTTGATTGAGTGCATGCATCACAGATTTTATTTTCCTTTTTGAAGGAAACTTCAGGAAGTCCTCTAACCATGCCATGCTTATTCAGTTTATGTAAAACAGTGTAACTAGCATGACCTAACCTACGATGCCATAAAAATGCTAAGTCTTCTCTACTGGCAGTGAGGCAAAGGTTAGTATGTTGAATGTCATCTAAATCTATCATGTATGTATTATTTATTCTTTTTCTAGAAAATTTGACAATTTCAAAATCAGGTTCAAAAACCTTGCAGCATTGAGAATCAAATAAAACTTTATATCCTTTATCACACAACTGGCTGATACTAAGTAAATTATAAGCTAGCCCTTCAACCAACATAACATCATCAATGCAGCAGGTAGAACACTTACCTACCTTACCTGATCCAATAATCCTACCCTTTGTGTTGCTTCCAAAGGTGACAAGGCCTCCTAACTTCTCAGTCAGCATGCAGAACTTGGCCTTATCTCCTATCATATGCCTGGAGCAGCCACTATCCAAGTACCAAAAGTTGCTCTTGGCTGCCAGGCATACATGCATACACAATTAGGTAGAGAGGTTTGGAACCCAAGACTGATTGGGCTCCATAACAGAAGAAGTAGAAGCAAAGCAAGAAAGCAGACTTTTCGGAATCCACATTTGTTTAAATGAATTTTGTTCAGTGGATCCTACAGGTTTTCTTCTGTTGTTGTTCCTCTTCTTTTTGTTATCTTTCTTCTTATTTGCACCAACATGATTATTGACATTGTTGTTTCTTTGCCAGTGCCTTGGCAAGGTTGCATTCATGGAATTGTGGCCATAGTAGTTCCTGGGCTGGCTGTGGAAATGTTGGTTCCTGGGTGTCCAATAACCATACCCATTAACCCAATTTCTAGTGTAAGGTCTTTGATATTGAGCAGCCTGATATGCAAGACCTATATGCCTCCCCGGAGTTCTAGTCCAACCTGACCTATTGAAATAGGTTGACTGTGCATTGTAATGGGTCTGAACTCTGGGTTGGTAGAAATGATTGGGTTGACTCTTAGCAGCATTCTGTCTCCCCTGCACCTTGGACCCTGCTGACCTATTCATAGGTTTGTTTTGGGTCTTCTTCAGAGGTGGAGGTGATGGTGGAGACTTGGTTACCTTGACCTGGTGTTTATAAGACTGGGTAGGTTGACCCCTAACCTGAGATTGAGCCTTTGGATTTTGCTTGGATGTGCTAGCTCTACTAGGCTCACTGACTTTTTGCTTGCCCTTCTCCTCAGCACTGGTCTTTTTCAGATTAGCATTTTTGTTCATTGAATTGGTTGGATTCATGCTAATTAGAGGTCCTTTTTCTTTTTGTGCAACAAATGAAATAATTTTCATTCCAAAGGTTTTCGTTGCACTTGAATTAAATCCTAGGCCCTCTGATGAAGACATCACCAGTAATTTCATATGATCGAGGATCCCGATACTCGTCGCCTGAGCTACATCTTGTTCACCACGTTATTTCGAGTCCTATGATGTAATTTTCATTTTCTACTCATGTAATTTGCCTTTTATTTGAGTCTTGTACCTAGGTTATTAAGTCATTTCCCTAAGTTCGAGTCTCATTAGGCTATGGTGCTTGCTATTGGGCCTATTTCTTTGGGCTAGGCCCATGGGCGCACCCCCCCTTCCTTGGTTATCTGTTAGTATGTTAAAAGTCAGGGTCTTATATGTAAAAGTGGGTTTCCTATAAATAGGACCCCAATCCCTCAGTTGTAAGCTAATGAATATTTGAGTAAAAAAACTTGCCACAAGAATTGTGCCCCACCTCTCTCTAGCTCTCTCTCTCTACTTCTCTCTCTCTCTCTAAAGGGGGCGAACCCCATTCTCTCTCCTCCCCACCCCAAATTCGAAATTCACTCTCTCTCCTCCCTATTCACCTCTAATTAAGACCCCTCCCCCTTTCCCATACCTCCCATTTAAGTCCCCTCCAACCCCTTGGTGGAATCCCTTTCTCCTAGGCACCTCTCCCTCCTCCCAAGCAACCTTTCCCCTTCCCCATACAACCTTTTATTTTCCCAAGGGAGAATCCCTTCTCCCAAGCACCCCTTCCTCTCCCCAACACAACCCTTCCCCTTCCCAAAGCAACATTAAACCCCATTAACCTCTCATTCAAACCAAAGAAGAGAGATCTCCCTCTCTCTCTCTATCCCAACCCAAATTCGCAGATCCCCCTTCCTCCACCTGCTAGACCATCTTCCAGCCCCCATTCTTCCCCTCCCACACCTTAGATCACCCTATACCAGACCCCCACACAGCCCGGGGCCACCCCCCACACACATCCACCCCATCTCCCACCCCATCTACCCCATTTTCTATATACTAGTGAGCAGCTGCAGTTCTGCAGAACCGCCCCCCCCTGTTGCAGCGTCGCCCACGACCTCATCCCGGAGCTCCTGGTGGCGTGACCTACATCGTCGGAAATATCTCCAAGTCAACTTCGCAGGCGAGGTGGAATCATCCCATTCCGACGTCGCTACAGTTCGTGGTGCCCGTTCTCCCTCGGCTGCGCAGATCTCCCCCTGCAGAGTACCAGAACCCGACTTGAAGCTGTACCACGACAAACGACGAAAGATTCAGACTACGAGCCCTTCTGCAAAGTTCTTCTTCCTCCAGTCCTCTACCAGGATCAAGAAGCAGAACTGCGTTCGGCGTCCGGAGGCCGGAGTTCTCATTTTCCTCCCTCGGTTGGTCGGGCCTGCCTCCCACAGTCTGCAGCGACCTACCTCCACTCTCCTGAGTCTCCCTATCCTCACCGACATCAGACAACTGCCCTGCCAGTTTTGCTGCGAAGAGGGCTTGACAACGGTTCCAGAAATTCTGGCGGCTCATGATTCAGAGCTCGGGAGCGGCCAGGATAGCTTCTGCAAGTCACTGTTCATATCAGGTAGTTGCTGCGGCCAGATTCTGCCACCCTGTTCAAACCTCCACCACGGCCACACCCTTCAACTTCTGGAGGCGCCACTTGTCCGAGAGCTGCAACCACTAGTCTTCCACCACCACCAACAAGCGGCATCCCGTTCAGCATCAGGAAGTGCCTTTCCCATTTTTTCTCTCCCGGGCGCGCAGACAGTTCGTTTAGGTCCTGCCCCGATAGTGCCTCACTCAACGGACTCCTCCTCACTGCCCTGACATCCTCTGTGCTGTTCTTGGTTCCTGCTCGAAGACGACTCATCCACGGACGTCCTCGACTTGGTCCCGCCTCATTCGGACTTCAGGAGCTGCCGTGGTGACTTCGGCCATCCGCTGCTGTCCCTGGGAACAGTCTGCTTCTGCACCCAAGGGACCTGTTACAGAGCCCGTCCCCGCCGGCGACGATCTCGGGACCGCCCACTAAAAATCACAGTCATACCTGGGTACGTCAGCGACATTTTGGTGCAAGTCTCATCAAGTTCTGAGTCCAGGGGAGCTCACAGTGGTGACTACATCGACCCCCTATCTTGCTGTCCCAGACCCGGGCAGATTCGGCCGGGTGCTCCGTCGGCGCGATCGAGCTTATCTCCCCTCCCCGCCTGGCCGGCTTAGCGCCCCTCCCTATGCGGAGGTAGTGTTTGACTTGTAATACAAAAATCTCCACCCCAAGTCCACCCTCCTGTGTGAGGTGTAGTGATTGTAATCTTTAAACAGGTCAAGCTTCATCGGCGCAGTGTGCGGGGAGCACACTTCCCCGCTCGCCCTCGTCTCCGACCGGGATCGGCGTCTTCACGCAGATCAGGTGAGCTCCTGGCCACTCTTCACTGCTGGTTATTACCATTGCTAGCTTAGTATCGCTCTTAGTTGTCCGTCGGAGGTGAGACGAGCGCTCGATCTATAATTCAATCCAATCAAGTGTTCACCGCGGAGCGAGTTGAGAGAGAGCCATTGCATCCCACGCCCTCGGCGTGCCGGCCGCCCTTGAAATCGGGCATCCATGGCCCATTGGGATCTATCCCTATCCGGCCGACCCTTGGAGCCCCGAGGTCCAACCTCGGACCCTCACCACCATCGCCGGTCCTTCTACGGATCCGAGTGTGCTTCCGCGAGCGAAACCGCATGTGCGACGTTGCCGACTCATAGTGCTACTTGCTATCCTAGGTCCAAGGGAGTCACGACACATCAAATTGATATCTTTGTCCTCCGCTGCATATTGTCTCACATCAAATTGGTATCAGAGCAAGTTTTAGACTTGTCTCTACGAGTCTAGTCCATGGGCACGCTTGCATTAGAGTCCCCGACAGACTTTCCCATGCATTGTCCACCACTCACTATCAATGAGTCTACGGACCAAATGATCCCACTCCCAATCATATCCCTTGCATACCTACCCAATGGAGAGCCTACGGAAATCGATTTTATTGACTTGGAGTATGATAATTGGGTATCCCCCGATATCGTAGCCTCTCTTTCTAGGACCGGCCAAATTGTGCATGACGGAGACCAAGTCTTCGTTGAATTCCATAAATGGTTTGGGAAGACCACATACTGTGATGGAGCTTGGTGTCAAATTGGCACTTTGGCGGGCCCTTGCATAATCCTAGGTAGGAGATGGTTAGATGAAAGGAATGCCAACATTGACCCGACACGTCGGACTTGCCTAGTGCATCCGCCACACCTTCCGGGAGCCTTCCGATTCAACAACACCCATGTCCTCTCCCATCCACCGGAGTCTCCTCCTTGTTCACCACCCCGTGTGCATCACACACCGGCTAGCAACACCCCATCATCAAAAGACGTTCCCACCCCATTGGCTTTAGAAGAAGTAGTTACCCCTACCCAAGGGGAACTTGAGGAGGTGATTGAAGTCCATGAAGCACCCCTTAATTGGGAAGAAGAATATGAAGCCCAATGTCAAGAGTTAGGTCAAGAGAACTCAGTCCTACCCAAAGAAGACCCATTGAGCCAAATGGGGTGCACCCTCCCCCATGAGTTACAAGATGCCCAACCTAGGCCTCCACTTCTACCCCTCCCCATCCTATCCCAAGTCCCCCATTACCCACCACCCCAAAAGAGCCATATGCCAGTCATCAACAAAACAATGGACTTACTCACCTCCTTGGTAGAGGAAACCATGATCCCCATACCCGACCCCATAGTGGTGAATACTCCGGACCCAACCCCCGCCATGGAGATCACCCATGTCCAGGAAGAAGAAGAAACTTCACATGGTGGACTTCACCTTACACCACCCTCCCTAGTAGGGGCCGAGCTCATCTTAGGAGAACCCCTTTCACGTTGGCTAAAGGAGAACCCATTTAGAGATCTCATGGCCCATGTTTTCCCTCCTATGGAACAAAACCTCCCTATAGTACCCTTACCCACCTATCACACCACAATCCAATCATCCTATCAAGTGAAAACATTAGGGGATTTTCTTAAGGGTCTATCTTGGCAAATGGAGTTAACTAGCATGTTGACCACTGTAGCTGACCAACCTAGGAGCCTTGACCACCTACACCTATGTGTCGGGTCCATCTCCTCGATATACACTGTGGGTTGCTACACTAGCGACCTTCTTTTATTCCTCCCAACACCCGAAGAGCCCGATGCTATCCGCGAATTAGAGTTGCTTATTTCGGGTAGGATGCCAAGCCCTCCATTCATGGCCAACCAACCCGCCAAGGATTTCGATTCAATTACTTCATTTGAGGAGGAGAACTCACCATCATTTGAATACCTTGAGGAGATAGAATACCCCTTCCTTGGTAATACATTCCATGACCCCTTTGATCCCTCCCTATGGAAGACATTGAACCCATGAGACCTAGCCGCCTTACCCACCACCCACTCCCTCCTACCCTCACCCACCATGTTGAACCCAACCCACCCATTCCACTACTTAGTTCACACTATGAGAGCCATGACCGAGGGTGACGTCCACCTAGAAAATGAGGAAGTGACCTATCCCAAAATGTCCACCTTCTTGGACCCCTTCGACCCCTATGAGTGGAAACCCCCAAATCCACCCCCACCTAAAGATGGGACCATCTGGATTGTAATACATGTGCCACAACATTTTGCCCCACCTGGTAGGGCTAGTCATCTCATTTGTGTCTCATACACACTAGTTCCGGTGCATGACAGGTTCACATTTGGATATGTAGGTCCACCCCCATTCATCATCCATCTTATGCATGATAGGAGTCTACATGGAAGTCTAGGTCCTCCGACATTCATTGCACCCATACCTGATAGAGCCACATTTGGACATGCTGGTCCTCCCCCACTCTTCATCCACCTCAGGCATGATAGGGCCATTTGTGGCTGCCCCGGTCCACCTAAGTGCATCAAGGTCCACATGACATCACAACATGATAGGTCAATTTACGGTTGCCCCAGTCCACCTTTACACACCAAGCTTTTCACACCCACACCGCATCATAGTACATGGCATACACATTCATGCAAGCATTTAACAATGAGCGGTGAGGTTCACAAAGAGTGGGCAAAAGCTTGCGAGTGCCACTTGGAATTCCAAGTAGGCAATCTGGTGATGATGGCATTGGAGTGGCTCTACCCTAGGGTCACCTCCAATTCGAGGGCACGTGGACTTGGACCTTCCCAAGTTCCAAGTGATTTTGGCAACCCGGCCATCGGGTTGGACTTACTAATGGGTTTTGGGATTCACCCCATTATCCACATGGCGGATCCGGCACCCTATATGGGCACCGCGGTGGATCCTAGTGAGTGCCTCGAGCCTTTATCTTCCTTTGAGAGGGACACCCTCGGAGAGCCACCAAAAAATGGCCTGAGAGTCCGACGTGTGCACACGAAGGCAATACTAGGCAAGCAGGGTCCCATCACCAGCAAGAGGGTGCGCCTGAGCCACCTCGAGAGGATGAGGGACCGTCCCCTGGTTGCGGACGCAGGGTTGAGTTTGGAAGTTGAGGCTCACTCTGAGTTTCTGGAGAGGACCACTTCCCCGGTGGGCCCATACTCGACAGAGTCGAGTTATCCGCACCCCGAGGGTATGATGAGGACATCACCAGTAATTTCATATGATCGAGGATCCCGATACTCGCCGCCTGAGCTACATCTTGTTCACCACGTTATTTCGAGTCCTATGATGTAATTTTCATTTTCTACTCATGTAATTTACCTTTTATTTGAGTCTTGTACCTAGGTTATTAAGTCATTTCCCTAAGTTCGAGTCTCATTAGGCTATGGTGCTTGCTATTGGGCCTATTTCTTTGGGCTAGGCCCATGGGCGCACCCCCCCTTCCTTGGTTATCTGTTAGTATGTTAAAAGTCAGGGTCTTATATGTAAAAGTGGGTTTCCTATAAATAGGACCCCAATCCCTCAGTTGTAAGCTAATGAATATTTGAGTAAAAAAACTTGCCACAAGAATTGTGCCCCCCCTATCTCTAGCTCTCTCTCTCTCTACTTCTCTCTCTCTCTCTAAAGGGGGCGAACCCCATTCTCTCTCCTCCCCACCCCAAATTCGAAATTCACTCTCTCTCCTCCCTATTCACCTCTAATTAAGACCCCTCCCCCTTTCCCATACCTCCCATTTAAGTCCCCTCCAACCCCTAGGTGGAATCCCTTTCTCCTAGGCACCTCTCCCTCCTCCCAAGCAACCTTTCCCCTTCCCCATACAACCTTTCATTTTCCCAAGGGAGAATCCCTTCTCCCAAGCACCCCTTCCTCTCCCCAACACAACCCTTCCCCTTCCCAAAGCAACATTAAACCCCATTAACCTCTCATTCAAACCAAAGGAGAGAGATCTCCCTCTCTCTCTCTATCCCAACCCAAATTCGCAGCTCCCCCTTCCTCCACCTGCTAGACCATCTTCCAGCCCCCATTCTTCCCCTCCCACACCTTAGATCACCCTATACCAGACCCCCACACAGCCCGGGGTCGCCCCCCACACACATCCACCCCATCTCCCACCCCATCTACCCCATTTTCTATATACTAGTGAGCAGCTGCAGTTCTGCAGAACCGCCCCCCCCTGTTGCAGCGTCGCCCATGACCTCATCCCGGAGCTCCTGGTGGCATGGCCTACATCGTCGGAAAGATCTCCAAGTCAACTTCGCAGGCGAGGTGGAATCATCCCATTCCGACGTCGCTACAGTTCGTGGTGCCCGTTCTCCTTCGGCTGCGCAGATCTCCCCTGCAGAGTACCAGAACCCGACTTGAAGCTGTACCACGACAAACGACGAAAGATTCAGACTACGAGCCCTTCTGCAAAGTTCTTCTTCCTCCAGTCCTATACCAGGATCAAGAAGCAGAACTGCGTTCGGCGTCCGGAGGCCGGAGTTCTCGTTTTCCTCCCTCGGTTGGTTGGGCCTGCCTCCCACAGTGTGCAGCGACCTACCTCCACTCTCCTGAGTCTCCCTGTCCTCACCGACATCAGACAACTGTCCCGCCAGTTTTGCTGCGAAGAGGGCTTGACAACAGTTCCAGAAATTCTGGCGGCTCATGATTCAGAGCTCGGGAGCGGCCAGGATAGCTTCTGCAAGTCACTGTTCATATCAGGTAGTTGCTGCGGCCAGATTCTGCCACCCTGTTCAAACCTCCACCACGGCCACACCCTTCAACTTATGGAGGTGCCACTTGTCCGAGAGCTGCAACCACTAGTCTTCCACCACCACCAACAAGCGGCATCCCGTTCGGCATCAGGAAGTGCCTTTCCCATTTTTTCTCTCCCGGGCGCGCAGACAGTTTATTTAGGTCCTGCCCCGACAGTGCCTCACTCAACGGACTTCCTCACTGCCCTGACATCCTCTGGTGCTGTTCTTGGTTCTTACTCGAAGACGACTCATCCACGGACGTCCTCGACTTGGTCCCGCCTCATTCGGACTTCAGGAGCTGCCGTGGTGACTTCGGCCATCCGCTGCTGTCCCTGGGAACAGTCTGCTTCTGCACCCAAGGGACCTGTTACAGAGCCCGTCCCCTACGGTGACGACCTCGGGACCACCCACTAAAAATTACAGTCGTACCTGGGTACGTCAGCGACATTTTGGTGCAAGTCTCATCAAGTTCTGAGTCCAGGGGAGCTCACAGCGGCGACTACATCGACCCCCTGTCTTGCTGTCCCAGACCCGGGCAGATTCGGCCGGGTGCTCCGTCGGCGCGATCGAGCTTATCTCCCCTCTCCGCCTGGCCGGCTTAGCGCCCCTCCCTGTGCGGAGGTAGTGTTTGACTTGTAATACAAAAATCCCCACCCCAAGTCCACCCTCCTGTGTGAGGTGTAGTGATTGTAATCTTTAAACAGGTCAAGCTTCATCGGGGCAATGTGCGGGGAGCACACTTCCCCGCTCGCCCTCGTCTCCGACCGGGATCGACGTCTTCACGCCGATCAGGTGAGCTTCTGGCCACTCTTCGCTGCTGGTTATTACCATTGCTAGCTTAGTATCGCTCTTAGTTGTCCGTCGGAGGTGAGACGAGCGCTCGATCTATAATTCAATCCAATCAAGTGTTCACCGCGGAGCGAGTTGAGAGAGAGCCATTGCATCCCACGCCCTCGGCGTGCCGGCCGCCCTTGAAATTGGGCATCCCTGGCCCATTGGGATCTATCCCTATCCGGCCGACCCTTGGAGCCCCGAGGTCCAACCTCGGACCCTCACCACCATCGCCGGTCCTTCTACGGATCCGAGTGTGCTTCCGCGAGCGAAACCGCATGTGCGACGTTGCCGACTCATAGTGCTGCTTGCTATCCTAGGTCCAAGGGAGTCGCGACACATCAAATTGATATCTTTGTCCTCCGCTGCATATTGTCTCACATCACCCTCTTTTCTGAAATTGACCTTTGACCCTAACAAAGCATTTAAGTTATCTGTTCTTTGGGTCATTTTCTCAATGGTTTTCAGTTTATCCTCATTGTCTTTATGAATTTCATCAATAGACTTTTTCAGTTCATTATTTACATTGAGGACATCTTCATATTTTTCAGAAATAATTTTTACTTCACTCTCACATTTCGGAATTTTCAGCTTCCATTCATCAATTTCATTTTCAAGCCACACATTCTCTTCCCTAGAAGTTTTTAACTCATTTTTGATTTCATCTAATTCAGAACATGTGAGTTTCAAGTTTTTATTCTCAGATTCTAAACATGCAATTTTATCAGTTAGAGTTTTATCATTTTGCATGGAATTGATCTTTCTTATCAGATGCCTGTTTTCTTTTCTAATATCATCAGCTCTATCAGCTATATCATGGTAGGCATCTACCCAATCAGCGATAGTAAAATTTTCAAATCTAGTGATTACCTCATCTGAGTCCTCTTCTCTATCTTCTAAGCTTGTTGCCATAAGGCAAATGGGCTTCTCAGATTCGGCTTCACTGTCTGAAGTGTTGCTCAGGGAGCCTTCATCTTCATCACTCCAGGTACTCACCATTGTTTTCCCTTTCGTGTTCCTTCTCTTTGACTTGTCCTTATATTTTTGATTATCTGGACAGTCAGCTTTCAGATGGCCTGGTTTCCTGCATTGATAACAAGTGTTAGTTTCAGTTTTCTTTGCAGGGTTGTGTTTATACCTTTTGTCCCTTCGGCCGCCACTGTATTTCTTTTGGCCAAATCGTCCTGCTCCTTTTATGAGAAATCGCTTGAACTCTCTAGTCATCATGGCCATCTCAGAACGAGTCATATCTTCTTCTTCATTCGGGCTCTCCTCTGATGATGAAGAACTGCTGGAGCTGGATTTGTTGGATTTGCTGGAACCAGCCTTCAGTGCTATCGGCTTCTTCTTCCTTTCAGCTTCTTCTATCCTTGGCATATTAATCTCATATGCCATCAGCGAGCCAATTAGCTCATCAGCTCTTGTATTGCGCAAGTCCCTTGACTCCTCCATCACAGTAGCTTTCGTATGCCAGGCATGAGTCAAGGACCGAAGTATCTTCCTTACTAAATCATATTCTGTCAGAGGTTTCCCGAGACCTCTTAGACCATTGGTGATGATTGTCAGTCGAGCATACATTTCTTTGATGGTCTCGTTTGGCTTCATCTTGAAGGCTTCGTACTCAGACACTAGGAAATTATCCTTCGTCTCCCTGACTTGAGAAGTCCCCTCATGGATAACTTCCAGTGCATCCCACATCTCCTTGGCTGAAGTGTACGCTGACACGCGGGAGAATTCAGTAGGGTGCAGAGAGCACTGGATGGCGTTTATGGCACTCCAATTTAGTGTGGACCTTCTGATCTCCTCCTTGGTCCAGACATCTTCATTCGGGGACAGCTCATAACGTCCCTTGCTAACAACCTTCCAGATCTCGTAGTCTTTAGCCCTCAGAAACACTTGCATACGATTCTTCCAGTATGCGTAGTTAGATCCATCGAAGAATGGGGGCATGGTGGTTGAGTGACCTTCAGCTATCATCCCTCGAGCATCCATCTCTGCCTATCCTCTTCGTGCGATGAGTCCCTGTAGAAGAGTATGGCTCTGATACCAATTGTTGTGTTAGATGGACGCAGTCTATCTCCACTTACTGTGGATCTAGAGGGGGCGTGAATAGATCTAATGCCTAATTAAAAGCTAGTATAAGCTCTAATGCGGAATATAGGCAAATAGCAGGTAAACTAAAAGAAGATGCACTAAGCAAAGGGTCGACCCAAGTAGCCACACAGCATATCACTGTCTCGAATACTAGATATGAACATGAGCGATATAAGCTATGATGCTAAGTAAGGAAATCCATCGCACACAGTTCAAAAACAATCACACAAACATAATGCACCCAAGAATTTTAGGTGGTTCGGTCAAAGACCTACGTCCACCCCACACTCAACAGAGTATGGCTTACTGCTGCGCAATACAGCTTGTGTCTGCTGGGCACATAGCTTGGCCTACAAACCGCTGAGCAACACAGCTTGCTGTCCGAGACAATTCTCGCCTGATGAGGATTACAGCTTCACCTGTCTAGTGGAATCCTCCACTGCAACTGCTGGGGTTTACAGCTTACCCGTCCAGAGGAAGCACCTCTGCAAAACAGCTGACTCACAGCTTGAAGAAGCAACAGTTCGGAAATAAAAGTGCAGAAGCAAAACGAAAAAGAAAACCCCAAAGGGGAATGTAGCTCTAATGAGCAAATGCTCAGCTCTGGTATCTGAACCAAGAGACTGAGTACAATCCTCTCGAACAAGCTCTCTCAATCTCACTCTCTCTCTCTCAACTCATCTCTTCTCACTTTCTCTTCTTCTCTGTTTTCTTTCTTCTCACAGTGGATCGATGGCACTCTGCTGTATAGACTTTTCTTCTCTTCAGTCGATCAGCCTCCATCTGAAGACGAAGGCTTCATTATATACTAGCAGCAGGTGGATGAGGGCGTGTGTCTTCCACATTTCCCGCCCAGAGAATTTGCCAAAATCGAGACAATTCCATCCACATGGTAGCATCTTGGAAAGGCTTCTTCCACGTGTCATCATCATGGTGCCTCGTCCTTCTTGGATCACGAGCCAGGTCATCAGTCCAGGTAAAGAATCCCTGTCAGACAGAATACCAGATTATCAGTTTAAGTATCGAACTCTGTATAGACTTGTGAAATGAAATGCGATGTATAGACATGAAAACACAGGGAGTGTGTAGACTTGGAATTTACACGTAGGAGGGAGCAGTGTATAGACTTGCTGTGAAGAGTAGTAATGTGTAGACTTCGGTGAGAACAATGCATGAACACAGTGTATAGACTTAGAAGTCTAAAGGGGCGTCGACTCATCTAATCAGGGGGTCGACCCATTGATACATGAATGAAATATACTTCCAATGTGTAGACTTTGGACTTGCCATGATGTATAGACTTGGAGCACAAAAGCCACGATGTACAGACTTCGTGAGACTTTAATGAAGACAGATGATGTATAGACTTCATGATTGAGGCACGATGCAGACTCGTCCAATGTATACACTTGCTCAATGTTCAATCTTCACGAATGATGTGCAGAGTACCAATGTGTGGACTTGCCAAGACAAATGAACGATGTACAGACTTAAACAAGGCAAAGTCTGTACAGGCTTTGACGTTCACAATGTATGGACTTTGGCAACCCAACGGCGGTACAAACTTCCACTAAACAACGTTGTATAGACTTGGAAGCTTAAGCTAATGTACAGACTTAACAGTCCCTTGGCTGTACAAACTTGGTCACAAACTGAACAGTCGGTTGTATAGACTTGCACAAACCAAAGTCTGTACAGACTTGAAACGAAAACCACTGTATAGACTTCGTGAGCGCCTAGAGGATGTACAGACTTAGTGACTGTACAGACTTGGAAGGCTCAGCGAAGGATGTACATACTTCAACGAAGAGATGCACAATGTACAGACATCATTCAAAGGCCAGTGTGAAGACTTCACGATGTATAGCCTTTCCAAGTGAAAGGCTGTATAGACTTGAGCACAGAAGCTCTGTACAAACTTGATCAAGACAAAACAGTCAAGTGTATAGACTTCAAGTGAAACGACGGTAAAACCATCAGTGTATAGACTTCAAGAGAAACGATGGTAAAACTACCGATGTATAGACTTGAAGGGAAACGTAGGTGAAACTTCCAATGTACAGAGTTGGAAGAACACTGATGAATGTACAGACTTCGAAGTTTAACGAAGGATGTATGGACTTTATGATGCGAGCTACAGTCCAATGTGTGGACTTATGAAGTTCAACTGGTGAGTGTACAGACTTCACCAATGAGACGCTCGCTGAACAGACTTGGCACCGACCAATGTGTAGACTTGACAAAGCTGAATGAACGAATGAGCAATATATAGACAATGGGTGCTACACTATGCAGACTTCACGATGTATGGACTTGAGTGTTCGTGTGAGCTGCACTGTATAGACTTTAACAAAATGCCTAAGACGTTGCATGAGGCACAAGACAGACAGATAGTGTATAGACTTTACTCTGGGGGCGTCGACCCATCAGAGAAGAGGGTCGACCCACTACTGTCCAGACTAAACAAGGAAAGGTGTAGACTCTATGTTCATGCTGCAATGCACTGTGTAGACCTGTGTGAATGTGCATAACAATATAGACTATGACTGCATTATATACACAGACAACCTGATAAAAACAATTTCATCAAAATAAGAACAGTTGCCAATCAATCAAAACAAGCTGTTGCCAATGAAGTAAAACTTATTGTCAACATCATCAACACAGAGGGGTCACAACACTTCTTAGATCCATTCGATCCTTTCTAATGGGAGTTCAAAGGTTGTCCCACACCTATACACATGGAAGTCACTTTTGGGAAAAGTATGCATGTGTCTAGGCTTTCCACACTCCTTGGCATGAACACTATGTTGGGTCCATTCAATCATATCACCCACATGTCAAGTAGTAAGCATGAGTGGTCAAAATTCGGATGTAGTGGTCCACCTTCACTCATCATGAGCCGTAGGCATGATAGGAGTATTCATGGATGTCCGGGTCCCCTAGCATTTGTCACCCCCATGCATGACCGGATCACCTATGGATGCCCCGGTCCTCCCCATGCCATCAAAGTCTTCTTGGCGTCAAAGCATGATTGGTCTACTTTTGGTTGCCCAGGTCCACTCATTACCCCTAGAATGTCAACATTTACAAAATTGCATGAAAGCCTTTATAAGCACATAAGCAAGGAAAATGAGATCTATAAGAGGCAGGCTGACTCCCTTCGGTGTCACCAAGAATTCCACGTGGGTGACTTTGTGATGGTGAGGAAGGAGAGGCTCTCCCCGGGAGTCATCTCCAAATTGAGGCCACGTGGGGCTGGTCCCTTCTAGGTCCTGAGGCACATTGGCGCTAATGCCTATGAGTTAGATCTCCCCGAGGAGTATGGAGTGAGTCCCACATTCAATGTAGCCGACCTAGTGCCATATAAGGGACCCACGGTGGTACCCAGTGAGGATATTGAGCCTATTCCCTCCGTTGAGAGAGCACCCACCCGTGAGGAGAGACCACCAGCCAAGAGAGCCCAGCGTGAGCGCATTGAACGAATATTGGATGAACATGTTACTACCACCAGGAGCAAGGTATACGAGCGCTATCTCGGCAGGTGGATGGATCGGTCTCGTTCGGAAGACTTGTGGGTAATGCCACTCTACACCCTCCGAGGAGGGAAGGACACTTACTCGACGGAGTCGAGTTCTCTGCACCCCGGGAGTATGATGGGGACATCACCTCCCATGTCCACGTTCACAGCTCGTCTCCTCGCCCCGGTTGCATCCGGCATGGCCTAGTTATTTAATTTTGAGTCCTATGTAATTTTTATTTGAGTCATTTGATGTATTTTCCCTTTTATTTGAGTCATATACCTAGGTTAATGAGTCATCTACCTAGGTTAAGTGTCATTAGATTGTTTAGAATGGTTATTGGGCCCAATTCTTTGGGCTATGCCCAGGGGCGCCCCTACCCCTTGGTCTTTGGTCATTGTAGTAAGAGTCAGGGACTTTTGAAGAAATGTGGGTTGCCTATATATAGGACCCCATTTCCTCCATTTGAACTAATGAATCAATGAATGAAAATTGCCATTTGAGAGTTCAAATTTCCTATTGGAGAGATTCCATTAGTTGGGTGAGAAACCCTTGGGAGTGATTCCCACCTCTCTCTCTCTCTCTCTCTCTCTCTCTCTCTCTCTCTCTCTCTCTCTCTCTCTCTCTCTCTCTCTCTCCACACAAGGGAGGGCTGTGCCCTACCCTCTCTCTCCTCCCCTCCCAACCACCTCCACTCCCCACCTACCCCATTAAAGCCTCTCCCCATTCCCCACAACCCTCTTCAATACTCCACCCCTTCCCAAGACCCCTTCACCAATCCTCATCTCACCTCCCAACCCCCAACTACCCCTCCCACTTTCCCAAGCACCCTTCCCACTACCCCAAGCACCCATCCCCCTCCCTAGGCCATTTGAATTCAAATTTCCCCTTCCCTCCATAGCTTTGGCCGCCCCTCTCCCCTCCCCTTTGGTTAGGGTCGCCCCCCTCTCATCCCCTCCATCTTCCCTTGTTCACCTCCATCACCCCACCCTCTACCATCTAGAGTAAGAGAACCTGCAGAAGAACTAAAGCTTGCAGCAGTGACCCCGACCTCCTCCGGACGTTCCTAGAAGCCCAAGAGCCATCGTTGGAAGCGTCTCCCCATCCTCTTCGTAACGGCGGTGGTCCCGGCCCGTTCTGAGTTCGTGATCGCCCAAGGGAGCCATTCTTCCCCGACTACGCAAAGCCTCCCTGGCAGGAGTTCAGAGCCGGAATGGAAGCTCGACTGCGATGATCCTGTTGGGAATCTGATCAAGAGTTATTCTTTAAAAGTCTTCTACTCTGAGTTTTCTTTCATCCTCAGAAAGCAGAGCTCAGTTAGGCGTCCGGATCTGGAAGTTCTCAAGTTTCTCCCCCGGGTGTGCGGTTCTGCCTCCACTCAGTCTACACCGACCCCTCCTCAGTGTTCAGAGCCTACCGGTCTGCTCCGACAACATTTGGCATCCCCGTCAAGCTCGTGTCGAAGAGGATTCATAGACGGTTTTGAGGTCTCTGGCGGCGCCTCATTCTGAGTCCGGGAGCGGTGGTGGAAACAACTTCTTCTTGCTGTTGTGATCTTGAAGCTGTCAGAACTGAAGATCTATCTCCCTGTTCGAGGCTCTGCTCCGGCCAACAGCGACCTCCCGAAATTCCGGATAAATTTGGACGTCTTCCCCATCCTCCTACGAAGAATTTCCAGGTGGTTTCGTCCCCAACAAAATTCGGGAGCAGTCACAGCAACTACTTCTTCAACCTTCTGTCAGCACTCACAGAAAGCGGGCAGAGCCGACATCGGTCTCCTTATTGGTTGCGAGTTTGGTTCCACCCCTCCCCGCTTGGCCGGCTGAAGGCCCCTCCCTGTGTGGAGGTAGTTTTAGATGTAATATAAATTAACCCCCACCCCAAGATCCCCCTCCTGCAAGAGGTGTAGTGTTGTAATAGATTGAACAGGTCAAGCTACCCCGACGCGACGTGTGGGGATCCCCTCGCCTCCCCGCTCGCCCTCGTCTCCGAGCGGGACCGGTTTCTTCAAACCGGTCGAGTAAGTGCTCCAAACGTTGCTCTAATTTGTGCTTGTTCTTTCAATATTAGTTCATAGTTCCGCTGGCCGTGAATGAGAGCCCGATCCTTAAGCTCCCTTGCTATAAGAGATCGCTGTGGGAAAGTGTGGAACCCGTGCCCTCGGCACGACGTCGGCTCCCTTGAATTGGGCTGCCATTACCCTTGGGAATCAACCTTGGCCTTGCTGGCCCTCTACCAGCAAGGGCCCAACCCTCACATCCTCCACTTGGCTTCGCCATGTCACCCTGGGCTTGGGTGAGCAACGGGAGAGCGGTGGCCCATATCGGTCCATTTGAATGCGAATGTGCTTGCTTGCTTAAGTCCAAGGGTGTGTCACATCAAGTACACTGTGTGCATGCAATATTTTAGAAGACATGCTTAGGCCAATGCCAACCACGATTGCAGCTTATGATAACTCCAGACGAGCATGCCATGGGGTCGTGACAGTTCAGGCCGAGCTAGGGCCTTTGGTAATGGACATGGAGTTTTATGTACTGGACATAGACCTGATGTTCAAGGCAATTCTGGGTCATCCATGGATAGATAGCCTGAATGCTGTACCCTCAACTACCCACCAATGCCTTAAGTTCCCATTTCAAGGCCGGGTAATTAAGGTGAAGAGTATCTCCACGGTCCAATCTGTTGATGCAATTGCAGACAAGGTTCTTCCTACTTTGCGGCCAAGCAACATGCCAGTTCTTTCTGTTATGGACTTAAACTATTCATGGGCATATGCGTCACGCAAGCCCGCCACTGCACCGATAAATGTTAAAATTAAGTCCAAGATTAGAGATTCAAAAGGGTGGCACATGATTTTGAAATTAGGCTATCAGCCGGGCTTGGGCCTCGGCGCACAGTTGCAAGGGCAGACTAAGCCCGTCCCCAAAGGTAGAAAAATGAGTCGAAGAGGCCTTGGCTACCGGGAGTCAGCACTGTCTATACTAGGAGACTCCGGGCCACTAACATGGGATTACCGTCAACACTTCCTAAAAGACCTGTTACAACCTAGTACTTTGAAGAAGCCGTCGCCCTATTCTAATGAGAAGACCGACGCCACTTATGTTGCTGCTGACCCACCGCCGCCACTGAAGGGGCTGGTGGGTGACATGGAAGACTTTTGTAGTTGCTTTGAGAAGCTGTTCCAAGAAGAAGAAGCTTGCCCGAAGAAGATGGAGATGCAGCTGGTGAAGCATTCTCCGGCTGAGCTAGTTCACCAGAGGCCGCGGGAAGTGGGGAGCTCCATCACCACCTTTTCCGTGTCCCCATCCCGTCCTGCCTCCTTGTTTAAGCAATTGGGGTTTGTTCCCCGTTCCTCGCCAATTATGGTCGACCCGTACTTCACGGGAAGACCACTTGAAGTTCTGTTTGCGCCATGTGCTTGTGAGCGTTGCCCACCCATTGATTTGTCAACTCTGTTTACTCCTCCCTCTCCCACTGCCCAACTCCACGAAATATGATTTTCATCTTCTGACGCCTTCTTCGATTGCATCTTCCCCTCTCTGTTTCCCATGCAACTCCCTCCTCCCCCGTCTTCCTCTTCCTGTTGCGTGATCTCCTCCGACTTCCAAAAAAATGCCAATTTTAAAATGGAGGTTTCAATGGAGGATTACGCTATGTTCTGTCCATCTTCCTGCCAGGGGCTCGAGGCCCCTGCTTCTTTCCCTGTAGATTTCTTATCTCCTAGGTTAGATGTCCATTCTGCAGAATCTCCTAGGTTAGTAGAGTCAGTTGGGGTAGAGTCTAGCTCTAGTGTTGCCAGCTCGTCCACGTCTGCGGCGCACCCCGTGATGCGTCATTCTAAATCCGTTCCAGATAGGTTTTTGCAAGACTTAGCCCTGAGATGTCACGCCCTTCTCAAATGCCATGAGTTTGTAGAGACCGCGATAGTTTTGGAGGATGATGAGGAAGTAGAAGGGGTGTGGAGTAATGACGGATTAGGTGTATATGAAGTCATAGATGAGAAGGACCCAGCCGATGGTGAGGAAAGCGATGTGGATGACACTGTCGATCTATACGCACATGGATTAAAGAGAGTTGATGAACCGTCGATGGCAGTGGATGAACCCACCAAAGAAATTAATCTTGGAACGGAAGAGGACCCCAGGCCCATTATTATTTCAGCTAATCTCCCTCCTTAGGTGGAAGAGGAGCTGATCAAGATTTTAAGGGAGTATAACGATTCCTTTGCATGGTCCTATGAGGACATGCTGGGTCTTGACCCCAGTTTGGTTGAACATCGATTGATTCTTAAACCAAGGGCAACGCCCGTTAAGCAAAAAGCAAGAAGGTTCCACCCGTAAATGGCCTTAAGGATAAAGGAAGAAGTCGATAAATTGCACAAGGCCAGGTTTATTAGAGTTGTTTTGTATCCGCAATGGGTGGCAAACATAGTCTCGGTAATGAAGAAAGATGGAAAAATTCAGATTTGCATCGATTTCAGGGACTTAAATAAGGCATGTCCGAAGGATGATTTCCCGCTTCCACACATTGATGTGTTGGTGGACAACATAGCTAGGTATGAGGCCCTCTCGTTTATGGATGGCTATTCTGGTTACAATCAAATCCGTCTTACTCCCGAGGATCAAGAGAAGACCTCTTTCACCATGCCCTGGGGCACGTACTGCTATGCCGTTATGTCATTCAGATTAAAGAATGCAGGTGCCACGTACCAGCGGGCAATGATGGCCATCTTCCACGACATGATGCATGTGTACTTGGAAGCCTATGTGGATGATATCCCGGTGAAGTCGAGGTCTAAAGAAGAACACCCCGCCATTTTAGCCAAAGTGTTGCAAAGGGCTAGGGAGTACAAACTGAAAATGAATCCAAAGAAATGTGTATTTGGAGTTACATCAGGGAAATTGCTTGGGTTTATAGTTAGTAAACGGGGGATCCAGATTGATCCGAATAAAGCAAAGGCCGTTATGGAAATGCCACCGCCGAAGAACATTGCTAAGCTCAGAGGTTTGATTGGGCGCTTATAATTCATTAGAAGGTTTATATCTCAACATTCGCAAAGGTGCTGCCCATTCTATGAATTATTGAAGGCGGGAGCTAAGTTCGAATGGAATGAACAATGTCAGAAGGCCTACGAGGATCTTAAGGTTTATCTTTCTAATCCCCCGATTCTGCAACCACTTGTCCCTGGGAAACCCCTGATATTATACATTTCTGTAATTGAGGACTCCCTAGGAGCTATTCTGGCTCAAGTGGATGATGAAAGAAGGGAAAGAGTAGCATACTACCTTTCGAGGTTGTTTAATCCCGCTGAATCCAAGTATACTGCCATGGAGAAGACCTGCGCAGCATTAGTGTGGGTAGCTCAGAAACTCAAACACTATTTCCTTGCCCACGAGGTTAAGCTGATCTCTAGAATGGACCCAATTCGTTACCTCTTAGAAAAACCTGTCCTTTCTGGCAGATTAGCTCGCTGGCAGAGCTTTCTTTCCCAATTTCATATCACCTTCGTTGTTCAGAAAGCGATCAAGGGATACGCGATTACTGAACATCTTGCTCATTCTCCTATCCCTCGCACTGATTCAATCCAGGATGAGTTTCCCAATGAACACTTGGCTATAATCACTCATCTTCCTTTTTGGTTTCTTCATTTCGACGCTGCTCTCAATTCTCAGGGCCGAGGAATCGGCGCCGTTCTCCTCACTCCGGAAGGAGTAACCATCCCCATCGTTTATCAACTCTCTTTTTCTACCACGAATAACATAGCTGAGTATGAGGCTCTCCTTGCCGGTCTGAAGCACGCCTACCTCATGGGCGCGCGATACCTTAACATCATAGGAGACTCTCAATTGGTGCTGCGTCAAGTTCTGTTAACTTACCGCACCCGTGACCCTAAAGTCAAGCCTTATCAAGATTTGGTCACGCTCATGGCTAGGCAGTTCCGGAAGCTCATCTACATTTATACTCCTCACTCCCAGAATATCCTTGCTGATGCATTGGCATCTATTGCTTCTTATCTTTCCTTCCCGCTTAGTCGTTCCACCGAGACCATTGTGGTTCAGCGGATGGACGCTCCATGTCTTCAGGACCCTTGGTTCGACAACCTTAGGAAGGCTGTAGAGAAGAAAGCTGAGAAGGAAGATCTAAAAGAAGTTTCACTGACTGAGCTTGAAAAGATCATAGAATAAGAGGAATTGCCGTGGTATTACGAGATAGAGCAGTATTGCAGGGATGGTTCCTTTCCCGAGACGACGAACGCCGAGCAGCGCAAGGCCATTAGAAGAGTCACCGCCAGATACACGATCATTGCTGGAGAATTATATAGGCGGGCACTTAATAGAGTTCTAATGAGGTGTTTGGATGACGATGAGGCTTGGAAGATAGTAGAAGCCGCTCACTCCAGTGAGTGTGGAGGGCACGTAAATGGGCAGGCGTTGGCGAAGAAGATTCTTAGGCATGGCTATTACTGGCCAACCCTAGAAGAAGACTGTTCCACCTATGTCCGTAGGTGTCTTCAATGCCAGCTTCATGACGACAAAATCCATGCTTCGGCTTCTTCTCTCCATCCTCTTTCTGCTCCTTGGCTGTTCTCGATGTGGGCCTTTGATATCGTTGGACCACTTGGTGACCCTAATGCTCAGGTTAAAAAGAAATCCTACATTCTGACGGCTACGGAGTACTTCACCAAGTGGGCAGAAGCTGAAGCTTATGCAGAAATCAAAGCCACCACAGTGTGCCGCTTCATCCTCAAGAATATCATCTCACGGTTTGGAGTGCCAAGTGATATCGTCACCGACAATGCGCCTCAATTTGTGTCTCAAGAACTTTGGGTCATCTGTAAGAAATTTAATATTTCATTGCATCATTCATCGCCATACTACCCTCAAGGTAATGGTCAAGTTGAGGCCACAAATAAAACTCTTCTTAAAATCATTAAGAAAACATGCGAGTCGCACAAATTTACTGATTGGGCTGATAAACTGATAGAAGTTCTATGGGCTTATCGCACCTCCGCCCGTACTCCCACGGGGCAAATGCCTTTTGCTCTCACCTACGGGATAGAGGCGGTACTCCCGTACGAGATCTTGATCCCTTCCCTAAGAGTGCAGCTAGACAAAGAACTTAATCTCGACGAGCGTTTAGAGGCGTTGCTAGTCTAACTGGAACTCTTAGACGAGAAGAGACTTAATGCGGCCAATCACGTCTCGGTTTATCAAAAACGTGTCTCGCGGTATTTTCAAAAGAAGGTTATTGAAATAACATTTCAAGTGGGTAATATGGTTTTGAAGCGTAAATTTATCAGATCAGCAGGTCCTAGGTCTAAGCTGCAACCTAATTGGGAAGTGCCATTTGTAATTAAGGAAATCTATCCTGGTAACGCGTACCGTTTAGTTAACACGGAAGGTGAAGAATTGCCAAATCCGTGGAATGGGTTATATTTAAAACATTTTTATCCATAGAGTCGAGCCAGCAACGGCCCGGCGGCGGGGTATGCCTCTACTTGATCACGAAGGGAGATCCCCGGTTCAACATTCACACACTACACGACCTCCTGTGGTTCAATTTTCCTCCTTTACACGACACCGTTTCTCCCTTGTCCATGCTTAGGGGAAAGTGAAAATCCTTATTTTTCTCTCTCCTTTCAGTTGAAAATAGGGGCAAGTGGTGAATAAGGGGGTGAGAACTGATCTAGACCTCCCGATAAAAGAAGTCTCAAATAGGGGCAGTCCGTTATGTCCTTATTCCGCAGATATAAGAGCAAAAAAGAAAGAAAAGAAATAGAGAAAAGGGGCAAAATCAAAGACAAAGCCAAAAGCTCATCCAAAAGCTCAAAGCTCGAAAGTCTAAAAGTCCCCAAAATAAGGAGACTAGGCATGACAAGAGTGGCAGTACAATTTCCCCGCGTGACGTTATGAGCCCGGTCGTATGCGTGCCTAGAGCGGATGTAGGTTCGATGACGGACACAAAGTCCCAACGCAACAGACCAAAAATTCTTTGAAAATGAGTGTCGTGAGAGGAACTCAAGCCCTAACAACCCCTATACCTATCGCCAGCTTCTCTATCAAACTCTCTTTTATTTTCCAAGGAATGGATCTTACCCCGGGTATGGCCTCAGTAGAGGCATCGTTAAGCAAAATTGGGCCCCAGCTATGGGCGGTCATTTACAACGCACATTGAACCCAGGAGACCCCTAGTGAGATATGAGGTTCCCCGTCGTCGGGTTTAATATGGTTTCAAAATAAAAAAAATCGAATATTTCAAAATCCAAAAAAATCAAATATTTCAAAATCTAAAAAAAATCAAATATTTCTAAATCCAAAAAAATCAAATACTTCAAAATCCAAAAAAAATACAAAAGCAAAAAAATCAAATATTTCGAGAATCCAAAAAAAATCAAATATTTCAAACGCCAAAAAAAATCAAATACTTCAAAACTCCAAAAAAACCAAATATTTTCAAAATCACAAAAAAAGACTTTCATCATTTGTATTTTATGACATCCATTGCATTCATTTTCATTTGTTATTGGCCTATTTAATAAGGCTTACCCCCTTGACCAAAAATCAAGAACTGGTCATTTCCTAACTTGCTACAGGCAAGGGGTTAAGCCTAAAACAGATTTAATCTATTTTCCTTGTTTGTATGTGTGCAAGGGCAGGTTGAAGTTGAAGGTTCAGTTAGTAAACGATCCTCTGGGGACTATCCTACTCATTGCAACGGCCATGGTTAGACCGTTCAACCATTCGCACGGTTCTATATAGACCGTTCCAATCTCAAGCTCCTCCAAGTATCCACGGTTTTCATTAGACCGTTCAAAAGATATGAACGGTAGATTCTTAACCGTTTAACCCGGTTCACGGCCTACATGTAAGCCGTTCAACTCCCTACTCTCAACTCCGCCGCTGATCTAGCGCACGGCTCTAATTGAGCTGTTCTACTCTTTGAGCGGTCAGTTGCTAACCGTTTATTCAACCAAGCGGCCTGTTTGTGACCATGTGCATTTTGAAGTTATATCCCAACTCATTCAAGCACATAAGAGAACCAAACTTTAATCAATCAAGTGCTCAATTTTATTTCATTCATATATCAAACTTTCTAAGCATAAATCTCTACATAAGCATCATGAAGGAAAAGAAAAATCACTCAGTCCTCCGCTGGGCATCCCCGCGGGGACGTATCTCTCTCACGTCTCTGACATAAGCCTAGCGTGTTGCTGGGATCTCTGCAACCTCCGCTGGAAGGGTAAGCACACTACTCACCTCCCACATGATCAGGGCACTCCTGACCGCCTGCTCGTCCGCCTTTGTACCGATCCTCCACGCCTATAGTGCGGGAAGGTGGGGTAGCGCTGGTAGTGCAGTCTTGAGTAGTCCAACCTATAGGTAGCACCGGTGCGGGCTGTACATCGCCAGTGCAGTGTCACTCACGAGCCTCAGATCCAAGCTGGACCTCCTAGGTGCCTTGACAGTGGTGTCGTGGAGGAAGTCAGGGCGCATCACAAACCAATCTAGAGGCAATCTGTTGAGGTGGAGTCGCCACTCGTCCCTGGTCTTCTTTTCTGCTATCCTGCACTCTGCCTGTGGAGAAAACCCGAAGGCGCCACCTATGAAGAAGAGGGGGTGGCTCCCGAAGATCCGGCTAGCTGAAGTGACATCCTCGTTATGAATGAATTTCATCCTGACACCCATCCAGCACTCTAAAAGCATCATGGAACCAAAGAGAGGACCTCCTAGAGCTGCTGAGGTAAGGCCCTCATACAAGTAGGCAAGGATGGCCTGAGAGATAGAAAGACCCTTCCACATGCCACTGATGGTACTAAGGATCGGAGTCTCTAGCACATGGTTGACAGAGGGGAACAAGATAGCCCCGCACAGGCAAATAGACACGGCCTTGGCTATGGCCACATCCCACCCACACCTGTTCCTACAATGCTCAACTACCCAATTGCCAAGAGGAAGAAGATGGACCTTGTAACGACCCGAGAATCCGATTAACGGGAAGGCCCGATAACCCGAGACTCTCACCGCCACCCATGAGCCCGAAGACTCGAAAGGGTTAAAAGAATAGTGTGGAGACTACACAAGTATCATAAATAATTACAGAAATTAAATAGTTTATATGATTAAGCAAGAAATAAATTAGCATTTTACATGATACATGGTCCACAAGATAAAACAAAATAACAATAATAGTCCACAACTCATACAGAGACAAGAAAGAAAAGTACAGCTACACGGGGCATACCTCGGCTCTGATCTCTAGCACTAACGCTGGGCACCTGAACCACGCTAAACCTCAGTCGCGCTTCTCTGAGGCCGCGCCTCACCTGAAACACAGTGAAAATATGCAGGGAATGAGTCTCGGAGCAAGACTCAGTAGGGATCACTCGAACCCTACCTCGTAAAATGGGAAACTGCTACACTAGCAATAAGCGAGTACCTCGGAAGGGAAAGCCCATTCAATTATAACACCGGTCTCACGGCACGAAAATCGACGCACGCGCTACGGCGAGACACCCGGAACTCATCGATCAACCTGACAAAAAACCCAAAGGTTGAAGTCACAAAGACTGACGATAGTCTGTCACTCCCGAATCGACAGGAGTACCTCCCACTAGAAGCACAGTTGGCAGCATCCCCTGACGTCTTACACTGCACCGCAGGTGACCACCTACCATGCCCTAGGGCGGAGGCAAGGACACCGTACAAGTAACCACAAAGCAAGTGACTAGCCGGGGTCACACTCGTCAACGTGTGTCCAACTGCCCCCAACCACGTGTGCATACACAGACCATGCGTCCTAGGTCTGGCCTCTAACTGATTTTCCCCTTGAGCCGGACTCTGGCTACAGACGAGGGGCCCGACGGAAACCAGTCTAAAAACCATCCTCAGGGTAGCCTCTCCACCACTCCCTGGTGGGACCACAGGCGTGTAAGCAGGCTAGGACTAGTGGAGCGCCACTGAAGGAGTAGACTCTTAAGTCAACGGAAAATAACGTCCGAACCCGACGAAGCACGGGGACCATCCCACGTACTAGCACTGTTGCACGGTGACCACGGTCGGAGAAGAAATGGGACTGCGGACCACCTGGCACAACCCAGAGCCTGACAGTCCAACATAGGAGCGTCACAGCTCTGACGGTCTATCTCTGGACTGTCACAGCCGTCTGACGGTCCAACATAGGAGCGTCACACGTTCGGTGCAAAACAGGCCGTTGTTGACACCCGTTTTATACCCAATAAGTCGGGTCATCTCCTTATTCATTCTATATGATGCTCTGAGTTGTTCATTCTTCATTGAGTCTCTTGATTAGTTGAAGCCTATTTCTTGGGTCTTAACTCCTTGATCGGATATGGTTCCTTGTGGCTACTTCATTGGATGAATCTTAGCAATGCCTCTATTCCTTTTTGATCTCCATTTTGATAATAACGGTCGGTCATAGGCGCGTTGTTTCATTCTGAGGGATGGGTCCTGGACCGTTACTCTTTGAAGAGTCCTAAGGCTTAAGGCCTCGTTTTAAAACTTATCCTTTTGGCTTACACGTTGATAATAACGGTCTGTCGTGCAGCCGTTGTTTCATTCTGACGCCCTATTCCTCGGCCGTTGCTTCCTTGAAGAGTCCAGCTTGTTGGGTCTTCTTCCCATTGATTTTATCTTTTAGGGATAAGGTTGATAGTGACGGATGTTCCTTGGGGCGTTATTTCCAAGTAGCGGTCTGTCGTGTGGCCGTTACTTCCTTCAGAGAGTCCTGACAGTTCAGGCCTTTTCTCTGCTACTCCGTGGCCGAGGATAAGGGTTTGGATTGACGATATCTCTTTCAAATCTGATCCTCAGGACCTTCTGTTTGTTTCTATGGACTCTTGGTGATATTATCTTCGAGGATTTGCTAAGAGTTATCCATTTATCTTGCTGGAAAATCCTCTGCTCGACCTGAGAGTTTGAGGGTCTATAAATAGAACCCTTGACTTCATGGTCCAAGGAGGAGGATTTTGAAATTCAGGACGAAGTGCTGCCGAACTCAGGAGGCATCTTCATCCAAGAGGAACTGCTTCCCACGTTCATCCATCTCATAATCAAGGGAGTACTTTGGTTTTAGTCTTTCAAGTTCATCATCACATGCTTAAGTTCTTCCCTGGTTTTTCTTCAATCAAAGCATTGTCCCTCCTCTTTCTCTACATTTTTTTCACTGTTCTCTAAGCATCCAAACATCCTCCTAATCTTTTAAAAACGCCCAGAGGGGTTAAAAAAACCAAAAACTCCCCGGTAATCCCCTCTCCTTTTGATGTCTTTAAGTTCTTTTGAGAATTGATGCTATATTATTGAAAGGGCTAATTTGGGTTGTTTTGTTCTTGTCTTCTACATCTTTGCCAGGTTTACAGGTTCACCAGTACGAGGCCCAAGTCTTCTAGCCGGCTGGAAGAGTTAGAGTTAAAAGAATCTACACTTTGCTACTGCAGGTGATCTGAGGGTCTGGTGCAGGCGCGTCATCTTCTCCTGGCGGTCTATCACATGGCTGTTACTTTCCAAGTAACGCACAGGGTCCTGGCCGTTATTTCTAGCAGACCTGCAGGTTCTCTTTGGTTTTCTCTCCCGTGGGCGGGTGCTTCATCCACCTATTTCCAAGGTATTTACAGGTCTTTTGCTTATTTTTACTTTGGTGGCGATCACATCTTTCCTTAGTCTTGGGCATTAGCTTTCTCGTTCATCACATATCTCTTTTATTTTCTTGCTTGCTCCATCCGTTGCGGTGTGTTTTATTTACTCTTTTACTCCATGCCCCGGCGTGTGTTTTCCCTTTTCTTTAGCGTAGTTTGAGCGAGATAGCATGCCCATGCTAAAGCTAGCTTTGGTTGCCTAGGTTCATGATCACATGTTCATAGGTTAAGAGCGGATCTTTGATTACTTGCTTGTCATTTCATCATTCAAAACCCCAAAGAAAAGATAGACAGGTAAAATAAAATCAACAGATAATTTTTTTGGCAATCACGGTGGGACAGCTTGCGCCAATCGTGCTTTTGATTCCTGTTTAGACCTGCCATCATCTGCTTGTTGAGTTGCCCTTGGTTTCCCCCTTTACCTCCTGCTGATTCTGGTTTTCTGGGTGCTCCGACGGCCCTGTGTCCCTGCGTTACAGTTCTCTGACGCAGGGACATTAGACTGCCACTTTGGTTCTGCTGTGTGAGCTTCCACGGGTTTTCCTGTTATTTCTGTCCGATTTTGGCTCTGGCTCATTTGACGGACCCATCTCCCTGCGTTATATCATTTCTGGCGGTCTGGCATTCGACCGTTATTTTACTCTGACGCAGGGTTCTTCGACCGTCATACTCCTGGCAGGTACGCATCCGAGGTGCATTTATTTCCGCAGTTTCTACTGTGATTTATTGCTTGGATGGTACTTGACTTCCTCCTTGTTTTGTTCATATATTCATATCATTGTGTGCATCATTGATTGCTAGATTTTAGGCTAGACTTTGCGTGCACTCCGGTGCACATAGGGTCATTCATCTTGTCATATCTTAGATTGCATTTTCCTACCTTGTTGTGAGGACCTCTCGTCTCCATATTCCTTGGAGCCGACCAGGAAATCATAGCAGGGACCTCCATAAGTCCCCGCGAGCCGTGGATTCCCACACGGACGCCGGGCCGGTTGTACCTTTCCTACCACGTGCCTAGGGTTGCATAAGTGAAGGAGTGATTATACTTAGAGTCAAACCAAGTCTCATACCCATCTCCTGCTAGGAACCTATTGTTGAGATCACATATTAATCAATTCACTAAAGTTCCGAAGGAGGAATCACAAGAATTGGGTTGCATCATCTTAAACAACTTGGTTGCCTTTGAGTGTCTTCATCTTTTATCACTTGCATCTTGTTAGAATCACCTAAGTTTGGTTGCTTATTGTGTGTTTTTGTGTTGGTTGTTCTTGCATTTTGTCAAGGTTGCTCGTTGCATGTGGAGTTATTTTCGTCCATCCGAATCATCTCCTCAAGTCAATTCCTTCTTCACATTCTATTCCAATCCTCTTTTCGAGTCCACCATGGCATCCTTTAATCCTCCCCGCTCCCAAGAGGACTCCCTTCCTCAAGGGCTCCTTGAGAACCCTCCTAGGGTTGTTACCTTTTCCTCCGGGGAGGGGACTACCCCTCTTCTGTCCCCCAATTCTATGGAAGGTGGTCAAGCTACCCCTTCTTTCTCCACTCCTTCCGCGGGCTCCGTCCTTCAGATGATGGCCCAATTGGATCCGGCCCAACTCCAAGTTCTTTATCAGACCATGCAAGGGTCCAACGCATCTCCTTCTACCATCATCCAAAATCAATCCAATCCTTCCACTGTTGGGCTCCCCGCTCAGCCCATTCCAATTGACCTTACTCCAGTCCAACCACGGACCATCACTTTCATGGGCATGGAAACGAGCCATTCTTCCAATTCAGCCTAACAATCTTTCGATAAGGGAAAGTCGCCCATCCCTTCTTTTGTTCAAATGGATCATCACACATCTGCTCCGGTAGCTCCGCAAGTTCTCATGGGCCCTTCCGACTTCTTACGCTCTCAGCAAGGGGCGGCCCAAGTTTATCCTAATCCGGGTCAAGCTTATGCCCAATATCCTTCTTACGGGCCCCCCATCCCTACTGCTTATCCCTCCCCACTCCTTCCTGTGGGCACCCACCTTCTGCCACAACCGTTCCATCTGCTCCTCACATTCAATCAGCATCTTTCGCCGCCCCTGCTCCCTCTCGAGAGTAGGACTTGCTCGACAAATGGGCCGCCATGCAGCAGCAACTCGATTTCCTCCAGAAGCGGGTTGGCCTACAATCTTTGGCCGATATCCCTATTCCAAGCTTCCAGAATATCCGATTCCCTCCTTAATCAGAGCTCCCCAACTACCGCAAGTACGACGGGAATAGCAATCCCTTTATTCATGTGAGGGATTTTTTATATGAATCGGCGCAATTCCAGTATGATGATCGCCTTATGGCGTATTTATTCCGCCGATCTTTAGATGGTGTTGCTCTGGAGTGGTTCTATTCTCTACCACTGGAAGAGGCTGAGAGTTTCAAGGTAGTCAAGGACAAGTTCATCCAGCGGTTTCAAGACAGGGTCGGCCCAGAATACTCATTCACAGATCTGGTGGCCGAGAAGATGAAACCAGACGAGGAGTTTGCCACTTATGCAGACAGGTGGAGACAGATGGCCGCTAGAGTGCCTGGCCACATCCCGGAGGAAGAGAAGGTCAAGCTGTTGATTTCAAATGCTACTCCAACCTTCCAGAACATCCTGGCAATGAACGACATAGCCAACATGCATTAGCTCTACAGTCGGGCGCGCTTCATCCAGACCCAGTTTAAGGATTCCCCCATCCACTCTTTATTTGAAAACCAAAAGCCCAAGTACCACAAGAAGCCACAAGGGCCGGTTACCGAGGGGGTCTAGACAAATGAACAAGTGCAAGCCGTTGCCTTCCCATTCCAGTCCGCACCATTCCGCTTCCCCCAAAACCCCCGCAATTCCCAAAACCCCGCTCCACCAAACTTCCAGGCAACCCCACAAAACCCTCCGCCTACCTTTGTCACTCCACAAAATGCCTTCACCAATCCACAACAACCACCACCTCTGCAATACCACAATGTCCCTCCACCTAACGGCTATAACAACAACCACAACAGCAAGCGCCCGGCTCCCTGGAGAGCCCAGTACCGTCCATTGCCAGAGACACTTACATATATCTTCTCCGCCCTCATGTCAGTGAATACTATCCAACTTCCTCCAGAATGGCCTACTTGGAATCCAGCCGTTGATCAGACTAAATATTGTATGTTCCATAGGCAGCCGGGCCATACCATAGAAGGATGTTTTCAGTTTCGGGATCTGGTATATGATCTCTATGAAGGGCAAAGGATAGATTGGGCCGCAATGCATCGGGCCATTGTTGAGATCAAGGAGAAAAGAGGGTAGCAGTCGAGGCCGCAAGTGCAGTAGCAACAGGCACCGCAGCCGCAGCAGCCACCACAACAGCAACCACACCAACCACAACAAGTACAGGACCTGGGCATCCATCAGAATCCGATGCCGAATCACCCACCCGCTCCTCAGCAGCAGCCGCCAGCACCAGCACAAGTAAACGTGGTCCAACCACCGGCCCCCAATGCCGGGTGGTCTTTTGATGATGACAATACCGCACCACAAGTCATGGCCCTCCACCATAACCACCGCAATCCTCTCACTCCCTCCTTCGTCCTTCCTGCACACCCAGCATCCCCTCCATTCATCCTCCCAATTACACCCGCTTCAGCAAATTCCTTACCACCCACCGTTCCATCATACTCTCCACCACTTAACCCCGTCACCGTCATCACACCACCATCCAACCCTTCATCCATCCTTACCCTGCCGCTAGCCTTCCCTCCACCCGCGTCTGTTGATATTTATTTGCCTATCTTTGATCTTACTTATGAGGTTTGCTAAGTAATATGGCAAGATGACAAACAAGCAATCAAAGATCTGCTCAAACCTATGAACATGTGAACATGGACCTAGGCAATCATAGATAGCTCTAGCATGGGCATGCTATCTCAATCCAATTACGCTAAGGAAAAGGAAAACACACGCCGGGGCGTGGAGCAAGGAGTAAATAAAAACACACCACTAGGGGTGGAACGAGCAAGGAAATAAAGATGTGATGGAGGAAATAGCTATTGCCCAGCACTAAGGAAAGATGTGATCGCCACCAAAGTAAACACAAGTCAAAGACTCGAATATACCTTGGAAATAGGTGGATGATGCACCCGCCCACGGGAGAGAAAACCAAGGAAAGCCTGCAGATCAGCTTGAAAGTAACGGCCAGAGACCCGTGCGTCGCTTGGAAGTAACGGTCGCACCCTAGACCGCCAGAAGAAAGTGACGCTCCTGCACCAGACCGTCAGATAACCTGCAGTAGTAAAGCTTGAATTCTTTTAACTCCAACTCTTCCAGCCGGCTAGAAGACTTGGGCCTCGTGCTAATGAACCTGTAAACCTGCCAAAGAAGTAAAAAAGACAAGACAAGACAACCTCAATCAGCCCTCTTCGCAAGCATAGCATCAATTCTTGAAGAATTTAAGAACATCAAAAGGAGAGGGAATTACCGGGGAGTTTTGGTTTTTTAACCCCTCTGGGCATTTTTAAAAGTTGGGAGGATGTTTGTATGCTTAGAACAACAGTGAAAAACGTGGAGGAGGAGGAGGGACAATGCTTTGTTTGGAGAAAAACCAAGGAAGAACTCAAGCATGCAAAGATGAACTTGAAAGACAAAACCAAAAGTACTCCCTTGACTGGAAGATGGATGGACGTGGGAAGCAACTCCTCCTGGATGAAGATGACTCCTGGGTTCGGCAGCACTTCGTCGTGAATCAAAATCTCCTCCTCCTCTGGCCATGAATTTAAGGGTTCTATTTATAGACCCTCAAAACTCGTAGGTCGAGTAGAGGATAATTCAGCAGGAAAAAGGGATAAGTCTTAGCAAATCCTTAAGGATAATATCACCAAGAGTCCAAAGAAACAAACGGGAAGTCCTGAGGATCGGATTAGAAAGAGATAAGGTCAATCCAAGTTCTTATCTCAAACACGGAGTAACAGAAAAAGGCCTGAACTGTCAGGACTCTCGGAAATAAGTAACGGCTGCACGATAGACCGCCACTTGGAAGTAACGCACCAAGGATCATCCGTTACTTTCAACCTTATCCCAGAGGATAAGATCAACGGAAGGAAGACCCAACAAGCTGGACTCTTCAAGGAAGTGACGGCCAAGGCCTAGGGCGTCATAAGGAAATAACGGCTGCACGACAGACCGTTATTATCAACGTGGATTCAACAGGATAAGCACGGAACACGTGGCCTTAAGCCTTAGGACTCTTCAAAGAGTAACGGCCTAAGATCCATCCGTTAGAAGGAAGTGACGCGCCTGACTGGGACCGTTATTTAGCATTGAGATTCAAGAAAGAAGAGAAGGGCTTTGCTAAGCTTCATCCAACGAAATGCCACCGGGAGCCAATTCTAAATCTAGGAAAAGACCCAAGAAAATAGGCTTCAACTGATCAGGAGACTCGATGAAAAGCGAACAACTCGGAGCATCATATTGAATGAATAAGGAGATGACCCGACTTATGGGTATAAAACGGGTGTCAACAGATGCCCCTCCTTAACGTCCTCTTTGCAGGGGAGTGAGCGGAGGTGAAGCGGTAGTGAAATGGAACATGGAGATGAAGCGGAGATGAAGCGGAGTGTATCAAAAAGAGGGCGTTAAGGTAAACGACACCCGTTCTTTACCAACAAGCGACAAGAATTTTCTGAAAAACTTCAAATTGATCACAAGGAAATAGCCAACCAAAGGATGCAAGTCTGGAGGAATTAATTAACTAAGGAAAGGAAACACGGCTAGCCGCCGGAGGCAACGGAAAGGAAAGAGACTAAACTCCAGACAGGAATCTTCAGCGAACCAGATCAAGCGAGCAAATCGAAGGAAACCTTCTAATTCAGAATGGAATGATTCTCCTTATTCGGGATTAAGAACACAGCTGTTCACCATCACTGAGATATCTTGAACAGATGAAACTTCACGAATGCTCAAAGAATGCGTATGATGCATGCTGGGCTAAAGGAAAAAAGAAATCATTAAAACAAATGCAAAGAAAGAAAAAATAGCAAATACTCGAGAATAATATTGCTAGATTGGAGAAATCAGAGTCAGGACACGATCTGCAACCACAGCGTGCAAGACAGAACCATCGTCCCCAAATTTTCCAATCTAACGGCCTATCCAACGATTAAACATGTGAACTTAGATCATCATCATTTTTGTTTAAGGGGAACATCAGATCCTAGGACACATGAATGACCAGCCGGTTCTCGAGGTAATATATCATAAATAACACATAGTAATGCATTAAGGGAATGAGGGAATGATATACGATACCTGACTTACCTGCTTGACGGAAGGCCAAGTGTGACTTCTGTTCATAACCCTTTCATGAAAGATAAGTTAGCCGGACAAGAATCATGATAAGAATTAGGCATAACCATTTGTACATGCAAGAAGCATCAAATAGGAACATCATATAGACAATAGGGTTTGTTCAAGCATCGATTAGACCTTCCAATTCATCAAGAAACTTGCAAGCATATAACGGTCAGATGTAGGGGCGTCACATCAAGTAACGGATCACACCTAGTCCGTCATAATCAAGGCGGTTCACATTCTTCGATAAAGCAGTTCAACACATGTAACGGCCTTAAACAGGAGCGTCAGGAGGATGTGACGGCCGGTCGATAGACCGTCACATTTCCTGAGATTTCAAAAAAACAACCGAACGGTCACGGCCCGTTCATTCCGTTCCAATCAACCAAAAAACCCAAAAAAACCCCGAGAGCTCCGGCGATTCCTCCCCCACCATTCCAATGGCCGGCGACGAGGCACCCCAGCCGCCACCAAAGAAGAGAGAGAGAGGGAAAAGGATGGCAATACGGCGGCTTCACCGCCGGATTGAACGGGAGGTGATCCCGCCGGTGGAAGAGGAACAACCGACGAGGGGAAGCCAAACAGAAGAAGAAGAAGTCCCCACGGTCGAGGAGGACCTAAGAGAAGCTCCACAAGGTGCAGAAGAACCAAGGAACCGAGAAGAAGAGAAGAGAGGCACGGACCGTGAGGTAGGCCGCCCGCCCTAAATTCAAATTTTGATTTTTGTGTTTATTTATGGATGCATGTGGGGGATAAGGGTAGAAATGGGTCTACGAACCCAATAGGAGCCATTGTAGGCCATTTGGCCAACAAGGGGGACCATGAGAATGCAGGGAAAAAGTTCCCAAACACAGCCAAATGTGACGGTCCTACCAGAGACCGTCACTCCCCTGACGCTCCAGGACCAGGCCGTCACACGCAAGTGACGCCCCATCCCAGGACCGTCACTCCTGCCAGGGACTTAAGCTATTTTTTAGGGTTTTTAATTTTCAAATTTTTGTTTTGTTTTCAATTCTGAATGTTTATGCAATGATTTATATGATGGAAAATTTGACTAATTGATGATCTTACATGCAATGCAGGGAAAGAGGAGGTCACGGATCTCCTGGCTTCAGATCCGGGCGGTGTACCAGGCACTGCCCGACTACCAGAGAGAGAGACTCGCCGATATGGGATTCGCCGAGGTGCTCAGCATCGAGGTGATCCGGATGGATACGCCACTGCTATACGCACTGCACGAGAGATGGGACCCGATCAGCCGTGCTTTCATCTTCCCGTGGGGCCACATGATCCCCACGCTAGAAGACATGGCAAGAATTTCAGGCCTGAGAGTCCACGGCTCCGCAGTGACTGGATGGACGTACGGGGACTACCGGGAGATAGCACAGCAGCTGCTCGGGCTAGATCTGATCAGGCCGGGGCAGTCCTCTTCCCAGCTCGCGAGATCGGTGCTGCAGGAGAGTTTGGGATTGAGGGGAGCGGCAATCACCGTAGGAGAGCTGCCGGAGGAGCATCTGGGCAGGGTGGTCGACCAGGTGCGCCCTCGCGTGGCGGCAGAGGCAGGAGCAGAGGGAGATAGAGTACTCAGGCGCTTCCTGATGCTACTGTTCGGGAAGCTCCTGTTCGCGACTCGGGCAGATGTCATCAGCTGCAGATTGCTGCCGTTGCTAGAGGATCTGAGCAGAGTGAGGAAGTACGCATGGGGGGCAGCGGTACTAGCATTCCTGTTCGACTCCCTGAGCACCACGGACCGGCAGACGATGCTGGGCGGCTTCTCGCCCTTCCTACAGGTAAATGCACTTTAAATGCTTTCTATTATGCCATGTTTATGTTTATGCAATGATTTATGCAAAATGGCTTATGCAAATGATTCGACTGACTTGATTTCTAAATGCAGGTCTGGAGCTACATGTACCTCCCAGGCATTGGGAGAGGTGCGCTACTCCATCCCGGCCTCATACCAATCGCGAGGCGATGGTCGGTGGCGAGGGACACGGGATCGATCCTTAGATTGACCCGGACGATCCAGGACGACCTGGACTCCTACCCACACACATCGGTAAGCCCGAGACTCAAAATGATTTCTATGTGCTTCTATATGCTGACAAATGCTGACGAATGAATGAAATGCTTTCAGGTGAGATGGACCCCGTACCGCAGCGAGGGCTACACAGGACAGCCGTGGGTGGAGGCGTCCTTATCGTACCGGGGGCGAGACATATGGTTGCATTGCATCCATATCATCGAGCCTCTGCACTACAGGCTGATCCTGCGGACTCGGGGACTTCACCAGCCCGAGGTGACCTTTCCGCATCGCAACGATGACCGCCCAGGCAAGTCGGCGAGGGGCATCAGTGGGAGTGTGGATTGGCGTGCCCGGAAGGTGAAGTACGTCCTCGACTGGAGGCAGCGAGGCAGGGCCGTGAAAGAGCGGGACGAGAGCGACGAGGCCTACCTGAAGGCCTTCGCTCGATACTACGGCGACCGGGTATACCGAGGTACCCGACGACCGGTATGCAATTCTAAACCTAAAAACCTTTCTATATGAACCTGCAAGATGATGGATGCTGACTTATGCTTTCTAAATGCAGCTAGACCCAGAAGGACGGATAGCCGAGCTAGAAGGGCTACTCCACTCCACCATACAACAGCGGGATGGGTACCGGTCTGCCCTGGAGCTCTTGGTGAGACTAAATGCTTTTTACATAATTATGAATGATGCTAATGCTTATGATTTATGGAATGATGCTCATGATGCAAATGCAAATGCCAACTAACTTATGACTTCTAAATGCAGCGGGCTGAGGGAGCCCAACGTGCTGGACCGGATGCCCCATCGTCTTCCTCACAGCCTGCGGGAGATAGGACCGAGCGGGATGCTGACTTTGCTCGGGCAATTGCCCGGGCCGAGGAGGCGGAGGCCACCCTCGCGGAGCGGGTAAGAGACTGAAAAACTTATGATTATGCCTAATTAAATGCTTTATGACTAATGACGTGAACTGCAATCTACAGGCGAGGGATCTGGCGGCAGCAGTAGCCGAAGTAGAGAGAAGCAGGGCCGAGACTGATCGAGCCCGAGCGGAGACGGAGCTGGTACGGGCAGAGATGGCCCGGCAGAGAGCGGAGACCCTGCGACGGCCAGATGATCCAGAGATGGAACAACTCCGGAAGGAGTTAGCGCAGGCGCGAGCTGAGGTGGAGGAGCTTCGGATCGGGACGGCCGACTTGGATCGCTACCGGACCGAGGCACGGGAGACGCGGCGTCAGATCTTCACACTGAAGATCGAGCTGCGGACATTGGAGCGGACGGTGCGGATGATTGGCCGGGGACCGGAGTGAGGTACCTCCCAGAGTGGGATACATAGGAGCGCCGCCCCTAGCGGCTCAGTAGGGGACTTCCTCGTCAGCTCCTCCGCCCAGCGGAGGAATGAGAGGGCAGAGAGAGGACAGCAGGAGGAGAGTGCTTCCATAGCACCGCCACCCAGGAAACCCGAGGGTGGAGAGGATGAGGGTGGCCCGGCGGATAAGCCGGCCGAATGATGCCTTTTTTATGTTTTTTTATTTGCATATAACTTTTAGCAAAAATGGAATGAAATTATCTTTTTCATTTTTCTGTTTGGTTTTAATTTGATGCGAGCGTGCATGAATGAATGTGAAATGTACAGGATGGATGAAATGTGGGTGAATGAATGAGATGTATGCCGGAATGCATGTATGAAAATGGGAAGAAGATGAGGTGTATAAATGCGAAAGACCGCCAGGTCTAGTCAAGGATTAAAGGAATAGCTTGAACCCAGCAGCAGCGAAAGTGACGGTCTAAGATCTGACCGTCATAATCAAGTGACGCTCTGGTGAGAGACCGTTAATCATCAGAGGCCCACACGGCTGTGGGGCTTCAGGATAAACGACGGCCAATGGATGGTGCGTCAGAGACAGATAACGGCCAAGGGTCAGACCGTTGATCATGGCAGAACGTTAGTTGGGCAGGGCAACTAGCAGGAAAATGTGACGGTCCGAAAGGGATGCGTCAGAATCAAGAGACGGTCAGAAGCAAGACCGTCAGGAAGCGTTTTAGCCCAGAAGAGAGGGAACTGAGTGGCTGAGAATGTGACGGCTCAGGGATAGAGCGTTACAGAAAGCGACGGTAGACCCTACGACCGTTACTCTCCACAGAACACGATTCGGGGAATTGAAACCCACAGAAAATGCGACGGTCGAGGGCTGGCGCGTCGGAGTGAAGTAACGGCCGCTCGATTGACCGTTATAGTCTGGGTCGCAATCCGAATCGGATTGAGCCGAGATAACTAAAAACCCGAGTTTTAGCCACTTAAACCATCGCTAGGACTTATCTTAATTGAAGATAAAGCCTTCTAGCCCGAGTCTTACCCTTCCAAAGTTGAATATAAGCCTTGGCAACTTAAAACCTTAATCAAAATCGTAGCTTTGCTAAAACCTCTGTTCTAGGGTTTGAAGAGCCCTCTCTAAAGAGCAGAAAACATGATGAAGAGGAGTTTCGAGGAGATGGCTATGGAGGAGAAAGCTTACGCCGGCCCTAAAGCTGCCAGGAGGGAACATAGAGAGCTTCAACGGCTAACCTCAATTCCCAAGCACTTAAGCTCTAACGTCCAAAGAGTGGTAAGTACTTATAACTTCATCCAAAGTTCAGAATTTTGCTGCACTTGTTCTTTTCATGACTTCCTCCTTTCTTTTCTCAAGCCCCTTCCCGGCCCAAGGTGTTATTCCAATCTAAAGTGGGTGGCTCCCATGGTAAAGGCACTTCCCATAGAGGTCACATCCATCCTCAAAGCATGGCACCTCCAACCTCTCTTGGTTTTAGGCAAGAATTTCCAGAAATTGTCTTTCGATTGGCCAAGCCTTTCAGCACTTGTGGAATTATGGCATCCACAAACTCATACTTTCATCTTTCCTTCCTTTGAAGCAACCGTCCTATTGGAGGAGGTAGAAACCTACCTAGCCCTTCCTAAGACCAAGGTGGGGGATGAGGACCGGGTTTGCTACACAATAGAGCCTATTGACCCGTCCTTAATTTTAAGTGACTTCATTCATAACCCGAAGGACGTGAGGACCATGATCAGCCCACACCACGTTCACCTGATACCCTTGGCCCAATGGATAGTGTCTCATTGTAAAAATAAGTGGGAGAGACATGAAGCAATAGCCAAGGCGGTAGCGGTTTGCTTGTGTGGAGTCTTTCTTTTTACCACTACCGACCACCTCTTAGATATCCAAAACCTTGGTATTATTAGCGGGCTGTGGCGGGGTATGTCCATCTCTCAAGCGGTCCTCTCATACCTCTATGAAGGACTAAGCTCGGCGTGCCTAGGAGGGCTTTTGTTTGGTTCCATGATACTCCTTGAGTGCTGGATAGGAGTGAGAGTCAAATTCCTTCCTAAGGAAGACATAACTTCTGCAAGCCGACTCTTCGGGAGCCACCCTCTCTTCTTCATTGGAGGGGCATTTGGATATTCTCCTCAGGTTGAATGCAAGACAGCGGATAAGAAAACTCGGGATGAATGGCGCCTCTTCTTCAACACTCTTCCAATGGACAAGTTCATCATGCGACCAAGAGTCCTCCGAAGTGCTCTTCTCAAAATACCGCGGCGCCAAGGCCTCGACCTCCAGCTAGTAGGGAACACTACCATGGCGATCTACAACCCGCACCGATGCCATCTTCAGATCGGATTACCTCGAATCAGCGTTTCTGCACTATCACACTACCCTCCCCTTCTACCTAGGAAGATGGGGACCGAGGAGGATGAAAGAGCGATCCGGAACGCGCTGACCATGTGGGAGATCAGCAAGGTGCGTCCGTGGCAAGCAGAAGTTGAAGAGAACGACGAAACACGCCGAGATTACTTGAAAGAGTTGAGAAGAATCCGCCCTTTTGCGGATAAGAAGTTGAATGTACCTTGATTTTCTTTTTGTTCATGAGAGATATTTATGTTATTGACAATCAAATTTGACTTTATCAAGATTTATATTTCATTAATCTTTGCTTGAGTGAGATAAGATTGCCTTAGTTGAATGATCTCGAATTCCATCATGGGGAAGGCTTAGAATGATGTGACCAGATGGGGCTTCTGGAGGATATGACGGATGTACTCTGGGCCGTTATATGGAAATGACGGTCCTGCGATAGGCCGTCAGAATCGGAGTAATAAGAGCCCAGTCTCTGAAGGATATGACGGATGTGTCTTGAGCCGTTATTTTTAAGTAACGGTAGGTCTCAGACCGTCATAATGATGGTTCAACGAAAGGACAAAGGCCCATGCCTGAAGGAAGTGACGGTCAGAGATGGGCCCGTTACATGACTGTAACGGTCTGATGCTGGCGCGTTACACACCTGAACCTGCATAGTTGTGAGCTTTTACCTTTGGGCTTGCCCCTGTATTCTGCACACACTTAGACATGAAACAAGTTAGATCTGTTCTTAGACTCAACCCCTTGCCTTGAGGCAAGTTAGATAATGACCGTTTCTTGATATTTGGTCAAGGGGTGGAGCCTTATTAAATAGGCGAAAAACATAATAAAAATGCGATGCATGTTATGCATATGATGGTATTTTGGGGGTTTTGGAAAATCTTTAATGTTTTTGGATTTTCGAAAAAATATTTGTTGTTTTTTTGGATTTTGAAAATATTTGATGTTTTTTTGGATTTTGAAACATATTTGATGTTTTTGGATTTTGAAACATATTTGATGTTTTTAGATTTTGAGAAATATTTGATGTTTTTGGGTTTTGAAACACCAGTGCCTCTCTAGCAACACGAGACCTCCCTTGTTTTTAGCTTGAGCCTCGAGACCGGCGTGCAAATAGTGTGACAACCCCTGGCCGAGACCTGGTCATTGTGACGGTGTTTTTACCAACGCCATACCTAGGGTACTCGTCTCAGTCCTAAAAGAAAAAAGAACATGGGGGTAAGCTTAGGCCAGATATGGGAGTTTTTAGAACTTGATTCCCTCACCGTACAACCTTATTAGAGATTTGGTCTGTTGTGCCGGGGCTTTTATGTCCGTCATCGAACCTTTGACCACTTAGGCACGCATGCGACCGGGCTCATAACGTCCCGCGGGGAACTATACTGCCACTCTTGTCATGCCTAATTTTCTTTTTCTTTTGGAGCTTTTGAGAATTCATTCACAGACCTTGAGATGATGCTTTTGATTTCATGGTAAAGAGCACTCCTTTCCTTTTCTTTTCTTTCCTTTCTTGTGGATTCAGGTCATAACGGACTTGCCCCTATTTGAGACCTCTTCTCGTTAGGGAGTTTGGATTGGTTGTCTCCTCCTTATTTACTCCTTGCCCCTGGATGCAGCCGAAGAATGAAACGGACAGGGACTTTGACTTTCCCTCAAAGCATGGCCGAGGAAAAATGGTGTCTTTTTAAACAAGGAACCCGACCAGGGGCGTTGTGTAGTGTGTGTTTGCCTTACTCAAGACTCTCTTTTGAAGATAGGGAGGCGTTTCTTATTGCCGGAAAAGCACATGGTTTAGATTTTTAAGGAAAGAAACGCTTAAGATACAACCCATTCCACGGGTGAGAGAGCTCCTCACCTTCCGCGTTTACTAAACGATAAGCATTCCCTGGATAAGCTTCTTTTATTACAAACGGCCCTTCCCAGTTAGGTTGCAACTTGGACCTAGGACCTGCAGACCGAATGAATTTGCGTTTCAAAACAATTTCACCCTTACAAAATTTTCGTTCGATTACCTTCTTTTGAAAATAGCGCGAAACCCTCTTTTGATAAACAGAAACGTGATCGGCCGCATTCATCCTCTTCTCATCTAAGAGTTCTAGCTGGACCAGCAACGCCTCTCGACGTTCATCGAGATTAAGTTCCTTATCGAGCTGTACTCTAAGAGAAGGGATTAAGATCTCATACGGGAGCACCGCCTCCATCCCATAAGTTAAAGAGTAGGGAGTTTGTCCCGTAGGGGTGCGGACGGAGGTGCGGTAAGCCCACAGAGCTTCCACCAATCTTTCAGGCCAATCAGAAAATTTATGTGCTTCGCATGTTTTCTTAATGATTTTAAGAAGGGTTTTATTAGTGGCCTCGGCTTGACCGTTGCCTTGAGGGTAATATGGAGATGAATGATGCAGTGCAATATTGAACTTCTTACATAGGTCCTTAAGCTCTTGGGAGATGAACTGGGGTCCGTTGTCGGTGATGATGCTACTTGGTACTCCGAACCGCGAGATGATATTCTTCATGATAAAGCGGCACACCGTTGTAGCTTTGATCTCTGCGTACGCCTCGGCTTCGGCCCATTTGGTGAAGTACTCAGTGGCGGTGAGGATGAAAGATTTCTGCTTGATCTGAGAATTAGGATCACCGAGTGGGCCGACGACGTCGAAAGCCCACATAGAGAACGGCCAAGGAGCAGTCATAGGATGGAGGGATGAAGCTGGAGAGTGAATTTTATCAGCATGGAGTTGGCATTTAAGACACCTCCGGACATAGAGGGAGCAATCTTCCTCTAGAGTGGGCCAATAGTAGCCCTGCCTAAGGATCTTCTTTGCTAGAGCCTGGCCATTGACATGACCTCCACACTCACTTGAATGGGCTGCCTCAGCCACTTTCCAAGCTTCTACATCATCCAAGCATCTCATGAGCATTCCATTAGTAGCGCGCCTATATAGTTCTCCTGCAATGATAGTGTACCTTGCGGCGGCTCTTCTTATTGCTTTACGCTGCTCAGCCTTTGCCCCTTCTGGGAACGACCCTTCTTTGCAAAATAATTCGATTTCATGATACCAAGGTAATTCCTCTTCGTCCAGAATCTCCTCTAGTTCTGTTAATGAAACTTCCTTGAGATCCTCCTTCTCAACTTTCGCCTCTACAGATTTCCTGAGGTTGATGAACCAAGGATCTTGAATGGAGGGTGCGTCCAATCTCTGGACGACGATGGTCTCAGTACTACGACTGAGGGGGAAGGATAAGGAGGAAGCAAGGGATGCCAAAGCATCAGCTAGAATGTTTAAAGAACGAGGAGTATGGATATAGATGAGCTTACGGAATCGCTTAGCGAGGAGCGTGACCAAATCTTGATAAGGTTTGAGCTTAGGGTCACGAGTACGGTAAGTTGACAGAACTTGCCGTAGGACGAGCTGAGAGTCTCCTATAATGTTCAAATAACGCGCGCCTAGGAGATAGGCGTGCTTCAAGCCGGCCAGGAGAGCCTCATACTCAGCGATGTTATTGGTAGCAGGGAAGCGAAGTTGATAGGCGAAGGGGATGGTTACTCCCTCTGGAGTAAGCAAGACAGCCCCGATCCCTTGGCCTTGAGAGTTGAGTGCACCGTCGAAGTGCAGCGACCAGAAGGGATGATTAGAAAGGACAGAGAGATGCTCATCAGGGAAATCGTCCTGAATGGAATCGGTATGAGGAATAGGGAGATGTGCAAGATGCTCAGCAATGGCATATCCCTTGACTGCCTTCTGAACGACAAAGGTGATGTCAAACTGAGAGAGGAAGCTCTGCCAGCGAGCTAACCTACTAGAAAGGACGGGCTTTTCTAGGAGATAACGGATCGGGTCCATTCTAGAGATCAACCTAACTGGGTGGGCGAGGAAGTAATGTTTAAGCTTCTGAGCTACCCACACTAAGGCGGCACAAGTTTTCTCCATAGCGGTGTACTTGGATTCAGCTGGGTTAAACAACCGAGAGACGTAGTACGCAGCCCGCTCTTTCCCTTCATCATCCACTTGTGCCAAGACCGCCCCTAGGGAGTCCTCAATAACCGAGATATATAGGATTAGGGGTTTCCAAGGGACAGGAGGTTGCAAAATCGGGGGATTGGTTAGGTACTCTTTGAGGTCATCATAGGCCTTTTGACAATCTTGATTCCATTCGAACTTGACCCCCGCCTTAAGTAATTCATAGAATGGGCGGCATCTCTGAGAATGTTGAGATATGAATCTCCTAATGAATTGCAGCCGACCAATCAGTCCTCGAAGTTCCGTTATGTTCTTCGGCGGAGGCATGTCCATGATGGCCTGTGCTTTATTAGGATCAATCTGGATCCCCCGTTTGCTTACTATGAACCCTAGCAACTTCCCTGAAGAGACTCCGAATACACACTTCTTCGGATTCATTTTAAGCTTATACTCCCTGGCTCTCTGCAGCACCTTAGCCAGAATAGAGGGGTGTTCTTCTTTTGTCCTTGACTTCACCAAGATGTCATCCACATAAGCTTCCATGTATATGTGCATCATGTCGTGGAAAATGGCCATCATCGCCCTTTGATAGGTGGCACCTGCGTTCTTCAACCCAAACGGCATAACCACATAACAATACGTGCCCCAGGGCGTGGTGAAGGAAGTTTTCTCTTGATCTTCCGGAGCGAGACGGATTTGATTGTAGCCCGAGTACCCATCCATAAACGACAGAGCTTCGTACCCGGCAGTGTTATCCACTAGGACGTCTATATGAGGTAGCGGGAAATCATCTTTGGGACATGCTTTGTTCAGGTCCCTGAAATCAATGCATATGCGCACCTTTCCATCCTTCTTGAGACCGGGACTATGTTCGCCACCCACTGGGGATATAAGACTACTCTGACGAACTTGGCCTTGTATAACTTATCGACTTCTTCTTTGATCCTTAAGGCCATGTGGGGGTGAAATCTTCTTGATTTTTGTTTAACAGGTGTTGCCCCTGGTTTAAGCACGAGTTGATGTTCCACTAAGGAGGGGTCAAGACCTGGCATGTCCTCATAAGACCAGGCGAAAGAATCGCTGTACTCCCCTAGAACCTTAATTAGATCTCTTCTACCTGCTGAGGGAGATCAGCTGAAATAATGATAGGCCTTGGGTCTTCTTCTGTTCCCAAGTTGATTTCCTTTGTAGGTTCATCCACTGCCGTCGACGGCTGGTCGAATCTCTTTAATCCTTGTGCATACAAGTCGGCAGTGTCATCTACGTTGCTATCTTCATCTATTGGATCCTTCTCATCCAGAACCTCATAGACGCCTAATCCGTCGTCGCTCCATTCCCCTTCTATTTCCTCTTCATCTTCAATCATAATCGCCGTGGCGACGAATTCCGGACACTTCAGAAGAGCATGACATCGCTGAGCCAAATCTTGCAAGAACCTATCAGGAACAGATCGGGAAGGATGCACAAGCGAGCGCGGCTCAGAATGGGAAGGGTTGGATGCCCTAGAACAAGACCCTACTTCTCTAGACCCAACTGACTCTACTTCCTTAGACTCGCTAGACCCTAACCCTAACCTAGGAGAGAGAAGGCTTAATGGAAGGGAAGGAGCAGGGGACTCGTGCCCCTGGGAGGAGGAGAATGGAGACAGGACAGCGTAATCTTCCACCGAAATCTCCGTTTTAAATTTGACGTTTTTTTTGGAGATCAGTAGAGACTATGCAGCAAGACGGAGGAGGTGGGAGCTGTATAGGGAACTGCTCGGAAAGGACGCTATTGGAGAAAGGATCAGAAGAAGACAACCATATCTCATGGAGCTGAGCATTGTGGGAGAGAGGAGTGAGTAGAGTGGACAGATCAATACGCGGGCACTTCCCGCGAGCACAAGGGATGAATTGAATCTCCGGTGGATCGATGATGGTTGGATTTATCATGACAGGAGGAGGACGGGGTATGGGCTCCCTTTGTTGCAAGATGGATTGGAAGCGTGAGGGAGACCAAGAGAAAACAATCGGAGAGCTCCCCACTTTTTACATTTTAACCGTGAGCTGCTTCTTCGGCCTCCACTGTACGAGCCGAACCTCTTGCTGCTTCTGGTGCTCTTCTTCATAAAAGATCCTTTGCAAGTCCTGATTGTAGTCGAGCATGTCATCATTTGACCTTCCTGGCAGGGAAGGTGGACTGGCAATTGGACAAACTATATCCCTTCTTGGCTGAACCAGCTTTGGAGCTAATGTGCCGGGCTGGAGAGGCCCTCTGACAAAGTGCTGACGATAATCCCAAGTAAGTGGCCCAGAATCACCCATCATAGATAATGTTGTTTCCTTATAACCGAGGCCTCTTCTGCCCATTTTCTTTCCCTTAGGTATGGGTTTAGTCATTCCTTACAGTTGCGCCCCGAGGCCTCTCCCCGGTTGATAGCCCAGTTTCAATATGATATTCCACCCTTTTGAATCTCGGATTTGTGGCTTCACTTTGACATTGACTGGAGTAGTGATGGGCTTGGGAGATGTGTAAGCCCAAGGGAAGTTCAAATCAAGCACTGACATGACGGGCCGGCTACTCGGCCATAGTGTGGGAAGAACCTGATCTGAGAGGGCCTTGACTGTCTGTACCGTGGCCAAGCTTTTAACTTTGATGACCCTCCCTTGAAAGGGAAATTTGACGCACTGATGTGCGGTGGAGGGTACGGCGCCAAGCGTGTCAATCCAGGGACGACCCAAGATAGCCTTGAACATAGGGTCGATGTCGAGAACATAAAATTCCACGGCCATAGTGAGGGGACCGAGCTCCGCCTGAATGGTGATCACCCCGTGACATGCTCGCCTTGAGTTGTCATATGCTGCTATAGTAGTGGGGGTAGGATGTAGTAACTCTTCGGATATGTTGCATGCTCGGAGGGTACTAAGTGGGCAAACATTAATTGAGGCCCCGGTGTCAACCAATGCTGCTTCAATGTCGACTTTGTTCAGGGTAATTGTTATGCAGAGCGGCTTTTGTCGAGCCCCTGGAGGTGCAAGCTCGGTTTCTGAGAATGTAATTGCCGGCCCTTTGGAAATAGTTGCCAATGCCGTTGGTAAACTGTCGACTGCCATGTCTTCGCTAACCATTACTTTCTGCAAGAAGTCCCTCAGTGCATCCTGATGAAGGGTGGACCTTTTGATTAACTCCAACACGGATATCTTAGCGGGTACTCTATCCAGGTGATGTAGCAAGTCATATTGAGTACCCGGCAGAGGTTCAGCCTCTTCTTGCTCGGCCGTTGGCTGGGTGGACTGGGGATTGGAAGCAGTAATGTAATTCCGATGGAACATCTTTCCGCTTCTTAAGGCACAGTTTGCCGCAGCATCTGAAGATAGTGTGACGGGTGCCGCAGGGTGGATGAGTGGGATAGGCTGTGTGGGGGAGGTGTTTTGGTGGAGCGTGGGGTCAGCGAGGTTAATGGGGGGTGAGTGGATGATAGGTGAGGGATTGGTGGAAGGCAAGGTGGTGACGAATGTCGATGCAGGTGGCGGGAAGGCTAGTGGATGTTTGAGGACGGGCGAAGGGTTAGGTGATGGTGTGATGATGGCGAGGGGAGTAAGCGTTGGAGGGTATGATGGGATGGAGAACGGTAGAGGGTTCGCTGGAGCGGGTGTGGATGGTAGGATGAGCGGAGAAGGTGTTGGTTGCATGGGGAGGAGGAAGGAAGGGTTGCGGAGGTTGTGGTGGAAGGCCATTACTTGCGGTGCGGCGCCATCATCATCAAAGACCACCCGGCATTGGGAGCCGGTGGTTGAACCATGTTAACTTGTGCTGGTGCCGGCGGCTGCTGCTGAGGAGCGGGTGGATGATTCGGCATCGGGTTCTGATGGATGCCTAGGTCTTGCACTTGCTGTGGTTGCTGTTGTCGTGGCGGCTGCTGCGGCTGCAGTGCTTGATGCTGCTGCACTTGCTGCCCCTGCGGCTGCCTCCTCTTCTCTTTAATCTCCACAATGGCCCTATGCATTTCGGCCCAGTCGATTCTCTGCCCTTCATGAAGGTCATATACTAGATCTCGGAATTGATAACATCCTTCTATGGTATGGCCTGGCTGCCTATGGAACATGCAATATTTGGTTTGGTCAACCGCCGGGTTCCAAACAGGCCGTTCCGGAGGAAGTTGGATTGCATTTACTGACATAAGTGCCGAGAAAATATCCGTAAGTGTCTCGGGCAACGGAGGATACTGGGCTCTCCTGGGAGCCGGGCGCTTGCTGTTTGGATTGTTGTTGCTGTAGCCGCTGGGTGGAGGGACGTTATGGTATTGTGATGGTGGTGATGGTTGTTGTGGTGTGGTGAAGGCGTTTTGTGGAACGGTGAAGGCGGGGGGAGTGTTTTGTGGAGTGGCCTGGAAGTTGTGCGGAGTGGAGTTTTGTGGATTGCGGGGGTTTTGATTGTAGCGGAAAGGTGCGGCCTGATACGGAAAAGCAACGGCTTGTACTTGCTCATTTGTTTGGACCCCCTCAGTAACCGGCCCTTGTGGTTTCTTGTGGTACTTGGGCTTTTGGTTTTCGAATAGAGAATGGATAGGGGAGTCCTTGAATTGAGTCTGTATGAAGCGCGCCCGGCTGTAGAGTTGATGCATGTTAGCTATGTCATTCATTGCCAGGATGTTGCGGAAAGTCGGCGTGGCATTGGAGATCAGTAACTTGACCTTCTCTTCCTCCGGAATGTGGCCCGGCACTCTGGCGGCCATCTGCCTCCATCTGTCTGCATAGGTGGCGAAGTCTTCCTCCGGCTTCATCTTCTCTGCTACTAGATCTGTAAATGAATATTCTGGTCCGACCCTGTCTTGAAATCGCTGAATGAATTTGTCCTTAACTACCTTGAAACTCTCGGCCTCTTCCAGTGGCAGAGAATAAAACCATTCCAGAGCAACTCCATCTAAGGATCGGCGGAACAGGTACGCCATGAGGCGATCATCATACTGGAACTGCGCCGACTCATATAGAAAATCCCTCACATGGATAAAGGGATTGCTGTTCCCATCATATTTGCGATAGTTAGGGAGCTCAGATTGCGGAGGGAACCGAATGTTTTGGAAGCTCGGAATAGGAATATCGGCCAAGGATTGTGGGCCAACCCTTTTCTGGAGGAAGTCAAGTTGTTGCTGCATGGCGGCCCACTTGTTAAGCAAGTCCTGCTCTTGGGAGGGAGCAGGGGTAGTGAAGGACGCCGATTGTTGAGGAGCGGATGGAATGACGGTGGCAGACGGGGGAGGCCCATAGGCATGAGTAGAAGGATAGACAGTGGAAATAGGGGGCCCGTAAGAAGGATATTGAGCCTGAGATAGACCCGGATGGGAGTGAGTTTGGGCCGCCCCTTGCTGAGGGTGTAAGAAATCAGAAGGGTTCATGAGAAGCTGTGAAGCCACCGAACCAGAATTATGATGATCCACCTGGACAAAAGAAGGGATAGGCGATTTCCCTTTATCAAAAGACTGATGGGCTGAATTGGAAGATTGGCCCATCTCCATGCCGGAAAAAGTGATGGTCCGAGGTTGGACCGGAGTGAGGTCAATCGGATTGGGCTGAACGGACGGCCCGATAATGGAAGGATTAGATTGACCTTGAATGGCGGCGGAGGGAGGAGCGTTGGACCCTTGCATAGCTTGGTATAGGACTTGAAGTTGAGCTGGGTCCAATTGGGCCATCATGTGAAGGACGGAGCCCGCGGAAGGAGTAGCGAGAGAAGGGGTACCTTGACTACCTCCCACAGACGTGGAAGACGGGAGAGGGGCAGTCCCTTCTCCGGAAGGAAAGGTAGCAACCCTAGGGGGGTTTTCAAGGAGCCCTTGAGGGAGAGATTCCTCTTGTGAGCGCGGAGGATTGAAGGATGCCATGGTGGATTCGAAGAGGGGATTGGAATAGAAAGTGAAGGAAGAAGCGACTGGAGAAGACGACTCAAACGGACGAAAGCAACTCCACATGCAACGGACAACCTTGGAAATATGCAAAAACAACCAACACAAAACACACAATGAGCAATCAATCTTAGGTGTTCTAACAAGATGCAAGTGATAAGAGATGAAGACACTCAAGAATCAAGCAAGTTGTTTAGAATGATGCGACAATATTCTTATGATTTCTCCTTTGGAACCTTAGTGAATTGATTGATATGTGCTCTCAACAATAGGTCCCTAGTAGGAGATGGATATAGGACTTGGTTTGACTCTAAGTGTAACCACTCAATCACTTATGCAACCTTAGACACGGGGTGGGAAAGGTACAACCAGCCCGGCGTCCGTGTGGGAATCCACGGCTCGCGGGGACTTATGGAGGTCCCTGCTGTGATTTCCTAGTCGGCCCAAGGAATATGGAGACGAGAGGTCCTCACAACAAGGTAGGAAAATGCAATCTAATGTATGAAGAGATGAATGACCCTATGTGCACCGGAGTGCATGCAAAGTCTAGCCTAACAATCTAACACTCAATAGTGCACACCATGATATGCAGATATGAGCAGAGCAAGAGGAGAGCCAGGTGTCACCCAAGCAACCAATCACAGCACAAACTGCGGAAATAAATGCACCTCGGATGCGTACCTGCCAGAAGAATAACGGTCGAAGGGCCCTGCGTCAGAAAGAAGTAACGGTCGAAGGCCAGACCACCGGATAATATATAACGCAGGGAGACTAGACCATCATATGAGCCAGGGAGCAAAAAACTAACAGAAGTAACCGGAAAGCCCGTAAAGCTCACACAGCAAGATGAAAGCGGCGGTCTAATGCCCCTGCGTCAGAATGCTGTGACGCGTGGGCACAGGACCGTCAGAAGACTCAGAAAACCAGGATGAACAATGAAAACAACGGAAACAAAAGACTACTGAACAAATAGATGATGGCAGGTTTAAACAAGAATCAGAAGCACGATTGGCACAAGTTGTCCCACCGTGATCGCCAAAAAACTATATGTTGATATTTATTTGCCTATCTTTGATCTTACTTATGAGGTTTGCTAAGTAATATGGCAAGATGACAAACAAGCAATCAAAGATCTGCTCAAACCTATGAACATGTGAACATGGACCTAGGCAATCATAGCTAGCTCTAGCATGGGCATGCTATCTCAATCCAATTACGCTAAGGAAAAGGAAAAAACACACGCCGGGGCGTGGAGCAAGGAGTAAATAAAAACACACCACTAGGGGTGGAACGAGCAAGGAAATAAAGATGTGATGAAGGAAATAGCTATTGCCCAGCACTAAGGAAAGATGTGATCGCCACCAAAGTAAACACAAGTCAAAGACTCGAATATACCTTGGAAATAGGTGATGAAGCACCCGCCCACGGGAGAGAAAACCAAGGAAAGCCTGCAGATCAGCTTGAAAGTAACGGCCAGAGACCCGTGCGTCGCTTGGAAGTAACGGTCGCACCCTAGACCGCCAGAAGAAAGTGACGCTCCTGCACCAGACCGTCAGATAACCTGCAGTAGTAAAGCTTGAATTCTTTTAACTCCAACTCTTCCAGCCGGCTAGAAGACTTGGGCCTCGTGCTAATGAACCTGTAAACCTGCCAAAGAAGTAAAAAAGACAAGACAAGACAACCTCAATCAGCCCTCTTCGCAAGCATAGCATCAATTCTTGAAGAATTTAAGAACATCAAAAGGAGAGGGAATTACCGGGGAGTTTTGGTTTTTTAACCCCTCTGGGCGTTTTTAAAAGTTGGGAGGATGTTTGTATGCTTAGAACAACAGTGAAAAACGTGGAGGAGGAGGAGGGACAATGCTTTGTTTGGAGAAAAACCAAGGAAGAACTCAAGCATGCAAAGATGAACTTGAAAGACAAAACCAAAAGTACTCCCTTGACTGGAAGATGGATGGACGTGGGAAGCAACTCCTCCTAGATGAAGATGGCTCCTGGGTTCGGCAGCACTTCGTCGTGAATCAAAATCTCCTCCTCCTCTGGCCATGAATTTAAGGGTTCTATTTATAGACCCTCAAAACTCGTAGGTCGAGTAGAGGATAATTCAGCAGGAAAAAGGGATAAGTCTTAGCAAATCCTTGAGGATAATATCACCAAGAGTCCAAAGAAACAAACGGGAAGTCCTGAGGATCGGATTAGAAAGAGATAAGGTCAATCCAAGTTCTTATCTCAAACACGGAGTAGCAGAGAAAAGGCCTGAACTGTCAGGACTCTCGGAAAGAAGTAACGGCTGCACGATAGACCGCCACTTGGAAGTAACGCACCAAGGATCATCCGTTACTTTCAACCTTATCCCAGGGGATAAGATCAACGGAAGGAAGCCCCAACAAGCTGGACTCTTCAAGGAAGTGACGGTCAAGGCCTAGGGCGTCATAAGGAAATAACGGCTGCACGACAGACCGTTATTATCAACGTGGATTCAACAGGATAAGCACGGAACACGTGGCCTTAAGCCTTAGGACTCTTCAAAGAGTAACGGTCTAAGATCCATCCGTTAGAAGGAAGTGACGCGCCTGACTGGGACCGTTATTTAGCATTGAGATTCAAGAAAGAAGAGAAGGGCTTTGCTAAGCTTCATCCAACGAAATGCCACCGGGAGCCAATTCTAAATCCAGGAAAAGACCCAAGAAAACAGGCTTCAACTGATCAGAGACTCGATGAAAAGCGAACAACTCGGAGCATCATATTGAATGAATAAGGAGATGACCCGACTTATGGGTATAAAACGGGTGTCAACAGCGTCGACACTCATCACCACCCTGCCTTCCACCAACCCTTCGCCCATCATCCGCTCATCACCCACTGCCACCACCAACCTTACGCTCCACCAAACCATCTCCCCCGCACCACCTGTTCCATTTATCCACCCCGTAGGGCCCGTCATACTATCTTCAGATGCCGCGGCCAATTGTGCTCTGAGGAGCGGGAAGATGTTCCATCAAAATTACCCCACTACTTCTAATCCCCAATCCTCCCAGCCAACGGCCGAGCAAGAAGAAACTGAAGCACTGCCAGGTACTCAATATAACTTGTTACATCATCTAGACCGGGTGCCCGCTAAAATATCTGTGCTAGAGCTGATCAAAAGGTCTACCCTTCATCAGGATGCACTAAGAGACTTTTTACAGAAGATAATGGTCAGTGAAGATATGGTAGTCGACAGCTTACCGACCGCACTAGCAACCATCTCCAAAGGGCCGGCAATTACATTTTCAGAAACTGAGCTAGCACCTCCAGAAGCTCGGCAAATGCCGCTCTGCATTACAATCACTCTGAACAAAGTCAGCATTGAAGCAGCGCTGGTTGACACAGGGGCTTCAATTAATATTTGTCCACTTAGCACCCTCCGAGCATGCAACATATCTGAAGATTTATTACGGCCTACCCCCACCACTATAGCAGCGTATGACAACTCGAGGCGAGCGTGTCACGGGGTGATCACCATTCAGGCAGAGCTCGGGCCCCTTACAATGGCCGTGGAATTCTATGTGCTCGATATCGACCCTATGTTCAAGGCTATCCTGGGTCGTCCGTGGATTGATACACTTGGTGCCGTGCCTTCCACCGCACATCAGTGCGTCAAATTCCCGTTCCATGGGAGGGTCGTCAAAGTTAAAAGCTTGTCCGCGGTGCAGACAGTTAAGGCCATATCAGAGCGGGTTCTTCCCACACTTTGGCCAAGCAGCCGGCCCGTTATATCAGTGTTGGACTTAAACTTCCCCTGGGCATATGCATATCCCAAGCCCGCCGCTACTCCAGTCAACATCAAAGTGAAGCCGCAGATTCGAGATTCCAAGGGCTGGAACATCATACTGAAACTGGGCTATCAACCGGGGAGAGGCCTCGGTTTGCAATTACAAGGAATGACCAAGCCCATACCCAAGGGAAGAAAAATGGGCAGGAGAGGTCTCGGCTACAAGGAGACAGCATTATCAATGATGGGTGATTCTGGGCCACTCACCTGGGATTATCGTCAACATTTTGTCAGAGGACCTCTCCAGCCCGGTACATTAGCTTCAAGACCAATTCAGCCAGAGAGAAATACAGTTTGTCCAGTTATCAGTCCGCCCCCATTGCCGGGAAGGTCAGATGATGATATACTCGACTATGGTCAGGCCTTGCAGGGGCTCTTTCATGAGGAAGAATGTCAAAAGCAACAAGACGTTCGGCATGTGCAGTGGAGGCCGAAGAAGCGGCTTGTTGTTGATTTACAGGAGGAGGGGAGATCTCCAATTGTCTTTTCTTGGTCTCCCTCGCGCTTTCAAGCTATTTTCCAGCAAAGGGACTTCATACCCCGCCTTCTTCCCATCATAATAAATTCATCTTTCATTGATCCACCCGAGATTCTATTTGTTCCTTGTGCTTGCGGGAGGTGCCCACCCATTGATCTATCCACTCTCTTCACTCCTCCTCCTCCCAACGCCCAACTCCACGAGATGTGGTTCTCTTCATCCGATCCTTTCTTTGACTGCATTTTCCCCGAGCTGTTCCTTATGCAGCTCCCACCTCCTCCATCTTGCTGTGTAGTCTCCGCTGATCTCCAAAAAAAAACGTCAAAATTGAAACGGAGATTTCAGTGGAAGATTACGCTATCCTGTCGCCATCCTCCTCCCAGGGGCACGAGTCCCCTGCTCCTTCCCTTCCACTAGGCTTCCTCTCTCCTAGGTTAGGATTAGGGTCCGTCGAGTCTAGGGAAGTAGAGTCAGTTAGGTCTAGAGAAGTAGGGTCTTATTCTAGGTCGTCCAACCCTTCATCTTCTAAGCCGTGCTTGCTTGCGCATCCATCCCGATCTGTTCCTGATAGGTTCTTGCAAGATTTAGCTCAGCGTTGCCATGCTCTTTTGAAGTGCCCGGAATTTGTTGCTACGGCAATTGTGATTGAAGATGAAGAGGAAATAGAAGGGGTATGGAGCGATGACGGATTAGGCGTCTATGAGATTTTGGATGAGAAGGATCCAATTAATGAAGACAGCGATGTAGATGACACCGCCGACTTATACGCACAAGGATTGAAAAGATTCGACGAGCCGTCGACGTCGGTGGCCGAACCTACAAAGGAAATCAATCTAGGAACCGAAGAAGACCCAAGGCCCATCATGATTGCTGCTAATCTCCCTTCACAAGTAGAAGAGGAATTGATTAAGGTTCTAAGGGAGTATAGCGATTCCTTCGCCTGGTCTTACGAGGACATGCCAGGTCTTGACCCCTCTTTAGTGGAACATCGACTCGTGCTTAAACCAGGGGCAACACCTGTGAAACAAAGGTCAAGAAGATTTCACCCCCACATGGCCTTGAGGATCAAAGAAGAGGTCGACAAACTATACAAAGCTAGATTCATCAGAGTAGTTTTATATCCTCAGTGGGTGGCAAACATAGTCCCTGTTCTTAAGAAAGAAGGAAAAGTGCGCATATGCATTGACTTCAGGGATCTTAACAAAGCATGTCCCAAAGATGATTTCCCGCTACCCCATATAGACGTCCTAGTGGATAATATAGCCGGGTATGAAGCTCTCTCATTCATGGATGGATACTCGGGCTACAATCAGATCTGTCTCGCTCCGGAAGATCAAGAGAAAACTTCCTTCACCACGCCCTGGGGCACGTATTGTTATGTGGTTATGCCATTCGGTCTAAAGA